>CP136054.1:293465953-294907203 GCA_032464435.1 Aegilops umbellulata | reverse complement strand
CAGGCGGAGCAGGACGCAAGGATGCGCTCGGAGCATGCCACATAGATGGCGTCCGCCGAGTGATTCAGCCAGCCAGTGAGGCATCCGTCAGGCTCGAACATTGATTTCTTTTTGGCATGTACGGATTGTTGTTGAACTATGATTTGCTTTCTTTTATTTTGAAATGTTGAATTTGAACAATTTGCATCATACGATCGACATATATGGATTGTATGGATCGAATCTCCACATTTAAGGTGTTTGGATGTGTGGCAGCCCATATAAAAGGCCGCCTAGCACTGTCCGCAGACCCGCCCGAAGGCGCCGCCACGGGTATAAGGGGGCCGGATTTGCCGGCCGTAGATGCTCTTAGGAGACAAAGGAAATGGCGTATTCAACAGTGAGAGCCGCACATATGTTACACGTGCCATTCATAAATTACATGGAAGCTGCAGATATGCAGTATATGATCGGATCATAGTGTGTGCTAGATTCTGTCTGTGAATGCGTCCGGATGTGTTCGCCGCGGGTGTAAGGGGCAGGATTTGCCGGTTGTAGATATTTTTATGAGACACACAGGAAATATCGTATTCAACAGTAAGAGCTGCACACATGTTACACGTGCCATTCATAAACTATATGAAAGCTGCAGAAACGTAGCATACGATCAGATCACAGTGCATGTGCCAGATTCTGGAGACCTGTGTTGTATGCTAATCATGTTTCATTGTTCCCCGTAGTCTCTACTTAGGTGGCCTCGAGGGCCCAGCTGATTTTGACCGGCAACGGTAGGTAAACGGCGCAGGCGAGAAAACACGCACGACAACGGCCTCGGCCGATCGGCAACGAGCAGCAACCACGTCCTTCCTCGGCCACCACCACCGTCCACCGGCGCCACGGCGTGAGCCCAATAACTGCCTCCGAGCCAACCACGCGGCCCGGCCATCCAATCGCGGGGCGGGAAAGGGTCCGGGGACCGCGCCCGAAAAAGCGCGCCCCCACCGCACAACGCCCCCCACTTCTCTTTTCCGTTCCGCCTCATGCGTCGCTTCGCGGGGCTCCCTCCCCCTGGCGCGCACCCACCACTCCGCCCCCGATCGTTGGTTTTTTTACCCCGGATGCCCCGGCCTAATTACCGCCACCGCCCCGTCCTTTTGCATTTCGAGTCGGCTCGGCTCTCTCTCTCTCTCCCTCTGTTGTGTCTGTCTCTCTCCCTGTCCCTCCACCTCGCTCACTGTACTCTCCCCACGCGCTCGTGGTCGTACACCAACTCGACCTACCCGCGCGGATTGGGCCGCGGCGACGGGGTGGAGAGGCTTTGCCCGCGAGGTTCAGCCTCGCTGCTAGGGTTAGGGTTTTTGCCCTGGATTCGCGCGAGGCCCCTGCTGACCCATGGACGCGGGGCAGATGCTCTCCCCCGGCGAGGCAGAGTGGCCCCCCGAGCTTCGCCTCCCGCCGCCTCCTCCCATGCCGGACCCCGCTCCCCCGCCGCGGCCCAGCCAGCCGTCTCCAGCGCCACCAGCGGGGTCGCCTCACCCTCACCGTCTCACTGCGTGGCTGCAGGCTCCTGCCTCGAACAAGGAGCCTTCCCCGCCTCGTCACACGGAGGGGTTTGATGATTCGCACTTCCTCGGTTCGATCATGGAGGCCGCGGCCCCGGTCCACCAGCAGCAGCAGCAGCAGCAGCAGCAGCAGCAGCAGCAGCAGCAGCAGCAGCAGCAGCAGCAGCAGCAGGAACCAGCCGTGGCTGAGGCACCGGTGAAGAGGAAGAGAGGGAGGCCGCGGAAGAACAGGGACGGAGCGGTTGCTGCGCCTGCGCCGCCCAAGCCAGTGAAGAAGAACGACGACGAGGAGGTGGTGTGCTTTATCTGCTTCGACGGGGGCAGCCTCGTGGTTTGCGACCGCAGGTGCGCGCGCGATTACTAGCTTTATTATTTATTATCTTCCTCTGTACTCTGTGTGCACCAGTGCGGGTTGGACTCGTTGCTTCGACTAGGCTGAAAACCCTGTTCTGTGGCTGCAGGGGCTGCTCCAAGGTGTACCATCCTGCCTGCATCAAGCGTGACGAGTCGTTTTTCCGCTCCCGCGGCAAGTGGAATTGTGGTATGTCTTAGTCATTATAGTATTTGCATGGAGTATAATTACAATATCAGTGCTGCAGTGTGTTGGATATCATATAGTATTTGGCATATTAATACTTCTGATAATGGCAGCCAAAAGCTCTATTGAAAGAAACTGTAAACATTTGAAAGAGCCTGATTTACCTAAGAGCAGCGTTGATCTTCTTCCATACCCCTTTAGTAAAGTAATTTGGATATGTAGTCTTGCCTTCCTGAACCTCCAGCATGAATGCCCGATCACATTCATTATAGACGCAGAGTTTGTAGAAGATGTTTTTTCTGCAATATAGCTTATGCCCAGTTAGTGTTGAATCATTTCCACTTTTTTTACTACACATTTGTCTTCATGATCAGTTGTCTGTTGATGTTTACATGCCCTGTTATAAGGCTGTTTATATAGTGAAGTCGAAACAGATTTACGTGTTGAGTTTATGTAGGAGAACTGGATATGCTTGGTTGGCATTACACCATATGGGGCAAGAAGCACCATGACGATAAATAGCTGCTTTTTAGTTATCGTATACGATTACATTGTATGTGGCTATGTGCATGCGCCAACCCTTTAACTTCAGAAGCGATAGTTCAATCTGACCTGTCCTGTATCTTGATGGCACACATGCCAGGTTGGCACATTTGCAGCAGCTGTGAAAAGGCAGCACAGTACATGTGCTATACTTGTACTTACTCCCTCTGCAAGGCATGCGTCAAACAGGGCAAATTCTTTGGTGTTAGAGGGAACAAGGGCTTCTGTGACACTTGCTATGCCACTATATTGTTGATAGAGTCCAAAGACCAAGATGCTACAAAGGTATTGTACTGTTGGCCCTTAAATTGTATACCAAGTTCCATTTTTCTGAAGCACAGAAGCATCTGTATGCAAACACTAAAACATGTGCATCTCTATGGAACCAGAGTGTTCATACATCCTGCTCTCATTCCTTGGACAAACCACCACTACATTTTAGTCAGCTCAGCAGCACAGTAAATGTATAATTATGAAAATACCATCCATCGTGAGGGTGACACGTGTGACTCAGGTCATCGTCACACTGACATTTTCCTAAATATGCATCTTCGACAGTGCTGAGCTATTAAATGAATATATCGCCATTGGCCCCAAACTTTAATCAAAGTAAAGTTGGGCACACATACATCCTAATTTTTCCAGTTGAGTCCCTAAACACCGCCATTTTGGTTCAGTTAGGCTATTTCAATCAGAAAAATAATGTGGCACTAAAAAGTCGAGTTAGCACTGCAAGTCATGAGTCAGCAAGTGCATAGATTCTGTCCTTGGTTTCTGTTAAGGAAAATGCTCCTCCATTCCAACGAATACCGCACACACGTATTCCAAAATTGAACTTGGACTATCAATTTAAACAACTAAATGTGGGGTATGTGTGGCAAAAGTTATTATACTAATGAATTCATATTCGGAAGAACTTTTCAATGGTATAATTTTTAAGTCGCATAACTTATGTTTGTTGGTTAAATTGACGGTCAAAGTTAAATTTTGAAATGCGTGCATGCTTTATTCACTGGAATGGAGGTAGTAATAAGTTTTGAACGCCAATTCATGGAATATGGGAACATTTCCTGTAGTCCCCATGTTATTTTCTTAGTAATTTCTTTTATTATATATATATTTTTGTATCAGGTCTCCTGATTACGTTGCATGTTTTATTGTGTGATCTAAATCCTAGCCCTTCTACCGACGTTGTAATATTGTTATATGAGCTGCAGGCCTGTAGCTATGGATTTCTGTGCATGCTAAGTTGGTAGCTTTTGCTGAGTCAATTTATCCACTGTATTGCCTTTAAGTTTAGCCACATGTGTCTTTGCCTGTGTTGAAATTGCATTATAAAATTACGCTACTAGCTTGAATCAGATATGCAACCACGGAACTCTGATGTCACCTTCAAAAGGCACAATACATAATGATCGTGTGACCTAATTTCCATTCTGATGCATTTGAATAAACTAGATACTAAGTATAAGTACTGATACGATCATACCTAAATTGCCGAATTGGCACACCATCGTCATATGACGGCTAAATTTGGTTGTGCTCATTCATTATCCGTTTTAGTATGCAACTTTGCTCGCACTGTTGTTTGTAATATCTACACTTTGTTTGCTGATATCTGAACATATGGTGATTCTCCTTTTTTAACCTTAGATGACTGAGATTTACTGCACCTAACTTTAATGCCCTTAAGAAGTTCCATGCGGGTATATGCTTGATAATTGTTCACTTTCTTGGGGCCTTGTTGGTACTGCATTTGGCCGTCGTCTAGTCTTTTGCAGTGCGGAAATCTTCTGTTTTGGCAGAGGCCTACCTGCAACATGCAATACTATTAAAGTTGAAATCTGCTTTGTTTGGGACGAAGATTGTATAGATAGATGCTAGGAACAAGCAATACTTCCATTCTAGGTTTGATTTGCATAAATCATGAAATGGTCTATTCTTGTTTCCTTTTTGATTGATTATGTGCCTGTGATGTGTCATATGGACTTGTTACCATATTTTTTCTTGATGCCAGGTGATGGTTGATTTTGATGATAAAAATAGTTGGGAATATCTCTTCAAGTTATATTGGCTGGATGTAAAAGGGAAGCATTTATTAACATTGGAAGAACTAATCAGTGCCAAAAGCAATTGGACTGTTCGAAGCATTTCTGCTAGGAGAGAAAAAGAGGAGTCATCTGGTGAGCGATATGAAGCAAACAATGACCATAATGTCAGTTCTGATAGCTCTTCGAGGAAACGAAGTCGGGGTACTTCTTTAAGGAAAAGGGGGCGGAAGCGTCAAAATCATAGTCTTAATACTGCAAGGAACTGTGAAATTTCAATTAAAGGTTCTGAAAGCTTACCCAAGGGAGCACCATTTGAAGGCATGGATTTGTCGGGTGACACGAAATGGGCCTCACCGGAGCTGCTGGAATTCATTGGACACATGAGAAATGGTGATGTGTCTCAAATTTCCCAATTTGATGTTCAGGTTCTGTTGCTTGAGTATATAAAGCAAAATAATCTTCGTGACCCTCGCAAAAAAAGTCAAATTATTTGTGATGCAAGGCTTAGTAGTCTGTTTAGGAAACCACGAGTTGGTCATTTCGAGATGTTAAAACTTTTGGAGATTCATCTTCATGTGAAAGAGACTCCAGCATTAAATGGTGATACCCAATTAGCCCGTGAGCCAGATTCAGCACAAGTAGATAGTGGAGGACATAGTGAGATGGGAACTAAGTTAAGCTCTGATAAGAGGAGGAAGACTCATAAGAAGCTTGAAAGAGATCTACCAGCTAATCTAGAGGATTATGCAGCCATTGACATGCATAATATCAATTTAATATACTTGCGCCGCAGCTTGATGGAGGATATCATTGATGATGTTGCTGCATTCTCTGAGAAGATTACTGGTGCTTTTGTGAGGATAAGAATTCCGGGTTCTGGCCAAAAGCAAGATATGTATCGCCTAGTCAAAGTTCTTGGTAAGATTTTTGCTCCTGACTGATTTACCGATATTAGCTACTCAATTGTAATTTAACTAAAATGATTTTGTATGCAGGTACACATAAAGTTGCAGAACGATACAGTGTTGGTAAGAAGACAACAGACTGTGCACTTGAGATATCAAACTTAGATAAGAAGGAAGTGATCACAATGGATACGATCTCAAATCAGGATTTTACGCAGGTAATGCATGCAAGGACACATGTTGCTTATACATTTATTTGTTTGATACCTATAATATCGGGTGAGCCTTCGCTGACCGGAAATGCTGTTAGGTGTTGGCATGTTTTTGTTGGCTAACCAAGTATACACTTCCAGTGAAACATACATTTGATTGTAAAAATACATTATGAATGACTATAATTGGCAACTATTTTCACATTTTAGATCATCAGTGCACAATTTTAATGTTTAGTTAAGGCGTTAAGCTACAAAATCGTTCCAATTTTTAAGAAACATGCTTTGTTGTTGTGCTAGAATCACGAGAAACAACTATTCATAATGGATCTTACTAATTACTATAGTCTATAGTAAATGATACATGACCATCAAAGGTTGATGCTGTGTCTCAATACTGCCTTCTCGAATTTGTTAGTGATTATGTCTAATTTTGACACTGGATTTGGACATCTTTTATTTGATCATGTGTATTGTGCAATAAGAGGCTATTGTCGATTATTTACAAACCCATTTGTCTCTTTTTCGCAAGCTTTTAACATCTTTAGTGTCTTATGTCTTATCTGCTTTCCAAGAATCAATCTAGTATTTGAATTTGATTGTTGGATTTGGATCTTGATGCAACAATATTCTTGTTTATAGACCTTATGATTCAGTATCACCACTGTATATGTTGGCCAATCTCTATCTCCCCCTTTTTTTCACTAGCTCTTAGATGTAATTTTCTGACTGCTGAATGTGGGGGTAGTGTTAGATGAGTGTCTCTTACGTTTTGTTGTATCTAACTGGCTTGTTTGCTTGTATAATGTAGGATGAATGCAAACGCTTACGCCAGAGCATGAAGTATGGTCTAATTCCTCGACTTAAAGTGGTACTGTTGATCAAGATCCAATTTATGACGATCCGTCTGATACCTAAGTTACCAAATTGTGTATGTCTGAATTATTTTCTTCATCTTGTTAATTCAGGGAGACATATATGAGATAGCCAAAAGCTTCCAATCTCTGCAAATTAATGATGTAAGTACTACACTAACAAATAAAAGCTGGCGATGTGATGAGGTTGCTTATTTGGTAATAACCGGTAAGTTCTCTAGCTTGATCTAACAGCACTTATTGTGTGTTAAATCCTTTTCAGTGGTTGGTAAATGAAAAGCAGAGGCTGAGCCATCTCCGTGACCGTGCTAGCGAAACTGGACGCCGAAAAGAATATCCTTCTAACTTACCATGTTGAGCTATTGTTATATTTTTTATTTTAGCGTTGGTGTTGGTGTTTCTGTGGGTCGTATAGTGTGAAGATCTTGTTTTGGTCCTTGATTGTTTAGTCATGGCTTGGCATGCATATGCTCACCATAGCTGAACCTTTAAAGCTATCAAATAAACTACCATTGTGCACATATTTGTTGGCCCGAGGACACATTTATTCTGGCAAACTTTAACTTGTAACATTTGTGATCAAGGACGGTGCTATTGTAGGGTTTAGAATTTGTAATTTTTTTTGAGAGTTTCTCATAACCTCTCTGGAGAACGAAGATACTACATGGGATTGCGAGTTTAGCTCACAACCTCTTTGGCAGTTATTTTTTGTTTTATGTTGTTTTGTCTTCAATTGGAGTTTCTTATCTCCGAACTTTGTTTCTTGCACTTACCGAATAGTATCGGCCTTATTGAGGGTTATCTTTATGAAGAGAACACAATATTTTGTGACCCTCATTTAATGGAAATAAACAACTTTTGTATTGTTCTCATCCTTCCTTTATTTTGTGTTACATAAAATGATATGGTGGAAACCATCTTTCATCTTTAAACCCGAGCTATCATTCAGTGTTCTAACGATGTTGCATGTGCATCTATCCTGTCATATAATCTCAATTAATTTATGTTTGGCTTTCTTTTTGCATAAGATAGGTAATCATGTGTGCTCTTCATTTAAGTGTTGTTATTGGTGCTACCTTCATTTGATGATCCTTAATTATGTCATACACTAAGAGAGTGTGTAGAGAAGTTACAACTTCTGAACACTCCTGAAGAAATAGCACGCAAGATTAATGAAGTTCCAGAAGTACGTGTTGACCCCCATATGGCTCCTACTTATGAATCTGCTGAAGAATGGAATGATGAAACAACTGGTACTCCACCTGTTGACTGTTAATCATATTCTACAATTGTGTGTTCCACTAGTAAATATTAATTTTCTGAGAACTAATTGACTTTTATGCAGTTGATTTGACCATAAATAGGAATGGACCAGATCTTCTGTTTCCTGGAAGAGAAGGGACAGATTCAAACGCTGTGCAGTACCTGTCACAAAAATGTCCCGATGCTAGTCGTCACTCTAGTTTAAATCTTCCTACGGAGGGCGTAACACATATACCAGGAGCAGGAAGTATCGCTAATTTGCAGGCAGCAAATGGATTGAATATTCCTCGGCCTCGCATTGATTTAAATAATACAGCGGGTGATGCTGCATCAGTTCCGTCATCTGGGGTTGTATCAAGTGACACGGAACCAGAAAAAGTATGGCACTACAAGGACCCTTCTGGAAATGTGCAGGGCCCGTTTACTCTTTCACAGCTATCCAAGTGGACTACTTATTTCCCAAGTGGCATGAAGATATGGCTCACATTTGAGAGTGAAGAGAACTCATTGTTGCTGACTGAAGTGCTCTCGACACAGCAAAAAGATATCATTCAACCTACGCCAGTTATTAACAATAGTAAATCTGCATGGGCAGGCTCTGGGCAAGATAGAATTAACCCAAGTATGACTGGAAACATTACTTCCCCTATTGGCTATAATGTTGTCTACTCTTCTGGATTACCCAGCCAGTCTTCTGACCGTCCTCCTCTGAGAAGGGAAAGTCCAAACTTTATGGCTGAAGCTTTGCCATCAACAACATGCTGGGAGCCACTGGCTTCTAGTGTCCAGATTCAGCATCAGGCTAACTATCCAAGCACCATTCCATCTTTTGCTGGTTCATATAGATCAACAGGATCTCATGGTGATGGGGTCCCCCGAGAAAAGATTGGGGAACACAACAATCGCCAAGAAACCGGTGGTTTGTGTAGTCCAACCCTACCACCAAAGAGTCACAACAGCCAGAGTAACATGAAGCCTGAGAGCTGTTCAAGGTCAAATCCTGTTGATGGAAGAGAATCCAATTCAGCCTTGGGCATTCCTAGTCAGTCAAGAGCTCCTGCCTGCGGTGCACAATCAACTTCATTTACATGCACTTCTAGTTCAAGCAAGACCAAGGAGATCATGAATCTGCAGAAACAATGCCCCCCTGATGCATCAAATGCTTCAGTTAATCAACTTTTTGAGCCTAAAATTGATTCAGCGTTATCCCCTGTCCCTCAAGATCAATATCCCAGTCCAAATCCAAAATTTGAGAGGAAGCAGCCTGTGATGAACAAGTCAGGGTCAACATCAGTAGCACCTGAAGATTCAGCTACAAAGGCATATGACCACTCTTCAATTTCTTTCGTGTCAGAAACATCTAGTCCGCCTTCAAGTAAATTTGTTGGCTTGCAATTACTTAAGGAAACACAAACATCATGTGTAGAAGAAAGAGATCTAAAAGATGGAGGCTGTGTCACTCGAACAGCGCCACTAAAAGGAGATGCCACATCAGCTAAGAGAGATAACATAACTGTTAGTTCTGTCTCTGATGCTGGAGTTTGTGATGTGCTGGGATCTTTGACAGAACCAAACTGTGGAACTTATAATGTGCATGCTGGAATGCCTTTGGAAAATATCACCCCAGCTTCAGCTGAGGAAGAAAGGCCGCAGTGCTCTAGCCCTATTGCGCTATCTCCTTGGGGCGAACCTAGTTACTATCAAGGCGGAGCTGTTGATTCTGCTCTGTGGGGTGTTCAAGATGACCCAAGCAATGACATGTGGTCATTGTCTTCACCAACACCTGCTCTCCAACCCTCCTCAGGTAATGAAATGATAGTCTTTTCCTGTTTTTGTTGTTAACTTGACAGAGAATCTTACACCATCTTCTACAGATCTTGGAGCCGATGGAAAAGATACTTCATGCATTATAGAGGAGGCAGTAGTAGCCCGAGGAAATATCGCTGTTGGTGAAATACCACCAACACCAGAGGAAAAGATGGAAAAAGGCAACCCAAGCGCTTCCACAGATTGTGGAGTGCCAGAGCAGGTAATCCTTATTTGTAATATCTAGGTCTTGAGGTCCAAGTGTGATGTGTCTTTCAAAAAGAGAAATCCTAGCAACATGATCCTCTGAAATATCTGAGGATTGAAGTCCAACTAAAAATGTTACTTCTGACTTGATTAGGTAAAACTAAAACCAAGTGCATCTCTCAAGAGCACAAAAGCTTCAGACAGGCAACCATCAGGCTCAGCTCTGGAGGGGAGCACAAAAGCTTCAGACAGGCAACCATCAGGCTCATCTCTGGAGGGGAGCACAAAAGCTTCAGGTTGGCCACCGGTAGGCTCATTCCTGGACGGGAACACAAAAGTTTCAGGCAGGCAAGCATCAACCTCATTTCTTGAGGGGAGCACAAAGGCTTCAGGATGGCAATCAGGTTCATCTCTAGAGACAAGCACAAAAGGTTCAGGCTGGGGTTCATCTGTAGATGGGAGCACAAAAGGTTCAGGCTGGGCTCCATCTGTAGATGGAAGCACAAAAGGTTCAGGCTGGGCTCCATCTGTAGATGGAAGCACAAAAGGTTCAGGGCGGGGTTTATCTCTAGAGGTAAACACAAAAGGTTCAGGTTGGGGTTCATCTCTAGAGGGAGGCACAAAAGGTTCAGGTTGGGGTTCATCTCTAGAGGGAGGCACAAAAGGTTCAGGTTGGGGTTCATCTCTAGAGGGAAGCACACAAGCCTCAGGTTGGTTACGATCAAGTTCATCTCCGGAGGGGAGAAAAACTCCAGGCCGGCATTCGTCAGCCCGTGAGAGTTCAAAGGTGAATTTCAAGAGTGGCAGCCAAAGCCGTAACTCGTCTTCAGGTCACCAAACAACACCAACAGCTAAAAGCTCTTCAGAAGCACAAAGGAGACAGGGAAGCACCCATTCAAATTCTGCTGGCTGGGGAGAGGCACCAGGGAGCAACAAGAGCTGGCATCCATCTTCTGGCAGTGCTAGTCGAGGCAGCCAGTCGAATCAACACCATGATAGGCACTGTCACGGCAACGAATCACGGCGAGGTAGCTATCAGGGCAATGATTCACGGCGTGGTAGCTCGAACCACTCTAGGAGGTCGTCTGATCATCGTCAAGATCATGGCAGCGGTATGTCGTCAAGATCCTCGTCAAGAGGGCAGTCTCAACGAGGAATATGCAAATATCATGAGAATGGCCACTGCTGGAAGGGGCCATCTTGCTCTTTTGTACACCGTTGACCATCGTGGTAGGAAACACATTGTGAAGGTACCACGCCTTACCCCACATTTTTGTATAGCCTGACAAGCCACTTTGTAGTCAGCTTAGAACAGAGCTCTTGGCGCCACTCAAATGCTAGTACATATATCCATACGATTGGATAGCATTTTACGCTTAAAAGACCACTGATGATGAGTATGAAGGCAGATTCTCTGCTTTTGGACCCTGATTTATTCCACTCAGTTCAGTTCAATGGAGTTGACTTCAATTTTCCCATGACCAGGAAAAAATGTTTCTGTGGGGATATGGAGTTTTTAATCCTGGGCTCAAATGCACCCTTGTGAATAGTTAAAATTCTGAATTTTGTGCCAACGATCATCATGCGTATCATGTTTTATCCTTTTTAGATTAAACTTAATAAAAAATTGCTTAATTATTCAACAATTCGTACGCCGGCGACAACTAGCCTTGACGAACAACTTAAAGAGTGAGTATCGCCTGCCCGAAGCCACTGCAGCCTCCATCGCTGTCTAATGCGGATCCCCTGAATCGCAGCCAGGCCGAGAAGCTTGTGTCTTAGGCGCAGACGCAGCCCGATCTCGGCGATGGTGAGGTCCCGGTTGTCCTGTGCATGATCAAGTCCCAAGATGATCTGATCGGCAATGTAACTGAGCAGATTAATGCTGCCCACATGAGAGCGACTCTAGCTGCGAAGAGCGCGAGCGAGCTTGTACAGCTTGTGGTGGAGAATCTACATAGCATTTCCATGTGTCACAGTAGCAGACCATGAATTGACGACGCTGTCCTGAAACCCACGAAGCTTGAGCCAATAATCCTAAGTCAGGCCCTGTTCGGTAATCACCCGCTCCCGGAATCTGCGGAGCGTGGAAATTGCAACTCCACCGTTTTAAACTGTAGCTCCGCCAACTCCGCTCCCAGAGTTGCGAAGCGGAATAGTACTGAACAGCCCCTCAGAATCCCCTATACTGATGATGGAGCTGCCCTTAAATGTTCTATTAAGGCCCTGTTCGGTAGTCGCCCGCTCCCGGAATCTGCGGAGCGGGGAAAATGCAGCTCCACCGTTTGGAACTGCAGCTCCGCCAACTCCGCTCCCGGAGTTGTGGACCGGAGTGGTACTGAATAAGGCCTAAATCCCTCTTTAAGGACAAGAGGGGGATAGATCTCTAAAGTTCTCAACCGAATTGAACAAGGAGATCGCTGCATCGGCATAAAAAGTTTCCTCCTTCAACGCAAATAAAGATCTGACCCATGATTTGAGATGCTTTCTCAGGATCTTCAGTTTAGCATCAATCCATAATGTGTGGGCTGCAGCCATACAGGGACAAACAATTCTCATGCTCAACCCACCAATCTTTTTTTTTTTGAAACGGAGGCAAAAGCTTTGCCTCATCTCATTAAAAAGAAGGGGAATAACAAAGTCTGCGGAGGGCCATTACACCTCACATAGATGTAAAAACAATACAATTCTACTCTCGCGGCATTAAATAACCCAAATGCTTCGCCCCTGCGACAATCCAGAGCCTCGCCTCCGCTTTAATAGCCTGTACCAACACACTTGGCAACGCACATACATGCTGGAACACCCTCGCGTTTCTCTCTTTCCACACTTCCCAAGTAACAAGCATGACGAGTGATGAAATCGCCTTCCTCCTATGTCCACGCCTAAGGACCACTGCTGACCACCACTCTTTGACCGTGGGGATCCCGCTCCAAGCCGCCACATCCAGTTCGGGGGCATCCACCCAAACTCTTATTGCATTCCAAATGCGGGCAGAGAACCTGCATTGGAAGAGAAGATGAGCTGCGGTCTCTGCCTCCCTCTTGCAAAGTTGACACAAATTGCAGTTGGGTCACCCTCTTCTTTGCAGTCTGTCGGCCGTCCAAATTCTATCCTTGATAACTAACCACGCAAAGAACTTGCACTTGGGCGGTGCCCAGTTCTTCCATACCACCGTGTTCATGTTGGAGGCGATCGCACCTTCGAATTGGGCCCTATAGGCCGAGGCCGAGGAATAGATACCATCGGCGGTGAGGTTCCACTTGATATCATCGGGTATGTCGTCCTGTAGGTGTACCGTAGTGAGCTTCCCCCAAAGGGCGCAGAACTGTTCAATGTGTTCCACCGAGAGACCTCCGGACATGTTGATCCATTGTATCCAATGGTTTTCAAGCAAGGCTTCTCGCACAGACTTTTTCTTGTTGGTAGAGATCGCGTAAATGGCCGGTGCAATGTCCTTGGGCTTCATTCCATCTAGCCAGGGGGAGAGCCAGAAGCGTGCCAGCCTACCGTCGCCGACATAGATCGTCGTGGCAGCATAGAATAGATCTCTGTCAGTGGTGTCGCATGGGTTTCCGATGCCCACCCATGCCCTGTGCGGCTCCTTCCACTCATACCAAAGCCATCGCAGCCTCAGAGCCCGGGCATACATACGAATATCAAGGATACCCAGCCCACCAAGCCTCTTTGGTCTACACACGAGTTTCCAGCTGACTTTGCACTGGCCGCCGGAGACCTTATCCGAACCAGCCCAGAGGAAAGCTCTCTCAATGCCCACAAAGTCGGAGATAATACCCTCCGGAAGTTTGAGCGTCGTGGCATGGAAGGTGGCCAGGGAGGAAAGCACGGACTTGACGAGCTCAGCCCTACCCACAGTCGTGATGAGCCGACCCTGCCAAGGCACCAGCTTCCCAGCAGCCTTGTCCACGAGGTGTTGGAGATCGACCTTCCGCAAACAATGGACCGAAAGAGGCAGCCCAAGATATCTCAGCGGGAAGGCAGCGCGAGTAGCCGGGAAGCACTCAAGGATGTCGTCAAGATTGAGGCCATCACAGCGAATAGGGGCCACCAAGCTTTTCTCCAAATTTGTCACAAGGCCGGTGACCTCACCAAAGCCCTCCAGCAGGGAGGTAAACTGTTGAACGTCCTCCTTGAAGGGAGCCACAAAGACTACGGCGTCGTCAGCGTACAGTGAGGTGCGCATGCGGGTGCTCCTCCCGCCTATCTGGTGAAGCTTGCTCTTGCGTGTGGCAGTGTCAAGGATGCTTTGGATAGGGTCAATTGCTAGGACAAATAGGAGAGGTGAGAACGGATCTCCCTGTCGAAGGCCCTTGCCATGCCAAATAGGCCCACCAGGGACACCGTTGATTTGAACTCTGGAGGATGAGGAGCGCAATAGGACAGCAACCATATCTCTGAATCTGGTTGGGAAACCGCGGCGACGGAGAAGCTCCAACAGATAGTCCCACCGCACGGAATCAAAAGCCTTTTTGATGTCTAGTTTAAACAAGAGAGTAGGCTTCCTCAACCGGTGCATCCGCCTAGCCATGTTGCGCACATACATGAAGTTATCATGGATGCTTCTAGTCCTTATGAAGGCACTCTGGGAGTGGGAAACTAGCACATGCATGAAAGGAGCAAGACGTGAAGCCATCATTTTCGCCACAATCTTAGCCACTGCATGGATGAGGCTAATGGGCCTGAAATCTGAGATGTACTCTGCACCATCTTTCTTGGGAATAAGCACTATATTAGCCGTGTTGACCCACTGGAAATGATCTCCGCGAAGGTTGGAGAAGCCGTTAACAACGGCCAACTTGTCTTCCTTGATAACGTCCCAGCAGGCCTTAAAAAAGGCTCCAGTAAACCCGTCCGGACCCGGCGCCTTGTCCTTTGGCATCTCCCCAATGGCATCCAACACCTCTTTCTCCTCAAAAGGCTCAGCAAGGGAAGCCAAATCACACTGACTGAAAGCAAAATTGTCCCAGTTGAAATCCTTCGACGGGCGTACGTCCTTGTGAAGCATGGCCGAGAAATGTTCTTGGGCCACCCTCTCCTTGTCCTCCTGGGCCGTAGCCCAACCGGCTCCATTCCGTAGGCGGCGGATGAAATTCTTTCTTCTTCTCGCGGTAACCTTGAGGTGGAAAAACCTAGTGTTCGCGTCCCCATCCTTTAGATTCGCAACCCGAGAAGCCTGCCGCTTCCTAGCTCTTTCCAACACCGCTAGGCTTATCACCCGTCTCTTGAGTCTCATTCTAAGATCACGCTCTTCCGTCGACAGCGGACGGAGATCCATGGCCATGTCCAATCTAAGGATCACCTCCGAGGCCATGGCCAGCTGCAGCTTCGCGTGTGAGAAGAACCCATTACTCCATTGTCTCAGCGCCATCCCAGTGCGCCACAACTTCTCAGCCAAAATTCGGCAAGGCTCCGTGTGTGATGTGGACCTGGCCCAGGAGTTGGCCACCACCTGCCCGAATCCCGGGAGCTTAATCCAATAGTTCTCGAACTTGAACTTCCGAGGGCGCTTGGGCCGCGATCACTCGAAAGAGACAACGGGCAATGGTCGGAGAGCGAGGTTGCCAGAGCAGATAACACATGAGAGCCAAACTGAAGGTCCCATTCAGGGTTGCAGAAGAAGTTATCCAGCTTGCAGATGGTTGGGTTAGAGCGCTCGTTACTCCACGTGAATTTGCGATTCTGTAAGTGGATCTCCTTAAGCTCACAATCATTCAGTGTGTTGCGGAACCGGTTTATGCGAGATATGTTAGCGTTCCGCTTGTTCTTGTCACGTGCCCTGTGGATTTGGTTGAAGTCGCCATTCACCAGCCAGAGGAGTCCCGCCGCCGGCTTTTGCGCAAATAGCTCAGTGAAGAAATCGTCCTTGCGAGAGCTAGCCGTTGGCCCATAGACGGTAGTGAGCTTGAAGACGACCTCGGACTCAAGCAGCCTTATCGTAGCTGAGAGGTGGAACTCACCCAATGAAATATCCGAGGCGTCAAGACAGTCTCCATCCCACAGAAGTATGATCCCACCCCTGGTGCCTACAGCCGGCAGTGTGGCGTATTTCTTCAGGCGGAAACCACCAATGTAGGCGGCGGAAGCGTCATCAAGCACGTCCAGTTTGGATTCCTGAATGCACAGGAGATTGCAAGAGGATGCGGCAATGGCCTCATGCACGGTCGCTCGACGGTCCGGACAGTTGAGTCCCCTCACATTCCAGCTAATGACGTTCAAGTTGTGATCTAACATTGAGAAGCACGAGTCATCAGGTAGCAGCCGCCGAAACGCGACGTGTGGGAGCTTTGAGATGCATTAGAGCACGCCAGCACCAGAGAAAGTAACAAAGCACAACAGCAGCAATGGAACAAGGCGCAGTACATAGTAGATGATAGTGGCAGGTGCCAAAGCCCACACGTCCAGCAAGGTCCGTCCATCCAACATGGAACGCTGGCATACACATGCAAACAGAAGTTCTGAACTAACATTGGAACTAAACAGACTCAGGAACACAACGACTTGACGCGTTAGACTGCAGCCGTGCAGTCCACCTGATCAGCCACCTCGTGGTCTAGACCAGTAGCCCCACCATGCTCGATCAGCGCCTCTTCAACAGCCGTCGCAAGGTCGCAGTCGAGGCGGAAGAGGGCCCGAAGTGCGCCGACAGCTAACGGGGGAAGCTGGCCCCGGAACAGCTCCGCGAACTTCGCGATAGCATCTTCAGTGACCTGGTCGCCTTCCTGCACAATGCCGACTCTCCGACAAAGGATCTTCTCGGCCATCTGAGCCACCGGCGTGGCCCTGTTTTTGGATAGTAGTCGCGCACTCCTCCTGTTGACCGAGAAGCCAGGGGCCAGAGTCTTGCGTCTCGCCTTGGTCGGCTTCGGCCTGTACGTCACCGGTGTTGGCAGCAGAGGTGACCTTCTCTTGAAAAAAGCTGGCGTGGAATCAGCTCCAGCAGATGCCAGGGTCGCCAGCGGGGTGGCCAAGATGGGCGTCGTGTCAGAAGGCTCGTGTGTGATGGAAGGGGCCGGCGAGCAGGGCACAAACACTGGCGTGGAAGGCGACGTAGCCGCCGCCTCGATCGCAGCAGCACACTCCGATCCACCACCATGTAGCAACAACTGCACTTGCCGCCCTTGGTTTGCCAGGGGAGAAACAGTCTTCGGCGGCACAGAAAATGTTGCTCCTAACCACTGTTGTTTGGACATGAACAACACAAGGGGTGCGATCAGATCTTGAGTTCAATAGTTTGGTCCGTCATAAAATGACATATCTTCTGAACTCACCGTGTTACTCGCATGGGTATTTCGCTAGTCAAACATTTCTATGAAAATGCTGAGACTTATGGATAAAACGGACTACAAGTACCCTGATCGTTTTTTCCTTTCCCTTACAACAAAAGTTTCCTTTATTAGCTACAGCCTTTGGTGACTACATTCATCACAGATAACACCGCTCCTGAGTAGCACAAGTTCATCGCGGTTATTTCGATCTGGGTGTGCTGGACCTGGGCGTGGAGGGGGAGAACACCGGGTAGTAAGTATTCAGCTCCAGCTGGTCCAGGATCTGCTGCATGAGTCCCAGGTAGGAGGAGTGCCCGACGACGAGCTCGCTAACGTCAACCTGCGTGAGTCGAGCAGCAACCTAGTCAAGGAAAGTACTCCCTTGTAAACGAGTTCACTCAGTCGAGTGGGCCAAGCAAGCAAGCAGACGTACATTTTCAACTCCGGGGACTTGGACTGCCTGGATGCCAGCCAAGCCTTGCGTGAGCAGACTGCACGAGAGGTTAGTTTGTCAGAGCGTTCAGAGGGCTGCTTCAGGGTTTGATTTACGACGGCGCTAATTGTTGAGCTCGATGTAGAGGCCGAGGTTTCCCCCCCTCTCTTTTCGACGAAAAACAAAGAGCATTGAGGGTTACCAGTTACCTCGCCCGGAAAGTGACGCCGAGGATCCAGTCCTTGGTGGAGTACACGTTCACAAGCCTTCCAGCAACCATCTGCACATGCGTACATATGGGTTCAGCTGTGTAGGATTTCACATAGAAACTTCCCAGTTGATGCAGAGCCTGATAGCATGATTCTCTTCAATTCATGGCAATAAGAACAATTCTCGCGGTTTCTTGGGAGAAGAAGGTCAGAATAACCATTGCCCTTACCTTCCTGGCAGGCCCCCACAACTCGTCATTAACTGAAATCGGTGCACCTATCAGCACAGCCCTCTCGACGATTCCCTCTGTTCATGTTCAATTTGTCAGCTGAATAAACAACTAACTCCATATTGGTAGACATTTAGCGCGCAGGGCTCGTTTCAAATGAGAAGCTTTCGCAAAATGTTCATATAAACCAGAAAAGTTCCTCAGCTCCAAGCGGTCCATATTGGCTAACATTTACAGTTATGTACTTAATTATGCTTCTGCATGGTCTAGAAAAAAACACAGGATACATACCGTTATTGCCCGAAAGAGCTAATTCCTGCAAACATTTGAACACGACACGCGCACCTAGTGAAAAACCTATGAGAGTGACAGGCCTGGAGATGATTGTGTTACGGGGGGAGAAAATTAGTTCCATACAGACACAAGGGTTTACCGAATTATTTAAATTGCAGGTATGATTCAGGTATAGAGGTACCTGCTTCCTTGCAGTCCATTGAGCAACACTTCAGCAAGCATTATCCCAACCTTATCTGATCTGGAATCATCTACTAGATTTATCAGGTAGAAAAGATTACAAGAACGCAGGCTAAGTTAGAAACTTAGAAAGGATAATAAACTACGAAATAGTGGAGGAAGGCACCTGTCAATAGCAACGGACCATGTGCTGTCAATAAAATCTGCAGCAGCTACCAAGGTAGCAGGCCATGCAAATGCTGAAATTATACCGCTTAACACAGTCTGCATCGCACCTTCCCTCATCAGCTCCATTGCAAATCCTGCAGTGATAACCGCAACTCTTAATAAAATTATTTAAAGCGTGGGCGGAATGCACATTATGCATGATGAATCATGAACATTACTTGATGCGAGAAAATCCTGTATTGCTGTACTCAAGGCAATTATATGCTTAGTCTCCCACTGAAGAATGTACCTGCCAATTGCCAGTGAGAATTGCAAAGGGTGTCTAGTTATGCATGCTAAGATTCTTCTTGAAAACAATTACTCAATGCAAGCTTGTTGCTAGAAAATGAATTACGCGGAACTCACCTCTATCCATGTTATCTGAATTTCTTCTATCATAAATCTAATTTCTGGTGTTTGTTTACTTGTTGCAACATTAATGCATAAGAATGTGCTGCTAAGGAATGGGCATATAAATAAGAAGAGCTGTGCTCAGCAACTACTACTGTATTAGAAAAAAGTACCTCTCTAAGTTAGTTTTCCATCCTTCCCACGGCTTTAAAAAATCGTCTTCATTAAAAGCGAATCCAGAAACCATGATGCAAACTGCTAGGCGCTGCAAGGAAAAAACCCCCCATGAAACCCAGTTCATCTTACCAGTAAACGGCATTGTAATTGTTATAGAAAATACAAACACCTACACCCTGGTTATGGTTCTGGCCGAGGGTTTTGAACTCGAATTCTTTCACATCTCCAATTCTTTTGGCCATTTTGGAACCAGTTAACCCAGCTCCAGCAGCTGATTCCAATCAAAGATGACGATTAGTTACTGTGGACGGTTAAAGACTTGTCGATCATCATCTGATATTCAGGCCCACCTCCAAATGATGCAGCAACTGCTACTGAGCCAGCGGTGTGTCCAGCAGCAGTAGCTATAGCAGCAAATCCGCTAGCCCCTATAACAGGGACAAGTGCGTGCAACGTCGGAGCAAGAGCAGTGAACCCTGCAGCAATCGCTGGAGCAGCTAGACCTGTAAAAAAATTCAGCCAACTACTTCAGCAGATCGTGGAGAAACCTCATCAAGATTGACTTTAAAAGCGTGTAACATTATCATCACCCCCGGAGATGGCCATGAGCGTCCCTCCGGTCAACGCGGCGGCGCCGATGATCCCCCCGCGCCTCCATTTCTGCCACCTGCTTCTCGGCGACGTACTTTCACGCGATTTCTCTTCCTCTTTCGCTGCAGCCATAGCAGAGCAAGCAACCATTATCTCGATAGCTTCCTACAATGCCAAAGGTGTTCGATGCCAAAGGCAAATTCAGCACGGTTGGAACTAGCTAGCGCGCTGCTTCATTATGCGCATTGTGGAGGAATGGAGGTTGGTTACCATCTTGATCCACTTGACGTCGAGCCAAGTTGCGATCAGCCGGAGCGCGACGCGGTGGCGGGCGTCGTAGCCCTTCCTGATGCGGGGGGATCCCATGCCGTCCTCGCCCATGTTCACGTCCGCCACGCAGGCTGAGAGGAGCATGTACAGCACCGCCATCTTCCGGTAGTCCTTGGAGCGCCCGCCGCCGCCAGGCGACGACGGCGACCTGTCGTCAGCCGGTTCTTCGTCATTGTCGGCGCCGAGCACGTGTTGTTTGAACAGGTCGCCCGGTGCAACGTCGTTCTCCAGGCCCATCGCCATCGCGTTGACGGCTTTGGCGAGCGCGAGCTCGAGGTCGGACCTATGGGCGGCGGCCTTCTCGCCGTCATCTTCGTCCTCGAACACTTTCCTGAGGAACTGCGCGCGCGAGGAAACGTCACACGATACGTCGAAATGGGGGCGGAATTCAACGCGGACGATGCGGCATTGTTGGCACGTACGGCTCCAATGTGGTGCTTGGGCTCGGAGGTCGCCGCCGTCTTTTCCACGCCCGGCCAAGCCTTGGGGTCGATCTCGAGAAACCTGAGAATTGAAACGCGACGCGCGCACCATGATACGCCGGATCGAGAGACGGAGCATGCATGTGAGAGGTAGGGGAGAGAGGGTTGACCGGAGGACGGGGCGGAGGAGGCCGCGGGAGTCGTGGGTCCAGAGGTCGCGGCCGTCGGGGTCGTCGCTGGAGAGGACGGCGATCTCAGGGTCCGGGCCCTCGTCGAGGCCGTGGGAGCCGAGAAGGACGCGCTGGTGGATCTGCGCCTGGCGGAGCGCGAGCGCGAGGAGCGCACCTGCGGCGTACCGCTGCGTCTGGCTCAGCGTCGACGACGTGGCCATTGCCCGCCGGTGTCCACTGCGGCGAGAGCGCTGCGGGGCCAACGAAATCCGCGACCTTGCCGATGTTGGCAGCCTTTAGCCGCGCGTGCGGGCGAATCGGCGCCGGGCGATATTGCGTGCAACCTACTGGCTTCGGAGGATCGGAGGTGCGGCGCGGAGAACGAACTCCCGAACGAACGCTCACATGCACGTACGTCAGCCCGCACCCATCATGCAACATGGAAACCTTCCACGGATTTTTTTTAATATTTACTTGCAAAAGAGCCCAACGGGATATATAAAAAAAGAACTACTACACTCCCCTAACCTAATAACCATGAACTACACCATGTGACGAGTGCTATCAAGATTTAGAGCCGTGACTCTTCGCAAGCAGATTTTAAAGTTGAAACGCCGCTAGGTACCATTAGATCTGCACCGGTCACTGCGACTTCTTTAGCGGATTAAAAATCAATTGAATCACTACTGTGTGAACTTTTTGAGCAGGAGGAGATTAAGGCGAGGTAACGCTCCAGGGTGGACTGGCTCCGTGAGGGAGACCGGAATATAGATTTCTTCCATGCTCGTTCTACAGCTCGGAAATGTACTAACAAAATTTACCGTTTCGCCCGGGATGATGGTTCTCTTTGTGATTCACAAATGGAGATTAAAAGTATGATGCATAGATCCTATGAGAACTTTTTCACTTCCGATCCTTGTGATGATGCTAATGTTGTTCTTTATGCTATTCCGCATAAAATTACTAATGAGATGATTGCTGATTCATGTAAACCCTACACTAATAAAGAGATCAAGACAACTCTTTTTCACATGGGGCCTACAAAGGCTCATGGTCCGGATGGCCATCCCGCCCTATTCTACCACTCATTGGAATTTTTTTGGACGACGAATTTGTCAGGCGGTCATAAGTTTTTTGGAGGGAAGGTCCATTCCTAATGGTTTTTGTGACTCAGTGATTGTACTTATTTCAAAAATTGTGGTTGAGTTGGTTAGGTGGACAGTGGTATCCCCAATCCACCAGGGTTCAAATCCTGGTGCTCGCATTATTCCTGGATTTATTTCAGGATTTCCGGCGATGCGCTTTTAGTGGGAGGAGACGTTCACGTCGACGACGAGGCGCCTACGGTGACTTCGTAAATCTCAAGATGATATGCTGACTCAGTCTCTCGGAGGTGCTCATAGGGGTAGGGTGTGCGTGTATGCGTTCATAGGGGTGACTGTATGCGCGTGTATATGAGCGCTTGTGTCTGTACTGATGCTAAAAAAAAATGCAAGAGCCAATCATTTAAAGAATTTTCGTCCGATTAGTCTGTGTAATTTTCTTTATAAGATTGCCTCCAAAGTATTGGCTAATCATCTGAAGTTACTTCTACCCATTGTCTTTTCTGAGTTTCAGAGTGCCTTTGTGTCCGACAGACTTATTACTGATAATACTCTGATTGCTTATGAATCTATCCACACTATTACATACCAGAGGGCTAAGCAACTTTCCTTTGCCTTGAAGATTGATATGATGACGGTTGTATGATCGTGTTGAGTGGAGTTATCTTCATGGTTGCATATCTAAGTTGGGCTTTAACCCAATATGGATCAACTCTGTCATGAGATGTGTTACCAATGTCCGCTATGCGGTCCGGGCAAATGGAGATCTCACTGCACCTATTGTACATTCGAACGGAATTCGCCAGGGTGACCCCATCAACCCCTACTTGTTTCTTTTGTGCACTGAAGGACTTTCAAGCTTGTTGCTTTAGAAGGAGAACTGTGGCGAACCACATGGTATTAGGAATGGTCATTCCGGTCCTCCTATCTCACATCTCCTCTTTCTTGGTGACATCTTCTTTGCAAGAAGTGATACTCATCATGTGGATGCACTAGTGTCTACTCCGAATCTTTGTTTTTGGTTCTAGACAGTTGATTAATAAGGAAAAGTCCTCTTTGTTCTTTGGCCGTGCTTGTCCAGATGTTGTTAAATAAAGAGTGAAGACTAGTTTGGGGATTACTAATGAGGCCTTTAATGATACTTATTTGGGCATGCCTACAGAGGTGGGTAACAATCTGTTGGTGTAAAAACCGGCAGACCTCGTGGTAGGGGGTTCCGAGCTGTGGATGTCGGACAGATGGTAACAGGAACAAGGAGATGATATTTACCCAGGTTCGGGCCCTCTTGATGGAGGCAAGACCCTACGTCTTGCTCTTGTTTATATTAATGGAGATTTATCGAGTACAGAGTTGATCTACCTCGAGATCGTAGGATGTTTTCTAACTCGAGGGCTAGGTGAATGCGATTGCATGAAGTCTTCCATACGGTCTAAACCCTATGGGTTATATACATGCTAGATAGGGTATCTAGGGTTACAAGGTTGGTATCTAGGTGTGGAGGCGGTAGGAGAAGTCTTGGAGTACACGTCAAGTCTTTGGCAGATGTGTTCTCGATCTTGCCAGGAACATGCGACCTCTGAAGTCCATCTTGAGAGGAACGAGGGCCCACTGGCCCAGTCCGAAGAATACAGACCTACTAGGTTAGTACCCTCTAGTCTAGGATATCGTCAGCAGCCCCTGAACTGGTCTTCGATGCAGAGGACGACGCTCTTGGACTTTGGTTCTGGAGTCTTTGGCTCGACAAGCAAGTTCCCATGCATGGTTCCTTCAGTTTGGCTTAAAAAGTCCCCGACAAGGTTGTTGGTCTTACTCGGGGGCCCGGCCTTTCCGCGTGTGGCCTATGCTTTCTGACCTTGGTAACAACGACTTCGAGGGAATCGAGTTGCTTTATGGCGAAACATCGAAGCGTCGGCCTCTCCCCCCTTCTTATTTACGAGCAAAGCGCATGGTCTTGCCATACAACCCGACCCCTCTTTCGATCAAACCACACAAGTTCTTCACTCATCACAAGTCCAATATCGAGAGCTCCCCATGGTGAGCAACGCGGGCTCTTCAAGGCGCCCTCATGGCTCCGTTAGAGGTGACTGGGGCGGCTGCGCTGTCTCGCGCATCCAATTGGAGCGCATGGCTAACCAAGGATACCTACTAGATTCAGATATGACAGCAACCCGCGCAGGATTAACATCCATCAATAGGCAGATACACGCGGAGAGTCATCCTTCCCCCTCAAAAGGATGAAAGGGTATACTTTGTTTACTTCATGCTGCGCGGCTTAGGGTTTCCTATTCACCCCTTCCTCCGAGGCCTGCTGGAGTTTTGTGGTTTGCAACTTCACTACCTCACCCCAACTCGATTTTACATATCTCGTGGTACGTCGCCTTATGTGAGATGTACCTCGGGTGTGAGGCGCACTTTGAGCTATGGAGGAAGTATTTCTGCATAGTGCCCTGCTCTCCTGCCAAGAAGTTGTATGTGGTCAGGGCAGCCGAAGTCTACCAGATCGATGGGATCCAATACCCATCCCACACACCTCGGGAGGATACCGATGTCTGGCCAACCGAATGGTTTCATATAGACGACGCCCCCTCCTTGACAGTTCGGCCCGGACTCCCTACAGTCACCTCGGAAACCCCCGAAGAGGCGCCATAGTTGGAGGCCACATGGCACTGCCCATGGAGATGGTGCCGAGGTAACTGAGCTAGCTGCTAAGGTGAAGCGATTGGAAAGGACTAGCCTTACCATAATAGATGTAATGGCCATGACAATAAATCGAAGAGTCCAACCACTTCGGCAGCACCCACATCTGTTGTGCGCGTTCAACGGGACTAAAGACTCTTCCCAAACAATTTGGCAGAGCTTCTTTGACCAAGCAACCTTTGGGACGGCGCTGGCAGGCATTTACCATGGGACATTTAAGGCTTTTGTATAGCACCTCGCTGTACCAGTGCATGCCACATAGGTGATCGTGCTCCACGCCGACATCTTTGGCGCGCCAGGTAGGGGGGGTCGCTTGTGCGAACCTGAGTAGTAGCCAACGCGTCGATCTTCATCATCCGTGGCTCCCAAGAAGAGAAGTGGAGCGAGGATGCGTCCTTCCACCTCGAAGGCTTCGTCACACGTGGCTGCAGGTGCTGCGGATACCACATCTGTGGCAGGCGGAGCAGGCGCTACATGCGGTGTTGCTAACACTTGCACCGTGACTGGAGCAGGGGCCGGGGCCGCAGGAGCGGCCCAACCTCTTCAACATGTCGCCGATCATACTTCCATCAGTGCGGGCCACGGAGATGCCCAGCTTTCTCCCCCTCGCCCCACCGGCGAGCTCAACCAACACGACGTCTATGCCCGCCCCGGTGCAAGCCAAGATCCAATGGATGCACTGCCTAGAGGGGCGGAGACAGGACGCGCGCCTCGTCTTGTGTTGGGAGAGCGTGGCGAAACCCCGAGTGGCGCCATCGACCCGCAACGATCGCATCCGCACGGGAAAAGCCCAGCTAACCAAGAGCATGGTCACCAAGAATAGCTCTGGTTGCATCAAACTTTCCTGACGACGGGCCCAAGACGACAAGAGCCCAACAACGCTCCTTCTGCCTCGTCCAGAAGTCCAGCGGTGTTGCGCTCTGCCTCCCACGCCATGCCAGGGACGACAGACGAAGCAATGGCGAGAGCTCAGCTATTGGTGAACTTTCCTCCAACAACAGACAAGATGGATGAATGGAGAGCTACAGTCCAAAGTCTCCTTGGATTTGCTGAGATCAACAAGTCACCAGGTGCAGAGCCATCGCGGTGCACACATGCAACGCCGACGGCCCATGCCGGTGGCGAAGATGGGAGGGCCACACCCACTGTGCTTTCTCCTCCTATAGGTACTGCTTGAACTCGGCGAGGCAGAGCTTCACCAAGTCCGGATCGTTGGTGTACATCACATTACTTGGTGCTGCCATGGGTCTGAATGGTGAACTCCTTGCTGAAGTCCATATCCAGCAGGCTCAACCCTCGGATCACCATTGGAGTCTCTTCAAGTGAATGAGTGGGTAGGCGGCGGCAACATTTTGTTTTTCAGCTCTTGGGGAACTGGATTCAACAGTAAGCTGAGTGTGTACACGCAACAATTACTACCCCTCCCTCACCCGCTGCACGCTCGACAGAACATGCACCCTTAGCGCATTCAAACGCCTCCATTAAGAATCCTATTCCGGCCACACGTCGGTTCACGAGCGGGTCTGTATTGGTACTGTAATAACAAGTGTTAGTGGTCACCTTACTTAAATTTAATTATCTCTAATTAAAATTTATTCTTAAAACAAGCAATGCATTGGCTCGTTCTATCAGTGCCACAGGATCAACATGCACAACAATTATAATTATTATTATTAGGATGCACACGATTAACACATTGTCGCACTTTCACATAGACAATACTACCAAGTTTGAACAGTTTGTTATGATTGATGTCCTCTGAATCATCATGCCGTGTTTCCCAGCTTGCAATATTCAAAACCAATAAATAAGATTCAAATAATAAGAACAACAAAGATGCCTACACATCTCATTGATTCCCAGCTTGCAAGATTCAGAACCAACAAATAAGATTCAAATAATAAGTACAACAAAGATGCCTCCACATCTCATTGATTCCCAGCTTGCAAGATTCAGAACCAACCCATTAGAGCCGTTTGATAAAGTGAATATCGGGATTAAATCCATCTTGGCTAGCCGTGTCATACAACCCAAGAACTTAGCGAATGCTCTTGACCATCACAACATCTATAGTTGAGTATTCCTGTTTGCACAATAAGAAAGAGCATGATTACTATAATAGTGGCACTAGTTGAAGCAAACTCTATTTCCAAAATGAGAGAAGATTGTGATAGAATAGCTTTATTTAGAAAATACAACGTTAGCACAGTATGACAAAGCACAATCATGTTGATAAAGGACACTACTGACCGGTGTGAGATGACTTTGGGAGATCAAGTTATTCTTCATGTCCCCATATTTTGCCATGAAAGCGATTCATTGACATTCATTAACACCTCAGTGTGTCAGTAGAAGGAGGAGCGTCGACTTATTTCAATCACTTTTCTTATGCAGTTCAACTAAAATTATGGCGTCCGCCAATTAGCGAGGAGCGTCGACTCATTTCAATCACTTTTTTCTGCAAATTATCTACATTGGAAATGAAATGGTAGCTAAGACAGTACTTCTATTTTAAATGTATTATCACTTCATTTTATCAGTGGCAGTAGCAATGCCAAAATAGTAGCACAAGATCTCTAACTAGATGTAGAGTCAAAATCAACCAAAAAGGAACATACCCGGTCATGGGAACCATAACTGAGAGAGGGGCCCCTACGCCGCCACGACTCAATGAGGTCAACCTGCAGATCCATGATTCAATTCATGCGACTTTATCTGCAGTTCACCTGAAATGAAGCAAAGATTACATCATTCAACTAGCAAGAAGTAATTTCTCTCATGAGCTGGCAGATTCTTCTTTAGTAGTTGCACTAAAATTGAGCAACATTAAGGTTGGCTGTCCTACTCATGTAAGGTGCAACTATGATTTTCTTATCCTTTTATACAGTTCCATTAAAATAAAGTGCCATTGTGGTGACAGTGACGGCTAATCTTGCAAAGGCTAATGAAATGTTGCACGAGATTACCAGCAGAGTTTGACAGAGATTTCAGAAATTCCAATCACCATTTTATGCAGTTCCACCAAAATTGAGAGACGTTACCCACGTGACATTTTAGTTGAACTGCACAAGATACTCATTTCAAAAAAAAAGTGTTTTGTGCAGTTCACCAAAAGGCCACAATAGCAACCAGGTGAAATGGATATCCCTATCTGCACAAAAAGATAGAAAGAAAATAGTTACTGGTTAATAGCAAGATACGAAACATACACGAAATGAAAAGAAGCATATTGATTATGTTCATGGCAATCACGCAAGGACAGTAGAAATTTTAAAACGGCAGCATTGCTTCATGTTACCGGAAGCATTACGATCAACAATGACATTCGTCAAATATGGGATTAATTTAATGGTGGCATTGCTTGTTTACCAGATACAGTAGATCAACAACAGCTAAAGAGTTGGTTTAAGGGCATGGGACAATGGGGACACCAGGACACTTAGCAGCGTAAAGAAGCAACTTACTTATCATACTGGGGAAAACAACAGAAGTACCATTTGTAACATAGTTTAGTTGCATCATATTACTGGAGGCATTAAATTAACAATAACACTGGTTAGATATGTCCTTAAGGTAACAGTGTGATTGCTTCATTTTACATGCGCCCTTACATTAACAACAGGAAAAAGTTGGTATAAGGACATGCGACAGTGGGCGCATCAACACAATGTACCTACAAGGAGGCATAAAGTGGTGATGCTGAGTTTGTTCATACTTTGTGAGGGCAGAAAATCTAACCCTGGAGACCTTTTACTATGTGAGGGCAGCAAATTTAATCCTGGACATACTCTGTTGACTTGTCTACCAGCCGCCACTTTCTATCCTTTTTTCAACCAATAATAGATCTGTTCCTTATCTAGTTTGTACTGCCTTTTCCCATTATTTCCCTTTGCAACCAAGAGACCGGTTGGGTATCCAATCTCTACTACTTTCCCCCTGTTATTTCCTCTTTGAATCAAGTCCTAGATTCATGCTACGACTTTCCCCCCTTTCTTCGTTGTTTGAACTAAGTCCTAGATTCAACCGCATGAAGTAGCTTTACCTCCAATAATACTAAAAATTTAGGTGGCTTTGGAAGAGCTGATGGAAGTAGAAGAAGATCCACATGCAGACACCTGGGGAGCTGGGGCAGTAGAGCAAGGCCGTTTTTGAAGGAATTTATACCTGAGGGTCGTCGGGATGTGTAACATCCCAAAATTCTAAATTTTGGAATGTTATATTAAATAAATAGTTATGCTTGTTTGTTTGATTGTTGTGTGACCGATTGTGTGAAATTGAGTGAAATTTGAAACTTTTTTTTGAAAGTTGAATGAGAGGGAACGAAATGACTTTCCCAAACTTTCACCTTGCATTTATGATCTCCATGAATTCAAATTCATTTCATCACAAAAGCCCTAGAGTGAAGATGATATGACTTCTTCCATTTAAATAAATGAAAAAGGTTTTGAAAAGATTTGAATTCCATTTGGAAATATTTCAAATTTGGAAACTTTATGCAACTCAATGATTTTCACGAGAGAAGATAAAATGACTTCTTCAATTATATGAAATATGAGTCGGAAGTTACAAAGAATCGAATTGAAAGTCATTTGGAAGTATTTTAAATTTGGAATTATTTGGATTGTATTCAAATTATTTTTCTCCTAAAAATAAATAAATTGAAACCAGGGTAAAATGATTCCCTTCAAAGGAAAATTAGGAGAAAATAATTTTGAAGTCATTTTGGTATTTTAAAAATGATTTTTGTTGGGTTTGAATGCAACAGTACCACTATTTGCTTTATTTGAATTTTTGTAGATTTTATTTGCCTCTAAAAATGTGTTCATGTTTTTGAATTTATTTTTCTGAAACTTTTGATATATAATATGCCTATATAATAGTTTTTTATTGCTCTTTATTTCAGTTTTCCTTGTCCTTGTTTAAAAAAAAGCTGGCCAAAGCCCAGCCGCACCAGGCCCAGCCTCCTCCACAACCCAACATGGTCATCTTCCTCCTACGAACCTTCAGAAGCAGAACGCAAGCACGCACCCCACGTCGCGCCCCACCCCCTTCCCTCCTTCCCCTTCGCCAAGAATCCTCTGAATGGATCCACCTCCTTCCCCTACACCTCCTTCTCCAAGTAAAAGGCCATTAATGCCCCGGATTTCCTCGCCGGAGATCCGAACTTGCCGTTTTTTTGCTCGCCATGGCTGCACGCATCTGGACACCCCCTCGCCCTATAAATACCTCCCTCGTGTTGCCCTCCTTCCCCTCGCCCAAAGCCCTCTCCTATGTGAGCTTATCCCCCTCCCTATCCAGCACAATTACTCATCGGAGTTCATAAACTCCGGCGGCTTCTCCATCGCCGCCCGAGACTCGGTTGGTACTTCCTCGGCCTCCCCTGAGTTTGCTGAGATCTCCTCTGCACCGTTCCGTTCTCTCCTTCCTCTAGGAGCCCCCACCACCTCGGATCCGATCTTCTTCCCCAACTTCGGTGACTACTCCGGTGAGATCAAAGAAATCCCGTAATTCCTTTTTTCAGAAAAGTAGCGATCTTAGAAAATTCATATCTATTAGTATACATATCCAAATTGAGTGATTCCAATTGCGTTAGATCACAAATTCTGTAAAGTTTCTGAATAGGTAAATAGTTTTTAGGTTTGACTATTTAATTTTGAACTTGATCAAATTCTCTTAAATCCTTGTATTTGATCTAACTTGAGTTTAAAAATAGCTTTTTGATTAATTCTTTTTGCTAGTGATCACTTGATCTTTTGTCTAAATAGTAGGTTTTTTAAAATCAGTTTTTAGTTTATTTCAAATTAGGTTTCTAGCAAAACAGCACTGTTTTAGTTATAGTTTTGTTTTAGTCTTTTCTTTATTGTTTTTACTAGTTTTAAATTATTTCTTTTTGTCACTCTAAAATTTAGTTTTGTTTATGTTAGTAAACAAAAGTTTTTTTTTATTTTAAAATTTTATTTTACTTAGTTTTGTATGAAAACTTGTTTAGGTCATAGTTGTTTCATAAAAGCTTTTTATTTGTTTCTTTTTGCAAATAAAATTTTATGAAAAATACCTTCTGTTAACTTAGTTGTTTTACTTTGTATTTTCTGTTAATTTATTAATTTAGTGTTTTAATTGTTGTTAAGTTTTACTTAGGACAAAACTGTTTTGTGTTATGTCTTAGAGTTTTCTTTAGTAGTTTTGTTGTGTAGTTTTCCTTTGTTCTTATTTGGTGTCCCTTGTTGTTTTGCAATTTATTTGTTGGTTTTATTATGAGTGTTAGAATTGCTTGCTAGTATGTTTGCTTATATGAATGCAATGTTTGACTATATAGATTTTCAACGGAGTGACGAATAGTTCTACCAAGTCTTTATTTGAGTGCGATTATCTTCATCAACTTACGAGGCAAGTTCACTTTGACCATGCTTTCATACCTATGTTTTTATCTCATTTAGTGGCATCTTTGCAACAACCCTCTAGTAGTGATATTGAATTCTTGTAGTTGAGTAGTATGCATGAGGTAGGAACCCATCACCCTGTTACCAAGCCCGGGACGTTATTTATTTTATTGCTACGCTATAGTAGACGGGGTTTGGTACGAGTGCACGAGAGTGGTGTGAAGAAGGACTCTACGTCAATGGCGACAACTTCATGATGGCATCAGCAAGGACTGCCTCTTCAGGACTCAAGTCCTCAAGATTTCAAGACTCGAGACAAGAATTCAATACACACTACTGGGTGAAGGACGGTTGACGGGCACCCTGGAGCAGTGGATTGCCGGGATGCATGGAGAAGAGCCATGACATCTTGCGGAAAGCTTCACCCAGACTCAAAGAGACGGAAGAATACTTCATGCCCGAAAGCTTACCTGTGCAACCACAAGTCACTATGGGCTCTGGCTTGGTTGACCTTAGTTGTGACTCTGGCTGGGACGGTGCTAGCAGATGTAGAACTACGGTAGGATTGGATGGGCACCGGACAGTGGTCAGGGGAACTCTTCGGAAGACAATGTTTCGGTCATCTTGTTCTCAAACACCCTGAAGTGCGAGAACGTAAATAGAGGGATCGAATCTTGCGGGTAAAGTGTACAAACCTCTGCAGAGGGTTAAAACCTAATCGATTAGCCGTGTCCCCGGTTACGGACTTGAGCCTCTGGACTTTGATCTATCTCGGAACTCTCAACACCGGACTGATAATTTAATTGTGGGCAACTTATGATGTTTTGGGTGATGGGACATCGGTTGGCGGAATCATGTCATGATAGAAAACTCCGTAGTACAGACTCCTGATATTCCTTTGTTGTAGGAAAATAAAACCAGCTTTACGCAAACAAAACTCAGATACAGAGCCACAAAGCCATATTGCATATAGTATAGTTTATCATATGTTTTTCTTACAGTGATCTTGCCGGTACATTCAATGTACTGACCTACACGACTGCAACGTTTCATGTTGCAGATATTTTCTTCGACGAGTAAGAGTTACGATACAGGGTTACGGTCTACACTCAACCTGCCGATGGCGTTGATGGGACTCCACACCCGATTGTTTGTTTCCGCTGAGACTTATGAGGTATATATCAGTTTTACGTTATTTATACATGTGATTGAACTTTGATATATACATTGATGTACTGTGTGTGCCAGCATACTGATCCAGGGATGACATAGATACACAGAGACTTGACCGTCTGAGGTCGGGTCGCTACAGGATGTTGGCGGCGGCAGGTCGGATCTGCGCACAATACGACAGGGAGGAAGAAGGGTCGGAGGACCTCCCGAGCCGGCTCTATGTCGGAGAGAACGACACGGGCAGAGGATCAGAACCCACCGGCAGCTGTGGGTTTCCTCCCTCGCCGCCGATGACCGTGTGAACGATGCACCTAGTCCTCTACACACATCGGACGAAGGGATCCGGCCGGATCTGTGACCAGCGGTGAGTAGAGAGAAAATGTCGCTACCACTGTCTTGTTTAGATCTGGAGAGGATGAGAGAATGAAGAGAGCAGCCCTAGTAAAGCAAGCGCTCAGGCCCCTGCCTATATATATAGTGGAGTGATTATCTTTTTCTCTCCACGGCAAGCGTTTCAATTTGTGTACGTGGCATTAAAGAAAAGAAACTCTCTATTTAACATGACTAACTGTACGACTCCTAGTTACTACTAGTAGTACTGTTCACTTGTGCTCCTCGACCCTCCATTCATTGAACAACCCCACTGGTGAATAAACATACATTACTAGTATTTATATAGAACGAACAAGCTCGAACTATTTTGGCTTTGAGATATCGATGGTACAATTTGACCACATTGCATCAATGGACTCAGTACTTCGAAGTAACCTATACGTGTAAACACATGCACGGTTTACATTCCGAATCGCTAGCTAGAGCTTGAACTATATTTGTTTACGTGTACCACATTTTTCTTTTGGTTTTCTGCTCCATGGCGCTATTCATCGATACGCAATTATACTATGAGTAGTTAAAAGTTGAGGGCGGGGCTTTTCTCGGGCAGTACGCGCGCCAGTTTTAGGGTAGGCGGTTTGACAGAGAGGTGAGGAGGGTGAGGGAGTAGCGGATTCAACTTACTACTGGAAAGGTAGGGATTTACGATTTGATGGTGCGGTACTGCTGGAAAGACGGGGTATTATGATATGATTACTCACTATAGTCATTAATTACTGGTGCTATGACCAGGGTGATGCCCCCTTCCGTTCCCCACTCTAATCTGGTGCATGACACGTCGACCCGGATGCTGGCTCTCCCACATGTCGGCGAAGTACGTAAGAAGGAGCAAAGAATCATGTGGTATATATAGTGTATATACTAGTACTACTACTAACGTCGGAGGAGTGTAAACCACGGCAACCCAGTGAACCAGCAGGTGATAGGCCATAGAAAACAATGTGGTGATATGGCCATAAAAACAATGTGCTACAGTCCAGTCTGTAGCATGTACAGTACTACTCCTCTTCCTCCTCCTCTCGGTTCATCGCCATCATACTTTCCCCATTCCTGTGTTTTCAGTATCCTATGAATCAAAGAGGCCCTTAGACTGGTTTAGGTCCGGTCATTTTTTATAAATGTGTTATGTCCAAAATTTAATGAACGTGCTCCGGTTTCTATGAAGATAATCCGGTTTGCATGTAGTAATTCATTCATTTATTTATTCTTCTGCGGGGGGTTTGCATGTAATTCATGAGGTCTAAAATGTAAAGTACGCCGGCATGGTTGCATATGCTCCGAGTGATGCACTATGACTCAGATGTTCTATGTCCCACATGTCGGCAAAAGGGAGCACATGGAAATAGCCTAGGAGTACATATAGGAGGATACATGCGTGAAAAAATATGTACTATGAAGCGTAGCTGCGATTCGAAAAGGAGACCTAAAGTGATGACAGGTATAGGTCGCACACACCCAACTAATGGTACTAGACGTACGACTACTTTTTCCCTAAAAAATAGGTACGAGTACTCAGTAATCCTATTCTATCAACACGAGTCCCATCTGACAACAATATCCGTGCTACAGCCAGTTCTTCTCCCTCATTTCCCTCTTCTAATTCTAACTCAGCCGACGCGCGGTGGGTGGGGTGGGGATTTGCCGATAGTCGGTTTGCTCAACTGCGGCCCCACCTGATAGTGAAAATGCTAAGGCAACAAGCGTTCCCTAGCTTGAGCGGCGTGCCAGACAGACCGTGTGGGGGTGCGACGTGAACGGCATAGGCATGCTGTACTTGTTCCACTTTCTCACTTTGAACTCATGACATGTAGTAACGCTCAGTTTTGAATAAATAAGTTTGGTTGTCGCGTCAATATATACAGTACTCCCTCCATGTAGGTTGGGTCGCTGAAGTAAAAAATATACACAAAACACGATGGTGACGGACCAGTCTACCTCCGTCCTGGTTTATTGCCCCCCATCGTAATATGTGCCAAATTTTGACCATAAATTTTACTAACAAATGGTTCATGCATTTCACCAAAACTATATCATAGAAAACTATGTTCAGATACAAATCAAATGATACAATTTTTGTTGACATGCACTAACATTTGTCAATTAAATCTTTGGTTAAAATTTAGCACAAATTACAAAAGGGACTAATAAACCAGGACCTAGGTAGTACACTGATACGTCTCCAACGTATCTATAATTTTTTATTATTCCATGCTATTATATTATCTGTTTTGGATGTTTCATATGCATTAATATGCTATCTTATACTCCCTCCATTCCTAAATATAAGTCTTTGGAGAGATTCCACTATGGACCACATACGAAACAAAATGAGTGAATCTACACTCTAAAATGCATCTATATACATCCGTATGTGGTTCATAGTGAAATCTCTACAAAGACTTATATTTAGGAATGTAGGGAGTATGATTTTTGGGACTAACCTATTAACCTAGAGCCCAGTGCCAGTTTCTGTTTTTTTCCCTTGTTTTAGAGTTTCGCAGAAAAGAAATACCAAACGGAGTCCAAACGGAATGAAACTTTTGCGATGATTTTTCTTGGGCCAGAAGACATCCAGAGGACTTGGAGTGCAAGTCAGAGAAGCCACGAGGCGGCCACAAGGTTGGAGGGTGCACCCAGGGGGTAGGGTGCGCCCCACCCTTGTGGGCCCCTCGTGACTCCACCGACCTATTTCTTCTGCCTATATATTCTCAAATATCCCAAAACCTTCCAGGAGAGCCATGAAACCACTTCTTCACCGCCGCAACCTTTTCTACCCGTGAGATCCCATCTAGGGGCCTTTTCCGCCATCCTGCTAGAGGGGTATTTGATCATGGAGGGATTCTCCATCAACACCATTGCCTCTCCGATGAAGCGTGAGTAGTTTACCACAGACCTACGGGTCCATAACTACTAGCTAGATGGCTTCTTCTCTCTCTTTGATTCTCAATACAAAGTTCTCCTTGATGTTCTTGGAGATCTATTCGATGTAATACTCTTTTGCGGTGTGTTTGCCGAGATCCGATGAACTATGGATATATGATCATCTTATCTATGAATATTATTTGAATCTCCTCTGAATTCTTTTATGCATGATTTGATATCTTTGCAAGTCTCTTCGATCTATCGATTTGGTTTGGCCAACTAGATTGATTTTTATTGCAATGGGAGAAGTGCTTAGCTTTGGGTTCAATCTTGCGGTGTCCTTTCCTAGTGACAGTAGGGGCAACAAGGCACGTATTGTATTGTTGCCATCGAGCATAAAAAGATGGGGTTTTCATCATATTTCTTGAGTTAATCCCGCTACATCATGTCATCTTACTTAATGTGTTACTCTGTTCTTATGAACTTAATACTCTAGATGCAGGCAGGAGTCGGTTGATGTGTGGAGTAATAGTAGTAGATGCAGAATCGTTTCGGTCTACTTGAGACGGATGTGATGCATATATTCATGATCATTGCCTTAGATATCGTCATAACTTTACACTTTTCTATCAATTGCTCGGTAGTAATTTGTTCACCCACCGTAATATTTTCTATCTTGAGAGAAGCTTCTAGTGAAACCTATGCCCCCCAGGTCCATTTTCCATCATATAAGTTTCAGATCTACAATTTTAGTTTCCTATTTACTTTCTTTGCAATCTTTTACTTTCTGTTCCATAAAACAAAAATACCAAAAATATTACTTTACCGTTTATCCATCTATATCAGATCTCCCTTTGCAAATAACCGTGAAGGGATTGACAACCCCTTTGTCGTGTTGGGTGCAAGTTGGTATTTGTTTGTGCAGGTATTCGGTGGCTTGTTGCGTTGTCCCCTACTGTATTGATACCTTGGTTCTCAAAACTGAGGGAAATACTTACTCTACTTTGCTGCATCACCCTTTCCTCTTCAAGGGAAAAACCAACGCTAGCTCAAGAGTTAGCAGGAACAGTTTCTGGTGCCGTTGCCGGGGAGATCTACGCCAAGCCAAGACATACCAAGTACCCATCATAAACTCTCATCCCTCACGTTACATTATTTGCCATTCGCCTCTCGTTTTCCTCTCCCGCACTTCTAAAATGATTTTCGAAAAGATTCGCCTTTTCTTCGCCCCTCTTCCATTCATCTTCTTCGCTTGCTTTTTGTGTGCTCGTGTGTTGGATTGCTTGCTTGGTCACGATGGCTCAAGATAATACCAAATTGTGTGACTTTTCCAATACCAAAAACAATGATTTTATTAGTACTCGTATTGCTCCTGCTACTAATGTGGAATCTTGTGAAATTAATACCGCTTTGCTGAATCTTGTTATGAAAGATAAATTTTCCGGCCTTCCCAATGAAGATGCCGCATCCATCTTAATAATTTTGTTGATTTGTTTGATATGCAAAAGAAAAAAGATGTGGATAATGACATTGTTAAATTGAAGCTATTTCTGTTCTCACTTCGAGATCATGCTAAAACTTGGTTTTCATCTTTGCCTAAAAGTAGTATTGATTAATGGAATAAGTGCAAAGATGCTTTTATTTCCAAGTATTTTCCTCCTGCTAAGATCATCTCCCCTAGGAATGATATTATGAATTTTAAGAAACTTAAGCATGAACATGTTGCACAATCTTGGGAGAGGATGAAATTAATGATTAGAAATTGCCCTACTCATGGTTTGAATTTGTGGATGATTGTACAAAACTTTTATGCTGGATTGAATTTTGCTTCTAGAAATCTTTTAGATTCGGCCACGGGAGGTGCTTTTATGGAAATTACTTTGGTAGAAGCTACTAAACTCCTAGATAATATTATGGTTAATTATTCTCAATGGCATACTGAAAGACCTTCCACTAGTAAAAAAGTGCATGCGATTGAAGAGATTAACATTTTGAGTGGAAAGATGGATGAGCTTATGAAACTATTTGTTAGCAAGAGTGCTCCTACTGATCCTAATGATATGCCTTTGTCTACCTTGATTGATAATAATAATGAATCTATGGATGTGAATTTTGTTAGTAGGAACAATTTTGGGAATAACGTCTATAGAGGTAATTTTAATCCTAGGCCGTTTCCTAGTAATTCCTCTAACAATTATGGTAATTCCTACAACAACTCTTATGGAAATTATAATAAGATTCCCTCTGATTTTGAGAATAGTGTTAAAGAATTTATAAGTTTGCAAAAGAATTTCAATTCTTTGATTGAAGAAAAATTGCTTAAGATTGATGATTTGGCTAGGAACGTGGATAGAATTTCTCTTGATGTTGATTCTTTGAAAATTAGATCTATTCCACCTAAGCATGATATCAATGAGTCTCTCAAAGCCATGAGAATTTCCATTGATGAGTGCAAAGAAAGAACCGCTAAGATGCGTGCTAAAAAAGATTGGTTTATAAAAGCGTATTCTTCTAGTTTCCGTGAAAATAATGATGAAGATCTTAAAGTGATTGATGTGACTCCTATTGAATCTTTGTTTTACAATGTAAATCTTGATAAATATGGGACTGGAGATGAGTCAACTTTAGTTAGAAGGCGTCCCAATGATTCAGAGTTTTTAGATCTTGATGCAAAAATTGATAAAAGTGGGATTGGAGAGGTCGAAACTTTAGGTAGCAATGAACCCACTATTTTGGATTTCAAGGAATTTAATTATGATAATTGTTATTTAATAGATTTTATTTCCTTGTTGCAATCCATGTTGAATTCTCCTCATGCTTATAATCAAAACAAAGCTTTTACTAAACATATCATCGATGCTATGATGCAATCTTTTGAAGAAAAGCCTGAATTGGAAATTTCTATCCGTAGGAAACTTTATGATGAGTGGGAACCTACTATTAAGATTAAGACTAAAGATTATGAATGCTATGCTTTGTGTGATTTGGGTGCTAGTGTTTCCACGATTCCAAAAACTTTATGTGATGTGTTAGGTCTCCGTGAATTTGATGATTGTTCCTTAAATTTGCATCTTGCGGATTCCACTATTAAGAAACCTATGGGAAGGATTAATGATGTTATTATTGTTGCAAATAGGAATTATGCGCCCGTAGATTTCATTTTTCTTGATATAGATTGCAACCCTACATGTCATATTATTCTTGGTAGACCTTTCCTTAGAACGATTGGTGCAATTATTGATATGAAAGAAGGAAACATTAGATTTCAATTTCCGTTAAGGGAAGGCATGGAACACTTCCCAAGAAATAAAATAAAATTGCCTTATGAATCTATTATGAGATCCACTTATGGATTGCATGCCAAAGATGATAGCACTTAGATCTATTCATGTTTTATGTCTAGCTAAGGGCGTTAAACAATAGCGCTTGTTGGGAGGCAACCCAATTTTATTTTTGTTTTTTCTTTTAGGTTATGTTTTGAAATAAATATTTCATCTATCCTCTGTTTAGATGTGTTTTTGTGTTTTAATTAGTGTGTGTGCCAAGTATGACCTTCGGGATAGCCTACGGTGATAATTGATTTGATCTTGCTGAAAAACAGAAACTTTTGCGCTGACGAAAAGAATTCTCATTTTTAGCTGAAGAGTGATTTTTTGTTGATTCCTTTTGAAGAAGATTGATAGAAAAATTGTCTAGGACTTCCTAATTTCTCAGGAGTTTTGGAGTTACAGAAGTATTCGAAATATCCAGATTGCTACAGACTGTTCTATTTTTGATAGATTCTGTTTTTCGCGTCTTGTTTGCTTATTTTGATGAATCTATGGCTAGTATTTGGGGGTATGAACCATGAAAGGGTTGGAATACAATAGATATTACAAAAATATAAATAAATAATGAGTTGACAACAGTACCAAAAGTGGTGATTTATTTTCTTATACTAACAGAGCTTACGAGATTTTCTGTTGAAGTTTTGTGTTGTGAAGTTTTCAAGTTTTGGGTAAGGATTTGATGCACTATGGAATAAGGAGTGGAAAGAGCCTAAGATTTGGGATGCCCAAGGAACCCCAAGGTAATATTAAATGAGGCCAAAGAGCCTAAGCTTAGGGATGCCCCGTGAAGGCATCCCCTCTTTTGTCTTCGTCTATCGGTAACTTTACTTGAGGCTATATTTTTATTCACCACATGATATGTGTTTTGCTTGGAGTGTCTTGTATGATTTGAGTCTTTGATTTTTAGTTTGCCACAATCATCCTTGTTGTACACACCTTTTGGGAGAGACACGCATGAATCATGATTTATTATAGGGATAATTATATTTATGCCCCTAGTTGTGTCCCACTCGGCTGTTTTACCCCTAATTTCCAAAAGTCACCGCTTCTGTCCAAGTCACTTCGCTCCTCTTATGCTTTTGCCCTTTGACCGTTTGACCGTCAGTTTGAAAACTTCATAACTAACTCATACTAAATCAGAAAAATGCAAATAAGATACCAAAATGTTCGGAAAAACATCACCTATATGTCAGTGTCATTTGCATTCATGAAAAAAGTGTTTGAAAGTGCCCATCCGATTTTTAGCTCTTATGCTACCACCATGTATAGTAAAATCTAAACAATTCAAAAAACTCAAAAAAAACTTGGTGGCAAAGAATGACAAACGTTTTAAGCGCTTGCCAAGTTTCATCAGGGAATGACATTCGTGGGTGCCCCAGCAAAAAAAAAACAATCAGCACTCCAAAATAGATTATTTTTTTGCCACGGCTTCCACCAATGTCGTTCCCTGATGAAACTTGGCAAGCACTTAAAAACATTTTTCGTTCTTTACCACCATATTTTTGTTTGAATTTTTTAGATTTTACTATTCATGGTGGTATCAAAAGAGCTAAAACTCGGATGTGCACTTTCCAACGCTTTTTTCATGAATGCAAATGACACTGACATATAGGTGATGTTTTTCTGAACATTTTGGTATCTTATTTGCATTTTTTTGATTTAGTATGAACTAGTTATGAAGTTTTCAAACTGACAGTCAAACGGTCAAAGGGCAAAAGCATAAGAGGAGCAAAGTGACTTGGATAGAACCGGTGACTTTTGGAAATTAGGGGTAAAACAGACAAGTGGGACACAACTAGGGGCATAAATCTAATTATCCCTTTATTATAATACTCTATGTGCTTCACTTATATCTTTTGAGCTAGGCAATTTTTCTCTAGTGCTTCACTTATATCTTTTTAGAGCACGGTGGTGGTTTTATTTTGTATAAATTTTTGAATTCTCGTACTTCATTTATATCATTTTGAGATTCTTTAAAAACAGCATGGTAATTTGCTTTGGTTATAAAATTAGTCCTAATATGATAGACATCCAAGAGGGATATAATAAAAGCTTTCATATAAAGTGCATTGAATACTATGAGAAGTTTGATTCCTTATGATTGTTTTGAGATATGAAGATGGTGATATTAGAGTCATGCTAGTAAGTAGTTGTGAATTTGAGAAATACTTGTGTTAAGGTTTGTGAGTCCCGTAGCATGCACGTAGGGTGACCCCTTATGTAACGAAGTTGGATCATGAGATATCAAGCCCTAACAAAACTAACTCGATTACATGATGCATCTCATCCAACTCCTCACCGACCAGCGAGTCTATGAAGGAATTACTCACTCCCGGTGGGGAGCATGATGGAGTTGGCGATGGAGAAGGGTTGGTGATGACAAAGATCGAAGACCCCCCTCTCCGGAGCCCCAAATGGACTCCAGATGTGGCCTCCCGATGAAGAACGGGAGGTGGCGGCGGCTCTGTCTCGCGAAATGCGATAATTCTTTCTCCCTGATTTTTTCTCCGAAAATAGAATTTTATAGGGTTGGAATCAGGGTCTGTGGGGCCACCAGGTGGGCACAACCCACCTGGGGGCGCCAGGAGGGGGCGCATCCTGGTGGGTTGTGCTCACCCCGGGGCCGCCCTCCGGTGGTTCTTGGCTCCAGTATTTTTATTTTATTCCATTAAAAATCTCCAAAAAGTTTCGTGCCATTCTAAGAACTTTTATTTCTGCACAAAAACAACACCATGGTAGTTCTGCTGAAAACAGCGTCAGTCCGGGTTAGTTTCATTCAAATCATACAAATTAGAGTCCAAAACAAGAGAGAAAGGCATTAGGAAAAGTAGATACGACGGGGATGTATCAGTGTTGCACGATACCAGCAAGCCCTGCACCGCTATCACAGTAGTAGGGTTCATGCTCGGAGCCTTGAGGAAGGTGACCTTATCCTTAGGCGTGTTCAATCCACTAAGGGTTCAAACAAGTTGACACCAAAGTGGGAAGGCCCTTACTGGGTAGTACGTGTCACCACACCTGGCGTAGTCCGTCTAGAGACCGAGGATGGCATCCCAATGCAAAACTCATGGAACATCGAGCATCTTCGTAAGTTCTACCCATAAAACGCGGTTGCTGGGCCTTGCCCCGGCAACCTGTTTTGTACAAGCATAGTCCCCAGGACTTGTAACCCTTTGTACAAAGCCAGGCGCAGACCCTGTGCACAGATAATGAAATGAAGCGCTGGCACCAAAAGTTTCCATTTTTTTCTCAGAAGTATGACTTTACTATGATTACAATAATCCTGAGATAAGATGACTAACTCATTATAGAGGGACATATGCAGTTGTTCCTCCCCTATCACTCTCTTTGGAGTTAATAGCAGGTTTTTTTTGCCACAGATGAACTCCCCGGGAAGAAGAGTGAGAATGGACCCGCATATTGGTCCCCGACAGCTTTTTCTTATCGGGAACGATAAGAACAACAAACACAGATAAGTACACCTCAGCACTCCATGTTGTGTTCACGTATGAAAAAACTTATGCGTAAGGGAACCTTGTTGCCTCCGTCATCTGTGCTCCCATCTTTTGATTCGAGTCCACTCGGTCAAGTTTGTTTAGGGGGAGTTGACAAGAGGCCAGCGTTCGTCTACGCTCCTAACACACTTTGAGCCTATGGAACGAGGTTTAGTGGCAGCTGTGATGAAGGCCGACAGGATGCCTTGCCAGGAAAAACTTTGTTTACTTGAAAGTATTGTAGTATCATTCCTCGGCATGTTTTAATACATGCACAAGTACGTGCGCGGCAAGCATTCTTTTTCCATTAATACGTAGATAAACAAGTACATATCATATGAGTACAAACATGGATAGAGGATTACATGATTTAAACTAAAACTTGGCAAGTGCCTACATCTTTTGATTTGAAAAATGATAAGTGCCCCATAATGCCTTTCTTGTCCCTCTCCTCCTTGGAGTTGCATCGAGAAGGAAAGAGGGCAAAAGGAGCGCCTGGGCAGAAACCCAGCCCAACCCCATCAGGGTCCGCGGGACACAACCTGACAAGATTGGGAGGGCGCCTCCCCGGCAAGGAAGAAGAGGCCGGGGACGGGGAGAATGGCTAGGCGATGCCCTGGTCACCCCCGCTAGGACCAGGGGAACGTGGCAAGAGGGACACCGGCAGGGAAGACGAAGCCAGAGTCCACGAGGAAGCCTGCCAGGGGCCAGCTGGAGGAAGCGGTGTCCACCAGGCCAAGCACCCCCGGCAAGTCGCTCTGCTGGGGTCTAGCTGCAGATGATGGTGCTGCCAGTGCCTAGCTGACGGTGATGGTGCGTCCGACGCTCAACTGGAGTCTGATTCGTTGTATTCGTACTTGACGACCGGGGGCTCGACATCGTCATCTTCACCATTAGTGTCCTTTGGTCATCAGTCGAGCTCTTCGCGCAGCACCGTAAGTGATTGCCCGAGCATCCGAAGACCTTGATGAAGAGTAGATCAGCCTCCAGCAACTTGAAGCATAGGACATTTCCTTCTGCCAGAAGGTGGGAGGGGGCGAAGGTTTTCCAGCCACGCCTAAGAAGCATGACGTGCGGCGCGGGAAACTCAACGTCCACACATGCCACACCATTGTAGCAGTCGCTCATGTGCAACCCCAGCCTGAGCGGCTGCTCAATCTCCTGGCGAAGGGGCAAGGCAACTGCAGGCGGCTGCAAGGTGGCTCGCGCAATCTGACGATGAACACCAGCGCTATGTCTCCTACATGGCCCCTCATCTGGGTCGGAGCAGCTAGGGGAGGCATGGCCAGCGCACCACCATGTCCGCCTCGGCCCCGAGCATCTCGCCGACCCCGACTGCGCCCTGTGGCTTCGGCTTGCGCACTACATCCTGCCCCTATATCCTTAAAGGGGGCAGGAACACGGTGCCGAGAAGAAGCCCTTGTCGCCGCCGCCGGAGCCCGAACGCGGCCCCTTCCCCTCTTCATGGTGGAGAAATAAGCAAGAAGAAGAAGGAGAAGGTGTGTGGATGAGCGTCTCCATCCCATCGCACTCCCTTTTATAGCGGAGTGGGGTGTGAGGCTGGCTCTCCACTACCTAGGACAACCGCCCCATGATACGTCTCCAACGTATCTATAATTTTTGATTGTTCCATGCTATTATATTATCTATCTTGGATGTTTTATATGCATTTATATGCTATTTTATATGATTTTTGGGACTATCCTATTAACCTAGAGCCCAGTGCCAGTTTCCGTTTTTCCTTGTTTTTGAGTTTTGAAGAAAAGGAATATCAAATGGAGTCCAATTGACCTGAAAATTTACGGTGACCTTTTATGGACAAGAAGAAGCCCCTGAAGCAAAAGAGTTAGGCCAAAAGAGTCTCGAGCCAACCACAAGGTTGGAGGGCGCGCCCTACCCCCCCGGGCGCGTCCTCCGTCCTTGTCATTGACTCGTGGACCCCCCTGACATGAAACCGACGCCAAAAATTCCTATAAATACAGAAACCCCTGAAAAGAAACCTAGATCAGGAGTTCCGCCGCCGCAAGCCTCTGTAGCCACCAAAAACCAATCAGGACCCTGTTCCGGCACCCTGCCGGAGGGGGAAATCATCACCGGTAGCTATCTTCATCATCCCGGTGCTCTCCATGACGAGGAGGGAGTAGTTCACCCTCGGGGCTGAGGGTATGTACCAGTAGCTATGTGTTTGATCTCTCTCTCTCTCTCTCTCTCTCTCGTGTTCTTGATTTGGCACGATCTTGATGTACCGCGAGCTTTGCTATTATAGTGGGATCTTATGATGTTACTCCCCCTCTACCTTCTTGTAATGGATTGAGTTTTCCCTTTGAAGTTATCTTATCGGATTGAGTCTTTAAGGATTTGAGAACACTTGATGTATGTCTTGCATGTGCTTATCTGTGGTGACAATGGGATATTCACGTGATCTACTTGATGTATGTTTTGGTGATCAACTTGCAAGTTCTGTGACCTTGTGAACTTATGCCTAGGGGTTGGCACACGTTTTCGTGTTGACTCTCTGGTAGAAACTTTGGGGCACTCTTTGAAGTTCTTTGTGTTGGTTTGAATAGATGAATCTGAGATTGTGTGATGCATATCGTATAATCAAACAAGCGGATACTTGTGGTGACATCAGAGTATCTAGGTGACATTAGGGTTTTGGTTGATGTGTGTCTTAAGGTGTTATTTTAGTACGAACTCTAGGGCTGTTTGTGACACTTATAGGAATAGCCCAATAGATCGATCAGAAATAATAACTTTGAGGTGGTTTCGTATCCTACAATAATCTCTTTGTTTGTTCTCCGCTATTAGTGACTTTGGAGTCACTCTTTGTTGCACGTCGAGGGATTGTTATATGATCTAATTATGTTATCATTGTTGAGAGAACTTGCACTAGTGATAGTATGAACCCTAGGCCTTGCTTCAAGCATTGCAATGACGTTTTCGCTCACTTTTACTACTTGCTATCTTGCTGTTTTTATATTTTCAGATTACAAAAGCCTATATCTACCATCCATATTGCACGTGTATCACCATCTCTTCGCCAAACTAGTGCACCTATACAATTTACCATTGTATTGTGTGTGTTGGGGACACAAGAGACTCTTGATACGTCCATTTTGCATCATGCTTTTATATCGATATTTATCGCATTATGGGCTGTTATTTCACGTTATGTCACAATAATTATGGTTATTCTCTCTTATTTTACAAGGTTTACATGAAGAGAGAGAATGCCGGCAGCTGGAATTCTGGGTTGGAAAAGGAGCAAATATTAGAGACCTATTCCGCGCAACTCCAAAAGTCCTGAAACTCCACGGAATATCTTAAAATAAATAAAGAAAAATCCTCGCCAAAGATGAAGGCCAGGGGGCCCACACCCTGCTCACGAGGGTGGGGGGCGCGCCCCTACCTCGTGGGCCCCTAGTGGGTCTCCGACGTCCATCTTCTGCTATATGAAGTCTTTCGATGAGAAAAAAAACAAGAAGCAATCTTTCGGGACGAGACTCCGCCGCCACGAGGCGGAACCTTGGCGGAACCAATCTAGAGCTCCGGCAAAGCTGTTCTGCTGGGGATACTTTCCTCCGGGAGGGGGAAATCATCGCCATCGTCATCACCAACGCTCCTCTCATTGGGAGAGGGCAATCTCCATCAACATCTTCACCAGCACCATCTCATCTCCAAACCCTAGTTCATCTCTTGTATCCAATTCTTGTCTCAAAGTCCGGGATTGGTGCTAGTAGGTTGCTAGTAGTGTTGATTACTCCGTGTAGTTGATGCTAGTTGGTTTATTTGGTGGAAGATCATATGTTCAGATCCTATATGCATATTATTACCCCTCTGATTATGAACATGAATATGCTTTGTGAGTAGTTACGTTTGTTCCTGAGGACAAGGGAGAAGTCTTGCTATTAGTAGTCATGTGAATTTGGTATTCATTCGATATTTTGATAAGATGTATGTTGTCTAGACTCTAGTGGTGTTATGTGAACGTCGACTACATAACACTTCACCATTATTTGGGGCTATAGGAAGGCATTGGGAAGTAATAAGTAGATGATGGGTTGCTAGAGTGACAGAAGCTTAAACCCTAGTTTATGCGTTGCTTCGTAAGGGGCTGATTTGGATCCACATGTTTCATGCTATGGTTAGGTTTACCTTAATACTTTTGTTGTAGTTGCGGATGCTTGCAATAGAGGTTAATCATAAGTGGGATGCTTGTTCAAGTAAGAACAACACCCAAGCACCGGTCCACCCACACATCAAATTATCAAAGTACCGAACGCGAATCATATGAACGTGATGAAAACTAGCTTGACGATATTCCCATGTGTCCTCGGGAGCGCTTTTCCTTATATAAGAGTTTGTTCCGGCTTGTCCTTTGCTACAAAAAGGATTGGGCCACCTTGCTTCACTTTATTTACTTTTGTTACTTGTTGCTCGTTACAATTTATCTTATCACAAAACTATCTGTTACCACTTATTTCAGTACTTGCAGATAATACCTTGCTGAAAACCGCTTATCATTTCCTTCTGCTCCTCGTTGGGTTCGACACTCTTACTTATCGAAAGGACTACGATAGATCCCCTATACTTGTGGGTTATCAACTCTTTGTTATTTGTTGCAGGCTTGTTTGAGAGAGACCATCTTCATCCTAGGCCTCCCACGGATTGATAAACCTTAGGTCATCCACTTGAGGGAAATTTGCTACTGTCGTACAACACTCTGCGCTTGGAGGCCCAACACGAGTCTACAAGAAGAAGGTTGCGTAGTAGACATCAAGCTCTTTTCTGGCTGTTGGCGTTCTTGGAACGGGGGTCCCCAGACCTGCCTGCCTGCGGCCCACGGCGTGGCTATGCAAGCAGGCCTATACGACCCATCTTCATCAACAAGGCATTCAAGACCCTCGAGAGGGGCCAAGCCTCGCGAGGCGGACGACGCAAGACCTCCTCAGGAGCGGCCTCGCCAGGCAGGCTCATGAGGGGCCGAGAGATCAAGGCAAGGCAAACCTCGCGAGGCTCTCGTGACGTGAGCCATGACGGTCGACACCAGGCGGGCGCCAGGTGGGCACCAGCGGGCGCATCGTCCTTGTTTCCTATTTGGAGCTAAAGAGGCAAGCGCAGGCGCGGAGTACCGAGGCATCAAGCAAAGGTTTCCATATCGATGCAACAAGACCAGGACCCGAAGGACGACAAGACGGAGGTCACCATGGAGCCCAAGGCAGCGTCACCACCAGAGCCTTTTGCAGGCGAATACTACTTTTGTCAGGATAAGCTGTACTAGTTGTCCCCTTTCAAAGTTGCCGTTGTTGGCTCCCTTCCCGCTCAATATTTGGGGAGAGGACCAGGGCCTCTATAAATAGGACTAGCCACCATAGTAGGAAGCAACTCAGCCTGAACCAAGGCAAGCCTGAGCTGATCAAATCCACACACACACAAGTTCACCAAGCACAAGAACACCTCAACCTCAGGAGGCTGTTCTTCCCCTTGTATTGTTCATCATCAGCCCAAGAGGCAATCCACCACCACCACACTGGAGTAGGGTATTACACCACAATGGTGGCCCGAACCAGTATAAATCTTGTGTCCCTTGTGTTGTGAGTTCGTCTAGTTCGTTCTTGAGATCTTAGCTAGTTAGGACGCGGATCGGTAGGGAGGAAATCTTCGCGCACAACCCAGTGTTCGAACCTTGAGGGTTTTGCCGGAACCCGTGATCCGACATTTGGCGCGCCAAGTAGGGGTGCGTCGTAGCCTTACCCTCGCCGATCTACGCTCCGCCGCCGCCACGCTCCGCTCTGATGGCAGGCGCCCCGCTACCGGCTTCGACAGCTGGCGCTTACAACGGGGCCAGGGGGCTCAGAGCCCTAGCCCCCGCCCTGCGGCAAGTGCATTGGCCACCCAAGTTCAAGCCGGAGATGCCACCACGCTACGACGGCGCGGCGGACCCAGCAGCTTTCCTGCTGGAATACGAGGAGGCCGTCCTCGAGGCCGGAGGCGATGGCAAGATCATGGCCAACTGGTTTCCCATGGCCCTCACCGGCGCACCGCGCTCCTGGCTGCTCAACCTCCCCAGATCCACGGTGGCTTCTTGGGAGGAGCTGCACGACCTCTTCACTGCGTGCTATGCGGCACCGGCGCACCACGCGGTCGCGGCCCTACTAGGCGGCTCTCAAGCACCGCCTTCAGATCGTCATGTCAAGCCATTACTTCGCCAGATCGACGTTACTTCCAAGCGCTCGGGGGCTCCACCGGGCTGGGCTGCGCCCGAGGCTGACTGCACCTTCAACTCAGAAGACCACCCCGCCACCACTGTCAGCTCGGGTATGCTCCCGATGCTCTGCACGCCCACCATATGCAACGTGGCCGTCACCAAGACCCTCATCGACGGCGGCGCCGGCCTCAACGTGCTCTCCGTGGAGGCCTTCAACCTTCTTCACGTGCCGCTTGAGCGGCTCGGCCTCAGCAAGCCTTTCTCAGGAGTAGGCGGTGGCGCCGCCCACTCCCTGGGGCAGATCCGCCTCCCTGTCACCTTCGGCACGCGCGACAACTACCGCACCGAGCTGGTCGACTTCGACGTCGCCCGCATCGGCCTCCCGTACAACGCCATCCTCGGCTACCCGGCCCTGGCTTAGTTCATGGCAGCAACGCACCTAGCATACAACCTCATGAAGATGCCTGGAAGCAAGGGTGTCCTCACTATCAAGGGGAACACCAAGGAGGCCGTGGCGGCGCTCAAACTTGCCTTCAAGCCCGCTGTGGCGGCACAACCCATCGGCACCGGTGCCCCTGAAGCCAAGGAGGCCGCACCAACCAAGAAGAAGCAGTTGTTCATCCAAGACAAGGCGGAAACCAAGCAGGTCCCGGTCGATGAAGACAGATCCTCGGGAGCCACCTTCACCATAGGTGCCGACCTCAACCCAGGCCAAGAGGAAGTGTTGGTGAAGTTCTTGCGTGCAAACAAGGAGATATTCGTGTGGGAGCCCAAACAGCTGGTGGGGGTCCCTAGGGAAGTGATTCAACATCACCTGAGGGTGTGCCCCAACGTGCACCCAGTGAAACAGCGGGCGAGACGGCAGTCCACGGAGAAGCAGGCCTTCATCGTCCAAGAGACCCGCAAGTTGGAGGCGGCGGGTACCATTCGCGAGGTTTGGTACCCCGAATGGCTAGCGAACCCCGTCGTAGTGCCGAAGAAAGGCGAAAAGGAGCGAATGTGCGTCGACTTGACCAACCTCAACAAGGTCTGCCCCCAATATCCATTCCTGCTCCCACGCATCGACCAGATCATTGACTCCACTATCGAGTGCGACCTGCTATGCTTCCTGGATGCGTTCTCGGGGTATCACCAGATCAAGATGGCGGTAGAAGATGTAGATAAGACGGCCTTCCTGACCCCGTGTGGGGTGTACTGCTACACCTGCATGCCCTTCGGACTGCGCAACACGGGCGCAACCTTTCAGCAGATGATGCACATTGCCTTAGGGCGGCAGCTCGGGAGAAACACGGAGGCCTACGTTGACGACATTGTGGTAAAGACTCGGGAGGCAAGCACCTTGATCCAGGATCTGGAGGAGACCTTCGTGAGCCCGCGCCAGGTGAACTTGTGACTTAACCCAGAGAAGTGCGTATTTGGTGTCCCTTCTGGCAAGCTGCTGGGTTTCCTCGTGTCACATAGAGGGATCGAGGCAAATCCAGAAAAGATCAAGGCCATCGAGGACATGAGCCCACCGCAGACCCTCAAGGAAATGTAGAAGCTGGCTGGTCGGGTGACTGCGTTGGACGCTTCATCTCCAAGCGAGGAGAGCGCGCCTTACCCTTCTTCAAGCTGATGAAGAAGAAAGGCCCATTCAAGTGGACCCCGGAGGCCGACCGAGCTTTTCAAGACCTCAAGAGATACCTGACCAGCCCTCCGGTGATGGTGGCGCCACGGCCTCTCGAGCCTTTAGTACTCTATCTTGCCGCCACCCTGTACTTTGCCAGCGAGGCGCTAGTGGCGGTTCGGGAAGAGCACCAAGCCAAGGGCGCGCCGCGCCAAGCTACAGGCGAGGTGACGCAAGATCAAGAAGGCACAGCCAGAGCTGCAGCGACATCAACTGGGAACCAAGCTCGGCAGGATGCCACCGCCGAGATCCAGGCTGACGATCAGGCACTGGAAGTCTCATCGCTTCAGGTGGTATCCCAACTTTCGCAAGACACGAGCCCCACCGACGCACCAGCCCTCGTCGAGCACCCAGTGTATTTTGTCAGCACGGTTTTTGATACGTCCATTTTGCATCATGCTTTCATATCGATATTTATTGCATTATGGGCTGTTATTACACATTATGTCACAATACTTATGGCTATTCTCTCTTATTTTACAAGGTTTACATAAGGAGGGAGAATGCCGGCAGCTGGAATTCTGGGCTGGAAAAGGAGCAAATATTAGAGACCTATTCTGCGCAACTCCAAAAGTCCTGAAACTCCACAGAAGTCGTTCTCAGAATATATAAAAAATATCGAGCGGAAGAAATACACCAGAGGGGTACCCACTTGGCCACGAGGGTGGGGGGCGCGCCCCCTGTTGGGGAACGTAGTAATTTCAAAAAATTTCCTACGCACACGCAAGATCATGGTGATGCATAGCAACGAGAGGGGAGAGTGTTTGTCTACGTACCCTCGTAGACCGAAGCGGAAGCGTTGACACAACGTAGAGGAAGTAGTCGTACGTAGAGGAAGTAGTCGTACGTTCTCCTCGCGATCCAACCGATCACAGCACCGTTACTCCGGCACCTCCGAGTTCTTGGCACACGTTCAGCTCGATGACGATCCCCGGGCTCCGATCCAGCAAAGCGTCGGGGAAGAGTTCCGTCAGCACGACGGCGTGGTGACGATCTTGATGTGTTACCGGCGCAGGGCTTCGCCTAAGCACTGCAACGATATAATCGAGGTGGAATTTGGTGGAAGGGGGCACCGCACACGGCTAAGGAACGATCCGTAGATCAACTTGTGTGTCTTTGGGGTGCCCCCTGCCCCTGTATATAAAGGATGGAGGAGGAGGAGGCCGGCCAAGGCAAAAGGTGCGGCCAGCATATGGAGTCCTACTAGGACTCCAAGTCCTAGTAGGAGTCCACCAAAAGGGGAGGAAGGGAGAAGGAATAGGAGGAGAAGGAGAGGTGGCCGGCCCCCTTTTCCCTAGTCCAATTCGGACCAAAGGGGAGGGGGGGCGCAGCAGCCTTTTCCTCTTCCCACTAAAGCCCATCAAGGCCCATTACTTCTCCCGTAATCCCGTAACTCCCCGGTACTCCCGAAAATACCCGAATCACTCAGAACCCTTCCGATGTCCGAATATAGTCGTCCAATATATCGATCTTTACGTCTCGACCATTTCGAGACTCCTCGTCATGTCCCCGATCTCATCCGGGACTCCGAACTCCTTCGGTACATCAAAATGCATAAACTCATAATAACTGTCATCGTAACGTTAAGCGTGCGGACCCTACGGTTCGAGAACAATGTAGACATGACCGAGACACGTCTCAGGTCAATAACCAATAGCGGGACCTGGATGCCCATATTGGCTCCTACATATTCTACGAAGATCTTTATCGGTCAGACCGCATAACAACATACGTTGTTCCCTTTGTCATCGGTATGTTACTTGCCCGAGATTCGATCGTCGGTATCCAATACCTAGTTCAATCTCGTTACCGGCAAGTCTCTTTACTCGTTCCGTAATACATCATCTCGCAACTAACTCATTGGTTGCAATGCTTGCAAGGCTTATGTGATGTGCATTACCGAGAAGGCCCTGAGATACCTCTCCGACAATCGGAGTGACAAATCCTAATCTCGAAATATGCCAACTCAACATGTACCTTCGGAGACACTTGTAGAGCACCTTTATAATCACCCAGTTACGTTGTGACGTTTGGTAGCACACAAAGTGTTCCTACGGTAAACGTGAGTTGCATAATCTCATAGTTAAAGGAACATGTATAAGTCATGGATAAAAGCAATAGCAACATACTAAACGATCGAGTGCTATGCTAATGGAATGGGTCATGTCAATCAGATCATTCAACTAATGATGTGATCTCGTTAATCAAATAACAATTCTTTGTTCATGGCTAGGAAACATAACCATCTTTGATTAATGAGCTAGTCAAGTAGAGGCATACTAGTGACACTCTGTTTGTCTATGTATTCACACATGTATTATGTTTCTGATTAATACAATTCTAGCATGAATAATAAACATTTATCATGACATGTAAGGAAATAAATAATAACTTTATTATTGCCTCTAGGGCATATTTCCTTCAGTCTCCCACTTGCACTAGAGTCAATAATCTAGATCACATCACTATGTGATTAACATCAATAGTTCACATCATCATGTGATTAACACCCATAGTTCACATCGCTATGTGACCGACACCCAAAGGGTTTACTAGATTCAGTAATCTAGTTTACATCGCTATGTAATTAACACCCAAAGAGTACTAAGGTGTGATCATGTTTTGCTTGTGAGAGAATCTTAGTCAACGGGTCTGCTACATTCAGATCCGTTATGTATTTTGCAATTTTCTATGTCTACAATGCTCTGCACGGAGCTACTTTAGCTAATTGCTCCCACTTTCAATATGTATCTAGATTGAGACTTAGAGTCATCTAGATTAGTGTCAAAACTTGCATCGACGTAACCTTTTACGATGAACCTTTTTGTCACCTCCATAATCGAGAAACATATCCTTATTCCACTAAGGATAATTTTGACCGCCGTCCAGTGATCTACTCTTAGATCACTATTGTACTCCCGTGCCAATCTCAGGGTAGGGTATACAATAGGTCTGGTACACAGCATGGCATACTTTATAGAACCTATGGCTGAGGCATAGGGAATGACTTTCATTCTCTTTCTATCTTCTGCCGTGGTCGGGCTTTGAGTCTTACTCAATTTCACACCTTGTAATACAGGCAAGAACTCTTTCTTTGACTGTTCCATTTTGAACTACTTCAAAAATCTTTTCAAGGTATGTATTTATTGAAAAACTTATCAAGCGTCTTGATCTATCTCTATAGATCTTGATGCTCAATATGTAAGCAGCTTCACCGAGGTCCTTCTTCGAAAAACTCCTTTCAAATACTCCTTTATGCTTCACAGAATAATTCTACATTATTTCTGATCAATAATATGTCATTTACATATACTTATCAGAAATGCTGTAGTGCTCCCACTCACTTTCTTGTAGATACAGGCTTCACCGCAAGTCTGTATAAAACTATATGCTTTGATCAACTCATCAAAGCGTATATTCCAACTCCGAGATGCTTGCACCAGTCCATCGATGGATCGCTGGAGCTTGCTCACTTTATTAGCACCTTTATGGTCGACAAAACCTTCTGGTTGTATCATATACAACTCTCCATTAAGGAATGCAGTTTTGTTTGTCCATTTGCCAGATTTCATAAAATGCGGCAATTGCTAACATGATTCGGACAGACTTAAGCATAGATACGAGTGAGAAACTCTCATCGTAGTCAATACTTTGAACTTTGTCGAAAAAACCTTTTTTTTTCGACGATTCTAGCTTTGTAGATAGTAACACTACTATCAGTGTCCGTCTTCCTCTTGAAGATCCATTTATTCTTAATTGCTTGCCGATCATCGGGCAAGTCAACCAAAGTCCAAACTTTGTTCTCATACATGGATCATATCTCAGATTTCATGGCCTCAAACCATTTCGCGGAATCTGGGCTCATCATCGCTTTCTCATAGTTCGCAAGTTCGTCATGGTCTAGTAACATGACTTCCAAAATAGGATTACCGTACCACTCTGGTGCGGATCTCACTCTGGTTTACTTACGAGATTCGGTAGTAACTTGATCTTGAAGTTACATGATCATCATCATTAGCTTCCTTACTAATTGGTGTAGTAGTCACAAGAACAGATTTCTGTGATGAACTGCTTTCCAATAAGGGAGAAGGTACAATTACCTTATCAAGTTTTCTACTTTCCTCCCACTCACTTCTTTCGAAAGAAACTCTTTCTCTAGAAAGTTTCCGAACTTAGCAACAAAAAGTCTTGCCTTCGGATCTGTGATAGAAGGTGTATCCAACAGTTTCCTTTGGATATCCTATGAAGACACATTTCTCCGATTTGGGTTCGAGCTTATCAGGTTGAAGCTTTTTCACATAAGCATCGCAGCCCCAAACTTTAAGAAACGACAGCTTAGGTTTATTGCTAAACCATAGTTCATACGGTGTCGTCTCAACGGATTTAGATGGTGCCCCTTTTAACGTGAATGCAGCTGTCTCTAATGCATGATCCCAAAACGATATTGGTAAATCGGTAAGAAACATCATAGATTGTACTATATCTAATAAAGTACGGTTATGACGTTCGGACGCACCATTATGCTGCGGTGTTCCAGGTGGCATGAGTTTGTGAAACTATTCCACATTGTTTTAATTGAAGACCAAACTCGTAACTCAAATATTCGTCTCTGCGATCAGATCGTAGAAACTTTATTTTCTTGTCACGATGATTTTCCACTTCACTCTGAAATTCTTTGAACTTTTCAAATGTTTCAGACTTATGTTTCATCAAGTAGATATACCCATATCTGCTCAAATCATCTGTGAGGGTCAGTAAATAATGATACTTGTCGCGAGCCTTAATATTCATCAGACCATATACATCAGTATGTATGATTTCCAACAAATCTGTTGCTTGCTCCATTGTTCCGGAGAACGTCGTTTTAGTCATCTTGCCCAAGAGGCATGGTTCGCAAGCATCAAGTGATTCATAATCAAGTGATTCAAAATCCCATCAGCATGGAGTTTCTTCATGCGCTTTACACCAATATGACCTAAACGGCAGTGCCACAAATAAGTTGCACTATCATTATTAACTTTGCATCTTTTGGCTTCAATATTATGAATATGTGTATCACTATGATCGAGATCCAACAAACCATTTCGTTGGTGTGTATAACCATAGAAGGTTTTATTCATGTAAACAGAACAACAATTTATTCTCTTACTTAAATGAATAGCCGTATTGCAATAAACATGATCAAATCATATTCATGCTCAACGCAAACACAAAATAACACTTATTTAGTTTCAACACTAATCCCGAAAGTATAGGGAGTGTGTGATGATGATCATATCAATCTTGGAACCACTTCCAACACACATCGTCACCTTGCCCTTTAACTAGTCTTTGTTCATTCTGCAACTCCCGTTTCGAGTTACTAATCTTAGCAACTTGAACTAGTACCAAATACTGAGGGGTTGCTATGAACACTAGTAAAGTACACATCAATAACATGTATATCAAATATACTTATGTTCACTTTGCCATCCTTCTTATCCGCCAATCACTTGGGGTAGTTCCGCTTCCAGTGACCAGTCTCTTTGCAGTAGAAGCACTTAGTCTTAGGCTTAGGACTAGACTTGGGCTTTTTCACTTGAGCAGCAACTTGCTTGCCGTTATTCTTGAAGTTCCCCTTCTTCCCTTTTGCCCTTTTCTTGAAACTAGTGATCTTGTCGACCATCAACACTTGATGTTTTTCTTTGATTTCTACCTTCGTCGATTTTAGCATCGCGAAGAGCTTGGGAATATTTTCCGTTATCCCTTGCATATTATAGTTTATCATGAAGTTCTACTAACTTGGTGATGGTGACTAGAGAATTCTGTCAATCACTATCTTATCTGGAAGATTAACTCCCACTTGATTCAAGCGATTGTAGTACCCAGACAATCTGAGCACATGCTCACTAGTTGAGCGATTCTCCTCCATCTTTTTAGCTATAGAACTTGTTGGAGACTTCATATCTCTCAACTCGGGTATTTGCTTGAAATATTAACTTCAACTCCTGGAACATCTCATATGCTCCATGACGTTCAAAACGTCTTTGAAGTCCCGATTCTAAGCAGTTAAGCATGGTGCACTATACTATTAAGTAGTCATCATATTGAGCCAGCAAAACGTTCATAATGTCTGCATCTGCTCCTGCAATAGGTCCGTCACCTAGCGGTGCATCAAGGACATAATTCTTCTGTGCAGCAATGAGGATAAACCTCAAATCACGGATCCAATCCGCATCATTGCTACTAACATTTTTCAACACAATTTTCTCTAGGAACATATCAAAAATAAACATAGGGAAGCAACAACATGAGCTATTGATCTACAACATAGATATGCTAATACTACCAGGACTAAGTTCATGATAAATTTAAGTTCAATTAATCATATTACTTAAGAACTCCCACTTAGATAGACATCTCTCTAATCCTCTAAGTGATCACGTGATCCAAATCAACTAAACCATGTCCGATCATCACGTGAGATGGAGTAGTTTCAATGGTGAACATCACTATGTTGATCATATCTACTATATGATTCACGCTCGACCTTTCGGTCTCCGTGTTCCGAGGCCATATCTGTATATGCTAGGCTCGTCAAGTTAAACCTGAGTATTCCGCGTGTGCAACTGTTTTGCACCCGTTGTATTTGAACGTAGAGCCTATCACACCCGATCATCACGTGGTGTCTCAGCACGAAGAACTTTCGCAACGGTGCATACTCAGGGAGAACACTTCTTGATAATTTAGTGAGAGATCATCTTATAATGCTACCGTCAATCAAAGCAAGATAAGATGCATAAAAGGATAAACATCACATGCAATCAATATAAGTGATATGATATGGCCATCATCATCTTGTGCTTGTGATCTCCATCTTCGAAGCACCGTCATGATCACCATCGTCACCGGCGCGACACCTTGATCTCCATCGTAGCATCGTTGTCGTCTCGCCAATCTTATGCTTCCACGACTATCACTACCGCTTAGTAATAAAGTAAAGCATTACATCGCGATTGCATTGCATACAATAAAGCGACAACCATATGGCTCCTGCCAGTTGCCGATAACTCAGTTACAAAACATGATCATCTCATACAATAAAATTTAGCATCACGTCTTGACCATATCACATCACAACATGCCCTGCAAAAACAAGTTAGACGTCCTCTACTTTGTTGTTGCAAGTTTTACGTGGCTGCTACGGGCTTTAAGCAAGAACTCATCTTACCTACGCATCAAAACCACAACGATAGTTTGTCAAATAGACTCCGTTTTAACCTTCTCAAGGACCGGGCGTAGCCACACTCGGTTCAACTAAAGTTGGAGAGACAGTCTTCCGCAAGCCATCTATGTGCAAAGCACGTCGAGGGAACCGGTCTCGCGTAAGCGTACGCGTAAGGTTGGTCCGGATCGTCTCGTCCAACAATACCGCTGAACCAAAGTATGACATGCTGGTAGGCAGTATGACTTGTATCGTCCACAACTCACTTGTGTTCTACTCGTGCAAATAACATCAAACCATAAAACCTAGGCTCGGATGCCACTGTTGGGGAACGTAGTAATTTCAAAAAATTTCCTACGCACACGCAAGATCATGGTGATGCATAGCAACGAGAGGGGAGAGTGTTTGTCTACGTACCCTCGTAGACCGAAGCGGAAGCGTTGACACAACGTAGAGGAAGTAGTCGTACGTAGAGGAAGTAGTCGTACGTTCTCCTCGCGATCCAACCGATCACAGCACCGTTACTCCGGCACCTCCGAGTTCTTGGCACACGTTCAGCTCGATGACGATCCCCGGGCTCCGATCCAGCAAAGCGTCGGGGAAGAGTTCCGTCAGCACGACGGCGTGGTGACGATCTTGATGTGTTACCGGCGCAGGGCTTCGCCTAAGCACTGCAACGATATAATCGAGGTGGAATTTGGTGGAAGGGGGCACCGCACACGGCTAAGGAACGATCCGTAGATCAACTTGTGTGTCTTTGGGGTGCCCCCTGCCCCTGTATATAAAGGATGGAGGAGGAGGAGGCCGGCCAAGGCAAAAGGTGCGGCCAGCATATGGAGTCCTACTAGGACTCCAAGTCCTAGTAGGAGTCCACCAAAAGGGGAGGAAGGGAGAAGGAATAGGAGGAGAAGGAGAGGTGGCCGGCCCCCTTTTCCCTAGTCCAATTCGGACCAAAGGGGAGGGGGGGCGCAGCAGCCTTTTCCTCTTCCCACTAAAGCCCATCAAGGCCCATTACTTCTCCCGTAATCCCGTAACTCCCCGGTACTCCCGAAAATACCCGAATCACTCAGAACCCTTCCGATGTCCGAATATAGTCGTCCAATATATCGATCTTTACGTCTCGACCATTTCGAGACTCCTCGTCATGTCCCCGATCTCATCCGGGACTCCGAACTCCTTCGGTACATCAAAATGCATAAACTCATAATAACTGTCATCGTAACGTTAAGCGTGCGGACCCTACGGTTCGAGAACAATGTAGACATGACCGAGACACGTCTCAGGTCAATAACCAATAGCGGGACCTGGATGCCCATATTGGCTCCTACATATTCTACGAAGATCTTTATCGGTCAGACCGCATAACAACATACGTTGTTCCCTTTGTCATCGGTATGTTACTTGCCCGAGATTCGATCGTCGGTATCCAATACCTAGTTCAATCTCGTTACCGGCAAGTCTCTTTACTCGTTCCGTAATACATCATCTCGCAACTAACTCATTGGTTGCAATGCTTGCAAGGCTTATGTGATGTGCATTACCGAGAAGGCCCCGAGATACCTCTCCGACAATCGGAGTGACAAATCCTAATCTCGAAATATGCCAACTCAACATGTACCTTCGGAGACACTTGTAGAGCACCTTTATAATCACCCAGTTACGTTGTGACGTTTGGTAGCACACAAAGTGTTCCTACGGTAAACGTGAGTTGCATAATCTCATAGTTAAAGGAACATGTATAAGTCATGGATAAAAGCAATAGCAACATACTAAACGATCGAGTGCTATGCTAATGGAATGGGTCATGTCAATCAGATCATTCAACTAATGATGTGATCTCGTTAATCAAATAACAATTCTTTGTTCATGGCTAGGAAACATAACCATCTTTGATTAATGAGCTAGTCAAGTAGAGGCATACTAGTGACACTCTGTTTGTCTATGTATTCACACATGTATTATGTTTCCGATTAATACAATTCTAGCATGAATAATAAACATTTATCATGACATGTAAGGAAATAAATAATAACTTTATTATTGCCTCTAGGGCATATTTCCTTCAGTCTCCCACTTGCACTAGAGTCAATAATCTAGATCACATCACTATGTGATTAACATCAATAGTTCACATCATCATGTGATTAACACCCATAGTTCACATCGCTATGTGACCGACACCCAAAGGGTTTACTAGATTCAGTAATCTAGTTTACATCGCTATGTAATTAACACCCAAAGAGTACTAAGGTGTGATCATGTTTTGCTTGTGAGAGAATCTTAGTCAACGGGTCTGCTACATTCAGATCCGTTATGTATTTTGCAATTTTCTATGTCTACAATGCTCTGCACGGAGCTACTTTAGCTAATTGCTCCCACTTTCAATATGTATCTAGATTGAGACTTAGAGTCATCTAGATTAGTGTCAAAACTTGCATCGACGTAACCTTTTACGATGAACCTTTTTGTCACCTCCATAATCGAGAAACATATCCTTATTCCACTAAGGATAATTTTGACCGCCGTCCAGTGATCTACTCTTAGATCACTATTGTACTCCCGTGCCAATCTCAGGGTAGGGTATACAATAGGTCTGGTACACAGCATGGCATACTTTATAGAACCTATGGCTGAGGCATAGGGAATGACTTTCATTCTCTTTCTATCTTCTGCCGTGGTCGGGCTTTGAGTCTTACTCAATTTCACACCTTGTAATACAGGCAAGAACTCTTTCTTTGACTGTTCCATTTTGAACTACTTCAAAAATCTTTTCAAGGTATGTATTTATTGAAAAACTTATCAAGCGTCTTGATCTATCTCTATAGATCTTGATGCTCAATATGTAAGCAGCTTCACCGAGGTCCTTCTTCGAAAAACTCCTTTCAAATACTCCTTTATGCTTCACAGAATAATTCTACATTATTTCTGATCAATAATATGTCATTTACATATACTTATCAGAAATGCTGTAGTGCTCCCACTCACTTTCTTGTAGATACAGGCTTCACCGCAAGTCTGTATAAAACTATATGCTTTGATCAACTCATCAAAGCGTATATTCCAACTCCGAGATGCTTGCACCAGTCCATCGATGGATCGCTGGAGCTTGCTCACTTTATTAGCACCTTTATGGTCGACAAAACCTTCTGGTTGTATCATATACAACTCTCCATTAAGGAATGCAGTTTTGTTTGTCCATTTGCCAGATTTCATAAAATGCGGCAATTGCTAACATGATTCGGACAGACTTAAGCATAGATACGAGTGAGAAACTCTCATCGTAGTCAATACTTTGAACTTTGTCGAAAAAACCTTTTTTTTCCGACGATTCTAGCTTTGTAGATAGTAACACTACTATCAGTGTCCGTCTTCCTCTTGAAGATCCATTTATTCTTAATTGCTTGCCGATCATCGGGCAAGTCAACCAAAGTCCAAACTTTGTTCTCATACATGGATCATATCTCAGATTTCATGGCCTCAAACCATTTCGCGGAATCTGGGCTCATCATCGCTTTCTCATAGTTCGCAAGTTCGTCATGGTCTAGTAACATGACTTCCAAAATAGGATTACCGTACCACTCTGGTGCGGATCTCACTCTGGTTTACTTACGAGATTCGGTAGTAACTTGATCTTGAAGTTACATGATCATCATCATTAGCTTCCTTACTAATTGGTGTAGTAGTCACAAGAACAGATTTCTGTGATGAACTGCTTTCCAATAAGGGAGAAGGTACAATTACCTTATCAAGTTTTCTACTTTCCTCCCACTCACTTCTTTCCAATAAGCGCTTTTCCTTATATAAGAGTTTGTTCCGGCTTGTCCTTTGCTACAAAAAGGATTGGGCCACCTTGCTGCACTTTATTTACTTTTATTACTTGTTGCTCGTTACAAATTATCCTATCACAAAACTATCTGTTACCACTTGTTTCAGTACTTGCAGAGAATACCTTGCTGAAAACCGCTTATCATTTCCTTCTGCTCCTCGTTGGGATCGACACTCTTACTTATAGAAAGGACTATGATAGATCCGCTATACTTGTGGGTCATCAAGACTCTTTCCTGGCGCCGTTGCCGGGGAGTGAAGCGCCTTTGGTAGGTGGAATTTGGTGAGGAAAATTTTATATAATGTGCTGAAATTTACTGTCACTTGTTACTATGGAAAGTAATCCTCTGAGGGGCTTGTTCGGGGTATCTTCACCCCGACCAGTAGAGCTAAGAGTTGCTCCTCAACCTAATGAACCTACTAAAAATGAAAATGTTCCTTTTGAAGTTCCTTCGGGTATGATAGAAAAACTGCTAGATAATCCTTTTGCAGGAGATGGAAGAAAGCATCCTGATGAACACCTAATATATGTGGATGAAGTTTGTGGATTATTTAAGCTTGCAGGTATACCCGATGATGTTGTCAAGAAGAAGGTCTTCCCTTTATCTTTGGAGGGAGATGCATTGACATGGTATAGGCTATGTGATGATACGGGGTCATGGAATTACAAACGATTGAAATTGGAATTTCATCAAAAGTATTATCCTATGCATCTTGTTCATCGTGATCGCAATTATATATATAATTTTTGGCCACGCTAAGGAGAAAGCATCGCTCAAGCTTGGGGGAGGCTTAAATCAATGTTATATTCATGCCGCAATCATGAACTCCCAAGAGAAATAATTATTCAAAGTTTTTATGCTCGGCTTTCTGATAACAATCGCACCATGCTCGATACTTCTTGTGCTGGCTCTTTTATGACGAAGACTATTGAATTCAAATGGAGTTTATTGGATAGAATTAAATGCAACTCTGAAGATTGGGATCTCGACGAAGGTAAGGAGTCAGGTATGACACCTAAGTTTAATTGTGTTAAATCTTTTATGGATACCGACGTTTTCCGTAAATTTAGCACTAAATATGGACTTGACTCTGAGATAGTAGCTTCTTTCTGTGAATCTTTTGGTACTTATGTTGATCTCCCCAAGGAGAAATGGTTTAAATATCATCCTCCCATAGAAGTAAAAGTAGCTGCACCTATTAAAGTTGAAGAAAAGACTGTCACTTATACTGATCCTATTGTTCCTACTTCTTATGTTGAGAAACCACCTTTCCCTGTTAGGATAAAGGATCATGCTAAAGCTTCAACTGTGGTTCGTAAAAGAAATATTAGAACTTATACACCTTCTGAGCAAGTCAAAGTCGATCCTAATATTGCTATTGTTAAAGATCTCTTGTCTGGAAATATTGATGGGCATGTTATTCATTTCTGCGGTGAAACCGCTAGAGTTGCCAAACCTTGTGCTAAAGATAAACATAGACCTGTGGTAGGCGTGCCTGTTATTTCTGTTAAAATAGGAGATCATTGTTATCATGGCTTATGTGATATGGGTGCTAGTGTTAGCACAATACCTTATGACTTATATAAAGAAATTATGCACGATATTGCACCCGCTGAGATAGAAGATATTGATGTTACAATTAAACTTGCCAATAGAGATACTATATCACCAATGGGAATTGTTAGAGATGTTGAAGTCTTGTGTGGGAAAACTAAATATCCTGCTGATTTTCTTGTTCTTGGTTCCCCACAAGATAGCTTTTTTTCCAATATTTTTGGTAGACCCTTCTTGAGCACCGTTAATGCTAAGATAGACTGCGAAAAGAATGTTGTTACTATTGGCTTGGGTGATATGTCCCATGAGTTTAATTTCTCTAAATTTAGTAGACAACACCGTGAAGAAGAATTGCCTAGTAAGGATGAAATTATTGGTCTTGCTTCTATTGCCGTGCCTCCTAGTGATCCTTTAGAACAATATTTGCTAGACCACGAAAATGATATGTTTATGAATGAAAGAAGGGAAATAGATGAAGTTTTCTTTAAATAGGAACCTATTCTGAAACACAATTTGCCTGTTGAAATCCTAGGGGATCCCCTCCACCCAAGGGTGATCCCGTGTTTGAGCTTAAACCATTGCCTGATAATCTTAAATATGCTTATCTTGATGAAAAGAAGATATATCCTGTTATTATCAGTGCTAACCTTTTAGAGCATGAAGAGGAGAGATTATTGAAAACTCTGAAGAAGCACCGTGCTGCTATTGGATATACTCTTGATGATCTTAAGGGCATTAGTCCCACTCTATGTCAACATAAAATAAATTTGGAAGAAGATGCCAAACCAGTCCGTGATCATCAACGAAGGCTTAATCCTAAGATGAAATAAGTGGTAAGAAAAGAAATACTAAAGCTTCTGGAGGCAGGTATAATTTATCCCGTTGCTGATAGTCAGTGGGTAAGTCCTGTCCATTGTGTCCCTAAGAAGGGAGGTGTTACTGTTGTTCCTAATGATAAAGATGAATTGATTCCGCAAAGAATTATTACAGGTTATAGGATGGTAATTGATTTCCGCAAATTAAATAAGGCTACTAAAAAAGATCATTACCCCTTACCTTTTATCGATCAAATGCTAGAAAGATTATGCAAACATACACACTATTGCTTTCTAGATGGTTATTCTGGTTTCTCTCAAATACCTGTGTCAGCTAAAGATCAATCAAAGACCACTTTTACTTGCCCTTTTGGTACTTTTGCTTATAGACATATGCCTTTTGGTTTATGTAATGCACCTGCTACCTTTCAAAGATGCATGATGGCTATATTCTCTGACTTTTGTGAAAAGATTTGTGAGGTTTTCATGGACGACTTTTCCGTATATGGATCCTCTTTTGATGATTGCTTGAGCAACCTTGATCGAGTTTTGCAGAGATGTGAAGAAACTAATCTTGTCTTGAATTGGGAAAAGTGCCACTTTATGGTGAATGAAGGTATTGTCTTGGGGCATAAGGTTTCTGAAAAAGGTATTGAAGTTGATAAAGCCAAGGTCGATGCTATTGAAAAGATGCCATGTCCCAAGGTCATCAAAGGTATAAGAAGTTTCCTTGGTCATGCCGGATTTTATAGGAGGTTCATTAAGGACTTCTCAAAATTTTCTCGGCCTCTGACCAATTTATTACAAAAAGATATACCATTTGTCTTTGATGATGATTGTGTAGAAGCATTTGAAATACTTAAGAAAGCATTGATCTCTGCACCTATTGTTCGGCCACCTGATTGGAATTTACCCTTTGGAATTATGTGTGATGCTAGTGATTATGCTGTAGGTGCTGTTCTAGGGAAAAGAGTTGATAAGAAATTAAATGTTATTCATTATGCTAGTAAGACTCTAGACAATGCTCAAAGAAATTATGCTACTACTGAAAAAGAACTTTTAGCAGTTGTATTTGCTTGTGATAAGTTCAGACCTTACATTGTTGATTCTAAAGTAACTATTCACACTGACCATGCTGCTATTAAATATCTTATGGAAAAGAAAGATGCTAAACCTAGACTTATTAGATGGGTTCTCTTGCTACAAGAATTTGATTTGCATATTGTTGATAGAAAGGGAGCTGAGAACCCCGTTGCAGACAACTGTCTAGGTTAGAGAATGTTCTTGATGACCCACTACCTATTGATGGTAGCTTTCCTGATGAGCAATTAAATGTCATAAATACTTCTCGTAGTACTCCATGGTATGCTGATTATGATAATTATATTGTTGCAAAATTTATACCACCTAGTTTCACATACCAACAAAAGAAAAAGTTCTTTTATGATTTGAGACATTACTTTTGGGACGACCCACATCTCTATAAAGGAGTAGATGGTGTTATTAGACGTTGTGTACCTGAGCATGAACAGGAACAGATCCTACGCAAGTGTCACTCCGAAGCTTATGGAGGACAACACGCTGGAGATAGAACTGCACACAAGGTATTACAATCTGGTTTTTATTGGCCTACTCTCTTCAAGGATGCCCGTAAGTTTGTCCTGTCTTGTGATGAATGTCAAAGAATTGGTAATATTAGTAGACGCCAGGAAATGCCTATGAATTATTCACTCATTATTGAACCATTTGATGTTTGGGGCTTTGATTATATGGGACCTTTTCCTGCCTCTAATGGATATACACATATTTTAGTTGCTGTTGATTACGTTACTAAGTGGGTAGAAGCTATTCGAACTAGTAGTGCTAATCATAACACTTCTATTAAAATGCTTAAAGAAGTTATTTTTCCGAGGTTTGGAGTCCCTAGATATTTAATGACTGATGGTGGTTCACATTTTATTCATGGTGCTTTACGTAAAATGCTTGCTAAATATGATGTTAATCACAGAATTGCATCTCCTTATCACCCTCAGTCTAGTGGTCAAGTAGAATTGAGCAATAGAGAGCTCAAATTAATTTTGCAAAAGACTGTTAATAGGTCTAGAAAGAATTGGTCCAAGAAACTTGATGATGCACTATGGGCCTATAGAACTGCATATAAAAATCCTATGGGTATGCCTCCGTATAAAATGGTTTATGGAAAAGCATGTCACTTACCTCTCGAACTAGAACATAAGGCATATTGGGCTATTAAAGAGCTCAATTATGATTTCAAACTTGCCGGTCAAAAGAGGTTATTTGACATTAGCTCACTTGATGAATGGAGAACCCAAGCTTATGAAAATGCCAAGTTGTTTAAAGAAAAAGTTAAAAGATGGCATGACAAAAGGATACAAAAGTGTGAGTTTCATGTAGGTGATTATGTGTTGCTATACAACTCTCGTTTAAGATTTTTTGTAGGAAAACTTCTCTCTAAATGGGAAGGTCCTTACGTTATCGAGGAGGTCTATTGTTCCAGTGCCATAAAAATCAACAACTTCGAAGGCACAAATCCGAAGGTGGTGAACGGTCAAAGAATTAAACATTATATCTTAGGTAATCCTATAAATGTTGAAACCAATGTTATTGAAACCGTAACCCCGGAGGAATACATAAGAGACACTTTCCAGAACGTTTCAGACTCCGAAAAGGAATAGGTATGTGGTACGGTAAGTAAACCGACTCCAAAACAGTTTTTAAGGCAATATTTCTCCGTTTTGGAATATTTAGAAAAATAGAAAAATAAGAAGCAGTCCGGGAAGGATACGACGGCTCCACGAGGGTGGAGGGCGCACCCCCTACCTCATGGGCACCTCGTGTGCCTTCCGGACTCCATTTTCTTGCACGTTACGTATTTTGGTCGATAAAAATTCATTATATATTCTCCCGAAGGTTTTGACTCCTGTATCACGCAATTATCTCCTGTTCTTGTTTCAAGCTGTTGCTGCTGCAGATTAGAGCAAGATGTCTTCTTAAGAGTCAGTCGGGGAGAGCCGGGTGTCTCATCCGGCATCGGAACCAAGTGCAAACAGCGATGCTGACCACTTTGGGCCAGCAACTAGGAAGAGATGGAGGCTGACTTGATGAGGGTAGATGCCATGGAGGATCAAGAAGTCACTTCTCGCTTCCGAGCTAGGTTCACGATGGGGGAACTACAGAGCTCAGCTATTCCAAACTCGGTTATCCCTTCCAATGTTAGATTTCTTTCTTATGAAAATATGAAGAGGAGTGTCACTTGTTCTCCCGCAGCTATGCAAAACCCTTGGGTGCAAGGAGCCTTAGCAGTTATAGGAAAGCTTAGTAAAGAAATAATGGACCTCAAGCAGCAAGTAAATAAGCTCGAGGAGGAGAATCATATCCTGAAGGGCATCATCGCCAAGAATATTTCACCAACAACAAAGAAGGAGATATAATCACATGGGTATGGGCACTCCCCTTGGCAACTGCCAAGCTTGGGGGAGGTGCCCCGGTATCGTATCACCATCACACTCCTATCTTTACCCTTTTTCTTAGTTCGATCCTATTAGTAGTATCTTGATCTAGTAGAATAAAGTTCATGGCATGATCTAGTTTTGAGTTTTGCTTTATGATCTCTCTTTGTAATCGAGTCCGTGAGCTATATAATAAAGATTAGTGTGGAGTCAAGGGCTTGATTATTTTGCTTTGATCTTGAGTGAATAAAAGAAAAGAGGAAAAGAATAAAAAGAAACAAATAGTTCATAATGATCTTATTGAGAGTAATGACTTCACATAGGAGTATGATGATTAAAAGTTGTTGGGAGTTGACAAACATAGTTTTGGTCATCGTTGCAATTAATAGGAAGTAATAAAGAAAGAGAGGTTTCACATATAAATATATTATCATGGACATCTTTTATGATTGGGAGCACTCATTAAAATATGACATGCTAAAGAGTTGATGTTGGACAAGGAAGACAACATAATGGGTTGTGTTTTCTTGCATCTGAGATAAAGTATATTGTCATGGATCATCCAACATGTTGAGCTTGCCTTCCCCCCTCATGCTAGCCAAATTCTCAGCACCAAGTAGAGATAGTACTTGTGCTTCCAAAAACCCTTAAACCAGTTTTGCCGTGAGAGTCCACCATACCTACCTATGGATTGAGTAAGATCCTTCAAGTAAGTTGTCATCGGTGCAAGCAATAAAATGGCTCTATAAATATGTATGACTTATTAGTGTGGGAGAAAATAAGCTTTATACGATCTTGTGATGTGGAAGAAATAAAAGCGACGGACTACATAATAAAGGTCCATATCACAAGGGGTAATATAAAGTGACGTTCTTTCGCGTTAAGATTTTGTGCATCCAACCCGAAAGCGCATGTCAACCTCTGCTTCCCTCTGCGAAGGGCCTATCTGTTACTATTATCCTCTACCTTATGCAAGAGTCATGGTGATCTTCACCTTTCCTTTTTACACTTTATCCTTTGGCAAGCACATTATGTTGGAAAGATCCTGATAGATATATCTAATTGGATGTAGGGGAGCATGAGTTATTATTGTTGACATTACCCTTGAGGTAAGATGTTGGGAGGCGAAACTATAAGCCCCTATCTTTCTCTGTGTCCGGTTAAAACTCCGTAACCACAAGTATCGCGTGAGTGTTAGCAATTATGAAAGACTAAATGATAGTTGAGTATGTGGACTTGCTATAAAGCTCTGACATAGACTCTTTCTGATGTTATGATAAATTGCAATTGCTTCAATGACTGAGATTATAGTTTGTTGGTTCTCAATAAAGTTTCTGATTCATACTTTTGCATTGTGAATAGATTATTACTTGAGCATAAGTAATCATATGACAATATCCATATATGTTGCTGTTATGAGAATAATCATGATGCCTTCATGTCCGTATTTTATTTTATCGACACCTCTGCCTCTAAACATGGGGACATATTTTTCTTTATCGGCTTTCGCTTGAGGACAAGCGAGGTCTAAGCTTGGGGGAGTTGATACGTCCATTTTGCATCATGCTTTTATATCAATATTTATTGCATTATGGGATGTTATTACACATTATGTCACAATACTTATGCCTATTCTCTCTTATTTTACAAGGTTTACATAAGGAGGGAGAATGCCGGCAATTGGAATTCTGGGCTGGAAAAGGAGCAAATATTAGAGACCTATTCTGTGCAACTCCAAAAGTCCTGAAACTCCACGGAAGTCGTTTTCAGAATATATAAAAAATATCGAGCGGAAGAAATACACTAGAGGGGGACCCACCTGGCCACGAGGGAGGGGGCGCGCCCTACCCCCCAAGGCGCACCCCCTGCCTCGTGGGCCTCCTGTTGGCCCTCCGATGCCCATCTTCTTCTATATGAGGTCTTTCGTCGAGGAAAAATTGATAAGCAACCTTTCGGGACGAGACTCCGCCGCCACGAGGCGGAACCTTGGCGGAACCAATCTAGGGCTCCGGCAGAGCTGTTCTGCCGGGGACACTTCCCTCCGGGAGGGGGAAATCATCGCCATCGTCATCACCAATGCTCCTCTCATCGGGAGAGGGAAATCTCCATCAACATCTTCACCAGCACCATGTCCTCTCAAAACCCTAGTTCATCTCTTGTATCCAATTCTTGTCTCTCCGGGATTGGTACTAGTAGGTTGCCAGTACTGTTGATTACTCCTTGTAGTTGATGCTAGTTGGTTTATTTGGTGGAAGATCATATGTTCAGATCCTTTATGCATATTAATACCCCTCTGATTATGAACATTAATAAGCTTTGTGAGTAGTTACGTTTGTTCCTGAGGACATGGGAGAAGTCTTGCTATTAGTACTCATGTGAATTTGGTATTCGTTCGATATTTTGATGAGATGTATGTTGTCTAGCCTCTAGTGGTGTTATGTGAACATCGACTACATAACACTTCACCATTATTTGGGCCTAGAGGAAGGCATTGGGAAGTAATAAGTAGATGATGGGTTGCTAGAGTGACAGAAGCTTAAACCCTAGTTTATGCATTGCTTCGTAAGGGGCTGATTTGGATCCATATGTTTCATGCTATGGTTAGGTTTACCTTAATACTTTTGTTGTAGTTGCGGATGCTTGCAATAGAGGTTAATCATAAGTGGGATGCTTGTTCAAGAACAGCACCCAAGCACCGGTCCACCCACATATCAAATTATCAAAGTACCGAACGCGAATCACGTGAACATGATGAAAACTAGCTAGACGATATTCCCATGTGTCCTCGGGAGCGCTTTTCTCATTATAAGAGTTTGACCAGGCTTGTCCTTTGCTACAAAAAGGATTGGGCCACCTTGCTGCACTTTATTTACTTTTATTACTTGTTGCTCGTTACAAATTATCCTATCACAAAACTATCGGTTACCACTTGTTTCAGTACTTGTAGAGAATACCTTGCTGAAAACCGCTTATCATTTCCTTCTGCTCCTCGTTGGGTTCGACACTCTTACTTATCGAAAGGACTACGATAGATCCCGTATACTTGTGGTTCATCAGTGTTGCGGGACGCAATGGCACGGTACCCCATGCCCCGAAAGCTCCTTCTCGCGCTCTTGGTGGCCTCGCGCAAGTTGCAGCACTACTTCCAGGGCCACCCCATCAAGGTCATCTCAGCCTACCCATTGGAGAGAGTGCTCAGGAGCCCCAGCTCTGCTGGAAGGGTCACTGAGTGGAACATCGAGCTGCAGGCATTCCAGTTGGAGTTCAGCACTACTAGAGTCATCAAGGGAGCTGCACTTGCTGATTTCGTGGCGGAATGGACAGATGCCCCGACGCTGAAATAGGCGAGGACCGGTCCACCTCGCTGGGAAATGAGGCGTCCGATGGCTGGGTCATGTATTTTGATTGTGCCTTCGCGCACCAGGGCGCGGGGGCTGGAGCAGGACTCATCTCGCCCACTCAAGACAAGCTCTACTACGATGTGCAACTCTGCTTCCAGCAGGGCGAGAAGGTCTCCAACAACATCGCGGAATACGAAGGCCTGATAGCCGCCCTGAAAGCCGCAACAGCCCTGGGGGTGAAGCATCTCACCGTCAAGGGCGACTCGCAGCTTCTTGTCAACTTCTCCAACAAAGTATACGAGCCAAAGGACGAGCACATGGAGGCATACCTCGCAAAAGTACGCAAGATGGAGAAGCAGTTCCTGGGCCTGGAGTTACAGCACATACCTCGTGGCACCAACAAGGAAGCTGACGACATCGCCAAGAGGGCGTCCAAGCGGCAGCCCCAAGAGTCCGGCGTCTTCGAGGAGCGGCTCTTCAAGCCGTCAGCAACACTGCCACTTTCAAGGACAGCTCAGCCTCGGGAGGAGCTCCCGCAGCCGCCTGCCATAGGAGCCCCATCCCGTGGCCCGACTTCGGGAGGGTGCCTGCTCTTGGCGCTCGAGCCCCAGGAGGAATGCTGGACCAAGGAATTCAAGGAATACATGATGCAAGGGACGCTGGCGGAGAAGGAGGAGGACGCGGAGCGTGTGGCCCGGCAGGCCACAGCATACTGCATCCGGGTCGATGAGTTGCACAGGAAGCGACCAAATGATGTTTCACTACATTGCATTTCCAGAGACCAGGGGAAGGGGTTGCTATCTGACATACACGGTGGGGACTGCGGGCACCACTCGTCATCACGGGCCCTCATCGGCAAGGCATTCCGTAGAGGATTTTACTGGCCCACAGCGCTCAACGACGCAACAGAGCTGGTGAAGTCTTGTGAAGCCTGCCAGTTCCACACCGAGCAGATCCATCAACCAGCTCATGGCCTCCAGACCATACCACTCACATGGCCGTCCGCGGTCTGGGGGCTGGATATCTTGGGCCCATTTCCTCGGGCGCCAGGGGGCTACCTCTACCTCTACATCGCCATCGACAAGTTCACCAAGTGGGTGGAACTGGAAGCCGTCCGCACCATCCTAGTTGGTTCTCCGCTCAAGTTCATCAAGGGCGTCGTGAGCCGTTTCGGGGTCCCCAACCGCATCATCACCGACAACGGTTCGCAGTTCACCAGTAACCTCTTCAAAACATACTGCGCTAACCTTGGAACGCAGATCTGCTACGCTTCGGTGGCGCACCCCAGGAGCAATGGCCAGGCTGAATGCGCCAACGCAGAGGTCCTGAGGGGCCTCAAGACCAGGACCTTCAGGAAGAAGCTCGAGGCCTGCGGCAGGGGCTGGCACGATGAGCTCCAGTCTGTGCTGTGGTCCATACGCACCACTGCCACCAAGCCGACGGGCGAGACCCCGTTCTTCCTCGTCTACGGAGCAGAAGCGGTCCTCCCTCATGAAGTCAAGCATCTCTCCACACGGGTCCTGGTGTTTGATGAAGCGCAGCAGGACGCCACGCGGGGGATGGACCTCGTGCTGGGGAAGGAACTCCGCCGCGAAGCTGCACTGAGGGTGGTAAGGTACCAGTAGGCGCTACGGTGATACCACTGCCGCAACATCCGCTCCAGGACGCTTGAGACAAGTGACCTCGTCCTGAGGCGGGTCCTCTCTAGGGAAGGGCTGCATAAGCTCTCACCCATGTGGGAGGGCCCGTTCAAGGTCGTCCATGTCTCTAGGCATGGCGCCGCGCGCCTAGAGACACAGGACGGGGTGCCCATCCAGAACGCCTGGAACATCCAGCACCTCCGGAAGTTCTACCCATGAAGCAAGGCCCAGTGCCTGTGAAGAAAGGCCCAGTGCTTGTGAAGAAGGCCCGGTGCCTGTGAAGAATCGCCGCTCGTGACACTCTCACGTAATAATGAGTGGGGCTGTACACGCCCCGAAGTCCCAGGAGTGCCACCCTCGGGCCTCGGAGGTTCCCTCCCACGCCTAGTGGCAGCACTTAGGTCCGCGCTGGTGAGAAGACTTGAAGACTAGACTAGGTACCGAACACGGCTTTTCATTTGCTTTCCGTAGGTGGCTCGCCTTCTTTTTATCGAAGTTTGCTTATGGTGTTCCTTGCTGATTTGGTTCCGTTGCCGTTTTGCTACTACTCCCGAATCTAGTTCACCTGTGTTCTCTCTCTCTCTCTCTCTCTCTCTCTCTCTCTCTCTCGCATACCTCGCGAGGGGGCTGGGTAGGTGCCCTCGCGAGCGTTTTTCCTTATGTGTTGTTCTTTCTCTCTGCCTTCCGTCTGCTTTCTCACGAGGCACCCTCGTTCGAGATCCCACAAGCTGGCGCATCTCTCCTAATCCGTGCCCCTCAGGTACCGTGATATGAAGCGCTGGGTCAAGGCTCGGGTGAATGGTAAGTCTCCTAGCGAGCTTCCTAACGATTTTCTTGCAACTACTAAGCGACGACTAAGTCTAGACGAGCACGGGAAAACAAGTGCCTCGTGAAGAGGAGGCTGCCCCGAACGCGCCAGGCTAAATTATCTCTGCACACAATAACGACACAGCATAGAAATAACAAGCATGGCGTAATGATTGAGGAATCATAGTTCGATACACGCCCCTCCGGGCCCATACTGGTCTCGTTTTGATGCAGGAAAGAAAGGAAGAACAAAACAAAAGCGATGCTGCAGCGGTCCACGGGAGCAGGCCCCTGGCGGTGTCCTGGGCTCAGCCGGATCCCTCCTCACGCTTCATGGAGGCGCGGCGACGATATGACCCGCTACCACCTTCAAAGCGAGCGGGACGGCGTGGCGGCTGGTCATAGCCGCCACTAGATCTATAACAAAGAAGGAGCAGGCAACGTAATAGTTTCAGGATAATGTTTATCAAAGTATAACTTGTATTTGAGCTCTCCATCCTTGCCCTTAACAAGAAAATCATGGGCTATCATGCTCTTATAGTCTAGATACGCATCAGGCAGCAATTTTTCTTCTTTCTCATAATGCCTAATAGCTATGTTAAAGTGTGCAGCAAGGCGGGAAGCATAAATGCCTCCAAAGATGAGGCCTTTAGTACGGTTCAGACTCAACCGCCTAGCAATAATTCCGCCCATACTAACAGTGTTGTCGTGGTATAAACCATGGAACAAAATGATAATATCAGGAACGCTAAAGTTCCCACAGTTCCCACGACCTATCAAGCATCGACTAGCAAATAAAGCAAAATAGCGTAACACAAGAAAATGTATGCTAGTGATCCTTGCATCAGAAACCTTCCTGGTTTCTACCACAGAGATAATTTTAATAAATGGTTCCAACACCTTACTGGGTGGTTCCTCTAAAGTGCCCTCAGGGGGTATGTTGCAGACTGCGCAAAATTCAGACAATGACATTTTCTTCACAACGTCATATAAATGAAACTCTACTGATGGAGGTGATTCCTTAGGGTAAAAGTAGAAGTTTTGCACAAAAGTATTTGTGAGTAAGAGATACTGTGGACGTTGGTCGCGGACAAAGTCGGTGAGGCCAGCATTTTCAATCAATGAATAGAAATCCTCATAAATCCTGGCCTCTCTCAAGAAATTATCAGAAGGCCATTCACACGGCCAGATTTCCGCGGTACGAGGCAAATTATATTTGGGCTTCTGAGCTTCTTCATCTTGTTTATCCTTTGAGCTTCGGCTCGATGAGCCCCTCAAAATTCTCTTCATCATTTTTCTGAAATAATCTGAAATTTTTAGTAACTTCAAACAAAAGTGAATCAACTTCAATAAAACTGATAGCAACTACTCCTACAAGTGCCTAGAGCCTATATCAGGCATTAGAACTACTTGGAACCATATAAATTTGACATGCAAGCTCAAGAACATGGTCACCTATGCAGCACAAATTTGCAAAGAATAGATCACTAGAACAAAAACTAATCGGACCAATGGAGGAGTCACATACCAAGGAATAATCTCTCCAAGCAATTTTATGAGAGGTGCTTTGAGCAAGGAGATTGAAAATCACAGCAAAAGTGGCTAGAACTCGTGCTTGAGTTGGTTTTTCGGGTTTGTGTGAGACAGAGGAAGAAGATGGGTGCTGGGATAAGTGGAGGAGGGCCACCGTGGGCCCACGAGGTAGGGGGCGCGCCCTAGAAGGGGGGCGCGCCCACCACCCTCGTGGCCAGGTGGCAGCTCCTCCCGTGGTAATTTTTGCACATTAAATCCTCAAATATTCCCGAAACAATCATATTAAATTGGCATGGCATTCCGAGGACTTTTATTTTCGGGATATTTTTATATTGCACGGATAAGCCAGGAAACAGACAGAAAAATACTATTTTTACTTTATTTCTACTAATTAATAGAAAATTTAAATAGGGTACAGAAGATTGTGCTTCTAGTTTCATCCATCTCATGCTCATAAAAAAGAATCCACTAACAAGGTTGATCAAGTCTTGTTAACAAACCCATTCCGATAATCATGAAACCAGAGAAATTTCGAATAACACTAAGTTACCTCAACGGGGATATGCACATCCCCTATAATAAGTATATCATATTTCTTTTTGACAGTAGGAAGAGGAAATTCAAAACCTCCGAATATAATCAATGGAATTTTTCCAATAGAGTTGATACTATGGACTTGAGGTTGTTTCCTCGGGAAGTGTACCATATGCTCATTACCATTAACATGAAAAGTGACATTGCCTTTGTTGCAATCAAGAATAGCTCCTGCAGTGTTAAGAAAAGGTCTTCCAAGAATAATAGACATACTATCATCCTCGGGAATATCAAGAATAACAAAGTCCGTTAAAATAGTAACATTTGCAACCACAACAGGCACGCCCTCGCAAATACCGACAGGTGTAGCAGTTGATTTATCAGCCATTTGTAAAGATATTTCAGTAGGTGTCAACTTATTCAAGTCAAGTCTACGATATAAAGAGAGAGGCATAACACTAACACCGGCTTCAAGATCACATAAAGCAGTTTTAATATAATTTCTTTTAATGGAGCAAGGTATAGTAGGTACTCCGGGGTCTCCAAGTTTCTTTGGTATTCCACCCTTAAAAGTATAATTAGCAAGCATGGTGGAAATTTCAGCTTCCGGTATCTTTCTTTTATTAGTGATGATATCTTTCATATATTTAGCATAAGGATTTGTTTTGAGCACATCAGTCAATCGCATACGTAAAAAGATAGGCCTAATCATTTCAGCAAAGCGCTCAAAATCCTCATCATCCTTCTTCTTGGATGGTTTCGGAGGAAAAGGCATCGGTTTCTGAGCCCAAGGTTCTCTTTCTTTACCATGTTCCCTAGCAACAAAGTCTCTTTTATCATAACATTGATTCTTTGATTGTGGGTTATCAAGATCAATAGCAGGTTCAATTTCTACATCATTATCATTACTAGGTTGAACATCATCACGAACATCATCATTGGTATTTCCATTAGGTCATGTTCATTACCAGATTGTGTTTCAGCATCAGACATAGAGATATCATTTGGATTATCAGGTGGTTCAGCAATAGGTTCACTAGAAGTTTGCATAGTTCTATCATTTTTCCTTTTCTTCTTCTTAGAAGAACTAGGTGCATCAATATTATTTCTCTGAGAATCTTGCTCGATTCTCTTAGGGTGGCCTTCAGGATACAGAGGTTCCTGAGTCATTCTACCAGTTCTAGTAGCCACTCTAATAGCATAATCATTTTTCTTACTATTCATTTCATGGAGCAATTCTTTTTGAGCCTTAAGTACTTGTTCTACTTGAGTGGTAACCATAGAAGCATGTTTGCTAACAAGTTTAAGTTCACCTCTAATATTAGCCATATAATCACCCAAGTATTTAATGGTATCGGAATCATATTTCAATTGTCTACCAAAATAAGCATTGAAATTTTCTTGTTTGACAATAAAATTATCAAACTCATCAAAGCATTGCCTAGCAGACTTATAGTGAGGGATATCACCTTCATCAAATCTATAGAGAGAATTTACCTTTACTACCTGTGTCGGGATATTGGGATCAGGAGATTCTTCAGTAAATAAGTGATTGAGATCATATGTTTCTTCGACAGGCGGTAAATTAAGACCATGTATTTCTTCAATAGGAGGTAAATTCTTAACATCTTCAGCTTTAATACCTTTTTCTTTCATAGATTTCTTTGCCTCTTGCATATCTTCGGGACTGAGAAATAAAACACCTCTCTTCTTCGGAGTTGGTTTAGGAATAAGCTCAGTAATTGGAGCGGGAGCTGGCTCAGGAGGTGGCTCAGGAGGTGCCCAATTATTTTCATTTGTCAACATATTATTCAATAGAATTTCAGCTTCATCCGGTGTTCTTTCCCTGAAAAGAGAACCATCACAACTATCCAGGTAATCTCTGGAAGTATCGATTAGTCCATTATAGAAGATATCAAGTATTTCAGGTTTCTTAAGAGGATGATCAGGCAAAGCATTAAGTAACTTGAGAAGCCTCCCCCAAGCTTGTGGGAGACTCTCTTCTTTAATTTGCACAAAGTTGTATATTTCCCTTAAAACGGCTTGTTTCTTATGAGCAGGGAAATATTTAGCAGAGAAGTAATAAATCATATCCTGGGGACTACGCACACAACCAGGATCAAGAAAATTAAACCATATCTTAGCATCACCCTTTAATGAGAACGGAATATTTTGAGTATATAGAAGTAACGCGATCTCTCATCATTAGTGAACAAGGCAGCTATATCATTTAACTTAGTAAGATGTGCCACAATAGTTTCAGATTCATAGCCATAGAAAGGATCAGATTCAACCAAAGTAATTATATCTGGATCAACACAGAATACATAATCCTTTTCAGGAACACAGATAGGTGAAGTTGCAGAAGCAGGATCAGGTTTCATTTTATCTCTACGTGATTCTTTGTTCCATTTAATCAAAAACCTCTTAAGCTCGTATCTATCTCTGCAGGCTAAAATAGCTAAAGAAGAATCTTTATCAAAAAGATAACCCTGAGGAATAACGGGCATATTTTCATCATCACTTTCATCATCGTATTCAGATTCATCAATTTCTCTTTCTCTAGCCCTAGCAATTTGTTCTTCAAGAAATTCACTAAGGGGCATAGTAGTATCAGGCATAGAAGCAGTTTCATCATAAGTATCATGCATAGCAGAAGTGGCATCATCAATAACGTGCGACATATCGGGACGAATAGCAGAAGCAGGTTTAGGTGTCGCTAACTTACTCATAACAGAAGGTAAATCAAGTGCAGAGCTAGATGGCAGTTCCTTACCTCCCCTCGTAATTGAGGGATAAATTGTTGTCTTAGCGCCTTTCAAATTCTTCATAGTGTCCAGAAGATATAAATCCCAAGTGACTCAAAGAATAGAGCTATGCTCCCCGGCAACAATGCCAGAAAAAGGTCTTGATAACCCACAAGTATAGGGGATCGCAACAGTTTTCGAGGGTAGAGTATTTAACCCAAATTTATTGATTCGACACAAGGGGAGCCAAAGAATATTCTCAAGTATTAGCAGCTGAGTTGTCAATTCAACCACACCTGGAAACTTAGTATTTGCAGCAAAGTGTTTAGTAGCAAAGTAATGTGATAGTGGTGGTAACGGCAGCAAAAGTAAAGACAACAAAAGTAATGGTTTTGGTATTTTGTAGTGATTGTAACAGTAGCAGCTGGAAAGTAAATAAGCGTAAACCAGTGTATGGAAAGCTCGTAGGCATCGGATCAGTGATGGATAATTATGCCGGATGCGGTTCATCATGTATCAGTCATAACATAGGGTGACACAGAACTAGCTCCAATTCATCAATGTAATGTAGGCATGTATTCTGTATACAGTCATACGTGCTTATGGAAAATAACTTGCATGACATCTTTTGTCCTACCCTCCCGTGGCAGCGGGGTCCTATTGGAAACTAAGGGATATTAAGGCCTCCTTTTAATAGAGAATCGGAACAAAGCATTAGCACATAGTGAATACATGAACTCCTCAAACTATGGTCATCACCGGGAGTGGTCCCGATTATTGTCACTTCGGGATTGCCGGATCATAACACATAGTAGGTGACTATAGACTTGCAAGATAGGATCAAGAACTCACATATATTCATGAAAACATAATAGGTTCAGATCTGAAATCATGGCACTCGGGCCCTAGTGACAAGCATTAAGCATAGCAAAGTCATAGCAACATCAATATCAGAACATAGTGGATACTAGGGATCAAACCCTAACAAAACTAACTCGATTACATGATAAATCTCATCCAACCCATCACCGTCCAGCAAGCCTATGATGGAATTACTCACGCACGGCGGTGAGCATCATGAAATTGGTGATGGAGGATGGTTGATGATGACGACGACGATGAATCCCCCTCTCCGGAGCCCCGAACGGACTCCAGATCAGCCCTCCTGAGAGAGGTTAGGGCTTGGCGGCGGCTCCGTATCGTAAAACGTGATGATTTCTTCTCTTTGATTTTTTCCTCCCCGAAAGCCAATATATAGAGTTGGAGTTGGCGTCGGAGGGTATCCAGGGGGCCCATGAGGTAGGGGGCGCGCCCTAGAGGGGGGGGGGGGCGCCCCACCCTCGTGGACAGGGAGTGGGCCCCCTGGTCTTCATCTTTGGCGAGGATTTTTTACTGTTTTTTCTAAGGTGTTCCGTGGAGTTTCCGGACTTTCCGAGAATATTTGCTTTCCGCACATAAAACCACACCATGGCAATTCTGCTGAAAACAACGTCAGTCCGGGTTAGTTCCATTCAAATCATACAAGTTAGAGTCCAAAACAAGGGCAAAAGTGTTTGGAAAAGTAGATACGACGGAGACGTATCAGAAATCGTCACGTTTTACGATACGGAGCCGCCGCCAAGCCCTAAAACCTCTCGGGAGGGCTGATCTGGAGTTTGTTCGGGGCTCCGGAGAGGGGGATTTGTCGCCGTCGTCATCCATCCTCCATCACCAATTTCATGATGCTCACCGCCATGCGTGAGTAATTCCATCGTAGGCTTGCTGGACGGTGATGGGTTGGATGAGATTTATCATGTAATCGAGCTAGTTTTTTTAGGGTTTGATCCCTAGTATCCACTATGTTCTAAGATTGATGTTGCTATGACTTTGCTATGCTTAATTCTTGTCACTAGGACCCGAGTGCCATGATTTCATATCTGAACCTATTATGTTTTCATGAATATATGTGTGTTCTTGATCCTATCTTTCAAGTCTATAGTCACCTACTATGTGTTATGATCCGGCAACCCCGAAGTGACAATAATCGGGACCACTCCCGGTGATGACCATAGTTTGAGGAGTTCATGTATTCACTATGTGCTAATGCTTTGTTCCGGTTCTCTATTAAAAGGAGGCCTTAATATCCCTTAGTTTCCATTAGGACCCCACTGCCACGGGAGGGTAGGACAAAAGATGTCATGCAAGTTCTTTTCCATAAGCACGTATGACTATATTCGGAATATATGCCTACATTACATTGATGAATTGGAGCTAGTTCTGTGTCACCCTATGTTATGACTGTTACATGATGAACCGCATCTGGCATAATTATCCATTACTGGTCCAATGCCTACGAGCTTTCCATCTACTGGTTTACGCTTATTTACTTTCTTGTTGCTACTGTTACAATCATTACAAAATACCAAAAATATTACTTTTGCTTCCTTTACTTTTGTTACCGTCACCACCACTATCATATTACTTTGCTACTAAACACTTTGCTGCAGATACTAAGTTTCCAGGTGTGGTTGAATTGACAACTCAACTGCTAATACTTGAGAGTATTCTTTGGCTCCCCTTCGAATCAATAAATTTGGGTTGAATAGTCTACCCTCAAAAGCTGTTGCGATCCCCTATACTTGTGGGTTATCAAGACTAATTTCTGGCGCCGTTGCCGGGGAGCATAGCTCTATTCTTTGAGTCACTTGGGATTTATATCTGCTGGACACTATGAAGAACTTGAAAGATGCTAAGACAACAATTTATCCCTCAACTACGAGGGGAGGTAAGGAACTGCCATCTAGCTCTGCACTTGATTCACCTTCTGTTATGAGTAAGTTTGCGACACCTAAACCTGCTTCTGCTATTCGTTCTGATATGTCGCATGTTATTGATGATGCCACTTCTGCTATGCATGATACTTATGATGAAACTACTTCTATGCTTGATACTACTGTGCCCCTAGGTGAATTTCTTGATGAACAAATTGCTAGGGCTAGAGAGAAAGAAATTATTGAATCTGATTATAATGATGAAAGTGATGATGAAGATAGGCCTGTTATTCCTGAGGGTTATGTTTTTGATATGGAATCTTCTGCCGCTATTTTAGCTTGCAGAGATCGTCATGAACTTAAAAGGCTATTAGTTAAATGGAACAAAGAATCTCTTAAAGATAAAATGAGGCCTGACCCTGCTTTTGCTACTTCACCTATTTGTGTTCCCGATAAGGATTATGAATTCTCTGTTGGTCCTGATATAATTACCTTGGTTGAATCTGATCCTTTCCATGATTATGAATCTGAAACTGTTGTGGCACATCTTACTAAATGAAATGATATAGCCACCCTGTTCACTAATGACGAGAGATCTCGTTACTTCTATATCCTTAAAATATTTCCGTTCTCATTAAAGGGTGATGCTAGAATATGGTTTAATTCTCTTGATCCTGGTTGTGTGCATAGTCCCCAGGATATGATTTATTACTTCTCTGCTAAATTTTTCCCCGCTCATAAGAAACAAGCTGCTTTAAAGGAAATATACAAATTTGTGTAAATTAAAGAAGAGAGTCTCCCACAAGCTTGGGGGAGGCTTCTCAACTTACTTAATGCTTTGCCTGATCATCCTCTTAAGAAAAATGAAATATTTGCTATCTTTTATAATGGACTAACCGATGCTTCCAAAGATTACCTGGATAGTTGCGCTGGTTCTCTTTTTAGGGAAAGAACACCAGATGAAGCTGAATTTTTTTGAATAATATGTTGACAAATGAAAATAATTGGGCACCTCCTGAGCCAGCTCCTGCTCCAATTAATGATCCTATTCCTAAACCAACTCCGAAGAAGAGAGGTGTTCTATTTCTCAGTCCCGAGGATATGCAAGAGGCAAAGAAATCTATGAAAGAAAAAGGTATTAAAGCTGAAGATGTTAAGAATTTACCTCCTATTGAAGAAATACATGGCCTTAATTTACCGCCTATTGAAGAAACTTATGATCTTGATCCATTACCTATTGAAGAACCTCCTGATCCCGATAATCCGACATAGGTAGTAAAGGTAAATTCTCTCTATAGATTTGATGAAGGTGATAATCTTCATTATAAGTCTGCTAGACAATGCTTAGAAGAGTTTGATAACTTTATTGTCAAACAAGAAAATTTTAATGCTTATTTTGGTAGACAATTAAAGTACGATTCCGATATGATTAAACACTTGGATGATTATATGGCTAATATTAGAGGTGAACTTAAACTTGTTAGCGAACATGCTTCTATGGTTACCACTCAAGTAGAACAAGTACTTAAGGCTCAAAAAGAATTGCTCGATGAAATGAATAGTAAGAAAAATGATTATGCTATTAGAGTGGCAACTAGAGTTGGTAGAATGACTCAGGAACCTTTATATCCTGAAGGCCACCCCAAGAGAATTGAGCAAGATTCTCAGAGAAATAATATTGATGCACCTAGTTCTTCTAAAAAGAAGAAAAAGAAAAATGATAGAACTGTGCAAACTTCTAGTGAACCTATTGCTAAACCACCTGATAATCCAAATGATATATCTATGTCTGATGCTGAAACACAATCTGGTAATGAACATGAACCTAATGAAAATGTAAATGATGATGTTCATGATGATGCTGAACCTTGTAATGGTAATGATGTAGAAATTGAACCTGCTATTGATCTTGATAACCCACAATCAAAGAATCAACATTATGATAAGAGAGATCCATGCCTGTTCCTACCATGCCCGTTCCTCCCAAACCATCCAAGAAAAAGGATGATGAGGATTTTGAGCGCTTTGCTGAAATGATTAGACCTATCTTTTTGCGTATGCGATTAACTGATATGCTCAAAATGAATCCTTATGCTAAGTATATGAAAGATATTGTTTGTGACGCCCGGATAATTAAGCTACAATAACTCTCTACTAGTGATGCCACGTCACCACGCTCACTGTTGATAAACTCGCGTTGATTCAAACCCCGTTCAAATTCAAATTCAAAATCAGGCAAACAATAAAAGTTTTCAAATATTAAAACTAAAATGTTCAATAAATAGTAGATAAGTCAGAGGCTATGATAAAATTGTAAGCAACATTATTGAAGTTTGATAAGTGACTTAAACAACCTCAAACAGTGGCTAAAAACATTATTTAAATAACCTTTCTAGTAATACAAAATAAATATGAAATGAAAATTACCCCAAACTAGTTTCTGGTGGTAGGATATATTGTGCTGTGATTTGTGGGCCAGCTCTCATGTTTTTCAAAACTCATTTGATGCCCAAACAATTAACCAAAATAGAAAAGAAAGATGAATCAAAGAAAGGGAAAATACAAAAAGGAACAGAAGCCCCCCTCCAGCTAGGCCAAGTGGCGCAGCTGGCCTCAGCTGCCCGAGTGGGCCGACCCACCCCCGCGCCTACTAACCCACTCCCCCTCCCACCGAAACCCTAACCCCCCCGTCAGCCCACCTTTCCCCACTCCCCCGATCTTTCTCCCCTCCCCGCGCGATCTGGATCGGGCGCACGCCCCGCCCCTGACGCAGTCGCCCCCGCCCTCGCCCGGAGCCTCCGCCGGCGCTCACTGCCGCCACCTCGCCCTGTGTGACCCTGCCCAGGGCCACCTTGCCGCCGTCCCCAACGCCCCAGGACCGCCTCACCATTGCCGTTCGCCGGAACCGCGTCCTCGACCTCCCCCTCGACGGTCTCCGTCAACCCTCATCACCGTACCCCTGCATCGGGGGTGAGCTCTCCGTCCTTCCCCCCTCTCTTGCTCGCCCAACCCCGCGCACGCCCGCTGCTGGTTGCACCTGCTCCCGCCTCTCACGCTCCGTCCCCGCGCTCACCGCGGCAGGGTCGCGCCAGGCTCCGTTCGGTCGTGCCCGTCGCCCCCGTGCCGACCGCACCCCCCGGCCGGCCTGCCCGCGCAGGCTGCGACCCCGTGCGGCCGTCGCCCTCGTGTCCGACAACCGGCGCGCGCGCCGGGCGCCACCCAGCGCCCGTCTCCCGGCATGCGCTGCGGCTGCTACTCCCCGCCCCCTCGCTCGCTATCGCCCGCCACCTGCTGGTGGTGCTGCTGGTCGACTACCCCGCCGCCGGTGTCGACCATGGCCTCGCCGGAGCCCGGTTCTGCCACCGCGCCCGCAGCTCCACTGCTCCGGCTCGGCTGCTCCGCGCGCGCCCACAGTGCCCGCCGTGTGCTCCTCCTCTGCCCACCGCGTGCACCGCCGCGGCCAGCGCCCCGCCAGGGCCGCGGTCGTCTCCCGGGTCCGCCCCGACGGGTACCACGCCCGTGCCCGTTAAACGCCCGCACCAGTGGCCTCATGGGCCACTGACAGCCGGGGCCCACACCCCCTGTTTTTGTTAAAAAAAAGGGATTTAAAAAATGTAATAATTAACTTAATTAATTAACTTAATTAAAGTTTGCTTAATTAACTTAACAATAGTTAACATGTTAATTCACTTCTGTGTGTATGACAGGGGCCCCCACCCCCTGTTGACCAGTCAAACTTTGACTGGTCAACTGGGTCCACCTGGCCCATGTGTAAGCCTCTGTGTACATTTTGTGTACACAGGGCTGGGTACCCATAGCATTTTTACTATTAATTTCGAATTAATAATAAATTCTAAAAATAATAAAAACTTTGAAATTAATAGAAATTAAACCGTAACTCGGATCGAAAAACTTTGTACATGAAAGTTGCTCAGGACGACGAGACGAATCCGGATACGCAGCCTGTTTGTCCGCGACACATCCCTAACCTATCAAACTCGCAACTTTTCCCCTCCGGTTCCTTTGTCCGAAAACGCAAAACACCGGGGATACTTTCCCGGATGTTTCCCCCCTTCGCCGGTATCACCTCCTACTGCGTTAGGTCACCTCTAGCACCGCGTATTGCCATGTTACGCTTTGTGATGCTTTGATTGCTCTGTTATTTATTGTGTTCCCCCTCCGTTACTTCTTTCCGGTAGACACCGAGACCGCCGCCGCTGCTGCTACCCAGTACGACTACGGAGTTGACGACTCCTCTCTCTTGCCAGAGCAACCAGGCAAGCCCCCCCTTGATCACCAAATATCGCCTACTCTCCTCTATACTGCTTGCATTAGAGTAGTGTAGCATGTTATTGCTTTCGTTATTCCTATCCTGATGCATAGCCTGTCTTTGATACTGCTGTTGATACCTTTACCTGCAATCCTACTTGCTTAGTATAGGATGCTAGTGTTCCATCAGTGGCCCTACACTCTTGTCCGTCTGCCATGCTATACTACTGGGCCGTGATCACTTCGGGAGGTGATCACGGGCATATACTGTATACTTTACACTGTTACATTACCTGTGATACTGTTCGGAGATGGGGACTGAAGGGGCAGGTGGCTCCATCCCGGTAGAGGTGGGCCTGGGTTCCCGACGGCCCCCAACTGTTACTTTGTGGCGGAGCGACAGGGCAGGTTCAGACCACCTAGGAGAGAGGTGGGCCTGGCCCTGGTCGGCGTTCGCGGATACTTAACACGCTTAACGAGATCTGGGTATTTGATCTGAGTCTGGCCATTTGGTCTATACGCACTAACCACCTACGCGGGAGTAGTTATCGGTATCCCGACATCGTGGTATCAGCCGAAGCCTTCGTGACGTCAGCGACTGAGCGGCGCGCGCCGGGTTGGACCGCGTAATGTGACTTCCTTTGTGATGGAGGTTGCTAGGTCTGCTCTCCAGCCGCGTACGCAACGTGCAGGTGTGCTCAGGGCGATGGGCCCAGACCCCTGCGCGCTTAGGTTTAGACCGGCGTGCTGACCTCTCTGTTGTGCCTAGGTGGGGCTGCGACGTGTTGATCTTCCGAGGCCGGGCATGACCCAGGAAAGTGTGTCCGGCCAAATGGGATCAAGCGTGTTGGGCTATGTGGTGCACCCCTGCAGGGAAGTTTATCTATTCGAATAGCCGTGTCCCTCGGTAAAAGGACGACCCGGAGTTGTACCTTGACCTTATAACAGCTAGAACCGGATACTTAATAAAACACACCCTTCCAAGTGCCAGATACAACCCGGTGATTGCTCTCCAACAGGGCATCGAGGAGGGGATTGCCGGGTAGGATTATGTTATACGATGCTACTTGGAGGACTTCAGTCTACTCTCTTCTACCTGCTGCAAGACAGAGGCGACCAGAAGCGTAGTCTTCGACAGGATTAGATATCCCCCTCTTATTCTGGCATTCTGCAGTTCAGTCCACCGATATGGCCCTTTACGCATATACCCATGCATATGTAGTGTAGTTCCTTGCTTGCGAGTACTTTGGATGAGTACTCACGGTTGCTTTTCTCCCTATTTTCCCCCTTTCCCTTCTACCTGGTTGTCGCAACCAGGTGCCGGAGTCCAGGAGCCAGACGCCACCGTCGACGACGACTCCTACTACATTGGGGGTGCCTACTACGACGTGCAGTCCGCTGGCGACGACCAGGAGTAGTTAGGAGGATCCCAGGCAGGAGGCCCGCGCCTCGTTCGATCTGTATCCCTGTTTGTGCTAGCCATCTTATGGCAACCTTGTTTAACTTATGTCTGTACTCAGATATTGTTGCTTCCGCTGACTCGTCTATGATCGAGCACTTGTATTCGAGCCCTCGAGGCCCCTGGCTTGTATTATGATGCTTGTATGACTTATTTATGTTTTAGAGTCGTGTTGTGATATCTTCCCGTGAGTCCCTGATCTTGATCGTACACATTTGCGTGCATGATTAGTGTACGATTAAATCGGGGGCGTCACATTGTTACTAATAAAAGAAAGATACCGGAAGCTAAAATTTCCACCATGCTTGCTAATTATACTTTTAAGGGTGGAATACCAAAGAAACTTGGAGATCCAGGAGTACCTACTATACCATGCTCCATTAAAAGAAATTATGTTAAAACTGCTTTATGTGATCTTGCAGCCGGTGTTAGTGTTATGCCTCTCTCTTTAAACCGTAGACTTGACTTGAATAAGTTGACACCTACTGAAATATCTTTGCAAATGGTTGATAAATCAACTGCTATACCTGTCGGTATTTGTGAGGATGTGCCTGTTGTGGTTGCAAACGTTACTATTTTAACGGACTTTGTTATTCTTGATATTCCTGAGGATGATAGTATGTCTATTATTCTTGGAAGACCTTTTCTTAATAATACAGGGGCTGTTATTGATTGCAACAAAGGCAATGTCACTTTTCATGTTAATGGTAATGAGCATACGGTGCACTTTCTGAGGAAACAACCTCAAGTTCATAGTATCAACTCTATTGAAAAAATTCCATCGATTATATTTGGAGGTTTTGAATTTCCTCTTCCTACTGTCAAGAAGAAATATGATATTCTTATTATTGAGGTAACATAGTGTTATTCGAAATTTCTCCGGTTCCATGTTAATCGGAATGAGTTTGTTAACAAGACTTGATCAACCTTGTTAGTGGATTCCTTTTGATGAGCATGAGATGGATGAAACTAGAAGGCACAACCTTCTGTACCCCCTTTATATTTTCTGTTCTTTAGTGGAAATAAAGTAAAAATAGTATTTTTCTACCTGTTTCCTGATTTATCCGTGCAATATAAAAATACCCCGAAAATAAAAGTCCTCAGAATGCCAAGCCAATTTAATATGATTTTTTCGGGAATATTTGAGGATTTATGGTGCAAAAATCACCGCGGGGGGAGCTGCCACCTGGCCACGAGGGTGGAGGGCGCGCCCTACCCCCTGGGCGCCCCCTGCCTTGTGGGCCCACGGTGGCCCTCCTCCACTTATTCCAGCACCCATCTTCTTCTTCTTCCTCCTCACACAAACACGAATATCCAACTCAAGCACGAGTTCTAGCTCACCTTGCTATAATTTTCGATCTCCTTGCTCAAAGCACCTCTCACAAAACTGCTTGGGGAGATTGTTCCTTGGTATGTGACTCCTCCATTGGTCCAATTAGTTTTTGTTCTAGTGCTCTATTCTTTGCAAATTTGTGCTGCATAGGTGACCATGTTCTTGAGCTTGCATGTCAAATTTATATGGTTCCAAGTAGTTCTAATGCTTGATATAGGCTCTAGGCACTTGTAGGAGTTGTTGCTATCAATTTTGTTGAGCTTTGTTCACTTTTGCTTGAAGTTACTAAATTTTTTAGAAAATTTTCAGAGAAAAGCAATATGCTTAGGAAGATGTTCCAAGGTCGTTCTTCTAAGAAGCAAGGACCCAGGCTTGCTGTGCGTGATGCTGACGAGGAACCCCCAAGAGACGCTCTAGTGCGGCCTTGCGAATGGCCGTCGGAAAATTTTATGGATCATGCAGGAATTAAAGAAGAATTTAACGCATATTTGCGTAATGCCGGTCTTGAGGACTTTGAGGCAGACAAATGCCCCTAGTATCATGATCTCACAAGCTCATTTGTGAGGAGGTTTGAGTATTCATCTTCGCGTAATTCCCCTTTAGTCATGTTTGATCTTTATGACAAATCTTATACCATGGACTTAGAGGATTTCACTTTTGCTTGCAAACTTCCACAATGGGGTAGTGTTAGGGATCCCCCTAAATCTGAATTTAGAAAATTTCTTGCTAGTATAACTGTAGGAGAATCTAGAGATATAACGCAAGCTACCATAGGGAGCATTCACTTTCCTGCTATACATTATTTTGCTCTCTTCATAGGTAGATGCATAAATGCTAAGGATGAAGCATGTCACATGTGTGTCCCTGACCTTAGCATTCTCAGGAGTGCTATGTTAGGACACCAATCTTATCATATGGGAGCCATTGTAGCTCGTGGGTTGCATCATAATAGATATAATGGAGATTTCTTTGGAGGAATTTATGCAACCCGCTTAGCTAATTTTCTTGAGATAGACGTTCGTGAAGGAGACATGGAGTTGCCTCCTGCTTATTTAGATTTTGATTCTATGGTTTCCCACCACTTTGTCGAGAGGACTGAATCACCTCTTCAGTATCGATTAATCTTTAACAAACGGCATGTTGTCCGTATTACTCTCCCTGCTCCTGCCTTCTTCGATTACCAGGCAAACGGAAGATATACTATTACCAGAGAGGAGGCAGATGAGTATGAGAGGAGAGCGGAGGCAGCCCGACTCCATGCTGCAGCTCAGGAGGCGATAGCCGCTGCATCATAGTACAACCCCAACTATTCTTCGTCGCAGTACGACCCCAGCTACACCTATGGGTATCCGCCAGGCTATCCCTGGCAATAAACCAACTTAGGCCAAAAGCCTAAGCTCGGGGGAGTACGTATTTCGCACCGACATTACATTTATGTTTACACACACTCATTGCTAGATGCCGGTGTACACACTCTTTCACTGTAATATTCGTGCTAGTTTATTTTCTTTTTCCTGCATTCTTCTTGTGTGTTTGTTAAACCCTAAGAAAAACCAAAAAATTTAGTAGTAGTTTACTTTTCTGCTGTAGTAGTAATAATTAAAAAGAAAACCCAAAAATATTTCCCGTTCTTCTTTGCTTGTTGGGAGCTTTCCAGTGTAAATACCTTTATTTCTTTTCTTTTCTTTGGGGGTCGATAGGAGAAGACCATGATTAAATTGTTGAAGTGGCTCTTATATGCATGATTGTTGATTTAACCAAGAGCCCATATTGCCTTGTCTTCTCCTGTTTATTGAATGCTCGCAGATTCCAGCTTAGTCCAATGCACGTGCACTCTTATTATTATTCACCTCGTTCGGTCGTGCAAGTGAAAGGCAATTATGATGATATATGATGGACTGACTGAGATGGGAAAAGTTGGTATGAACTCGACCTCTTTTGTTTTTGTAAATATGATGAGTTCATCGTTCTTGATTCAGCTTATTACGAATAAACATGTTTGCAATGACAATTAGAGATCATAGTTGCTTATGCCATGCTTGATTAGCTATGAGTTATAATGGTTTACCTTGTGTGCCAACATGCTATTAAGATGGTTATGATGTGGTATCCTCCTTTGAATGATTTAAGTGACTTGACTTGGCACATGTTCACGCATGTAGTTGAAATAAGATCAACATAGCCTTCATGATATTTATGTTCATGGTGGATTATATCCTACTCATGCTTGCATCCAATGTTTATTAATTTTAATGCATGTACATGGCTGTTGTCGCTCTCTAGTTGGTCGCTTCCCAGTCTTTTGCTAGCCTTCACCTGTACTAAGCGGGAATACTGCTTGTGCATCCAGTCCCTTAAACCCCAAAGTTATTCCAGATGAGTCCACCATACCTTCCTATATGCGGTATCTACCTGCCGTTCCAAGTAAATTTGTATGTGCCAAACTCTAAAACTTCAAATAAACATTCTGTTTTGTATGCTCGAATAGCTCATGTATCAACTAGGGCTGCCCTTATCTTCCATGTTAGGCGGGTTATTCTGAAGAGGAGTGGACTCCGCTCCTCACTCATGAGAAAATGGCTGGTCACCGGGATGCCCAGTCCCATGCTTTATGCAAACTAAATCAAAATTAATTGCAAACAAAACTCCCCCTGGGACCTGATGTATGTTGGAGGCACTCGTTGTTTCGAGCAAGCCATGGATTGATGCTTGTTGGTGGAGGGGGAGTATAAACTTTACCATTCTGTTTGGGAACCGCCTATAATGTGTGTGACATGGAAGATATCGCCATATCTTAGTTGTTATGTTGACAATGAAAGTATACCGCTCAAAATATTATTTATCTCTATCTCAAAACCGAGCTCTGGCACCTCTACAAATCCCTGCTTCCCTCTGCGAAGGGCCTATCCATTTACTTTTATGTTGAGTCATCACCCTCTTATTAAAAAACACTAGCTGGAGAGCACAGCTGTCATTTGCATTCATCACTATTAATCTATATTGGGTGTGACCATGATTGGATCTTTTTTACCATGAATTACAATGTCTAGTCAGTCCTTGATCTTTAAAGGTGCTCTGTATTTATGTTTTGCGGTCTCAGAAAGGGCTAGCAAGATACCATCCTGTTATATCATATTATGATTGTTTTGAGAAAGTGTTGTCATCCGAGATTTATTATTATGGCTCGCTAGTTGATTATGCTATTGATATGAGTAATCATGAGACATGAGAATTATTGCAAATGTGGTTAGTTATGATATTTGCTAAAAACTTGAATGCTGGCTTGACATATTTACAACAACAAGAGCAAACAGAGTTTGTAAAAGTTTTTCTTTTTCTCTTTCAGTTTGTCAACTGAATTGCTTGAGGACAAGTAAGGGTTTAAGCTTGGGGGAGTTGATACGTCTCCGTCGTATCTACTTTTCCAAACACTTTTGCCCTTGTTTTGGACTCTAACTTGTATGATTTGAATGGAACTAACCCGGACTAACGCTGTTTTCAGCAGAATTGCCATGATGTTGTTTTATGTGCAGAAAACAAAAGTTCTCGGAATGACCTGAAACTCCACGGAATATCTTAGAATAAATAATAAAAAATCCTCACTAAAGATGAAGACCAGGGGGCCCACACCCTGTCCACGAGGGTGGGGGGCGCCCCCCTATGGCGCCCCCCTACCTCATGGGCCCCCTGGAGACTTTCCGATGCCAACTCCAACTCTATATATTTGCTTTCGTGGAGAAAAAGTAGGAGAAAAGAAATCATCATGTTTTACGATACGGAGCCGCCGCCAAGCACTAAAACCTCTCGGGAGGGCTGATCTGGAGTCCGTTCGGGGCTCCGGAGAGGGGGATTCGTCGCCGTCGTCATCATCAACCATCCCCCATCACCAATTTCATGATGCTCACCGCCGTGCGTGAGTAATTCCATCGTAAGCTTGCTGGACGGTGATGGGTTGGATGAGATTTACCATGTAATCGAGTTAGTTTTGTTAGGGTTTGATCCCTAGTATCCACTATGTTCTGAGATTTATGTTGCTATGACTTTGCTATGCTTAATGCTTGTCACTAGGGCCCGAGTGCCATGATTTCAGATCTGAACCTATTATGTTTTCATGAATATGTGTGTGTTCTTGATCCTATCTTGCAAGTCTATTGTCACCTACTATGTGTTATGATCCGGCAACCCCGAAGTGACAATAATCGGGACCACTCCCGGTGATGACCATAGTTTAAGGAGTTCATGTATTCACTATGTGCTAATGCTTTGTTCCGGTTCTCTATTAAAAGGAGGCCTTAATATCCCTTAGTTTCCATTAGGACCCCGCTGCCACGGGAGGGTAGGACAAAAGATGTCATGCAAGTTCTTTTCCATAAGCACGTATGACTATATTCGGAATACATGCCTACATTACGTTGATGAATTGGAGCTAGTTTGTGTCACCCTATGTTATGACTGTTACATGATGAACCACATCCGGCATAATTATTCATTACTGGTCCAATGCCTACGAGCTTTCCATCTACTGGTTTACGCTTATTTACTTTCTTGTTGCTACTGTTACAATCACTACAAAATACCAAAAATATTACTTTTGCTTCCTTTACTTTTGTTACAGTCACCACCACTATCATATTACTTTGCTACTAAACACTTTGCTGCAGATACTAAGTTTCCAGGTGTGGTTGAATTGACAACTCAGCTGCTAATACTTGAGAATATTCTTTGGCTCCCCTTGTGTCGAATCAATAAATTTGGGTTGAATACTCTACCCTCGAAAGCTGTTGCGATCCCCTATACTTGTGGGTTATCAGTGGTTAACTCAACTCTAGGTTAATGAAGAAGCAAAGAAGATCTCGAGAACATGGATTCAACCACGGCAAGGTCAGGGGCAAGCCTGTGCATCATTGGGGCCTACCCCAACGATGACCCGCAACACGTATGGGCCAGGCTAGAGTGCTCCTGTCGGTGCAGCAAACATTCATGTTTGCTAACCGAACTCATGCACAGGCATGCTGACGATCATACATCCAGTACCAGTGCATCACACAAAGACAAGCCAGAGAAGCCGATCTTCATGAGATCAAGGAGAGCATTAAGAATAAGAAGCTAGCAGAAGACCGCCATGGGGAGGCCTCCCTTGCTGAACAGGAGAGCCTGGCTAGGTCGAGGCCCCACCTAAAGACAAGTGTAGTTCGCCCCGGCAAGGTTTCCGGGGCCGTCAAGACCAGGACCCGCCAAGCTCCTTACCGGAAAATCATAACCAAGATGCCACCGCTCCACCTAATCATACCCAAGTCATTAGTCCGTGCGGTGTCAAGCTATCAAGTAGCTAAGTGGACCTGTCCAAGCACGTGGCAGCATGGAAGAGAAGGGATTAGCTTTATTGACACCCATCTAGGACGCATGTCAAGCTAAGAAGGAAAGGATGGATAAGCAGAGTGGCAGGCTTGCCGGGCTTCAACCTCAGCACGACACCTAGCAGTGCATTTAATGCACTTTGTCCTAACTACCAGGGTTAGGTATGATAGCACTGTTAGCTATCTAATCACATTCAAATGACCGTTTTTCCATTGTGGTCGCCCTTCAGCTATAAAAGAAGGCCCGAGGCAACCTAGCAAAGGGTTGGATTTTTAGATCCCCCAACACTTGTACGCACACGCTGCTCTCCCCGAGGCCTCCTTGCCAAGCTAAGGTGCGTCGTGTCTTCGTGCTCCTCCAGATCAATCCACCATAGCAGGAGTAGGGTTTTACGCTATGAAGAGGCCCTAAATTGGGTAAAAAAGAGTTGTCCATTGCCCTGTTGTCCCATGCTATTTCTTCTCTCTGTGCAAGGTGACTGTCCCCTTGCCAAACCACAAAGGGGCACCCATGCTCCATAAGCGATCATGCTCCACGCCGACAAAGGTAAATGGATGGGTTTCGAGAAGGCAAACACAATGGGGACACGAAGATTTTTGGTGTGGTTCCGATAGGTGGTGCTACTACGTCCACTTTGATGGAGACTTCAACCCATGAACGGTAACGGCTGCGCGGTTCCACGGAGGGCTCCACCCACGAAGGGTCCACGAAGAAGCAACCTTGTCTATCCCACCATAGTCATCATCCACGAAGGACTTGCCTCACTCGGGTAGATCGATGACCCACAAGTATAATGGATCAATCGTAGTCCTTTCAATAAGTAAGACTGTCGAACCCAACGAGGAGCAGAAGGAAATGACAAGCGGTTTTCTGCAAGGTATTTTCTGCAGGCTCTAAAATTATCGGTAACAGATAGTTTGGTAGCAAGATAATTCATAACTGGTAACAAGTAACAAGTGTAGCAAAGGTGCAGCAAATTAGCCCAATCCTTTTTATAGCAAAGATAAGCCTGGATGAACTCTTATATAAAGCAAAGAGCTCCCGAGGACACATGTGAATTATTGTCAAGCTAGTTTTCATCATGCTCATATGATTCGCGTTCGTTACTTTGATAATTTGATGGGTGGACCAGTGATTGGGTGTTGTCCTTACCTGGACAAGCCTCCACTACAAAAAAATACACTTCTGTGATGATACGTGTTTGTCACAGTAGGTCGCATTTTCTGTCATGCATGTACATCCATGACGATTTTATGACAGAATCAAGATAGTCATACATGTGCTGTCATAGAAGTGTTCCATGACATTACCAAAATTATCATCACGAAAGTGTCCACTTCCATGACAATAAATCACACGTCACAGAAGTGCTTTCGTCAAGGGTGACCGACACGTGGCATGCACCGTAACAGAACGCCGTTAAGCTACCGGGTCCGGTTTTGGATCCGACAACCCATTAACAGCCCGGACCAGTGGGGATTTTCCACGTGTAAAATCATCGTTGGCTGGAGGAAACACGTGTAAGCTCCGCGTTTGGCACATGTGTCACTCATCCAATGGGCGAGATGCGCCTATGATATGTTTACACATGGACCGGCCCAAAAGTGGCCCATAAAGTTTAAATGGGCCGGCCCAACTAAAGGCCCACAAGATTTTGCAGACCAAAATGGGCCGGCCCAGCTAAAGGCCCACGATATTTTGCGGACGATAATGGGCTGGCCTAGCTAAAGGCCCACAAGATTTTGCGGGCCATAATGGGCCGGCCCAGGTAAAGGCCCACAAGATTTTTGCGGGCCATAATGGGCCGGCCCGGGTGAAGGCCCACAAGATTTTTGTGGATCATAATGGGCCGGCCCAGCTAAAGGCCCACGAGATTTCGCCGACATTAATGGGTCGGCCCAGCTGTAGGCCCACAAGATTTGGAGGACCCTAGTAGGCCGGCCCATTTACTGGCTGCCATGTTTTGGGCCAAATGTCGGCCCATATTTGATCCGGTCCATTAATGGTCTGCCACGTTCCGGGCCTATTAATGGCCCATATGAGATCCGAACTGTTAAAAGCCTACCACGTTCTTGGCCAAATTACGGCCCAGATCAGGTCCCGCCCTTTAAGAGGCTTTGGGCTAAATCATGGCCCATATTAGATTCGGCCCGTCAACTGGACGCTATGATTTTGGTCCCACTTGCTAAAGGCCCATTTAGCAATTCGGCCTGATATTAGTTTCAGCCTGTTAAGGACCCGTTTAACATTTCGTCCCTAATTAATTTCGGCCTGTTAAAAGCCCATCATATAGTTGGGCCTAACTACGGCCCGGTTTGCATCCGGCCTGCTAGCAGCCGATAATCTGATTGAGCCAAACAAGGACCGAGACAATTTTGGCCTGTTAAAAGCCCGTCAGTTGATTGGCACAATCATGGGCCGGGGTCCATTTCGGGCTGCTGCCGGCCCGTGAGCTGTTCGGCACGTTTCAGGCCCAACCTACTTCTCAGCCTCCTAAAAGACCATTGAGTTTTCTTGCGAAAAGAGGGCCGGCGGTTTACTCGGCCTATTAAAGGCCCGAATCTAATAGTGGGCCAGTTTACATTTAGGCCTTTTAACAGACCAAGATGACGGGGCCCATGATGCGGATCATACATCGTGATTGCATGACGGCCCGATTATGTACCGTAATTTTGCGGTTTGGCTGGTTTACTGCGAAGATAGGATATATATACAGTAAAATAACTGCAACATCGTGAATAAGAAAAAACCTAGACTATACAATAAAGAAATTATGGCATATTACATCCACTGGGCATCAAAGTTCACCACTTTGATAATAATGCACAAGCAGGCAGTAGATTACATACACTGGGCATCAAATATCGCCACCGGTGCAAATAAACACACCGACAAAATAATATACAAAACCGACAACACTTCAATAGAGTTCAATAAAGGTTAGCCCTGCTGGGGAGCTGCAGCGCAAGCAGCTGACCAAGCTGATGAGACTACGCTTGTTTAACACTTATATCCTCCTCACTCTGAAAGATAAACAAGCAGACAGATGACAGGTTTTGCACATAAAAGTACCAGTGCTGACAATTCATCACATTTCTTACTGATGAATAAAGTGACACGGGTTAAAATTGCATTAACACAATATGGTATTGTTCAGGTCAAGACATGGCAGGAAATGACATTGTGAAGGAGTTGGTAGCTTCATGACACTACTGGATTACAGATCAAGAACTCATAAGTATCAATGGTTAGTGTGCTGTCAATTTATCCCATTTCAGATTGGCCAATAAAGAGACGGTTTAAAATAATAGTAGAATGATATGACATTGTTCATAGTTAAGACATTGCAGAATATGACATTGTGCTGTAGTGGGTAGGCTCACCACACCACTGGATTGCGGATCAAGAACAGAAGCATACATGCAGTGCAAAAGAAGATCACTTGCTCTGTATAGTTTAATTTACATGGTATGAAGAAGGAACTTGGTTGTACAACTGAAAACTTAAATTGAGAAGGACAAACTTTTGTTTATGAACTACATAATAAACTTTAAACATGCAATTTGATGCAAACACAAAAAATAAACAGCTATTGCAGTCATGCCTAACCAAATATACAAAACAAAGCTTGAAGGCTTGAGAAGGACAAACTTACATTATTGGTGAAAATAGGCTCTATAAAGCCCTTGTCCTTGCTGATGGGGGGCAATTCAAGAAGTTTACCACAGAATCTTCTTCATAAGCATTGCCTTTATTCTACATTTTGTTAAGAGTAAATATAGATGTGATACTATAAGAAAAAATGGAGAATATTTAGGATAAGATGAAGAGTGATGCTACATAACCAAGTAGCTATAAATGTAAGTATAGCGATATAGGCAAAAGGTACAACCAAGAGCAATGCACAGCTGAACTTCTTCAGTACCATCGGTGTTATCCAACCTTATGGTAAGAGTAAATATAGATATGATATGTAGAAAATGGAGGGCAAAGGAAAATAAGCTGCAGAGTGATGGTACATGAACAACTACTTGTCAATATAAGTACACTGATAAAGGACAGCAAGTACTTACAAGAATAATGCAGAGCTAAAAAAATTCATTGGCATTGGATATATTCTACACTAATGTAACCATTTATACAGATCAGATAATTTGGAGCGAACAATTGATAAGCAAGCTATCATGCATACTGCTGTCACATAATGAACCAGGTATGTATGCAAGTACAGTGATACATGACAACAGGTACTAACAAGAGCAAAGCAGCGGGCATCATATTTGTGATATCTAGTCGTTCTTTTCAAACCAGAATTCTTCTTCGAGCAGATTTCCTGCAAAAAAGATTCGTAAGGCACATGCGGAAAAGTAGAAGTTCAAATTGTCATGTGATTTCATAGACAGTACCTCATCCTGGGAACGAGGCCAGTGCATAACAAGGTTTTTCCATTCAATGTCTTCTAAATTTAGCACAGGAGACTTCATCAGAACTTTTTTTATAGACTTGCCATCAAAGTGTGATTTCCTCAGGTAACACCGATACTGCTGCAATGCTTCCTTGAAAAGCACAAGCAAGCTTTGCTCGTCATGACTATACAGATTGACCCTCGCCCACTGAGGGAGTCCTGGATTAGGGGGTATCCGGACAGCCGGACTATATCCTTTGGCCGGACTGTTGGACTATGAAGATACAAGATTGAAGATTTTGTCCCGTGTCCGGATGGGACTCTCCTTGGCGTGGAAGGCAAGCTTGGCAATACGGATATGTAGATCTCCTCCCTTGTAACCGACTCTGTGTAACCCTAGCCCCCTCCAGTGTCTATATAAACCGGAGGGTTTAGTCCGTAGGACAACAACAATCATACCATAGGCTATCTTCTAGGGTTTAGCCTCTATGATCTCGTGGTAGATCAACTCTTGTAATACTCATATCATCAAGATCAATCAAGTAGGAAGTAGGGTATTACCTCCATCGAGAGGGCCCGAACCTGGGTAAACATCGTGTCCCCTGCCTCCTGTTACCATCCGCCTTAGACGCATAGTTCGGGACCCCCTACCCAAGATCCGCCAGTTTTGACACCGACATTGGTGCTTTCATTGAGAGTTCCATTGTGCCGTCACCATAAGGCTTGATGGCTCCTTCGATCATCAGTAATGATGCGGTCCAGGGTGAGGTCTTCCTCCCCAGATAGATCTTCGTATTCGGCGGCTTCACACTGTGGGCCAACTCGCTTGGCCATCTGGAGCAGATCGAGAGCTATGCCCTTGGCCATCAGGTCAGGTTCAGAAACTTGAACTATACCACCGACATCCATGGAGACTTGATATTCGACGGATTCGAGCCCATGTCTGGTGCGCCGCACGATCACGACGAGCATGATTTAGCTCTGCCGTCGGACAGTGTTCGGGAGATCACACCTGCAACTACTCCGACCCTCAATCCGGAGCAAATTGCGCCATCCGAGGACGGGTGGATAGACCCCACCTTGGAGGCAGCACTCTCAGTGGCGATAGAGCCGAATACTAACTTCACCCCTTACGAGAGTCGTGCTGCCGAACCATTGGATTCGTCCCCGGCCACGGGCTCCGAACCGCCTGCATCCGTGCCTATCGAATCCGATTGGGCACCGATCATGGAGTTTACCTCCGCGGATATCTTTCAGCACTCGCCTTTCGGCGATGTGCTAAATTCATTAAGGTCCCTCTCCTTGTCAGGAGAACCCTGGCCGGACTATGTCCGGCTAGGATGGGATGCGGACGACGAAGAAATTCGCTCCCCACCCACCACCCACTTAGTAGCCACTGTCGACGATTTAACCGACATGCTCGACTTTGACTCCGAAGACATCGACGGCATGGACGACGATGCAGGAGATGAATTGGAACCACCGCCCACAGGGCGCTGGACCGCCACTTCATCACACGACATATACATGGTCGATACACCCAAAGAAAATGATGACGAGGAACGGGAGGATGCAGCGAAGGATAGCTCCCTTGAGAAGGAACCAAAGCGTCGGCGTAGGTGCCGCTCCAAACCCCGCCTCGGCAAAAACAGCGATAACAGCAGTGAACCAGCAAACGGCGAACGTAGTACGGATCCGCTGTCCGAACACGGCGACGCCGAGGATATAGCTGATGAACCTCCCTCCGAAGAGGAAAACAGTCCGGACAAAGATGCACACATCATCCCGGAAAGGCACTTGGAACAAGAGAACCTCCGTAGAAGGCTTATTGCCACCGCGAGCAGTCTGAAGAAGCAGAAGCAAAGGCTTAAGGCCGCGCAGAATATGCTCAACAGTAGATGGAACAAAGTGCTCGACAATGAAGAAAAGTACGGTGGTATTTACCACACAAAGAGCTATCCAAAGCGCAAGCTGTTGCCTGAATTTGATGACGAGGCCTTAGAGCCCACACAGCCGAAAAATAAAACGGCCGACCGGTCAGATCAACCACCTTGTGGCGGCGATAGAGCAGCTAACAAGGCCGCGCATAAGCCTGCACATGCCTCACGTGAAGACTCGCATTAGAAGACCGACGCAACCAGATCCATCTACAAATCAAGGAAACACGCTCCAGCGCACAACCAAAACCGAACACTATAACCGTCAGAACGCCCCGACACATCAAAATACAGGGGCGCCGCACACCCCCTATGCTTCACTGATGAGGTGCTCGACCATGAATTTCCAGAAGGATTCAAACCAGTGAACATAGAGGCGTACGACGGAATCACAGACCCTGGAGTCTGGATTGAGGAATTTATCCTCCATATTCATATGGCTCGCGGAGACGACCTCCACGCCATTAAGTACTTGCCCCACAAGATGAAAGGACCAGCTCGGCAGAAAATCGGGCTAATTTTCAAGGGACTTATGTCCGATCTCCGGATGCAGACGATTTAAGTCATATAGTTCAACAACCTGAAGAGTCAGCCCCAAAGCTTTGGAACAGATTTCTCACTCAGAAGAACCAAATCGTCGACTGCCCGGACGCCGAGGCCTTAGCAGCTTTCAAACACAAGGTTCGAGATGAATGGCTCGCCGACACCTCGGCCAAGAAAAACCGAGAACAATGGCAGCCCTGACAAGCCTCATGACCCGCTTTTGCGCGGGCGAAGATAGCTGGCTAGCTCGTAGTAGCACCAGCAACCCAGGCACATCCGAAGTCAGGGATGGCAATGGAAAACCACGACGCAGTAAAAAAAAGCGTAGAAATAAAGAAGACACCGCAGATAACACGACGGTAAACGCCGGATTCAGGGGCTCCCTACCGGGTCAGCGGAAAAAGCCTTTCAAAGGCAGCAGAGATGGACTGTCCAGCCTAAACAAGATTCTAGACAAGCTATGTCAGATTCATGGCACCCCCGATAAACCTGCAAACCACACCCACAGAGAATGTTGGGTCTTCAAGCAGGCCGGTAAGCTAAACGCCAAACACAAGGGGAGGGAGACACCAAGTGAAGACGAGGACGAGCCTCGCCAGCAAAGCACTGGGGGACAGAAAAAATTCCCACCAGAAGTCAAAACAGTGAACATGATCCATGTGACGAAGAGGAGAAGCAAACATGCACTCCAAGACACACGAGCCGTAGTGCCCGTCACCCGTAAGTCCAACCCCTGGTTGGCCAGCCCGATCACTTTTGATAGCAGGGATCACCTGACAAACATCCGGCATGAAGGATGGGTTGCCTTGATGTTAGACCCAATAATAAAAGGATACCATCTCACACGAGTCCTCATGGACGGCGGCAGTAGTTTAAATCTGATATATCAGGACACAATCCGCAAAATGGGATAGACCCGACAAAAATCAGCCCCAGTAATACTACCTTCAAGGGATTAATACCTGGTCCAGAGGCCCGCTCCACGGGCTCTCTAATACTAGAGGTTGTATTCAGTTCACCCGACAACTACCGAAGTGAAAAGTTAAACTTCGATATCGCTCCATTCCGAAGAGGCTTTCAGACACTACTCGGAAGAACAGCTTTCGCTCGTTTCAATGCTATACCACATTATGCTTCTCTTAAGCTTAAGATTCCTGGTCCATGTGGCACCATCACAGTTAGTGGAAATATTGAGCATTCCTTATGCGTGGAAGAACGTGCAGCTGCTTTAACAGCCGAACACTAGACGACCTCACCAACCAGAATAAATGACAGGTCGTTAAGACCACCGACACGGTTAGACGAGTCCGGCGCATCACTAGATATACCTGAGATTGGTTTGATGGTTGTACCCTTATAGACGGTACCAGGGGCTTCTCGCGTATAAACAGGGCTAGTTCGGCTCAACTTCACTTATTTTGAATTTTAATGGTTTATTTAGTATAACCAATTTTTTGCACGACAACTTTCACCTAAGTTCCCCTCTTTTACATATGACAATCGTGCTACACCCGTCCAGGATACGGCACAACAGAGACACAGGCGTAGACGTGCAGCAGGGACCCGCCCAAAGGTTTCTTTTTAGATTAAGACCCTGCGTAAACCTTTTTTATTGTCTCTTGTTGTTCACATCCTCCGGATACTCAGTACAACCGAGAAGAATGCTGACGTTATTGGCATTTCACCACGTCAGAATATTGCACGTACCTGGACACTTGGGGTTCATTATCAAGGGCATTGTTCAGCCCGACATATGTTATAAAGACAGAATACCTTAGGGAGTGTTCGGCGTCGCGAGTTTGGCCTTATATGCATCAGCTCTGAATCATGTTTTGGGCAAATGTTGGGTTTGCCCGGCTCCCGTGTTTTGCTACCTTACGTTTCGCTCTATCGGCTAAGGTGGCACTAGGAGAACTACTGCGATTATGCCCTGGTTCATCCGGATGAGCACCTCACTAGAGAAAGCCGAAAACTGACTGTCATGATAAAGCGCGAGACTGGTCAACCACTCAATGACTTAGCGAAATCTTCGAGATTCCTCCGCATTAACGAAGGGCCGTTTCCCGGCCAGGCATGTACGCGCCCCGTATTCGGACGAGCGCGGAGCCACCAGGGGATATATAGTAGCCCCACCATCAAACTCCTATGGCTAAGTGAAAGTGTTAAAGCAATATAGTCCGATTGCCTAGTTCGCTGCGCTACCACCTCCTTAATGGACCAAGATGTTGGATCAAGTGTGAACACGCGTTTTTTGTGAACACCCCCGCATTATATGCGTGGGGGCTGAAGCCGACAACTGCAAACTTTCAGGTTATATACATATATACATAAACGGCCGCACATGAGGCATCATAATACTTTCAGGCAAAAGTATAAACGCAGCCTTTATAATTCAATAAACATTGTTCTTACAATGGGAATACATGTCATTAGAACATAATATTCTTCGAGCACTGAGACTCTATTGAACGAGCGCCTTCAAGGACTTCTTCAAAGTAGTGCTCGACAGATACTCGGCCTTCGGCCGAACTCTGGGTTGCAATTGCGGTGGCCTCCATCTCTGCCCAGTATGTCTTGACACGGGCAAGAGCCATCCGCGCACCCTCTATGCACGCCAACCTCTTCATAGCGTCAATGCGCGACACAGCACCAAGGAATTGTTGCACCAAATTAAAATAACTGTTCGGCCTTGGCCGTTCCGGCCACAGATGATCCACAACAGACCTCATGGCAAGCCCGGACAACCTATGGAGCTCGGCCATCCGCTCATTCAACGGAAGCGAATGCGCTGGAACATTAAATTGTGACCAGAACAACTTTTCCACTTCTCGATCTTTTTGATCCTTGAAGTATTCGGCCGCATCAGCAGAACTTGCTGCCAAATCCAGATATGCGTCTGCAGAACTCCATAGCCGATCAAGAGGAGCGTACTTAGGATCTCCGAACTTCATCCGCAGCATAAAGGGCTTCCCAGCCGCGATATCCCCGGCTTGACGCAGCTACTCCTTCATCGCTCTAATTGTAGAGCGGGCGTCCTTTGCAGCCACCGTGGCCTTCTCCAGGTCCGTCATCTTCGCTTGATTTTTATTTTCGAGAAGCTCGTAATGATCGGCGGCATCCTTCAATTCAACAGCCATCTTGGCTATTTCATCCTTGCTTCGGCAATGCGCAGCCTGTTCGGCTCTCAGCTCTTCGACCGCCTTTAGAGCAGCCGCATCACTTTTCCTGGCTTGTTCCTTGGCTCGGGCAAGTTCCGCCTGAAGGGTCTCCACGGCGGCAGCCCCATCTGCAGTCACAACATATTAAAGATACTAGCATCATGCTCCTCTTACTATGTGTTGATCACGGGAAATATCACATACCCTGTGCCTCGTCGAGCCATCTGTTTACAAGCATGGTGTCGGCATCTGCCACATCAAGTTGTCGCTTTAGCCCGGCAAACTCACCAGTCCGGCTAGCCACCGGACCTTCCGCCACCTGCACATGAAGGCGACCTGATTATTACCTGGGACTATGATACTCTGTTTGCCGCCATTCTCGACAGCAACCAGAGTCTCAGGGGCTACTATCTGCATAGGGCACACCTAACGTGTGCGGTACAGTAAAAAACATACACTATTTCACATACCTCAAAGCCTTTCAGCAGACTCATAAAAGCTTCATGCAACCCACTTTCGGCGGATGAAATCCTCTCAATCACCGTACCCATTAGCATAGATGCGCTTTTGAGATAGCCGCTTGCTCCAGAAGATCCTTCAGTGCGTCCGATCGCACACCGGACGGTTCCGGACTCTTTCTGCTGCTCTCTTTAGGAGCCGAATACTGAGGACTTCGGGTGGCCAAAGGATTACCCTCTGGCCTTGGCGGATCAGGAGAAACCCTCCGTGACAACACTTTAGGGTCGCCCGCCACATGAGGCGGGGTGGCATGGGGAGGTGTCTCGCTCTCCATCATCTCCGGGAGAAGATCCCCCGAAGACGAACTCTGTCGAGAAGGGGTACGATCCGAACTACAAGATATATGCTTCGGTTATTGTCTTCAGAAGTAAAGCAGGATATTTTTACTCACAGCTCGGTAGAGGGCTGATCCCCTTGCGGGCACTGTGCGGCAAGGGTACCCCTCGAGGCAGGACCCTCTGGCGAAGATCTCTTCTCCCATTTGGAAACCGTTGTTTCCGGGTCTTCAGAGGCGGTCCTCTTCCTTCCTTGAAGAGAGGGAATTGTAGATTCCTCTCCCCAGTTATCCTCCTTCGCGGAGGCGCTAGCTCCCCCGGCTTGGATGAATAGTGAGGGAGGCTCGCTCTCAGCCTCCTTATTCCCCCCTTTATCCTCCCTTGAGGGCACTTTATAAGGCGCGAGCTCGAGCATGCTGGTCAGCACAGGATCCGATGAGACCTCAGGAAGGGGAGTCGGACACCTGGTCATCTTCGCCTTTGTCACCCAGTCCTGGTCAAAGAGCGACTTTTCAGAATGATGTTGTAATAAATAAAACAACGTGTTCGGCCACATGATTACTTACTTGGGCATCTGGACGATTGCAGCTCAGACCCGCATCCTCGGTGGTGTCCGGACACCTTATCTGTGATCGGAAGAACAATTTATACATCTCTTCGAGCGTCAGGCCGAGGAAGTGCTGAATAGCTCGTGGTCCCTCCGGGTTGAATTCCCACATACGGAGGGGTCGATGTTTGCAGGGCAAGACTCGACGAACTAACATGACTTGCATTACCATGGCCAGACTGACATCTCTCTCGAGGAGATCTCGGATGCGGCTCTGCAATATTGGCACATCCTTTACTGGCCCCTAGTCCAGCCCCTTGTTGATCCATGATGTCAGTCATGGTGGGGGGCCGAGCGAAAGGCAGGGGCGGCCACCCACTTAGTACCTCAGGGAGCTGTGATATAAAACCACTCCCGTTGCCATAAACTGGACACCTCCGGGAAGGAACCCTCTAGCCATGGAACATCAGCGCCTTCGCTTATTACAACACCTCCACACTCTGTGTGTCGCCCCTCAATCATCTTCGGCTTCACATTGAAAGTCTTGAGCCATAGGCCGAAATGCGGGGTAATGCGGAGGAAGGCCTCACACACGATGATAAACGACGAGATGTGATGGATGGAATCCGGGGCCAGGTCATGGAAATCCAGCCCATAATAGAACATGAGCCCCCTGAGAAAAGGATCCAGAGCGAGGCCTAGCCCTCGGAGGAAGTGAGAGACGAATACTACGCTCTTGTCGGGTTCGGGAGTGGGAATGACCTGCCCTCGAGCAGGCAGCCTGTGCGAGATCTCGCCGCTCAGAAATATGGCCTCTCTTAGCTTCTTGATGTCGTCCTCTGTGACAGAGGAAGGCATCCACCGACCTTGAAGGTTGGATCCGGACATGGTTGAAGGTCCGAAGCGCCTGACCTAAGCCTCGGGTGTTGAAACTCGAGGCGGGGGGGGGGGGGGAGGATTTGATTGAGTTCGAGAGGAAAAAAAGGACAGACCTTGGTCTCTTTATGAAGAGGGTGAATATCAAGCGTCCTCCTTGTGGTCGTTTGGGACTTGCTTAAAATTGAGGAGTCATACCAACGGGCATGATTGGGTTACCCACGTCCGTGTTGATGAGAATCCCGTAATAAGGGGGACACGATCTCTGCTTCGACAAGACGTGCCAATAAAATTGCCTCGCAAGGCGTACAGTGGGAGGTTGATTAAAAACGGTTCGAATAATGATCAGGCCGTGGTGTGATGTCACGTTGTGAGAAGTTGTTGACAGATTAGATTTGTGGAAATATTATTCTCTCTGCGATGGTATGTGGAACTTGTTTTGCAGAGCCGGACACTATCCTTGTGTTCAAAATCTGTCGGATCACGGGTTCCGGCAGACCCTTAAGGGTTCGAACTCTGGGGTGCGCGCGGAGATCGTGCCCTCTACCTCTCCGTCTCGAAAGGATCTAACTACGAGAAGAACAACACAAGAGACGCAGGGTTTATACTAGTTCGGGCCACCATTGTGGTGTAATACCCTACTCTAGTTTGTGGTGGGTGGATTGCCTCTTGGGCTGATGATGAAGAATAGTACAAGGAAGAACAGCCTCGCGAGGGCCTGTTCTTGGCCAGGGGATGAACTGCTAGGGGGAGTTCGATCGCCCTTCTCTCTCTGTGTGAGATGCCAGATTCGATGCCTCTACCCTGGGAGTGGCTAGTCCTATTTATAGGCAAAGGCCCTGGGCCTCTTCCCAAATATTGAGCGGGAAGGGCGCCAACAATTGGCCAATTCGAAGGGGAACATCTGGTACACTTATCCTGACTAAAGTTGGTCTTCGCCTGCCAAAGGCCCTGTGGTGACGCCATCCTGGGCTCCATGGTGACCTCCTTCCCACCGTTGGACTGGTCTTGGTCTCGTTGCACCGAAATGGGTGCCTTTGCTTGATCCCCTCGCCCGCGCTTGCCCCCTTTGCGCCAAAGAGGAAAGGGGGGGGGCGCTGTGCGGGCTGGCGCCCGCCTGGCACCCTTGGTCGTCATGGCTTGCGTCATGGGCACCTCGTGAGGTACCCCACCTTGATCTCTCCGCCTCCTCGCGAGCCAGCCTGAGGAGACCGTGGTTGAGGAAGCGCCGTGTCGTCCGCCTCGCGAGGCTTGGCCCCTCGCGAGGGTCTTGAGCCTTGTGTTGATGAAGATGGGCCACGCTGGGCCCCCATTTGAGCCACGCCGCGGGCCGCAGGCAGGCAAGTCTGGGGACCCCCGTTCCCAGAATGCCGACAAAATCTTCTATGGAATATTCGGAGGGAGAACCCGCCTTGCAATGCCGAAGACAAATCTGCGCGCCGGACTCATCATCATTGAAGCCTGGTTCAGGGGCTACTGAGGGAGTCCTGGATTAGGGGTATCCGGACAGTCGGACTATATCCTTTGGCCGGACTATTGGACTATGAAGATACAAGATTGAAGACTTTGTCCCGTGTCCGGATGGGACTCTCCTTGGCGTGGAAGGCAAGCTTGGCAATACGGATATGTAGATCTCCTCCCTTGTAACCGACTCTGTGTAACCCTAGCCCCCTCCGGTGTCTATATAAACCGGAGGGTTTAGTCCGTAGGACAACAACAATCATACCATAGGCTAGCTTCTAGGGTTTAGCCTCTACGATCTCGTGGTAGATCAACTCTTGTAATACTCATATCATCAAGATCAATCAAGCAGGAAGTAGGGTATTACCTCCATCGAGAGGGCCCGAACGTGGGTAAACATCATGTCCCTGCCTCCTGTTACCATTCGCCTTAGACACACAGTTCGGGAGCCCCTACCCGAGATCCGCCGGTTTTGACACCGACACCCACTTACAACAATGTAATGTAAATCATTGATGTGTTAAATAAGCAGAAAACAGGAAAATAATAACCATGAATAATAGCACTTACACGTAAGTTGGACAGGAAGATGTGAAAATGGTGTTTGTCTTCACTATAATCTTCCCATGATGGGAATATATGCACGTAGTCCCTAACAACATTGAAAGCATTGTATTTTAAACTGGGAATAATGGGAATGGGGTTCCAATCTGTAGGAATTAGCCGTCTCTGCAGTTGGGATAGGTCTTCGACTGGTGGACTTGTTGTACTTTTTCCTGGAGTGGGATTTTTCTGTGGTACGGCTGGTGCTATGGCAACAGAAATCGGTATACCTTTTGCTAGGTCCTGTGTGGTTGGGCTAGTGGTGTGGCCAGTGAAGTATGGGTACAGTCTACTGGAGTCGGTCCTTCATTTGGTGTCACTGGTTGTACAGCCAATATAAGTGGGGTGCCATCTGATTTCTCAGGCACCACCACGTTTTTCAAGGACTTTGCTGGTGCTCCTTCAGGTTCGGCAATCACCCTCTTCCTTTTTGATGTCTAGTGCACAAGAACAACACTTAAGTGGAAAAACATGGTATGATGACAGATGGAATATGTATTGATAATGGATGGGCATGGCATCTCGACATATATGATGAGTAAACTAAGCAGATGGCGGTGCAACAAAGTAGAAAAAATGCAAGACAACATATGCAAGATACGCGCAATCAGTAAAACCTTTCCAAATTAGAACATGCACCTTGATGGGTGAACAGGACAGGCCATCTTCCTTTGACTCCTCGAGGTTAGAATAGTCATCAGGATCATATTCTAAACAAGAATCAATAGGTGGGGAGCGTATGAGTTTCATTGCATCCAGAATGGCAGTCAATGCCTTGGTGCCAATTTTGTAAGTCATTGAAGTGTTTAGCTTCAAGAGTGGACTGCTGCTAGTGCGACACAAAGCAGCTACATAGATCATAGTGTAGATATAACGGGAAAACCGTAAGCATCAGAGTAAAATCAGCAAAGTGGAACTTGCTGGAATATATGTGCTAGTATTGCTGGTATGGCTAGAAAGGCTTCGGATACCAGCTCTCTTCAACTGAAGGTGCGGTACTGCTAATATCAGTGTAACTCTCAAAGGCGACACAACTCCCCGCATTTCCTTGCTATTCTTATAGGATTCAAGTGGGCAGGCCACTACAAATCCTATTCCCATGTTTACAGAATCCTACGAATCAAAGAGGCCCGAAGAGTTCAAAGTGTCCATCACAACCGACCGTATAGATCTCTACACTGCAAATGTCCCTGCTCATCTTCACTACAAGGAACATACTATACTACTATCATACTCCCTATGTTCCAAAATATAAGTCTTGGTAGAGATTTCCAATATGGATCACATACAGATGTATCCAGATACATTTTAGAGTGTAGATTCACTCATTTTGCTCCATATGTAGTCCATGGTGGAATCTATACAAAGACTTGTATTTAGGAACGGAGAGAGTACTTACTAAAGAAGAACGAAAGAGGAGCATGCTAAAGAAGAGCAAGCAGATTTGTATAATAAAATGTTCGTTGCGCAGTGCCCACACATGATGAACCAGAGCGCATTAAGAAAGCAACTCCCTGTTGTCTCTCTATATGTGGTGCACGTGCTTTTTGAAAGTAAAGTAGGAACATTAGATGTTATCTATTTTAGTAATATCAGCATCATATCAGATTCGTACTTGAGCAACAAGTTTGGAATTATGAGTGGCACGTTGTTTAGCTTGATGGATTCAGGAGCAGTGCTAAGTAGGTACGATGATGGTACTGAATATAAAGGCATGTCTGCATGCAAGTCGCGTGACTTCTGTCATTTGAGTCACTCGACCATTTCAGGCGCTTGGATCAAGATCCTACGTCTCCTAACCCTTCTTATTCCTCGTCTCTGATTCTTCCCATACAGAACACCGCACGGGCCGCCGGTCGGACCACCGGCCCCCACCGCCTGTGTTCCTCCCCCACCCCACCCCCACCCCCGCCCCCACTCGCGTCGAGTTTTCTTCGTTGGGCGAGGCCCCACCACCGCCCCCCCACAACCATCGTCCCTACCCGAGCCCCTTCGTTCGCACCGGTGAACTCCGGCGAGCTCTGAAAAATTGACTGACCCAATTGTGAAATTCAGTCTACTGTGATTTAACTAGTGTGGAATATACAGGGGGAAACCATAAGCATTGGGAGTATAGTGTTGAGCGTGCCATGGCGGATCTGAAGGTGCAAACCGTACAAAGGCAACTTCGCAACCAATGTATGCTTTCAACTAGCAAGTAAGTGATGGACAAGAAATCAGAGTAAAGCAATGACGATCTATTTTCTTGCTACAATAAATAAGTTGAGCAGATACAAAAGAGTACTGCCTCTGGTGCAGCACCGTGTATGCATCTGCTAAGAATTTGACGGTGCTGCGGTAGCGATGGCTGTCGGCAGCGTGGAAGGAGATCTAGGAGGGTAGACGGTGGCGGCGGGGCGCGGTGGACGAGATGGTCGTAGGAGCGACGCCGACAAGGTGGACGACGGCGGGGATGAAGCAAGAGGAAGGGATGCAAGGATCTCGGTCCGAAGCCGTGGATGAGAGAGGTCGATCTCTTGTAATGGACGGCGGTGTCGGGGTATCAGCTCCGGCATGGTGGAGGACGACGACGGTGGATGGGGTGGCAGACGGAGGAGGCTGGGGTGGAGAGGGTGTTTTGGCGCCCACGGAGTACGAATGGGGAAATGGAGGTAGAGAGGAAGGGGGAACCATGTCTTCAGGGCGCGCTTGTCTCAAATGCAAGGAAATTTACAAACTTAGCCCCCGTTTCAAATTTCCTACATCACAGCAATATTAGTCGGTTGGGGATAGGATGGTAATCTCACATACATCGAATATTTGCCGACGAGAGTTTGTTTTTGGCGCCCACCATGTATGAATCGAGGAGGGAGTCGATTTCCGCTGAGGACACACTGTGTTTTGGCGCCACCGTGTATGAATCTGGCTGAGAGGCGGTTATGTCATGTTTGAGTGAAATTACAAACCTACCCTATCGAAACCTATAGAAATCGAGCAGATAGGCTTTGCGTGGCAGGGATAGGCAGTAGTAATTTCCATCTCACAGATTTTGGTTTCAGGCGGTTACTGCGACTTTCCCCGCTTCGTTCAAATTTTGTAGAGTGCACGTTTACCGTGCCAACTCAATTTGAATCCCGTTTGTATTCTGTTTTTTTCGGGCGGGATCCATTTTCGATTGGAATAAAATTCTATATACATCATTTTTTATATATACTTTCAAAAGCACAACAAAGAATTCTGCTCCTTTATATGTATGATTTACAAATACAATGATCTCAAAATCATAAGGTTGAATTCAAAAAAATTAGACCAAATTATGTTCTACTAAAATGTATGGATCAGTAATATCTACATATTAAATAACATAGATGCGCATGAATTCAAATGAGTATGCATGTTTGATAGATCAATTTTTGTTCGAGTATGGATTACATGTATCATCATCTCGAATTCAAATATTTGAATCCCTTTTATGTTCACTCCTTTCACGCCCATATCTCTCGCATGTATGCTCCTTCATGTAGCTATCAGCCTCTTTTCTCCAGCTCACCCGCACGCTCACTTCATGTTTCTCCTATCCTTGCAAACATGGTCTCTCGGCGTCTCCCTTGAGAAGTGTCACACTCTCCCTATCATTATACATTACATGGTTTTCATTATCTCTCACGTCTCTACCATTCTCTCGTATCACTAGGTACCTAAGATTTCTTTTTCACCGCCACACACACACAGTCTCCACTCATCTTTCACTTTGTCTTTCTCTCTATGGGATTCTCTCACACACCCTATATGTCTCTAGATATGACTCATACCACTAAAATTACTCTCTCTCTCTCTCTCTCTCTCTCTCTCTCTCTCTCTCTCCTGTAGACACAACATTTGTTGCGGTCTCCTTTTCGTCTCCATCCCAGACTGACGTTGTTCATTTGTTTACCGATCAGACAAACTCCCCCCTCTCTCTGTCACACACACACACAACTCCTGATTCCACTTCCCTTCCCGACTACCGTCTCTCTCTCTCTCACACACAAAACTCTCGCTTTCGCACCCCGACTCGTATTTGTCTCACAAACATTTATCGACTAGCCTCTAGATAGGTTTATACACCCGCACACTCATGCTTCCACTATCGCATACATGTCTCTCTCCCGCTCCTTGTATCTATGTAGATTTTTCTTCCCTTCTTGAGACACACCCTCTCGATCGTGCACACACACACTATCGTCTCATTTTAAGCTGATACCTCTCGCACACACACTCTTTGTGTCTTTGTCACACATGCACTCCGTCCTCCTCTCTCCCTCTCTGTCATACACACATGGGTTCTTTGCAACAACTAGCAAGATGCCCACGGGTTGCACGGAACATCAAGATGCATTTGTATGAGTAGTTTATTTTGTGGGATAAACGGATGAATGAGGGAAGGCCTTATTTGCAAGTGTGGAGAGGGGTGTGGGTATCTTTTTGCAAAATTGACATAGTTTCCTTCCTATCCGTCAAATATAGATCGGACGACCTATATTGCAGGATGGGAGGCACACCATCATCACCGACTATGCCTTTTATAAGAGTAGGGATAAAAAACAGAGTTGGTGATGATGGTGGGCCTGCCATCCTGCAATATAGGCCGTCCGATTTATATCTGACAGATAAGGAGGAAACTATGGCAATTTACCTGCACTCCTCTCCACATTTGCAGATAAGGCCTTCCCTCGTTCATCCTTTTCTCCCACAAGATCTTGATGTTCCGTGCAACGCACGGGCATCTTGCTAGTAAGAGTAGAAATTAGACATATACCACTTCTCGAATCTTGAAACCAACAACATTCCTCCCTTATCTCATCAAAACCGCCAAAGGAATATATTTTGAGTGAAACATAACATATTTTTAGTGATATACGTATTTCAAAACTAGACTTTTTTTCTACCAAATCGGTAAATATGTATTAATCTACTCTGATCGTGTGGCAATGCATTGGCACATTGCTAGTAGTTATTATAATTTTTTGGACACTAGACAAACGGTGGAGTACATATACGAAGAGAAGAGGCGCACGCACACGGTCGGTCTCTCGCTGTCTCGCACACATGAGTGTTATGTAAAGGCAACATTATCAAATAAACCCTAAAACCCTAGGTGCACGACTGCTGCATTCGCGGGTATCGGGTACGTGGTGGAGCGCACCTTTGAAGGAATATCAGCTCGCGTGATAATTTGATCCGTAGGAATTGATGGTCGGGACCACAGGTGAGCGACTTGGAGGCGGTGGCTCGCCAGTTGCTACAGATCGAGTCGCCACATTTAAAATATCATTTTTTAGCGGGGTTAAGAGTTCCGATTTTCAATGACGCGTTATAAGTACTAAGTAGTTTTTTGAACGATTGGTATGGAGCGAAAATGGAATTCATAGTACTACGTACCTCCTTGGCGTATGGTTGTATGGGTTTATGTTGCGAGATGTTGAACCTGGTAGTTCTAGGGCAAATACTATGGTTTAGATTTAGATGTTGGTTTTCAGTAATGAAAATCAGAAGGGGGAAACCCTTCTTTGATTAAAAAAACTACTACCTCCGTTCTGGTTTACTAGTCCCCATCGTATTTTGGGTCAAAGTTTGTCCATGAATTTTACTTGTAAAATGTGAATGGAAAACGAGATTTTGTTATACCCAAACAAAAAAGGACTGGAGGGAGTGATTGCTCTGACACGGACGCGACCTCTCATAGCGCAAGCATTGAACCGGCGTGTGCTATCTCTTGAGCACTGTGTTGGTTTTCCCTTGAAGAAGAAAGGGTGATGTAGTAAAGTAGCATAAGTATTTCCCTTAGTTTTTTAGAACCAAGGTATCAATCCAGTAGGAGACCACGCTCGAGTCCCACACACCTACACAAACAAATAAGAACCTCGCAACCAACGTGATAAAGGGGTTGTCAATCCCTTCACGGTCACTTACGAGAGTGATATCTGATAGAGATGATAAGATAATATTTTTGGTATTTTTATGATAAATACTAGAAGTAAAGAAAGCAAAATAAACAAAGATAGAAATAGCTTGTTGATGGAAGATTAATATGATGGAAAATAGACCCGGGGGCCATAGGTTTCACTAGTGGCTTCTCTCAAGATAGCATAAGTATTACGGTGGGTGAACAAATTACTATCGAGCAATTGATAGAATTGAGCATAGTTATGAGAATATCTAGGTATGATCATGTATATAGGCATCACGTCCGCGACAAGTAGACCGACTCCTGCCTGCATCTACTACTATTACTCCACACATCAACCGCTATCTAGCATGCATCTAGAGTATTAAGTTCATAAGAACAGAGTAATGCTTTAGGCAAGATGACATGATGTAGACGGATAAACTCATGCAATATGATATAAACCCCATCTTTTTATCCTCGATGGCAACAATACAATACATGTTGTTTCCCTTGCTGTCACTGGGATCGAGCACCGCAAATTGAACCCAAAGCTAAGCATTTCTCCCATTGCAAGAAAGATCAATCTAGTAGGCCAAACCAAACTGATAATTCGAAGATACTTGCAAAGATAACCAATCATACATAAAATAATTCAGAGGAGATTCAAATATTGTTCATAGATAATCTTGATCATAAACCCACAATTCATCGGATCTCGACAAACACACCGCAAAAGAAGAGTTACATCAAATATATCTCCAAGAGAATCGAGGAGAACTTTGTATTGAGATCCAAAGAGAGAGAAGAAGCCATCTAGCTAATAAATATGGACCCGAAGGTCTGTGGTAAACTACTCACACATCATCGGAGAGGCTATGGTGTTGATGTAGAAGCCCTCCGTGATCAATGTTGCCTCCGGCGGAGCGCTGGAAAAGGCCCCAAGATGGGATCTCACGGGTAGAGAAGGTTGCGGTGGTTGAATTAGGTTTTTGGCTCCGTGTCTGATGGTTTGGGGGTACGTAGGTATATATAGGAGGAAGAAGTAGGTCGGTGGAGCTACGAGGGGCCCACGAGGGTGGAGGGCGCGCCCAGGGGGTAGGCGCACCCCCTGCCTCATGGCCTCCTCGTTCGTTTCATGACGTCCACTCCAACTCCTCTGGATCACGTTTGTTCCAAAAATCACGTTCCCGAAGGTTTCATTCGGTTTGGACTCTGTTTGATATCCTTTTCCTTTGAAACACTGAAATAGGCAAAAAACAGCAATTCGGGTTGGGCCTCCGGTTAATAGGTTAGTCCCCAAAATAATATAAAACTGTATAATAAAGCCCATTAAACGTCCAAAACAGAATATATAATAGCATGGAACAATCAAAAATTATAGATACATTGGAGACGTATCAAGCATTCCCAAGCTTAATTCCTGCTCGCCCTCGAGTAGGTAAATGATAAAATCAGAATTTTTGATGTGGAATGCTACTTGGCATAATTTTCAATGTAATTCTCTTATTTGTGATATGAATATTCAGATCTGAAAGATTCAAGATAAAAGTTTAATATTGACATAAAAGTAATAATACTTCAAGCATACTAATAAAGCAATCATGTCTTCTCAAAATAACATGGCCAAAGAAAGTTATCCCTACAAATTAAAGTCTGGCTATGCTCTATCTTCACCACACAAAATATTTAAATCATGCACAACCCTGATGACAAGCCAAGCAATTTTTTCATACTTTTGGTGTTCTCAAACTTTTTCAATCTTCACGCAATACATGAGTGTGAGCCATGGATATAGCACTATAGGTGGAATAGAACGGTGGTTGTGGAGAAGACAAAAAGGAGAAGATAGTCTCACATCAACTAGGCGTATCAACAGGCTATGGAGATGCCCATTAATAGATATCAATGCGAGTGAGTAGGGATTGCCATGCAACGGATGCACTAGAGCTATAAGTGTATGAAAGCTCAATAATTAAAAGTAAGTGGGTGTGCATCCAACTTGCTTGCTCACGAAGACCTAGGGCATTTTGAGGAAGCCCATAGTTGGAATATACAAGCCAAGTTCTATATTGAAAATTCCCACTAGTATATGAAAGTGACAAAACAAGAGACTCTCTATCATAAAGATCATGGTGCTACTTTGAAGCACAAGTGTGGAAAAAGGATAGTAGCATTGTCCCTTCTCTCTTTTCTCTTTTTTTTGTTGTTGGGCCTTTTCTCCCCTTTCTTTATGGCCTCTTTTTTTATTTAGTCCGGATTCTCATCCTGACTTGTGGGGGAATCATAGTCTCCATCATCCTTTCCTCACTTGGGACAATGCTCTAATAATGATGATCATCACACTTTTATTTACTTATAGCTCAAGTATTACAACTCAATACTTAGAACAAAATATGACTCTATATGAATGCCTCCGACAGAGTACCGGGATATGTAATGAATAAAGAGTGACATGTATGAAGATAATGAATGGTGGCTTTGCCACAAATACGATGTCAACTACATGATCATGCAAAGCAATATGACAATGATGGAGCATGCCATAGTAAACGGAACGGTGGTAAGTTGCATGGCAATATATCTCGGAATGGCTATGGAAATGCCATGATAGGTAGGTATGGTGGCTGTTTTGAGGAAGGTATATGGTGGGTGTATGATACCGGCAAAAAGAGCGCGGTAATAGAGAGGCCAACAATGGTGGAAGGATAAGAGTGCATATAATCCATGGACTCAACATTAATCATAAAGAACTCATATACTTTTAGTAAAAATCTATTAGTTATCAAAACAAAGTATTATGCGCATGCTCCTAGGGGGATAGATTGGTAGGAAAAGACCATCGTTCATCCCCGACCGCCACTCATAAGGAAGACAATCAATAAATAAATCATGCTCCGACTTCATCACATAACGGTTCACCATACGTGCATGCTACGGGAATCACAAACTTTAACACAAGTATTTCTCAAATTCATAACCACTCAACTAGCATGACTCTAATATCACCATCTTCATATCTCAAAACAATTATCAAGCATTAAACTTCTCTTAGTATTCAACGCACTTATAAGAAAGTTTTTACTAATCTTGGATGCCTATCATATTAGGACTAATTTCACAATTAAAACAAATTACCATGATGTTTTGTAGGACTCTCAAAATAATATAAGTGAAGCATGACATAACAATAGTTTCTATAAAACAAACCACCGCCGTGCTCTAAAAGATATAAGTGAAGCACTAGAGCAAAAACTATATAGGTCAAAGGATATAAGTGAAGCACATAGAGTATTCTAATAAATTCTGAATCATGTGCGTCTCTCTCAAAAAGTGTGTACAGAAAGGATGACTGTGGTAAACTAAAAATAAAAGACTCAAATTATACAAGACGCTTCAAGCAAAACACATATCATGTGGTGAATAAAAATGTAGCTCCAAGTAAAGTTACCGATGGACGAAGATGAAAGAGGGGATGCCTTCCGGGGCATCCCCAAGCTTTGGCTTTTTAGTGTCCTTGGTTTTAACTTGGGGTGTCTTGGAAATCCCCAAGCTTAGGCTCTTGCCACTCTTTGTTCCAAATCCATCAAATCTTCACCCAAAACTTGAAAACTTCACAACACAAAACTTAACAAAAAATCTCGTGAGTTCTATTAGCGAAAGAAAACAAAACACCACTTCAAGGTAATGTAATGAACTCATTGTTTATTTATATTGGTGTTAAACCTACTGTGTTCCAACTTCTCTATGGTTTATAAACTATTTTACTAGCCATAGATTCATTAAAATAAGCAAACAACACACGAAAAACAGAATCTGTCAAACAACAGAAGAGTCTGTAGTAATCTGTAACTAATGCAAACTTATGGAACTCCAAAGATTCTAAAATAAATTTCTAGACGTGAGTAATTTATCTATTAATCATCTTAAAAAATAATCAACTAAATATCACTCTCCAGTAAAAAGTTGAAGCTAATCTCGTGAGCGCTAAAGTTTCTGTTTTTTTACCGCTAGATCGCAAAGACTTTCCCCAAGTCTTCCCAAAGGTTCTACTTGGCACAAACACTAATTAAAACACAAAACCACGTCTAAAAAGAATCTATATGGATTATTTATTACTAAACAGAACCAAAAAGCAAAAAAACTAAAATAAAATTGGGTTGCCTCCCAACAAGCGCTATCGTTTAACGCCCCTAGCTAGGCATAAAAGCGAGGATAGATCTAGGTATTACCATCTTTGGAAGGCAATCCATAAGTGGCTCTCATAATAGATTCATTAGGTAATTTTATTTTCTTTCTAAGAAAGTGTTTCATAACTTTCCTTAACGGAAATTGGAATCTAATATTTCCTTCCTTCATATCAATAATTGCACCAATCATTCTAAGGAAAGGTCTGCCAAGAATAATAGGACATGAAGGATTGCAATCTATATCAAGAACAATGAAATCTACGGGCACATAGTTCCTATTTGCAACAATAAGAACATCATTAATTCTTCCCATAGGTTTCTTAATAGTGGAATCCGCAAGATGCAAGTTTAGAGAACAATCATCAAATTCTCGGAAACCTAACAAATCACACAAGGTTTTTGGAATCATGGAAACACTAGCACCCAAATCACACAAAGCATAGCGTTCATGATCTTTAATTTTAATTTTAATTTTAATAGTAGGTTCCCACTTATAATAAAGTTTTGTAGGGATAGAAACTTCCAACTCAAGTTTTTCTTCATAAGATTGCATTAAAGCATCAACGATATGTTTGGTAAAAGCTTTATTTTGACTATAAGCATGAGGAGATTTTAGCACGGATTGCAACAAGGAAATACAATCTATTAAAGAGCAATTATCATAATTAAATTCCTTGAAATCCAAAATAGTGGGTTCATTGATATCTAAAGTTTTGACCTCTTCAATCCCACTTTTACCAATTTTTGCATCAAGATCTAAAAACTCCGAATTTTTGGAACGCCTTCTAGGTAAAGTTGACTCATCTCCAGTCCCATCATTATCAAGATTCATATTGAAAAACAAAGATTTAATAGGGGACACATCAATAGCTTTTAGATCTTCATCTTTATTTCATAAAAATTAGAACAACACGCTTTTACAAAGCAATCTTTCTTAGCACGCATCCTAGTGGTTCTTTATTTGCACTCATCAACAGAAATTCTCATGGCACACCAGATAAACATACACCAGCAGGAGTAGGGTATTACGCATCACTTGCGGCCCGAACCTGGATAAACTCCCCCGCGTTGATCTCCTAATCCCGCTCTTTCCACAACCCCGCGCCCTGTCAACCATAGAAGATATTCTTCGTGATCCCGTAGGTGTCAGAGAGACTCATTGATATCATGCTTAGATGGGATAGATCTAAGTTTCAAAGAATCAATGTCAAGAGAAATTATATCCACGTTCCTAGCCAATTCATCAATCTTAGGCAATTTTTCTTCAAGCAAAGCATTGAAATTCTTTTGAGAAATCATAAACTCTTTAACACTAGTCTCAAAATCAGAGGGCATCTTGTTAAAATTTCCATAGGAGTTGTTGTAGGAATTACCATAATTATTAGAGGAATTACTAGGATACGGCCTAGGATTAAAGTTTCCTCTATAAGCGTTGTTACTAAAATTAGTCCTACCAACAAAATTCACATCCATAGATTCATTATTATTCTCAATCAAGGTAGACAAAGGCATATCATTAGGATCGGAAGGAACACTCTTATTAGCAAACAATTTCATAAGTTCATCCATCTTTCCACTCAAAACATTAATTTCTTCAATTTCATAAGGCCATTGAGAATAATTAACCATAATATTATCTAGGAGTTTGGTAGCTTCTCCTAAAGTGGTTTCCATTAAAGTGCCCCCCGCGACCGAATCTAATAGATTTCTAGAAGCAAAATTCAATCCGACAGAGAAGTTTTGTATAATCATCCATAAATTCAAACCATGAGTAGGGCAATTACATATCATTAATTTCATCCTCTCCCAAGCTTGTGCAACATGTTCATGATCAAGTTGCTTAAAATTCATAATATCATTTCTAAGGGAGATGATTTTAGCGGGAGGAAAATACTTAGAGATAAAAGCATCTTTGCACTTATTCCAAGAATCAATACTATTTTTAGGCAAAGACGAAAACCAAGTTTTAGCATGATCTCTAAGCAAAAAAGGAAATAGCTTCAATTTAACAATATCATTGTCCATATCTTTCTTCTTTTGCATATCACACAAATCAACAAAGCTATTTAGATGGGTAGCGGCATCTTCACTAGGAAGGCCGGCGAATTGATCTTTCATGACAAGATTCTGCAAAGCAACATTAATTTCACAAGATTCAGCATCGGTAAGAGGAGCAATCAGAGTGCTAAGAAAATTATTGTTGTTGGTATTGGTAAAGTCACACAATTTAGTATTGTCTTGAGCCATTATGACGAACAAGCAATCCAACACACAAGCAAACAAGAGGCAAGCGAAAAAGAGGCGAACGAAAAAAGAGGGCGAATAAAACGGCAAGGGTGAAGTGGGGGAGAGGAAAACGAGAGGCAAATGGCAAATAATGTAATGCGAGGAATAAGAGTTTGTGATGGGTACTTGGTATATCTTGACTTGTGCGTAGACTCCCCAGCAACGACGCCAGAAATCCTTCTTGCTACCTTGTGAGCACCGCGTTGGTTTTCCCTTGAAGAGGAAAGGGTGATGCAGTAAAGTAGCATAAGTATTTCCCTCAGTTTTTGAGAACCAAGGTATCAATCCAGTAGGAGACAACGCTCGAGTCCCACGCACCTACACAAACAAATAAGAACCTCGCAACCAACGCGATAAAGGGGTTGTCAATCCCTTCACGGTCACTTACGAGAGTGAGATCTGATAGAGATGTTAAGATAATATTTTTGGTATTTTTATGATAAAGACTAAAAGTAAAGAAAGCAAAATAAACAAAGATAGAAATAGCTTGTTGACGGAAGATTAATATGATGGAAATTAGACCCGGGGGCCATAGGTTTCACTAGTGGCTTCTCTCAAGATAGCATAAGTATTACGATGGGTGAACAAATTACTGTCGAGCAATTGATAGAATTGAGCATAGTTATGAGAATATCTAGGTATGATCATGTATATAGGCATCACGTCCGTGACAAGTAGACCGACTCCTCCCTGCATCTACTACTATTACTCCACACATCAACCGCTATCCAGCATGCATCTAGAGTATTAAGTTCATAAGAACAGAGTAATGCTTTAGGCAAGATGACATGATGTAGAGGGATAAACTCATGCAATATGATATAAACCCCATCTTTTTATCCTCGATGGCAACAATACAGTACGTGTTGTTTCCCCTGATGTCACTGGGATCGAGCACCGCAAGATTGAACCCAAAGCTAAGCACTTGTCCCATTGCAAGAAAGATCAATCTAGTAGGCCAAACCAAACTGATAATTCAAAGAGACTTGCAAAGATAACCAATCATACATAAAATAATTTAGAGGAGATTCAAATATTGTTCATAGATAATCTTGATCATAAACCCACAATTCATCGGATCTCGACAAATACACCGCAAAAGAAGAGTTACATCAAATAGATCTCCAAGAGAATCGAGGAGAACTTTGTATTGAGATCCAAAGAGAGAGAAGAAGCCATATAGCTAATAACTATGGACCCGAAGGTCTGTGGTAAACTACTCACACATCATCCGAGAGGCTATAGTGTTGATGTAGAAGCCCTTCATGATCAATGCCCCCTCCGGCGGAGCGCCGGAAAAGGCCCCAAGATGGGATCTCACGGGTACAGAAGGTTGCGGTGGTGGAATTAGGTTTTTGGCTCCATGTTTGATGGTTTGGGGGTACGTAGGTATATATAGGAGGAAGAAGTAGGTCGGTGGTGCTATGAGGGGCCCACGAGGGTGGAGGGCGCACCCAGGGGGTAGGCGTGCCCCCTGCCTCGTGGCCTCCTCGTTCATTTCATGACGTCCACTCCAATGCCTCTGGATCACGTTTGTTCCAAAAAATCACGTTCCCGAAGGTTTCATTCGGTTTGGAATCCGTTTGATATCCTTATCCTTCAAAACACTGAAATAGGCGAAAAACAGCAATTCGGGCTGGGCCTCCGGTTAATAGGTTAATCCCAAAAATAATATAAAAGTGTATAATAAATCCCATTAAACGTCCAAAACAGAATATATAATAGCATGGAACAATAAAAAATCATAGATACGTTGGAGACGTATCAAGCGTCGGCCAAGAGGGCCCCACTCGCTACAGGCCTGGCTGAACACGCCTCCTCGCCGCATGCAACCGGCTTTAGACTGCCCCGCCTGCCTTCATTGAATCCACGCGTGTGTCGGCAACTCGTCCTTCCGCGAGCCGGCTGGCATTTTAGAACACAAAAAATGACCAAAATATAATTAATTACGCATGGTCTTGACTTGTTGTGCTCGCACTGGTAGCAGGAACTAGAGGTTTTTCTTTATTTATAACTCTCCTCATTTTTTTTGGCTTTGAAGTGAATCATCGTTGTGTGGACATTATGTATGAATGTGCAGATATTTGTGAACATGAGTTTGATGTGGAAGTTGAACTTGGAATGTCGGGCTTGCGCGTGAACTATACCATGTCCAATCACTAGTGCAGAACCGGGCAATAGCACCGGTTCGTAAGTCCCTTTAGTGCCGGTTCCACAACCGGCACTAAAGTGTGGTCACTAAAGACCCCCCCTTTAGTACCGGTTCAGCACGAACCGGTGCTAAAGGCCAACCACGTGGGACGAGGCAGCTCCGGGGGCAGGGTTCCCTTTAGTGCCGGTTGGTAACACCAACCGATATTAAAATGTTGGGGGGTTTTGGGTTTATGATTTCTTTTCCATTTAATTCTTTTTCGTTTGCTGGTATTTTACGATACTACACATTGTACACGTTATGCAATGCATATATATATATATATATATAGAATTTCTAGTAGAACCGATCATATATATATATCATCAAATGTCTTAAACCACCATATTAATTAATTCAGACATACACACATGTATATATATACAATTAGATAGCTATATACAATTTCTCCTACAATGTTGCCTTCGGAGCTAGTGGCATTAGCCTAATTGGTGCCTTCGGAGAACGATATGACAATTGGAAGTGTGGTTCATGGGGGCGGTAGCGGGTAATAGTATTCTCCCTGCGGATCTATGACCTGGTCGAGCAAAAATCCGCATATTTCCTCTTGAAGTGCTTGTACGCGCTCCGTTTCTAGGAGCTTGTCCCGCACCTCTGTAAACTGTTAAGAAGGAGATAAATATGCATGTGTATTAGTGGTGTGACTAGATATCGATAATGGTGTACAAATTGTGAATAGTGTTGTGACAAACGTACCCATTCCTGTCATTGAGATCTGCTCCTTTCGGATGCCATGATGCGAATGTTCTCGCAAACGCAGTATGCACACAAATCAGTCCCCTGCGCCTGCTGAAGGGCCTTTACGACAATGGAATTTGATCAGATAATAATTAATCAAGCATAATAATTAAAGAGATGGCACATAGCTAGCTGGCTAGCTAGTACTACTTAATTACTTACCTTGGGTCGAAACCATTGCAGCTCTTCTTTCCATTCGCCTGGAGTGACGCTGATGAACCTTGCCCAAGCCCTGCCCGCCGACAAAGAAAATGAATAAAGGGGTTATTAAATAGTTCATATCATGAAATGACGAACTAAATAGGCCGAGATATATAGTTTAATAATGATTGAAATTACCTGTTGACTATCCCAAACAAATTGTTATAGTCAGTTTTTAATTTGAGTAGTGAGTCCAGTATTTCAACTGTTCCGGCATCAACTTTAATGATACACAAGATCCAGTGAAATCTGCATGCACACACGTTTGCATGTCTTAATTAAGCGGGCATATGTAAGCAAAAACATGTAGCTAGCTAGTAGGCAAAAACAGAGAATTTGTAGTACAACACAGTGTGACTCACTGGAAGTTGTAAGGAAGTAGTATATCTTCATGGTATTTGAGGCACTTCAAGAACTCTAGCATGCTGTCCTCTACATGCTTTGCATGATATGCATCTATTTTCCATGTGTATTCATTAACGGTGTTTGGGTCAATGAACCCAATGCCATAGCGTCCACCTTTTTTCATTTCATGCATCTTCATCCTGCATAATACCACAGAAAAGAATATAGTGAGGATAATTACAGGTAATGATTGATCAAAAGGATCACTACAGCTAGCTTGAGACTTAAATTACAGGAAGAAATCACTTACAGACAATAGCAACTAACGATAGATTTGTCGAGTGCGTCCTGATTGTATAACTGAAACAGTTCATTATACTCAATGGCAACAGCTTTCTGATGGTAGTAATGATCCTTCTTGACTTCCACCATGAGGGACTCTCGATCAGAAATCTTGATAGTGTTCATGTACCATTGATGCAATTCATACATTCTCGTTGGGAGCTTCTTGACCTCGTCTGGCTCGACCAAAGGTTGGCCCCAGACATATTTCTGTTTTATTCCCTCCTCTCTAAGCACAGGCATGGGCTCGATCTCGAGGAGTTGTCCAACAGTGATATTGAGAATTTCAGCCTGCATTATATGCTCCTCGGTTATTACCACATTGCCCACCTCGGGAACATAAACTTTTTGCCCGCAATAATATTGGGCGCGCGTACTCTCACGTGTTGTTGGCACAACAAGCGAGGGGATCGATTGCGCCGCCTGTTCTCTCAGCTGGGGAACAGTTTTCCCGCATTTTTTGACAGCTACTTGTTGTTTGCTCGAGCTCGAGCTCGCCTCCCTCTATAGACGTGCTCGATTTAACTTCCTGATGTGGCGCTCATAGTCTGTGTCAACAAGCTTGGGAGCTGGTGGTTGAGCCATACGAATGAAGTGGTCAATCGTTTCCTCAGGCACTTTCTCCCTTGGCGGCGGTGGCGGTTTCGGTGCAAAATGGGCTTCCACCTCAGCCTTAGATATGGCTGCGTTTTCCTCCTCGGACTTGTCATAAGGCCTCTGCGGAAGAGGCGCGAGGCTTGGACCATATTTATATCGCTTGCCTCCGCCTGTACTTCCTGTACTACCTCGACTTGTACCGCTACACACCATAGCTGCGGGGTGTCTCTTCTGCGATTGCTTAGGCGGCGGAGACGGCTGACGTGGCTGAGTTGGACGAGGAGGAGTGGCCTGAAGCTGTGCCGGACTTGGAGGATGAGTGGCCTGAAGTTGTGCCGGACTTGGAGGAGGAGTGGACGTCTGACGCTGTGTCGGACTTGGAGGAGGAGTGGCCTGACACTTTGCCAGACTTGGAGGAGGAGGAGTGGCCTGACACTTTGCCGGACTGGGAGGAGGAGGAGTGGCCTGACACTTTGCCGAACATGGAGGAGGAGGAGTGGCCTGACACTTTGCCGGACTTGGAGGAGGAGGAGTGGCCTGACACTTTGCCGGACTTGGAGGAGGAGTGGCCTCACACGTTGGTAGACTTGGAGGAGCGGGAGTCTGCTGACTCGGCGGCAGACTTCGACGAGGAGTCGGGTGACGCGGTTTCGGTGGCCTTCGAAAGACGATGCAATCCTTTCTCCATAGGATGACAGATGTATGGCCTCTCCCAATGTGTGCTCGTCGTCACCTCCAGGAATGTCAAGCTGTAGCCCCAAATATGGGTCCACCACCTCATCAACCAAGACACGAGCATAGCCCGCTGGAATCGGGTTGCAATGGAAGGTTGCCTCTGGGGGATTTGTAAAAGCAACGGCGTCCGCCACCTTCATGGATATGTTCTTCATTTTGAAGTGTAGCTCGCAGTTAGTGTTTTCCATGATGTCATCCACGGGGTATCTATCCAGCATTGCGTCGCCCGGGGCGGAACCCATGCTACTTCTCGGCATGGATGGGGCGGTGCTATCCAATGCTGGATCATCCGCTAGCTGCTGCAGCTGCTGAGACCCCTTTGCTAGCTAAGTGCGTCGATCTGCTCCTGCTGCCACTGGAATTTGACTGCCAAGTCCGCGTGACTTGCTTCTAGGCCTTGAAGGCGTTCATAGTCCCGCTTCCTCTGCTCCTCCTCCATCTTCCTCTTCTTCTCCTCTGCAATCTTCTTTCTTGCACGGGTTCTATAGTCGGTGTTCCAGTCCGAAAACCCCTCATACCATGGAATAGCGCCCTTGCCTCGTGTTCTTCCCGGGTGTTCAGGATTTCCCAGGGCACGCGTAAGCTCGTCGTTCTCTCTGTTGGGCTGGAACACCCCCGATCGAGCCTCTTCTATTGCAACAAGTAGCGCATCGTCGGCTCCGTTCAGACATGCCTTCGTCGAAACTTTGCCTGTCTTCGGGTCCAACTCCCCCCCATGCGCATAGAACCAAGTCCTGCACCTGGGGGGCCAGCTCTTAGTAACTGGAGTGACACATGCATCCTCCATCTCTTTTCAGACTTATCCCACTTAGGCATTGCCACCGCATAGCCACCTGGCCCCAGCTTATGGAACTTATCCTTTTTTCGGCATTCTTCTTGTTTATTCTTGACTGTTCCTTAGCTAATTCTGAATCCTTGAATTTCACGAAATCGTCCCAATGAGCACTTTGGTTCTCTAGTGTTCCCTCGAATAATGGAGTCTTCCTTCCTCCCTTGACGTACTTGTCCCATACACGATTCTTGTGGTTCTTGAATGCAACTGCCATCTTCCTAAGAGCAGCGTCCTTGACTTTCTGCACATCTGCTTCTGTGAAATGATCTGGTAGGGTGAAATGTTCCATGAGAGTATCCCAAAGCAGACCTTTTTGTCTGTTGTCGACAAAAGTAACATCTGGACGTGGCTTTGCTGGTTCTCTCCATTCTTGAAGGGAGATCGGGAGTTGGTCCTTCACAAGAACTCCGCACTGACGAACGAACTTGTCCGCAATCTTCTTAGGCGCTAATGGTTCGCCATTATGTCTGATTGCCTCGATATTGTACTTTACGCCCTCCTTCAACTTTTTGTTCGGGCCTCGTTTCGTCCTGTTGCCTGAAGATTTGCTCGATCCGGATGGCTAAAGAAGAAAGATCGATTCGTTAATATATCTTCAAGTCATTTAAAACATGTGATGATCACCAGATGCCTGCTTATATAAATATATATACCTCGCCGGTCTTTGTTGTTTCAAGATCAACATTTTCTTCGTCATCATCATAATCATAGTTCATGACTTCATCAATTCGGTCGTCGCGATCGAATATCATATGACCCTCCCCGGTGTTGTTTAGAAATTCCGAGCCGTCATAATCTTCTTCATTCTGATCATCATCTGGCCCGCGAGGATGGCGTATCATATCGAACATGGCCTGTTCTCCCTCTTTGCCGGTATTGTCCGCCATAGCTTTTATTTAACTAATCCAAAAGAAATATAAAATAATTTAGTATTCAAATTACATCGTCTCGAATAATAGATATAATCTCGAATACATCGTCTCGAATAATAGATATAATCTCGAATACATCGTCTCGAATAATATATAATCTCGAATACATCGTCTCGAATATTATATATCTAATACATCACTGGCTAGCTAGGTAGCTAATTAATAAAGATCGAATACTATAGAAGAATCTAGGACACTCGTGGTTCCTGCGGCGCGGACGGTGGACACCCAAAGCGAAGGAACCCTCACAGGATCATAGCTGAAGTGAGATCCCTGAAGAAACTGTCAGGTATTGGAGAACCTTTCGCCCTCTAACGCAACCATGTAGCGATGGACGTGCTCGTCCTCCTCCCTGACACAGCGACGTACCACCTCCGGCGGGGCCGGCTCCCTCTGCATCGAAACTGGCCCACGCGAACGCCACCAAATGAGATCAGGGTCGACGATGGGACCCAGGGCCGGGTTCCTCATCAAGCGGCGCGCCCCTCCAGGCAGCACCTCCCAGTGCCAGCCCGGCGGAGCCCAGTCCCGGACATGGTTCAGCCGGACATCGTAGTGGACGGGTCGACGGCAAAGATGCGGGTCGGGCATCGTCGAGAACAAATACTAGCTATATGCCCGCAAAAAGTAACATTTTTTTAATGATTGGATTTTGATAACTAAAATTTCTAACATTTCTATATAACTAACATTTCTATAACATTTCTAATATTTCTATAACTAAAAAACAGAAAAAAATTTATAACATTTATATATATATAACTAACATTTGTATAACATTTCTAATGTTTCTATAACTAAAAAAAGAAAATTTTCTAACTTTTTTATAACTATTTCTATAACTAAAAAATAGAAAAATTTCTAACAATTCTATCTTTTTTATAACTACTTCTATAACTAAAAAACAGAAAAGTTTCTAACAATTCCAACATTTCTATAACATTTCTAACAATATGCTATATAACTAACTATTTCTATAACTAAAAAAGAAAATTTTCTAACTTTTTTATAACTATTTCTATAACTAAAAAACTAAAAAAAATGTATGTGTGTGTGTGTGTTTGTGTGTGTGCTCACCGGCGAGGCGAGAGGCGACTGGGGGCGGCGCGCGACGAGGACGGCGACAGGCGGCGACGTCGGGGATGGCGACGACGGGGACAGGGACGGGGCGGCGACGACGGGGATGGGGACGGGGCGACGACGACGGGGACGGGGCGGCGACGACGGGGACGGGGACGACGCGGGACGGGCCGGGACGGGGCGGCGGTGACGACGGGGACGAGGACGACGGGGTGGCGACGACGTTGACGGGGACGACGGGGCGGTGACGACGGCGACGGGGGCGGCGACGAGAGGGATATGGAGACGGGGGCGCGCGGCGGGCGATGGGGCAGAGGAGAAGAAGCAGATGAGAAACTAAAATTTTTGAAGTGTTTAGTTATATAGGATGGACCTTTAGTACCGGTTGGAGCCACCAACCGGTACTAAAGGCCTGTTTTGGCCAGGCCAAGCGGCGGGAAGCACCCCCCTTTAGTACCGGTTCGTGGAACCAATCGGTACTAAAGGCTCCCCCTTTAGTACCGGTTGGTGCCACGAACCGGTACTAAAGGGGGGTGCGCTGCCAGGCGAGGGGCGCAAAGTTTAGTCCCACCTCGCCTAGAGAAGGGCAGCCGCACTGGTTTATAAACCCAGCCGCGGCTGCTCCTTTGAGCTCCTCTCAAGTGCAGGCCTTCTAGGCCTACCTGTGCTCTGCTGCCTCGTGGGCCTACTAGGCCTTTGCGGGCCTGCATCCTGGCCCAACAACAGGTTGGGTTTCTAGTCGTATGCAGGCCGCTCTGGCCCAGTAGGCAGGCTTTTTATTTATTTTTTTGCTTTATTTTTTTTGTGTTGTTTTTTTGTGTATTTAGAGTTTCTTTGTGAATATTTTTGCTTTAGGTACAAAAAATTACAAACTTTCTGTTAGTGCCCGTAGTTTTCAAATTTGAATAGTTTAAATTTTGATTTATTTGAAATTAGTGTGAATCACTAGTTTGTGAATAACTTAACTTTAAAAATCAGTAAAGGCATGAAAGAATTTGTTTGCACATAAAATTTCTTCGTGTTTCAAATGCCAAAACACATAATTACCCTAACTATTACAGAGATTCCCTCCTGGGTGTGAAACACAGAAGAAAGTGATGATAGTGAAGCCGGTCACATCCCAGATCTTTGGGTGTGAAACTTTTTCTTCGTGTGTGTCCCTTTGCGCCGTAACCATGGAAAATCTTCATCATTTAACGGGATGCTTGGGTCAATATTCACTGTGAATGGAGCAATTTCATCAAACTTTTCATAATCTTCTGACATGTATGTCTTGTCATCCACTCCCACGATGTTTCTCTTCCCAGAAAGAACTATGTGCCGCTTTGGCTCATAGTACGATGCATTCGCTTCCTTATCTTTTCTTTTTCTCGGCTTGGTAGACATGTCCTTCACATAAAAAACCTGTGCCACATCATTGGCTAGGACGAATGGTTCGTCTGCATACGCAAGATTGTTGAGATCCACTGTTGTCATTCCGTACTGCGGGTCTTCCGTTACCCCGCCTCGTGTCATATTGACCCATTTGCACCGAAACAAAGGGACCTTCAAACCACGTCGATAGTCAAGTTCCCATATGTCCTGTATATAACCATAATATGTTTCCTTTCTCGTCTTGGTTTCTGCATCAAAGCAGACACCACTGTTTTGGTTGGTGATCTTCTTATCTTGGGCGATCGTGTAAAATGTATTACCATTTATCTCGTACCCTTTGAAAGTCATTATATTCGAAGATGGTAACTGGGACAGCAAGTACAGGTCATCTTCAATAGAGGCGTCATGCATGGTACGTGTCTGCAACCAGCTGGCGAAACTCCTGGTTTGTTCACGTGTAATCCAGTCATCAGACCGCTCCGGGTGTTTGGAGCGTAGAAAATTCTTGTGTTCATCCATATACGGAGCCACCAAGGCGGAATTCTGTAGAATTGTGTAGTGTGCTTCAGTGAGAGAATGTCCGTCCATACATATTATTTGTTCCCCTCCTAGCGTGCCTTTTCCATCCAGTCTGCCCTTATGCTGCGATTCAGGAACACCAATCGGCTTAAGGTCAGGAATAAAGTCAATACAAAACTCAATGACCTCCTCATTTTCATGGCCCTTGGAGATGCTTCCTTCTGGCCTAGCACGATTATGAACATATTTCTTTAAGACTCCCATGAACCTCTCAAAGGGGAACATATTGTGTAGAAATACGGGACCCAAAACGTTAATCTTTCACATAGGTGAACTAAGACGTGCGTCGTGATGTTGAAGAAGGATGGTGGGAACACCAACTCGAAACTGACAAGACATTGCACCAAATCATTCTCTAACCTTGGTATGATTTCTGGATCGATTACCTTCTGAGAGATTGCATTGAGAAATGCACATAGCTTCACAATGGCTAATCGAACATTTTCCGGTAGAAGCCCCCTCAATGCAACCGGAAGCAGTTGCGTCATAATCACGTGGTAGTCATGAGACTTTAGGTTCTGGAACTTTTTCTCTGCCATGTTTATTATTCCTTTTATATTCGACGAGAAGCCAGACGGTACCTTAATACTGAGCAGGCATTCAAAGAAGATTTCCTTCTCTTCTTTGGTAAGAGCGTAGCTTGCATAACCCTGATGTATGCCGTCTTTTCTGTGCATACGTTGCTGGTCCTCCCGTGCCTCAGGTGTATCTTTTGTCTTCCCATACACGCCCAAGAAGCCAAGCAGGGTCACACTAAGATTCTTCGTCACGTGCATCACGTTGATTGCGGAGCGGACCTCTAGGTCTTTCCAATAGGGCAGGTCCCAAAATATAGATTTCTTCTCCCACATGGGTGCGCGTCCGTCAGCGTCATTCGAAACAGGTTGTCTACCAGGACCCTTTCCAAAGACCACCTTCAAATCCTTGACCATATCATGTACATCAGCACCAGTACAGTGGCGAGGCTTCGTCCGGTGATCTACCTCACCTTTGAAATGCTTGCCTTTCTTTCTTACGGGATGCCTGCTCGGAAGAAATCGACGATGTCCCAGGTACACATTCTTCTTACAATTAGCCAAATATATACTGTCGGTATCGTCGAAACAGTGTGTGCATGCGCGGTATCCCTTGTTTGTCTGTCCTGAAAGGTTACTGAGAGCAGGCCAATCATTGATGGTCACGAACAGCAACGCCTTTAGGTCAAATTCTTCCCCCATGTGCTCATCCCACGCACGTACACCTGTTCCATTCCACAGTTGTAAGAGATCTTCAACTAATGGCCTTAGGTACACATCAATGTCATTGTCGGGTTGCTTAGGGCCTTGGATGAGCACTGGCATCATAATGAACTTCTGCTTCATGCACAACCAAGGAGGAAGGTTATACAAACATAGAGTCACATGCCAGGTGCTATGCTTGCTGCTCTGCTCCCCAAAAGGATTAATGCCATCTGCGCTTAGACCAAACCATACACTCCTTGCATCATCTGCAAACTCCTTCCCATACTTTCTTTCGATTTTTCTCCACTGTGACCCGTCAGCGGGTACTCTCAACTTTCCGTCTTTCTTACGGTCTTCTCTGTGCCATCGCATCGCCTTGGCATGCTCTTTGTTTTGGAACAAACGTTTCAACCGTGGTATTATAGGAGCATACCACATCACCTTGGCAGGAATCTTCTTCCTGGGGCGCTCGCCCTCGACATCACCAGGGTCATCGCGGCTGATCTTATAGCGCAATGCACCGCATACCGGGCAAGCATTCAAATCCTCGTACTCACCGCAGTAGAGGATGCAATCATTAGGGCATGCATGTATCTTCTGCACCTCTAACCCTAGAGGGCAGACAGCCTTGTTTGCTTCGTACGTACTCTCGGGCAATTCGTTGTCCTTTGGAAGCATATCCTTTGTCATTACCAACAACTTTCCAAATCCCTTGTCAGATACACCGTTCTCTGCCTTCCATTGCAGCAATTCCAGTGTGGTGCCCAGCTTTTTCTTGTCACCTACGCAATTCGGGTACAACATTTTTTTTGTGATCCTCTAACATGCGCTGCAACTTCTTCTTCTCCAAATCACTTGCGCAGTTTCTCTTTGCATCGGCAATGGCCCGACCAAGATCATCAACGGGCTCATCTGATGCCTCTTCTTCAGCTTCTTCCCGCATTGCCGGCTCAGCTTCTTCCCGCATTACCGGCTCAGCTTCTTCCCCCATTGTTGTATCATCGTATTTAGGGAACCCATGGCCAGGATAGCTGTCGTCGTCCTCTTCTTCTTCATTGTCTTCCATCATAACCCCTCTTTCTCCGTGCTTGGTCCAAACATTATAGTGGGGCACGAAACTGGACTTAAACAGGTGGACGTGAATGATTCTTGACTTAGAGTAATTTTGACCATTCTTATAGACAGCACATGGACAAGGCATAAAACCATCCGCCCGCTTGTTTGCCTCAGCCGCAAGCAGAAAAGTTTGCATGCCATTAGTGAAATCGGGAGAGCATCGGTCATCGTACATCCATTGTCGGCTCATCTTCAATACACAGCACCAAAAACACCAACTTAATAGAAGTTCATACATAAAGTTCATACAACACTTAAATGCAACAAACAAATAACTCTCTAGCTAAAGCATTTAAATGCAACAACAAATGCGATCAAGATTGCAGCTAAGGTAACAATTGATCCAACAGCATAATGATACCAAGCCTCACTATCGATGGCATATTTTCTAATCTTTCTAATCTACAAGCGCATTTTCTCCATCTTGATCTTGTGATCATCGACGACATCGGCAACATGCAACTCCAATTCCATCTTCTCCCCCTCAATTCTTTTCAATTTTTCTTTCAAGTACTCGTTTTCTTTTTCAACTAAATTTAACCTCTCGACAATAGGGTCGGTTGGAATTTCCAGTTCACATACCTCCTAGAAAAAATATCTATGTCAACTTGATGGGCATAATTTTTCATAAACACGAAATGCAACTAGTTTTAAAAGAGAATATATATACCACATCTGAATCATAACAAGGACGAGGGCCGACGGGGACGGATATCAAAACCATGGCACTATGTATAACAAACAACGTACGGGTAAGATAATTATACGAGTAACTATATATCCAAATCACACAAACATCAATTTTTATTTAAAATTTCAGAGGCTCACCACAAGGTGGTGCCGGCGACGGGACGGTGCGGGCGATCGACGGTGGTTACGGCGGAGATTTAAAGGCACTAAGTAAACCACACCTACATATGCAAACTAAGTGTTATTTTTGACCTCAAATTGCACATAAATCAAATACTAGCACATATAATTCCTCCCAAATTACTAAACTCACAAATTAAACACTATATAAAGCATTGCAAGAGCTAATCTAGCAATGCGAGATGAAAGGACAAAGTTGTTAACCTTTGTGATCATTTGAGTCGATGGGGACCTTCAAATCTTGACAAATTTTGGGCAAAATGTGTGATGAGCTCGAGAGGAAGAGGGGAAGAACAGAGAGGGAGGGGAAAGGGGAAGAACAGAGCGAGCTCGGGTGGACGAAGGGTTTATGTAGGATGACCTTTAATACCGGTTCGTGACACGAACCGGTAGTAAAGGTGCTGGAGGGCCCCCAGACTGACAACATCCTACCACCACTCTCATTAGTACCGGTTCGTGGCACGAACCAGTGCTAAAGGTTCGCCACGAACCGGTACTAATGAGAGTGGCCCGGCTAGCCGTTGGAACCGGCACTAATGTACACATTAGTGCCGGCTCTAATTCAAACCGGCACTAATGTGCTTCACGTTTGACCCTTTTTCTACTAGTGAATGCTTCGTCTGTTATTGTTTCGAAAGTAATTGTTGTTATTACATGACCCGAAAAAATATATTTTGTGCCACATCAATAGATGCACGGACATCACAACAGGCATGCTGATTGGATAAACATTTGAACCTAGCTATTATGAAGGAAATTTTGTATTGACAACAGTTTTAGATAACAGGAGATGCCTAGCCTGCTCTGCCTCTGCTAGCTTATTTCTGGCTTCTTCCATCTCTTCTTTGGCATGGGTGAAGAGAGCATCTGATTTTTCTTTTCGCTTCTTCAGGAACTTAGCTACATTCTCAAGGGCTGCTGCATGCTTTCTTTCAGCCTTTACTAGAGCCACGAGGACACGAATAGCTGAAGACTCCACTTGGCTTGTGTGTAATCCAGCATCATCTGGGAATTTGCACCTTGTGTCTAATCCAGCATCATTAGGGAACTGGCACCTTGTGTGTAATCCAGCCTCATTTTGGAAACATGATCTCGAGGTTGACCATACTTCCCTCCTCGGAGGAACCGCATCCTGACATGGAGTTACTTCTTTTTTAGATCAATACTCAGAGCAACCCAGATCCATTTAGTAGAAGACAAATAAACAGAACTGGGAGAAGTGAATTCAAAAGGAAAAAAAATATAAAAACAGACTACAAGGTGAGAACACCCACTTCCTACATCAAGCTAAAAACGAAAACATTAGGACGATTAGGACTCTTCTTATTACACATCGAAGAACACGAGGCTTAAGAGAAACAGAAACTACAACATATACACATCGAAGAACACGAGGCTAAATGAAAGTAATTGAAAGGGTGTTACTTACCAAAGCTCGTTTTACAGGTTCGGTGCAGCTCCTCTTTAACTTGCCATGCTCCTTGAAGATGTCCCCAATATCCCGTGTTTGGTCTTCATTGCTCCTCTGCATGTTCGCACTCGTGGTTTTAAAATCTCAACATGGCAAGAAAAATATACTACTAGTAATACTCTCGCATCTTGTGGGCAACACTAAAGCACTCGTCTGCCATGTTAGAGCATCCCCAACAGAATTGCAACGCGCAGTGCTTTAAAAAAGCGTTTACAGTGCTGAGATCGAGAAGTAGAGATAGAGAGTAGAGGATAGTTCTCAGCATAGATAGATAAAAAATAGATTATTCAACTACTCCTCGTCGTCCGACTCCTCCTCGGTGATGTCCTCCTCCAATGTCTGACTGTAGGCGTGAAGGTACCGATCATCGTCGGATTCCCAGGGTGACGTTGTTCCTAGACTCATGTTGAATTGAGCGTTCGCTTTTCGCCTATGCTTGTCCTCGGGATAGGCGGCTCGCTCCGCCCTCCTTTGCGCGTAGAACTCGCGCTCATTGATGATGTCCTGCGGGAAGTGTTGGTGCCACAGTGCCATGGCTTCCTCGTCCATCTCGGCATCTGGTTATTGTGACGATCCTCGTCGGTGATAAGCCGCGACAGAGGCGTGAGATCCTGTGCCCGCTCCCGCGTTGGCACGTTGGGGAAGTTCAATGTTCTATGAGGCCACCAGAGGTGCCACGCCACCGCGTCGTACGCGCGGGCGGCCTCGTTGGCGGTGTCGAATTTGCCGAGGCCGAGGCGCATCCCGCGGAACCGGATCTCGGCGGAGAAGCCGCAGGAGGGGCGCGCGCGAACGCCACGGTATCCCCAAGTTTCCCAGCGACGCGACGGCATGGTGGCGCGGCGGCGGCGAGGCGAGAAAGAGCGGGGAGAGAGCGGGGAGAGAGCAGTGGCAAGGCACAGAGCGGTGGGAGGGCGTTGGATTTTAGAAAGCGCGCCGGACGTCGTGCGCCAAAACTAGCACACGCCCGGCCACTTTTTCCCGCGCGCGCACAATCCTTTCCCGTCGTCTCTGCTATCTCTACTCTCTTCTCTACTGTTATATTTATTTTATATTTAATATTTATCTCTACTTCTCTACTCTCTACTTTTTTTCTTATAAAAAAACAGAGTTGGTGATGATGGTGTGCCTGCCATCCTGCAATATAGGCCGTCCAATTTATATCTGACAGATAGGAAGGAAACAATGGCAATTTTGCAAAAAGATACCCACACCCCTCTTCAGATTTGCAAATAAGGCCTTCCCTCATTCATCATTTTATCCCACAAGATAAACTACTCATACAAATGCATCTTGATGCGTGCAACGCATGGGCATCTTGCTAGTTCTAAAAAACTTTCCATCATTTGCCACACTACTGGTTGCAGATGAAAAACCTACCCAAGCACAGCGCGATACAGGAGCGATGCACAATTGCAAGCTGATATTCTGTTGGACAATGGAGGCTATAACCAATTACTTTTATGGGAACAATAGCACCCATGAAATTTGAAGGGTAGGTATGAACAAAATTGGAACTGCACGTGTATTGCTAAGTGATTCAATACACACATTACCAATCGAGGAGGAGAACGATGGTCGCGGCGGCCTCTGTGAGTCATGGTCGGCAACGTGAATCAGTTCATTGTCCACGACGGTGGTGCTTCTGAGCTTGGTGTCGGATTCTGGGAAGCAGATCCGAGACCGTGGAAGATGGTGCCGGGGAATAGGCTCCGTGTATGACGACGATGGTGGACCGGCTCCAGTGCGGCGTACGAGGTCGTTGATGAGGCAGATGCGCCGCGGTGGACGAGTACGCCGATGTAGAAGGGGAGGAGCACGAAGCCTGCGGTGCCGTGGAGAAGTCTATTTTGCGGTGGGGATAGAAAATGGGGAGTATTCATGTGTACTACTATGGGTTCCGGGGTGGGGTTGGCTGGGTAGGGTGAACCTGAAGTTACGAAAACAGCCCCCTACCAATCGTCATCCGTAGGCCTGTTCCGAAGGCTATGATGGTAACTTCCCACTGCTCGAATCAGGGTCACGGGAGATTTCCCGCCGACCTCAAAATTGTGACACTGAACTCCCCGTGTGGCGTGTTGGGTGATTCGCTAAGCAACTAGCGAGTAGTACTAGTAAACTCTGCATATTAGGTTTGATTGAAGTCAAACTTCCTAAAGTTTGACCAAGTTTATAGAAAAATATAAACATTTACCATAACAAATATGTATGATGTGAAAGTACATTCAATAATGAATCTAATGGTATTTATTTGTTATTGCATATGTTAATATTTTTTGTTATAAACTTTTTGAGAGTTTACAAAACTTGACTTTGACCAATGCTAATACGCGGACTTAAAAAACGGAGGGAGTACACATTTCTTTTCTTAGTTTGTAGTGAATTAATCATTTGTTGAAATTGTGAAATAAATATATTAGGCTACTGACTTCGAATGTAATGGTCTATACAATTCAATAGTTACAATCATTGTCGAATTCCAAGATGTATACGAGGTCTATAGTACTCCACAACATTCTCAAACTCACATAATCCCAGTCAAATGACAATCAAAATGCATTTCATAGTTATTACTTTGTAGGATGCAACAAAACCAACAATAACTCTACATCAGCCATTATAAAAGCAACATTTTGAACATCTCCCAATGTGTGAATGAAACGTGCAGAGAGAGCTTGCGAAGATGGAACAGATAGGGCGGCGAAGATTGTATGTATGTGGACGAGAGAGTAGGAGACAAACCTAACGAAACAGAGAGAGAGAGAGAGAGAGAGAGAGAGAGAGAGAAAGAGAGAGGAAGAAGTTAGGTCTATGAGAAAGATGGAGACATGTAATATACGTGAGATGCGTGTGCATCCAGATTCTGTACACGTGGAAGGAGAAGAGACAACAGGTTTGATGAGAGAGCTGGAAAAACATGGACGAGAGGGGAAGGATCTCATGGGTTGAGGGATTGATAATTTTGTGCGGGGGATAGAGGGATTGGTAATTTTGTGCAAGAGAGAGAGGGTGGGGGAGGAGTCAGTCAGCCGTCGTCACATCATCCTGCTTCCAAATGGCCCCGCATTCTCTAGCGCAGTGTGGTCGCCGTCTTTGATCTCCTCGATGCCCTCTTTGAAGATTGACGTGTTGTGCATGCTGGGGTGCAGAGAAGCACAAGCGAGAGTGGTCGCCATATAACCATGGATGGGGATGAATTGTGTGCTCGGGGGAGGGTGTGTGTGTGTGCTCTCTCTCTCTCTCTCTCTCTCTCTCTCTCTGTGTGTGTGTGTGTGTGTGACAGATATTGAGAGAAAACAAACCTAAGGAGAGAAATGTCTGTGTATGTGACGGAAAGCTACATGCTAAAAAGGGTATTCACGAAGAGATTGTGCGTGCGAGATAGAGAGCAATGTGCGGGCCTTGAGGTGGGCAGGGGTCGGGTGAGGGTGTCAAAATGTGCGCGTTGATGCATGTGTTACATGCGATCGTGCGAGGGACGGACGAATCAAGAGAGATGGTTGTTGTGCTACAGATGCTCCTCTCTCTCTCTCTCTCACACACACACACACAAGTAAAATAGAAGACCGTTCTCTCATGTATACACAACGTATCGGCATCTGTCTATGTCTCACTCATTGCATGATCATTTGCAAATTCACACCTCTCTATGTCTCTATAACATGCACACTGTCTCCACATTGCCCTTCCGCCACAACACACATATGGACACATACACATGTTTCTGTCAGTCACACACACAAAATCAGTATTAAAAAAACTAGGGCGCACCTAAAACGTCCAAATCCAAATAAACATGAACTGGAGCTAAATTCAATATATGGAAATATTGTAGCATCAAGAACTTTTCCAGGAAAAAAAAGTTGAGTCATATTCGGGGATTGTTTTCACACACAAAAAAAGGTTCAGTGGATGTCCTTCAAGCGCGACACGGTGACACATCGTTTGATCGACCACGCGGTTGCGGTTCACGCGCTTGCACAGGATTCCGTATCGTGGTTGTGGTAACTAATAAAAGCGTTGCCTAAGTCTAATGTTTACGTGTACTAGTACGGTTTTCTTTTAAGTTTGACCAACCCTATACAAAACTAAACTAAGCTCCCATACGCGCACTCATCAATCTGCCGCTGCCGCCGTTGCGCATGCCGGCGCCCTCCTGCTCCGGCCAACAATTTCTCGCCCATCACCGTCGTGTCGCCGCCATCCCTGTGCCATGAAGCCGAAGGCTCGCCCGCTCACGTTGTCTGCAGTCCCTCCTTGCGATGCCGCCACGCTGCCAAGCATGCGAGCAGCTGGTGGAGCCGCGTCTTTGCACGCAGCATACGAAGAGGAGGACGAGCGCGTGGTCCAGCACGTTGGCAAGGAGGAACTAGCGTGTCATTGTCATCTCCACCCGCGCGGAGGAGGCGCGCATGGTGGCTGTCACGGCGGAAGCCGGTCGCGCGTGTGTCGATGCCGCAAACAGGGTGCGGACGCGGAATCTACCTTCGAGACCTTGAATGCCACGTGGATCCTGCAATCTGACGGAGCAATTTGGGTCAGTCGACTCTTGTGAGCCGTTTGATGCAACATGGATGGCTAGAAGGGCTTCTTCAACCTCCGAAATTAATGCATAGTTTATCTTCTCAGCCGGCCACACGCCTAACCGCCTGCCGACGCCGCCGCGCCCTCCCCTGAACCGCCTGCCACCGGCATGCTCCCCCCACACCCGCCATCCGTTTAACCCCGGGCACAATCCATTTTTTTCTGGCGAATTGCATTCCACATCCAACACTCATAAGATAGATCATGGGCACCCTGCCACCCTAATATAGATACTGGGTTAGCTTCTCTGTCGTCTTCTTCCATCACTCCGTCGAACTTCTTTCACAAATCGACTGACCAAATTATACTACTAGTACGAACGTATTAAGTACAGTTGGAACACAAAGATATGAGCAGTAGTACCAACTGCATGAAGAACAGTAGTAAGACATAGTACTAGTACTACTGTACGTACTAAAGAGTTCAAATAACGAGAAAGAACATACACATAGTTCTGCTGGGGCCTCAGCACAACACACCCTTGAAAATGAACTAAGCAGTAGAACCAGCATGAGCGACGAGACTGCCACCTACTCGGAGTCCGAGTCCACGTCCTCGACTTCGTCCTCGTCCCTCTTCCTCTTCCTCTTCGCTGACGCTTCTTTGCTTGAACCGGACACTGGGCTCTACTTCTTCATCCAACCCTTGTAGATATTTAAACAAAGATAGGCATCCATTGTTGCGTACAGGATGTGATCTTCATCTAATGTCTTCGACTCCCATGCATGATGAAACTCGTGGTGAGGTTTCTTCAGTTTAGCGTACAAAGGATCAATCATGGCTGCTGCCAGGGTCAGCATTGAAGGCTGAGAGGAGGACACCAGGCTTGCCTTCTGGAGATCGAAGGGCTGGCCTACAACGAGGCCTATCCGACCCAAGACATCCCTATCGTTCCTAAAGTCTATAGTAACGAATTTCACTCTTTCATCCTTGAGGAAGTTCTTAAAATCCTCGCACTCAACATCGGCATGGCATATGTGGTAGACCAAGATGTACGCAAACCTGGATCACGGCGGGCTTCTTCTTCTCTGCCTCCTTTAGAATCTTCTCTCTTTGCAGGACTGTGGTGTACTCAACTTCTAGCCCAGAGACCCACTCATTCGTTGAACTGTTGAACATGCGTAGGAAGTGAGCAAGGCATGCTTTCACCATCGCGGATCCACGTGTGTAGATGATGATGAACTCATCACTGGTGATGGCTCTAACCTGGTACTCAGTGATACGTCTCCAATGTATCTATAATGTTTGATTGTTCCATGCTATATTATATTCCGTTTTGGACATTAATGGGCTTTATTATACACTTTTATATTACTTTTGGGACTAACCTATTAACCGGAGGCCCAGCCCAGAATTGTTGTTTTTTGCCTATTTCAGAGTTTCACATAAAAAGAATATCAAACGGAGTCCAAACGGAATAAAACCTTCGGGAATGTGATTTTCGAAACGAACGTGATCTAGAGGACTTGGACCCTACGTCAAGACATCAACCAGGAGGGCACGAGGTAGGGGGCGCGCCTACCCCCTGGGTGCGCCCTCCACCCTCGTGTGCCCCATGTTGCTCCACCGACGTACTTCTTCCTCCTATATATACCTACGTACCCCCAAACTACCAGATACGGAGCCAAAAACCTAATTCCACCGCCGCAACCTTCTGTACCCGTGAGATCCCATCTTGGGGCCTTTTCCGGAGCTCCGCCGGAGGGGGCATCGATCACGGAGGGCTTCTACATCAACACCATAGCCCCTCCGATGATGTGTGAGTAGTTTACCTCAGACCTTCGGGTCCATAGTTATTAGCTAGATGGCTTTATCTCTCTTTTTGGATCTCAATACAGTGTTCTCCCCCTCTCTTGTGGAGATCTATTCGATGTAATCTTCTTTTGTGGTGTGTTTGTTGAGACCGATGAATTGTGGGTTTATGATCAAGTTTATCTATGAACAATATTTGAATCTTCTCTGAATTATTTTATGTATGATTGGTTATCTTTGCAAGTCTCTTCGAATTATCAGTTTGGTTTGGCCTACTAGATTGATCTTTCTTGCAATGGGAGAAGTGCTTAGCTTTGGGTTCAATCTTGTAGTGTCCTTTCCCAGTGACAGTAGGGGCAGCAAGGCACGTATTGTATTGTTGCCATCGAGGATAACAAGATGGGGTTTACATCATATTGCATGAGTTTATCCATCTATATCATGTCATCTTACTTAAAGCGTTACTCTGTTCTTATGAACTTGATACTCTAGATGTGCTGGATAGCGGTCAATGTGTGGAGTAATAGTAGTAGATGCAGGCGGGAGTCAGTCTACTTGTCTCGTATGTGATGCCTATATACATGATCATACCTAGATATTCTCATAACTATGCTCAATTCTGTCAATTGCTCAACAATAATTTGTTCACCCACCATAATACCTATGCTCTCGAGAGAAGCCACTAGTGAAACCTATGGCCCCCGGGTCTATTTTCCATCATATTAATCTTCCAACACTTAGCTATTTCTATTGCCTTTTATTTTACTTTGCATCTTTATCATAAAAATACCAAAATATTATCTTATCATATCTATCAGATCTCACTTTCGTAAGTGACTGTGAAGGGATTGACAACCCCTTTATCGCGCTGGTTGCGAGGATTTTATTTGTTTGTGTAGGTGTGAGGGACTCGTGTGTGGCCTACTACTGGATTGATACCTTGGTTCTCAAAAACTGAGGGAAATAATTATGTTGCATTACTGCATCACCCTTTCCTCTTCAAGGGAAGACCAATGCAGTGCTCAAGAGGTAGCAAGAAGGATTTCTGGCGCCGTTGCCGGGGTATCTACGCAAAAGTCAACATACCAAGTACCCATCAAAAACCCTTATCTCCTGCATTACATTATTTGCCATTTCCCTCTCGTTTTCCTCTCCCCCACTTCACCCTTGCCGTTTTATTTTCCCTCTCTTTTCTATTCGTCCTTTTGTTAGCTCGTGTCGCCATGTGCCTTCTATATGCTTGCATCTTTGCTTGCTGAAAATCTATTGATATGGATCCACTTAAGGTGTTCTACTTGGATCATCTTAGATCCTTATGCGCTCGTGTTGAAACCCCAAATAGCCTAGTTGATGGGAAATCTTTAGATGAGCATGCTCATTTTGTGCGTCATCATTTGTCTGAAAAAAGGGAAGCTCTTATGGTATCATATAAATAGTTTGCTATGCTATGCTTGGAATCTTTGTGAAATTTGTGATTTTACTTGCTGCTCTAAGAACCCTAAAAAACACCTTCCCTACCTATGTGAGTTCAATGATAATGAAATATTATCTTCTTATGCAAAGGGTGTTTATAGTTACTATGATATCGAACAAATTGAAGAATTTGTCGTTTATAAGGGTGCTCATAAAGTTGCTTCTTTGATTGAAAAGTATGATTTTACTCTCAACAAATCTGAAAATTCCGTCATACTTAAATATTGCAATGAAAACTTTGCTCATAATGTCTATGTCCAAGACTTTATTGAAAGAGTGACTGTTGCTTTGGAAGAAAATAATGATATGCATGAATCTATAGATAATGATGATTCCGATGATTTTATTGAAATATCCCTTGATGAATATGATGCTTGTTATTCTTGTGGCCATGATGCCAATATTTATGAAGACGAATTTGCTATAGTTCCTTATGTTAAAAATGATATCGTTGCTATTACACCCATGCTTGATAGTTCCTTCGATGAAAAGCATGATTGCAATGATTCTACTATAAATTCTCTTGATGTCAATTGTGCTAATAATATGCAAAACCCTAAGCTTGGGGATGCTAGTTTTGCTATGTGCACTATTTTTTGCAATGATCATGATTGGGGTGATTCTTCTTATGATCTTCAAAATTTATTTAAGCCCCATGATGAATATGAGATTGATAGTAGTGTTTGAAATAATATTGAAAGTGGGTTTGGAAGAGTTTCAACTTTAGATCCCACATATTTGGATAATATTCAATCTTATAATTTTTTTATAAAAGTGGGCTTGGAGAGGTCATGACTTTAGTTAATGTTAATCCCACTATTTCGGAAGAGTGTCAACTTTGCATGCATGTGGATCACGAAAAGAATATGTTATGTGATAGCTATATTGTTGAATTTGCTTATGATCCTACATGTAATTATTATGAGAGAGGAAAATATGGTTGTAGAAATTATCTTACTAAATTACCTCTCGTCATGTTGAGATTGCTATCGTCACTTTCTTCTTCCTTGCATATGCTAGTTTTTGTTTGCCTTGCAAATTTGTTTAATTATAATATGCCTATGCATAGGAAGTATGTTAGACTTAGATGTGTTTGTCACGAGTTTTATGATGCTCTCTTTGCGCTTCAATTCTAGTATTTCATGTGAGCATCATTAAAATTATCTATGCCTAGCTAGGGGCATTAAACGATAGCGCTTGTTGGGAGGCAACCAAATTTTATTATTAGTTTTTTTGCTTTTTTGCTTCTGTTTAGGAATAAATGTTTGATCTAGCTTCTGGTTAGATGTGTTTTTATGTTTTAATTAGTGTTTGTGCCAAGTTTAACCTATAGGATCTTCTTGGATGATAGTTATTTGATCTTGCTGACAATTCCAGAAACTTTCTGTTCACGAAAATAATTGTTAAAAATAACCAGAACATGATAAAATATTGATTACAATTGCTGCTGATCAATAAACAAATTTTCTAGGTCTTCCTATTTTTGCTCAATTTTTGGAGTTCCATAAGTTTGCGTTAGTTACAGATTACTACAGACTGTTCTGTTTTTGACAGATTCTGTTTTTCGTGTGTTGTTTGCTTATTTTGATGAATCTATGGCTAGTAAAATAGTTTATAAACCATAGATAAGTTGTAATATAGTAGGTTTAACACCAATATAAATAAAGAATGAGTTAAGTACAGTACCTTGAAGTGGTGTTTTGTTTTCTTTCGCTAATGGCAGTCACGAGATTTTCTGTTGAGTTTTGTGTTGTGAAGTTTTCAAGTTTTGGGTGGAATATTTGATGGATTATGGAACAAGGAGTGGCAAGAGCCTAAGCTTGGGGATGCCCATGGCACCCCAAGATAATCTAAGGACACAAAAAGTCCAAAGCTTGGGGATGCCCCGGAAGGCATCCCCTCTTTCGTCTACTTCCAGGGGCATCCCCTCTTTCGTCTACTTCCATCGGTAACTTTACTTGGAGCTATATTTTTATTCACCACATGATATGTGTTTTGCTTGGAGTGTCTTGTATTATTTGAGTCTTTATTTGTTTGTTTGCCACAATCATCCTTGCTGTACACACCTTTTGAGAGAGTCACACTTGATTTGGAATTTGTTAGAATACTGTATGTGCTTCACTTGTATCTTTTGAGCTATATAGTTTTTGCTCTAGTGCTTCACTTATATATTTTAGAGCACGGCGGTGGATTTGTTTTATAGAAACTATTGATCTCTCCTGCTTCACTTATATTATTTTGAGAGTCTTAAAATAGCATGGCAATTTGCTTTAATTATAATATCATGAGAAATTTGATGCTTGATACTTGTTTTGAGATATAAAGGTGGTAATATCATAGTTGTGCTAGTTGAGTAATTGTGGAATTGAAAAATACATGTGTTGGAGTTTGTGATTCCCATAGCATGCACGTATGGTGAACCGTTATGTAACGAAGTCGGAGCATGAGGTATTTGTTGATTGTCTTCCTTTGTGTGGCGGTCGGGATCGCGCGATGGTTAACTCCTACCAACCCTTCGCCTAGGAGCATGCGTAGTAGTACTTTGCTTTGAGGGCTAATAATTTTTTGCAATAAGTACATGTGTTCTTTATGACTAATGTGAGTCCATGGATTATACGCACACTTACCTTTCCGCAATTTTCTAGCCTCTTCGGTATCGTGCATTGCCCTTTCTCACCTTGAGAGTTGGTGCAAACTTCGTCGGTGCATCCAAACCCCGTGATATGATACACTCTATCACACATAAACCTCCTTATATCTTCCTCAAAACAGCCACCATACATAACTATTATGGCATTTCCATAGCCATTCCGAGATATATTGCCATGCAACTTTCCATCGTTTCGTTTATCATGACACGCTCCATCATTGTCATATTGCTTTGCATGATCATGTAGTTGACATTGTATTTGTGGCAAAGCCACCATTCATAATTCTTTCATACATTTCGCTCTTGATTCATTGCATATCCCGGTACACAGCCGGAGGCATCCACATAGAGTCATATTTTTTTCTAAGTATTGAGTTGTAATTCATGAGTTGTAAGTAAATAAAAGTGTGATGATCATCATTATTAGAGCATTGTCTCAAGTGAGGAAAGGATGATGGAGACTATGATTCCCCCACAAGTCGGGATGAGACTCCGGACTAAAAAAAGAGGCCATAAAAAAAGAGAAAAGGCCCAAAAAATGATGAGAGAAAAGAGAGAAGGGACAATGTTACTATCCTTTTACCACACTTGTGCTTCAAAGTAGCACCGTGATCTTCATGATAGAGAGTCTCTCATTTTGTCACTTTCATATAGTAGTGGGAAATTTCATTATAGAACTTGGCTTGTATATTCCAATGATGGGCTTCCTCAAATGCCCGAGGTCTTCGTGAGCAAGCAAGTTGGATGCACACCCACTTAGTTTCTTTCGTTTGAGCTTTCATACACTTATAGCTCTAAGTGCATCCGTTGCATGGCAATCCCTACTCCTTGCATTAACATCAATTGATGGGCATCTGAATAGCCCGTTGATTAGCCTCATTGATGTTAGACTTTCTCCCTTTTTGTCTTCCCACATAACCCCTACCATTATACCTTATTCCACCATAGTCCTATATCCATGGCTTGCGCTCATGTTTTGCGTAAGAGTTGAAAAGGCTGAAGCGCATTAAAAAGTATGAACCAATTGCTTGGCTAAAACCAAGGTTGTACATGATATGAATATTTTGTGTGGGGAAGATGGATCATAGCCATACTATATGATTTTGTAGGGATAACTTGCTTTGGCTATGTATTTTGATAAGACGTAATTGCTTGGTTAGCATGCTTGAAGTATTATTGTTTTTATGTCAACATTAAACTTTTATCTTGAATCATATCAAATCTGAACATTCGTGTCACAATAAGAAGAATTACATTGAAATTATGCTAAGTAGCATTCCACATCAAAAATTCTATTTTTATCATTTACCTACTCAAGGACGAGCAGGAATTAAGCTTGGGGATGCTTGATACGTCTCCAACGTATCTATAATTTTTTATTGTTCCATGCTATATTATATTCTGTTTTGGACATTAATGGGCTTTATTATACACTTTTATATTACTTTTGGGACTAACCTATTAACCGGAGGCCCAGCACAGAATTGTTGTTTTTTGCCTATTTTAGAGTTTCACAGAAAAAGAATATCAAACGGAGTCCAAACGGAATGAAACCTTCGGGAACGTGATTTTCCGAACGAACGTGATCCAGAGGACTTGGACCCTACGTCAAGACATCAACCAGGAGGGCACGAGGTAGGGGGCGCGCCTACCCCCTCCTCGTGGGCCCCCCGTTGCTCCATTGACGTACTTCTTCCTCCTATATATACCTACGTACCCCCAAACTACCAGATACGGAGCCAAAAACCTAATTCCACCGCCGCAACGTTCTGTACCCATGAGATCCCATCTTGGGGCCTTTTCCGGAGCTCCGCCAGAGGGGGCATCGATCATGGAGGGCTTCTACATCAACACCATAGCCCCTCCGATGATGTTTGAGTAGTTTACCCCAGACCTTCGGATCCATAGTTATTAGCTAGATGGCTTTCTCTCTCTTTTTGGATCTCAATACAATGTTCTCCCCCTCTCTTGTGTAGATCTATTCGATGTAATCTTCTTTTGCGGTGTGTTTGTTGAGAGCGATGAATTGTGGGTTAATGATCAAGTTTATCTATGAACAATATTTGAATCTTCTCTGAATTCTTTTATGTATGATTGGTTATCTTTGCAAGTCTCTTTGAATTATCAGTTTGGTTTGGCATACTAGATTGGTCTTTCTTGCAACGGGAGAAGTGCTTAGCTTTGGGTTCAATTTTGCGGTGTCCCTTCCCAGTGACAGTAGGGGCAGCAAGGCACGTATTATATTGTTGCCATCAAGGATAACAAGATGGGATTTGCATCATATTGCATGAGTTTATCGCTCTACATCATGTCATCTTACTTAAAGCGTTACTTTGTTCTTATGAACTTAATACTCTAGATGCATGCTGGATAGCGGTCGATGTGTGGAGTAATAGCAGTAGATGCAGGCAGGAGTCGCTCTACTTGTCTCGGACGTGATGCCTATATACATGATCATACCTAGATATTCTCATAACTATGCTCAATTCCGTCAATTGATCAACATTAATTTGTTCACCCACCGTAATACCTATGCTCTCGAGAGAAGCCACTAGTGAAACCTGTGGCCCTCGAGTCTATTTTCCATCATATTAATCTTCCAACACTTAGCTATTTCTATTGCCTTTTCTTTTACTTTGCATCTTTATCATAAAAATACCAAAAATACTATCTTATCATATCTATCAGATCTCACTTTCGTAAGTGACCGTGAAGGGATTAACAACCCCTTTATTACGTTGGTTGCGAGGATTTTATTTGTTTGTGTAGGTGCGAGGGACTCGTGTGTTGCCTCCTACTGGATTGATACCTTGGTTCTCAAAAACTGAGGGAAATACTTGCGCTGCTTTACTGCATCACCATTTCCTCTTCAAGGGAAAACCAATGCAGTGCTCAAGAGGTAGCACTTAGCGGTGACCATGGAGATTTGGGAGGCCATGGATTTTGGAGGAGGGTTAGGAGAAGTTGAACTGGTGTAATGTGAAAGGACGGGATGACTGGGAGCAAACTGTTGTAAGGTACTGTACTAGTAGAAGACGGGGAGGAGTAGGGCGTGCGAAAGGCATGGGGGTTGCTGACTTGCCCGGTGGATAAACGACTGCAAGCCCCCAAAGAGTTCTCGAGAACTATGCGGGACCCACTAGATGTCATGTCTACTAGACCCATATCGTAGGCCTGACGGTATAGCTTCTGCCTGTTCGCATGCCATGCCGGCGCGTGGGTAACTTCACTTAATTCTGTCAACCGTTGTGCCTCCCACGACCTTCGCCTCCCTCGCGCGGTCACGCCCTTTGAGACTTCGGCCGGCTATAAATGAGCAATTTGTTTTTCCTACTCCGCATACATGATCCTCCCTCTGGTCCTTTTTACTCCCGTCAACCATTTGCAAAGTGTTTGACCAAATTTATACTAAAAATATCAATATCTACAATATTGATTATAATGAGTATAACAACTACATTTTATAATGAGTATAAAAATATTGATTTGACATTGTGAATGTTGATAAATTTTTCTATAAGTTTGGTCAAAGTAGAGGTACATTGACTTCAGACAAAACTTAAATGTACAATGCGGACTAGTTCCTCCGTCCAGGTGCGTTCCATGTCCTATCTTGTCATCACAACAAGGTTAGCTACTATTAGATTACTACTACCTCCCTTCTAGTTTAAAGGGCTCGATTCAAAATTTTCACCTACTCTTAGCAAGATAGAGGCGGTGGAATAGTTTTTGTAGTCTGCAAAAGCACTCAACTAATGTTGTCGTTCTGCACAAAAAAATGTGTTTACCAATGCATGCATGAACACTAGTCACTCTAACCCCCCTCTCTTCTTTAATTATTTGCCACATCAGCATGTTTGCTATTCCCGTGTGCATGATACCAGCTAAGATACCACCATTATGGCCAGCCTTAATCATCGCATGCAATAATTTAGTGCACCTTGAAATATGAACATGTGTGGGGCATGTATGTTTTTAATGACTTGAAACTATACCTAGCCCGGCATGCAAGATGACTTATTATGCACCGTTCCCCATACATGTAGGAAGCCCGTTCGTCTCCAAATCTTTTCCTCTCCATGTGTGGAAACAATATGCCTGCCAGACTCTCCTTCTCCTTCCGACGGTCCCACAACTCCACCCTGTGTGAAAAAAATCTACATGCATGACTCTCCTCCCCCCACGCTTGTCCAATCCGTTGTGACCAGCAATATTTCCACCCCTTCCCTCCCCCATAATTTACTCCAACAAATATGCCCACATAGCTGTTATGTTAATCACGCAACATATCTTCCGGGACGCTGCTTCAGTTACTTAACTGCATGTGCATTGGGTCACTGACATATGGTCCCAACAAGGTCTGGCCCACATGTCAGTGATGCAACTGGACCTGCAGTTAAGTCAGCGCAACTAAGTCCATATCTTACGTAGGTGTGCCACTTCTCACTATAAATATTGCGCCTCCCACGACATTCGGAAGAACGCTCACGTTCATCGCTATCTCCTCCCCCCCACTTCGACCACCATGGCATCGCCCCTCCCAAGCCCTAGGCACCCCTCGCTGCACCGCCTGGACGGTCATGCGTCGCCGTACCATTCCTCGCCGCCACTAGTCGAGGAGGACGCGTCGGCGTTCCACTCCTCGTCGCAACGCGTCGAGGTGGACGCATCGGCGTTCCCAATCTCGCCAGCATGCGCGTCGCAGGACGCGTCTGCTCCCCGCTATGGGGAGAACGCTGAGCCCCCCCCCCCCCAGCCTTGAGGAGCTTTGGAAAGAAATGGATGTCGCCATGTGGGAGGCTTTGCCGCCGCAGAGCACGCCAAAATGGAGGCAGAGAAGAAGGCCGAGGAAGAGAAGCGCGCCGCAGGGCAAGCTGCCTGGCAGGTCTATGTCACGTCCGACAGAGTCAGGCAATTGGCTCGTTGGCAGAAGGCTCATGCAAGGGACGTGAGGGTGGCGGAGGACACCCATGCCAAAGCCCTGAGTGCAGTCGGGTCCAAGTGCCTCATCTACGCTTGGCGGTACGTGGACCGGGTGCACGCTTCCAGCGAGGAGGAGTACACGCTGGCGTCGGATCACCACACCGGTGAGATTGCGCTTGCCCGCCGACAAGCCGCCAATCAGCACCTCGCGAGTTGTGAGGCTGAGGAAGAGGCGTTGTGTCGGCACGCTGGGAAACGGTCGCGCACCACGGCACTCGTGGCGCGCCGCAAGTGCTCCTGCGAGCGTCGTGGCTTTTAGTAGGAGTATAATTTAGTTTCGTAAGGTGATTTCATTAGTTCTGGGACGCAAATGATAAATCCCGAACGTTCGGGAATTATTAGCGTCCTTAATTAAGTATGTAAGAGGGAAAGTTTGGAAACCTTGTGTATCCGTACGCATTTTGTAAGTATAAGCATATAGCACAAACTTTACTATATACTATCGCACTACACGTCTCTCTCTATATATGCCTGAAGACTGTGCTACTCCCTCCATCCAGGTGAATAAGTCATCTTTGGTTGTGCATCGTGACCAAGAAGGAGGGAAGACTTTATACACCTAGACGGAGGGAGTGCTACTATTACTTATGTACGTGCAAATGCATGTTTTAACATTACGATGCGGTTTTTGTAAAAGTGGAAAAACAACACTAGTCAAGCCTGGGAAACGATTCAATGCAAAACAAATGCAAAAATGCTCGTTTGATTGTTTAATTTTAGCTTCCTTCTCTGTGGTTATTTCTCTGTCGTACTTTGTATGGAGTATCTCACTGGTCGGAAAGGCATGCAAATTCCCAAACCGCTTCCTACACCCTGTATCGAATTTTTTGCCTAACAAGTTGTGCCGTGCAATTGGAATTCCAACTTGAGTACTAGTACTACTAGTAGGAGTACGAGGGGCCAGTTTGTTTAGGCTTCTAGATTAGTAGTAATCCCATTACTACTAGCTCCGTCCTGGTTTATTTGGTCCCCATTGTAATCTGTGTCAAATTTTGATCATAAATTTAACTAATGAAATGTTTGTGCATGTCACATGCACTAACATTTTATCAGTTAAATCTTTGGTCAAAATTTACCACAAATTACAATGGTGACGAATAAACCAGGACGGAGGTACTAGTAGTAGTAGTTTAGAAGCCCAAATAAATGAGTGAGGCGCCTTAATGTTACTCTCCACTGTGACTAGTCTTGTGGGAAAAGTTGGGGAAGAGACGGCTTATTTTTTAGGCCGCCAAAAGAACTGGCCCTAGAAGTAGTAGCTAGGGATACTAGGAGTAGTAGCTAGGGATCGAGTGTGCGAGATGAACCGGAGAAAGTAAATGCAGAGAGATGAAATACAAAAAAGACGGAGGGATGTGATGGTTGCTTGTCCATTTATTTTACCAGGCCACCTATTACTGGCAGTGGTTGGGTTTTGTGATATGAAGGCTTTACTTTCGCGCCACGAGCGGGGTGAGAGTGAGACTCACATGCAGCGCCGCCCTCTACACTTGTACTACATCGATCGTGGTTTATTAGTCCCCCATTGAATTTGACTGAAGATTTAACTGACAAAATGTTAGTGCATGTCAAAAATACTATATCGTTGGATTCGTATTTGAACATAGTTTTCAATGATATAATTTTAGGTGACATGCATCAGCATTTATCGTACTATATATAATGTTAGTTCAATTTTTGGTCATACTAATCTATAGTAGTCCCTCCATTTACTTATACAAGGCCACTGTGGAATATACACTTTGCATCTATACAAGGCCACCAACAGTAATCGAGGCAAAATAAATGATATTTCCTCGTACTAGCAACCTATTTAATACTTGCATGCATGCAGTCATAATGATAGTCAGCTACTTCCTCCACTCAGTTTGCTTGCATGCAAGCGGCATATTAATGATCCGAGTAAATGAAAAGAAAAGTTGACTTGCAAAGCAGGTATTAAATTTTACATTGGTACATGTAATATGAGTTTGTGGACTTGTATATAAAAATGAAGGGAGTAGTAAGGTGCCCGTGCGTTGCATGGAAGAGTGAAATGCATTGATCAGGGAGTTGTTTATTTTGACAAAGGATGTGGGGGTCATCTCTAGAGCTCACTAACATCCGGGTGAAATAGATAAAAAGGTATCTTTTGCAAACAAAAGCGTTCAACTGTTCAACCTGCATCCAAAAATTGTGAAGAAATAACACGTATTGTGCTTTGCAAGAAATGATCTTTAAGAATTAGTTTTTCAGTATCAATTGTTATACATGTTGGCTACAGATGACATGGCACTTTCTTATAGTCAACAGTTGGCTATACTATTAAGTATTAACCATGCCCTTATACACCTAGACGGAGGGATTAAATCAGGATGACTTGGAAGGTGCAGAGGAGATGTAAGAAATGGTTCATAGTAAGTCTTTCACTAGTATTGTAGTAAAAATTCATACAAGGAAGATTCTAGACTAAACTATAAATGGATACACTTTTATTCATGCGCGATACTCCAGTAGAGCAAGATCATGCATGGAAGTCTCCACATGCTTAGACAACGGATTACACTGAGCGAAGACCAATGATCAACATTTAACTTGATAATGCGTATGTCCAGGTGAACCTCCTTGGAGTCCCCGTGCACCGCACTGGGGGGTAAATCATAACATGCGTCTTCCATGTCCACATCGGCGGGAAGGTCCTAGCTCTGCATAGTCCTAGTCAGCATGATGGAGCCGGTGTCGCCGCCCACATACCTCGGAGGGGTAGTAGCAGTGAGCACGCACCCGTACATCGGCCTCGTGTCAGTGTCAGCGCCAGCGGCATCGCCCATGACGCACACTACAGAGATGGGCCGGCGGCCTGCGCGGGCCTCGCCGGTGCCCACGATCAAGAGGAAGACGATGCTGTCCTCCTCTGAGACTAGCAAGCGGCGGTGATCCTCCAGCGACTCCGGCATAGTGAACGGGTAGCACATCTCGTACTTGATGTTCTCCGCCAAGGGCCAGTAGTGACCTTTTGTTTAGTAATGATATTTGGCGATTGTTCAGCACGAGCTCAATCCTGACGAATCCCACATGACCGTCAGATTTCCAACGGTGGCCTGTTTTTAAGCCATAGTATTTGACAAAACTGCCACCCTTACACACGTACTGTGACTATGTCGTGGGCATTTGCAACTGCCATGTCTCCCAGCGAACGTTTGCTGGGGATTGGAGTTAGCACCGATGGCGGTTCATAGTCGTTCCATGCTCGGGCTTTGAAGTTTGTAACTATTTTAGATTAGAATATACTATTCCTCCAATGCTAGTAGTAGAGCAGAGTCCTACTCCACTACTACTCTACTCAAGCAAGTTAGGGCATAGTAGTAGGTACTGTAGGGAGTACCAGTACTATGATCACTCAAGCAAGTTGTCTGACTTCGATATGACCCTACGTTGTTGGTATGTTTCTCGTAAGTCAAGCGGCGTGCTGTAGTCATCATCACCTATCCACTTACCGCAGCACATATTCGCTTCTCCATCTTTGTCCGCTCTTCCATCCCCGCTAAGGCGCTTCCCCCCTCGTCCAATATTCTATCCTCGCTAAGGGGCCTCCCCCTCGTCTGAAACCCAAGCACTAACAATGGCAGAACCGAGCAGCGTCCGCTGAATGAGTGGCTGGAATTCGCTCCCCACTGAGGTAATCAAGCTCATTGTTTCGCGTGTGGACAATCTCAGTACCATGCCGCTCGCTGCATGCTCGTCGGGGATGTACCGTTTACTCAAAGCCCTCAGGCCGGAGCTTTGTAAGCCAGCTACTTGCTTGCTGATGCCGCCTGATCTTCAGAAACGGTGTGTTACACAGCATAACGATCGTAGGGTGGTGAGCATCAACCCCCTTGACTGCGATCCAATCCCCGTCACCCTCAACTACATTAACGGTATGTACTGGGTCGGCATGAACACGTCTTGTATGGTGCTCATTGATGGTCGTGGCAGCTGGATGCTCGTGGAGGTCTACACCCGGCGATTGATCCCCCTTCCTTCGATTAACACTGCACTGCTTTGGCACCGCGGCCCAGAATACTCGGAATCTTACAGTAGCCAACATGATACCAAGTTTGATTTGCTCAAGGTTGTAATTTGCCAAGTGCCCACAAGATCTGCGAATTATAAAGACTTCAGGCTAATTGCGTTCTTCAACCACGGTCTCGCCTATCTAACAGGTCATTGCAGTAAGTGGATAAATCTACACGTCCATCGAAGGATCATACATCCTCCATGGTTCTCTAATGCCATTGAACACAAGGGCTTCATTTATGCTGTTGACTCCTTCTATGGCTGGACATATTGCTGGCCTACTCCAGTCATCGCGACAAACGGCTGTTACAGCAGTATGTTACTTTCCTATGATATCATGATGGCTTGCTTATATTACTATTAACATTTACCGAAAAAATATTCATGCTCATAACATGTTGTTCTTAAGATTGACTACATCAAGAGCCCTTCTTTATTTGACTCCAACTTGATATGATGTTGTAGGCCGCCAGGTGTCCCTACCCTTCCTAATCCCAGAACCTTTCAAAGAAAAGCGACATGGAAGTTACAAGTGGTTCTAGGCTCGATCATATGACGGCGAACGATTGATGATCGCTCGCACATACCGGACGTGTTGTTTCGCGGAATACAATCACAGTCACTGAAGGTCTTTGAGCAGGATCCCAACTTCTCTGGGCCTTCAGGAATTTTTGACTGGAGGTTGGTAAGTAGCCTTGGTACGCGCTCTCTATTTGTCGGACTGAATTATCCGCTTAACCAGGAGATAACCGATGGCAAGGATCATGATGGCAGCGCGGTTTCGTTCATCAGGCAAAACTGTGTGTACACACCATACCATGCATCTCTGCATGCACCATACCTTGATATGTGCCTCCATGCTCTGCAGCCCAAAGTAGGAGAGAGGGTCGCAAGTATCAGACTTCGACCTGCTGGCTGGAGTTTCCCCCACCAGGCACCCATCTGGTTCAAGCCGTCAGCCAATCTCCACAGCTTAATAAATAGTAACGTCTAACTGAGCCAGTTAGTAAGATGCGTACACTTGGTGTAGTAGGATCTTTATTTAGTTTGATGCAGACACTTGTTCTTTTTTGGTAGCCCTTTTGTAATGATGGCTGATGTTTGGTTTGGAAGAGAGAGTTGCGTCTTCACTCTTCTGGCCTGCTTACTGCTTCTGTTGCACCCCTAGCCCCGGTTGTTGTTGTTTCCAATGTATAATCAATAGTATATTTTGTCTGTTGGTTGAATAAATGTGTTGTTAGAATGACAAACACAATGTTTTGGAAGTCGTTGCACGGTTCGATCCTTTAGTGCCCCGTACCGTACGTAGCGCATACTATTTTTCGTACGGAACACATTTTCCACTTGTTGATAACATGCAGCCCACTGATGAAGGCCCAATAGAGGATCCCATAATTAACTGGAAGGGAGGCTCTCACATGAATCCGGCCCAGGTACATGCTCATGGTCCCCTAAACATAAATAAGTAAATAAATAAATAAATAAAGCTAAATGCTCATGCACCATTTCTTTAAATTCACGATTTAACAGGAGGATATTATTTCCTATGATAGTGTCGTTACATTCAGTCGATATTATTCTTAGGCAAAAATAGCGACCAGTCTTCTTTCTCCCAACATTTTCTTCCTGCAACCAGCGGACCCATGCAAATCATAGTCAACGTCATAAATAGTTCCGGTCCATTTTTATTTTTCAATAAGAATGTCCATCCCAGCCAAGCACATTGGCGACAACACTTTATCCTCCGTCTTGGTGCGCTCGCCGCGGCGCCGCCGTCCGACCCTGTCAATATAGTTTTTTTGAAATGGTCCCTGTCAACATAGTGAATCGGGAGAGGACTGTAGTTGTGAGTATGATAGTACGGACCCACCAGGTCCATCCCGAACACAAGCAAGCACCTCTTTTACTACTCAGATGAACCCCTCGTTTTTTTACTCTAATCCACCCTGCTGATATCTGGGACCCACATCATTTTCAACGTATAGTCAATTAACGACAGAATTGCACAACATTTTTTAGTAGTAATTCGGAGCAGCAGGCTATAACCTGGGTTGTGCGGTCTCTGTGGCCCGTCTAACAACATGACCAGCCCAGCAGTTTTTTCTTTGGGAAAATAGGTAGCCCAGTATTTCTTTTTGAAGAATACCCAAGCTAGGCCTATTTTTTTCTCCGACTTACTAGGCTGCAAATATTTCAAGACGAGGAGGGATGCATTCCGGCCTGGCCAAAGAGTATGGTCATTGTCTGTTAAAAGTAATATCAAAAGGGGTTGAAAATTCCAAAAAAATATATAGCAAATGGGATATTAGTTTCTTTTTTTGTTTTTGTTCTTCACTGATATCTTATACTGTATTTCATTGGATTTAACATGAGATATTACAAATTTATTTTTAATTTTGTTTTAGTATGGCTACTAATTTTTGGATTAAGAATATTTTGTTCCCTAGCAAAAAATTGCGAAGTTTCAAAATTTTGCACATATTTAGTTAATTTTTTTAACCCTGGTACTGATCAAAAAATGGGAGCAATTCTAAAAATGGAAAACGGGCTGCAATAACTTCCATATGAATTAGAAAATGAGTAAAAAATATAAAAATAATAGAAAATGGGCTGTACACACCACAGATTTTGAGGTTGACTTGTTTACGCAAGGCTTTGTCAGTCAACACACGATTCTAGCAGCAGCGACTGTTGGATGTCCATCCAACGGCCGACGTGCTTCTTCAATCTCTGATCTTCCTGTTCCAGCCACCTAAACTAGCGCCGACGGGACTGCCTACTCCCTCCTCTTGTGGCCCGCTATGATGTTGCGCAGGCTTCCCTGGCCCACCCTACTCCCTCCGCTAGCCTGGCCGCACGCAATCATCTGCCTCCTTATTACGCGAAAAAAATGATTCCTCCCTCTGACATCTGGGGCGCACCGGTTGGGAGGCTGACCTATGGGCCTACTAAGTTGACGCGTATGCAGGGCTTGTCAACTTAGTCAACAAACGATTCTAGCAGCAGTAACCGTTGCATTTGAATCGAACGGTCCTGCTGCTTCTTCAATTGTTGCTCTTCTTGCACTAGCCGCCCAAACTAGCGCCGACGAGACCGCCTGCTCCTGCCTCTAGTGGCCGACTGTGCTGCCGTTGAGGCCTCACCGCCCCCTACTACTCCCACTGCTAGCTAGGCCCTGCGGCGATGGCAGCCTCACACCGCAGCCGAACTAGTGAACCCTCGTGCTCCTCTCCGCGTGGGCATCCACTGCCACGTCTTACCCGGCTCCGTGCCGTCCCCTTCCTAGGCCTCGCCGTCATCCACCACCTTGGATGCGCTCGGCGTGGAGTGGTCGACATGGTCAATGAACGACACCATCGGAAGTAGACTGTGCGTGGAGAGGCTGACAGCTGGGTCCACGGTCGCACGTAAGGAAATGCCTCCTTATTACGCACAAAATAATGATTCCTCCACCTGACAGCTGGGACCCACCGGAAGGGCCTCTGTATTTCACGAAAAAAACGTTCCACCGCTGACAGGTCGGACCCACCAGCTATATCTTCACACGCAAGGAAGTGCCTGCTTATTACGCACAAAAAGAATGAATACCCCATTCTAGTTGGGACCCACAATAGTGGGAGGCTAACTTGTGGGCCAACTAAGTTGATGGGGACGGAGGGCTTTGTCAACTTAGTCAATATGAACGATTCTAGCTCCATGATCGTACGATGTCCATCCAACGGCTGTAGTGCTTCTTCAACCTTTGGTCTTCTTGCTCCAGCCGCCCAAACCAGCGCCGATCGTGCCTCGTGCTCCTACCTCCCGTGGCCGGCTGTAATGCTGCGGAGGCCTCACCCCCTGTTATTCTGGGGCGACGGCAGCATCACACCGCAGCGAACTAGTGAACCCTCATACTCCTCTACGCGTGGGCATTCACTGCCGCATCTTCCCCGGCTCCGCGTCGTCCCCTTCCTAGGCCTCGCCGTCATCCACCTCCCTGGTGCTCTCGGCGTAGTGTGGTCAACATGGTCAAGGAACGGCTTCCATCGGACGTGGACTGTACGTGGAGAGGCTGACGGCTGGGTCCACGGCCACAGCAAGGAAGTGCCTCCTTATTACGCAGAAAATAATGATTCCTCCACCTGACAGTTGGGACCCACCAGAAGGGCCTCTGTATTTCACGAAAAAAACGTTCCCACCGCTGACAGGTCGGACCCACCAGGTATATCTTCGCACGCAAGGAAGTGCCTCCTTATTACGCACAAAAAGAATGAATACCCCCTGCTAGCTGGGACCCACAATAGTGGGAGGCTGACTTGTGGGCCAACTAAGTTGACGGGGACGGAGGGCTTTGTCAACTTAGTCAATATGAACGATTCTAGCTCCATGATCATACGATGTCCATCCAACGGCCGTAGTGCTTCTTCAACCTTTGGTCTTCTTGCTCCAGCCGCCCAAACCAGCGCCGGTCGTGCCTCGTGCTCCTACCTCCCGTGGCCGGCTATGATGCCGCGGAGGCCTCACCCCCTGTTATTCTGGGGCGACGGCAGCCTCACACCACAGTGAACTAGTGAACCCTCATACTCCTCTACGCGTGGGCATCCACTGCCGCGTCTTCCCCGGCTCTGCTCGTCCCCTTCCTAGGCCTCGCCGTCATCCACCTCCCTGGTGCTCTCGGCGCGGCGTGGTCAACTTGGTCAAGGAACGGCTTCCATCGGACGTGGACTGTACGTGGAGAGGCTAACGGCTGGGTCCACGGCCGCAGCAAGCAAGTGCCTCCTTATTACGCAGAAAATAATGATTCCTCCACCTGATAGCAGGGACCCACCGGACGGGCAACCGTATTTCGCGAAAAAAAACATTTCCCCCTGACTGCTGGGACCTACCAGCTACATCTTCGCACGCAAGGAAGTGCGTACGGGCAAAAAAAACGATTCGCCCTCCTGACTGCTGGGACCCACCAGCTACATCTTCGCACACAAGGAAGTGCCTGACAGTCCGGACCCACCTGGTCGAAGTGTATGTAGCATTGTCATTCTGGTCGCGAACGTGTACGTACATATTGGTCGATGTAGAGGCGCGCACGTAGCATGTACACATACCTACAGCGGCCAGGGTGCAAGAAAGTAAATACGGCCACGTACGTACATACGGGCGGGGTCTCGAACACCTACTCGCGCGTACATACGGCCAGGGCTCGTGTACATGGCTGGGTCGGAGCAGAGAAACTGCGCCATCGTCGTGTTCATGGGGAGGCAACGGAATGCGTTGTGTTCATCGGGAGGCAACGGAACGCGTGGGAGCCAACCGGCTTGGACGGAATAGCCGATGGAAACGAGGCTTGGCGTACCGCACAATGGAGGAAACGGCCTTGTGTTCGACCGGCCACGTTCAAAACGGGATCCTGTTTATCAGGAGGGGTCCGGCGTACCGCAAAACGGAGGAAACGGACCTCCTACGGTCGAAACGGGGTCCTCCTGTTGATCGGGAGGGGTGTGGCGTACCGCAAAACGGAGGAAACGAACTTGTGTTGGAGTGCTACGGTCGAAACGGGGATCTTGTTCATCGGGAGGGGTGTGGCGTACCGCAAAACGGGACTCCATGAGACACTGTTCATCTCCACCGTCGACCCCCTCCAGCCTCCACGGGCTACTGTTCATCCACCGTCGACCTCCTCCAGCCTCCACCTGCGACTGTTCATCCACGGGCTCCTATTCGTCCAGCCTCCACCGCGCGCTACTCCATCGGCTACTGTTCAACCAACCCTCTCCATGGGCTCCTGTTCAACCACCCCTCCACGGGCTACTGTTCATCCAGCCCTCCACCATCTACTGTTCATCCAGCCCTCCACGGGGTGGTCCTGTTCATCCAGCCCTCCACGGTGTCCTGTTCATCCAGCCCCAATCGGCTCGATCGATCGGGGTCCTGTTCATCCAGAGGAAACACCACGGGGTCCTGTTCATCCACCCCCACCCGGAACTATTCATCCAACCCCCCCCCCCCAGCAACACTCACTGTTCATCCAGAGGCAGCATCGATCGGCTTCAGTTAGCAGCAGTAGTGAAGGAATCGCTCGATCGGGTTCAGTAATGCGTAGCCTGCAGTGCAATCGCTCGGGTTCAGTAGGCGAATGCCTCACTCGGGTTCAGATAGAGCCCAACGCCTCGCACCCACACGCGTGCGTGTACGAGAGAAACGCGCAAACCTCCATGCATCACTCGGCCCCGATCACCCACCGTAACCGGGAACACACCAATATTTTCCTCGCCCTCTCTTCTACCACAGTTTTTTCCATCATGGACGGCCCAAAGAATGTCATGCAGTTGCGTCTCCAGCCCGCCCAGGACGAAAAGCCCATTTTCTGTCATGATTTTTTGCCATAGAAGTAGGAGCCCACCACATCTATGATGATATCGGGTTTTGTCACAATTATCGTCATAGAAGTGTCATAAGTATGACAGGAAAAAAATTCGTTCGGCCCAAAATGTCACGGATGTGTCTCTTTTTTGTAGTGCTCCCACTTATGATTAACCCCTTTCGCAAGCATCCACAACTATGAAAGAAGAATTAAGATAAATCTAACCATAGCATGAAACATGTGGATCCAAATCAGTCCCTTACGAAGCAACGCATAAACTAGGGTTTAAGCTTCTGTCACTCTAGCAACCCATCATCTAATTATTACTTCCCAATGCCTTCCCCTAGGCCCAAATCATAATGAAATTTCATGTAGTCGATGTCCACATAACACCACTAGAGGAAAGACAACATACATCTCATCAAAATATCAAACGAATACCAAATTCACATGCTTACTTATAACAAGACTTCTCCCATGTCCTCAGGAACAAACGTAACTACTCACAAAGCATGTCCATGTTCAAGATCAGAGGGGTATTGGATATCATTAAGGATCTGAACATATGATCTTCCATCAAATAAACCAACTACATCAACTACTAAGAGTAATCAACACTACTAGCAACCCACGAGTACCAATATGAGGTTTTGGGACAGAGATTGAATACAAGAGATGAACTAGGATTTGAGAGGAGATGGTGATGATGAAGATGTTGATGAAGATTGACCCTCCCTCAATCAGAGGGTCATTGGTGATGACGTTGGCTTCGATTTCCCCCTACCGGAGGGAAGTTTCCCCGGCAGAATCGCTCTGCCGGAGCCCTAGATTGTTTCTGCCTAGGTTCCGCCTCGAGACAGCGGCGCTTTGTCCCGAAAGATCTCCTCTTTTTTCTAGGTCAAAACCCTCCATATAGCAGACGATGGCCAGTGGGGCCACAAGCCCTAGGGGTGCGCCCTGGGGGTAAGGTGTGCCCACCAGGCTTGTGGCCTCCTAGTGGGTCCCCTTTTGTTGTTTCTTCGCCCAATATGTTTTATATATTCCAAAAAAAATCTCCGTAAAGTTTCAGGACATTTGGAGTTGTGCAGAATAGGTATCTCATATTTGCTCCTTTCCCATCCAGAATTCCAGCTGCCGACATTCTCCCTATTCATGTAAATCTTGTAAAATAAGAGAGAAAAGGCATAAGTATTGTACCATAATGTGAAAATAACATTCCATAATGCAATAAATATCAACATAAAAGCATAACACAAAATGGACGTATCATAGATCTTCACGAAGTAGATGATCTGCTTGCCTTTACAAACTTCTTGGTTCAACTCCACATCATGTCAAAGGCTCCCAAGCGACACCTAAGCAATCTAGGAGACACCACTCTCCAAAAGGTAATTGGTGGTGTGTTGATGATGAACTCCTTGCTCTTGTTCTTCAAATGATAGTCTCCCCAACACTCAACTCTCCCTCACGTATTTGGCTATGACGGAAGAAGGATTTGAGTGGAAAACAACTTGGGGAAGGCTAGAAATCAAGGTTCAAATGGTAGGAACAGAATCTCTTGATCTCAACACATGAGTAGGTGGTTCTCTCTTAGAAAATGAATGGTGGACATGTAGGCATGTTCTGATGGCTCTCCTCAATGAGGAAGAAGGGGTGGAGGGGTATATATAGCCCCCGACACAAAATCCAACCGTTACACACTTTTGACCCATCTCGGTGGCACCGATCAGATAATTCGTTGGCACTAATGTGTGTAAAAATATGAACGTTAGGAATCTTGGTGGGACCGACGGGAACAACTCGGAGGGACCGATGTGCAATGGCTTAGGGAAAACCTCATCTCGGTGGCGCCGATTGCATCATCTCGGCGAGACCGAAGTGAAGCAATAAGCAACAGAGAATTAGTCAAGCAATCTCGGTGAGACCGATTGCAACATCTCGGTGAGACCAAAATAATTGCAACAAGCAATAGAGAGCTGGTAAGGCCATCTTGGTGGGACCGAGATCCATATCGGTGGATCCGAATTGTTAGGGTTTTGGTAGTGGCTAAGTCCAGATGAACTCGGTGGCTCCGGATAGGAAATATTGGTGGGGCTGAGTTGGAATTTAGGGTTTGGACATATTTGGATAGATAAAGTGGCTGAGGGTTTTGGAGAAATATCACTAAGCACTTGACCAACAAGATCACTAAGCAACACCTCATCCCCTTTTAATAGTATTGGCTTTCCTATGGACTCAATGTGATCTTGGATCACTTAAACAAAATGAAGAGTCTTGACCTTTTTGCTAATCCATTTCCTTAGCATTTTGAGGGGTCCACATCTCTAGCCTTGCCATGCCAATCATTGAACATCCTCAAGTATTTATCTTGAATAGACATTAGTTCAATGAGATATATGTTGTTATGAATTACCAAAACTACCTGGGGATTAGTTGCACTTTCGAAGATCTTTGTAATTGGGCATCATTTGGATCAATGTGCACATGGTATCATATTTTCCATCAAGACTCTAAGCATCTTCTTGATGATGAAATTGTCGGTCATCTCTTCACTTCCTAAGCCGGCGATCTCATTTGTGATAAGAGCAAGCCTAGAGTACATTTTAGCGACTCCTTCAGCACCATCATTCATCTTGAACTTGTCAAGTTGACTTTGAAGCACATCTAACTTGGATTCCTTGACGGACTTGGTACCTTCGTGCATATCAACCAAAGTATCCCAAATTTCCTTTGCATTCTCGAGGCGGATAATCTTGTTGAACTCCTGGGGGCACAAACCGTTGAAGAGAATGTCACAAGCTTGATCATTCTATTGCAACATCTTCAATTCTTCCGCAGTAGCTTCATGATCTGGTTCCTTTTCATCCTCGAAGAATTCACCTTGTAAGCCAACACAAACAACATCCCAAACAACAGGGTTAACTATGACGAAGAATATGCATTTTCATCTTATGTTTCCAACTAACAAAGTTTGTACCATTAAAATATGGGCCTCTACGGTGATAGTTACCCTCACTAGACACCATACTCTCCTAGGTTGTGAAACCAATGCAATGGAGACCAAAGCTCTGATACCACTTGTAGGAATATGTTTAGAGGGCGTGATTAGACTACTTGACCAAATAAAACTTATCATTTTCCCAATTTTAGTTGTAGGCAAGTTTTTGCAATTCTACCAAGTCAAGTAGCACTACTGCAGGATGCTGCTAACGTCACACATGAATTAGAGACCCTTCGACCTAACTATGTGCAATGCATTAATCGCAAAATAGTGTTCTAATAAAACCTTCACCAACATAAGATGAACTATGTGCGATGGAGGAGACATCAAGCACGCTTCAGATTAGAGATGTGTGTGGCATATACTTGATCCATACAAACTGTTTGCAATGAGCATAACAACAAAAGGTCAGCCAGATCAAGGTGTGTGCGATGTATGGCATACAGTTCACTTGGATGAACTATTTGTGATTACCTAACACAACATAAACAATCAACCAGATAAAGGTGTGTGTGATATATGGCATACAGTTCACTCAGACAAACTTTTTGTGATGAGCCAACACAACAGAAAGGGTTCAACTTAACAAGATGTGTGTGATACGCTGCAAGCAGGCCAGTAATCAGAAATGTGTGGGAAGACCGATAACAACACAGACGATTCCTGCTAATAAGCAGTGTGTGTTGTGGGTAAACGCTTACTGGTAAACAATTGTCAGCGATTGCTGAAATCATCACCGATGGGTTCCCTAGTTTGGTCCGTGGGTAATGTGATTTGCTCTGTCCGCACAACATCTACGCTCTGTCTACAGAACAACAACATATATGTTATTAGAACATGATTGCATAACCAAATTAAACATCCAATTACATAAGTGACTACACACATAACATTTGCACACACCAAAGTAAACAATTACATGCCTACTAAACTAGAAGAAAAGATCATCTAATCATCTGCTTGTTGTGACGACGCTTGCAATTGCTCTGCTTCTGTCTAGATCCCTGTCTGTTTTGGGGAAGGAGGCACTTCCTCATGTCAACGACCCACCTGTACATCGTGTAGCTCGTGTACGCCTCCTTGGATGCTTAGACGATGTGATCTTCATCGAGTTTGTCCATCCAGGCCGAGTGCCAGGCATGCTTGTCCTTATTGTAGGAATCCTTCATGTCTCTGTAGTAGGGGTCAATGATGGCCTCAGCGAAGTGAACCAATGAGTCCTTCTCATGCTTCTTGTTGGCCCAGATCTTGTATTGGCCCTAGATGTCGACAAGATTTTGGTAGGTGATGACCATTTTTTGAGAACCTTTACATTGTTGGTGATGTCCACGGTAGCAAACATGTAGTGGGGGCTGTTGACAAACCTGGCGAAACTCTCATAAGGCTTGTGGCCAGGCGGTAGTGGTAGACAAGAACGTGATTGCGCATGAACATTAGGGCGATGGTGACCTTGTGACGAGACCCGGCACGAGCGCGTGTGTACTCGAGGTCGAATCCAATCACCTTGTACTTCTCTGCAGCAAACAACAACTCCATATTCAGGATGGAGTTCTCCACCTAGATCGGGTTGTTGGTGTACACTATCGAGAACTCCATGAACCTTCTGTGGGTGTCCACTACGGTATGCATGGTGAACTGCCGCTCGTCGTCGACAGCCGCTGGAAGCGCCATCGGAGCCGCGCGGGATACCCTATCTGTATTTGTCGTCGTGGGTGTGCTTCTTGCAATACTGGGGTGCGATCAAAAGGTTAAAGAGACACAAGGATTACATGACCGCAGTAATAAATGGGGGATCGGACAGCTTGTAATTGTCACATCTTGTCACCGCATTGCTAGCAGAGGATTCCAGTGGACGCTTAAGAACCCCACATGCATTTCGTTTGACCACGCGTTGGCTCAAAGAGGCGTCAAATGCATCTTTGGTTAGCCTGTTCCTGCACAACCACATAGGTTACTGCGTGCAACCATGCAAGCTTCCCACCTGGCTCATTTGGCAACGCGTCGGCTAGAAGAGGAATCTTGGGCGTTAATTTACTGGCAAAAGCTTTGCAAAAATGAAGTGTGTGGAATGACTTAAAGCAACGCACACATTCGAGAATAAGTTTACCCGTGGGTGATGAGGTCAAAGTTACACAGACGGGTAATGATGGACACTCGAGTGCGATAATTCGACGCTCTACAGGGCACACAGTTGAAGAAACCAACTATGTACAATAATGTCGAAGATCGCTGTTGAGTCTGCAATATAGATCGTTTGCAATGAGATCGACAAGGGAAACACATTCGAGAATCGTAAATAAAATAAAGTCCATTGAGGTCCAAACATTAATCATCCATTGCATATTAAGGTCAAAATAGTAGAACCAATATACGATTCTCATACGATGATATTTCTATGATTGTACCACAAAAGCGCAAAATATTACAAGGTTCAAACTGATATTAAAAATGAAATTGGAAGATTACAAGGTTCAAACTGATATTAGAAATGAAATTCAGCTCATGAAGCTACAGACGCCCGCGTTGATCAGCTGAACACGGACATATGAGAGGTTCAAACTGATATTACCACTTGTAACACTTGTTTCAAAACCTCACATTTCTGCAAAGGGATCAGCCACTGACAAGTCATGTATGGGCTTGACGTGATGAATTTTGATTACTCTGTCAACTAAACTTCCTAAATGAAATTCAGCTTCTATAGAGCCTTTTCCATTCTGCTGTATCCGCTGGCGTTGATCAGCAAACCATTCAATTTTGGAAAATAAACGTAGGGCAAACCTCATTACCTTTAGCACCCTTGCTCTCACAACAAAGAACCTGGCGAATATAATCTTCGGTAAGGTCCCACAGTTGGAGTTCAAAGTAATTTCTGAGAGATGCAGATCAAGGCATTTGATGTGATTGTTATATTGTATTACATTATCCACTACTGTGCCTAATCTTATTTGCAAAAGAAGAGAACATATTAGTGCCTACATGCAATTTTGAACACTACTACAAGCCTCTTTGATTTGCAGGATTTCTAAAATACACGAATAGAGTGACATGCTATCTTCGATCCTTATGATTAACATGGGCATTTGATTACAATCTCGAAAAATTGTAGGTTCTTCACAAGAAGTGGATTTATGAAGAGCAGAAAACAATAAAAAATGAAGCAAAATGAATAAACTGGAACACCGTGCTACATAGCGCTGCATGCCTATAGAAACAAAGCTTATCGCACTTACTGAGCTGGCCTATTGCGCTCACCTCAACATCACGTCATCCGTTTGACGCCTACATGCATCAACTATGGAAAATCTTATTGGATGCTCGCTATGTCAAATAGTCGCCCAAACGCACAAGCTAGTGTAACCGCGCCTCCATGAGAGGCAAATCTATGCCGACCATGCAAAAAATCACGTTTTCTTTTCTTTTCCAAGAGGCACGGATTTGCTTCTCATGGAAATTAAAAAACTGTATTTTTCTCGTAATTTTGTCCATAACCAAGGAAAAACCCGACAAAAACCGAACAACAACAAAAACCAAGAAAATCCCATCTAAAACCCGGAAACTCATAAAGAAAAATAACTTTAAAAAATCCCGAGGGAGCACCTAACACGCGACACGTGACGGTGGCCGAGAGCGCATCACTTAACATGCTCTCAGTCCATCAAAGTGACATTTGAGGGGTTGCCGCAAGGGGTAACCATACTTAGTTGCTCCCCTAGTTAGAAGCTCTCCCGAACTCGCTAGTTAAACATCCAAATGACCCGGGGAGTTACATTTTAAGATGGCTATTCCTCCCGCATTTGCCTGCATAAATTTCAACTACTATCCGAACTAACTAGACGAAATTCGTGCAAACACGACCGTATTTCATATTAACCAGATGACATTCACGCAAACATGTTGCATTTCACATAAACATGATAGAATTACTTACATTTCAGACATACCTCAACTTAAAGTGGTGATCGTCTGACTCTAGAGGTATAATTCCTAAAGTAAATGATCGTTAGTGTATGTTCCTCGTCTCTGGCCATGAGCCCCAAGAACTGAAGCTTTGTATTCCCTAGTTCCGCTTCGCTGCTCTCCAACTCCGCCTTCGAAGCCCCATGAAGTGAAGCTATCTGCCTCCACGTCGTCAACAAGCGGCTAACCAACCAACAATGTTCAGCCCACCAAGATTGGATTCAATGGAAGGGGAGCAGCGGTGGGCTTCTTGGGACCGAGCGGCGGCGACTTGCCGTGCACTACTCTTCCTCATTGCCGGTGGTGCGTGTGGACATGTCGTCTTCGTGGCCGTGGCAGCGTGGCGTGGCCAGGGTGTAGCCGACGATGTCCTCCTCCTTCTTGTCGGTCTTGCCCCAAACCTAGCCCGCCGCCTCATCGAGATCCTTGTAGGTGGCATCCAGTTCCGCCTGACGCTGCCGGTACCAGCATCGGCTGAGGTGGATCGGGCGGGCGGAGCGGTATGACTCGAGCAGCGTTGACTACTCCGTGATGTTCGTGTCCGGCGCGATCTTCCTACCGGTGTTGAGCTTCTTCTCCTCCTGCTGGTGCTCCTGGAGGAGTTGGAGGTTGTAGGCTGCGTCGGCCTACGCCTCCTCGAACTTCTTCACCCTCTCCTCTCGCACCATGTCCATGTAATGGGCAGGGCCCTCGCCGATGGTCATGGTGCAACGACCACTAAGGGTGGAGCCGACGGCAAGGATGGTGCCGGCTCATCGCCGGCCGCATCCTCCATTGGGGCATCGTCACCCTCGGCCTGCCTGTCGGCTGATATGTCCATTTTGCATCATGCTTTTATATCGATATTTATTGCATTATGGGCTATTATTACACGTTATGTCACAATACTTATGCCTATTCCCTCTTACGTTACAAGGTTTACATGAAGAGGGAGAATGCCGGCAGCTGGAATTCTGGGCTGGAAAAGGAGCAAATATTAGAGACCTATTCTGCACAACTCCAAAAGTCCTGAAACTTCACAGGGGAAGTTTTTGGAATTAATAAAAAATACTGGCGAAAGAATCAACCAGAGGGGGCCACCCACCATCCACGAGGGTGGGGGGGCGCGCCCCCCTGTCTTGTGGGACCCCTGGCAGGCCTCCAGTGCCCATCTTCTGTTGTATGAAGTGTTTCACCCTGGAAAAAATCTCAAGCAAGCTTTCGGGACAAAACACCGCCGCCACGAGGCGGAACCTTGGCGGAACCAATCTAGGGCTCCGGCGGAGCTGTTCTACCGGGGAAACATCCCTCCGGGAGGGGGAAATCATCACCATCGATCCTCTCATCGGGAGGGGGTCAATCTCCCTCGACATCTTCACCAGCACCATCTCCTCTAAAACCCTAGTTCATCTCTTGTATCCAATCTTTGTCCCAAAGCCTCAAATTGGTACCTGTGGGCAGCTAGTAGTGTTGATTACTCCTTGTAGTTGATGCTAGTTGGTTTATTTGGTGGAAGATCATATGTTCGGATCCTTTATGCATATTAATATCCCTTTGAATATGAACATGAATATGATTTGTGAGTAGTTACATTTGTTCCTGAGGACATGGGAGAAGTCTTGCTATAAGTAGTCATGTGAATTTGGTATTCGTTCGATATTTTGATGAGATGTATGTTGTCTCTCCTCTAGTGGTGTTATGTGAACATCGACTACATGACACTTCACCATTATTTGGGCCTAGAGGAAGGCATTGGGAAGTAATAAGTAGATGATGGGTTGCTAGAGTGACAGAAGCTTAAACCCTAGTTTGTGCGTTGCTTCGTAAGGGGCTGATTTGGATCCATATGTTTCATGCTATGGTTAGTTTTACCTTAATACTTCTTTTGTAGTTGCAGAGGCTTGCAATAGGGGTTAATCATAAGTGGGATGCTTGCCCAAGGAAGGGCAGTACCCAAGCACCAGTCCACCCACATATCAAATTATCAAAGTAACGAACGCGGATCATATGAGCGTGATGAAAACTAGCTTGGCAATAATTCCCATGTGTCCTCGGGAGCGCTTTCCTTTATATAAGAGTTTGTCCAGGCTTGTCCTTTGCTACAAAAAAGATTGGGCCATCTTGCTGCACCTTATTTACTTTTATTACTTGTTACCCGTTACAAATTACCTTATCACAAAACTATTTGTTACCAATAATTTCAGTGCTTGCAGAGAATACCTTACTGAAAACTGCTTGTCATTTCCTTCTGCTGCTCGTTGGGTTCGACACTCTTACTTATCGAAAGGACTACTGAAAGGATCGATATAGTTGACTAGAGGGGGCTGAATAGGCAACTAGCAATTTTTAGCTTTTCTTTAACAATTTAAACTTTGCATCAAAGTAGGTTGTCTAGATATGCAACTAAGTGAGCAACCTATATGATGCAACAATGATAAGAACACAAGCAAGCAAGAGATACAACACAAATAAGCTTGCACAAGTAAAGGCACGAGATAACCAAGAGTGGAGCCGGTGGAGACGAGGATGTGTTGCCGAAGTTCCTTCCCTTTGAGGGGAAGTACGTCTCCGTTGGAGAGGTGTGGAGGCACAATGCTCCCCAAGAAGCCACTAGGGCCACCGTATTCTCCTCATGCCCTCACACAACACGAGATGTCGTGAATCCACTATTGGTGCCCTTGGAGGCGGTGACCGAACCTTTACAAACAAGGTTGGGGCAATCTCCACAACTTAATTGGAGGCTCCCAACGACACCACGAAGCTTTACCACAATGGACTATGGCTTCGCGGTGACCTCAACCGTCTAGGGTGCTCAAACACCCAAGAGTAACAAGATCCGCAAGGGATTAGTGGGGGGAATCAAATTTCTCTTGGTGGAATTGTAGATCGGGGCCTTCTCAACCACTCCCGAGCAAATCAACAAGTTTGATTGGCTAGGGAGTGAGATCGGGCGAAAATGGAGCTTGGAGCAACAATGGAGCTTAGGGTTGGAAGAGGTGGTCAACTAGAGGTAGGAGATGGCCCTTTTATAGTGGTGGGCGAAATCCAACCGTTATCCACTTATCCAGCCTGCGACACGCGGTACTACCGCTCCAGAGGCGCGGTACTACCGCAAGGCCACGCGGTACTACCGTGGGCGACCACAGTACTACCGCGGCAGCAGCGGGGGCTAGAGCAAGCCTGACAGGGGGCAGTACTACTGCGCGCGCGGTACTACCGCAAGGCAGGAAAGCCCTAGCCTGGGAAGGGCGCGGATGAATAAAATTACATCTATGCCTACTTCCGCTGGAAAACAAACGGTGCAAAAATCCGACACGGTACTACCGCTGGAGAGCGGTACTACCGCGTGGCTGCTGGATCAGGCCGCGCAAGGTACTACTGCGCACGAGGCGCGGTACTACCGCGGAGGCGCGGATCTAAAAAATTACATCCGCCCCTACTACCGCCAAGCGGCGGTACTTGGCCTGGGGGCCACAGTAGTACAGCTCCAGAGGAGCGGTACTACCGCTCCAAGGAGCAGTACTACCGCAAGCACAGCAACAGCAGCCAAGACAATCACAAAGAGGATAAACGGGGGTGCTCCAAAGTGCAAGGGAAAGGTGGATACAAGGAAGGGAACGTGTACGTGGTGATTCCACCCAAACCTTTCCGACGCGGACCCCCTCTTAATAGTATGGCTTTCCTGTGACTCAAATCCACCAAAAAGAAACATAGAGAAACACCGTCTTCAATGGTCTTCGAGGGGCACCACACCGTCTTGTGCCTAGTGAAGAAATGTCTGAGAAACTCAAGGCACACGATTAGTCCGCGAAAGCATTGTCGTCAATCACCAAAACACCTTGGGTATAAATATGCCCTTACAATCTCCCCCTTTTTGGTGGATTGATGACAATACGGGATTTGCGCAAAAGGGTAATAAACTAGAGCATAGGCAAACCCCTCCTCTCTAAAATATAGGCGGGCTCCCCCTAGATGTGTGCAATCTAGATGGATGTTGGAAATATGCCCTAGAGGCAATAATAAAAGGATTATTATATTTCCTTGTTCATGATAATCGTCTATTGTTCATGCTATAATTGTATTGTCCGGAAATCATAATACATGTGTGAGTACATAGACCATAATGTGTCCCTAGTAAGCCTCTAGTTGACTAGCTCGTTGATCAATAGATAGTCATGGTTTCTTGACAATGGACATGGGGATGTCATTGATAACGGGATCACATCATTAGGAGAATGATGTGATGGACAAGACCCAAACCTAAGCATAGCACAAAAGATCGTATAGTTCGTTTGCTAGAGCTTTTCTGAATGTCAAGTATCATTCCTCAGACCATGAGATTATGCAACTCCCGGATGCCGTAGGAGTGCTTTGGGTGTATCAAATGTCACAACGTAACTGGGTGACTATAAAGGTGCACTACAGGTATCTCCGAAAGTGTTTGTTGGGTTGGCATGAATCGAGACTGGGATTTGTCACTCCGTATGACGGAGAGGTATCTCTGGACCCACTCGGTAAGACATCATCATAATGAGCGCAATGTGATCAAGGTGTTGTTCACGGGATGATGTGTTACGGGAACGAGTAAAGAGACTTGCCGGTAACGAGATTGAACAAGGTATCGGTATTCCGACGATCGAATCTCGGGCAAGTATCGTACCGATAGACGAAGGGAATTGAGTACGGGATTGATTAAGTCCTCGACATCGTGGTTCATCCGATGAGATCATCGAGGAGCATGTGGGAGCCAACATGGGTATCCAGATCCCGCTGTTGGTTATTGACCGGAGATCGTCTCGGTCATGTCTGCATGTCTCCCGAACCCGTAGGGTCTACACACTTAAGGTTCGGTGACGCTAGGGTTGTAAAGATATTACTATGCAGCAAACCGAAGGTTGTTCGGAGTCCAGGATGAGATCCCGGACGTCACGAGAGGTTCCGAAATGGTCCGGAGGTAAAGAATTATATATAGGAAGTTCCGTTTTGGCCATCGGGAAGGATTCGGGGGTCACCGATATTGTACCGGGACCACCGAATGGGTCCCGGGGGTCCACCGGGTGGGGCCACCCATCCCGGAGGGCCCCGTGGGCTGAAGTGGGGAGGGAACCAGCCCATAGTGGGCTGGTGCGCCCCCCATGGGCCTCCCCCCTGCGCCCCACTTGCCTTGGGGGGCAAGGCTCCCCCCTTGCCTCCCCCCTGGAGATGCATCTCCAGGGCCGACGCCCCCCTAGGGGGCCTATATAAAGGGGGGAGGGAGGGCTGCCGCACCCTGCAGCCTTGGCGCCTCCCTCTCCCCTGTTACACCTCTCCCTCTCTCCGTAGACGCTTGGCGAAGCCCTGCTGGAATTCTGCTGCATCCACCACCACGCCGTCGTGCTGCTAGATCTTCATCAACCTCTCCTTCCCCCTTGCTGGATCAAGAAGGAGGAGACGTTATCCCGATCGTACGTGTGTTGAACGCGGAGGTGTTGTCCGTTCGGCACTAGGTCATCGGTGATTCGGATCACGGCGAGTACGACTCCATCATCCACGTTCTTCTTGAACGCTTCCGTTGCAATCTACAAGTGGTATGTAGATGCTCTCCTATCCCCTCGTTGCTAGAATACTCCATGGATAGATCTTGGTGATGCGTAGGAAAATTTTAATTTCTGCTACGATCCCCAACAGTGGCATCATAAGCTAGGTCTATGCGTAGTTTCTATGCACGAGTAGAACAAAAAGTAGTTGTGGGCGTCGAATTGTCAATTCTTCTTGCCGTTACTAGTCCTATCTTGATTCAGCGGTATTGTGGGATGAAGCGGCCCGGACAAACCTTACACATACGCTTACGTGAGACCGGTTCCACCGACTGACATGCACTAGTTGCATAAGGTGGCTGGCGGGTGTCTGTCTCTCCCACTTTAGTTGGATCGGAGTCGATGAACAGGGTCCTTATGAAGGGTAAATAGAGATTGACAATTCACGTTGTGGTTTTAACGTAGGTAAGAAACGTTCTTGCTAGCAACCTATAACAGCCACATAAAAACTTGCAACAACAATTAGAGGACGTCTAACTTGTTTTTGCAACAAGTGCTTTGTGATGTGATATGGCCAGAAGTTGTGATGAATCATGTATGTGATGTATGAGATGATCTTATTATTGTAATAGGAATCACGACTTGCATGTCGATGAGTATGACAACCAGCAGGAGCCATAGGAGTTGTCTTTATTTATTTATGACCTGCGTGTCAACTTAAATCGTCATGTAATTACTTTACTTTATTGCTAAAGCGTTAGCCATAGTAGTAGAAGTAATATTTGACGTGACAACTTCACGAAGACACGATGATGGAGATCATGGTGTCATGCCGGTGACGACGATGAACATGGCGCCCCGAAGATGGAGATCAAAGGAGCGAAATGATGTTGGCCATATCATGTCACTATTTGATTGCATGTGATGTTTATCATGTTTTTACATCTTATTTGCTTAGAACGACGGTAGCATAAATAAGATGATCCCTCATTAAAATATCAAAAATGTGTTCTCCCTAACTGTGCACCGTTGCTAAGGTTCGTCGTTCCGAAGCACCACGTGATGATCGGGTGTGATAGGTTCTTACGTTCGCATACAACGGGTGTAAGCCAGATTTACACACGCAATACACTTAGGTTGGATTGACGAGCCTAGCATGTGCAGACATGGCCTCAGAACACGGTGGACCGAAAGGTCGAACATGAGTCGTATAGAAGATACGGTCAACATAGAGATGTTCACCGATGATAACTAGTCCGTCTCACGTGATGATCGGGCACGGCCTAGTTGACCCGGATCATGTATCACTTAGATGACTAGAGGGATGTCAAATCTGAGTGGGAGTTCATTCATTAATTTGATTAGATGAACTTAATTATCATGAACTTAGTCTAAATCTTTACAATATGTCTTGTAGATCAAATGGCCCACGCTAATGTCACCCTCAACTTCAACGCGTTCCTAGAGAAAACCAAGCTGAAAGATGATGGCAGCAACTATGCGGACTGGGTCCGGAACCTGAGGATCATCCTCATAGCTGCCAAGAAAGATTATGTCCTAGAAGCACCGCTAGGTGATGCACCATTCCCAGCAAACCAGGACGTTATGAACGCCCATCAGTCACGTGCTGATGATTACTCCCTCGTTCAGTGCGGCATGCTTTACAGCTTAGAACCGGGGCTCCAAAAGCGTTTTGAGCAACACGGAGCATATGAGATGTTCGAAGAGCTGAAATTGATGTTCCAAGCTCATGCCCGGGTCGAGAGATATGATGTCTCCGACAAGTTCTTTAGCTGCAAGATGGAGGAAAATAGCTCTGTCAGTGAACACATACTCAAGATGTTTGGGTTGCACAACCGCTTGACTCAGCTGGAAGTTAATCTCCCGGATGAGGCGGTCATTGACAGAATCCTTCAGTCGCTCCCACCTAGCTACAAGAGCTTCGTGCTGAACTACAATATGCAGGGGATGGAAAAGACCATTCCCGAGTTGTATTCAATGCTGAAATCTGCGAAGGTGGAGATCAAAAAGGAACATCAAGTGTTGATGGTGAATAAAACCACTAAGTTCAAGAAAGGCAAGGGTAAGAAGAACTTCAAGAAGGACGGCAAGGAGGTTGCCGCGCCTGGTAAATCAGTTGCCAGGAAGAAGTCAAAGAATGGACCCAAACCTGAAACTGAGTGCTTTTATTGCAAGGGAAATGGTCACTGGAAGCGGAATTGCCCCAAGTACTTAGCGGATAAGAAGGCCGGCAACACCAAAGGTATATGTGATATACATGTTATTGATGTGTACCTTACCAGCACTCGTAGTAGCTCCTGGGTATTTGATGGTGCGGTTGCTCATATTTGTAACTCAAAGCAGGAGCTGCGGAATAAACGGAGACTGGCGAAGGACGAGGTGACGATGCGCGTCGGGAATGGTTCCAGGGTCGATGTGATCACCGTCGGCACGCTACCTCTACATTTACCTACGTGATTAGTTTTGAACCTCAATAATTGTTATTTAGTGCCAAGTTTGAGCATAAACATTGTATCTGGATCTCGATTAATTCGAGATGGCTACTCATTTAAATCTGAGAATAATGGTTGTTCTATTTATATGAGTGATACGTTTTATGGTCATGCTCCGATGGTTAATGGTTTATTCTTAATGAATCTCGTACGTGATGATACACATATTCATAGTGTGAATACCAAAAGATGTAAAGTTAATAACGATAGTCCCACATACTTGTGGCACTGCCGCCTTGGTCACATTGGTGTCAAGCGCATGAAGAAGCTCCATGCTGATGGACTTTTAGAGTCTCTCGATTATGAATCATTTGACACATGCGAACCATGCCTCATGGGCAAAATGACCAAGACTCCATTCTCAGGGACAATGGAGCGAGCAACCAACTTGTTGGAAATCATACATACAGATGTGTGTGGTCCAATGAGCGTTGAGGCTCGCGGAGGCTATCGTTATGTTCTCACTCTCACTGATGATTTGAGTCGATATGGGTATGTCTACTTAATGAAACACAAGTCTGAGACCTTTGAAAAGTTCAAGGAGTTTCAGAGTGAGGTCGAGAATCAACGTGACAGAAAAATAAAGTTCTTACGATCAGATCGTGGGGGAGAATATTTAAGTCATGAATTTGGCACACACTTAAGAAAATGTGGAATCGTTTCACAACTCACGCCGCCTGGAACACCTCAGCGTAACGGTGTGTCCGAACGTCATAATCGCACTCTATTGGATATGGTGCGATCTATGATGTCTCTTGCCGATCTACCGCTCTCATTTTGGGGCTATGCTTTAGAGACTGCCGTATTCACTTTAAATAGGGCTCCGTCAAAATCCGTTGAGACGACACCGTATGAATTATGGTTTGGCAAGAAACCCAAGCTGTCGTTTCTGAAAGTTTGGGGTTGCGATGCTTATGTCAAGAAACTTCAACCTGAAAAGCTCGAACCCAAATCGGAAAAATGCGTCTTCATAGGATATCCCAAAGAAACAGTTGGGTATACCTTCTACCTCAGATCCGAAGGCAAGATCTTTGTTGCCAAGAACGGGTCCTTTCTAGAGAAAGAGTTTCTCGCGAAAGAAGTAAGTGGGAGGAAAGTAGAGCTTGATGAAGTACTACCTCTTGAAAATCAGAGTAGCGCAGCTCAGGAAAATATTCCTGTGGTGCCTGCACCGATTAGAGAGGAGGTTAATGATGATGATCAAGATACTTCTGATCAAGCTCCTACTGAACTTGGTAGGTCCACAAGGACACGTTCCGCACCAGAGTGGTACGGTAACCCTGTCCTGGAAATCATGTTGTTGGACAACGGTGAACCTTCGAACTATGAAGAAGCGATGGCGGGCCCAGATTCCGACAAATGGCTAGAAGCCATGAAATTCGAGATAGAATCCATGTATGAAAACAAAGTATGGACTTTGAATGACTTTCCCGATGATCGGCGAGCCATAGAAAATAAATGGATCTTTAAGAAGAAGACAGACGTGGATGGTAATGTGACCATCTATAAGGCTCGACTTGTCGCTAAGGGTTATCGACAAGTTCAAGGGGTTGACTACGATGAGACTTTCTCACCCGTAGCGAAGCTGAAGTCCGTCCGAATCATGTTAGCAATTGCCGCATTCTATGATTATGAGATATGGCAAATGGACGTCAAAACGGCATTCCTTAACGGCTTTCTTAAGGAAGAATTGTATATGATGCAGCCGAAAGGTTTTGTCGATCCTAAGAATGCTAACAAAGTATGCAAGCTCCAGCGCTCTATCTATGGGCTGGTGCAAGCATCTTGGAGTTGGAACATTCGCTTTGATGAGATGATCAAAGCGTTTGGGTTTATGCAGACTTATGGAGAAGCCTGCGTTTACAAGAAAGTGAGTGGGAGCTCCGTAGCATTTCTCATATTATATGTGGATGACATACTATTGATGGGAAATGATATAGAATTCTTGGAGAGCATAAAGGCCTATTTGAACAAGTGTTTTTCAATGAAGGACCTTGGAGAAGCTGCTTATATATTAGGCATCAAGATCTATAGAGATAGATCGAGACGCCTCATCGGTCTTTCACAAAGTACGTACCTTGACAAGATTTTGAAGAAGTTCAAAATGGATCAATCCAAGAAGGGGTTCTTGCCTGTATTGCAAGGTGTGCGATTGAGCATGGCTCAATGCCCGACCACGGCAAAAGATATAGAAGAGATGAGTGTCATCCCCTATGCCTCAGCCATAGGGTCTATTATGTATGCCATGTTGTGTACCAGACCCGATGTAAACCTTGCCGTAAGTTTGGTAGGTAGGTACCAAAGTAATCCCGGCAAGGAACACTGGACAGCGGTCAAAAACATCCTGAAGTACCTAAAAAGGACTAAGGATATGTTTCTCGTTTATGGAGGTGCTGAAGAGCTTGTCGTAAAGGGTTACGTCGACGCCAGCTTCGACACAGATCTGGATGACTCCAAGTCACAAACCGGATACGTGTATATTTTGAATGGAGGGGCAGTAAGCTGGTGCAGTTGCAAGCAAAGCGTCGTGGCGGGATCTACATGTGAAGCAGAGTATATGGCAGCCTCGGAGGCAGCACAAGAAGCAGTCTGGGTGAAGGAGTTCATTACCGACCTAGGAGTCATACCCAATGCGTCGGACCCGATGACTCTCTTCTGTGACAACACTGGAGCAATTGCCCTTGCGAAGGAGCCCAGGTTTCACAGGAAGACCAGGCATATCAAGCGTCGCTTCAACTCCATTCGTGAAAGTGTTCAAAATGGAGACATAGAGATTTGTAAAGTGTTGGGGAACGTAGTAATTTCAAAAAAAATCCTACGTACCCGCAAGATCATGGTGACGCATAGCAACAAGAGGGGAGAGTGTTGTCTACGTACCCTCGTAGACCGAAGCGGAAGCGTTGACGCAACATAGAGGAAGTAGTCGTACGTCTTCCCGATCCGACCGATCCAAGCACCGTTACTCCGGCACCTCCGAGTTCTTGGCACACGTTCAGCTCGATGACGCACCCCTAGCTCCGATCCAGCAAAGCTTCGGGGAGGAGTTCCGTCAGCATGACGGCGTGGTGACAATCTTGATGTTCTACCGGCGCAGGGCTTCGCCTAAGCACTGCAACGATATATTCGAGGTGGAATATGGTGGTGGGGGGCACCGCACACGGCTAAGGAACGATCACGAAGATCAACTTGTGTGTCTATGGGGTGCCCCCTGCCTCCGTATATAAAGGATCCAAGGGGGAGGGGCTGGCCGGCCAAGGGTGGCGCGCCAAGAGAGTCCTACTCCCTCCGGGAGTAGGATTCCCCCCCCCCCAATCCTAGTTGGAATAGGATTCCTCAAAGGGGGAGAGAGAGAGAGGGGGCCAGCCACCTCTCCTAGTCCTAATAGGACTAGGGGAAGGGGGGGAGGTGCGCGGCCACCTAGGGCAGCCCCTTTCTCCTTTCCACTAAGGCCCACTATGGCCCATTTGGCTCCCGGGGGGTTCCGGTAACCCTCCCGGTATTCCGGTAAAATCCTGATTTCACCTGGAACACTTCCGATGTCCAAACATAGGCTTACAATATATCAATCTTTATGTCTCGACCATTTCGAGACTCCTCTTCATGTCCGTGATCACATCCGGGACTCCGAACAACCTTCGGTACATCAAAATGCATAAACTCATAATAACTGTCATCATAACGTTAAGCGTGCGGACCCTACGGTTCGAGAACAATGTAGACATGACCGAGACACGTCTCCGGTCAATAACCAATAGCGGGACCTGGATGCCCATATTGGCTCCTACATATTCTACGAAGATCTTTATCGGTCAGACCGCATAACAACATACGTTGTTCCCTTTGTCACCGGTATGTTACTTGTCCGAGATTCGATCGTCAGTATCCAATACTTAGTTCAATCTCGTTACCGGCAAGTCTCTTTACTCGTTCCGTAATACATCATCCCGCAACTAACTAATTAGTTGCAATGCTTGCAAGGCTTAAGTGATGTGCATTACCGAGAGGGCCCAGAGATACCTCTCCGATGATCGGAGTGACAAATCCTAATCTCGAAATACGCCAACCCAACATTTACCATTGGAGACACCTGTAGTACTCATTTATAATCACCCAGTTATGTTGTGATGTTTGGTAGTACCCAAAGTGTTCCTCTGGCAAACGGGAGTTGCATAATCTCATAGTCATAGGAACATGTACAAGTCATGGATAAAGCAATAGCAACATACTAAACGATCGGGTGCTAAGCTAATATAATGGGTCATGTCAATCAGATCATTCAACTAATGATGTGACCTCATTAATTAAATAACAACTCTTTGTTCATGGTTAGGAAACATAACCATCTTTGATTAACGAGCTAGTTTAGTAGAGGCATACTAGTGACACTCTGTTTGTCTATGTATTCACACATGTATTATGTTTCCGGTTAATACAATTCTAGCATGAATAATAAACCTTTATCATGATATAAGGAAATAAATAATAACTTTATTATTGCCTCTAGGGCATATTTCCTTCAGTCTCCCACTTGCACTAGAGTCAATAATCTAGATTACACTGTAATGATCCTAACACCCATGGAGTCTTGGTGCTAATCATGTTTTGCTCGTGGAAGAGGCTTAGTCAACGGGTCTGCAACATTCAGATCTGTATGTATCTTGCAAATCTCTATGTCTCCCACCTGGACTAGATCCCGGATGGAGTTGAAGCGTCTCTTGATGTGTTTGGTCCTTTTGTGAAATCTAGATTCCTTTGCCAAGGCAATTGCACCAGTATTGTCACAAAAGATTTTCATTGGACCCGATGCACTAGGTATGACACCTAGATCGGATATGAACTCCTTCATCCAGACTCCTTCGTTTGCTGCTTCCGAAGCAGCTATGTATTCCGCTTCACATGTAGATCCCGCTACAACGCTTTGTTTAGAACTGCACCAACTGACAGCTCCATCGTTTAATGTAAACACGTATCCGGTTTGCGATTTAGAATCGTCCGGATCAGTGTCAAAGCTTGCATCAACGTAACCTCTTACGGTGAGCTCTTTGTCACCTCCATATATGAGAAACATATCCTTAGTCCTTTTCAAGTATTTCAGGATGTTCTTGACCGCTGTCCAGTGATCCACTCCTGGATTACTTTGGTACCTCCCTGCTAAACTTACAGCAAGGCACACATCAGGTCTGGTACACAGCATTGCATACATGATAGAGCCTATGGCTGAAGCATAGGGAACATCTTTCATTTTCTCTCTATCTTCTGCAGTGGTCGGGCTTTGAGTCTTACTCAATCTTACACCTTGTAACATAGGCAAGAACCCTTTCTTTGCTTGATCCATTTTGAACTTCTTCAAAATCTTGTCAAGGTATGTGCTTTGTGAAAGTCCAATTAAGCGTCTTGATCTATCTCTATAGATCTTTATGCCTAATATGTAAGCAGCTTCTCCGAGGTATTTCATTGAAAAACTTTTATTCAAGTATCCCTTTATGCTATCCAGAAATTCTATATCATTTCTAATCAGTAATATGTCATCCACATATAATATTAGAAATGCTACAGAGCTCCCACTCACTTTCTTGTAAATACAGGCTTCTCCGAAAGTCTGTATAAAACCAAATGCTTTGATCACACTATCAAAGCGTTTATTCCAACTCCGAGAGGCTTGTACCAGTCCATAAATGGATCGCTGGAGCTTGCACACTTTGTTAGCTCCCTTTGGATCAACAATACCTTCCGGTTGCATCATATACAACTCTTCTTCCAGAAATCCATTCAGGAATGCAGTTTTGACATCCATCTGCCAAATTTCATAATCATAAAATGCGGCAATTGCTAACATGATTCGGACAGACTTAAGCATTGCTACGGGTGAGAAAGTCCCATCGTAGTCAATCCCTTGAACTTGTCGAAAAACTTTCGCGACAAGTCGAGCTTTGTAGACAGTAACATTACCATCAGCGTCAGTCTTCTTCTTAAAGATCCATTTGTTCTCAATTGCTTGCCGATCATCAGGCAAGTCAACCAAAGTCCATACTTTGTTCTCATACATGGATCCCATCTCAGATTTCATGGCTTCAAGCCACTTTGCGGAATCTGGGCTCACCATCGCTTCTTCATAGTTCGTAGGTTCATCATGATCTAATATCATGACCTCCAGAACAGGATTACCGTACCACTCTGGTGCGGATCTCACTCTGGTTGATCTACGAGGTTCAGTAGTATCCTGATCTAAAGTTTCATGATCATCATCATTAGCTTCCTCAATTATTGGTGTAGGTGTCGCAGAAACAGTTTTCTGTGATGTACTACTTCTCAATAAAGGAGTAGGTACAGTTACCTCGTCAAGTTCTACTTTCCTCCCACTCACTTCTTTCGAAAGAAACTCCTTCTCTAGAAAGTTTCCGAACTTAGCAACAAAAGTCTTGCCTTCGGATCTGTGATAGAAGGTGTATCCAATAGTTTCCTTTGGATATCCTATGAAGACACATTTCTCCGATTTGGGTTCGAGCTTATCAGGTTGAAGCTTTTTCGCATAAGCATCGCAGCCCCAAACTTTAAGAAACGACAACTTTGGTTTCTTGCCAAACCATAGTTCATAAGGCGTCGTCTCAACGGATTTAGATGGTGCCCTATTTAACGTGAATGCGGCCGTCTCTAGAGCGTATCCCCAAAACGATAGCGGTAAATCAGTAAGAGACATCATAGATCGCACCATATCTAGTAAAGTACGATTACGACGTTCGGACACACCATTATGCTGTGGTGTTCCGGGTGGCGTGAGTTGCGAAACTATTCCACAATTTTTCAAATGTACACCAAACTCGTAACTCAAATATTCTCCTCCACGATCAGATCGTAGAAACTTTATTTTCTTGTTACGATGATTTTCAACTTCACTCTGAAATTCTTTGAACTTTTCAAATGTTTCAGACTTGTGTTTCATTAAGTAGATATACCCATATCTGCTTAAGTCATCTGTGAAGGTGAGAAAATAACGATATCCGCCACGAGCCTCAATATTCATCGGTCCACATACATCGGTATGTATGATTTCCAACAAATCTGTTGCTCTCTCCATCGTACTGGAGAACGGTGTTTTAGTCATCTTGCCCAAGATGCACGGTTCGCAAGTACCAAGTGATTCATAATCAAGTGGTTCCAAAAGTCCATCAGTATGGAGTTTCTTCATCCGCTTTACACCGATATGACCTAAACGACAGTGCCACAAATAAGTTGCACTTTCATTATCAACTCTGCATCTTTTGGTTTCAACATTATGAATATGTGTATCACTACTATCGAGATTCATCAAGAAAAGACCACTCTTCAAAGGTGCATGACCATAAAAGATATTACTCATATAAATAGAACAACCATTATTCTCTTATTTAAATGAATAACCGTCTCGCATTAAACAAGATCCAGATATAATGTTCATGCTCAACGCTGGCACGAAATAACAATTATTTAGGTCTAATATTAATCCCGAAGGTAGATGTAGAGGTAGCGTGCCGACCGCGATCACATCGACTTTGGAACCGTTTCCCACGCGCATCGTCACCTCGTCCTTTGCTAGTGTCCGCTTATCCTGTAGTCCCTGTTTTGAGTTGCAAATATTAGCAACAGAACCAGTATCAAATACCCAGGTGCTACTACGAACATTAGTAAGGTACACATCAATAACATGTATATCACATATACCTTTGTTCACCTTGCCATCCTTCTTATCCGCCAAATACTTGGGGCAGTTCCGCTTCCAGTGACCAGTCTGCTTGCAGTAGAAGCACTTAGTTTCAGGCTTAGGTCCAGACTTGGGTTTCTTCTCTTGAGCAGCAACTTGCTTGCCGTTCTTCTTGAAGTTCCCCTTTTTCTTCCATTTGCCCTTTTTCTTGAAACTAGTGGTTTTGTTAACCATCAACACTTGATGCTCCTTCTTGATTTCTACCTCCGCAGCTTTTAGCATTGCGAAGAGCTCGGGAATAGTCTTGGTCATCCCTTGCATATTATAGTTCATCATGAAGCTCTTGTAGCTTGGTGGCAGTGATTGGAGAATTCTGCCAATGACGCAATCATCTGGAAGAGTAACTCCCAATTGAATCAAGTGATTATTATACCCAGACATTTTGAGTATATGCTCACTGACAGAACTGTTCTCCTCCATTTTGCAGCTATAGAACTTATTGGAGACTTCATATCTCTCAATCCGGGCATTTGCTCGAAATATTAACTTCAACTCCTGGAACATCTCATATGGTCCATGACGTTCAAAACGTCGTTGAAGTCCCGGTTCTAAGCCGTAAAGCATGGCACACTGAACTATCGAGTAGTCATCAGCTTTGCTCTGCCAGACGTTCATAACTTCTGGTGTTGCTCTAGTAGCAGGCCTGGCACCTAGCGGTGCTTCCAGGATGTAATTCTTCTGTGCAGCAATGAGGATAATCCTCAAGTTACGGACCCAGTCCGTGTAATTGCTACCATCATCTTTCAACTTTGCATTCTCAAGGAACGCATTAAAATTTAACGGAACAACAGCACGAGCCATCTATCTACAATCAACAAGCAAGATACTATCAGATACTAAGTTCATGATAAGTTTAAGTTCAGTTAATCAAATTAATTAAGAACTCCCACTTAGATAGACATCCCTCTAATCCTCTAAGTGGTCACGTGATCCAAATCAACTAAACCACAACCGATCATCACGTGATATGGAGTAGTTTTCAATGGTGAACATCGTTATGTTGATCATATCTACTATATGATTCACGCTCGACCTTTCGGTCTCTGTGTTCCGAGGTCATATCTTATATGCATAGCTCGTCAAGTATAACCTGAGTATTCCGCGTGTGCAACTGTTTTGCACCCGTTGTATTTGAACGTAGAGCCTATCACACCCGATCATCACATGGTGTCTCAGCACGAAGAACTTTTGCAACGGTGCATACTCAGGGAGAACACTTCTTGATAATTTAGTGAGAGATCATCTTATAATGCTACCGTCAATCAAAGCAAGATAAGATGCATAAAAAGATAAACAACACATGCAATCAATATAAGTGATATGATATGGTCATCATCATCTTGTGCTTGTGATCTCCATCTCCGAAGCACCGTCATGGTCACCATCGTCACCGGCGCGACACCTTGATCTCCATCGTAGCATCGTTGTCGTCTCGCCAATCTTATGCTTCCACGACTATCACTACCGCTAGTAATAAATTAAAGCATTACATCGCGATTGCATTGCATACAATAAAGCGACAACCATATGGCTCCTGCCAGTTGCCGATAACTCGGTTACAAAACATGATCATCTCATACAATAAAATTTAGCATCATGTCTTGACCATATCACATCACAACATGCCCTGCAGAAACAAGTTAGACGTCCTCTACTTTGTTGTTGCAAGTTTTACGTGGCTGCTACGGGCTTTAAGCAAGAACTCATCTTACCTACGCATTAAAAACCACAACGATAGTTTGTCAAATAGACTCCGTTTTAACCTTCTCAAGGACCGGGCGTAGCCACACTCAGTTCAACTAAAGTTGGAGAGACAGTCTTCCGCAAGCCATCTATGTGCAAAGCACGTCGAGGGAACCGGTCTCGCGTAAGCGTACGCGTAAGGTTGGTCCGGATCGTCTCGTCCAACAATACCGCTGAACCAAAGTATGACATGCTGGTAGGCAGTATGACTTGTATTGTCCACAACTCACTTATGTTCTACTCGTGCAAATAACATCAAACCATAAAAACCTAGGCTCGGATGCCACTGTTGGGGAACGTAGTAATTTCAAAAAAATTCCTACGTACACGCAAGATCATGGTGATGCATAGCAACGAGAGGGGAGAGTGTTGTCTACGTACCCTCGTAGACCGAAGCGGAAGCGTTGACGCAACGTAGAGGAAGTAGTCGTACGTCTTCCCGATCCGACCGATCCAAGCACCGTTACTCCGGCACCTCTGAGTTCTTGGCACACGTTCAGCTCGATGACGCACCCCTAGCTCCGATCCAGCAAAGCTTCGGGGAGGAGTTCCGTCAGCATGACGGCGTGGTGACAATCTTGATGTTCTACCGGCGCAGGGCTTCGCCTAAGCACTGCAACGATATATTCGAGGTGGAATATGGTGGTGGGGGGCACCGCACACGGCTAAGGAACGATCACGAAGATCAACTTGTGTGTCTATGGGGTGCCCCCTGCCTCCGTATATAAAGGATCCAAGGGGGAGGGGCTGGCCGGACAAGGGTGGCGCGCCAGGAGAGTCCTACTCCCTCCGGGAGTAGGATTCCCCCCCCCCCAATCCTAGTTGGAATAGGATTCCTCAAAGGGGGAGAGAGAGAGAGGGGGCCGGCCACCTCTCCTAGTCCTAATAGGACTAGGGGAAGGGGGGAGGCGCGCGGCCACCTAGGGCAGCCCCTTTCTCCTTTCCACTAAGGCCCACTATGGCCCATTTGGCTCCCGGGGGGTTCCGGTAACCCTCCCGGTATTCCGGTAAAATCCTGATTTCACCTGGAACACTTCCGATGTCCAAACATAGGCTTCCAATATATCAATCTTTACGTCTCGACCATTTCGAGACTCCTCGTCATGTCCGTGATCACATCCGGGACTCCGAACAACCTTCGGTACATCAAAATGCATAAACTCATAATAACTGTCATCATAACGTTAAGCGTGCGGACCCTACGGTTCGAGAACAATGTAGACATGACCGAGACACGTCTCCGGTCAATAACCAATAGCGGGACCTGGATGCCCATATTGGCTCCTACATATTCTACGAAGATCTTTATCAGTCAGACCGCATAACAACATACGTTGTTCCCTTTTTCATCGGTATGTTACTTGTCCGAGATTCGATCGTCAGTATCCAATACTTAGTTCAATCTCATTACCGGCAAGTCTCTTTACTCGTTCCGTAATACATCATCCCGCAACTAACTCATTAGTTTCAATGCTTGCAAGGCTTAAGTGATGTGCATTACCGAGAGGGCCCAGAGATACCTCTCCGATGATCGGAGTGACAAATCCTAATCTCGAAATACGCCAACCCAACATTTACCATTGGAGACACCTGTAGTACTCCTTTATAATCACCCAGTTACGTTGTGACGTTTGGTAGTACCCAAAGTGTTCCTCTGGCAAACGGGAGTTGCATAATCTCATAGTCATAGGAACATGTATAAGTCATGGATAAAGCAATAGCAACATACTAAACGATCGGGTGCTAAGCTAATATAATGGGTCATGTCAATCAGATCATTCAACTAATGATGTGACCTCGTTAATTAAATAACAACTCTTTGTTCATGGTTAGGAAACATAACCATCTTTGATTAACGAGCTAGTTTAGTAGAGGCATACTAGTGACACTCTGTTTGTCTATGTATTCACACATGTATTATGTTTCCGGTTAATACAATTCTAGCATGAATAATAAACCTTTATCATGATATAAGGAAATAAATAATAACTTTATTATTGCCTCTAGGGCATATTTCCTTCATAAAGTACATACGGACCTGAATGTGTCAGATCCGTTGACTAAACCTCTTCCTAGAGCAAAACATGATCAACACCAAAATTCCATGGGTGTGCGATTCATCACAATGTAACTAGACTATTGTCTCTAGTGCAAGTGGGAGACTGTTGGAAATATGCCCTAGAGGCAATAATAAAATGATTATTATATTTCCTTGTTCATGATAATCGTCTATTGTTCATGCTATAATTGTATTGTCCGGAAATCATAATACATGTGTGAGTACATAGACCACAATGTGTCCCTAGTAAGCCTCTAGTTGACTAGCTCGTTGATCAATAGATAGTCATGGTTTCCTGACTATGGACATGGGGATGTCATTGATAACGGGATCACATCATTAGGAGAATGATGTGATGGACAAGACCCAAACCTAAGCATAGCACAAAAGATCGTATAGTTCGTTTGTTAGAGCTTTTCTGAATGTCAAGTATCATTCCTTAGACCATGAGATTATGCAACTCCCGGATGCCGTAGGAGTGCTTTGGGTGTATCAAACGTCACAACGTAACTGGGTGACTATAAAGGTGCACTACAGGTATCTCCGAAAGTGTTTGTTGGGTTGGCATGAATCGAGACTGGGATTTGTCACTCCGTATGACGGAGAGGTATCTCTGGGCCCACTCGGTAAGACATCATCATAATGAGCTCATTGTGATCAAGGTGTTGTTCACGGGATGATGTGTTATGGGAACGAGTAAAGAGACTTGCCGGTAACGAGATTGAACAAGGTATTGGTATACCGACGATCGAATCTCGGGCAAGTATCGTACCGATAGACGAAGGGAATTGAGTACGGGATTGATTAAGTCCTCGACATCGTGGTTCATCCGATGAGATCATCGAGGAGCATGTGGGAGCCAACATGGGTATCCAGATCCCGCTGTTGGTTCTTGACCGGAGATCGTCTCGGTCATGTCTGCATGTCTCCCGAACCCGTAGGGTCTACACACTTAAGGTTCGGTGACGCTAGGGTTGTAAAGATATTAGTATGCAGCAAACCGAAGGTTGTTCCGAGTCCCGGATGAGATCCCGGACGTCACGAGAGGTTCCGGAATGGTCCGGAGGTAAAGAATTATATATAGGAAGTTCCGTTTCGGCCATAGGGAAGGATTCGAGGGTCACCGGTATTGTACCGGGACCACCGAATGGGTCCCGGGGGTCCACCGGGTGGGGCCACCCATCCCGGAGGGCCCCGTGGGCTGAAGTGGGGAGGGAACCAGCCCATACTGGGCTGGTGCACCCCCCCATGGGCCTCCCCCTGCGCCTAGGGTTGGAAACCCTAGGGCAGGGGGCACCCCACTTGCCTTGGGGGGCAAGGCTCCCCCCTTGGCCGCCCCCCCCCCCTGGAGATGCATCTCCAGGGCCGGCGCCCCCCCTAGGGGGCCTATATAAAGGGGGAGGGAGGGCAGCCGCACCCTGCAGCCTTGGCGCCTCCCTCTCCCCTGTTACACCTCTCCCTCTCTCCGTAGATGCTTGGCGAAGCCCTGCTGGAATTCTGCTGCATCCACCACCACGCCGTCGTGCTGCTGGATCTTCATCAACCTCTCCTTCCCCCTTGCTGGATCAAGAAGGAGGAGACGTTATCCCGACCGTACGTGTGTTGAACGCGGAGGTGCTGTCCGTTCGGCACTAGGTCATCGGTGATTCGGATCACGGCGAGTACGACTCCATCATCCATGTTCTTCTTGAACGCTTCCGTTGCGATCTACAAGTGGTATGTAGATGCTCTCCTATCCCCTCCTTGCTAGAATACTCCATGGATAGATCTTGGTGATGCGTAGGAAAATTTTAATTTCTGCTATGATCCCCAACAATGGATGCTTTGGACTGCACAGCACACAACTAGGATCAACACTCCCCCTATGTTTTAGAGACAATGCATATCTAGCAATGATAAGGCTAATCAACTAATCAAGAGCATAAAACATGGGTAGCACAATATAACATAAGCTCGCTAAGATAGGATAAAGGGCATATGTCTTACACCATATGAAGGATAAGTCTCAAACCAAACCAAAGCAAACGAAACGAGGTTCAAACGAGACAACAAACACACCAAAGACAACGACACATGAGGAAATCCCTACACTCTCTCCCCCTTTGGCATCGAGACGCCAAAAAGGCAGAGAGGACACCTACACACTCGGGGTGGCTCAAGCGGAGAAATCATCCCAGTGCTCCTCGTCAGACTCGGCGGCAGGGATGTCCTCCTCGATGTCCTCGTCAGAATCAGTCCACTTGAAGCCCTGCTTCTCCATCCACTCGGCCTCTGGAGTGATGTTCCTCTCTGACCCGCTAGAGTGTGCCTCACCAAAGACCCTCAGGATGTGCAAGTCACGGCGGCGAGCCTCCTTGGAGGCAACGTGAGTCCTGTACTGCCCCTTAGCTTGCATGCAGAAGAGAGTCTTCATCTTGTCCTTCAGCTTCTTGGCCCACGAGGGCTCAGAGGAACTCTGTGATGACTTAGCAGCACGGTCCTCAGCAACATCCTCTGCTCCAGCCTCCTCCTCACCAACAGCCCTCCTAGCACCAGACGCCTCAGCACGAGTGGTAGTGTTGGCCCAGTTGGGTTTGACACGTAGACTAATGGACTCATGTCGAATCCAGCCCGGAGCAAGGAACTCATCACCAGGGTACAGCTTCTCCCAAGTCCTGGAGATCAACAGAAACAAGTATGGTCCATAGATAGGCACCTTGCGGTTAAACACCGCAAATCGGAGCTCATGCCACATGATGTGTGAGACATCGAGGGGTTGGGTCTGAGACACCCGGTCCTCCTCGCACATGAGCATCATATCCACCATATAGGCATGAACCTTGTCCTTGTCGCCAATGCATGGGAACAGAGAGTTGCGGAAGATGTGATACATGATATCCAGAAAGGAGTTCAGCACCCAAGCAGACTTGCCACTGGCGAGCACCTTCTCCACATAGAACTGCTGGAGCCTGTTCTTGTTAGCAGACTAAGGATTGGCATGGGGACGAACACCAACAGGAGTGTTGAGCCCGTCATCTAGAACATGCAACAGATCCATGAACTCCTTCCAGGTAGCGGTCAACTAACGGTCGTTGGTCATCCACGTCATCCGCCACTCCTCCCTAGGGTGAAAGTACACAGAGGCAAAGAACTGACAAACAAGCTCAGGGTCAAAGTCCAGATGGAAGGATATCACATGCTCAATACCAAACTGCTCCACCAAGTCCAGAGCCTCTCCAAAGTACTCAAGAAACTTTTCCTTCCTCATGTGATGCATGTCAATCCACTTGACCTCCACGTAGGTATTCTGCTTGTTTTTATGACATCCAGATAAGTGAGGGTCTGCTGCTTGGTCCAGAACAACTCACAGCCTCTGATGGTAGAACGAGGATTCACATATGGGTTCATCTGCCTGAGACGGACGTACTCAGAAAGGGGTACCTCATCCATGCCCTTAGCGGGTTCCTTGTTCTTGTTAGCGGTCGTCTTGACATGACGCTTGGGGGCATTGGAGCCCTATGGTGCTTCACCTTGATTGCTCAAACACTTGGATCCAGTGTCACGACTGGGATTGGAACAGCGAGAGCTACCACCTGAGACACAAAGCGCAAAACACACACGACAAGTAAGAAGGATCAATGCGAATACCTCAGCAAAGCAAAATAAACACTTAGGAAGCATACATTCTAAATGCCATGAGAAAGATTTGATCCCACAATAGTACTGCCAGGTGCTGCGGTACTAAAAATCTAGTACCGCTCCAAGTCGCAGTAGTATCGTGCGAAGTCACGGTAGTACCAGGTCTGGGAGCGGTAGTAGGGTCTTAGTGCCACAGCTAGCGCGGTAGTACCGCACCTGACGGGCGGTAGTACCGCACCGCATCAGATCCGAACCAGTTCAAATCTGAGAAAAAGCCACGAAACCACGGTGGTACTACGGTTGATCAAATTTATCACAGGACAATATATCAAGTATAATTCCTATGCAACACGACTCTCCTAAATCCTACTCTTGCACAGATTTGGCCTAAAATCTCAAGAACAACATGCATCTCCCCAAAAACCTAGAAGCGAAAGAACAACCAAGAAAGAGAGGGATTTGGGGAGAAACCTTGTTCCATGGCAAGAGGAAGTGGTGGGGAACGATCCCACCAGTCGGAATCCGAGGAGAGTGGCCGGAGACGGAGATCCGGCGAGGACCTCTGGCGCCGTTCGTGAGCAGGAGAGAGAGAGACGTGGGGAGAGAGACAAGTGAATGGGTATGGGGAGTTGGAACTCCCCTGCCCGAGTCATAACCCCCACGCCCACTTGCGGCGCGGTAGTACCGTGCATCATCGCGGTAGTACCGCTCGGCGGAAGTCCCGCACATGAGCAGTACTTACCGCTCTCCTGGGCGGCAGTAAAAAATTACTGCCGCGCAGGTGCGGTAGTACCGTGCCCTCTCAACGCGGTAGTACCGTGGCTAGCTGCGGTAGTACCGTGAGCTCAGGAAGTTGCACATTTTAAGCACAATAAAAAGAGGTCTTAGCACGAAAACTTCGAGGCAACACAACACCACAAAAACAAGCGACTCACGAAGGCAGAAAGGCACACAACAACACGAAAACAACCACGAGACACCACCTCTCCAAAGAGAGGGCGATGGCCGGAGACACCTATGTTTGAGTCAATTGGTATGGCACCGCGAAGAATTATCCTAGGGCCCATGACCAAAACTCGTCTTTGAAGCACAAGTGCCATCAAAAATGGCTAATGTGAAAGAGTTGATCGATTTATGCATAATGGGGGGAGGGAGAGTTCATTGAGAGAACAACACTCCCCCTATGTCCATGCCTACACCTAAACAAGAAAACAAGTTGAGTATGGTGGGGTGTGCAAGGGTTCAAGCAACATTGCTCGAATCAATGATATTTAGCTCATGCCTTAACTCGCGAAATCTTGCTTCATCCAAAGGCTTCGTGAATATATCTGCAAGGTTATCATGGGTGTTGACGTAGTTGAGCTCGATATCCCCTCGCCTAATGTGATCCCGGATGAAGTGATACCAAATCTCAATATGCTTCGTCTTGAAGTGTTGCACCGGGTTGAGAGAGATCTTGATGGCACTTTCATTGTCACACCAAATAGGCACTTTGTCACAAATGACACCATAATCCTTTAAAGTTTGCCTCATCCATAAGAGTTGTGCACAACAACTACCGGCTGCTACATACTCCGCTTCGGTGGACGAGAGAGACACACAACTTTGCTTTTTGGAAGACCAACTTACCAAAGAGCAACCAAGGAATTGGCACCCTCCGGAAGTGGACTTCCTATCCACTTTGTCTCCCGCCCAATCGGAATCTGAATATTCTACAAGCTTGAAGTTTGCTCCTCTTGGGTACCATAAGCCAAAGTTTAGGGTATGAGCCAAATATCGAAAGATTCGCTTGACCGCCACAAAGTGGCTTTCCTTAGGTGCGGCTTGAAACCGTGCACAAATTCCCACACTCAACATTATATCCGGTCTAGATGCACAAAGGTAAAGCAAGGATCCAATCATGGAGTGATATACCTTTTGATCCACCGCTTTACCATTGGGATCAATGTCAAGTTGGCACTTGGTAGGCATTGGAGTGGAAGCCGGCTTGACATCGCTTAGCTTGAATCTCTTGAGCATGTCTTGAGTGTATTTGGCTTGGTTGATGAAGGTACCTTCTCTTCTTTGCTTCACTTCGAAACCTAGAAAGAACTTCAACTCTCCCATGGAAGACATCTTGAACTTTGAGGTCATTAGTGCGGCAAATTCATCATTGAAAGCTTTGTTAGGGGAACCAAAGATAATGTCATCAACATATAGTTGGCACACAAACAACTCCCCTTTGACCTTCTTAGTAGAAAGAGTGGGATCGATTAGCCCAACTTCAAACCCGCGATCTTGTAGCAACTCGGTAAGGTGGTCATACCACGCATGTGGGGCTTGTTTAAGGCCATAGAGTGCCTTATCGAGTTGATACACATGATCAGGAAAGTAGGGATCCTCGAACCCGGGGGGTTGTTTGACGTAAACCAACTCATTAATAGGACCATTAAGAAAAGCACTCTTCACATCCATTTGTTGCAACTTAAAGTTGTGATGAGAAGCATAAGCAATCAATAAACAAATGGATTCAAGACGTGCAACGGGAGCAAAGATTTCACCGTAGTCGATACCCTCGACTTGGGAGTAGCCTTGTGCCACCAATCTTGCCTTGTTGCGAATGATGGTCCCATGAGCATCTTGCTTGTTCTTGAAAATCCACTTGGTCCCAATGACATTGTGGTTCCCCGTTGGTCTTGGCACCAACCTACACACCTTGTTGTACTCGAAGTTATTGAGTTCTTCATGCATGGCATTAAGCCAATCTGTATCTTCGAGTGCTTCATATACCTTTTGGGGTTCAACACAAGAGACAAACGCGTGATGTTCACAATAGTTTGCCAATTTTCTATGAGTGCTTACCCCCTTTTGAATGCTTCCAAGTACATTCTTCATGAGATGACCCTTGGTGGAGAGCTTGGAAGCAATCTTGGTGGAACGACGCTCTAATTCCTCCTCGGTGGTGAGTTAAGGATCGTTCACTTGTTCATCTTGAGCGCCGTCTTGAGCTTGTTCTTGATCTTGAACTTGCTCGGGGGAGAGAACTTGACCTTGGGCATCACTTGGTGTGTCAACATCATCTTGAGCATGATCTTGCCCTTGGTCTTGTTTGTGAGGCTGAGGACATTCACTTTGTTCTTCGGAAGCGTGTGGGCCTTGGGTTGGTGATGGCTCCACTTGATTGGAGTATTGTCCTTCTCCTTCGGCCACAAGGGGTTCCTCAATGGGTAGGATAAAACCCACACCCATTCTTCTTATGGCTTGAGGAGGAATTTCATCACCTACATCACAAGTGCCACTTTGCTCCACTTGGGAGCCATTATTCTCATCAAACTCTACGTTACACGTCTCCTCAATAAGTCCCGTGGATTTATTGAGGACACGGTAAGCATGAGAGTTTGTAGCATAACCAACAAATATGCCCTCATAAGCTCTAGCCTCAAATTTAGACAACCGAACACCTTTCTTGAGAATGAAACACTTACACCCGAACACCCGGAAGTACTTGAGGTTGGGCTTGTTATCGGTGAGTATCTCATATGGAGTCTTGTTCAAGCCCTTGCGGAGGTAGAGCCGATTGGATGCATGACATGCGGTGTTGATGGCTTTGGCCCAAAAGTTGTATGGAGATTTGAACCCCGCCATCATGGTCCTTGCCGCATCCATCAACGTCCGGTTCTTCCTCTCCGCAACACCGTTTTGTTGAGGGGTGTATGGTGCGGAATATTGATGCTTGATCCCCTCATCACTAAGAAACTCATCGAAGGTGTAGTTCTTGAACTCGGTGCCGTTGTCACTTCTTATTGTCAAGATCTTTGCATTGTGTTGACGTTGTGCTTCATTTGCAAAGTCAATGACAGTTTGTTGGGTCTCGCTCTTCCTCTTGAAGAAATACACCCAAGTGTATCTTGAATAGTCATCCACAATCACCAAACAATACTTTCTACCCCCAAGACTATCAAAGGATGGAGGCCCAAAGAGATCCAAGTGAAAGAGCTCCAAAGGCCTCTTCAAGTAAATGATAGTCGTGGGAGGGTGAGCCTTCTCATGAAGCTTTCCTTCAATACAAGCACTGCAAGCACGATCTTTAGCAAAACTAACATTCGTTAGTCCACGAACATGGTCCCCCTTGAGAAGACTTTGCAAAGATCTCTTATTGACATGGGCTAAACAGCGATGCCAAAGCCATCCCACGTCAACTTTAGCCATTAGGCATGTCGCGGTCTTAGTGGGTTGCTCCGAAAAGTTAATCACATATAGACCATTCTCGACATGCCCAACAAAGGCTACTTTAAGAGTCTTGCTCCACAAGAGGGCCACGGTATCAATATCAAAGAAAGTGGCAAAGCCCATGATTGCAAGTTGACGAACGGAAAGTAAATTGTATGCAAGGGACTCTACAAGCATGACCTTCTCGATCGTGAGATCATGAGAAATGACAACCTTGCCAAGTCCCAATACCTTAGAAGACGAGGCATCACCCCACTCGACATTGGTGGGCATATATGGAATCTTGTGCACGTCCACCACCAAGTCCTTGCTTCCGGCCATATGATTTGTAGCTCCACTATCGAGCAACCATGATCCCCCACCGGAAGCAAACACCTACAAGAGATCAATGCTTGGTTTTAGGTACCCATTTTGTAATGGGTCCTTTGATGTTAGTAACAAGGGTCTTAGGAACCCAAATATACCATTCAATGTATTCATAAGGAGAACCAACAAATTTGGCATAAACATGCCCATCACTAGCACGGCATAACACATAAGAAGGATTAAAGTCGCCGGCTTTGTTGGGAGGGGTGGCATTGCCCTTCTTGACATCGCCACCCTTCGCATTGTTCTTATTCTCCTTGGAAGCACCCTCTCCCTCCTTCACAAAAGTTTGCTTGAGAGGAGGATGTCGTTTGGTCTTGTCATTCTTCTTCTTGTTCTTGGGGTTGGGTGCGAACCCAATCCCCTTCTTGGCCACAACTTCCTTTTGATTGCTCAAAAGGTCATTGAGGTTCTTCTCACCTTGTATGCATGTAACAAGGCCTTTCTCAAGTTGCTCCTTCAACTTAGCATTTTCCTCAACAAGATGCATATGCTCAGAACAAGGGTTAGTAGCATTTGCATTATCAATCAACACCATATGAGGAAAAGTGGCTTTCTCCTTGGTTAGCTTCACTTGGAGTTGATCATAAGACTCTTTGAGGCTAGCATGAACACCCTTCAAGACTTTGTGAGCCTTGTCAAGAATGTCAAACTCCTCTTTGAGTCTAGCAAGATCAACCCCAAGCTTTGCCTTCTCGGAGCTTAGCACACGAGACACAACAAGAGCATGATCAAGATCTTTCTCTAATTTAGCATGATCATCGTTGTATGACTCCTCAAGAGCCAAACGAAGACCACGCTCTTCTTCAAGAGCATTGGAAAGATCCAAAATCTCATCGGCATAGTCACGACTATGCCCCTCCATCTTATAGATGGTATCTTCATGAGCCTCGATCATGTCATTGGCTTCACCAAGTTGTTCCAAGAGAGCAACTGTAACGCCCTCGATGCGGCTATATCTCCCACATGTCGAGGCACGACTTAGAGGCATAACCACATTGAAAGCAATGTCGCAAGTGAGGTAATCTTCACACAACCCATGTAATACATAAGGGAAAGAGGTACATAGTTGGCTTACAGTCGCCACTTCACACAATACATAAATAAACATTCATCATCCAGATTACACTCAAGGTCCGACTACGGAACCAAAATGAAAGAAGACTACCCCAAATGCTACACAGATCCCCGATCGTCCCAACTGGGCTCCACTACTGATCATCAGGAAAAGACACATAGTAACGACCACGTTCCTCGTCGAACTCCCACTTGAGCTCGGATGCGTCATCTGCACTGGCATCGTCGGCACCTGCAACTGTTTTGGTAGAATCTATGAGTCACGGGGACTCAGCAATCTCACACCCGCGAGATTAAGACTATTTAAGCTTAAAGGTAGGATAGGGTTGTGAGGTGGAGCTGCAGCAAGTGACTAGCATATATGGTGGCTAACAACGCAAAAGAGAGCGAGAAGAGAAGCAAAGCACGGTCATGAAGCTAGAAGTGATCAAGAAGTGATCCTAGAACAACCTACGTCAGACATAACTCCAACACCGTGTTCACTTCCCGGACTCCGCCGAGAAGAGACCATCACGGTTACACATGCGGTTGATGTGTTTTAATTGAGATCAACTTCGAGTTTTCTACAACCGGACATTAACAAATTCCCATCTGCCTCATAACCGCGGGCACGACTTTCGAAAGATAATACCCTGCAGGGGTGTCCCAACTTATCCCATTATAAGCTCCCACGGTCAACGAAGGATATTCCTTCTACCGGGAAGACCCGATCAGTCTCAGAATCCCGGACTACAAGACATTCCGACAGTAATAAAACAAGTCCAGCAAAGCCACCCGATTGTGCCGACAAATCCTGATAGGAGCTGCACATATCTCGGTCTCAGGGCACATCTGGATGAACACTACGTACGGCAACCGGAGATACCCCAAGTTGCCTCAGGGCGGCACCGCAAGTGGCTCTAGTTTGGACCAGCAATCGAAGGAGAACTGGCCCGGGGGGGTTAAAAATAAAGATCACCCTCGGGATCGCGAAAACCCGGGGGAAAAGGCTTAGGTGGCAAATGGTAAAACCAATGTTGGGCCTTGCTGGAGGAGTCTTATTCCAAGCGAACTGTCAAGGGGGTCCCATAAATCACCCAATCGTGTAAGGAACGCAAAATCAAGGAACGTAACACCGGTATGACGGAAACTAGGGTGGCAAGAGTGGAACAAAACACCAGGCATAAGGCCGAGCCTTCCACCCTTTACCAAGTATATAGATGCATTAATTAAAATAAGATATATTGTGATAACCCAAAGTAATCATGTTCCAACATGGAACAAACTTCATCTTCACCTGCAACTAGCAACGCTATAAGAGGGGCTGAGCAAAGCGGTAACATAGCCAATCAACGGTTTGCTAGGAAAGGATGGTTAGAGGTTTGACATGGCAATATGGGTGGCATGATATAGCAAGTGGTAGGTATCGCAGCATAGGCATAGCAAAAGAGCGAGCATCTAGCAAGCAAAGATAGAAGTGATTTCGAGGGTATGGTCATCTTGCCTGCAAGGTTCTCAGAGTTGTCGAAAGCTTGATCTTCGTAAGCGTTCTCAACAGGTTCCTCGTTCACGTACTCGTCTCCTGGCTCTACCCAAAACAAGAACACAAGCAAAGGAACAACTATCAACCACGATGCAATGCGCAATCAACATGATGCAAAACATGGCATGATATGCGAGATGTGATATGCAATGCATATGCGTGCCCCGGAAGGACAAGGATGAACAAGGCATAATATTGGCAAAACAAGTATGCCACTGGATAGGTGAGGTGATTTCGGTTGAAATCGATATAAAGATCACCGGAATCGGATGCACGGTTTGTAAATGACAAGCAAAACAAGAATGGCATATTTCTGCGATTAACAGCATGATGCCACTTAGCGTGCAACAAGAAATTAAGCTACTGCACCCAAACATATAAGCAAAGCATATGGAAGTGATCTACTCAAGAGTTTTGGCAAAATATGAACACTGAGATACAGCTAAATCACACCACAACAGGTTCAAACAAGTATGGAAAAAGTGCAAAACATAACAGGTTCACAGACTTAGTGAAAATACTAACATGCCATAAATTAACATCAGGATGACATGTTTAGAGCAAGGAAACAACCTGCTACAGAAACAGGACATGGCAAAATATGGCATGGCATGAATCTACTCAAAGCATTGAACAAAAGTCCCTTACTGACCATTAGCCAAAAAGGAACATAAAATATAATAGCACCCATGTCAAATAAGCAAGTTTCGTTACAGGTTTCAGACTTAGCAGAAAACTGGACATGTCAAAAACAGATAACAAGTGGGCATGTCTACGAGCTCGATGCACTCACTACAGAGCTTTTCATGATAAACTAAGCATACATCCATCAAGAAGACATGGCATAGAAGCTAATCATGGCAATAACAACATCATAGCATGCAAGGATCAACTACAACAAGCTTGGCAAAATCGAACAACATGTAGACAATCTGCCAGTAACATTTTATAGCAAAAGTAGAGCTCGATTGACTCAAGCTATGTTACTCCATAATTACAAACAAAGGCATGGATGGATAGAGAAAATCCATATGTTAAAAACAACCTTACTGATCATGCTCAAAAGAGGCATAGATCTCTCTGAAACAACATGAACACATGGCATAAAAATAACAGCAGGAAATAACTTGGTGAAATTACTAAGTCTCCGAAATCAGCAACATTATGATCCCTAGTTTGCATGCTTGTGCTAGTCATCACAAAGATCACAAAAATACATGGCATACACCCCTGTAAAGATGACATGGCATATCACAAAACACATGTAGGACTCCAGTTCATAGGATGCACACATCAATCATGGCAAAAATGACAAAAGTGCATCTACTGAAACAGATCTGAAACTAACATCACATAGCTCTCTTCCAACAGCATTTCGGGCACCAAGATGTGCTCAAATGAAAATGATGCAATGAGATGAAATGATATACCCATCGGGACGAACAAATTGACATATCGCACGCACGAAACGGAGCAGTATGCAGAAAGTTACGATGCGATGAACATGCAACAAAATAACATCAGAAAAATGACTTAGGGGAAATATCAACCTCCGAGATCTAGGGTTTTCACGCAAACCGAGGCGGGAGCGGAGCTGTTCGCCTGAGTTGAGGCCGAGGAGGTCGGGGGAGGACCGGGGACGACGGATCCGGGCCGGATCCGGCGCCGGCGACGGCGATGGAGGGCGGAGGAGAGTCGGCGGAGGCGGCGGCCGCGGGGCGACGGCGGGCGGCGCGCGGGGGACGGCGAGGCGGCGGCACGGCGAGGCGGCGGCGCGGCGGGCGGCACCGGCGCGGGACGGCGAGGCGCGGGCGGGCGGCGGCTGGGCGCGCGCGGAGGGGAGGCGAGGCGCGGGCGGGCGGCGCGGAGATCCCGGGCCGGGCGGGCCCGCGATGGGCCGCGGCGGGCTGGCGGCGGCGCGCGGTGGCGGACGGAGACACGTGGCAGCGCCTGATTGGCGCGGGCGCGGCGGACGGACGCGTCCGGCGGCGCGGAGGGGAGCGGGGCTAGGGTTAGGGTGCGAAATGATCCGGAATTGGAGGGGGAGATGCATATTTATAGGTAGGAGGAGCTAGGAAGCTCGAAATGGAGTGTGCTTTGCGGCCACACGATCGTTATCGAACGGCGATGGACATGGGAGTGTCTTACATGGGTTATTGGGCTGATTTGAAGGGGTTTTGGGCTGCAACACACACGAGGCCTTCACGGTTACCCGGTTAACCGTTGGAGTATCAAACGACCTCCGAATGACCCGAAACTTGACAGGTGGTCTACCGGTGCTATACCAAGGCCGCTTGACAAACCTCGGTCCATTCCGAGAAAGTTTAATACCCGCTCACGGAAAAAGGTAAAAGGGGACGCCGGGGAACATAGGAGCGCCGGATTGCAAAACGGACAACGGGGAAAATGCTCGGATTCATGAAACGAACACGTATGCGAATGCGATGCACATGATGACATGACATGAAATGCACGACAAGGACAAAATGCAAAACAAATAAGAACCCAACCACGAGGGAAAATCATATCACATTGCCGAAAATGGCAAGAGTTGGAGTTACAATTATGGCAAGTTACATCCGGGGTGTTACAGCAACAAAGTGCCTCTTGAATTTACCCTTGAGTTTACCCATAAAGGTCTCAAACTCATTCTCCTCAACATTAGTTCCCTCATGTTCACCAACGCTACCCGTCAAAGAAGGATGATTAATGATGGTAGTTTTGATGTTGGGGGTTGCCTTGTTGGTGGCTTTAGCCATGAGGCAGCGGTGATGCTTTCATTGGGTGAGTCGAAGAGAGACACCCGTGGAGTCGTCGCAATGGCAACGGAGGCCATGGCAACCGACTCACCATCTTCATCATCATCATCCTCATTGTACTCTTCTTGTACCACCAATGCCTTGTGAGGAGTCTTCTTGGTGAAGTTGCTCTTGTTGGGGAAAGACTTGGCCTTGTCCTTACAGATGAGCTTGCCACCATTGTCTTCCCTCTTCTCATAAGGGCACTCCGCAACAAAATGACTCACGTTGCCACAATTGAAGCAAGTACTCACTCGTTGCTTGCCCTTTGCGCCACTTGAATTGCTCTTGTTGAAGTTGGGCCTTGAGTTCTTCTTGCTCCAAAATTGCCTTGAAGCAAGGGCCATGTGTTCATGATAGGCATACTTCGTATCTTCGAGGTTTCTCTCCTCTTCTTCCTCCTCTTCTTCTTCTTCGACACAAACCTTGGCCTTCAATGCAAGGTTGGGCTTCTTTGCTCTTTGGGAGCGAAGCACTGCATTGTCGACGGTCTTGTCCAATATGCTCATAGCCACAAACTCATCCAACACATCACTTGAGGACAAGGTGTGGAAGTCCGGCCTTTGACGGATGACGGAGGACATGGCTTTGTGGTAGGGCATCATTGCCTTGAGGAATTTGCGCTTGATCCAATTTTCATCCGTGTCCTTACTTCCATGATCCCGGAGAGAGACCGCGAGCTTGGTAACTCTCCGATAGAGCTTACGAGGTTCTTCATCTTCTTTCATTGCAAACTCATCGGCTTCATCTTGTACCACTTCATAATTGGAACGTTGAATGCTTGCGCTTCCCCGATAGAGGGAAAACACTTTGTGCCAAGCATCTTTGGCCAATGAGTAGGGCTGGAGATGCGGGAGGTCTTCGGGAAGGATTGCTTCTTGGATGATGAAGAGAGCATTCTCATTGAATTGATTCTCCACTTCTTCTCTAGGAGTGAAGTTGCTTCGGTCATGCGGATAAAAACCTTCTTCAATGATTCTCCAAAGGTTAGTGTCCACATGATTTAAATGACGCTTAAAACGATAGACCCAAGAATCAAAATCCTCCTTTTTGTCAATCTTGGGGGGAGGACCGGCATGATTCAAGTGAGTGGAAGGAATCGGTCCACCATAAATGGGTGGAGGTTGCACATGGGCAAAGATGCCGGTGCCATTCTTACCACTAGACAAAGGGGCTTTCTCACTAGTAGCTTCCCCCTTGTCGGGGTTAGCATCCGTCACCTTGTTGGCAGGATCACCCACTTTCAACAGTGCGGTGGAAAGTTTAAGCCCTTCTAAGAATTCCTTAAACATGTCGTTGACCTTGGTCGTCATGGAGGTTTTGAATGTGTCCAATGCCACATTCAACTCCTCGCATGAGATCGAGTTACCCCCATCTCCCGTAGATGATATCGGATTCGCACCGGAGTGCTCCGCCACATCGTGTTCGACATCAACCATACTCTTCGGACGGTAAAGTCCTTAAAAAGAGACGAGGCTCTGATACCAATTGAAATGATCGATATAGTTGACTAGAGGGGGGTGAATAGGCAACTAACAATTTTTAGCTTTTCTTTAACAATTTAAACTTTGCATCAAAGTAGGTTGTCTAGATATGCAACTAAGTGAGCAACCTATATGATTCAACAACGATAAGAACACAAGCAAGAAAGAGATACAACACAAATAAGCATGCATAAGTAAAGGCACGAGATAACCAAGAGTGGAGCCGGTGGAGACGAGGATGTGTTGCCGAAGTTCCTTCCCTTTGAGGGGAAGTACGTCTCCGTTGGAGCGGTGTGGAGGCACAATGCTCCCCAAGAAGCCACTAGGGCCACCGTATTCTCCTCACGCCCTCACACAACGCGAATGTCGTGAATCCACTATTGGTGCCCTTGGAGGCGGCGACCAAACCTTTACAAACAAGGTTGGGGCAATCTCCACAACTTAATTGGAGGCTCCCAACGACACCACGAAGCTTCACCACAATGGACTATGGCTTCGCGGTGAGCTCAACCGTCTAGGGTGCTCAAACACCCAAGAGTAACAAGATCCGCAAGGGATTAGTGGGGGAATCAAATTTCTCTTGGTGGAAGTGTAGATCGGGGCCTTCTCAACCACTCCCGAGCAAATCAACAAGTTTGATTGGCTAGGGAGTGAGATTGGGCGAAAATGGAGCTTGGAGCAACAATGGAGATTAGGGTTGGAAGAGGTGGTCAACTAGAGGTAGGAGACGACCCTTTTATAGTGGTGGGCGAAATCCAACCGTTATCCACTTAACCAGCCCGCGACACGCAGTACTACCGCTCCAGAGGCGCGGTACTGCCGCAAGGCCACGCGGTACTACTGTGGGCGACCACAGTACTACCGCGGCAGCAGCGGCTAGAGCAAGCCTGACAGGGGGCAGTACTACTGCGCGTGCGGTACTACCGCTCCCCCTTGCGGTACTACCGCTCCCCCTTGCGGTACTACCGCAAGGCAGGAAAGCCCTAGCCTGGGAAGGGCGCGGATGAATAAAATTATATTCGTGCCTACTTCCACTGGAAAACAAACGGTGCAAAAATCCGACACGGTACTACCGCTGGAGAGCGGTACTACCGCGTGGCTGCTGGATCAGGCCGCGCACGGTACTACCGCGCACGAGGCGCGGTACTACCGCGGAGGCGCGGATGTGAAAAATTACATCCGCCCCTACTACCGCAACGCAACGGTACTTGGCCTGGGGGCCATAGTAGTACGGCTCCAGAGGAGCGGTACTACCGTGGGCTCCCGCGGTACTACCGCGCCTAAGCCACGGTACTACCGCAGGTGCCTGCGGTACTACCGCTCCAAGGAGCAGTACTACCGCAAGCACAGCAACAGCAGCCAAGACAATCGCAAAGAGGATAAATGGGGATGCTCCAAAGTGCAAGGGAAAGGTGGAGACAAGGAAGGGAACGTGTACGTGATGATTCCACCCAAACCTTTCCAACGCGGACCCCCTCTTAATAGTACGGCTTTCCTACGACTCAAATCCACCAAAAAGAAACATAGAGAAACATCGTCTTCAATGGTCTTCGAGGGGCACCACACCGTCTTGTGCCTAGTGAAGAAATGTCTGAGAAACTCAAGGCACACGATTAGTCCGCAAAAGCATTGTCATCAATCACCAAAACACCTTAGGGATAAATATGCCCTTACAACTACGATAGATCCCCTACACTTGTGGGTCATCAAGACTCTTTTCTGGCGTCGTTGCCGGGGAGTGGAGTGCCTTTGGTAGGTGGAATTTGGTAAGGAAAAATTTATATAGTGTTCTGAAATTTACTATCACTTGTTACTCTGGAACATAATTCTTTGAGGGGCTTGTTCGGGGTATCTTCACCCCGACCAGTAGAGCAAAGAGTTTCTCCTCAATCTACTGAACCTACTGAAAATGTTTACTTTGAAATTCCTTCGGGTATGATAGAGAAACTGCTAGCTAATCCTTTCACAGGTGATGGAAGATTACATCCCGATTTGCATCTAATCTATGTGGATGAAGTTTGTGGATTATTTAAGCTTGCAGGTATACCCGAGGATGTTATCAAGAAGAAGGTCTTCCCTTTATCTTTTAAGGGAAAGGCATTGACATGGTTTAGGCTATGTGATGATATGGGATCATGGAACTACAACCGATTGAAATTGGAATTTCATCAGAAGTTTTATCCTACGCATCTTGTTCATCGTGATCGCAATTATATGTATAATTTTTGGCCTCACGAAGGAGAAAGCATCGCTCAAGCTTGGGGGAGGCTTAGGTCAATGTTATATTCATTACCCAATTATGAGCTCTCAAGAGAAATTATTATTCAAAAATTTTATGCTCGGCTTTCTCTCAACAATCGCTCCATGCTCAATACTTCTTGTACTAGCTCTTTTATGATGAAGACTATTAAATTCAAATGGGATTTATTGGAAAGAATTAAACGCAACTCTGAAGATTGGGATCTTGACGAAGGTAAGTAGTCAGGTATAACACCTAAGTTTGATTGTGTCAAATCTTTTATGGATAACGATGTTTTTCGTTAATTTAGCACTAAATATGGACTTGACTCTGAGATAGTAGCTTCTTTCTGTGAATCCTTTGCTATTCATGTTGATCTCCCTAAGGATAAGTGGTTTAAATATAATCCTCCCATTGAAGTAAAAGTAGTTGCACCTATTGAAGTTGAAGAAAATACTATCACTTATAATGTTGATCCTATTGTTCCTACCGCTTATATTGAGAAACCACCTTTCCCTGTTAGAATAAAGGATCATGCTAAAGCTTCAAATGTGGTTCGTAAGAGTAACACTGGAACACCTACACCCCCCTGAGCAAATTAAAGTTGAACCTAGTGTTGCTATGGTTAAAGATCTCTTGGCAGGTAATATTGATGGGCATGTTATTTACTTCTGTGACGAAGCTGCTAGAATTGCTAGACCTGATACTAAAAATAAACATAGACCTATTGTAGGCATGCTGTTATTTCTGTTAAAATAGGAGATCATTGTTATCATGGCTTGTGTGATATGGGTGCTAGTGCAAGCGCAATACCTCATTCCTTATACAACGAAATTATGCATGATATTGCACCTGCTGAGATAGAGGAAATTGATGTTACAATTAAGCTTTCCAATAGAGACACTATTTCACCAGTTGGGATTGTTAGAGATGTTGAAGTCTTGTGTGGGAAAGTTAAATATCTTGTTGATTTTCTTGTTCTTGGTTCTCCACAAGATAACTTTTGTCCCATTATATTTGGTAGACCCTTCTTGAATACTGTTAATGCTAGGATAGACTGCAAAAAGGATGTTGTTACTATTGGTTTGGGGGATATGTCTCATGAGTTTAATTTTGCTAAATTTCGTAGACAACCCCATGATAAAGAATTACCTAGTAAAGACGAAATTATTGGTCTTGCCTCTATTGCCGCGCCTCCTAATGATTCTTTAGAAAAATATTTGCATGACCATGAAAATGATATGTTTATGAATGAGAGAAGGGAAATAGATGAAGTATTCTCTAAACAGGGACCTGTTTTGAAACACAACTTGCCTATTGAAATCCTAGGGGATCCTCCTCCACCCAAGGGTGATCCCGTGTTTGAGCTTAAACCATTACCTGATACTCTTAAATATGCTTATCTTGATGAGAAAAAGATATATCATGTTATTATTTGTGCTAACCTTTCAGAGCATGAAGAAAAGAAATTATTGAAACTCTGAAGAAGCACCATGCTGCTATTGGATATTCTCTTGACGATCTTAAGGGCATTAGTCCCACTCTCTGCCAGCACAAAATAAAATTGGAGAAAGACGCTAAACTGGTTGTTGATCACCAACGACGGTTAAATCCTAAGATGAAAGAAGTGGTAAGAAAAGAAATGTTAAAGCTTCTGGAGGCAGGTATAATTTATCCCGTTGCTGATAGTCAGTGGGTAAGTCCTGTCCATTGTGTCCCCAAGAAGGGAGGTATTACTGTTGTTCCTAATGATAAAGATGAATTGATCCCACAAAGAATTGTTACAGGTTATAGAATGGTAATTGAATTTTGCAAACTAAATAAAGCTACTAAAAAGGATCATTACCCTTTACCTTTTATTGATCAAATGCTAGAAAGATTATCCAAACATACAGATTTTTGCTTTCTAGATGGTTATTCTAGTTTCTCTCAAATACCTGTGTCAAAAGAGGATCAAGAAAAGACCACTTTTACTTGCCCTTTTGGTACCTCTGCTTATAGACATATGCCTTTTGGTTTATGTAATGCACCTGCTACCTTTCAAAGATGTATGACTGCTATATTCTCTGACTTTTGTGAAAAGATTGTTGAGGTTTTCATGGATGATTTCTCCGTTTACGGAACTTCTTTTGATGATTGCTTAAGCAACCTTGATCGAGTTTTGCAGAGATGTGAAGAAACTAATCTTGTTTTGAATTGGGAAAAGTGCCAATTTATGGTTAATGGAGGTATTGTCTTGGGGCATAAAATTTCTGAAAGAGGTATTGAAGTTGATGCTATTGAAAAGATGTCGTGTTATAGGGACATTAAAGGTATAAGAAGTTTCCTTGGTCATACCGGGTTTTATAGGAGGTTCATTAAGGACTTCTCTAAAATTTCTAGGCCTCTGACTAATCACTTACAAAAAGATGTTCCTTTTGTCTTTGATGATGATTGTGTAGAAGCATTTGAAATACTTAAGAAAGCTTTGATTTCTGCACCCATTGTTCAGCCACATGGTTGGAATTTACCCTTGAAATTATGTGTGATGCTAGTGATTATGTTGTAGGTGTTGTTTTAGGACAAAGAGTTGGTAAGAAATTAAATGTTATCCAATATGCCAGTAAAACTCTAGACATTGCTCAAAGAAATTATGCTACTACTGAAAAAGAATTTTTAGCGGTTGTATTTGCTTGTGATAAGTTCAGACCTTATATTGTTGATTCTAAAGTAATTGTTCACACTGATCATGCTGCAATTAAATATCTTATGGAAAAGAAATATGCTAAACCTAGACTTATTAGATGGGTTCTCCTACTACAAGAATTTGATTTGCATATTATTGATAGAAAGGGAGCTAAGAACCCCGTTGCAGACAACTTCTCTAGGTTAGAGAATGTTCTTGATGACCCACTACCTATAGATGATAGTTTTCCTGATGAACAATTAGCTGTCATAAATGCTTCTCGTGCTGCTCCATGGTATGCTGATTATGCTAATCACATTGTTGCTAAATTTATACCACCTAGTTTCACATACCAGCAAAAGAAAAAGTTTTCTATGATTTAAGACATTACTTCTGGGATGACCCACACCTTTATAAAGAAGGAGTAGATGGTGTTTTTAGACGTTGTGTACCTGAGCATGAACAGGAACAGATCCTACGCAAGTGTCACTCCGAGGCTTATGGAGGAAACCATGCTAGAGATAGAACTGCACATAAGGTATTGCAATCCGGTTTTTATTGGCCTACTCTCTTCAAATATGCCCGTAAGTTTGGCTTGTCTTGTGATGAATGTCAAAGAATCGGTAATATTAGTAGACGTCAAGAAATGCCTATGAATTATTCACTTGTTATTGAACCATTCGATGTTTGGGGATTTGATTATATGGGACCGTTTCCTTCCTCCAATGGCTATACACATATTTTATTTGTTGTTGATTACGTTACTAAGTGGGTAGAAGTTATTCCAACTAGTAGTGCTGATCATAACACCTCTATTAAGATGCTTAAATAAGTTATTTTTCCAAGGTTTGGAGTCCCTAGATATTTAATGACTGATGGTGGTTCGCATTTTATTCACGGTGCTTTTTGTAAGATGCTTGCTAAGTATGATGTTAATCATAGGATTGCATCTCCATATCACCCGCAGTCTAGTGGTCAAGTAGAACTTAGTAATAGGGAGCTCAAATTAATTTTGCAAAAGACTGTTAATAGATCTAGAAAGAATTGGTCCAAGAAACTCGATGATGCATTATGGGCCTATAGAACTGCATATAAAAATCCTGTGGGTATGTCTCCGTATAAAATGGTCTATGGAAAAGCATGTCACTTACCTCTCGAACTAGAACATAAGGCATATTGGGCCATTAAAGAGCTCAATTATGATTTCAAACTTGCCGGTGAGAAGAGGCTAGTTGACATAGCTTGCTTGATGGATGGAGAACCCAGGCCTATGAGAATGCCAAACTGTTTAAAGAAAAGGTTAAACGATGGCATGACAAAAGGATACAAAAGCGTGAGTTTAATGTAGGTGATTATGTGTTGCTATTCAACTCTTGTTTAAGATTTTTTGTAGGAAAACTTCTCTCTAAATGGGAAGGTCCTTACATTATCGAGGAGGTCTATCGTTCCAGTGCCATAAAAATCAACAACTTCGAAGGCACAAATCGTGGTGAACGGTCAAAGAATCAAACATTATATCTTAGGTAATCCCATAAATGTTGAAACTAATGTTATTGAAACCGTAACCCTGGAGGAATATATAAGGGACACTTTCCTGAACGTTTCAGACTCCGAAAAGGAATAGGTATGTGGTACGGTAAGTAAACCGACTCCAAAACAGTTCTAATAGCAATTTTTCTCCGTTTTGGAATATTTAAGAAAATGGGAAAATAAGAAGTAGTCCGGAAGGGACACGAGGCATCCACGAGGGTGGAGGGCGCGCCCTACCCCCTGGGCGTGCCCCCTGCCTCGTGGGCACCTCGTGTGCCCTCCGGACCCCGTTTTCTTGCAAGATACTTCTTTCGGTCGGTAAAAATTCATTATATATTCTCCCGAAGGTTTTGACCACCGTACTACACAAATATCTCCTGTTTTTGTTTCGAGCTGTTTTCTGCCAGAGTTGTCAAGGCCAGGCATCATGTCGTCCCCCTCCTCCAACAACGAGGGCAACGATGCTTGGCTAATGAAGATAGAGCTGAAGAGAGAAGAACCCCGGGAGACCAACAAGGATGATGGGATCAAGAAGGCCATGGAGGACCAAGCCCCGGCAGCAGAAGACGAAGATATCCTCCAACCTCATTACAATCTTCTTACCCCAACGGAGATTGAAGCTTTCAAGATGATTGAGTTAGATCGCATACAAAATATGTATCTTACACGTGAATTTTTTTTGTTGAAGGAGCATAACACCGCACTCAAGGGCATTATCTGCAAATTGGAGGATCTCCTACGCTCGATGTGCGACTATCCATCATCACCACCATCTTCTTCATCATCAAAGGAGAACTAAGTATCTGGTATGGGCACTCCCCTTGGCAACTGCCAAGCTTGGGGGAGGTGCCCCGGTATCGTATCACCATCACACTCCTATCTTTACCGTTTCTCCTAGTTCGATCCTTTTAGTAATATCTTGATCTAGTAGAATAAAGTTTATGGCATGATCTAGTTTTGAGTTTTGCTTTATGATCTCTCTTTGTAATCGAGTCCGTGAGCTATATAATAAAGATTAGTGTGGAGTCAAGGGCTTGATTATTTTGCTTTGATCTTGAGTGAATAAAAGAAAAGAGGAAAAGAATAAAAAGAAACAAATAGTTCATAATGATAAAATGTAAGTTAGCATGAACTATTATTTTTGACATTACCCTTGAGGTAAAAGGTTGGGAGGCAACACTATAAGCCCCTATCTTTCTTTGTGTCCGATTAAAACTCCATAACCATAAGTATTGTGTGAGTGTTAGCAATTGTGAAAGACTAAATGATAGTTGAGTATGTGGACTTGCTGAAAAGCTCTTATATTGACTCTTTCTGATGTTATGATAAATTGCAATTGCTTCAATGACTGAGATTATAGTTTGTTGGTTCTCAATGAAGTTTCTGATTCATACTTGACATTGTGAATAGATTGTTACTTTAGCATAAGAAACCATATGACAATATATATAGGGATTGACTATTCGTCACCCTGGGTGAGGAATAGTTATTCTTCACCCCCTCCGTTCTACCATCAATACACCGTAATTTTACGTTCCGTAAGTTCTGTCTTATTTCCGACGGAAAAAGAGACCGTTAGAAAATATATAATTGCCGTAAAAAATATCTTATGTTATGCAAAATTACAAACGTAAAAACATAGTGTAAAATATACATAAACTGCAAATTTTCTTGTCTTGTGACCTATATTTCTAGTTTCTTATGTCAAATTTTACGTAGTGAATCAATAGGAATGTAATTATTTGACTTCCAAATATAATTTAATTATGAAGTATCATATATATATATATATATATATATATATATATATATATATATATATATATATATATATTGTTATAAGAATGATCATGATGCCCTTATATGTCCGTATTTTATTTTATCGACACCTCTATCTCTAAACATGTGAGCATATTTTTCGTTATCGGCTTCTGCTTGAGGACAAGCGAGGTCTAAGTTTGGGGAGTTGATACGTCCATTTTGCATCATGCTTTTATATCGATATTTATTGTATTATGGGTTGTTATTACACGTTATGTCACAATACTTATGCCTATTTCCTCTTATTTTACAAGGTTTACATGAAGAGGGAAATGCCGGCAGCTGGAATTCTGGGCTGGAAAAGGAGCAAATATTATAGACCTATTCTGCACAACTCCAAAAGTCCTGAAACTTCACGGGGGCAGTTTTTGGAATTAATAAAAAATACTGGCGAAAGAATCAACCAGAGGGGGGCCACCCACCATCCACGAGGGTGGGGGCGCGCCCCCTGCCTCGTGGGCCCCCTGGCAGGCCTCCGGTTCCCATCTTCTACTATATGAAGTCTTTCACCCTGGAAAAAATCGCAAGCAAGCTTTCGGGACAAAACACCGCCGCCACGAGGCGGAACCTTGGCAGAACCAATCTAGGGCTCCGGCGGAGCTGTTCTGCCGGTGAAACATCCCTCCGGGAGGGGGAATCATCACCATCGATCCTCTCATCGGGAGGGGGTCAATCTCCATAGACCCTAGTTCATCTCTTCTATCCAATCTTTTTCCCAAAGCCTCAGAGTGGTACCTGTGGGTTGCTAGTAGTGTTGATTACTCATTGTAGTTGATGCTAGTTGGTTTATTTGATGGAAGATCATATGTTCAGATCCTTTATGCATATTAATACCCCTCTGATTATGAACATGAATATGATTTGTGAGTAGTTACGTTTGTTCCTGAGGACGTGTGAGAAGTCTTGCTATAAGTAGTCATGTGAATTTGGTATTCGTTCGATATTTTGATGAGATGTATGTTCTCTCTCCTCTAGTGTCTTATGTGAACGTCGGCTACATGACACTTCACCATTATTTGGGCCTATAGGAAGGCATTGGAAAGTAATAAGTAGATGATGGGTTGCTAGAGTGACAGAAGTTTAAACCCTAGTTTATGCATTGCTTTGTAAGGGGCTGATTTGGATCCATATGTTTCATGCTATGGTTAGGTCTACCTTAATACTTCTTTTGTAGTTGCAGAGGCTTGCGATAGGGGTTAATCATAAGTGGGATGCTTGTCCAAGGAATTGCAGTACCCAAGCACCGGTCCACCCACATATCAAATTATCAAAGTAACGAATGCGAATCATATGAGCGAGATGAAAACTAACTTGACAATAATTCCCATGTGTCCTCGGAAGCGTTTTCCTTTATATAAGAGTTTGTCCAGGCTTGTCCTTTGCTACAAAAAAGATTGTGCCATCTTGCTGCACCTTATTTACTTTTATTACTTGTTACCCGTTACAGATTATCTTACCACAAAACTATATGTTACCGATAATTTCAGTGCTTGGCTGCTTGCAGAGAATACCTTACTGAAAACCGCTTGTCATTTCTTTCTGCTCCTCGTTGGGTTCGACACTCTTACTTATCGAAAGGACTACGATAGATCCCCTACACTTGTGAGTCATCATCGGCCTGCCAGCCTGCAACAATAGCGGCCATCTCCTTCTTATGCTCCAGCGACAGTTCGTTCTAGAGAGCTTTCACGTGCGAGGAGGTCATGATGGCAGTGGTGCGAAAGAGGGGAAAGGGACCAGATGAGGATGAATGCGGCGATGGCCGGGGCTGCGGTTTATATAGCGGGCGAGGAGGCAATGATCGGCGGCAAAGGGGCAAACAGGTGGCGCTGGAGTACGGTTGTGGTGTCATTTGAACGCGGAGCAGTCGCCTGCACAGGAAAATGCGCTCGGCCGGCGCTCTCTGGGCTAGCGCGACGCTTCAATGCCGGCGCCAGTGAGAGGTTGCGTCCGCTTTGACCGGGCATGAATGCAACATTGACGCTCTGGACAAAAGTTGAACAAGTATTAGAAAAACACTCTATAAAAACATATGAAAAATTGTTGAACGAGAATTTAAAAAAAGTTGAATAAGTATTTAAAACTGTTGAAAATTATTAAAATCATTGTACAAGTATTTGAAAATGTTGAAAAAGTATTAAAAAAATTAACGAGTATTTGAAAATGTTGAACAAGTATTTGAAATTTTTGAATAAGTACTGTGTTGAAAATGTTGAACCAGTATTTGAAAAATGTTGAATAAGTATTAAAAATTGTTGAACTAGTGTTTAAAAAATTTTCAACAAGTATTTGAAAATGTTCTATAAGTATTTGAAATGTTGAACAACTATTTGAAAAATGTTAAATAAGTATTAAAAATGTTAAATGAGTATTAGAAAAATGTTGAACATGTATTTAAAAATATTGAATAATTATTAAAATGCTGATCAAGTATTTACAAATGTTGAATGAGCATTCACATAATGTTGACCGAGTATAAAAAAATGTCGATCACTTATTAAAAAAATATTTTTGGCATATGTGAAAATGTAGATTGAAAATGAAAACAAACGTAAAAAATAAAAAATAAAAATTAAGAAGGAAAAAAAGCCAAGCCAAAAATGGAGGAGAAAAAAGGAAAAAAAGAAAACTAAAGAAAGACAAGAAAGACAACAAAGACGGAAAGAAAAAGAAAAACACACAATGAAAACAGCGAAAAACGGAGAAAAACAAAAAAAATGAAAATAAAACGGTTAATAAACAATAAATAACGTTGCTGGTTTCGCGTTAAAAAGTGTCGCCCTACTTATCTATAATAGACACTGGTCTAGCACAGGTGGCTAGCCATGTTTTTTGTGAACCGGGAGAGCAGGGTTCGATTTCCATCGGCACCCCATTTCTCGGAAAATCCTAGAGCGGCAAACAGTCGGGGTTCCGCACACCCTACTGACCAAGTGCTCGCGGGCGGACCAGCCTGTTAAGCATTCCGAGAAATTTCAGAAAATGTTCCTGTTTTCAGATTTTTGTTCAAAAATTTCGTAAAAGTTTAGAACTTCAAAATTTGTTCATTTATTTTAAAAAATGGTTAAAATTTCAAAAAGTGATCGTATTTTTAAATTTCGTTCGCAAAATAAACATGTTCGGTTTAAGAAATATGTTCCTGTTTTCAAAATTTATTGAAAATTCCAAAACATATTCACTTTACAAAATTTGTTCACAATTTAAAAATTGTTAGTGTTTTTAAATTTTGTTCACGAATTAGAAAATGCTCAGGAATGTAAAAAATGTTCTCATTTTGGAAATTGTTCACAAAATTTAAAAAATGTCCACGTTTTCAAAATTTGTTCACAAGTTTAAAAAGTGCTTGCCTTTTTTTTCAAGTATTGGAAAATGCTTAAAATTTTAAAATGTTCCCATTGTCGAAATTATTCAAAAAAATATCCCTGTTTTCAAATTTCTTTGCAAATTTAAAAAACTTCCAGGTTTTCCATTGCACATATTCAAAAAAAATTGGGAATTTTAGAAAATGTTCCAGTTTTCCAAATTTGTACCGAAATTCAATAAATTTTCATTTTTCGAAATTTGTTACCAAATTAAGATATGTTTGGAAATTTCAGAAAATGTTCCAGTTTCAAATTTTGTTTAGAAATTCAGAAAATATTCCTGTTTTTGAAAATGTTTGTGTTTGTAAAAAAATTATAAAGTTGAAAAGTTTTGTTTTTCATAAAACACTCAGGGTTTTTCAAAGCAATTGCATTCGAAGATCTGAAAATATGTCAGATCTAGAGTTGGATGTTGCTTCTTAAAGGTTTACGCTGCTTTATGCTTGATAGAGTTTGTAGCTCATCTGGTAGTGCTGCCTACTATGTTGATTGGGATCTTGTGTTCGATCCCTTGTGAGGGCGGCTTAAGCTTTTAGCATTTTCTTTTAGCTACAGTGCTAATCGTTTTATTTGTGGATCAGCCTATTCTTTTAGCTACAGTGCTAATCGTTTTATTTGTGGATCAGACTATTAAGCGTTCGATCCTATGCGAACGTGTGATTGTTTGCCGCAAAATGCGGCGCATAGGAGCACCCTCATTTCTCTACCTTTTTTCGTTCATTAACTCCATGCAACTGGGCCGGCCCCAGTAGTAGACCCCTTCAGCGAAATGTTCACCTTGCGCTTGCTACAGCACAAATCGGTGCTAATCATTTCCTTTGTGGGCTGGCATGTTGAGCGTTCGATCCTGTGCAAACGTGTGACTGTTTGCCGTAAAATGCGGCGCATAGAAGCACCCCCATTTCTCTACTTTTTTCGTTCATTAACTCCACCCAATTGGGCCGGCCCCAGCAGTAGACCCCTTCGGCAAGATGTTCCCCTTGCGCTTGCTTAAGGCGATTTTTTTGCGACCATCTTAAGGCGATAAATGGCTCTTGTGGTTCGAGGTCGGCGTTGGAGATGTCCTATAGCAACATGTTGCAGGTTACAATCAGCCCACCGGCCTCTGCCTTAAGGCCCATGCATCTTAGGCCTCGTCAGTTTGCGACCTGTCATAGCAGCCCATGCCGTGGACGAAATGGTGAGGCAAGATGTTCCCCTTGCGCTTGCTTAAGGCGATTTTTTTGCGACCATCTTAAGGCGATAAATAGCTCTTGTGGTTCGAGGTCGGCGTTGGAGATGTCCTACTATGTTGGTTGGGATCTTGTGTTCGATCCCTTGTGAGGGCGGCTTAAGCTTTTAGCATTTTCTTTTAGCTACAGTGCTAATCGTTTTATTTGTGGATCAGCCTATTAAGCGTTCGATCCTATGCGAACGTGTGATTGTTTGCCGCAAAATGCGGCGCATAGGAGCACCCTCATTTCTCTACCTTTTTTCGTTCATTAACTCCATGCAACTGGGCCGGCCCCAGTAGTAGACCCCTTCAGCGAGATGTTCACCTTGCGCTTGCTACAGCACAAATCGGTGCTAATCGTTTCCTTTGTGGGCTGGCCTGTTGAGCGTTCGATCCTGTGCAAACGTGCGACTGTTTGCCGTAAAATGCGGCGCATAGAAGCACCCCCATTTCTCTACTTTTTTCGTTCATTAACTCCACCCAATTGGGCCGGCCCCAGTAGTAGACCCCTTCGGCAAGATGTTCCCCTTGCGCTTGCTTAAGGCGATTTTTTTGCGACCATCTTAAGGCGATAAATAGCTCTTGTAGTTCGAGGTCGGCGTTGGAGATGTCCTATAGCAACATGTTGCAGGTTACAATCAGCCCACCGGCCTCTGCCTTAAGGCCCATGCATCTTAGGCCTCGTCAGTTTGCGACCTGTCATAGCAGCCCATGCCGTGGACGAAATGGTGAGGCAAGATGTTCCCCTTGCGCTTGCTTAAGGCGATTTTTTTGCGAGCATCTTAAGGCGATAAATAGCTCTTGTGGTTCGAGGTCGGCGTTGGAGATGTCCTATAGCAACATGTTGCAGGTTACAATCAGCCCACCGGCCTCTGCCTTAAGGCCCATGCATCTTAGGCCTTGTCAGTTTGCGACCTGTCATAGCAGCCCATGCCGTGGACGAAATGGTGATTAACGTCACATACACGACGACAGTCGAATCCCATGTTGCCCCAAACTGAGTTTTCTTTAGGTCTACACGGGCGCGTGGATGGCGGTATTAGGCCTCAAATTCAAAGTTTCAAAAGTGAAAAACGTAAGCGTAATACAGGAAATTGGCACAAAAGAATTTAAGAAGTAGGGTGAAAATATGCAGAGATATTACATGATCGTTGTCTCACCAAACCCGAATTTCATTGTACACAGTTCCACATCGAAAAAATTTGACAAACAAACAAAAACCAGTCCAGAAAAAATGCTAAACAGAAAAAAAAAAAAACCCCAGCTGGGAAACTTACAGAAGCTTCCCAAAACCGGAAATAGCTTCCTCCTGCTAGAACCTAGATGAGCCGGGCCATTTCCAAACGCTTGAGACGCCAGTTAACGAAATGCACGTTAACTCGCATCGGGCGCCTTCGGCGCCGAATATTAATTGCCAAACCGCTGGTTAGGTGACTTCTCTCTCAAACTCACTTGTTAAACATCCAACCAGCGTTTGGGAAGGAGAGCAACTAACTAACGAGCGCTCGCTCGGGATCCCGGCAAAGGTCACCTGGGGTGCGCCGCCACGTGTTGCGCTCTAGGCGTTTCTTCCGAATTTTATTTTTCTATTTTTCCACACATATTTTCGGCTTTTTAGATAGTTTTTTTGACTTTTTGATTTTCATAGGTCTTTTTTAACTTTTGGACAAAACAAATCTGAAAAAATTGCAAAAAAACGTGTTTTTTTCTTCGCGAGAGGTATAGCCGTGACTCTCGGACATGAAAAAACATGTTTTTTTCTTCGCGAGAGGCACGATTTTGCTTCCACAAGAGACACGGTTGTGCCTCTCAGAAACGAAAAACATGCGCTTTTTTTCTTTTTCGAGAGGCATGAATTTGCTTCCGCGAGAGGTATGGCCGTGCCTCTCGGACATGAAAAACGTGTTTTTTTCTTCACGAGAGGCACGGTTTTGCTTCCGCAATGCCTCTCGGAAACAAAAAACACGCGCTTTTCTTCTTCTTAGAGAGGCATGGATTTGCTTCCGCGAGAGGCACGACCGTGCCTCTCGATAATGGAAAAAACGCTTTTTTTTTCTTCCATGAGAGGCACAGCCGTGCATCCTTACGAAAAGGAAAAAAACATGCTCCCGATTCGGTTTTTTCTTGAAAAACAAACTTAGGCAAAACCTATAACATGGGATCCAGCTTTGAAAATCTCGATGCGAGGAATCCAACGATGAAAACGTTTAGAAATTTGGACGCATGGTTTAAGAGATGAACCATTTTGAATAAACCGATTTACGAAATAAGGGAAAACTTCCAAGTTGCTACAAAAGTGATGCATTGTATGCCACTTGAAGAGGTGGGAGTGACCTTTGCAAAGAGTACTTCTTCATTAATGATTTAGCCCGAAAAGAGACATTTTAAGATGGTTTTTTTAGGTGGATTTTAAGATGGGTAAGCAGCATGTTGCGGGTTACATTCAGTCCACCGGCTTCTGCCTTAAGGCCCATGCATCTTAGGCCCTCATCAGTTTGCAACCTGGCATGGTAGCCCATGCCGTGGACGAAATGGTGATCAACCTACCGTATTACCACAAACTGAGTTTTCTTTGAAGTCTACACGGTCGCGTGCATGGCGGTATTAGGCCTCAAATTCAAAGTTTCAAACGTCAACTTTTCTGAAAAACGTAAGCGTCATACAGGAAACTGGCAGAAGAAATTAAGAGGTATGCTGAAAAAAATGCAGCGAGATTACATCGATCGCTGTCTCACCAAACCCAAATTTCATTGCACACAGTTGCGAATCTCGCCTCTACATTCAACATTCAACAGTGTCCAAGCGGGGATAACGTCAGAGCTCAGCATCTCGTCACATCGATCGTCAGTTTTCACTTACGTATGTGGCAACCAACATTTCAACTTATTCTTGATCGCTTGGAGCTGCTGACGCAAATAGCTTGGGCGATCAAGATGCAAGGCGCAAGGATGTCGATCGAGAAGGATCGCTCCGCGGCTCGTTCGTCAATGGACGCCGCCATCGGCTTTTCTCCTACCTTTTCGGACAATAATTTCCCGCCGCGACCGGCCGGCCGGCGTACGTGCGTGCCTCCCACAAGTTACCTCCCGCGGAGGATATGCCGATGGATTGAGGACGACGCCCACGCACGGACTCGCTCTCAACCCAAACCCGATTACTGGTCCTCGGCGGCTCCCTCCCCGTTGAAACAGTAAAGGCGAGTGTTTGCTACCGTCGGCGCGCGTTACGTCAGGTTTGGTGGCCACATGACCAGGGGCGTCGTACGTTCAGACGATCTCCACTGAGACATACGGTGGCTAGTGCGAGGCACTGAGCGTGACGTGAACGCCGCAAGTCTCAGGCTCAATCTCGTTTCCTTTTCTTGGAGGAGGATGATGCTCCCATTTTTGGTGCCTTTGAGATACCCCACGCCGGGTCACGTACGCCGCTCTCGTACATACATAGCTTTTTGTAAAACTCTAGTGGGGGCATACGCCCATTTTGGTGCCTCTGAGATACCCCTGAGATTTTTGAGTAATCTAGATGACGTCAGCATTGATTTTTGGGCATTTCTTTCAAAAAAATCTCCTTTTAAATTTTGTTTTGCCACCCTATTTATTTATGTATACATAAAGGAAGTTGCACATGGTCATAAGGCATGCAACTGCAGCTACAAACAATTGATGAACATGCAGTTACACACAGTCGACGGACTTTGGTGGACATGCAGTTGCACGCTGATGTAAAACTGAAAATAATAATAAGTGTACAATGTATGCAGTTGCAGTAAGCGGACTTAGATGTTTTTGTCGACTACAAAGTCGCTTGTAACGATTTCATTGATCTTAAGATGATGTGTCAGCTTAGTCTCTCAAAGATACTTATAAAAAAAGATGTGGTTGTTTTCATAAAAAAAGATGTGACTGCACATAGAAAAACGAGTATATGTGCTTATGCATGAGCGTCTGCACTACATTAAAATAATCATGGGATGCGCACCGGTCATCCACTCGTACGACCCAGCTCGGCGTCCACGGGCAGGTCCACTGTGCAACTGACGTCGCGGGTGCGGCAGCCACACGTACTGATCCCCAGTTCCTCACCGGCTGCACACGTGACAACGATGGATGGCGACGGCGATCCATCTATCAATCTCGAGGGCCCCGGCCGTGAGGACAAGAGAATGGTAGCGCCACCCGAACGCCGTCACGTCGGTACCGGTGGGCAAGCCGTTCTTCGTTATCGGTCTCACCGAGAGATGAGTGATCACTACTCCACGGAACCACTAGCACTTTGGCCCTCTTGATTAGCGAATTTATCTAATACGCCGTTCTACAATCATTGGCCAGTGTAGTACTACTTGTTTGTTTGTGTTCTGATACTACAAAAATGAATACGGGTACAACTTTTCACTACAAATAATGCCAAACCGAGTTGGTGGCCGGTCGCAACTAAGCATGCGCTTGGTTTAAAAATGCATGTTCAAGGACTAGCAGGCAGGAAGCCAGCCAAATATATCCAATGTGGATATCTTCGTTTTGGCGCTATGTGCATCACCCAAAATTGTTGAGTTTTTTTTTAAATCCAACCTTTGGGATCTTTTCTAGATATCATTTGGCTCGAAGTGTAGAATTGCAGATACTTAAAAGCCCAACGAACTATGGTCTACAGATCCGTACGTATTTTTCATTATTTGTACTGCCGTCATTGAATATGAATAAATCAGAAGTTTTTCCACACAAAAAAGCCCAACAAACTGCCAAAGCGATGACAATCCGTACTTGCTTATAGTGTCAATTGGGTTTTTAATCGCGAACTTTGTTTTGAACAAGAGGTACGGTCCTGAAGGACCCACACATCCCTTAGATAAGCTTGAAAGCACAAATTATGAATTCCGGTGAGCATGAGGGAGCGTGTCAGGATTATGGCATCGGGAGGACGTGCGACGATGATGGCGATCTGAGGGCAACGGAAGGCAGAGACTGCAGATCAAAGATGGGTCGGTCTCCCCTCCTCTGAATAGTCAGGCCATGCTGAAGTGCTCGACCACATTTTGGTTTTTGTTGCGGCCCATCGCCATGCGGGAGGGGTGGCTGGTGTGGTGCAACAACGGGTAGGCAGGAAGGGGAGAGCAGGGGCGGTAACTGGCTTGGGGGAAGGAGGAAGAGAAGTGGAGTTCATGTGGGGTTTGTTTGTCCGCGTCTGACATGACATCTCTCTTGGACATCCCTGTTTCTTCCCCACAACACATTGGAGTAGCAAATAACGGTTGTCATTGCACACGAGTTTTGCCTGTTTGCCAAAAAAGAAAATAATAAAGAGATGTCAATACAGAGAGGGCTTTAGTTGTGAGACCATATAGAAAACTATCTAGTTTAATAAAAAAATAGTGCATCTTAGCATAGACGAGTTTGAATCCAGTGCGTAGGATATTATTTTGCGGATTTAAATTTGGTATTTGGCACCCTCCTTAACTAAAATACCACGGGGCTGCTCCCTTGCCGGTCTATATTTTTTCTATATTGTAACACAAAGGAATGTTGTCACTGTAACACAAAGGAAAGTTGTCACCTAAATATTTATGTGTTTGTGCTACACCTTATATTTTTAGAAATTTCGATTCGATGTACACTCCGACCTCTTCTTGTACTTATCCGTGCAGGATGAAGACACTCTTGTTGAGTTATCCTCAACCCTATCCGTACAACAATTTTTGAAATTGTGGTTTTTCTTCACATCTTTCTCAGTTGAGATATCCTCAACTCTATCCGTACAACCATATTTGAAATTACGTGTTTTCTTCAGATGCTTCGCAGTTTCATACGTGCTCTTTTTCACATGTTACTGAATCCCATGATCCAAAGTTGCCCTAGCAGTGCTCCACTAATTATCTATGATCTAATGACAACCATTCTTCCTACTTGTTTATTTTCCGAAAATGCTAACCAACAAGCGTTTGTTGGGAATGTTCCTGCACGAACATGTTGGTTGTCATTCGACATCCTAGCACGAATCACGATGCAAGGATGCCACCGTGTCAGTTTTCGGAATAATTCGTTGTAAGCAGCCTCTTGACAAACATCCTTTGTTTTATTCTCCCGACAAGAAAATCATGGAAAGGTGCGCGGGTGGTGGCTCGATTTCGTGACTTACTGAATGAAGGAGGGCGAGCTTACAAGGGTTGTCTACAAATGTGGTCAAATTTGCTATATGTTTGGAAGCTAAAATGTTTTGAATTTGATTTTTCATTTTGAAAATTTTAGCCTTTTTTGGAAATTCCAAGAAATTCCCATCTTTGAAAGAACAAAAAAAAAACTATTTTTTGCCATGTGCCCATTACACAATCCAAAAAGTTGCCATGTTTTTGGAAGAATAATTTTTCAAAACTTGCCATGTGCATTTTTATATTTTTTGGCATGTGCCTGTTACAAAATCCCAAAGTTGCATGCTTTTATAGTAGCATAGTAATTTCATTATCTAGACAATGGCATTTTTTCAATTAGTCCATGACAATTTTTATGAATTACACCATGATAGTTTTATTGTAGGTACCATGACAATTTAATTATTTAGACAATGGTAGTTTTGTAAGTATCATGAAAATTTCATTTTTTTAGACCATGGCAATTTTTTTGGTTAGACCATGGCAATTTTATTATGTACACCTTGGCAGTTTTATCAGTTAGACCTTGGCAATTTTATTAATTGGACCATGACAATTTCATTATTTACACCATGCCAATTGTATTAATTAGACCATGTCAATTTTATTAATTAGACCATTTCAATTTTATTAATTAGACTCTTGGCAATTTTCCATGCCTTTAGAAGGTTTTTTTCATCATCATTGGACCATGCAATTTTATTGGACTTATGTGGATAAAACATTTGTTAATCTGTTCATGTTGAAGTTGCCATCAGACCAATTATGTTGTTTTTACAAATTAAAACATGGAAATTTTAGTTTTTGTAGATACATGTCACATTTGTTTTATAATATACCATTCAAATTAGAGGATGGCAGCTTTATAAAGTATAGCATGGAAATTGTAAATTTTTGTGTCTCTGCCTTTTATGTCTCGGATTTTTTCTATCTTTTATGGCATTTTCTTTAAAACAAAAGAGTTAATTGGGCCTACCCCATTTTTTCCTGGCCGCTTCATGGGCCAGCTAAGGGTTCGCGTTAACAACCTTGTAGCGATCGTCAAAAAGGGATCACGGTGATTCGCTTGATCGCTCCTCCTGGGATGAATGAACGAATCATTCACTCCGTTCCTCCCAGAGCTGACGATCGCAAGCTATCTGGGGCCTTATTTTTCTGCTTCATTCACCCTACTTGTTGATCCTAATACTATCTCTGTCCTGGTTTATTGATCCTCTTCGTATTTTGTTTTAAATTTTTATCATAGATTTACCTAACGAAATATTAATGCATGCCACCAAAACTTATATCTCGGATTCATATTTAAACATAATTCCTGCTAATACTATTTTTGCTATGTATAACTATATTTTATCAGTTAAAATCATAGTCAAAATATGATACTAATTACGAGAAGGACCAATAAATCAGGACCGAGGTAGTACTAGACAATGCGGCTCAACAATTCACAATGATCAATAGCGTAAACCACGGTGAATCATCTGGCAGCGGGAGACCGCGAGGCTCCATATTCTGTCAAACACCCCCCCTCAACATGTACACTGACCAATAACTCTTTTTTTCCTAAGCCACTGACCAATAACTCGATGCTCATAACAAAAGTGATTTCTTAATTAACTTAAAGCAAGTATAATAAGCCCAGTCAGCTGGCTATAAGGTATTACATGTCAGCAAAATCCTTGCTGGAGAAGTGACAAACGAAGAGAGAGAGAAGAGCCGGTGCTCCGTGTATCGCCCGGCTGCAGCTCAATCTCCGATGCAATACAGCCAGCATGCAGCCGGCGTGAGTGCTAAATGCAAACGCTCCGTCCTTCCTGCCAATCATGTGCGCCTGTTTGACCCTCTTGACATGCAAACATTGAATAGTATAGTCCATCTAAAAGCCAGCCTATTATACTAGTAGTCTTTTATCAAGCCTTTGGATGATGTGGCACCCGTATATAGCCAGCAGCAGGCTCTTCTACTAGCCATGCTCTTAGGGCTAACTTATGGGGAAAGTAAAAAAAGTTATGTTTTTTGTTAGTGCGTCTTTATTATATTGCCTACCGACTAGCTGGACAGTTGGTGGAGTTGGGGATCTAGTGCCGAGAATTACGTTAGATATAGCTAGTTAACCTAGCCAAGTGAGAAGACAAGTGAGATGATTGTGAAAGCGATGCGCAAGGAGCACACTCATTTTCACTCTACTTTTGGAATTGGCTGATTATAAATTAGTGTACATATGATGGAATGATCACCTCAACGGAGCCTTTGCACCAATGGGACAAAACACCCTTATATTAATTTGACCACTCAAGCTGAAGCCGATCAATGATCATGTCGCCTCAGTCGCGTCCACACCAACTTTCTGGGAATCTTTTCACTGTATGCAAATATGGGCGTCGCCGTTTCGTCAGGATTAGATCATCATTCTCATCTAGCTAGATTACTCAAAGGATCATGCCCAATTCTTGCACTCGTCATATTCCATTATATAAATAAGCTTACATGAAAAAGATCATGATTCATGGGTTGTATTACAGTCCAAGGTCAAATAGGAATTATCCACTAGCTGACTAGTCTTTAAGAAAGATAGCTACGACTCCACTAGCTACTCATTCATCAAAGGATTCAGCGTGGTAGGTCCTGTTAGGGAATAATAGACTGGCTGCAACTCACGATATATATATATATATATGGAATATATATATATAGCGCATACTCCTTATTCTGCGCGCTGGTCAGGCTACGCGCATAACTCCCACTAAATTAGCACCGGGGCCATCCGCCTAACCGCAATAATTTTTAAAGCATCGTAACAGACGGGAAAAGATTACTACTTGTGCCTTTCCTCGAGTAATTAGCGTACCGAACATCCTATATAGGACGGCCATTTGGGACACCTAGGTGCCCAGGCTCCTTGCATTTCCACCGTTCGATTGCATTAGAGGTCAATCCATCACAGATTACTGATTTGGAAATAATTACGTAGTTTGGAAAGAGTTATAAAGATAACCATAAATGGATACCATTAAATATGGTCCAACATGCCATGCATGTTAACACTTTTTTAGCATGCAAAAAAATACCCATGCATGGCATCCTTCCTTGTTGAGAGACGTTAGTAATACAAATTGGAGAGAGAAAATGTCCTTGGGTATACATAGATTTTTTTCATATTTGTATGATCTGACGTATGTTGCATGGTTGGCTGGACACATACAACATTTTTATTATTCCAAATTAAGATAGCATTTTCTTTCCTACGATTTTATCACTTCCGGTATTAGATACCTATGGATGCCATATTTCATGTACCGAGGTATATACGCAATCAGATTTTTACTTTCTACATGTTGGCGGGATACCTAAAATATTTTCCTACCCTTTTTCACGTAGGTATATACACGCGCATACACATTGGGTATACTGTTTTATTTTTAAGTTTGCTGGGTATATACAAGGAGATTTGTGAGTATATCGTACATTGTGTCTCATTAGCGGGTATTTGACACCTCGGCATGTGTCAATGATTTGAAGTACGTACACCATTTAAGTATATACATACCAGATTTACATACATACTCATGATATTTTTTAGGTATCTACATACTCATGATATATCTAGATATATTCATTACGTCTTGTTAGTAGGTATTTGAGATACCCGAGGTATATCCATAATCTTTTTGTATAATACACCAGGTATGTGTATATTCTTAGTACATATAATACCATGGGAATATGTATATTTTTCATTACACAATACTTATGGTATGTATATATTTTTGTTAGATATAATAGTCCGCGTATGTGTATATTTACATGAGGTATAATACGTCAACATAATATTTGGAAAGGGATTATTGCTAGGAAATCAACATAATATTTTTTTGGAAAGCAACTATTGACAGCAGTGCATGCAAATAAAAAATGGAAAGCTAATGTTTCATTGATTGCACGCCATGCACTAATAAAAATGGCTTGCCATAAACGGCCTAGGTGCCCATGCACCTAGGTGCCCCAAACATTTTACCTATATATATAGTGTTACTATTCATCATCCAGGGCGGAGAATAAGTTATTCTTCACCCGAGGTAATCTTACGATCATATCATAATTAAATTACGTTTGGAATTCAAATAGTTACATTCCTATTGATTCACCGCGTAAAATTTAGCATAAAAATCAAAAATATAGGTCATAAGACAAGAAAATTTGCAGTTTATGTATATTTTACACTATGTTTTTACGTTTGTAATTTTACATAACATAATATATATATATATATATATATATATATATATATATATATATATATATATATATATATATATATATATATATATATATATATGGTAACGCTATTCTAAGCGTGAGTGTAGAATAGCTTATTCTACACCCCCTAATAACGCCATGTACAAAATCTAGTAAAACGGTGTACAAAATGTAGTAATTTGGAAAATATTTTTTTATCATCTATGTTTGTAATTTACTATATTTTTACGAAAATTACTATATTTTACATAGTGTGTTACTATATTCTGTATGTATCGTTACTGGGGTGTAGAATAAGCTATTCTACACGCACGCTTAATTTAGCATATACGGTGGCGCTAATGTGAGCCTGAGCGCAAAATGCAAATTCTACGCTCCGGCCAAATTCGCGTGGGTCGCTCGGCCTAACCACCGTTTTTCCTTCCACCTGCTAGTAATCCCTTTTGATAACTATGGTAATAGAATTAAAGCGGTTACTATGTGCACACACCAGTCCCCGCTCCGCCAAATCCAGTCGCTTTTTTCTCACTTGCTAATAAAACCTTTGGTAAATGTAGTAATGGAATCAAGTTAATTACTGCATGCATGCATGCACGACTCGCCTGATCCACCAAACTAGTTCACTTTTTACTTGTATAAAGAATGACCACTTCTAGTAGTGGTAATGGTGTTACGAGCCAATTGCAAGTAGCTACTATATGGTAATTGTATTACGATGTGGTAATTAGACCAGTTTCAGTTACCATGTATAGATGACTATCACCACAAAGTGAGGTTTTTGTTGTCTAAGACGGTGGTAAATTCCTATTGAAAATGTAGTAACATATTGATAGCTTTTACCACAAATAAGAGCAATCACAGAATTATGGTCGTGTGTAGTAATTTGTTGGCACATTTTACTAGTCCGGATCATACAAGTACTATTTTTGTTACCATCCTTACTACGTAGTCTTAGTTTTTTACGCCCAACATAGGATGTTCGGTACGCTAATTACTCGAGGAAAGGCACAAGTAGTAATCTTTTCCCGTCTGTTACGATGCTTTAAAAATTATTGCGGTTAGGCGAATGGCACCGGTGCTAATTTAGTGGGAGTTATGCGCGTAGCCTGACCAGCGCGCAGAATAAAGAGTATGCGCTCAGGCTCACTTTAGCATACCTATATATATATATATATATATATATATATATATATATATATATATATATATAAGCCCGAGCGCATTATAAGTTATTCTGCGCTCCGGCCATTCAAACCACGCTCGAACTCGCTAATTACAGAAGTGACCACGTTCCCAACAAAAGTTCCACCTGATGGTAAAAGACTCTAGTACATTACCATGTGTGACAATGACTTTTACTATCCAGACCCACAAGACCCTTCAACTAGTAAAATTGACTAGTAAATTACTATATATCACACTGTTGTTACTATCACTCTAGCATGTGGTAAAATTGATCAACAATTACATATTTTCAACAATTAGATCTTGGTTATAATTTGCTCACTGTGCGTACATGTAACATTATGATTACTTTGAAATCAATTTTACTAGAGAGGTCACGTATTTACTACATGCTATCTGAGATTTTGTTAACAATTTCCATGCATCTATAGTAAACATATTACAATTTTTGTGGGTATAGTAAAAAGATTACTAATTGTACTACATGTTATACTTCCGATTATTTTCCCAGGAATGTGTAGTAAGGTGGTTAACATGCTTTACTAAATGTTTCATAGGGTGTTACGGAAAACTTCATGACCAGACATTTGTAGTACAAATGTGCATCTATAGTAAAGAGATTATTAGTTTTACTACAGGTTTACTATCGATTGATTCTCTGGGAACGTATAGTAAATAGGTTAACATGTGTTACTACATCTCACATGGGATCTTACCATAGACTTTGTGATTAGGCTTGTGTAGTAAAAAGGTTACCATGCTTTACTACTAGTTGCCTATGAATTTACGATCAAGTGGGAGACCAAGGCACTAGGTGCGCGCACGTTGTTTACTTGGTTGGGTGCGCAGTTTCGGCCAGAGCACAGAATTAGCGTTCTATGGGCTATTCTGTTACGCGTAACAGAATATTATTCTGTTACCCTACATAAACTGATGAATTTAAGCGACTGAACTGATGAAATTCGAGCGCTTGAACTGATGCTTTCTGTTTCTGTTAAAAATTGTCTTCTTTAGTTCAATTTTTTTTGCAATTTTTTTTGTCGAAACGGGGCGTGTAATATATTTTTGAAAAGCCCTTGACATCTACATTACAATTCTATAATTTGTTTTTGCAAAAAAATTATGGTTTAAGAGCATTTTTGAAAAAACGTTTTTTTCAAAACCGAAACGCAAATCGTATTTTGTACTTAATTTTCAAACGGTTTGTCGGAATTGAGCAAATGAGATGGCTTTGGAAAGCTTGTGAAAATCCGCATCTTCCATATATCTACTTTTTTTAAAATTCTATATTATTTAAAAGTAATTTGAAAAATGGTGAAATTCTGAGAGAAACGTATTTTCGCTGTTTTTCGCAAACGTTTTGTCGGATTGACGCAAATGATACGGCGTTGGAAAGCTATGGAAAATGCACAAATTTTACGTATAGAAAGTTTTTTCTAATTCCTTAGGATTTAAATACGAATTCAAATACAGTTAAAGTTGGTTTTGAACGTCATTTTGTTAAAAACTTTATTGAAATGGTGCAAATATTATACCATTGAAAAGCTACCGAAAATGCGAAACTTAGTCATGTTAAACATTTTTTCAAATTCGCAATCGTTTAAGAGTACTTTTGAATACAACAAGACGGATCCTGCTGTTTTTCCGTCTGAAAAATAGAGTACTCGTACTGATATGTGTGTGTGTTTGTACGGAGCTATTTTTTGTAGAGTAATTTTGAATTATTCTAAAAAAAGAGTACTTGTAACGTTTGCATGAGTTTATACTAAGCAGGTTTTCACTAACTAGACTTTGCTCCGTTTTGGGGTAATATTTTCGCTCGTAAATTTTCAATGGTTTACTGTATCGTCGCCCATGTACTTGTATGGTTTATAATTTAAAGAAAATGTTTTGTTTTGTTTCTTTTTTTTTGAACTCAACATTTCTTTTGACAACGATGTTCTGAACTTCTCTCATTTTACGACTTGTATTGAGGTACTTACTAAGCAGGATTTTCATGGGGCTTCTTTTTTTGCTTGAACTTTTACAATTTGAATTTCTGCCATTTTTTTTATTCCGAACGGACCATCGTTTTTAACTCGTACTGATGTACTTACTACGCCTGAACTGGGCCGGCGGCAGCACGTGGGTCGGAGGAGCGACCCGTCACGGCGCCGCGGGCTCCCTCACTCCGGCTGCCGCCGTCGCTCGCTCGCCCGCGACGGCTACCTCCGGCGGTAGGAGGCGGGTTAGGTTAGGAGTTTCTGCTATAGCCTGCGCGTCGCGCCCTTATAGGGCCGAGGGGTAACAAAATAATGTTCTATTACCGGTAACAGAATAGTCCAGCCCTATATATATATATATATATATATATATATATATATATATATATATATATATATATATAATATGCACGTATATAAGTACAAGGGATGATCATGTAATCAACTATACATGAAAGGAGGAGCGCTTGTTGTACAAGAAATAAACATGCAATACTACATAGTCAACACCCACCGGCCGACACAAAGACTGAATCAAAACTCCTTAAAGGGCATCGTAGACAAGCCCTTAGTCATGATGTCGACAAATTGTTGAGAGTTGGGTACGTGTCTACACGTACATGGCCGGGAGCCACCTTTCCTTGAACAAAATGGATGTCAAGCCCAATATGCTTAGTGCGGCGATAATGAACGGGGTTGGTAGAGAGGTAGACGGCGGAGACATTGTCACAGTACACCACGGTGGCCTTGTCTATGGGACAAGAGAGCTCCTGGAGAAGCCGCCGAAGCCAGGAGCATTCAACAACCACCTTAGCCACTGCTCGGTACTCAGCCTCAGCGTTGGACCGAGAAACTGTCGGCTGCCTCTTGGATGACCATGAGATAAGTACCTACTGCACAAGATACTGCAACTCCGGTCGAGTGAGCGTCAGGTACTGTAAAGCATCAACAATCGAGCGGTAGAAAGACGCGTCCGAAGCCGACGAGCCATCTGTAGAGGAGAGCTTGGCCTTCGTGTTGACAGGGGTGGTCGCGGGTTTGCAGTTAAGCATTCCAACGCAGTCAAGCAACTCATGAGCATACTTCCACTGATGAAGAAAGAACTCGTCCATGTGATGTACCACCTCGATGCCGAGGAAGTAGTATGGCGGCCCTAAGTCCTTGATGGAGAACTCAACGCAAATTCGATTAGCGAGCTGTCAAAGAAGGTTAGTGGTGCATGCCGTCAAGATGATGTTTTCTACATAGAGGAGCAAATAGGCAGTGTCACGACCCTGTCGATAGACGAACAATGAGGGATCAGAGCGAGTGGAGCGGAAGCCGAGCTAATGAAGAAACGTCGTGATGCGGTGGTACCAAGCACGCGATGCTTGCTTGAGCCCGTATAACGAGCGCGAAAGCAAACACACATGATCCGGGTGTGTGTCATCAACAAAACCAGTGGGATGCTGGAAATACACCCGTTCGTCGAGATGGTCATGGAGGAAGGAGTCGGAAACATACATCTAATGCACCGGCCAGGCCCGAGACACCGCGAGGTGCAGAACGGTACGGATCGTGCCCAGTTTTACAACTGGAGCAAAAGTGTCTGTGAAGTTGATGACCCACAAGTATAGGGGATCTATCATAGTCCTTTCGATAAGTAAGAGTGTCGAACCCAACGAGGAGCAGAAGGAAATGACAAGCGGTTTTCAGTAAGGTATTCTCTGCAAGCAGTGAAATTATCGGTAACAGATAGTTTTGTGATAAGGTAATTTATAACGAGTAACAAGTAATAAAAGTAAGTAAGGTGCAACAAGATGGCCCAATCCTTTTTGTAGCCAAGGACAAGCCTGGACGAACTCTTATATAAAGGAAAACGCTCCCGAGGACACATGGGAATTATCGTCAAGCTAGTTTTCATCACGCTCATATGATTCGCGTTCGTTACTTTGATAATTTGATATGTGGGTGGACCGGTGCTTGGGTAATGCCCTTCCTTGGACAAGCATCCCACTTATGATTAACCCCTCTTGCAAGCGTCCACAACTACAAAAGAAGTATTAAGGTAAACCTAACCATAGCATGAAACATATGGATCCAAATCAGCCCCTTACGAAGCAACGCATAAACTAGGGTTTTAAGCTTCTCTCACTCTAGCAACCCATCATCTACTTATTACTTTGCAATGCCTTCCTCTAGGCCCAAACAATGGTGAAGTGTCATGTAGTCGACGTTCACATAACACCACTAGAGGAAAGACAACATACATCTCATCAAAATATCGAACGAATACCAAATTCACATGACTACTTATAGCAAGACTTCTCCCATGTCCTCAGGAACAAACGTAACTACTCACAAATCATATTCATGTTCATAATCAGAGGGGTATTAATATGCATAAAGGATCTGAACATATGATCTTCCACCAAATAAACCAACTAGCATCAACTACAAGGAGTAATCAACACTACTAGCAACCCATAGGTACCAATCTGTGGTTTTGAGACAAAGATTGGATACAAGAGATGAACTAGGGTTTGAGAGGAGATGGTGCTGGTGAAGATGTTGATGGATATTGACCCCCTCCCGATCAGAGGATCGATGGTGATGATTTCCCCCTCCCGGAGGGATGTTTCCCCGGCAGAACAGCTCCGCCGGAGCCCTAGACTGGTTTTGCCAGGTTCTGCCTCGAGACGGCGGTGCTCCTCCCAAAAGCTTCCTTCTGATTTTTTCTAGGGTGAAAGACTTCATATAGCCAAAGATGGGCACCGAAGGCCTGTCAGGGGGCCCACGAGGCAGGGGGTGCGCCCCCACCCTCATGGATGGTGGGTGGCCCCCCTCTGTTGCTTTCTTCGCCCAATATTTTTTATATATTCCAAAACTGACTTTCATGGAGTTTCAGGACTTTTGGAGTTGTGCAGAATAGGTCTCTAATATTTGCTTCTTTTCCAGCTGCCGGCATTCTCCCTCTTCGTGTAAACCTTGTAAAATAAGAGAGAATAGGCATAAGTATTGTGACATAATGTGTAATAACAGCCCATAATGGAATAAATATCGATATAAAATCATGATGGAAATGGAAGTATCAACTCCCCCAAGCTTAGACCTCGCTTGTCCTCAAGCGGAAGCTGATAACGAAAAATTTGTCCACATGTTTAGAGATAGATGTCGGTGTCAAAACCGGCGGATCTTGGGTAGGGGGTCCCGAACTGTGTGTCTAAGGCGTATGGTAACAGGAGGCGGGGGACACGATGTTAACCAGGTTCGGGCCCTCTCGATGGAGGTAATACCCTACTTCCTGCTTGATTGATCTTGATGATATGATTATTACAAGAGTTGATCTACCACGAGATCGTAGAGGCTAAACCCTAGAAGCTAGCCTATGGTATGATTGCTGTTGTCCTACGGACTAAACCCTCCGGTTTATATAGACACCAGAGGGGGCTAGGGTTACACAGAGTCGGTTACAAGGGAGGAGATCTACATATCCGGATTGCCAAGCTTGCCTTCCACGCCAAGGAGAGTCCCATCCAGACACGGGACGAAGTCTTCAATCTTGTATCTTCATAGTCCAATAGTTCGGCTAAAGTATATAGTCCGGCTGTCCGAGGACCCCCTAATCCAGGACTCCCTCAGTAGCCCCTGAACCAGGCTTCAATGACGATAAGTCTGGTGCGCAGATTGTCTTCGGCATTGCAAGGCGGGTTCCTCCTCCGAATACTCCATTGAAGATTTTGAACACAAGGATAGTGTCCGGCCCTGCAAAACAAATTCCGCATACCACCGTGGAGAGAATATTATTTCCACAAATCTAATCCGCTGACAACTTTTGTAGCATGACATCACACCACGGCCCGGTCATTATTCCAAGCGTTTTTCTCAACCAACCACTGCACATATTGCGAGGCGGTTTTCTTAGCACGTCTTGTCGATACATGTGTGGGGTTCTCATCAATACATGTGTGGGTAACCCAACCGCGCCATCAATCACGGCGCTTGGGTAATAAGCGAGTTTACCAGGTAGGTGGAGAGGCGCATAATTTCTTCCTCCCTTATAAAGGGACAAGGATTCATCTTTTTCACCCACGCCCTCTTCCTCCTTGCTCATCCATTCTTGCACACTCAAGCTCCAACACCCAAGTTCGCATTTTCTCCTCAAACCACTCCAAGCATGTCCGGAGCGGGAGGCAAGTGGATGGTCTCCTCCGTTACAGAGGAGGACATCACAAAGCTACGGGGAGCCGGATATCTGGCCGTGGATATCTCACACCGGCTGCCAGATGTGGGGCAGATCGTCCCTACTCCAGATCCCCATGAGAGGGTGGTATTTCTTACCAACTTCGTCCGTGGACTGGGATTTCCTCTCCATCCGTTTGTCCGCGGGCTCATGTTCTACTACGGGCTGGACTTTCACGATCTAGCCCCCAATTTCATGCTCAACATCTCGGCGTTCATCGTCGTGTGCGAGGCCTTCCTCTGCATCAAACCCCACTTCGGCTTGTGGCTAAAGACCTTCAATGTTAAACCGAAGGTGGTGGTCGGCCAGCAAGTGGAGTGCGGAGGCGCCATGGTGGGCAAAATGCCCAACGTCACCTGGCTCGAAGGCTCCTATGTGGAGACCATAAAGGGGTGGCAATCGGGGTGGTTCTATATCACCGAGCCGCCTGACACCAACTGGGTGGCGGCCCCCGAATTTCGATCCGGAATCCCCATGCGGCTCACCTCCTGGAAAGAGAAGGGCCTGTCCTGGGGTTCCTCGGTGGAACTGACCGGACTCCAGACTTGAGTCAAAAACATGATGAGCAAGAAAATCAAGCTTGTCAATGTGGTCCAAATCATGCTCTTCCGCCGGACCTCCCGTGTCAAAGACGGGCATTCAATTTGTGGGAGTTCGACCCGGCCGTGCACCAAACGCTGCGAGAACTCTTCGACACGACGCACAAGGACGTCTGGAAGGTGCTGTTCAAGGGCGCCGAGGTACCGCCTCCCCTTACCGAGGACCGTGGACTCTGCGCAAAGCCCCCTGCCAATCCGGTAAGTCTTTTATATCTCATAAGATGTTCTTTTCCCCAGTATAACCACGCGCAGGATCTGAGCCTCCACACCATTTAACAGGACTGGGTAGCGACAGCGAAGCAGATCGGTTGTCCAGCTCCCCAGCCCGAAGATCCGACAGATGCTCTCCTAACGGAGATGCTGGTTCCGGCGCCTTATGAGGTGCCAGAGAAGAATGCCACGGGGACCAGGAAGGGTCTTCGACGCAAGGTTATATCGGACTCCTCGTCCAAAAACACCAAAGCACACTCCTCCCCTGAAAACGAGGAGGAGTAGGAGGAAAGTTCTCCCCCCCCCCCCCCGGCCAGGGGGGATAGGAAAAGGAAGGCCGTCCCATCCAGGGAGGCCGAAGGGTCCAAGAAGGGAAGGACCCTCCTCCCGGACTGCTTCACGACGGCCGCTTTCAGTGACGAGGAGTGGTTACCCAGGGACAAGCCCCTGGCCAAGTCGTGAGTATCCAGATACCGTAATAATTCTTGATATGTTTTATTGTACTGCTTCTCATCACGGCGAACATGATTATGCAGTCTGTCCCGAGCCCATATCGACGTATCTTCGTCGGATGGTTCTTTGGGCCCGTCAGATATGAACAACGATTCACTCTCGATCGCCTCTTCCCCCCTCCCTACGGATGACGCCGAGGTGTTGTCTCGAGGGGCACTGAACCAAGGGGGGATAGTTCCGGAGGCGCCCCAAGGCGACATTCCAGGCGGTGGGTGCCTGAGGGGCAAGACTCCCCTGGGCCCTAATGCCGGGGGAAGCAAGTCTAGCCCCAAGCCGAATACGGCGCCGGAACCTCCAGTGGTTCCGGATTTTGTCCGGCAACCCCGTGCAAAGGGGGGCAAGCCGCCGATGGCCTCTGTCCATCCAGAGGCATCGGACAACTTGCCGGAAGTGCTTCGCGGCGCTTCCATTGACGAAGAGCACCGCACTATTATGAGTGCGGTGGTAAAAAAGGTTCAGTCCGCCAAGAGCGGACTGACTGAAGCCTGTGCCAGCCTCCTAACAGGCTTTGAGGTGAGTAACCAGATTACAAGAGAACGTTACCGCATAGACAGTAGCCCCTGATGCTCTGTTTGGCGTTCGCGAAGAAAGGCCGAATAGAGGATCAAATAATAACTGCAGGAGTCTTGATCAAAATATGTCTATGTGCATATGCAGGCTTCAGTGCTGGCCGCTGCCACACGTACTGCGGAGGTCTCCGTACTGAAGCGGGACCTTGGGCGGTCCAAGGAAGAGCTCGGCCTTACCAAGAGGCAGCTCGAAGAGAACGAAGGTAAGTGATACCCCGTATATATATTGATAAAGAAAAATATGGTTTTGGAATGATACGATCGTCATGAATTTTGCTAGGGGCCACGACCGAAGTGGCGGCCCTGAAGAAGGCGCTATCCAAGGCCGAAGACAAAGCGGCCAAGGAGCGCCTCGAGCGAGAGAAAAAAGAGGACCGAGTGGGCAAGCTGCAGCAAGAGCTCCAGGCTCTCGTCAAAAAACACGAGTCCTTGGAGCGTGACTTGAAGACGCAAGGGTCCGAGCTTGCGAAGGCCCTTGAAAACGCGCAACATGCCAAGGACGAAGCCCAAAAGGCCCTCCAAGAAATTGAGGCGGTTAAGAAGATAGCAGCGGGTAAGGCATTCTTTATGCAAATCAAGCATGTGAAGGAAACATTCTTTTTACTTACCCGGGTTCGGAGCTCTCCAGGAGCGTTCTTAGATCTGCCCCGCAGTGTGTCGGATGCCGCAGAGTTCTACCGGGCCGAGGAGGGGAGCTCAACGGAGAAGTTGTTCTGGTCTTAGTATACTGGGACCGAACATCCAGTGCCCTTGAGCGACTAGTTGAAGCAACTGGTCGAGCTTCACAAGGCGGCCGGGTCTTATAGCCCAGATGTGGCCTGGCGAGCCCCTGCCTGGTAGCTACTTCGGTTTGGTGAGGCGGCTTGTCAATGCCTGCCCACGGCTTGAAGTTATAAAGAGGGCCGTCTGCATCGAGGGTGTGCGCAGGACTTTTGCCCGGGCGAAGGTGCACTAGGCGAAGTTGGACGCCGAAAAGTTGGTGAAGGAGGGGCCGCCGGAAGGCAAGGAGCATCGCCACCCCGAAAAGTATTATGACAGTGTCCTGAAGGGTGCTCGCCTTGTGGCGGAGGAATGTGCTAAGGATGTAATATTCGAATGAATGTACTCATGTGATCTTGTAATATGAAACGAGTTCATTTGCGCTATGTAACGCTTGTTAATTTAAAATATTACCTTCTGTGCAGCCGTTTATAAAATATGAGAGTTGGCCAGTCATCGGCTTCTGCCCCCATGTAACTAGTACTGAGGTGTTCGGGATAACCTGAGCACTCTTTATCCCAATTTTGGGTCCTTTGAAGGAGGTGTTCAGCACAGCGAACCAGGCAATCGGACTACAAAGCTTTATCACTCTCACTTAGCCATTGAAGTCTACAATTTTAAATTTTGGCGAAGCCCCTAGTATTCAAGAGGCCTAGTTTGGGGCGATATATACGCCTAAGTCGGGCAAGGCTGACTCCTCGCCCGAAGCGGAAAAAGTCTTTAAGGACTTGAGACCTCTCGAACGGCGACCAGCTCTCGCCTCATCATGACAGTCAGTTTTCGGCTTTCTCTACTGAGGTGCTCATCCGGAAGAACTGGGACACAATCGCAGTAGTTCTCCCAGTGCTACCTTAGCCGATATTGCGGAACGTAAGGTACCAAAACATGGGAGCCGGGCAAACCCAACTATTGACCCAAGACATGATTCGGAGCTGATGCATATAATGCTATAAGTTCGGGGTGCCGCACTGTCGAAAGTGTTCGGACTTCTCACGCCATATTATGGGGTATACTGAAGCCCCTAGCGTACTAGTCGTACCAGAATGTACGGGTGCAATATGTCATAAATAAGCAGACAAGAAGAAAAGAAGAAAGGGTAGTGCAATAATAGGCTAACGCTATGCATTGTTATTAAATAGTACGCCGAATCGTACGGATAAAAGTAGTGCAATAAGCAAAAAAAATAGGACTATTTGACATGTCCTATCCAAGGGCAAGCTGCGTAAGGGTATACAAAACAGGTATATCGATCGTTATCAGAGACAACCTGAGGATACCTTTGTACGTCGGACCATCTTGCTTCCTTGTATTTCCTTACCGCAATGAGTCCAACAATTAGACTACCGGAAAGGGCTTCCAGAGAGTAAGGTCCTGAAAGAGAGAAAAATGATAAAGGTATACAGCCCCTGGGGCGGTTGAGCCGCATTGTGGGACGTGCCGTAGTGGTGCCCCCGCCTATGCCCATGGTATCTTGAGTGCGTAGTTATGTACGCGTGGCACAGGTTTCGCCACTCGACTGGGACTAGGACGGAGGCCGAATTGCTAGTCGAGCTCAAAACGCGCCTGCCGCTCCGCCTGCGGGGTACTCCAGACTCGCTTGAAGGTGTTCGGGGTCTTTTTCACCGAATTGTCGGCTTGCCTAAGAGCATCTCCAGCCGCGCCCCCAGGAAGGCCTCCCCAGGCAATTTTTTCGCGCCGGCGCTGGAAAAACGGCCCAGTCGCGCCCCCAGGAGCCTGATTTTCGCCGCCCTGGGCCGAAATCAGCGCAGGCGGACCCAGGCCGAACCCGGCGCGCTGGGGGGCGCCCGGGGGCGCCGGGGCGAGTGGTTTTGGCGCGAAAAAGCCGCGGGCCAGCCGCGTCAGCGACACCGCACCTCGTCTTCCCCAACGCCTTGGTTCCCGCGGGGAAACAATGGCAAGGCTGCCGCCGCTGGTCAGCCCTGCCATTGATTCCTCACGGGCGGCGCGTCACCGGACGGCGCGCCGACGCCTCCCCTTCCTCGCACACGTACACACGGGCGAGGCGCAGCTATATAAGCCGGTGGCCTCGCTCGCCGGTGGCCTCGCTCGCCTGTGGCCACACCAGCCCAGCCCTCGCCGCTGAGCTATACCTTTCCCGAGCGAGTCATCGTCATCGACGACGACGCTGCACCGCCACCAGTCCTCCATGGCGACGCCGGGTCCAGCAGGGGCGCCTGCGTCAAGGAGGAGAAGGCCGACGATGAGGATGGCGGCGACGACGGCGACTACTCGGTGTTCAGCCAGTTCCTTTTAGATTAGTTTATTATATATTTGCTATGTAATGAAAATCGGCGAACTTTGTCGAAATATATGCCCAACTTGGCCGAAATTTGTCGTGTTTAGCCGAACTTTGCCGAAATTTGCTATACTTTTTTTATTTTTTAAATGCGCCTGGGGGCGGTCCTGGGGCCGACGGCTGGGGTCCAACTCGCCCCCAGGCCCATTTTTTGCGCCGGCTCACCCCCAGGCGGCTATAGGCGCCCCCTGGGGGGGCCAACGGCTGGAGATGCTCTAATAAGGCTGCTTTGCGTTTCTGCTGCGAGAGCTGCATTGTGCTCCTCCGTGCGGAGCGAGCGCTATGTGTTTCCATTAACTGTTATGACCCCACGTGGTCCTGGCATTTTGAGTTTGAGGTATGCATAATGTGGTACCGCATTGAATCTGGCAATTGCGGTTCGTCCGAGCAGTGTGTGATAGCTGCTGCGAAAGGGGACGATATCGAAGATTAACTCCTCGCTTTGAAAGTTGTCCGGAGACCCGAAGACCACTTCCAGTGTGATTGAGCCCATGCAACATGCATCTACACCTGGGATTACCCCTTTAAAGGTGGTTTTTGTGGGTTTGGTCCTCGAGGGGTCTATGCCCATTTTGCGCATTGTATCCTGATAGAGCAGGTTCAGGCTGCTGCCACCGTCCATAAGGACCCGAGTGAGGTGAAATCCGTCAATGACGAGGTCAAGGACCAATGCGGCAGATCCGCCATGACGGATACTAGTGGGGTGGTCCCTGCGATCAAAGGTGATCGGACAAGAGGACCATGGGTTGAACTTTGGGGCGATTGGCTCCATCGCATAGACGTCCCTTAGTGCATGCTTCCGTTCCCTCTTGGGAATATGGGTTGCGTATATCATGTTCACCATTTTAACTTGTGGAGGGAACCTCTTCTGTCCTCCTGTGTTCGGCGGCCGAGGATCCTCCTCCTCGTCGCTATGCAGCCCTTTGTCCTTGTTTTCGGCAATCAACTTGCCAGCCTGCTTGAACACCCAACATTCTCTGTTGGTGTGATTGGCTGGCTTATCGGGGGTGCCGTGAATTTGACATGAGCGATCGAGTATACGGTCCAAACTAGACAGGCCCGAATTGCTTCTTTTGAACGGCTTTTTCCGCTGAACGGATTTAGAGCCACTGAATCCGGCATTGACTGCCGTGTCTTCGGCATTATCGCCGTTGTTGCGGCGCTTGTGTCTGTTGCGATGTGGTCTGCCGTCAGTATCTTTGGCATCAGAAGTGCCGGGATTCCTTGATGTGTTGTTGCTGTGAGCCAACCAGCTGTCCTCGCCCGTGCAAAAGCGGGTCATTAGTGTCGTGAGGGCTGCCATGGACTTCGGCTTCTCTTGGCCAAGGTGTCGGGCAAGCCACTTGTCTCGGATGTTATGTTTAAATGCCGCTAAGGCCTCAGCATCCGGACAGTCGACAATTTGGTTCTTTTTAGTTAGGAACCGAGTCCAGAATTTCCTGGCCGATTCCCCTGGCTGTTGGGTTATGTGGCTCAAGTCATCAACATCTGGTGGTCGCACATAAGTGCCCTGGAAGTTTTCAAGGAATGCATCTTCCAAATTCTCCCAACTGCCAATGGAGTTTGCTGGCAGGCTATTCAACCAATACCGAGCTGGTCCTTTGAGTTTTAGTGGGAGGTACTTGATGGCATGTAGATCGTCACCGCGGGCCATGTGGATGTGGATGAGGAAATCCTCGATCCATACCGCGGGGTCTGTTGTGCCATCGTATGACTCAATATTCACGGGTTTGAATCCTTCTGGGAATTCATGATCCATTACTTCATCAGTGAAGCATAGGGGGTGTGCGGCGCCTCTGTGCCGGTCTATGTCATGACGCAGTTCATACGAGTCTTGTCTGCTGTATTCGGCCCGGCCGGATTTGCTTTTAGCGTATCCGGTGTGACGATCATCGTCACGCGTTGGGGCGTGACCCCGTGATCCGTAGATCGATCTTGTATGTCCTGCTTTGTTTTCCAATACGTCTCGCAGGTCCCGCGTGTTGCCCCGGGCCTTGGTGTTTTTGTTTTTCTGGCGACGGGGTGCGGGCTGGGCTTCGGGCTGATATGCCCCTCTGTCTTAGCCACGAGGTGGACGGTCGGCCGCATCATACGCTGGTAATGTAGGTTTTAGTGCTTCCTCCTCGAGTTGGGGTAGCAACCTATGCTTTGGGTAACTCTTGGTTGGGCGTTCGAGTTCGTATTCCTCGGCCGCCAGGACTTCAGTCCATCTATCCACTAGCAGATCTTGACCAGCTCGAAGCTTTTGTTGCTCTTTCTTCAGGCTGTTTTCTGTGGCTATAAGCCGGCGCGTGAAGCGCTCCTGCTCGACGGGATCCTGAGGCATGATAAATTCTTCGTCGCCGAGGCTCACCTCGTCTTCGGAGAGAGGCATGTAATTGTCATCTTCTGATTCTCCGTCTGGTGCCTTTTCCGGAGGGCTAGCTTGTTCATCCTCCCGCTCGAGGTCTAGCTGGAGGGTATTGTCGTCGTCTTCGGCACTATCCGGAGCGTTATTGTCTCTTGTGCCGGTATCGCTGCTTTTGCTATGGCGGGACTTAGAGCGGCGCCGCTGACGTCGGTGCTTGATTGCTTCTTGGAGGGATTATCCTCCGTTGTCTTATCGCCATCGCCTTCTTTGGGGTGTCCACCATGTATATGTCATATGATGAGGTGGCAGTCCAGTGCCCTGTGGGCGGTGGTTCTTGTTCGTCTCCTGCATCGTCGTCCATACCGTCGATGTCTTCGGAGCCAAAGTCAAGCATGTCGGTTAAATCGTCGACAGTGGCTACTAAGTGGGTGGTGGGTGGGGAGCGAATTTCTTTGTCGTCCGCATCCCATTCTAGCCGGACATAGTTCGGCCAAGGGTCTCTTAACAGGGAGAGATGCCTTCACGAGTTTAGCACGTCGCTAAAGGGCGAGTGTTGAAAGATATCCGCGGAGGTAAACTCCATGATCGGTGCCCAATCAAATTCGATAGGCACGAACGCAGGCGGCTCGGAGTCCGCGGCCGGGGACGAATCCAAGTGTCCGGCAACACGGGTCTCACAGGAAGTGATGTCAGCATTCGGCTCTATCGCCGCTGAGTGCGCGTCCTCCGAGGCGGGGTCCATCCGCCCATCCTCTAATGACGCAATCTGCTCCGGTTTGGGGGCTGGAGTAGTTGCAGGTGTGATCTCCCGAACACTGTCCGACGGAAGAGCTAAGTCATGCTCGTCGTGACTGTGCGGCGCATCTGACATGGGCTCGAATCCGTCGAAGATCAAGTCCCCGCAGATGTCGGCAGTATAGTTCAAGTTTCCGGACCTGACCTGATGGCCAGGGGCGTAGCTCTCGATCTGCTCCAGATGGCCAAGTTCAATGAAAGCACCAATGTCGGTGTCAAAATCGGCGGATCTCGGGTAGGGGGTCCCGAACTGTGCGTCTAAGGCGGATGGTAACAGGAGGCGGGGGACACGATGTTTACCCAGGTTCGGGCCCTCTCGATGGAGGTAATACCCTACTTCCTACTTGATTGATCTTGATGATATGAGTATTACAAGAGTTGATCTACCACGAGATCGTAGAGGCTAAACCCTAGAAGCTAGCCTATGGTATGATTGTTGTTGTCCTACAGACTAAACCCTTCGGTTTATATAGACACCAGAGGGGGCTAGGGTTACACAGAGTCGGTTACAAGGGAGGAGATCTACATATCCGGATTTCCAAGCTTGCCTTCCACGTAAAGGAGAGTCCCATCCGGACAGGGGACGAAGTCTTCAATCTGGTATCTTCATAGTCCAACAGTCAGGCTAAAGTATATAGTCCGGCTGTCCGAGGACCCCCTAATCTAGGACTCGCTCAATAGAGGTGTCGATAAAATAAAATACGGACATGAGGGCATCATGATCATTCTTATAACAGCAACATCTATATATATATATATATATATATATATATATATATATATATATATATATTGTCATATGATTTCTTATACTAAAGTAACAGTCTATCCACAATGTAAAGTATGAATGAGAAACTTCATTGAAAACTAACAAACTATAATCCCAGTCATTGAAGCAATTGCAATTTATCATAACATCAGAAAGAGTCAATATAAGAACTTTTCAGCAAGTCCACATACTCAACTATCATTTAGTCTTTCACAATTGCTAACACTCATGCAATACTTATGGGTATGGAGTTTTAATCGGACATAGAAAAAGATAGGGGCTTATAGTGTTGCCTCCCAACCTTTTACCTCAAGGGTAATGTCAACCATAATAATTTATGATAACTTACATCCAATTGGATATACATACATACATACATACATATATATATATATATATATATATATATATATATATATATATATATATATATATATATATATATATATATATATATATATATATACCAGGATCTTTCCAACACAATGTGCTTGCCAAAGGATAAAATATAAAAAGGAAGGTGAAGATCACCATGACTCTTATATAATGCATAAGACAAAAATAAAAGATAGGCCCTTCGCAGAGGGAAGCAGAGGTTGTCATGTGCTTTTATGGTTGGATGCACGAAATCTTAATGCAAAAGAACGTCACTTTATATTGCCACTTGTGATATGGCCCTTTATTATGCAGTCCGTCGCTTTTATTTCTTCCATATCACAAGATTGTATAAAGCTTATTTTCTCCACACTAATAGATCATACATAATTAGAGAGCAATTTTTATTGCATGCAACAATGACAACTTACTTGAAGGATCTTACTCAATCCATAGGTAGATATTGTGGACACCCATGGCAAAACTGGGTTTAAGGATATTCGGAAGCACAAGTAGTATCTCTACTTGGTGCAAGGAATTTGGCTAGCATGAGGGAGAAAGGCAAGCTCAACATGTTGGATGATCCATGACAATATACTTTATTTCGGATATAAGAAAACATAACCCATTACGTTGTCTTCGTTGTCCAACATCAACTTTTTAGCATGTCATATTTTAATGAGTTCTCACAATCATAAAAGATGTCCAAGATAGTATATTTATATGTGAAAACCTCTCTTTATTTATTACTTCCTATTAATTGCAACGATGACCAAAACTATGTTTGTCAACTCTCAACAACTTTTATTCATCATACTCTTTATATGTGAAGTCATTACTCTCCATAAGATCAATATGATCTCTTTAATTATTTTTATTATTTTTCTTCTCTTTTATTTTTATTCCCTCAAGATCATAGCAAGATAATCAAGCCCTTGACTCAAAACTAATCTTTATTATATATAGCTCACGGACTCAATTACATATAAGGATCATAAAGCATAATTCAAAACTAGATCATATTAAAAATTTATTCTACTAGATCAAGATATTACCAAAAGGATCGAACTAAGAAAAACGGTAAAGATAGGAGTGTGATGGTGATATGATACCGGGGCACCTCCCCCAAGCTTGGCAGTTGCCAAGGGGAGTGCCCATACCCATGTATTTATGTCTCTTTCTTCGAAGGTGGTGATGATGGAGTTGTTGATGACGTAGGCTTGTCGTCCAACATCGAGCGTAGGAGTTGCTCCAACTTACAAATAATGCCCTTGAGTGCGGTGATATGCTCTTGCAACAGAATATTTTCACGAGTTAGATACTTGTTCTGCACCCGAACTATTTCAATCATCTTGAAAGCTTCAATTTCAGTAGGGGTAGGAAGCTTGTAATGAGGTTGAGGATGTCTTCTTCTTCTGCTGCCGGAGCTTGAACCTCCATGGCCTTCTTGATCCTATCATCCTTGTTGATCTCCCCGAGTTCTTCTCTCTTCAGCTCTATCTTGATGAGCCAAGCATCGTTGCCCTCATTGTTGAAGGAGGGGGACGACATGATGCCTGGTCTTGACAACTCTGGCAGAAAACATCTCAAAACAAAAACAGAGGATATTTGCGTGATACGAGGGTCAAAACCTTCGGGAGATTATATAATGAATTTTTACCGACCAAAAGAAGTATCGTGCAAGAAAACGGAGTCTGGAGGGCACACGAGGTGCCCACGAGGCAGGGGGCGTGCCCAGGGGGATAGGGTGCGCCATCCACCCTCGTGGATGCCTCGTGTCCTCTTCGGACTACTTCTTATTTTCCTATTTCCTTAAATATTCCAAAACGGAGAAAAATTTCTATTAGAACTATTTTGGAATCAGTTTACTTACCGTACCACATACCTATTCCTTTTCGGAGTCTCAAACATTCTGGAAAGTGTCCCTTATGTATTCCTCTAGGGTTACGGTTTCAATAACATTAGTTTCAACATTTATTGGATTACCTGAGATATAATGTTTGATTCTTTAACCGTTCACCACCTTCAGATTTGTGCCTTCAAAGTTGTTGATTTTTATGGCACAGGAACGATGGACCTCCTCGATAACGTAAGGACCTTCCCATTTAGAAAGGAGCTTCCCTCCAAAAAATATTAAACGAGAGTTGTATAGCAAAACATAATCACCTACATTAAACTCACGCTTTTGTATCCTTTTGTCATGCCATCTTTTAACTTTTTATTTAAACAGTTTGGCATTTTCATAGGCCTAGGTTCTCCACTCATCAAGTGAGCTAATGTCAAATAATCTCTTCTCACCGGCAAGTTTGAAATCATAACTGAGCTCTTTAATGGCCCAATATGCCTTATGTTCTAGTTCGAGAGGTAAGTGACAAGCTTTTCCATAAACCATCTTATACGGAGACATACCCATAGGATTTTTATATGCAGTTCTATAGGCCCATATTGCATCATCAAGTTTTCTGGACCAATTCTTTCCAGATCTATTAACAGTCTTTTGCAAAATTAATTTAATCTCTCTATTACTCAACTCTACTTGACCACTAGACTGTGGGTGGTGTGGAGATGCAATTCTATGATTAACATCATACTTAGTAAGCATTTTACGAAAAGCACCATGAATAAAATGTGAACCACCATCAGTCATTAAATATCTAGGGACTCCAAACCTCAGGAAAATAACTTCTTTAAGCATCTTAGTAGAGGTGTTATGATCAGCACTACTACTTGTAATAGCTTCTACCCACTTAGTAACGTAATCAAAAGCAACTAAAATATGTGTATACCCATTAGAGGAAGGAAACGGTCCCATATAATCAAAGCCCCAAACATCAAATGGTTCAATAACAAGTGAATAGTTCATAGACATTTCTTGACGTCTACTAATATTACCAATTCTTTGACATTCATCACAAGACAAGAGAAACTTACGGGCGTCCTTGAAAAGAGTAGGCCAATAAAAACTGGATTGCAATACCTTATGTGCAGTTCTATCTCCAGCGCGGTGTCCTCCATAAGCCTCGGAGTGAGGCTTGCGTAGGATCTGTTCCTGTTCATGCTCAGGTACACAACGTCTAATAACACCATCTACTCCTTCTTTATAAAGGTGTGGGTCATCCTAGAAGTAATGTCTTAAATCATAGAAAAACTTTTTCTTTTGTTGGTATGTGAAACTAGGTGGTATAAATTTAGCAACAATGTAATTAGCATAATCAACATACCATGGAGCAGTACGAGAAGCATTTATGACAGCTAATTGTTCATCAGGAAAACTACCATCAATAGGTAGCGGGTCATCAAGAACATTCTCTAACCTAGATACGTTGTCTACAACAGGGTTCTCAACTCCCTTTCTATCAGTAATATGCAAATCAAATTCTTAGAGCAAGAGAACCCATGTAATAAGTCTAGGTTTAGCATATTTCTTTTCCATAAGACATTTAATAGCAACATGATCAGTGTGAACAATTACTTTAGAATCAACAATATAAGGTCTGAACTTATCACAAGCAAATACAACTGCTAAAAATTCTTTTTCTGTAGTAGCATAATTTCTCTGAGCACTGTTTAGAGTTTAAATAGCATATTGGATAACATTAAATTTCTTATCAACTCTTTGTCCTAATTTCAAAGGGTAAATTCCAATCAAGTGGCTGGACAATAGGTGCAGAATCAAGGCTTTCTTAAGTATTCCAAATACTTCTACAGAATCATCATCAAAGACAAAAGGAACATCTTTTTGTAAGAGATTAGTGAGAGGCCTAGAAATTTTTTAGAAGCCTTTAATGAACCTCCTATAAAAACCGGCATGACCAAGGAAACTTCTTATACCTTTAATGTCCTTAGGACACAACATCTTTTCAATAGCATCAACTTTAGCTTTATCAACTTCAATACCTCTTTCAGAAATTGTATGCCCCAAGACAATACCTTCATTAACCATAAAGTGGCATTTCTCCCAATTCAAGACAAGATTAGTTTCTTCACATCTCTGCAAAACTCGATCAAGGTTGCTTAAGCAATCATCAAAAGAAGTTCCATAAATGGAGAAATCATCCATGAAAACCTCAACAATCTTTTCACAAAAGTCAGAGAATATAGCAGTCATACATCTTTGAGAAGTAGCAGGTGCATTGCATAAACCAAAAGGCATACATCTATAAGCAAAGGTACCAAAAGGGCAAGTAAAAGTGGTCTTTTCTTGATCCTCTTTTGACGCAGGTATTTGAGAGAAACCAGAATAACCGTCTAGAAATAAAAAATGTGTATGTTTGGATAATCTTTCTAGCATTTGATCGAAAAAAGGTAAAGGGTAATGATCTTTTCTAGTAGCTTTATTCAATTTGCGGAAATTAGTTACCATTCTATAACCTGTAACAATTCTTTGTGGGATCAATTCATCTTTATCATTAGGAACAACAGTAATGCCTCCCTTCTTAGGGACACAATGGACAAGACTTACCCACTGACTATCAACAACGGGATAAATTATACCTACCTCCAGAAGCTTTAGCATTTCATTTCTTACCACTTCTTTCATCTTAGGATTTAACCATCGTTGGTGATCAACAACCGGTTTATCATATTTCTCCAATTTTATTTTGTGCTGCATACAGTGGGACTAATGCCCTTAAGATCATCCAGAGTATATCCAATAGCAGCACGATGCTTCTTCAGAGTTTTCAATAATTTCTCTTCTTCTTGCTCTGAAAGGTTAGAACTAATTATAATAGGATATATCTTCTTTTCATCAAGATAAGCATATTTAAGAGTATTGGGTAATGGTTTAAGCTCAAACACGGGATCACCCTTGGGTGGAGGAGGATCCCCTAGAATTTCAACATGCAAGTTGTGTTTCAAAATAGGTCCCTGTTTGAAGAATACTTCATCTATTTCCCTTCTTTCATTCATAAACATATCATTTTCATGGTTTAACAAATATTGTTCTAAAGGATCATTAGGAGGCACGACAATAGAAGCAAGACCAATAATTTCATCTTTACTAGGCAATTCTTTATCATGGGGTTGTCTACGAAATTTAGCAAAATTAAAATCATGAAACATATCCCCTAAACCAATAGTAACAATATCCTTTTTGCAATCTATCTTAGCACTAACTGTATTCAAGAAGGGTCTGCCAAATATAATGGGACAAAAGTCATCTTGTGGGGAACCAAGAACAAGAAATCATTAGGATATTTAACTTTCGCACACAAGACTTCAACATGTCTAAAAATCCCAACTGGTGAAATAGTATCTCTATTGGCAAGCTTAATTGTAACATCAATAGCTTCTAGCTCAGCAGGTGCAATATCATGCATAATTTCTTCGTATAAAGAATGAGGTATTGTACTCGCACTAGCACCCATATCACATAAGCCATGATAGCAATGATCTCCTATTTTAACAGAAATAACATGCATGCCTACGACAGGTCTATGTTTATTTTTAGTATCAGGTCTAGCAATTCTAGCAGCTTCATCACAGAAGTATATAACATGTCCATCAATATTATCGGCCAAGAGATATTTAACCATAGCAATACTAGGTTCAACTTTAATTTTCTCAGGGGGTGTAGGTGTTCTAGTATTACTCTTATGAACCACAGTTGAAGCTTTAGCATGATCCTTTATTCTAACAGGGAAAGGTGATTTCTCAATATAAGCGGTAGGAACAATAGGATCAACATTATAAGTGATAGTCTTTTATTCAATTTTAATAGGTTCAACTACTTTTACTTCAATGGGATGATGATATTTAAACCACTTATCCTTAGGGAGATCAACATGAGTAGCAAAGGATTCACAAAAAGAAGCTACTATCTCAGAGTCAAGTCCATATTTAGTGCTAAATTCACGAAAAGCTTCGGTATCCATAAAAGATTTAACACACTCAAACTTAGGTGTTTTACCTGACTCCTTACCTTCGTCGAGTTCCCAATCTTTAGAGTTGCGTTTAATTCTTTCCAATAAATCCCATTTGAATTCAATAGTCTTCATCATAAAAGAGCTAGTACAAGAAGTATCGAGCATGGAGCGATTATTGAGAGAAAGCCGAGCATAAATTTTTTGAATAATAATTTCTCTTGAGAGCTCATGATTAGGGCATGAATATAACATCGACTTAAGCCTCCCCCAAGCTTGAGCGATGCTTTCTCCTTAGTGAGGCCAAAAATTATATATATAATTACGATCATGATGAACCAAATGCATAGGATAAAACTTCTGATGAAATTCCAATTTCAATCGGTTGTAGTTCCATGATCCAATATCATTGCATAGCCTAAACTATGTCAATGCCATTCCCTTAAAAGATAAAGGGAAGACCTTCTTCTTGATAACATCCTTGGGCATACGTGCAAGCTTAAATAATCCACAAACTTCATCCACATAGATTAGGTGCAAATCGGGATCCAATGTTCCATCTCCTGTAAAAGGATTAGCTAGCAGTTTCTCTATCATACCCGAAGGAATTTCAAAGTAAACATTTTCAGTAGGTTCAGTAGGTTGAGGAGCAACTCTTTGCTCTACTAGTCGGGGTGAAGATACCCCGAACAAGCCCCTCAAAGGATTATGTTCCATAGTAACAAGTGACAGTAAATTTCAGCACACTATATAAAATTTTCCTTACCAAATTCCACTTACCAAAGGCGCTTCACTCCACGGTAACAGCGCCAGAAAAGAGTCTTGATGACCCACAAGTATAGGGGATCTATCGTAGTCCTTTCGATAAGTAAGAGTGTCGAACCCAACGACGAGCAGAAGGAAATGACAAGCGGTTTTCAGTAAGGTATTCTCTGCAAGCACTGAAATTATCGGTAACATATAGTTTTGTGATAAGGTAATTTGTAATGGGTAACAAGTAATAAAAGTAAGTAAGGTGCAGCAAGATGGCCCAGTCCTTTTTGTAGGAAAGGACAAGCCTAGACAAACTCTTATATAAAGGAAAACGCTCCCGAGGACACATGGGAATTATCGTCAAGCTAGTTTTCATCACGCTCATATGATTCGCGTTCGTTACTTTGATAATTAGATATGTGGGTGGACTGGTGCTTGGGTACTGCCCTTCCTTGGACAAGCATCACACTTATGATTAACCCATATTGGAAGCATCCGAAACTACAAAAGAAGTATTAAGGTAAACCTAACCGTAGCATGAAACATATGGATCCAAATCAGCCCCTTACGAAGCAACGCATAAACTAGGGTTTAAGCTTATGTCACTCTAGCAACCCATCATCTACTTATTACTTCCCAATGCCTTCCTCTAGGCCCAAACAATGGTGAAGTTTCATGTAGTCGACGTTCACATAACACCACTAGAGGAAAGATGATAATCCCCAAGTACAGGGAATCATCGTAGCAATTTCCAAAGGTGGAAGTGATAAGTATGGAGTGTCGAACACACATGGAGCTAAAGGTAAGATCAATATTCTCTCATCTGCCACTGATACGACTCTACGTACACCGAACGTTTGCTTCCAACTAGAAACGAGAAATAAAACTAGGTTGTGGGTATGAAGAGGATAACTTTGCATGGTATCGGAGAGCTAAGACATAAAAGTAGGTGCTGTTATCATAAAGTTAGAATATATTACTAAATATTATAAATAGCGAGTGTGGAATAATGGTGTATCGGTGTGCGGAATTGTCCTAGGCAATTATTAATAAGACCGGTAGTCGTCATTGCAATTTCATATGAGGGAGAGGCATAAGCTAACACACTTTCTCTACTTGGATCATATGCACTTATGATTGGAATTCTAGCAAGCATACGCAACTACTAAAGATCATTAAGGTAAAACCCAACCATAGCATTAAAGCATCAAGTCCTCTTTATTCCCATACGCAACAACCCTATTACTTGGGTTTGTGTTTCAGTCACTCACCAACCCACTATAAGCGAATCATGAACGTATTGCAACACCCTACAGCAGGAATCCCTCACGCTTGCATGACACGCAGGGCACCATAGGACAGCACCAAAATAAAACATACAACTCGTACCAATCTAGATCATCATTCAACCCAAAGACAAAGGATATCTACTCAAAACATCATAAGATGGCAACACATCATTGGATCATAATATGTGGCATGAAGCACCGTGTTCAAGTAGGGATTACAGTGGGGTGCAGGAGAGTGGACCGCGTAAAATAGATGAGGATGGTGATGATGATGGTGATGTTGATGAAGACGATCACCGCGGCGATGATTCCCCTCCCGATGGCACTCCGGCACCACCGAGAGAGAGGAGGAGAGGTTCTCCCTCTGGTCCTTGGCCTTCATGGCCCCTTCGGGATCCTCCTCCATGGCCTCCGGTGATGATGGCCCTCTCCGACAGGGTACCAGAGAGGGCCTAGATTGATTTCTCGTGGCTACAGAGGCTTGCGGCGGTGGAACTTCCGATCTAGGTTATTTTCTGGGGTTTCTGTATTTATAGAAATTTTTGCCGTTGGTTTCACGTTAGGGGGGTCTCCGAGTCGTCCACGAGGCAGGGGCCCACGCCCAGGGGGGTGGGCGCGCCCCCCACCTGATGAAGCTATGTACCTAGGGTAGGGTCATGGACCTGTCCTAACTGCCCTACCCAAGGACATCCCTAGAAGATATCACCTTTCAATCGACTTGGAAGCGTTCCACTCGACGGACTCGAAGACACTCGACCATGAAGCAATCACTCGACCAAGATCAAGCCACTCGACGGCCAGGAGACCTAAAGCCACTCTGCATGCTAACGGTCGGTCATTAAGTAGCTTTTATGGTCATCATAGCTCTTTATTAGAGGCGTTACCAGTAACGCCCAGCCTTAATGTACTTTAAACCCTGCATTACTGAGGGCCTGAGGGGTCTGGCGAACTCTATATAAGCCACCCCCTCCTCGGTGTAAAGGGTTCGCACCCCTGTAATTCATACACACACAATCCAATCGACCGCCTCCGGGGTCCGAGACGTAGGGCTGTTACTTCCTCCGAGAAGGGCCTGAACTCATAAACCTCGTGTGCTTACAACTTCTCTATAGCTAAGATCTAGCCTCTCCATACATACCCCCTACATTACTGTCAGAGTTAGAACCACGACAGTTGGCGCCCACCGTGGGGCAGGAGTCTTAGCGCCTAGTTGGAGAAGTTGCGATTTTTCCGATCCCTTGATCATGGTTTCAGGCGGAGTTTTGGTGGAGGGCCGCGAGATCTGTCTCGGCGCGCTCACGTTCATCGCCGACGATTCTGCTTGGCTTCAGGAATTTCCACTTGACGTCGACGCGCTCCCCGTCCGCGGGGCGACGCACTTTCGCGCATGCGTCCATGGTGTCCTCCTGCGACAGCCGTCGACCCAGTATCGGACGGCTCTTGTGGCGTCCTCCCTCCCTGTCTCCCGCCGGCGCAAGCGCTCTGGTCTGTCGAGGCTTCAGCGGTGGGTGAGGCATGCAGTGGCCCGCCAGTCGGCCACCTCCCAAGTCGCGGCCATCGAGCCCGACAAATCTCTCTACGGCCTGTTCGACTGGCTCCGTAGGGACCGCATCCGAGTGCGACAGCAGTGATCCGGCGGCAGAGGTTCTGATGGTCGATGGACCGCGCAGTCCTCCTGGTTTTCCCCGCACCGACGGAGGTGCAGATGGGGGCGACCTGTCGCATCCCCATGAAGAATATCTCCCCGAGCCTCTTACGTCGATGCAGAGAGAAGAACTTTGTCGCCAGAACATGGACGCACTTCACACTCCTATGGTTGGAGAAACTCCCGAGGCCCGTGCCTTGGAGGACGCGCGTTTGGCCAACTTGGCTGAGCGCACTCGACTGGAGAACCTCCAGCGAGCACTCGACGAGCGAGCGCCTCAGCGGGTTCCATAATCCAGTCGACGCCAGCTCTTTCCGCCCCCGCAGGTATATCGAACTCCGATTCAGAATTTAGCAGCTGCAACCCGTATAGCCGAGTCGATTCAGCCTTCCCAATTAGAGGCTGGCAGAGGCTTGATGCAGATCAGAGCGTTGCTCCGGGCAGCAGGAGACCAGAATTCCGCTGTTTCTCAGTCGCGGAACAGAATCCACAGCAGATCCATTGCTGCAGACACAGTCCAGTTGGCTCACAGCCCAAGATCTCCTCCGAGGCGTGAGGGACGTGGGGACCAACGAGATCAGTACAAGAACCGTGAGCAGTATGGTCACTGATTTGATTGTGACGATCGATGTCGAGTGCCCACCCCTCCCCCGAGGAGCGAATCGTACGTGCCTCGACAGCAGGATGACAGGCGCCCTCATAGTGTTGGGCGGAGGATTCCAGTCGACCCCAGGGAACCAGGCTTTGATGCGAGATCCATTATCGTTCAAGGTTTGGTCGACAGAAACAGAGCTCACCGAGAAGGTCACGACAGGGATGCACCTACCAACAGCAGAGTGCATGTTTCAGGGCCGGAGTGCTCTAGTAGGGCCATCAAGGCCGCAGCGATTCCTCCCAACTTCAGGTTGGCGACTGGAGTCAGTAAGTTCACTGGTGAGTCCAAGCCTGATACTTGGCTTGAAGACTACCGAGTGGCTGTCCAAATTGGCGGTGGCAATGATGAAGTGGCCATGAAGCACCTGCCTCTCATGTTGGGAGGCTCGGCCAGAGCATGGCTGAATCAGTTAGCACCTAGCAGCATTTACACTTGGGAAGATCTCGCCCGAGTGTTTGTCACGACATTTGAAGGAACATGCAAGCGACCGGCAGGGCTGACCGAACTGCGGTCTTGTGTGCAGAAGTCGAATGAAACTTTGAGGGATTACATCCAGAGGTGGATCACGTTGCACCACACTGTAGAAAATGTGCCTGACCACCAAGCAGTCCGTGCCTTCAAGGAAGGTGTCAAGAACAGAGAACTGAATCTGAAATTCGATCGAACCGGAGACATGTCTCTGAATCGGATGATGGAGATTGCCACCAAGTACGCTAATGGTGAAGATGAGGATCGACTCCGGAGTGGCAAACTCAAGCCAGTCGCCCAAGAAACCGGAGGAGGAAATTCCAATCAGAAGCAGAAGCAGAAAGCCGAGCCAGCTGCTCCTGGGGAAACCTTGGCTGTAACTCAAGGAAAGTTCAAGGGGAAACCCAAAGGGCCTTGGAACCCCAAGAAAGTTAAAGACCAAGATGGAAATGATGTGTTGGATTTGCCATGTCACATCCACACAAAGAAAGATGAAGAGGGTAAACTCATTTACCCGAAACATACCACTCGACAGTGCCGGCTCTTGATCCAGCAGTTTCAGGGCAAACAACCCAAAGATAAGGAAAAGGAGTCGGACAAAGTTGAGGACAAGGAAGATAGTGATGATGGATACCCCCAGCTCAATTCCACCCTGATGATTTTTGCTGATGTTGAAAGCAAAAGTCGACTGAAAGTTATCAACCGTGAGGTGAATATGGTCGCTCCGGCGACACCCAGCTATCTGAAGTGGTCTCAGACTGCCATCACATTCGACCAGTCCGATCAACCAACGCACATTGCCACCCCTGGGAGGCAAGCTTTGGTGGTCGACCCAGTTGTCGAAGGCACTCGACTGACCAAAGTCTTGATGGATGGTGGCAGCGGTTTGAACATACTGTACGCAGAGACGTTGAAAGGGATGGGCATTCCGATGTCCAGACTCAGTTCCAGCAACATGAGTTTCCACGGAGTCATTCCTGGAAAGAAGGCTGAGTCACTCGGCCAAATTGCTCTTGATGTGGTTTTCGGTGATTCCAAGAATTACCGTAAAGAAAAGTTGACATTCGAGGTTGTGGATTTTCAGAGTGCTTATCACGCCATTTTGGGCAGGCCAGCTTATGCACGCTTCATGGCTCGACCATGTTATGTGTATCTCAAATTGAAGATGCCTGGTCCCAAAGGTGTGATCACTGTTACGGGCAATCGGAAAAAGGCAGAAGAGTGTTTTCAAAAAGGCTCAAAGATTGCTGATGCTCAGATGGCGGTGGTGGAGCTGCAGGAATACCAGAAGACGGCAGACCCGAGTGATTTGTTGCGAGCCAAGAAGCCCGCTACCGAATCAGCTTTTCAGTCGTCCGGAGAAACAAAGCCGGTCCACATTCACCCGACCGACCCCAGCGCTGCTCCGACTCATATTTCAACAACACTCGACTCCAAATAGGAAGAAGTGCTCATCCAGTTCCTCCATGAGAACTGGGACATCTTCGCATGGAAGCCTTCTGACATGGCAGGTGTTCCCACGGGGCTGGCTGAGCACTGCCTACGAGTCGACCCAAAAGTGAAACCTGTCAAAGAACATCTCCGACGGTCCGCCGTACAGAAGAGAAAGGCTATTGGCGAGGAGGTAGCTCGGCTCTTAGCAGCAGAGTTCATACGAGAGATTTACCACTCCGAGTGGCTTGCCAACGTGGTCATGGTCCCCAAGAAGGACAAGTCACTTCGCATGTGCATTGACTTTAAGCATATCAATCGGGCCTGCCCGAAAGATCATTTTCCTCTCCCCCGCATTGACCAGATAGTCGACTCGACTGCGGGGTGTGAGCGATTGTCTTTTTTAGACGCCTATTCCGGGTACCATCAGATCCGTCTGTACGGGCCCGATGAGATCAAAACAGCTTTCATCACTCCATTCGGGTGCTTCTGTTATGTAACCATGCCATTCGGCCTCAAGGATGCCGGAGCCACGTTCATGAGGATGATTCAGAAGTGTTTGCTCACTCAAATCAGTCGGAATGTGGAAGCATACATGGATGATATCGTGGTCAAGTCACGGAAAGGTTCCGACCTGCTGACTGACCTTGCTGAAACCTTTGCCAACCTCAGGAGGTATGATATCAAGCTTAATACATCAAAGTGCACGTTCGGAGTTCCAGGTGGGAAGTTACTCGGTTTTCTCGTTTCCGAACGGGGAATCGACGCCAATCCAGAAAAGGTTGGAACTATACTCCGGATGAAACATCCTGTGCGCTTACACGACGTCCAGAAGCTTACAGGTTGCTTGGCCGCTTTAAGTCGATTCATCTCTCGTCTCGGTGAAAAGGCATTGCCTCTTTACCGACTGATGAAGAAGTCAGACAAGTTCGAGTGGACTCCAGAAGCTGATGCAGCGTTTGCAGAGCTCAAAGCTCTGCTCTCCACCCAGCCGGTGCTTGCTGCCCCAATCAGCAAAGAGCCTTTGCTGCTTTACATTGCAGCCACGGGACAAGTCATCAGTAGTGTACTTACGGTCGAGTGGGAAGAAGAAGGAAAGGCCTTCAAAGTTCAACGCCCAGTATATTATATTTCTGAAGTTTTGACTCCATCAAAGCAAAGATATCCTCATTACCAGAAGCTTGTATATGGGATTTATATGACCACGAAGAAGGTTGCACATTACTTCTCTGACCATTCCATCACAGTCGTCAGCAATGCTCCATTGCCAGATATTTTGCACAACAGAGATGCAACTGGTCGAGTGGCAAAATGGGTGATTGAACTCCTTCCCCTAGATACCAAGTTTGAGGCAAAGAAGGCTATCAAGTCCCAAGCAATAGCAGATTTCGTCGCCGAGTGGATGGAACAGCAACTACCGACTCAAGTTCACTCGGAGCACTGGACCATGTTCTTCGATGGGTCTAAGATGCTGAATGGTTCCAGTGCTGGGGTAGTATTGGTTTCCCCCCGAGGAGATAAGCTTAGATATGTTCTCCAGATTCACTTCGATTCCTCCAATAATGAAGCAGAATATGAAGCACTCTTGTATGGGTTGCGCATGGCCATTTCACTCGGCGTCCGTCGCCTCATGGTCTATGGCGACTCAGATTTGGTGGTTAATCAGGTGATGAAGGAGTGGGATGTTAGAAGTCCATCCATGACTGGTTATTGCAATGCAGTGAGAAAGTTAGGGAAGAAATTCGAGGGGTTAGAGCTTCATCACATACCCCGACTAAAGAATCAAGCAGCTGATGATTTGGCAAAATAGGTTCCAAGAGAGAAGCCATTCCCAGCAATGTGTTTTTGGAACACATCCACTCATCGTCAGTTCAAGAAGATCCTTTTACTGATGAAGCTCCGCAGCCAAAAAGTGCCACTGATCCGACTGAAGTCGAAATTCCAGCAGTGGTCGACCTAATCATGGAAGTCTTGGTAATCACTCCCGACTGGACTGAGCCATACATCGCATACATCCTAAGGAAAGAACTCCCAGAAGACGAAGAAGAGGCTCGGCAGATCGTCCGTCGATCCAAAGCCTTTACAGTCATAAAGGGGCAGTTGTATAGAGAAAGCGCGACTGGAGTCAGTCAGAAGTGTATAACACCGGAAGAAGGTCAGATAATCCTTGATGATATCCACTCGGGGACCTGTGGTCATCATGCATCCTCTCGGTCCATTGTGGCTAAAGCATGCCGAGCGGGATTTTACTGGCCGAGAGCAAATGAAATGGTGAAAGAGATAGTCGACAAGTGTGAAGGATGCCAGTTCTACTCCAATATGTCGCACAAACCCGCGTCAGCGCTGAAGACCATTCCACTCGTCTGGCCCTTCGCTGTGTGGGGACTGGATATGGTTGGACCGTTGAGAACGGGCAGGAGCAGTTTCACGCATGTGCTTGTGGCAGTCGGCAAGTTCACCAAATGGATTGAAGCTAAGCCTATCAAGAATCTTGATGCTTGCACTACTATCAGTTTCATCAGGGAGTTGATATTCAGATATGGAGTCCCGCATAGCATCATTACTGACAATGGATCGAACTTTGATTCATATAAGTTCAGAGCTTTCTACGCCTCTCAAGGCACACGAGTCGACTACGCTTCAGTCGCACACCCCTAGTCGAATGGACAAGCGGAAAGGGCCAACGGTCTGATTCTCAAAGGGCTGAAACCTCGGTTGATGCGCGATCTTAAGGACGCAGCAGGCGCATGGGTCGACGAGCTTCCGTCAGTTCTTTGGGGATTGAGGACTACCCCGAATCGATCGACTAGAATAACCCCGTTCTTTCTGGTCTACGGAGCGGAGGCAGTCTTGCCGAGTGATCTGCTTCACAATGCACCCCGAGTCGAGCTCTACTCTGAAGATGAAGCAGAACAAGCTCAGCAAGACGCAGTTGACCTCCTGGAAGAAGAAATAGAAATGGCAATGACCTGATCGACCATTTATCAGCAAGACTTGTGTCGATTCCATGCCAGAAATGTGAAGAGTCGAGCCTTCCAAGAAGGAGACTTGGTCCTCCGAGTGGATCAATAGAAACCACACAAGCTCGCTCCTACTTGGGAAGGCACCTTCATCGTCACCAGAGTCCTCCACAATGGAGCGTATCACCTTTACAATGTCAATCGCCAGATTGACGAACCACGAGCTTGGAATGCGGAACTGCTCCGCCCCTTTTACACTTGAGTTCTCACTCGGATGAGATGTAATAAGAAAAACTCCTGTGGTTTATTTATCAAAGACAAAAAGTGTTGCGAATTTTCCAATAATTGTTGTAGCTTTTGTTTGCGTGTGAAATCCCCCAGTGGGTGGCTTAGCTACGAATCCGTTTTGCCTAAGTTTGTAAAAAAAATCCTACCGAGTGGTGAGCCAGCCTCCCACTCGGGGGCTTAGCTGCAGTCCAGTACTCGCCTAAGTTTCAGAAAATCCTACCGAGTGGAGAGCAAACCTCCCACTCGGGGGCTTAGCTGCAGTCCAGTACTCGCCTAAGTTTCAGAAAATCCTACCGAGTGGAGAGCAAACCTCCCACTCGGGGGCTTAGCTGCAGTCCAGTACTCGCCTAAGTTTCAGAAAATCCTACCGAGTGGAGAGCAAACCTCCCACTCAGGGGCTTAGCTGCAGTCCAGTACTCGCCTAAGTTTCAGAAAATCCTACCGAATGGAGAGCCAGCCTCCCACTCGGGGGCTTAGCTACAATCCAGTACTCACCTAAGTTTCAGAAAATCCTACCGAGTGGAGAGCAAACCTCCCACTCGGGGGCTTAGCTGTAGTCGAGTACTCGCCTAAGTTTCAGAAAATCCTACCGAGTGGAGAGCCAGCCTCCCACTCAGGGGCTTAGCTGCAGTCCAGTACTCGCCTAAGTTTCAGAAAATCCTACCGAGTGGAGAGCAAACCTCCCACTCGGGGGCTTAGCTACAGTCCAGTACTCGCCTAAGTTTCAGAAAATCCTACCGAGTGGAGAGCCAGCCTCCTACTCGGGGGCTTAGCTGCAGTCCAGTGCTCGCCTAAGTTTTAGAAAATCCTACCGAGTGGAGAGCAAACCTCCCACTCGGGGGCTTAGCTGCAGTCCAGTACTCGCCTAAGTGTTTAAAATCCTACCAAGTGGAGAGCGAACCTCCCACTCGGAGGCTTATCTGCAGTCCAGTGCTCGCCTAAGTATGGAACACGTCCCAATCCGCAAGGACGACGAGGTGCAAGTCGACTGCTACCTTCTCCTTCGGAGCTGCACCACAAATATAAAGTTGTTTCAAGTGAGGAACATGTCCCACTCGACAGATAATTCATGAAGATATTCAACGATAAACCAAGTTCAGATAAATCCTAAAGGTCTCAGACCGCACATCAAAGTACTCGAGCATTCAGCCCGAAAGAGTTTAACGGATACAAAATCCACTCGGCATTTCGAGGCAAATTTAAAGTGAAGCATAGAAGTTTTTATTCCTCGGGCGGAGGACTGGAAGGGGCGACGAACTGGTCCAAGCCAATCCCATCAGCAATTCGAGTGGCAGCAGCAATGAAGGTCTCCATGAAGGCTTGAAAGTTGTGCTTCCTGGTGTTGGCAACTTGGATAGCAGCCAGCTTTTCCTCTCGCGCCTCCTTGCAGTGAACACGGACCAGGGACAGAGCGATGTCAGCACCACACCTGGCTGAAGATTTCTTCCATTCCATCACTTGACCTGGAACTTCATTCAGTCGAGTCATCAGGGACTCGAGTTCATTTTGAAGCATCGCTCCAGGCCTGAGCGACGTGTCGATCCGCGACATCGCAACCTTCAGTCCAGCAAGGTAATCAACCACGCCAGCAACATGAGACTCCGGTCGGAGCACGTTCATAGCAGCCTCATCCTTCACTGGAGAATTAATGGGGTCCAAGCCTGTCTCCACTCGACTGGTCTCTTCTTCGAAGTTCTGACAGAATTCTGTAAGCACATTTCAAAGATAAGCCGGTGGCTCTACATGGGGTTGACGACAACAAGTCAGTCGGGTAGGAGTGATTACCCTCAAGCATGACGAATAACTTCTCGACGAATGCTCCAAGATAAGCCTCCAGATCCTTCTTCTTCCCCGCCAGTTCACTTGCCTTGTCAGTCAGAGCTATGTTGTCATTCTTCAGACGGCTGGCCTCTTTGTTGGATGCGTCGAGAGAAGCTTTCAGTCTAGAGTTCTCCTCTTCGATATTACCGACCGAAGCCAGCTTCTCTTCCACAAGATTCATTTTGTCCAAGGCCGCCTTCTGCGCTTCAGCAAGGTCACGATCTTTCTTCTTCAGAGCCTCCTCCATTTTATCTGTGAAATGTCAAGTGAGATCAACATCAAGAATGAGCAGAAAAGAAAAGGACAGTCGTCAAATGCTCACCAGCCATACCTTGTGCTTCGTCTCTCGCCTTCTGCAAGTGTTCCTGGGCAAGCTTCAAGTCAAGGTTGAGCTGGATCTGTTTGTTTTCCAATTCGGTGTAGCGAGCCACAAGCTCGCAGGATTTCTGTGAATAATCAGTCGACAGATGTCAAAGGCAGGTTGCTTCCGAGCAACTAAGAGAAAAATTACGACGGTTCTAAAGATCACAGCCGAATCAAAAATATTCGACAGTAATCTCGGGGACTACACCCAGTGGGTGCACTCAGCGTGCCCCCACTGGTTTGACCAAAAAAAGTCGACTGCCCGCAGTCGACCATGCCCAGTGGGTGCTCTCAGCGTGCCCCCACTAGTTCCAAGATTCCATTCGACATGGCCTGACCAGACCGAGTGAAGAAGTTCAAATAAAGCAACATAATATAAAGACTACAGTCGACTGCCAGCAGTCCACCGTAGTCTTGGGGACTACACCCAGTGGGTGCACTCAGCGTGCCCCCACTTGTCCTAAAAATTCAATCGACACACCTAGTGGGTGTATAGATTCAAAGATCTTCGGAAAAGAGAGTCTTCAGATATCATATCCTAACAGAACAAGCGGTGCTCGACTGACCTGGACATTGCTCTGAAGGGCTGAGCTCGCGTCATAAGCTGCTTGGCTGGCTTCCCGGACCACCTTCACTAGCTCCATCATGATTCCCGCCTGGCGTATAGCCTCCTTAGCGGCACCCACTTGATCCTCAGGGACGTGGTGTGTGGCAAAAAGCGAAGGCGGGTCTGCAGTCGACGATGAAGGCCGGACACTCGTCAGGGGCACATCGAAGGACACAGAAGTCCGAGTGGCATTACCACCCTCCTGAACTACGGCCTCAGGCACTGATGTGGTTTGTGGGGTCTTGCCAGTCGACGCCTTCCTGTTCCTCCTCGCCCTCAGCGGCACTTCGTCATCATCATCAGGGAGGTCAATGACATGAGGAGGAGCTATAAGAAAAATCCAAAGTTAAAAATGAAAAACCCAATCGACCGGAAGAGACTGTCAGTCGACTAAAAGCAGAACGTCAGAAATTATACCGAGGTTGGAAGTAACAGCATCTTCCATCTCCTGGTCATCGTCCTTGGCAGAGATCTCATAGGTAGCAGCACTGCAAGTTTCGAAAGCCAGTCGGTTTATTCAATGAATCGACCAAGAGTCCGTCCATGTTCAACAAAAGAAAACAAGTTCTATTGTTACCCGGAAATGGTGGGAACAGTCATCTTCATCTTAGGCAAGACCTTTGGCGGTTTTGACGGCGCCGCTCATGGATGCTTGGGAGCTTTTTCTGCCGGTACTGGGGAAGAAGTCCGAGGGCGTTTCGACGACTGCCCAACAGGCACAGTCGCCTTACCGCGTTCGCGTGAAGGATCGTGTGTGAGCTTGGATCGCCTCTCCGAGCGAGGAGGTTCAACCTCTTCCTCCTCCGCTTCACTGGAGTCGACGTCATCGTCCCCCTCCCCTTCACCGTCAGATTGCCACTCCTCTCCACTTTCGCCCCCGCTCGCCTCCCCCTCCTCGGACTGCTCCTGTGCTCCGTTAGGCATCGAGTACATCTCAGTAATATCCTGGAAGACAGCAAACAAGACAAAAGTCAATCGACCGATTCAAAGAGAATAAAACGAAGAAAGCAAGATTACAGTCGGAGATGCAAGATCAGACCTTGTCTACTTCATATGATTGGTCGAGTGGAGGAATCCTCCAGGCTCCTCGGGGGTTGTCCTTGTTCCCTGTGATACTCGACAGCCACCCTTCCAACATCTCGTCAGTGACCTCCTCCGAATGAATCCGAGTGGTGTCTTCGAGACCCGAATACAACCACATCGGGTGGTCGCGAGCTTGGAGCAGTTGGATCCGCCTCCGGAGGAAGACCTCTAACAAATCCATGCCGGTCACCCCATCGCGGACAAGCTGAACCACTCGACCGACCAGCACTTTGACTTGCGCCTTTTCTTCTGGCGTCACTTTCAGGGAGGAAGGTTTTTATGCTCGTTTTAGGGAGAAAAGGGGAAGCCCAGTCGACTGTCCTGGGGTCACCTGGTCTTTACAGTAGAACCAGGTCGACTGCCACCCGCGGACCGACTTGGGAAAAGTGATGGACAGAAAAGAGCTTTTTCCTCTCATTTGGATCGCTAGACCCCCGCACAACTGAATCACTTGCGTCCTTTCATCACTCGACTTGGCTTTCTTAACCGACTAAGAACGACAAGTGAAAATGTGCTTGAAGAGCCCCCAATGGGGGCGGCAACCCAAGAAATTCTCGCACAAGGAAACAAAGGCAGCAAGGTACACAATGGAATTTGGAGTAAAGTGATGGAGCTGCGCTCCAAAGAAGTTCAAGAAGCTCCAGAAGAAAGAATGAGGAGGCAGAGAGAATCCACGATCGATGTGGGTAGTGAGGAGGACGCACTCACCCTCACGAGGCTGGGGTTCGATCTCGCTACCCGGGAGACGCGCAGATTCATGGGGAATGAATCCCCCCTCAACCAGATCATCAAGATCCTCTTGCCGAATCGCCGAGGGCATCCAATCGCCCTGGATCTAGTCCTTGGGCAGAGCGGACCTCGAAGAAGATCCGCCCCGACCGGACTTCTTCGCCTTCCCCTGCGCCATCGCCTTCTTCGCGCGCTCCAGAGCCGCCGTCTTCTCCTTCACCATCATCGCGGGCGAAGCTCGAACGGGCAGGCAGCACCGAGGCGAGAACGGAGGTGGCGAAAGATTTTGCGAAGGAAGGGGAAAAAGTGAAGGCGCACTGTTCAAAAGCCCTAGGCCAACAGCTTATATGGGGTCGCTTCCGAGTGACTGACCTGTAGGCCCGGGCAATCCTGCCAAATCCCGCAACTGTCGCGCGCGCGATACGTGGCGAAAAAGTTGGTGCGGAGATCAAGAAGGCTCCGTTCTATCCCATCCGATTACTGCGGTCGCCTTCGTCCCGCGTGCTTCCCGAAATTTCGAATCCTGTGAAATCCGCGGGCCGCAGAACAACTCGTCAGATGGAGGATCTCTCCCCCACAAAACACTCGGGATCTTCAAGTAAAAGGATTCACTCGACTAAAGCAAACCAAGAATGGATCAAGGCGACTGAAAGAAGTTGATGACTTAATCCATGACAATTGATCCAAAACAAGACGTTCTCATAGCATGAAGAATGGGTCGGAAGGATTCCCAACTCCTTCCCCACTCAAACCTCGATCCATTCGGGGGCTAATGATGAAGCTATGTACCTAGGGTAGGGTCATGGACCTGTCCTAACTGCCCTACCCAAGGACATTCCTAGAAGATATCACCTTTCAATCGACTTGGAAGCGTTCCACTCGACGGACTCGAAGACACTCGACCATGAAGCAATCACTCGACCAAGATCAAGCCACTCGACGGCCAGGAGACCTAAAGCCACTCCGCACGCTAACGGTCGGTCATTAAGTAGCTTTTATGGTCATCATAGCTCTTTATTAGAGGCGTTATCAGTAACGCCCAGCCTTAATGTACTTTAAACCCTACATTACTGAGGGTCGGAGGGGTCTGGCGAACTCTATATAAGCGACCCCCTCCTCAGTGTAAAGGGCTCGCACCCCTGTAATTCATACACACACAATCCAATCGACCGCCTCCGGGCTCTGAGACGTAGGGCTGTTACTTCCTCCGAGAAGGGCCTGAACTCGTAAACCTCGTGTGCTTACAACTTCTCCATAGCTAAGATCTAGCCTCTCCATACATACCCCCCTACATTACTGTCAGAGTTAGAACCACGACACCACCCTCGTGGACAGCCCTGGACTCTTCTGGACCAACTCTTTTACTCCAGGCTTCTTTTGGTCCATAAAAAATCATCAAAAATTGGCACGTCAATTGGACTCCGTTTGGTATTCATTTTCTGTAAAACTCAAAAACAAGGAAAAAACAGAAACTGGCACTGGGCTCTAGGTTAATAGGTTAGTCCCAAAAATCATATAAAATATCATATAAATGCATATAAAACATCCAAGATGGATAATATAATAGCATGAATACTTCATAAATTATAGATACGTTGGAGACGTATCAGCATCCCCAAGCTTAATTCCTGCTCATCCTCGAGTAGGTAAATGATAAAAAAATAATTTATGAAGTGTGAATGCTAGCAAGTGCACAAGTTTGATAAATGATAGTTCCGATCACTTTTCTAGCATCATTATATGTCATATCAGTAGCTCATCTTCATGAAACTTTTCATGATCATGTCGCAAGCTATTCATGTGTTAAAGTATAGATCATAAACTTTCTTAAAACTAACAAACTATATTCTTAGTCATCAAACAATTGCAATTAATCTTATTTTCAGGAAGGGTCTATGTCAGAGCTTTGATTTAGCAAACTCCACACACTCAACTATCATTTAATCTTTCACAATTGCTAACACTCACGTGATATTTATGGGTTCAAAGTTTTAATCGGACACAGAGAAAGATAGGGGCTTATAGATTCGCCTCCCAACATTTTACCTCAAGGGTAATGTCAACAATAATAGTTCATGATAACTTACATCCAATTGGATATATATATATATATATATATATATATATATATATATATATATATATATATATATATATATATATATACAGTCGGTCTGTTCTGATAATATTATCAGAGTAGCTATTCTGATAACACTTCGGCACTGCATGCTCAACGGAAGCGAACTGCATCTTTTTTACGTAGCACACTGCAATGCTACACGGTAGAACTGCTTCATTTTCTGGTGGTCCGCCCGCGTATTCTGTGTGGAATCGGGTGTTGTGGGATGATTTTATTTGTTTGTGGATGTCAGTTGACCGTTATTATTTGTAATTTACAAGAAAAACGAGTAAAATCTTGGTAAATCGACGAATTTGGCGGACGGGCTTTCTCTATTCGTCCGTGTTTGCTTCAGATGCGATTTTTTTGTGCTCGCATGTTGTTTTTTAGTAGGAATTGTTTGATTGTGTCCGTTTTAATCAGTCCGTTTACTCTATAATTTGTTAATTTTTAGGAGTTTGTTTTCAATTCATGTTATTTTGATTCTGCGGGCAGAAGAGCTTCGTCCGCTCCTCTGTTCTTGACATTTTTTGGATTTTTGCGCGTCCATGCGTGTTCGAATATTGTAATTAGTGTTGCTATAGTTTTGAATTCATTGTATTGTGGTTATAATTGTAATTTTGTAATTGCAATTTTTAAATGAGAGCTGATGCTGTTCGTCCAGTTGCCGTGTCTTCCGTGTAATTTTTTGCGGGAGTATTTTTTCGTTTGTTTACTGGTTGGACAATTTCTAGGCATACGTTGTTTGTGGAGTATTTTTCAATAGTCTACCGCATGTCTGCAGTTCTACTATTTTTAATTTTATTTGTTGTAGTTGTGGCATATGTTGTTGTGCACTGCATTTTCGTTAGTAGTGTACTTAATTGTAGCTACTTTAGAGTTGTTATTGCAGTTTATGAGATTTCTGTTTTCTTAAACTAAATTATGTGTTCTATAGGACTTCATAATATGCACTTTCGTACTACATTAGCAGTGTGGTTAATGTTTCTACTGTGGTGTTAGAATGGATGGTCCATTTTATGCTTGTGTTAGCTGAACAGTTATTATAAGAATTATTTTTGAAGTGCATACTATGAGAATTGTTTTTGAACATCGTATGTTAACTACAAAGTTTCCACCATTTGCATTTCCTTGTTTCTGTTCAGAGGACTGCTTTTTTATTATTAGGACCACACTATGTGCTTGAGAGAACTGCATTACTGCCAACAACAACTTGTCTAAAAAGGATGATAAAATGATGCAGTTGAGGTTGCATACTTTAAAATAGGCATTGTTCAAAGTATCTGATGGACATAATTTTAAAAGCATACAGCATAATCAAAGCATTAGAAATATTGTTTGCTTCATACTAGACAACCTAGAGTGCAAATATTGTAAACTTGAGGGAGTCTTCTGCTTTGTAGAAAAACACCATGGCCACTTCTCCGACGTCAAAGCCATTCTGGGAGACCAAATCTTTCCAACCAGTAGTTATGTTGATGCAGTCTTCAGAGTCGATGTGGTAGTCAGCTTGCATGTCTGCATATCCATTCTTGTGTTGTGTCTCCAAAGTAACCTTCCCTGAACTCGGAGCATGAAATTTTATTGTGGATGACAGTTTCTGCATATTGGAATGGGTGTTAAAAGAATTTTATAAGTAAACAACGAATGTTTTTCTTTTGTACTTAGGATGATGTGTTTATGTTGACTTAAATAGTTACACATATATGAGTGCTATTTTCTACTGTAGTTGCAATGTATGAAGAAACTTATATACGGAATTGACCTCTAGTTTTACTAGGATATATATTATACTACAACATGCTTGTACTGCAAGGTCAGTTATAGTGTACTTCTCTAGCATGTCAACAAAACTGCATCGCTGATGTACTGACCCTTTTTTGTCGATACCTGTTGTGGTGCTGAAGGAAAATAGGTGGAAGCATCTATTGTTAATAGCTAACAAATCTGAACAACAATACAAATTATGTTTTGTATTTTTGTTGATACTACTGAACAAATTGATTGAACTATATATTCAGATGTGGATTTGCAGGCTAGATTATGTCTAGAATTGTGAGGGAAAAAACATACCCAACTTTCCTGCAGATCTGTGGTTGTGAGGCGATGAAGAAATGGCGGCCGAAATCCCCTGTTGGGTATCATCAGGCATCCGAGCATGCTGCACCACTTGGCGTTGGTGAGCTCCAGACCATCTGCGTACACGCATGTGTCCGCTACGGGCGCCATCCTTGCCAAACACCCGCACTTACAGTCCATGGCTGGTTCAGTGGAATTCCATCAAAGAGCTGGGGATGAGATGAACCCTAGATCTATGATTTGAAGAAAAAGAGTAACATGGGGAGGAGTTGTGTTAGTCTGGAGCACGAATGGATACGTTTTTATGCAACCAATCGAGCAATGGAAGTAATAAATGTTTGTGGTTGGTGTTAGGTGGTGGATTGGTTCTGATTCAGTGTCGTCGGATGCATTTGAGTAGCAAAAGGACTGCTTACGTAAAAAATAGCGAACTGCATTTGTCATATATCAAGAGAAACTGCGGAACGTTTGGTTGGGCCTGCGTTTTATGTATGGTATGTGGGTTTTTAAAAAAATTTAGTTGCCTTTCTTTTGTGTGTTGGGCCTGTGTTCGTTGAGTGAAGCGCATTGGGCCCAAGACGGCCTGTGAGCACGGCTGGTTTCTGGTGCGCTGTGTGCAGCCTAATGTTTAGTCCCACCTCGCCCGCGGAAGGCGCGCCCGACCTGTTTATAAGCGCTGACGAGGCCGCTATATCGAACTCCCCTAGTTACTTATTTAAGCGCTTATACACGGCGCTCGCTACTCTATGCTCTCTGACCTGTGGGCCCTTGTGCGCCCGACCCAACGCATCGTGGCTCAGAACGACTCGCCTCCCATTGGCGCAGACCTACACCGAGACTGGCTGGGGCCGGCTGCACCTGGGTGGTCAAGTTTTTTCTATTTTGCTTTTTTTTCAATGTGAGGGCGCCCACTGCTTATGAAACCGTCCTTGCACTGCATTGATCAGTGTTCTATACTGCGTGTGCAAGCATTCCTTACTACATGTACATTTTCTCATTTTTTTTGTTTTCTTGTTTTTGCTCTTTCGTAATCTTTTTTTCCAGTGTAGGGGAGTGCACTGCTTAGTAAACATACCTATACTTCATTTGATTATGTTCCTGTACTGCACATTCGTATATTTCCGCACTACATTTTTTTCAATGTAGAGGCGTGCACTGCTTTGTAAACCACGTGTGTACTTCACTCATCAATGTTCTGTACTGCATGTGCACTCAGTCCGTATTACATGCACAGTTCTCATTTTTTGTTTTCGTGTTTTTGCTCTTACGTTATTTTTTTCCCAATGTGGGGGGAGTGCACTACTTAGTAAATCATTCTTGTACTGCATTGATTTCGTTTGTGTGCTGCACGTTCATATTTTTCGGCAGTACATATACAGATTGCATTTTTTTGTGTGTTTTTCTCTTATCTATTTGTTTTTCCAAATTTTAGGGGCGTGCACTGTTTTGTTGGGTATGTGTAAACTTCATTTTGACAAAGTCTGTACCGCATTGGTACACAACTTGCACTGCATGCGTCCTTTTTTACACACTGCTCGAATCTAATGATACATGACCAAACAACAGAAAACAAATTGTCACAGGCATTCTGTACGATAAGTTCATTGTTAGCGAACTAATTTCAACAGAAAGCAATCTAACATAATCAAAGTTCACATCATTACAAGCGATTCTGCATGGGAAGTAAACTAAGTTCAACAGAAGCAAATGATCACAAGCAAACTAACGATACATAAGCAAACAACATAAAGCAAATTTGATGATAATTCTAAAATGACGATGGCCTTGGTGGATCTTTGGCCGACACCATCTTCTTCTTCACCAGTCAGAGCATGCAACGTCTCCCCATCCCCAGCTGGTCCTGGCGCGCTTCTTGGGTGGCTCCTCCTTCTCCAGCTTTGCATGTCGAAGCCCGTCCTGAGTGAGGGCGATGCGGTTCCATATCTCGTACGCTGCATAGGCGTCCTTTGCAGCGTACTCGATGTGCCTCCTGGACAGAGGCAGGGTGGCCCAGCGCTTGTGCTCGTCGTCGGTGATCTTCTTCTTCATGTTGTTGTAGTAGTCGTCGATGAGCATGCCGGAGACGTCTCCAAGGGAGTCCAACTCCTTGGTTGCCTCGGGCACCCTCCACTCCTTCTAGATGTCGACGAAGTTGGCGACCTCCAGATTGACGCGATCCAGCATTTTTTTGTCACCGTCGATGGAGAAGCCTGCAAAGGTGTACCTGGGGTCGGCGAGGAAGTTGTCGAAGACGGTGCACCTTTCAGCGGCGCTCAGTTGGAAGAGCAGCACCGGGTTTTTCTTGCCGATGGAGAGTTGGCAGAGTGCGAGTTTCTGCGTCGCTTCAGGCTCGTTGTTGTACTCGAGGTCAATGCCGACGATCTTGTGGCGCTGGAGGCTAAGGTGGCGCTCGTACTGCGCGAGGGTGATCGCCACCTGCTTCTTGTTGTTGGTGTGGATGACATGCAACTTGGTGTTGCCGTGTGCCTCCACGGCCTCCACGTCCTTGTACTCGTCGGCGAACACCATCGCTGATAGTCGGGCTTGGTGTTTTTGTGTGGAAATGGATGTGAGGAAGGATTTGGTGGAAGCGCGATCGGGTACTTGTGTTGTTTGTGGATGAGATGGCCTATGGCAGGGGTCTGAATTTAAGAGGAGGCGCGGTGTGGGATGGCCGCAGCCGATGAACTGCACGATCTCGACGATGATGCGATTTGTGCAGATCGTGGGTTGGTTTTGTGTCTGTGATCGTGGGCTTGTGACGATGGAACCGCTCCAATTGGGCGGTTGTATGCGAACGTGGTTTCTTTATTAGTAGATTTTTTTAACCACCACGTTTCTGTGCGAATGGGCTTTTTTGTGATGTTTATATGTATCCTGCGTGACAATGAAACTGCATTCGTTGTTGTACCGCACTGCATTATGTGCAACGGAGAACTGCATGGTGTCTACAGGTGCGTACTTCACAGTATTTTTTGCGTGTCCTTGCTGGAGCCCCTGAATAAAGTATAATGTATTCCGCATTTTTACGAGTTTTTCACTGTGTTCTATACCGTGTTTTCATTCATGTAGGTAATCCGCAACTGGATTTTCTAAACCGTACTGCTTCGTGTACCTAAAAGGATTGCATCCTTGTAGTGCTGCGTACTGCATCAATTTTTTTGCATGTACTTGTTGCAGTCCCTGTACAGGAGGGGTAAGGGGGGCGGGTTTGGGCCCCCCACATTTGTTTTTTTGAAGTTATTGTTTTTTCTTAATGGGCCTTATTGGGTTGTGTTCGGGATGTGAAGATGCATTTGGGCCCAAGTCAGCCTGGTAGCACGGCCGTTTACCTATGCGCTGCGTGCGACCTAATGTTTAGTCCCACCTCGCCCGCGGAAGGTGCGCCCGACCTTTTTATAAGCGCTGACGCGGCAGCTGTATCGAACTCCTTTGGTTACTTATTTGAGCGCTTATACACAGCGCTATATGCTATATGCTCTATGACATGTGGGACCAAGTGCGCCTGGCCCCACGCAACGTGGCTCAGAACGACTCGCCTGCTGTGGGCGCAGACCTATTACGAGACTGGCTAGGGCAGGTTGCACTTGGGTGGTCAATTTTTTGTAGTAGTACCTCACTGCATCGTGCGCAACGGAGAACTGTATTTGTTGTAGTACTGCACTGCATCGTTTGCAACAGAGAACTGCATGTTGTCCACAGGTGCGTACTTCATTATGTGCAATAGAGTACAATGTAATCCGCAATTTTTACGACTTTTTCGCTGTGTTCTATACCGTGTATTTATTCACAATGTAGGTAAATCGGAACTGGATTGCTAAATTGTACTGCTTCATGTAACGAAATGCACTACACTTTTCTAGTGTTGTGTACTGCATCTGTTTTTTGCTTGTACTTGCTTTATTCCTTGGTACGCGAGGGGTAGGGGGGTTGGGGGGTCTCCCCCCACATTTGTTTTTTTGTGTGGCACTTATTTGAATGTAGACTTTTTCTTTTCGAATGCGTTTTCTTAACATGCGTGTTGTTTTTTATTTTAACTTTTTTTACGAACTGCGTTTATTTTATTTTTGTTTTACCGACTGAACTTCGTTGTTCTTTCATAAAGAACTGCATCATGTGCGTTTTGATGTGGTCTTTCTTATTTTAGCCGGGCCGTTTTTGGGCCGGCCCGTTTTATGTTACTTTTTGCCACACGCAGGCCTCCTGCGTGTCCGTTGCAGGCGACCCCACCTCTGACAAGGAGAGAGACCGAGAAAAATCCCGTCTCCTCTCTTGCAGTTCCTCCCTTGAGCAAAACCGCCGTCGCCTGCAGCAACCACCGTCGCCCGAGGAACCGCCGCCCTCAAGAGGTTCTTATTGCTGCATTCGGCGTCGTTGTCCGCTCCGCGAGCCCTTGCCGCTGCGCTCCCGCAGCCCTTTCGTGTCCGTTTTCGTCGGCGCACTCTCCCTCTTCCCCGCCGCTGGTGCCACAGCTTTTTTGTGGTACGTTCCTCTTGTTCCCGGTCTTGATCGTCCTCTCGTCTTGTGTTTTTGTTATTCTCGTAGTTGCTATTGCTGTTTTTGCTTGTGTAATTTTTCCGTAGGCAGCCGATTTTATCTCGATTTTGTAGTCGATACTTGTGTGTAGCAAGGTGGATCTAGGGTTTCTTGAGATTTTTTGCCGATTTTGTTGCTTATATCTGTCGCTTCATCGTTGTGCTGCAGGCAAACGCCATGTCTTCGCCGAGAAGAGTGGGAGGAGGAGTTCAAGGTATGTGGAGTGCTTATTTTAGGCTTTTGTTTATTTTTGTTTGATGTTTATCTAGTTTCATAAATCATCCTGCATATTTGGTTTATGCTCTATTAGTTGTGAGTGTTCGTTTGCATTATTTTTTGTCGTGTGATGTTTTGTAATTTCTATTTCTGGTTCTTTTTGAATGAAGTAGGTGATTGTGGTTCTCATAATGATACACCAATTTGCTCTCGTTGTCCTGGTGGTAAGGATCATGGTGTGGAGGGAGGACATCAATTGAATTCGCCGGTTGAAACTTCTCCCATAAGTGTGGCCCCTCCTTCTGGTATGTGATTGATTTGTTTATTTTTGTGTATGCTGGTTAATTCGATGTTGTACAAATTGGTGTTGCCTTGCTGTATATAGTGCGGCATTCTTGTTTGGGAAGAAACATGAAGTTAATGTATGCAACAATGTATTTATTTTGTATATGTGAACTCCACTATATTTATTGTGAACTGCATTGTTGTTTTATTCAAGTTTTTTGTGCAATGCATTAATTTTTATTTTTAGCTTATCATTGGAGCACTGCATTTTATATGTCTAAGTGTACTGCATTTGTTCTCTTTGTGCACTTTTTAACGACCATAGTCAAACTTCATTTTTGACGCAGTGTATGTTTTCCATGCTAGGTCGCCTGGGTTTGAGGAGGTTACTCAATTGATTGACCATTATTTTGCAGAGGGTAATGTTGGTGTGAGCTTTGACCAGAGGCGACCCATTTTGTCTGAGACACAGTCGCAGTCTGTTGATGGTACAGAAGAAGTTACACAGGATTGGATGGTCTCGGAACAGCTTCGTCAATATGAGTTGAAGCAAAGCAAGAAGAAGTTGAGATTTGAAAGTGACTCAAAAGAGTTTGCGGAGAAAGAGAAGCAGAGGAGAGCTGCAGATGGTGCCAAGGGTGCCAAATTTGCCAAGGTGAGGAAGCCTTCTTTGCAGAAGAAGAGGCTGAGTACTGTTGCTGAGGAAGGTGGTACACCTCGGCGGAGTCCACATATTGCTGGCATGAACAAGAGAACTACTGAAGCTGGTGGAAAGGATGATCCTCAGTGCAAGCGACTACATGTCTCTGGAGGTCCCAACCCTGATGATGATGATTTTGTGCTTGCTGATTTTGTGAGGGATGTTCATAGTGGTAGACGCAAAGACTGTGGTTCATCTAAGAGTCTACCCAAGCGTGCCCGGGACGATGTCGATGAAGACGTTTGTGGTGACTCTGGCGAGGAGGTGGATGTTGTTCCAAAGGTTTGTTGAAGCGGACTGCATTTGTTTTCTTCATTGTTATTCTATCCGTGTTTTCTCTGTCTCTTTTTTTATGGCTAGTCTTCTAATGTGGATTGCATTTCCATTTACACAGAGGAAGAAGTCTAGTAAGAGCAATGCAGCTGAAGATGATGCTGAGGTAGATAATTCTCGATTTAACAAGACCGTACGTTTGTCGCTTCCCACTGTTTGCAAGGCTACTGCCTTGTTGAAAGAGGCACATTGTAGTCGTGTTCGGGATGCTGGATTTGGTGTTGTCTTTGAACTGACAGCAAAGAAAAATGTGTCGCGCATTCTTATGTGCTATCTAATGGGAGTGATTGACCCTGCCACCATGATAATGGACTTTGGGAATGGCAGGGTTCATCGAATCAATCGTGATGCAGTTCATCACATTTTTGATTTACCCATGGGACGTCACACTGCACCCATGCCTGCTGCCAGTGGCCATGATGACTCGTTGAGTGCCCTCAAGGATGAGCTTGGCTTTGATCGTTCAAAAAGTATAGGTGTCAAGGACTTGCTTGAGAAGCTGAATGTGTTGGTGCAGGAAGATGATCATGTGACTGTTGACCTTGCTGTGAATGTTCTTCCTGATACTCTACCAGAATTTGTTCTGCCCTGGGCCTGCAGTTCGTTTCGGTAGAGTTGCTGCAATGGTAGAGAACATGGATTATGCGGCTATGGCTCAGATGGACTTTTGCCAGCTTGTTGTTGATGAGTTGCAGGCAACTGTGGTAAGGTGGCAAACAGAAGGCAGCAAGCAGAATTGTGTAGAGGGTTGTGCCATTGTCCCCCTGATTATGTATCTTGACTGCTTGAAGCTTCGCAAATTTTCAGTCATGCACACGTTGACGCCACGTGCGTCATACCTGACGACCAAGGACCTGATGAAGTTATACAATGAGGACGTGCTTGTGAAGGGGAAGATTTATTTGGAAACTTACAAATTTGGGAAGCTGCCGGTTAGTGCGTCTGAGTTTTGAATATCAGTTTTTTAAAGGTGCAACCATTATAAATCTGAACTTCTATAGTACTCACATGCGTACTTCTGTTTGCCTCTTTTTCTTTTTTTTTTGTAGTGGAAGGCGTCAGGTGATATTGTGTACAACCATCCTGTTGCAGTTGAACGCGGCAGCTCTGATGCGGGACCTAGCACTCATGCTAGGTTTTATGAGCCTATATGAAGCCAGCTTCCTGCTTGTGATGATGAGGTGCCGCGTACTCGTGGTTTCATGGCTCGACAGATGTTTGATAATAGAAGCTCTTCTAAACAGACATTTGTTGGCGGCAAAAAACACGAGGAGATTGATGAGCTTCTTCTAAAGGTTCTGAAGTTGACTGAAGATTTGCCGACCTCCAGTGACAGGTTGAGGACAGTTGCTGGTTTTTTCCCTGTTGGCCATGGCCCACGAGATGAAGATATTTTTGCTGCTCACAATTTTGATTGTGGCGTGATTGAAAGCCTGAAGATTGCAGTGAGGAATGTTTGGTCTTCGTATGCTCAATTGAGACATTCACAAGAGGAAAAATGCGGTCGGTATGAGAAGGATGCGGGGCATATTTTGGATGAAATGAACCGTCAGGACGCTGGTGTTGGCGCTGATAATGTATGTTCTAGGTTTTTTGTTGTTTTGAACCTCTTTTGTGTACTATGTGGACTGCTCCTCATTTTTCATGTTTTTTGTGATAGGCTGGAGTGGAATCTTCTGGTGTCCATGAAACTAGGGATGATGGAATTGGTCAAGTAGAAGTACTTCTGCTATGTCTGTTCTGCCATGCGTCCCTCTTCTTAAACTTGCACTTGTTGCTTTCCATTTTTATTGTATTTTTTGTGTACTTCGCGGTTATGAAGTGTGTATTGCTTGTGCATATTTGAAGTTTTTTCTTTTTTGGTCGTTACGAACTTATATTTCGTTTTTGGTTTGTTCTATGCCTGTAGACTGGTGATGCTGCTTGTGATCTGGACAAAGAGACCTACGATGGCTCTGGGAAGGATGAGGTCTTGGCCGATGCATCGTGCCCTCCGGTTGTTGTAGCTGATAAGGTATAGTTGTTTTACTTGTTCTATTAGTGTGTTGTAATCTAATTTTTTGTTTGTTTGTGTTGTTGTAAACTTTATGTATGCTGTTATGTTCACTCGTATGCATTTTCAGTTACATATTTTTAGCTACAATAATTTTACATGTGTGAGCTTCAGTGTTTGACTGAAGTGAACTGCATTCCTTTTTTTGCATGTGTGTCCATAATGTTTTACACAAGTGAGCTTCAGTATTTAACGTAACTGAACTGTGTCGTTTGACAAAGTGAACTGCAATTATTTTTTACGTTTATGTGGGTTGAAGTTGTAGTTGTTTTTATACACGTGGTTTGCAGTCGTTGTTGTGTTAATTATCCCCGCGCTCATTTTTGTGTTATTGTGTGTTTTTAATCTTTCCACGGCGTGGAGAAGAAAACGTGGAAGTTCACGTTGATCCGAATCAGGGCGGTTGTGCTGTTGATGGTGGTGGCCGTGTTGGTGCTTCTGCATCGGTAGCTATCGACTGTGCAGACGCTTTTGTATCTCAAGAATACCATGATGCTCTTTCCCCCAGTCGGCATGAAGACTCTGATTTTGTCATTGAAAAGCCACTAGAGAATGTCGTCCCAGCTGTTAGTGTTGTTGCTTCCCCTGTTTGTCTGGCGGCCAATGATGTTCCTGAAGTATCGATAATTGAGCCTCATGTAGCTGAAGTATCTAAGGACGTTGCGGTTGACCAGACTGTTGTAAATCCAGAGAATGTTGATGTTGCTGCAGAAGGGAAGTCTAGTGAGGTTGTGGTGGATTCGTCACAATCTGTCAAAGAAAATCTTTTGGTGAGCTCTAAAGAACAACAACATGAAGACTCTGACACTGAAGGCAAGAGTTTTGTTTTCCAACAATGCAGTTGAAGATTTTCTCATTTCATTTTTTGTTTAATTACTATGGTATATGTATTAGATGTTTAATGATAAGCGAAACTTGATCTTTTTGTTTATGATTTTCAAAATAGCTAGCAGAATTTCCTTATCTTAATATTTGAACTTCATTATGTTGGATAAGGGAACTTCATCTTTTTTATTATAGATGACGAACTTCCTGTTGTGACACCGTCGAGCATTGATCCAGCTCTTTTGAAAAGATACAATGAGTTGTACGCTGCTGTTACGAGGGTTCGGAAGGACAAGAAGAAGAAGTATGGTTTTTTAGAAATTGTTTTGTTCATATGTATTTTCTAAATTTGGTTTTTAGCCCTTTTTCTTTGTTGTTATTTTTTTTAGTATCTTATGTTTTCATTTTTTCATGAAAAATTCAGGGACATGATTGCTTTTAAAACTGAGTTGGGTGATATTACCATTGGCGAAGTTGGTCAATCCTTTTGGGATAAAGGGATGCTCACTACAAGACTTGTAGATCTTGGGGTTTCTTTGCTGGTAGATAAGTTTAAGGGATCTCCGACAATGGTTGTCCCGTACCATATTTGTGTAAGAATGCAGAATTTTTTTTTATTTTGTTTTCTGATTTCGTGCGATGGACATTTTTCCTTGGGCACTATTTGATTTTGGGTTTTGTATTGGCAGACAAATATTTGGAATGGTGGTTCTGTAGGCAGAAGTGTTAAAATGTTGTTCTCTTCAAAAGCCGAGGAGCGTGTTGATAAAAAGGATATGGTGAGTAACTTTTTTATGTGTTGAAGACTATATTTTTTGCGTGTTTGTTATTACAGTCTTCTGTGTCTTCTTCTTATTATAATTTTTTTTATTTTTTCTTGCTTTGAACAGGTCCTTTTTGCAACTTTTGATCCACCAGATACAAGGGATGGCGTTGGTCATTATTGTGTAGTTGCGTTAAATGTGAAAGAAAGGCGGTTTGAATTTCTTGACTCGCTCAATAAACCTGGCAGCCCTGGTGCGATCAGGATTTTTAGGAGGATGGTTAAAAATATCAAGCGTGCATGGAAAGAAGGAAGCTCAAGTTCTGATGAGCCGCTAAACCCTCCTACACTTGATGGATTTGTGTTGAAACATGTCATTGTCCCAACGCAGCCTAATGGGTGTGTTCCGTACAGCCCGTCTTCACCATACTGCTCAAGTTTTTTTTTTAATTTTCATTTTTTGTGAAACTGGTGTTTTTATTCTTTTTATTGCAGGCATGATTGTGGATTCTATCTGTTTCAATTCCTGCAGACTTGGGATGGTGTTCGAGTTGCTCAGTTTGGGGTGGAGCACATTGGCTACATCAGAAAGGCCATGCTCTATAGTTGGCTCACATCGAGAGAGTGTTCCCTTGATTTAACATCACTTTTAATTTTCGCAGATAAAGGTTGTTTTAGTGAACTTCTTTATCCTTCCTTTATTTATTTTTTGCCTACTGCTTGCTTCCAGTTCTTACGGGCTTTTTTTAATAGTTTGTTTAGTTACGTTCGTCATTTAGATTTGTATGTGTATTTTTATTTGTTGTGTTAGTGAGTTGCATTTTTTATTTTTTGGGCAAGTGAGCTGCATTGTTCTTTACAAGTGGGCTGCATTGTTGTTTACATTTTTTAGTTCTGCATTGCTGCTGACAAGTGGACTGCATTGCTGTAGACAATTGTGCTGCATTCTATTCTTTAGTGAACTGCATTATTTTATTTTAATGAGTTTTTTTTGAATTTTTTTATGCTGAGTGTTTCCATGTTTTTTCTTTCATGGTTTTACGTTTTGATGGGGGGCTTCATGAAGGCTGTACGTCACTGTTTGAATCCCAGGGTTCTGATGTGGTTATGGAGGATTGCACCATTGAAATCTCTCTAGATAATTCTGGTTCTTTGGCTGGAGATGGTTTGAAAACAGCTGTGGTGTCTGGACCTGATGGTGGAAGTGTTTGTCCCCCTAGCTCCCCACATGATGTGTTTGATGTTGATGATGATGATTTTGTTACGCCGTGTCCTCGCCCCACGAGGAGTCGGAATGCAGCAATTATTCGTCCTCCTGTGGATGATGTTGAAGTTTTTTCAAACAAGAGGGCAGGTGAGAGGGCTTTTAAGTTGAGATACTCTATAGAGAAATTGAAGCCTCCGAGGTTCAAATATATTGATGAGGCGAGGAAAATAAAGGATCTTGTTCTCAGCAAAGAATTTGTAAACAAATACCACGAGTAAGTTTTTATGTGTGTGCCCTTGATTCTTTTTGTGTGTTTTGTTTTTAATTTTAATTTCATTGATCCCATTTTCTGTATGTTTACTGCAGGAATGCGTTCTTTATGGTGAACAGTCCTTTTGGTGATCTTGATACTCACAATGTCGACTATATCTATAATACATTTGGCAAAGGAGCTTTAATGGATTCGTATCACATGGATTTTGTCATCAAGTACTGGAAGCAAGACGCTAAAATGGTTTTAGTTTATCATTCTGGTGAACGTGTGCTACTTTCACCCTTATTTATCACGGTAAACGTGTGATGTCATTTTTTTCTTTTTGTACTGGTTTTGTTTTTATGTCCATGCCTGCATGCACTGTTTATTCTTTTTTTCATGTCCTTTCTTTGTTCTTTTTTCTTTGCAGTATGTTCTTCAGATGGAAACATTTGTGAAGAGAGATGAGGAAGGAAACCTTGTGTTTCCAGTTTCGCATAGCACGTTTGTTTTAGAAGATGCAGTTAACCAGTTCAAGGTTTTTGTGAGTGACGACGTAAACCTGTTGGATGCAAAACCGGTAAGTTCGTTGTTTCCCATCGTTTATTTTTCTTGTTTGCTGTATTACTTTTTATAGTTAATTTTTTGGAGCAGTGGTTCTAGTGCTACGTGTCGAAATAAGATTTCATTTTTTGTTTTTTTATGTGAACAGATTATGATGCCGCGCTCCAAGGATGGTCATTATTCCTTATACACAATGAACCAGCATCGCCAGACATTTGATATCCATGACACTAGGAAGTACACTGGCCAACCTGAAGTCACAACGAAGTGGCGCAGGAGTGATTACCATTCAGATTGCACTGAAGTGGTATGTCATTTTTTTCTTGCCAAGTGCAAAGCTTTTTTGTGTTTCTCCTACTGCATTTTTTTGGATAAACTGCACATGCAATGTTAGCACACATAGTAGCACACTTGTTTGTGTAGTGCACTGCAACATACGCGTGACAGAACTGCATTTTTTCCAGACCCCCCGTAATCCATCTAAAAAAGGAGATAAAAGGAAATGACCTCATGTACATTTAAAAGAGGGACTGTCTAGACGTCGAAAACAACTTTCGTATCCGAGTCGTAATTTGATTTGTGGTGTGTGTTATTTTTACATTGTGCTTCCTTTTTTTTGCCAGATGAGGAGGATGACTTAGTTGCTGAAGGCGATTTATGGTGAAAAAATGTGTAAATCTAAGAACCACCCTGACTGGGTTAAATTGGTAGAAAAGCCCTCTTACCCGGTCGTTCCAGCGCAGGGAGCAAACGAGTGCGGAATCTATGTTCTGAGGGTGACGCAGTTGTATGACGGCCAACGTTTAGTTGAGAAAATTATCAAAGCCGACATAAAACCTTCTCAGTTTTTCTTCTTTTTCTTGTTACTTTTTTATTATTTTTTACCTTTTCACTTTTTGTTCTTTATGACAATATTTTTATTTAATCACTGTCTGTATTTTTTTAATTTTCTTTTTCAGCCCGCTGTTGAAGATTGGAAGGCGGAGTACATGTTCCAGCTGCTGTTCAATCCCTCGAACATGTTGTGTTATGAAGACATGCCGCTTGAGCTACGAGAACTGATTTCGGACCTCGGGCTTACTTCCCTGTCGCAATCGCAGATGCGGTAACAATCTACATTTGGATAAACCCTGTGTATGGACAAGAACTAGGGGTTCATGTTGTGTGTTGTGTGGTGTCTAAGGTATATAATGTATGAAAAGACATTTGTTTACTGTTTGTTGTGATTCTCGTCTGCTCTTTTTACAGCAGTGTTTTATGGACAAATTTGTATATGTATGTGTATCTGCTCTTTTTGCAGCAGTGTTTTATGGACGAATTCTGCTCTTTTTTGCTTGACTTACATGTTCTGTGTGAATTTGGCATTTTGACACACTTATATGTATCTTATGTGTCCCATTTTTCAACCGCATTGCATGTGATACCGAACTTCTTCATCCAAGAGAAAGCACTGCATGTTTGTCCACAAGTTTGCGCTGCAATCTTTTTTCCATACACTTTCTTACTGTAGACCCCTGCATTCATGTGTGTATCCTGGAACTTCGTTGCTTTATGATACTGCACTGCTTTTTTTCCTGCCTAAACTAAGTGCACTGCTTTTTTGCATATCCAAGTGCACTGCTTTTTTTGGCCTAACCTTCAGTTGGTTATTTTTTATTGTTTTTTGTTTTTGTAAGGTATGAGGGGAGGGGGGGTTGCCCCCCCCCATTTTTTGGTTGACTATATATTTTGTATTTTGCTATTTGTATTCCGTGTACATAACGTACTGCGTGCGTTAGCGCGAGGCCGAGCAGGGGGGTGGGGAGGGGGGTTCTTGACCCCCATCCCCACCCCCCTACGAGGCCGAGCCTGGGACGAGCTGGAGCAGGCGGCGACGCGGCGTGCCGCGGCGCCGCATGCGCAGGCGAGTCTGTCACACCCGTGCGCCTCCCTGTCTATCTTAGGGGTGTGGCTCTAGGGTTGCTTGCGTCCTATTGTTGGAAAAACAGAATGTCTGCACTACGCCTGTCAACCAAGCGCACTGCGTGCGTTAGCGCGAGGCCGAGCAGGGGGGTGGGGAGGGGGGGTCGTGACCCCCTCCCCACCCTCCTGCGAGGCCGAGCCTGGAACAAGCCGGAGCGCCGCGGCGCCGCATGCGCAGGCGAGTCCGTCACACCCGTGCGCCTCCCTGTCTATCTTAGGGGTGTGGCTCTGGGGTTGCGTGCGTCCTATTGTTGGAAAAACAGAATGTCCGCACTGCGCGTGTCAACCAAGCGCACTGCATGCGTTAGCGCGAGGCCGAGCCTGGAACGAGCTGGAGCAGGCGGCGACGCGGCGTGCCGCGGCGCCGCTTGCGCAGGCGAGTCCGGCACACCCGTGCGCCTCCTTGTATATCTTAGGGGTGTGGCTCTGGGGTTGCGTGCGTCCTATTGTTGGAAAAACAGAATGTCCGCACTGCGCCTGTTAACCAAGCGCACTGCATGCGTTAGCGCGAAGCTGAGAAGGGGGGTGGGGAGGGGGGTCGTGACCCCCCTCACCACCCCCTTGCGAGGCCGAGCCTGGAACGAGCCGGAGCAGGCGGCGACGCGGCGTGCCGCGGCGCCGCATGCGTAGGCGAGTCCGGCACACCCGTGTGCACTCGTGCACTGCTTAGGAAGAAAACTTTGTACTGCATTTGTCAAGGATCTGTACTGCTTAGCTAGAAAACTTTGTACTGCATTTGTCAAAGATTTGTACTTCTTAGCAACATAACTTTGTACTGCATTTTTCAGGGTTCATGCACTTCTTTGTACTGCATTTGTCAAGGATCTGTGCACTACTTTGTTGCCTGTATGTGCACTGCATTCGTCATAGTCTTGTGCTGGTTATGGGACTTTAGCATGTACCGCACTTCATGCACACATATAGTGAACTTCCTTGGAAGACTTTAGAGAAGTTCACACATTTTGTAGAGACCTATTATGGGACTGGCTGGGGCCTGGTTGTAACTGGGTTGTCAATTTTTTTCCTTATCTGAAGCATTTTTTCTTTTGGAGTATATATTTTTCGTGGTAGTACAAATGATGTCATTTGTACTACTTGCACCAACATTGAGTACTGCACTGTGCGTACCAAGTTTGTATTTTGTGCGCTGAGCTAAAGTTGCTGCAGCCCCTTCATTCTACATTTGTGCACGTACTGCACTTCATATTTACAGTCTGTGAACTACCTTATATTTGTTATTTGGACTGTATTTATGTTTCTTTTATAAATATTAATATTAATGTTCTTTTTATATAATTACTTTTGTGGATACTTTGTTCAGTGAAAGCAATTGATCACAAACAAACTGTGATACATAAGCAAACAACAAAAATAAAATTTAATGACAATTCTAAATGACATTGATTTTAGAAAAGAAATGTTCGATGTGAAGCAATGGACATAATGCAAAGCTTGCATGCATGAAACAAAGAACAACACAACGACTAATGTAAAGTTGTAGGATCGGAAGTATGTCTAGAGGGGGGGGTGATTAGACTACTTGACCAAATAAAAGCTACGCCTTTTCCCAATTTTAGTTCTTGGCAGGTTTTAGCTATTTTAGGACAAGTCAAGCAATCATCACACGATTCAAGCAAGCATGCAAAGAGTATATAGGCAGCGGAAAGTAAAGCATGCAACTTGCAAGAATGTAAAGGGAAGGGTTTGGAGAATTCAAACGCTGTTGGAGACAAGGATATTTTTCCCGTGGTTCGGATAGGTGGTGCTATCCTACATCCACGTTAGTGGAGACTTCAACCCACGAAGGGTAACGGTTGCGCGAGTCCATGGAGGGCTCCACCCACGAAGGGTCCACGAAGAAGCAACCTTGTCTATCCCACCATGGCCATCGCCCACGAAGGACTTGCCTCACTAGCGGTAGATCTTCACGAAGTAGGCAATCTCCTTGCCATTACAAACTCCTTGGTTCAACTCCACAATCTTGTCGGAGGCTCCCAAGTGACACCTAGCCAATCTAGGAGACACCACTCTCCAAGAAGTAACAAATGGTGTGTTGATGATGAACTCCTTGCTCTTGTGCTTCAAATGATAGCCTCCCCAACACTCAACTCTCTCTCATAGGATTTGGGTTTGGTAGAAAGAAGATTTGAGTGGAAAGCAACTTGGGGAAGGCTAGAGATCAAGATTCATATGGTAGGAATGGAATATCTTGGTCTCAACACAAGGGTAGGTGGTTCTCTCTCAGAACATATGAGTTGGAAGTGTAGGTGTGTTCTGATGGCTCTCTCCACAAATGAAGAGGAGGTGGAGGGGTATATATAGCCTCCACACAAAATCCAACCGTTACACACAATCTACCAATCTCGGTGGGACCGAATCAACAAACTCGGTCGGACCGAAATGGTAAACCTAGTGACCGTTAGAGATTTTCGGTGGGACTGACATGCATCTCGGTAGGACCGATCTGGTTAGGGTTTGGGCATAACGTAATCTTGGTGAGACCGATTACACAAACTCGGTGAGACCGATTTGGTAATTAGCTAACCAGAGAGTTGGTCAGGCAAACTCGGTGGGACCGATTTGCTCTTTCGGTGACACCGAAAAGTTACAAAAGGGAAACAGAGAGTTTGCATTGCAATCTCGGTGGGACCGATCCGCTCTTTTGGTGAGACCGAAAAGTTACGAAAAGGAAACAGAGAGGTTGCAATCCCATCTCGGTGAGACCGATTTGCTAGGATTTGGCAGTGGCTTATGACATATGAGAAACTCGGTGGCGCTGGATAGAAAGAATCGGTAGGACCGAGTTTGGCTTAGGGTTTAGGTCATATGTGGATAAGGGAAAGTAGTTGAGGATTTTGGAGCATATCATTAAGCACATATGGCAAAGAGCTCATTAAGCAACACCTCATCCCTCCTTGATAGTATTGCCTTTTCCTATAGACTCAATGTGATCTTGGATCACTAAAATGTAAAATGAAGAGTCTTGAGCATTTGAGCTTGAGCCAATCCTTTGTCCTTAGCATTTTGAGGGTTCCAGTTTCACCATCCATGCCATGCCAATCATTGAGCTTTCCTGAAATAATTGTCTTGGAATTGCATTAGCTCAGTGAGCTATATGTTGTTATGAATTACCAAAACCACCTAGGGATAGTTGCATTTTCAAAAGTGAAACTAAAACATAGCCCTGAATTATTTCTACTTGCTGCATTGGATTACAGCCTTGTTCTTCTTCTGCTTTTCTTCTTTTTGCCCTGTCCAGTCCCACGATGACATCGTAGATGATTATCCATGACTCATATGTTGCGAATGCATCTATTGCTGCATACTTGATAAGCTTTTCTGGCAGTGGGCAGAATCCCCACAGAGTATGGTCCCCCTTGCGGTTAATTTTTTTGTTCATGTCATGGTAGTGAATGTCTATCATCCTGCCGGCAACATCAGCCAAAGAGTCAAACTTCTTTTTATTGTATGGGTCTCTCCATTCCACCTGAATATCAATGTAGTTGTCGGAGTTTATCTCCAAACCAGATAGCTTCAGCTTGCCTTTGTCTCCTTCAATGGCGAATCCGACGAAGGTGTGTTAACCATTCATGAGGAATTTGTCTAGTTCCATTGGCCTGCAAGATGTTTGTATAGAGTGAATATAGTTTATTTTCTTAGGAGTACCAATGTTTTTTGTTTTTTCTGAAACTGAATTGCAATATGAGTATCTGAATCTGTTGCGTTGAGTAGTTTCTAATACTTTGTTCATCATAACTAGTAAACTTGATAATATATTGCATAAACAATGCATGTTTTGTGCATGATTGTATTTCTTGAACTGGATTTCATACATGTTTTGTATAGTAATGTTGCAGTTTTCTATTGTTCAGTCAAATATTTTGTATTTTGCAAAACAAAATAAAACTGCGTGTATTGCTAGATCATATAATTCAAGAATCGAGCACATGAGTGACATACATGGAGCCAGATGAAAACTGTCAATGAATTCAGATGCCATGGTTTTCAAAAATGAAAACCAAAGTTTAAATAGTGGTAATTGCAGTGAAGAAAATTTAAAATCAGTATTGACAATCAATAGTACAGATTGATAGTTATATTCTGACCTGTCTTTAGCTGCAGAGATGTGGTAGACAAGGCATTCTTTTTCTACACATAGCTGGAGCACTGCTGCCCGCTGTGGCTTCACGTAGTGCGTGTACTCGACATCAACGCCGACTAGTTTGACGGGCATTCCGCCGAGCTTCCTCCTGAGCATGGACAACATCTTGTCCACGTCTTCACCCTTGCTTGTGGAAACGACGTGGAGCTTGTGGTTGCCGTGGATATCGACGTCGTGGAGCTCCCTGGTGTACCTGCGGCGCTGCTTGTAAAGAGGTGCATCCGCCATGACTATCCTCTGCTCTCTCGTGTTTGTTTTGGAGAGAATAGGTTGGTGAAAGGAATTGTGGAGAAGAAGATGCAATAGGGTTTTTTGGAGTATGAAGCAGTTGCGTTTTCTCCTGTGCTCTCCTCTACTCTCCTTGACAGGACGTGGGAGAGGTGGAGCGAGGTGGTAGCATGGTGGGGCTCTGTTTTAAGTTACATGGCAACTACAGAGAGGTCCTGCTATGAGGATGCTCTGTTAGTGCGTTGGAAATCCGGAACGTCGTGTCCTCTTTTTTGTGACTTGTTTAGGTATGCACGCAACTGTCAGAAAATGTGATGATTGTGTTTTCGGTGAACTTTCCTATTAAGTGCACTTCTTTTTATATCACAACATAACAGCGTACGTCCACATAGTGTACTACATGGAAATGAAATTTATTCTTCGTGCGCTGGATTATGTCGGATTAGGATTGATACAGATGTACGCACATTTTTTTGATGGAGTTCTTTCATGTAGTTCTTTATTTTATAACGCACTGCTTTGCTTAACTAACAGAGCTGCATTTTTCATTTAAGCCACACTGCAATGCAGTAGAAGGAGAAGTGTATGTCAGAAAAAATACTTAGTGGAGAATTGCAACGTTTGTCGTGGCGGACTGCATTTTGTACCTTTACTACTGGCTTTCTGCGTTCTATTTTATTAATAATGAACTGTAGTTTCTGGCTATGCGCACGCACAGTTTTCTTTTGTTGTTGTTATTCATTAAAAAATGTTTTCTAATTTGCTTCGATGTTTTATTTTTTGAAGTTATTGTTTTTTCTTAGTGGGCCTTGTCGGCCTGTGTTCGTGGGGTGAAACGCATCGGGCCCAAGACGGTCTGTGAGCACGGCTGGTTTCCGGTGAGCTGTGTGCAGCCTAATGTTTAGTCCCACCTCGCCCGCGGAAGGCGTGCCCGACCTGTTTATAAGCGCTGACGAGGCCGCTGTATCGAACTCCCCTGTTTACTTATTTGAGCGCTTATACACGACGCTCGCTGCTCTATGCTCTCTGACCTGTGGGCCCTTGTGCGCCCAGCCCTACGCATCGTGGCTCAGAACGACTCGCCTCCCATTGGCACAGACCTACTATGAGACTGGCTGGGGCCGGCTGCACCTGGGTGGTCATTTTTTTCTTTCTATTTTGCTTTTTTTTCAATGTGAGGGTGCATTGATCAGTGTTCTGTACTGCATGTGCAAGCATTCCTTACTACATGTACATTTTCTCATTTTTTTGTTTTCTTGTTTTTACTGTTTTGTAATCTTTTTTTCCAGTGTAGGGGAGTGCACTGCTTAGTAAACATACCTGTACTTCATTTGATTATGTCCCTGTACTGCACGTTCGTATATCTCCGCACTACATTTTTTCAATGTAGAGGCGTGCACTGCTTTGTAAACCACGTGTATACTTCACTGATCAACATTCTGTACTGCATGTGCACTCAGTCCGTATTACATGCACAGTTCTCATTTTTTGTTTTCGTGTTTTTGCTCTTACGTTATTTTTTTTCCCAATGTGGAGGGAGTGCACTGCTTAGTAAATCATTCTTGTACTGCATTGATTTCGTTTGTGTGCTGCACATTCATATTTTTCGGCAGTACATATGCAGATTGCATTTTTCTTTTTTGTGTTTTTCTCTTATCTATTTGTTTTTCCAAATTTTAGGGGCGTGCACTGTTTTGTTGGGTATGTGTAAACTTCATTTTGACAAAGTATGCACCGCATTAGTACACAACTTGCACTGCATGCATCCTTTTTTGCACACTGCTTGAATCTAATGATACATGACCAAACAACAAAAAACAAATTGTCACAGGCATTCTGTACGATAAGTTCATCATTAGCGAACTAATTTCAACATAAAGCAATCTAACATAATCGAAGTTCACATCATTACAAGCGATTCTACATGGGGAGTAAACTAAGTTTAGCAGAAGCAAATGATCACAAGCAAACTAACGATACATAAGCAAACAACATAAAGCTAATTTGATGATAATTCTAAAACGACGATGGCCTTGGTGGATCTTTGGCCGGCACCATCTTCTTCTTCACCAGTCAGAGCATGCAACGTCTCCCCATCCCCAGCTGGTCCTGGCGCGCTTCTTGGGTGGCTCCTCCTTCTCCAGCTTTGCACGACGAAGCCCGTCCTAAGTGAGGGTGATGCGGTTCCATATCTCGTACGCTGCATAGGTGTCCTTTGCAGCGTACTCGATGTGCCTCCTGGACAGAGGCATGGTGGCCCAGCGCTTGTGCTTGTTGTCGGTGATCTTCTTCTTCATGTTGTTGTAGTAGTCGTCGATGAGCATGCCGGAGACGTCTCCAAGGGAGTCCAACTCCTTGGTTGCCTCGGGTACCCTCCACTCCTTCTGGATGTCGACGAAGTTGGCGACCTCCAGATTGACGCGATCCAGCCTTTTTTTGTCGCCGTCGATGGAGAAGCCTGCAAAGGTGTACCTGGGGTCGGCGAGGAAGTTGTCGAAGACGGTGCACCTTTCAGCGGCGCTTAGTTGGAAGAGCAGCACCGGGTGTTTCTTGCCGATGGAGAGTTGGCAGAGTGCGGGTTTCTGCGTCGCTTCAGGCTCGTTGTCGTACTCGAGGTCAATGCCGACGATCTTGTGGCGCCGGAGGCTGAGGTGGCGCTCGTACTGCGCGAGGGTGATCGCCACCTGCTTCTCGTCGTTGGTGTGGATGACGTGCAACTTGGTGTTGCCGTGTGCCTCCACGGCCTCAATGTCCTTTTACTCGTCGGCGAACGCCATCGCCGGTAGTGGGGCTTGGTGTTTTTGCGTGGAGATGGATGTGACGGAGCGATTTGGTGGCCGCGCGATGGGTACTTGTGTTGTTTGTGGATGAGATGGCCTATGGCAGGGGTCTAAATTTAAGGGGAGGCGCGATGTGGGATGGCCGCAGTGGATGAACTGCACGATCTCGGCGACGATGCGGTTTGTGCAGATTGTGGGTTGGTGTTGCTTCTGTGATCGTGGGCTTGTGACGATGGAACCGCTCTGATTGGGCGGTTGTATGCGAACGTGGTTTTTTTATCAGTAGATATTTTAACCACCACTTTTCTGTGCGAACGGGCTTTTTGTGACGTTTATATGTATCCTGTGTGACAACGAAACTGCATTTGTTGTAGTACCGCACTGCATTATGTGCAACGGAGAACTGCATGGCGTCTATAGGTGCGTACTTCACAGTATTTTTTGCGTGTCCTTGCTGGAGCCCCTGAATAAAGTATAATGTATTCCACATTTTTACGAGTTTTTCACTGTGTTCTATACCGTGTTTTCATTCATGTAGGTAATCCGCAACTGGATTTTCTAAACCGTACTGTTTCGTGTACCTAAAAGGACTGCATCCTTGTAGTGCTGTGCACTGCATCAAGTTTTTTGCCTGTACTTACTGCAGTCCCTGTACTGGAGGTGTAAGGGGGGGGGGGGGTTGGGCCCCCCCACCCACATTTGTTTTTTTGAAGTTATTGTTTTTTCGTAATGGGCCTTATTGGGCTGTGTTCGGGAAGTGAAGACGCATTTGGGCCCAAGTCAAGTCGTCCTGGTAGCACGGCCGTTTACCTGTGCGCTGCGTGCGGCCTAATGTTTAGTGGCACCTCGCCCGCGGAAGGCGCGCCCGACCTGTTTATAAGCGCTGACGCGGCAGCTGTATCGAACTCCTTTGGTTACTTATTTGAGCGCTTATACACGACGCTATATGCTACATGCTCTATGACCTGTGGGACCAAGTGCGCCTGGCCCCACGCAACGTGGCTTAGAACGACTCGCCTGCTGTGGGCGCAGACCTACTACGAGACTGGCTGGGGCATGTTGCACTTGGGTGGTCATTTTTTTTCTAATTTTGTTTTTTTTGATGTAAGGGTGCGCACTGCTTAGCAAATCATGCTTGCACTGCATTGATCAGTGTTCTTGACTGCATGTGTATGCATGTCGTATTGCATATGTTTTTGCGCTACATTTTTTGTGCACTGGATTGGTAAGGGTGTGCACTTCTTTGTTGCCTCTATGCACTGCTTTCTTCATGGTCTTGTGCTTGAGGTGTACACATTTTTTTCACTGCGTGCATGCTTCTTTTGTGCTGAAGTTGTGACTCGTTTTGCCAACGCTGCGGACTTCACGGCTTACAGATAAGGACAGCATCAGGTGCACTAATTCTGCTTTTGTGCACTGCGCGAAAGTGCTTTTCTTTTGTGCTTCATTTTGAGCATGTACTGCATTTCATGCACACATATAGTGAACTTCCTGTTAATACTTTGAAGAACTGCACACATAAAATGGTCTGCGGATTATAATTTTTCAGAGAATTATTATTTAATGATCTGCGGTTAGTTCATGGGAATTTGTGCAGTCAAAGTCTTTGTAGAACTTCCTGGTAAGACTTTTTTTGGTAACATAAACCTTTATTGATTGTCCTTTATTCTTGGTAACGTAATTTTCAGTAACTCCTCTTTAATTTTCAGTTTTGACCTTTTTGCATTCCTCTCCTATAAATGTAGGCCAACTTCTACCCTTCCTTTGCAGTTCATTTCTCCTCTAGTCGCAACTTATCTCCTTTCTCTAGCCTCTCTTTATTTTTTACGTTTTATAGGTTTTTGTCGCGATGGCCCCAGGCCCCTGCGTGAATCTCTCATGCTGTGGGCATGGTTGTGGTGTGCCGATGCACTGCGATTGCTCAGCTTGCTCGCAGGCGCGTTGTGCTCGTCGTGGGGGAAGGTATTGTGCCGAGCTGGGCGAGCTGAGCAGCTTGCATATGGCACAATATTCACAGAAGGATTGGATATGGGCCACATCAACTTTTTTGCGTTCCATTCTGCCCTGCTTCGCCGTGGTCTTGGCCGCACAAATCCTTTTGTCCATCGGCTTACGCCAACAGATGTTGAGACTCACTACAAGATGGTAATTTTCGCTTTGATCTGATTTTTTCTTTGTGTTTTCTTTTTTTTGTATTATTCGATACTAGTCTGATCTTCTAGTTTTTTAGGAATGTACTTTTTTGTTTTATTGAAGTGTACTACTTTGATACTAGATGAAAAGTAATAGTTTCCACAATTTTCCCCGCTAGTATGTTTTGTACTACATGCAGGTAGTCTCAAGATCTTCATAATAGTTATAACCGTACTTCTTGTTTGCAAGTTCCGGACTGCACATTAGATTGCGTTTAATCTGTACTGATTTTTTGCAGAAAATTCCGCAACGAGCTGTTAGGTATCTCCGGCTCAAGAAGAAGGGAATTCTCCAAGTTGTTCTTGGTAATGGACACCTTCAACCAGCCAAGTACCGTGTAGGCATTGACGGGCGGCTGTGTCTGCAGAAAGGGTGGAAGGAATTTGTGATTGATAGTGGAGTGAAGTCTGAGCAAGTTGTTGTCCTGAACTTCTTTGAACTCGAGGATCGTACGATTAGAATAACGTTTGACGTGGTTGGTTATGGTTATGAGGTTGATTTCTAATAATTACTTTTGCGTGTCGAACACTTCATCTTTTTGATGTGTTTTGTAATAAGCACTTTTGTGATCCGAACTGCTTCAATTATTATTTCTGAACTTCGTTCTTCCAGTGAGCTAACTGCATTCTTTACATCGTATTTGGATTAATATGTGTCAAAGTTTTACTCTATACTGCTATATATATGGTATACTCTGTACACCATTTCTCTTTAAATGGTTTATCTGAATAACTCATAGTCAGTGGGAAATTTGTGTTTTCACAAAATTTAAACTGATACATAAGTCATGTAGATAAGCAAACTGCTATGCATATGATTAATTTATTGAAGTTCATCTATTTGGTCGTTAACCTGCTGCTTCTCCGCGGTGACTGGAGTGTGTCTAATATTGCACTTTCTTTTGTTTTCTGTGGCGGTGTTGCTGGTTATTGTCTCTGCACCGCTGTGTTTGTAGTCCCTCGCGTGCTTGTTGATGGCTGCTTTCGTTTTCCGGTGATATGAACTGCATCCTTCCTTGCTCCCCGCGTGCTTGTTGATGGCTGCTTTCATTTTCCGGTGATGTGGACTGCATCCTTCCTTGCTCCTCGTGTGCTGGTTGATGGCTGCTTTCCTTTTCCGGTGATGTGAACTGCATCCTTCCTTGCTCCCCGTGTGCTGGTTGATGGTTTCTTTCCTTTTTCGTTGATGTGAAGTGCATCCTTCCTTGCTCCTACCTTCTTTTTTGAAAGTGATGTCGTTCTCGGTTGTTTCTGCACAGCAGCATTCCCTTGTGGTGGTCTTGTTTGCATTCTTTCTTCATGTTCTTGGTCCTCTTCAGTCTCTTCTTCCTCCTCTTCTTGCTCTTCCTCATCTTCATCATCTGTTTCTTCATAAGCCACTGCTTCTTCAGTTTCTTCATGTTCTTCGTCCTCTTCACTATCTTCTTCCTCCTCTTCTTCATCTGCTTCTTCATAAGCCATTTCTTCTTCTCTTGTGTCACCATCTTCTTCTTTGATTTCTTATTCGTCGTCTTCCTCATTTTTTGATCTTGTTCTTTCGGGGCAGGTTCTTGAATTGTGTCTCTTCCTCTTTTTGCAGATGCTACAGCATCTCGGTTTCGTCCATTTCTTAGTGTTGTGAGTGGAATTTCTGTTTGGTTGTGCATCGCCGTGTCCTCGGTTTTCTTGTTCATGTCTTTTTGTAAATGTCCTGGAATTGTGGCCGCTGATTTCATTACATGTCTTGCACCTGTTTATTCCCAGCGGGTGACCATCACTGTCCAGCTCAGGCTGAGGCTTACTGTTTTTGTCATCATTTTTCTCCTTGCATGCAACCTTTTTCTGGGTTGCGTTTCAAACACAAGAGGAAGGAAGAAAGGGGTGGGAGGTGGAAGAATTGTTTCTTTTTTGATAGCACCAGTTCCGCTGTGTTCTGTATTTTCTACCTGCTCGACATTATTTTCATGCCGGGATTTCTCTGCTTGCTTTAGTTTTGCTGCTGCTTCTTCTTCTTCGTTGAGCACATCAACTTCCTTGATCAGTGTTCTCATACCAGACAACGCTCTGTGGCACCCGGCGTCGGACCTTGTCGCTCTGTTTGCAAGGTCCATTGCTGTTTGTATCAGCAATTTCCTACGACAAAAAAGCGAGGTTCCATCTGGTGCTGTTTGTTCATAGTCTCGTCTGTCAAACGTTGCATCTGATCTTGCGTTACAGGTGTATCTTTTCATGATGTACACCTCAGGAATCTTGAGTACTCTCAAATGAGAAATCATGCATAACACATGGACGCAAAAGAGCCCTACAGACAACACACGATCACTTTGTTTTGTAAGTGAACTGCATGAAATTAATAAACACATATTTTTTTTCCTTATTTGTTCGTTTTAAAGAAGTGAACTTCATTTGGTTTTGTGAATTAGTCATGCATGTAGATTTTTTTTGTGATAGGAGTGTCACATGTGTGTGTCCAGAGTTTGCATTCACATTCGTAGACACCTTTCTGTTCATCGGCGACCACTTGGAAATTATGCCTTGCCCAGTCAAATGCATCCGATCTGTTGTAGTGGTGTACGAGATACTTTGTCGGATTATCAGGGCACTGTTCTGCTCTGAATGCAGTGCTACGGTGGAGTGTTTCTTTGAAATATGCAAACACTGCCCTTGTATACACTTTTGATAACTGAACTTTGAACCCAAACTGGGTTGATGTTTTTACCTCTGACTGCATGATCAAAAATGCACTGTTACGAACCAGATAAATGAAAAAATTGTTTGATTTTGTAGTTATATTTTTAGCAGTTTTTGAGTGACATTTGTTTTACCTCATTTGCTATTGTCTCTGCGTGCTTGACAACCTTCCTGGTCTGAATGCACTTGTCCATCTGCTGAGCAAACAGATGGAGATCATGCTTCTCTTTGACAAAGTTTTTCTTCAGTATGCGGTTCATGCTCTCGCTTCTCTGTGTGGAAGTCATCCGAGCACAGAAAATTTCCTTGTAGTAAGCCGAGATCCACTCGTGCCTGTCTTCCCATAGAGAATTCATCACTTCATCGTCTTGCAAGTTGTATCTCTGAATGAGGTCCTTCCATGCTCGTTCAAATTATGATGACATTAGTGGGTGGTTCAGCACCGCATTGAGGTCATCCTTAAGTTTCTCGTGTGCCTTATATAGTAAGGCGAGGTGGTCTTTGTACTTCTTCATGATATGCCACCGACACAACTTATGGAGAGTATGTGGGAGGATAGTTTTTAATGTTGCCTTGATCGAAGAACACTGGTCTGAAAAGGCACAAATAGTGTTTTTATTAAGTTGTTTGTGTGTGTGTAAGATAGATGGAAGAAATATAAACGCACCAAACAAATGTAAGTATGCAGGTGTTTGTTTCTTTTTGTACCTGTGAGCATGCAGATGGGACGCTTGTTGTTCATACACCTTAGAAATGTTTTGAAAACCCACTCAAACGACGGGATTATTTCATCTCGCATGAGTGCAACAACAAATATGGTGCTCTGTAGATGATGGTTCACTCCCACGAAGACTCCTAGCGGCATGTGGAATTTGTTAGTTTTATACGTCGTGTCAAATGTAACGCAGTCTCCAAAATCTTCATACGATCCTTTGCAACTTGCGTTGGCCCAAAAGACGTTTCTTACACGGTTATCTGCATCAGCGTCATAATCATAGAAAAACTCTGGGTTTATCTTCTGCATATTCTCGAAGAAATCCAGAAGTTTCTTGACGTCATCTTGGGACTCTTCTCTGGCAAACTTTTGTTTCCTGCATTTTCAAACGCAATGCAAACGCATCTCATCAAACATGAAATAATTACCGACAGGATGCTCAATGGATATGTTCTGTGATGTTCTTACTTGTTTACCCAGTCGCGGCTAGTACGTCCCATGTACTGCAGACCACCGGACATACGCTGCAGCGTTGACATCATCTGAGCATGGGTGTGGTTGTCTAGTTGCATGTCTTTCACTAACTGGTCTATCAAAGGATCGTCTTTTTTTGTGCGATCGCTTGTGCAAAAGCATGCCGGGGCTTTCCAGCATCTTGTGATTGTGGTTGAGTTCAACCATTTCTATCATAAATTTGCCGTCCTTCCACTTTTTGACTCTAATCTTTGCCTTGCAGTCAATCCTTTTTGATGTCTTCTGACGTTTCCTTTGATAATCTGACACAGTCTGCTTGTGCGCCCCTTCTCTTGAGCAGACAATGTAGGTATTTGTCTTGTGTTGTGCCCTCTGGCGTATGCCAAACCCTGCACATCTTGCATAATTGATGTAAAAGTCCCATGCCTTGTCGTATGTGGTGAACTTCATTCCAGCGGCAGGTATGATGTTCAGCGGCATGTTTTTATCCTGCATTAAGCGCAATGCTCTATGAGATAATTTGTTTTGTTCTGTTTTTTAAATACGAGGAGTGCATATGAGTTTAAAAAAGCATTTGCAGTGTTCCTAAGTTTTTAGAAGAATCCAATGTATTAGATGCTAGGTCAAACCTCACAACAAATATCAGTGTGCACTGCAATGTTATCTGAATGGACTGCAACTATTATTATTATAATTTTCAGAACATAAACTTACATGTGTGTAGAGACGTTCACCCGATGGTGTTTGCAGCTCGCCGGGTTGTATTGGACATGGCGGGGTTATAGAAGATCTGTGTAGTTGAGGATCTCGCGGCGGCAACAGTGAGGAGGATTTGTACCTGCTGTTGACTTTTGACCGAGGCATCTTTGGTGGTCGCTTTGTCGAAGTTGATGCAGCAGCTCTGCTTGGAGCTCTGTTTTTCGGTGCAGCAGGTGGACGCTGAGCTCTGTTTTGGGGTGCAGCAGGTGGACGTGGTGGTAATCCAGCGTTGTGACGATGTCTCAATGGATTGGTTTGAAAATTTTGGAGCAGTGGCACATCATCATGGTCATAATCATATTCATCATCTGCTGCAAGATCGTGTTCAACTGCATCATCATTGTCTTTTCGGACATGCTGTCCAAACGTAGTGAACTTATGCTTATACTCTGGGTTGAGAACTGTTATTGGCTCATCTTCATCGTCGTCATCTTCATCCTCCTGTCGGTGAGTGCCCTCCCAGATGAAGGTGACATCGTCGTCATCCTCAACTACCTCTTCTCCCTGAAAAAAATCCCCTTCCGGAGAGTAGTGCGCCATGTTTGTTGTCGTGAAGAATACTCGAGGAATCTCAGGGGTAACCCAGCCAGTATCTCTTTTAGAAGAAGCTTTACTCTTCTGAAAGTTGTTGTTCCCTGGGTTGTCAATTATGCGCGGCATTTTGTATCTGCTGAACCTCATTTCCCGCACACAAAATGACCGAGCTGCATTGTCAGGCAAAATGAACTGAATCATGCGAACTGCAATGTGTTACAAATGTGAACTGAAGTAACCGCACTGCATCGTTGTCCGTAATGAACCTACACAAGTGTACTGCATAACCGAGCAAGTTCACTGCATTTTCCCCCAAAACGAACCGAAGCAACCGCACTGCATCGTTTTTGTAGGCGCACTGGACTGTGTGTACTGCTTTGTCTAGAATAACTAAACTGATATGGTTGAGGAAGTGTGCTGCTTACCTCGTGTTGCAGTGATTTCTTGCATTTGCAGGAAGAAGTTCTCTTCTCGTCCGTCTGCACAACTTTATCGTTCAACTGTGCAGTCCACTTGCCCTTCAGAAGTTCATGAGCGGTCTGGACGTTGCTCAAGGCGAACGGAGACGGAGGATTTGCTCTGAAGGTCGTTGCAGACTTAATCCAAGAAGATGCCGTGGATGAAGGAACCTTGCGCACAGTCCTCCTTGCTCGAATTGGTTTGATGTCGATGCAGCACCAATCTACATCTGATGAAGTACAGCTATTTGCAGGCCTGAAGGAGTTTGGGGGCGGCGCTACCAACGTGCTGCCGTGGAAGAAGGCCGATATGCCGGTGGGGGAGGCGTTGCTCGGTTGCTGCCGCGGAAGAAGGCCGAGCGGTGATGGGCGGCGGCGCTGCTTGGCCGCTGCCGCGGAAGAAGCCCTGGAGGGGAGGGGCGGCGTCGCTGCTGGCCGCTGCCGCGGAAGAAGGCCGGGAGGGGAGGGGCGGTGGCGCTCCCAGGCCGCCGCCGCGGGAGAAAGCGGGGAGGGGAGGGGCGGCATCGCTGCCAGGCCGCCGCCACGGAAGAAGGCCGGGAGGGGAGGACGACGACGCTTCCAGGCCGCTGCCGTGGAAGAAGGCCGGGAGGGGAGGGCGACGGTGCTCCCAGGCCGCTGCCGCGGTAGAAGGTCGGGAGGGGAGGGCGGCGGCGATCTAGTGGGAGGTGTTATCAGAATAAGGCTCTGGTGTTATTAGAATAAGGTCTTAAGGGGTGTTATTAGAATAGACCCACCCTATATATCGGGATCTTTCGAACACAATGTGCTTGCCAAAGGATAAAATGTAAAAAGGAAAGGTGAAGATCACCATGAATCTTGCATAAGGTAGACGATAAAAGTAAAAGATAGGCCCTTCGCAGAGGGAAGCAGAGGTTGTCATGCACTTTTATGGTTGGATGCACAAAATCTTAATGCAAAAGAACATCACTTTATATTGCCACTTGTGATATGGACCTTTATTACGCAGTCCGTCGCTTTTATTTCTTCCACATCACAAGATCGTATAAAGCTTATTTTCTCCACATTAATAGATCATACATATTTAGAGGGCAATTTTTATTGCATGCACCGATGACAACTTACTTGAAGGATCTTACTCAATCCATAGGTAGGTATGGTGGACTCTCATGGCAAAACTCGTTTTAAGGGATGTTTGGAAGCACAAGTAGTATTTCTACTTGGTGCTAAGAATTTGGCTAGCATGAGAGGGAAAGGCAAGCTCAACATGTTGGATGATCCAAGACAATATACTTTATTTCGGATATAAGAAAACATAACCCATTACGTTGTCTTCCTTGTCCGACACCAACCTTTTAGCATGTAATATTTTAATGAGTGCTCACAACTACAAAAGATGTCCAAGATAGTATATTTATATGTGAAATCTCTCTTCCTTCAATATTCTTTCATGAATTGTTCAAGTGACCAATTCTACGTTTGCTAACTTTCAGTGAGTTTACTACCTATACTTTTTATGTGTGAAGTCATTACTCCCCAAGTTATAAGCATATGAAACATGTATAAATTCAGATTTATGACATTCAATTCATTCAACCATTTACTCATAGGATATACGTGAAGCACATGAGTAAATGACAAACTACTCCAAAAGATATAGGTGAAGAACACCGAGTAGTCAAATAATTAACTAGCCATGGGAGGATTCTTTTTCATTCAATGATTCAAATCCAATGCTTTTATTCAAACAGCAAGTAAAATTTAAAATGCGCTCCAAGCAAAACACACATCATGTGACGAATAAAAATATAGCTCAGAGTAAGGTATACCGATAGTTTTGAAGACGAAAGATGGGATGCCTTCCGGGCCATCCCCAAGCTTAGGCTCTTGAGTCTTCCATGAATATTACCTTGGGGTGCCTTGGGCATCCCCAAGCTTAGGGCCTTTCCACTCCTTATTCTCCTCATATCGATATCTCACCCAAAACTTGAAAACTTCAATCACACAAAACTTAACGAAACTTCGTGAGATAGGTTAGTATGATAAAGAGTAAACCATTCACTTTGGTACTGTCAAATACAAGGTTCATAATTGTTCCCACACAATGTATACTGTACCATATCATTTCTATAATTTATATTTGAGAAATATAAGCCATAGAAACTAGAAAACAAGCAAACTATGCAATGAAAACAGAATCTGTCAGAAACAGAACAATCTGTAATGATCTGAACAGCAACCATACTTCTGCTACTCCAACAATTATGAAATAAATTGGTGGACGTGAGGAATTTGTCTATTAATCTTTCGCAAAAATAATCAAATCAAAAGCACTCTTCTGTAAAAAATGGTAGCTAATCTCGTGAGCGCAAAGTTTCTGTTTTTTACAGCAAGATCACATCCACTTTCACCCAAGTCTTCCAAAGGTCTTACTTGGCACTTTATTGAAACAAAAGCTATAAAACATGATTACTACAGTATCTTAATCATGTAAACACACAAAAACAGTAAGGGTAAATATTGGGTTGTCTCCCAACAAGCGCTTTTCTTTAATGCCTTTTAGCTAGGCATGATGATTTCAATGATGCTCACATAAAAGATAAGAATTGAAACATAAAGAGAGCATGATGAAGAATATGACTAGCACATTTAAATCTAACCCACTTTCTATGCCTAGGGATTTTGTGAACACATACTTTATAGGAACAAGAATAGACTAGCATATGAAGGCAAGGCAAGTATAACTTCAAAACTTTAAGCACATAGAGAGGAAACTTTATATTATTGTAACTCCTACAAGAATATATTCCTCCCTCATAATAAATTTCAGTAGCATCATGAATGAATTAAACAATATAACCATCACATACAGCATTCTTTTCATGATCTACAAGCATAGAAATTTTTCTACTCTCCACATAAGCAAAATTCTTCTCATTCGGAATAGTGGGATCACTAATTCCTAAAGTTGACACTCTTCCAAACCCGCTTTAGATGATAGTATTATTCATAATCCAAAATATATAAGTGAAGTTCATGGAGCATTCTACAATTAATATAGACTAACCAATATCCAAGCTCAAAATATATAAGTGAAGCACATGAAGCATTCTATAAAACCATACTCAAAAGATTTAAGTGAAGCAGAAAGAGCATTCTATAAGGTCATACTCAAAAGATATAAGTTAAGCACATGAATATTTCTATAAATTTATTAAGGGACATCTCATAATATCATGGTTCTTAAAGAAAAATAAAAACACAAAGGACACAAATCATGTGAACAAAACAAAAACTGAGGTATACCGATAATTGTTGAAGAAGAAAGATGGGATGCCAACCGGGGCATCCCCAAGCTTAGATGCTTGAGTATCCTTGAAATATTTACTTGGGGTGCCTTGGGCATCCCCAAGCTTGAAATCTTGCATCTCTTTATTCTTCTCACATCGGTAACTCCTCGTTCTTCGAGCACTTCATCCACAAAAACTTACAAAAACTTTGTGATATCCGTTAGTATACTAAAGCAAATCACTACCTTTAGGTACTGTTTCAAACTCATTCAAATTTCATATTAGCACTTTATCTACTGTATTCCCACTTGACCATGGTTCATACCCCCCGATATTACCCATAGATTCATCAAAATAAGCGATCAACACATAGAAAACAGAGTCTGTCAAAAACAGGATAGTCTGTAGTAATCTGGAGGTTTAGTAAACTTATGTAATTCCAAAAATTATGAAATAAATTTTACAATTTGTAAAATTTATACAGAAGTAATGTGAAAAAAGTTTCAGACCCATTTGACCTTCCAGTAAAAAAGGTAAAATCACGCACTACAGCCAAAGTTTCTGTTTTTGTTCTGCACATGGTAAACAAGCAATCTAATCATCCTAAAACCAAAGCTTGGCACATTATTTTTATTATACAATGTATAAACGTGAAAAAAGGAAAAAAAAATCTACTTAGTGAAGAAAGCAAACAAGCACACACACGAGAATATCAACCCCGCGCTATTGCTCCCCGGCAACGGCGCCAGAAAAGAGCTTGATAATCCCCAAGTGCAGGGAATCATCGTAGCAATTTCCAAAGGTGGAAGTGATAAGTATGGAGTGTCGAACCCACAAGGAGCTAAAGGTAAGATCAATATTATCTCAAGCCCTATCTGCCACTGATACGAATCTACGTCACCGAACATTTGCTTCCAACTAGAAACGAGAAATAAAACTACGTTGTGGGTATGAAGAGGATAACTTTGCATGGTATCGGAGAGCTAAAATATAAAAGTAGGTGCTGTTATCATAAAGTTAGAATATATTACTAAATATTATAAATGGCGAGTGTAGAATAATGGTGGATCGGTGTGCGGAATTGTCCTAGGCAATTATTTTTTTTTGAAAGGAAAGCAGTAGGGGAAGCCCCCCACAGCGAGTTTTTTTTAAATAATAAGAACCCAAATTCGCGCCCGTGAGGACTTGAACCTGGGTGGCTGGGTTGTACATCCACTGCACTAGCCAAGTGAGCTAGGCTCACTTCCTTGTCCTAGTCAATTATTAACAAGACCGGTAGTCGTCATTGCAATTTCATATGCGGGAGAGGCATAAGCTAACATACTTTCTCTACTTGGATCATATGCACTTATGATTGGAACTCTAGCAAGCATCCGCAACTACTAAAGATCATTAAGGTAAAACCCAACCATAGCATTAGAGCATCAAGTCCTCTTTATTCCCATACGCAACAACCCCCTTACTCGGGTTTGTGTTTCAGTCACTCACCAACCCACTATAAGCGAATCATGAACGTATTGCAACACCCTACAACGGGAATCCCTCACGCTTGCGCGACACGGAGGGCACCATAGGACAGCACCAAAATAAAACATACAACTTGTACCAATCTAGATCATCAATCAACCCAAAGACAAAGGATATCTACTCAAAACATCACAAGATGGCAACACATCATTGGATCATAATATGTGGCATAAAACACCGTGTTCAAGTAGGGATTACATCAGGGTGCGAGACAGTGGACAGTGTAAAATAGATGAGGATGATGATGATGATGATGGTGATGTTGATGAAGACGATCACCCCGGCGATGATTCCCCTCCTGATGACACTCCGGCACCACTGGGAGAGAGGATGAGAGGTTCTCCCCCTTGTGCTTCCTCCTCCATGGCCTCCCCCTTAGATGGGGAGAGGTTCTCCCTCTGGTCCTTGGCCTTCATGGCCCCTCCGGGATCCTCCTCCATGGCCTCCGGTGATGATGGCCCTCTTCGGCAGGGTGCCAGAGAGGGCCTAGATTGATTTCTCGTGGCTACAGAGGCTTGGGGCGGTGGAACTTCTGATCTAGGTTATTTTCCGGGGGTTTCTATATTTATAGGAATTTTTGCCATTGGTTTCACGTTAGGGGGGGGGGGGTCTCCGAGTCGTCCACGAGGCAGGGACCCATGCCCAGGGGGTGGGCGCGCCCCCACCCTCGTGGATAGCCCGGGACTCTTCTGGCCTAACTCTTTTACTCCAGGGGATTATTTTGGTCCATAAAAAATCATCAAAAATTGGCACGTCAATTGGACTCCGTTTGGTATTCATTTTCTGTAAAACTCAAAAATAAGGAAAAAATAAAAACTGGCACTGGGCCTAGGTTAATAGGTTAGTCCCAAAAATCATATAAAATATCATATAAATGCCTATAAAACATCTAAGATGGATAAAATAATAGCATGAATACTTCATAAATTATAGATACGTTGGAGACGTATCAAAAGACAACATACATCTCATAAAAGTATCGAACGAATACCAAATTAACATGACTACTTATAGCAAGACTTCTCCCATGTCCTCAGGAACAAACGTAACTACTCACAAATCATATTCATGTTCATAATCAGAGGGGTATTAATATGCATAAAGGATCTGAACATATGATCTTCCACCAAATAAACCAACTAGCATCAACTAGAAGGAGTAATCAACACTACTAGCAACCACTACAAAAAAAAGACACATCCGTGACATTTTGGGCCGAACGAAATTTTTTTCTATCATACATATGACACTTCTATGATGATAATTGTGACAAAACCCGGTATCATCATAGATGTGGTGGGCTCCTACTTCTATGACAAAAAATCATGATAGAAAATGGGCTTTTCGTCCTAGGCGGCAGATGCATGACATTCTTTGGGCCGTCCATGACGGAAAAAACCGTGGTAGAAGTGAGGGGGAGGAAAATTTCGGGGAGTTCCCGGTTATGGTGGGAGGTCGGGGGCCGAGCGATGCACGTTTCTCTCGTAGACGTACGCGCGTGTGTGCGAGGCGTTGGCTCTAACTGAACCCGAGCGATTGCACTGCAGGCTATGCGTTACTGAAACCGAGCGATCGATCGATGGCTGTTAACTGAACCCGATCGAGCGATTCCTTCGCTACTGCTAACTAAAGCCGATCAATTGGATGAACAGTGAGCGTTGCGGGGGGGGGGGGGGGGGAGGGGTTGGATGAACAGTGAGCGGTGGCGTTGCCTCTAGATGAACAGGACCCCGTGGTGTGGAGGGATGGATGAACAGTAGACGATGGAGGGGTGCCCGTGGAGGGGTGGTTGAATAGGACCCCGTGGTGTGGAGGGCTGGATGAACAGTAGACGGTGGAGGGGTGCCCATGGAGGGGTGGTTGAACAGCAGCCGGTGGAGTAGCGCACGGTGGAGGTTGGATGAACAGGAGCCCGTGGAGGCTGAAGGAGGTCGACGGTAGCCCGTGGAGGCTGGAGGAGGTCGACGGTAGCCCGTGGAGGCTGGAGGAGGTCGACGGTGGAGATGAACACTATCCCGTGGAGTCCTGTTTTGCGGTACACCACACCCCTCCCGATCAACAGGACCCCCGTTTCGATCGTAGCGCTCCAACACAAGTCCGTTTCCTCCGTTTTGCGGTACGCCACACCCCTCCCGATCAACAGGACCCCTGTTTCGACCGTAGGAGGTCCGTTTCCTCCGTTTTGCGGTACGCGAGACCCCTCTCGATGAACAGGACCCCGTTTCGAACATGGCCAGTCGAACACAAGGCCGTTTCCTCCGTTTTGCGGTACACCAGGCCTCGTTTCCATTGCCTGTTCCGTCCAAGCCCTCCCGATGAACACGACCACGCTTTCCGTTCCGACCCAGCCGGTTGGCTCCCTCGCGTTCTGTTGCCTCCCGATGAACACGACGCATTCTGTTGCTTCCCCATGAACACGACGCATTCCGTTGCCTTCCCATGAACATGACGCATTCCGTTGCCTCCCCATGAACATGACGACGATGTTGTTTCTCCGTTCCGACCCAGCCATGTACACGAGCCCTGGCCGTACGTATGCACGAGTAGGCATTCGAGACCCTGCCCGTATGTACGTACGTGGCCGTACTTTCTTTCTTGCACCCTGGCCGCTGTACGTACGTGTACATGATACGTGCGCGCCTCTACTACGACACGTACGCGCCTCTACTATGACACGTGCGTGCCTCTACATCGACCAGTATATATGTACGTACACGTTTGCGACCAGAATGAAAACACTACATACGCTTCGACCAGGTGGGTCCCGACTGTCAGGCACTTCCTTGCCTGCGAAGATGCAGCTGGTGGGTCCCAGCAGTCAAGGGGGCGAATCATTTTGTTTTTTTTGCCCGGACGCACTTCCTTGCGTGCGAAGGTGTAGCTGCTGGGTCCAAGCAGTCAGGGAGGGAATCGTTTTTTTTGCCCGGACGCACTTCCTTGTGTGTGAAGATGTAGCTGGTGGGTCCCAGCAGTCAGGGGGGCGAATTGTTTTTTCGGACGCACTTCCTTGTGTGCGAAGATGTAGCTAGTGGGTCCCAGCAGTCAGGGGGTGAATCGTTTTTTACTGACGCACTTCCTTGCGTGCGAAGATGTAGTTGGTGGGTCCCAGCAGTCAGGGGGAAACGTTTTTTTCGCAAAATACGGTGGCCCGTCTGGTGGGTCCCCGCTGTTAGGTGGAGGAATAATTATTTTGCGCGTAATAAGGAGGCACTTCCTTGCTGCGGCCGTGGACCCAGCTGTCAGCCTCTCCACGTACAATCCACGTCCGATGGAAGCCATTCCTTGACCAAGTTGACCACGCCGCGCCGAGAGCACTAGGGCGGTGGACGACGGCGAGGCCTAGGAAGGGGACGACGCGGAGCCGGGGAAGACGCGGCAGTGGATGCCCACGCATAGAGGAGTATGAGGGTTCACTCGTTTGGCTGCGGTGTGAGGCTGCCGTCGCCACAGAATAACAGGGGGTCTGGATGCGTAGAGGGATGGCCTGGCCAGCGGTGGGAGTAGTAGGGGCGATGAGGCCTCCACGGCATCACAGCCGGCCACGAGCGACAGGAGCAGGCGGCACAACCGGCGCTGCTTTGGGCGGCTGGAGCAAGAAGACCAGAGGTTGAAGAAGCACTACGGCCGTTGGATGGACATCGTACGGTCACTGGAGCTAGAATCGTTCATATATTGACTAAAGTTGACAAAGGCCTCTGTCCCAGTCAACTTAGTAGGCCCACATGTCAGTCTCCCACCAAGGTGGGTCCCAGCTAGCAGGGGGTATTCATTTTTTTGTGTAATAAGGAGGCACTTCTGGTGGGTCCGAGCTGACAGCGGGGGGAACGGTTTTTCATGAAATACGGTGGCCCATCCTGTGGGTCCCAGCAGTCAGGGGGAAACGTTTTTTGCGAAATACTGGTGGCCCGTCCGGTGGTTCCCTGCTGTCAGGTGGAGAAATAATTATTTTCCGCATAATAAGGAGGCACTTCCTTGCGGCTGCCGTGGACCCAGCTGTCAGCCTCTCCACGTACAATACTCTTCTGATGGAAGTCGGTCGTTGACCACATTGACCACGCCGCGCCGAGAGCACCACGGCGGTTGATGACGGCGAGGCCTAGGAAGGGGACGACGCGGCAGTGGAAGCCCGCGCGGAGAGGAGTACGAGGGTTCACCGGTTCGGCTGCGGTGTGAGGCTGTCGTCGCCGTAGAATAACAGGGGGTGTGGGTGAGTAGAGGGATGCCCTGGCCAGCGGTGGGAGTAGTAGGGGCGCTGAGGCCTGCGCGACAGCACAGCCGGCCACGGGAGGTGGGAGTAGGTGGTCCCGCCGGCGCTGCTTTGGCGGCTGGAGCAAGAAGATCAGAGATTGAACAAACACGACGGCCGTTGGATTGACATCCAACGGTTACGTCTGCTAGAATCGTTTGTTGACGTATATAATAACTAAAAAAAATCTTGCGTACGCGTCAACTAAACAGGCCCACAAGTCAGACCACTTCCTCTTTTTTTAATAATTTATATATAGCTCATGGCAACTTCTTATGCAATTTATTGCAGTCGTTTTTTGGTTGGCCAGTGCCAATTTCACATATTTCTGTGGGTTCCAGACTATTTTTAATACCGAAATGTCGAGCCAGTTTCAAAGTACTTTGAAGATATATTTAAATTAGGTTAATGCCCAGTGAAACAGGAATCTGAAAATGTGAAAAATTCAGAAATTATAAAGTAATTGCCAATTTGTCATCTGTTTTAATATTTACAACCCATTTCATATTACTTTCAAGAATTGTAGGCGTCTTAAAAGAGTTGCAGCCCATCAGGGCGTAGAAAAAGAAGTAGGCCTGGATTGGGTATTTTTTAGAAAAATAAATTGGGCTCATTTTCACAAAGAAAAAATAGCTGGGCCGGTCACATGGTGAACATAAAATATAAGCCTGGGCTAGACGGGCCACAGCCTAGTTCAAACCCTGCTCCATCTCAACAATACCAAAAAAAATACTGCTCGAGTAGCTACGTCCCAGGTGTCAGCCGATCTTGTGCTGTTCTCTTGTCTATTGACTATATACGCTCACAATGTCGTGGGTCCCAGATGTCAGGAAAACACTAGGAGGAAGCATTTTATTTTTCCATACCTGACGTGGTGGGCCCCTACTGTCATCCTCTCCATGTACTTCTGCCGATTCCTGTTGTTTGTTGACCATGTTGACAACACGAGAGGGCGACGCCGCGGTGAGCTCACCAAAGCACGCGGAGGACGACGGCGTTAACGATTTAGGAGACGGTGGGGCGGCGATGTGTGCGCCGAGGCGCAGCCAGCTGTGGGAGGCGGAAGCAGGCGGCCCCGCCGGCGCTGGTTTGGTTTTGCCGGCTGGAGGAAGACAGGACTGAAGAAACACGACAGACTGTAAAAGCAGCCGGAGTACTTAACAACCTTAACTGAAACCAGCAGGGGCACTTAACAACCAAAGCTGAAAGCAGTGTGAGTACTTATACAGGTTCAACCGTACAAAGCATGCCTCAAACAGTGCTACTTTGCCTACAGTTAACCAAGGGTGAGGCCGCCAAGCCCCAGGACAAGGCCCAGGCGCCACCTCGCGCATCCACAACCTTCTGAAAGTGGCTTCATCTCGCAACGTGGTCAATAAACAGGATATTCGCTTTAGAGCCATTGAAAAGCATGAACATAATCTTATGTCCTATTCTCCAAGATGGACGAGCCTTCATTATTTGAGCCCACCCATGAATAAGTGTCTTTTCACCTCCAAGGGGAATTGAGTAGGTCGACATAAACATCATGTTGTGACCAAGCGCAAGTCTGACCCGACCATGGTCAGGCATCTGTATAGGAACAATAGAACTCGGCAGTTCCTGTTTCAAGAAGATCACAGCTATAAAACTGTGTATAAGCAATAGTTTATGAACAACATATATAACAGAAAACAACTCGTACCATAATTTTCTCGACATAGTTGGACCTGTTCAACGAGTGCAGCAGTGGCACACATATCCCACGTGGCCTTCCACCATTGAAACGCCCCACAAGGACCTCAAGACGATCAATAAAGTGTAGGAACTTGTGGATGTCGATCCAGTCAACTTGAGTGCCATTAGTAACAGCCGAGTTATTACAGAGTACCAAACGAGCAGACTGCTTAACTCTGAAAAAACCTACACGTGCCACCAATTATAAGAAAATATTAGTTAGAAGTAGCATCTTCGTGAGAGATTCGTTGCTAGTTCTAAAGTTAAATTGTGATTAGTTAGATAGAATACATGGATTAAGAAGTAATCGAGGCAACAAGCAAGAACCAGATACAAAACTAACACGGATGAACAATTGGAACGACGTCGGGGTGGAAGATCGCAGTGAAGATGAGACCAGGTTCTGCTATTTCCATCAACATTCGTGCGCCAACTTTCAGTCCGTAACACTTGAGAAAGTTTATCCAAGTTCGGCCATAAAAAAAGCAGCGATCTTCTTGGTTCATGAAGCCAGCTCGGAACTTATATCCATGGCTTGTCTTCACTGTGACCATTAACCTAGTGTATTCAGTTATGGCAAGGCCGAGCATCTTGAGTACATGTATTCTAGCAGGGCAAATAATACACTGCAGGAAAAATAATATGAGAACACAGCATGTTCAAAAAAACCCCACCCTCTCGGATAGAAAAGAGGATTCTAGCAACATACTGTGTGTGTTTCAAAATGTTGTGTTAGGATGAGAAGGAACAAGTGTGGCGACTCGCCGAGGGCGCAGAAACCTGTAGGGTACTCGCACTTTGGGCACTGCAAATGAAACACACTAGATTCAGTAGGAAGAAAAATGCATCAACGGCGGCGGCTGCCATCCTAGGATTACCTGCGACCAAGGTACTTGGATTTATCGGGGATGGATGAAGAATTTGTACCTGGTTCTCCATGAGAAAACCCTATGCAATCGCCGAGAGTGGGTTTTCTCTGAACAAGTAGACGAGGGAGAAGGGGATTTAGGCCCAGTGAAATATTGCCGCTTCGTCCGTCCAGCTTACTGCTAAAGCTGGAAAGGGGGGTTGTGATTTGATGGCTCATTGGGCATTACTATGGCGCTACGACCGGGGTGTGTCTACCATGAAGTTGTGCACTCTAATTTGTGCATATGGCACGTGGACCCCGTTGCCGGTTGCCCCACATATCAGCGAAAGGAAGTAGAAAGACATGAGTAACTAGTTACACATAAATATATTTTTGGATAGAGAGATACTCCCTCTGTAAAGAAATATACAAATCTTTTATATCACAGGCTCACCTTGCTGAGAAATATACTCCCTCTGCAACGCACGGCATTATGGGGGTTCAGCTTTTTTTATGGGGGTTCAGCTGAGAATATAATACTTGGATAGGCTCATGCTTCTGGACTTTGGGCCACAGGCCGACCCTGCATGTTTGGGGGCCATGTGTACCTCAGCGCTTTTCATATTGCAAGCAATCGATACGACGCTGATTTTCGATGCTATCGCAAGGCGAATACACAAAATTGAATAAAGCACGACAGCTGTTGGAATGAAATCGAACGACAGTTCCTAACCAGCAATCATAGTTGCAATTCTATCAACGATATACCATGTGATAAATAATACTGTCGTACTACTTATACACACAGGGCACTTGTTTCACCATGCCAGATTATTACATCAAAATCTCTCGCACGATAGATCAGTTCGGCAGTTGCGTGCTGCTACTGAAGAATTTCAAAGTTGATTTGGACTAGCTCTCCTTGCCGAGAAAGTTCGATTTTGACATCATTCCCTACCGCAAGATATGATTTAGATTTGAACCTTGACCATCCTTTAGCATCAATCATCATGCGACCATCCTTTGTACTTACGGTATATTGAGCAGGTTCATTCACACCAAGGCTGCGCATGGTAAGAGAAACTTGGCCGCGGTCGCCCGGATTGTTGAACGACTCCCTCGTTGCTATAGGAATTCTCTGTTTGCAAACAAGAAGACATACCCAAACAGTTAGATCAACACAGTGAATCATGTGAAACAACATGGAAAGAAAAAAGAACGAAGCACTTGGGCGGCCAATGCTTACCAAGAAGGTGGACATGTCGGTTTTTGTAAGGACTTTGGTATATGAAGTGCGAACTGCAGCCCAGTCTGTTGCCGGTGCAACTGCACGGGCCGGAGCAGATGCAAGTGCAAGTGTTGGTGCAGGTGCCGAAGCCGCCGCTGCTGCCGGAGATGGTGCTCCTTGTAGAGCTGGTGCCAGTGTCGGAGCAGGTGCCGGTGTCGATGCCTGGTCCTCCGGTAGACCAGACTGATCCGCTGACGTGGTCGGTGCCCAATCCTCAGGTGGATCAGACTGAGCTGCTGCCGCTGTCAGTGCTAGAGCAACTGCCGGTGCTCGATCTGTGCGAGACAGCGGCAATCGTGTCTGGTCTACTATGATCAGCTTTCTAACTTGACTAGGAACCATGACCGCGATCCAGTTTTTTTCTTCATTTCTTTTAAACGCGAGAAGGACTAATTGTGGCATTTTTGTTAAACCAAACTGTAGTTCATCATAGGGATTCAACTTGTACTCAGACAACAGACTGATCCTATTTTTTCCAGTAATATAAGTGATGGACAGTGCCTTCATTACTGACACGACATAAGAAGTGAAACCTGCAAGAATAGCCATCGAGAGCAAACCAAACGGTTTATTCTGTGATGAATGTCACATGGCAAAACCTGCATCGTAAAATTGCAGGAAAAGAAAGAAAAGATGACATTAAATCAATAAGATTTAGACAGTAAATCAATAAGATTTACTTGATGTGACACAAGTGAATCCTTACCAGGAAATCACTATGTTGAAGTTCTAAACAGAAGATTGATTGTCCAACTATGCGTGGCATGCAGGGGCCCCGCCTACTCCCACAAGAAGGACAGTCCAAAGGTCGTGACAAATCGTATGGACCGAACATCCATGCGATTGGAAATCCTGGTGGGTGCGATAAACCCTGCAATGCATACAGATATTGGAGTGTAACCATAATTGATAAACCGTCCTCACAAAAAAATATGATCTGGATACTTCAAAATATATAGTCTGAATTGAGTGGACAGACATTAACATAGACCGTTCTCAGGACTGACCACACACCAAAAGCGGCAAATACTAGTAAACAATACAGGGTTCACAAACACAAATCAAGTACTGAACAACAGTACTTACTACAAGCAAGCAAAGTTGCACTAACTAAACTCTCAGACTATTTCTTGCCACCGACCTACGGGATGAACCCCGCATAACTGACTAGGCCATGGACTTCGTGTGAGATGTCTACATGCACCATCACCATCTGTCAACCTTGGAGAACCTAACAGAGTGGTCTTTCCACTCATAAACATGAGATGAAGACAGTCCGCATCAGATTTGTTGGGAAGGTTTACAAGAACCACACCCTTCGTAATCGAAGGCACAACCAGGAAATTGTTGTGGTCAAGTACAGCCTCGAGAACACGCCTGACAATAGTGCTACAGGAAAACACTAGTTCAGGACACGTGGCGACAAGGACACAACAGCTGGATAGTTCAGCAGTAGAACTCATCATCAGGTCTTCCAGTTCACACGACATGACTTTGAGAACTTCATCTCCACCGTGGATCTGGTTCTAATTCAAACAGAAATCATATTTTATTACTACCTCCGTTCAGAAATATAAGATGATTTTCGATATTATACTCCATATATGACTACATATACGCACAAAAATGAGTGAACAAAGACACTAGAACATGTCTTCAAAGGCATGAGAGTAGAGGGATTACATGCAATATCCATAACTCAAGTTACTGAGGCAAATATACCCACTTAAAAGGTAGCATTGATATTCATAAAGTACTAGTTGAAAGTAATCTATAAGAAATCAGTGTCAACCTCTCGCATGTTTTGGTCGAAAGAGGAATTTAGAACCATCATTTGGCACACTAAAATCACATGCAAGATCACCCAGAAAGTTGTACTACCAGTACTTGTACTGCGTGTTAGATGAAAAAAAACACGATCAAGATCGAGAAAAAGATCGTCAACAAGAGACATTACCTGGAATTGCTTAATGAGGGATCCTGGAGAGGGGGGCTTGGACAGGGCGATGGCTTTGAGCTTGTCTGTGGTAGTCTCAGCGGGGTGCTTGCGCTTCTTAGTACCATGAGCCTCGACGGTTTTAGCCAGAGCCATAGACATCACGTCGGCCGGTGCTTCGGCGTCCATCCAAGAGAGGAAGCTGAGAGAGAAGAGTGAAAGGAGGAACGGGATGAGGGACAAGCAAAGCGAGTGGGGGTTTTCTTCAAGAGAGGAAGCTGAGAGAGAAGAGTGAAATGATGGTTGCTTCGTCCGTCCAACTTATTGCTAGAAAGGAGGGGTTTTTGTGATTTGACGGCTCATTGGGCATTACTGCGGCGGTTCGATCAGGGTAGTCTACCGTCACTCTACTACGGAGTAATTTAGTGCATGGCTGGTGGACCCAGGTGCTGGCTATCCCACACGTCAGTGAAAGTGAGTAATTTAGTGCATGGCTGGAGGAGGATCCGCACGGTAGAGCATGTCCACTGTTTTTCTGAAGAAAAAATTATTACAACAAGTGTTTCCACTCTTACGACGGAGGAGTGCGAAACACGGCAGCCACTTGAACATACACAGTGCTCCTACTGTCGGCGTTCTGGGAACGGGGGTCCCCAGACTTGCCTGCCTGCGGCCTGCGGCATGGCTCAAATGGGGGCCCAGCGTGGCCCATCTTCATCAGCACGAGGTTCAAGACCCTCGCGAGGGGCCAAGCCTCGCGAGGCGGACGACATGGCGCTTCCTCAAGCACGGCCTCCTTAGGCTGGCTCGCGAGGAGGCGGAGAGATCAAGGCGGGGTACCTCACGAGGTGCCCATGACGCAAGCCATGACAACCAAGGGTGCCAGGCGAGCGCCAGCCCACGCAGCGTCTCCCTTTCCTCTTTGGTGCAAAGGGGGCAAGCGCAGGCGAGAGGATCAAGCAAAGGCACCAAGACCAGTCCAACGGTGGGAAGGAGGTCACCATGTGTTGTTCTTCTAGTAGTTAGATCCTTACGAGACGGAGAGGTAGTGGGCACGATCTCCGCGCGCACCCCAGAGTTCGAACCTTAAGGGTCTTCCGGAACCCGCGAATCCGACATTTGGCGCGCCAGGTAGGGGTGCGCCGGAACCAGTCTTCCACCGCTCCGCTCTCCTCCAACCGTCGCATCCATGTGTGACGCTCGTCGGGCCCGTGCTGAGCGCCGGGCCGCCATCGCTACCTGCGCCGTCCAGACGGCCCCCGTCGGTGGGCGTCCTCGTCGTTCCCCGTCGCCCGCCGTCAACGCCGCCACCGGCCCGGCGGGGAACGAGCAGCAAGCATCCTCTCAGCACCCGTCCGTGCGGCGAGATGGCCGCATCGCCACCCCGTTGCTCACCCCGGTCGGTTCTTCGTCGCACGCGCTTCACGCACCCTTGGAGGCTCGAGCTGCGCTCATCGCGGTGAACGAGCTCCTGCGCTACCGCCCCATCGACGACGTCTACGAGGAGTGGCTCGACCGCGTCGCCGAGCTCGTCCGCGCCGCAGGGGGCTCTCCCGCGCCTTCCGAACGGCTGCGCCGCACTCCGCCCCGCATGGGCAATGATGCCCCGGGGGCATTCCAGCCGCCTCCTTTCCGAGAAGATGCCATGGCCCCAAGGTGCGTAGCTTCTGGGCGGAACCCGCTCCGTCATGCGCCGGCCCAGCAGGAACGGAGCTGCCAAGAAGTCCCACGACCGCAAGAGGCCGCCTGGGCCCTCCCAGCCCCGGCTCGCCGAGACCCCGCTCCAGCTCCGGCGCGTCAAGACCCCGCGCTGCTCCCAACTGCGGCGCAAGGGGACCCACAAGGCCAAGCTCTCCCTCAACTAAAACCTCCTGCGATCACCGCTGGCTGCCGCGCCTACACCCCCGAGCTGCGAAGCGTTGCGTGGCCCGGCAAGTTCAAGCCGGACCTGCCTCCTCGCTATGACGGCACAACAGATCCCACGGAGTTCCTCCAGCTCTACGAGATGGGAATCGAAGCTGCCAGTGGGGACGAAAAGGTCATGGCGAACTTGTTCCCCATGGTGCTGAAGGAAGGTGCTCGCACTTGGCTCCTGAACCTGGCCCCAGGCACGATCTCCTCCTGGGACCAGATGCACACTCGCTTCATTGCCAACTTCCAAGGTACCCGCGACCGGCCTCCCGCCGTGAGCGACATGCGCCGCATCGAGCAGCAACCTGGAGAGACCCTGCAAAAGTACATCCAGCGCTTCAACAGTGCGCGCCTCAAGATCCCCAGGGTGTCCAAGGAGGCCATCATTTTGGCCTTCTCCGATGGCGTGCGCGACGTCAAGATGAAGGAGGAGTTGGCGATGCATGAAGACCTCTGCACCTCCCTGGAGCTGTTCAACCTGGCGACCAAGTGCGCCAGAGCTGAGGAGGGACGCCTCTCCCTCCTCGAGCTGCCTGCCGCAGACCCAGAAGAGAAGAAGCCCAAGGCCAAGGACGTGAAGCACAAGGGGGCTGCCGTGCTCGCGGCAGAGCTGGACACCAAGCGGGGCAAGGATCTGCCCGAATCCTCCAGGGGCAGCCGGTACTGTCTGTACCACGACCTCCACACCCACAACACCAATGAATGCCAAGAACTCCGCGCCGTGCGAGAAGGGAGAGTCGGCCGACGCCCTGACCATGCTGACCGGGGCTACGGCCGAGGAGGAGGAAGGAACCCGGGACGCTGGGAAGATCGTGGCCCACGTCAAGGCTGGCGTGACCAACCTCGCGAGGACCGCTGGCGCAACCTGCCTCGCGAGGGGGACTGGAGGGACCAGCCTCGTGAGGATCGCCCTCATGGCAACCCAGGCCTGCCGCCGTTGCCGCCTCAGCCAAGAAGGAATGAAGACCGCCACCAAGACAAAGGAGCTGGGGGCTTCCAGGAGCCTCGCGCCATCGCCTGCATCCTGGGGGGAGCTCAAGCCCCAGCCTCTCAACGTATCTTCAAGCAGTTTGCTCGCGAAGTGAATGCAGTTCTCCCCAAGCTTGAAGCAACGCGTCCCCTCAGGTGGTCGGCCTGCACCATCACGTTCAGCTCAGCAGACCAGCTCAAGTGCGCGGCCACAGCCGGAGTCCTCCCAATGCTTTGTTCCCCAGTCATCAGCAACGTTCTGGTCACCAGGACCCTCATCGACGGAGGGGCGGGGCTCAATGTCTTGTCCGTGGAAACATTCAACAGCCTCAAAGTACCCTATGACCAGCTTCAGCCAACCAAGCCCTTCTCCGGAGTCACCGACGGTTCCACGGTCCCGATCGGGCAGGTCCGCCTCCCAGTCACCTTTGGCACCTACGACAACTACCGCACCGAGCTCATCGACTTTGACGTCGCCCACATCCGCCTGCCGTACAATGCCATCCTCGGGTACCCGGCGCTGGCTAAGTTCATGGCTGTGACCCACCATGGCTACAACGTCCTCAAGATGCCAGGAAGCGGCGGCGTCATCACGGTGCCATGTCAAGAGAAGGATGCAGTGTGTGCCCTGGAGCGAGCCTTTCAGGCCGCGTCACTAGAAGACCCAGATCGCGGAAGCAGGAGGCTTCCTGAGACCACCCCCAAGAAGAAGAAGACAACGTCAGGCTCAACCCCTCAGGAGGCGGGCCCCTCAAGGCCCGCGTCTGCCCAGGGGGACCCTCCTTCAATCGCATAGGAAAGCGCACCCGGCGCCCTCCTCAGGCAGGGCTCGGGGGCTCTCACCTGGAGGGCCACCGACCTCGCCAAGGTCACGAGGGAGGCGCTGGGGCACCATGTGGAGGCGTGCTTCGAGGCACGTTTCCCCTGAAAGGTAGCCAGGGAAGGAAGGTCAGACCAGCAGGAGTTTGTTAACAAGGCCATTCAAGAACTACAGGAGTCAAGGATCATGAGAGGTTGCCGTTGCCCACCAGCTGTGGCTCCCCATCCAGGCGAGGATGGTGGGCTGCGCGTCTGCATCGACGTACCAGGGCTCAATCAGATCGCCACAGCGGAGCGCCTTTGACCCTCACAAGTGGGGCGCTGCGGAGGACCACCCCACAGCTATGTTCGCATGCCTTATGGCCTGCCGAGCATGGCTGCGGCGTACTAGCGCATCATGAGGAGCATCTTGGAGGCGCAAGAAGGCAGGCGTTCCACAGCCCTGGCGGAGATGGAGGCTGCTCACGAGGGGCCACCAGTGCCCCCGGAGCCTCCCGAGGCCCCTGGGCCTGGGGGCTCGTGAGGATCGGCTTCTGCAGCCCACTGAGTCTGCTGCACCAACGCCACTGCACCGACGACATCTTCAGGTGACATCTTTCAAGTTTCATTCTTAGCTGGGAACGCCCTCCCAAGGTTGCGTCATTCCCAGGCCGTGTGGGTCTGTCCCTCTGGCATGTATCCCTTTTTATCTTTTCAGTCGCTAGCTTGCTTTGCTGGGGGCACCCCTCGGGCTGCATCATCCCCAGGCCACTCGGGCTAGACCCAGCGGCGTGTATCCCTTCCGCGTTTATTTCCAATTATGCATCATGCTTGGTTACTCGATGCCGTCCGCGGCGCCTTTCCTTCTTCATGTCGACCACTTGCACGTTAAAGGGGGGGCGCCTAAGCATCGCGACTCAGGGCTCTTACTGGCTCTCCAGCTCTCACCCTCTGGCCTTGTCCACGGCATCGCGACCTGGCATACCAGTGACGGCTGAGACAAGCTCGAGGGCCGTGACCCGAGGACGTAGAGTGTCGGCATCTAACCAGATTTTGCAGGAACACATCTCAAGATACGGCCCAGTGCCAGGCGCAACCCGCCTAGAGTTAGGGCCTCGTGAGTCCCGCGCTAGCTCATGGGTGCCTAGACACACCTCGCCCGCTCCAGCCAGCGAGCTCCTGAGCGACTAACAGTCAACTAATCGCTGCTATGGCAGCCCCGTCTGCTTTCTGTGATGAATCCGCAAGATCCTTGGAGGAAGTTGTGCTAGCCAAGGCCCTCACCGCGCTCCCTTCACCCTCGCCCGCACGAACTGCTTGCACGTTAAAGGGAGGGTGCCTGAGCATCGTGACTCGGGGCTCTTACTGGCTCTCCAGCCCTCACCCTCTGGCCTTGTTCACGGCATCGTGACCTGGCATACCAGCGACGGCTGAGACAAGCTCGAGGGCCGGGACCCAAGGACGTAGAGCAGAAAGGGGAGAAGAGGTGAGGGAGAAGGGGCACGCGAGGACCTCGTCAAGCAACTCCATTCAAATTACCCCCCGGACCCAACGACGCGCTGGGGGCTATCCCCGATTCTCAAGATAAGTCACCATCCAAAGCGTTGGCTACCGTGGCACTATCCCCGCACCTGAAGCGACTCCGTACTAGCGATGTTACTTCCCTTTCTCACCAAGCAACGGCTGCTTGGGCGCCAAAGGGGACCTCCTGAGCATCGCGACTCAGGGGCTCTTACCGGACCCCGGGTCACTCACCTCCTGGCCTTGACCACGGCATCGCGACCTGGCATACCAGCGACGACTGACGTCGCCTTGGGACTGGGACCTGTCGACGCAGAGCACCAAGCCCTCGCGAGGTGCGAAAGGGAAGACCAAACTATGACGGAATTTGCGATTCACACAAATCCATAGCAAGGGTTACATATTAACAATAAGGATCACAGCCGCCTTACAAGCCCCTATGGGGCACAATGTGATTCCTTGCAGGGAACGGATCCTAAAGGGTGCTAACTACACGCGCCCTCGCAAAAGATGCCATCATCAATAGTGGGACGTCAGGCACCGGCGCCAACCCCATCCAGATCAGGATCGGCAGCGACCAAGCGAGCCTGCCCTGCTCCGGGAGGGGCGTCGGCTCGCGGGCTCGTAGCTGTCGTCGCTCGTCTCCGGCGTCGCGGAGACCTCACTGGGTTCGCTGGATCCTCCGGCGCTCCCGTCGCTTCTGGAGCTGTCCAGGGGGCGGTTGGCAGGCCCAGCCATCGCCATGGCGAGGTCCCTGCCGCCTCCCCCGGGGCAGCACTCTAGCCGGCGACCGTTCGCGTCGAAGACCTTGAAGAACATCACCGAAGCGCCGTCGTACTCCAGGTGGATCATGTGGGCGCCCCTCGTTCTGCAGCACCGAGCAATCTCGCCCCAGCCGCGAGTCATGAAGACCTCGCCCAGGGCAGTGATCGCGACTTCTGCCCCGGTCGCAGGAGTGCTGCAGTCGGCGTGCTGCAGCCACAGCTCCAGGAGTCTCCCCTGCTGGAAGACGGAGGCGAAGAAGGGAGGAAAGCGAATCCAAGTCCGCGGAGGCATGGCGGCGTGGAGCACGAGCTCGCGGGAGGAGCCCTCGGCATGGACTCCAGGAGGAACGACCAACACCTTCGTGACCCTCCGGTGCCGGCGACGGCGCTGGCCGAGGGGATCAGCATCTCCTCTTCCAGGGCCCTCAGCGTGGACATACAAGGGAAGCGGGAATCCCGGTGGAGGCCGCTCGTACCAAGGCCTCAGCACCACCAGGCGATTCTCCTCGTCTTGGCCGCGCAGGGCAGGCCGTTTCTTCGGCGGGAGCGGGTCAGGAGCCTCTTGAGGAGCCTTTCCCTTCTCCGCTGCAGAGAGCCGGCGAATCGGAGCCATCACGACAAGGCGGAGCAAGAATCAAGGCAAAGGAGAGAGCAAGGGGAGATGGACCGGAAGGGCACGCGTGGTGCCGTACTTATAGCCGGCGGAGGCCAACCGTCGGCCTCCACGATCACAGGTAATCATGACACGATTTGCATGCAGAGACTTGTCCAATCCGCACGATCGTCGAGGCGTCGTGAGGAAGCGGAGACGCCCACGTCCAATCAACCGCCACGCGGCGCCCGAGGCCGCAGGCTGTTAGGGCCCGCGGCGCTTTGCCCTTGCCCTTTCACCTCTCGGCACGGCCAAGTCCATGCGCGCCTTGGGCCCGGGGGCTACTGTCGGTGTTCTAGGAACGGGGGTCCCCAGACTTGCCTGCCTACGGCCTGCGGCATGGCTCAAATGGGGGCCCAACGTGGCCCATCTTCATCAGCACAAGGTTCAAGACCCTCGCGAGGGACCAAGCCTCGTGAGGCGGACGACATGGCGCTTCCTCAAGCACGGCCTCCTTAGGCTGGCTCGCGAGGAGGTGGAGAGATCAAGGCGGGGTACCTCACGAGGTGCCCATGACGCAAGCCATGACGACCAAGGGTGCCAGGCGGGCGCCAGCCCGCGCAGCGTCTCCCTTTCCTCTTTGGTGCAAAGGGGGCAAGCGCAAGCGAGAGGATCAAGCAAAGGCACCCATTTCGGTGCAACAAGACCAAGATCAGTCCAACGGTGGGAAGGAGGTCACCATGGAGCCCAGGACGGCGTCACCACAGGGCCTTTGGCAGGCGAAGACCAACTTTAGTCAGGATAAGTGTACCAGATGTTCCCCTTCAAATTGGCCAATTGTTGGCGCCCTTCCTGCTCAATATTTGGGAAGAGGCCCAGGGCCTTTGCCTATAAATAGGGCTAGCCACCCCCAGGGTAGAGGGATCGGATCGAGTACCAAGAAACCAGTAGGGACGGAATCCAGCATCTAGAGAGAGAGAGAAGGGCGATCGAACTCCCCCTAGCAGTTCATCCCCTAGCCAAGAGCAGACCCTCACGAGGTCGTTCTTCCTTGTATTGGTCTTCATCATCAGCCCAAGGGGCAATCCACTCACCACACTGGAGTAGGGTATTACACCACAATGGTGGCCCGAACCAGTATAAACCCTGTGTCTCTTGTGTTGTTCTTCTAGTAGTTAGATCCTTACGAGACGGAGAGGTAGTGGGCACGATCTCCGCGCGCACCCCAGAGTTCGAACCTTAAGGGTCTGCCGGAACCCGCGAATCCGACACCTACTACTAGGCATGTGAAGTGGTTCATACGTCAGTACTACACAATCTTGTTGCTAGTGTAGTAAGATATGACGATAACAAATGATGTTGTGCACATGTCAACTACTCATATATGTAACATAGTACCGCTTTTTCGACTGTCCGGTCGAGAATGAACGGTGAGATCAATGTTAATAGAACTAGGTCCACAGCGCACGAAGAGTACGGTGCTATAGTACTCCACGAAACATGAACCATATGAAGCACGAATAGTGTTAGGCAGGGTGTATGAAGGGTGCACGGGATGGGAGCAAAAGTTCCCTTCTCGACCCACTTTTGGGTGTTTGGCAGAGTGCATGAAGGGTGCAAGAGTCCACACTAGTAGGTTGACAAAAATACACAAAGAGGAAACAACTATATTGAGATGAGAATGCAACCAAATACACCCACACGCTTTGTGCTACAGTTACTGATCTGCACCATCTAAGTTTGATCCAACGGTCATGTTGCACCGAGACATGGACATGCCCATGCAGAGGCCGCCTAAACACCACCGAAGTCCCTCTGCTTCTCAAGGCACATGACGTTGGTGATGCAGGGTGCAACCGCCCGCAGAGCCCACTCCCGGTCGGCGGGAGCCAACTCGTCAAAGACGGCGTCCAATGGCATGAATGGATTCCGGTGACGGAGCCCTGGAAGGATTCGCCCGGCAACGGTGACGATAGCCCGCAACCCCTCCTTGTCCAGCTCAGCCCCCACCATCGTGCGGAGACGGCTCAGCTCCTCAGAGATATAGGTGAAGAAGGAGACCAGGTCAGGAAGCCGCAACTCGTTGAAGTCGACTGGGTGGTCGAACGGGTTTAGCCCGACGGCCGGCATCATCGCGCTGGCACGACGGTAGGCATCACCCAGCCGCAACACGTGCGTGGCAACCTGGTTCACCAAGTGGCTGAGGCGATCCTAGACCTCCTCACGATCGGCCCGCTCGCGCTCCAGCCGGCTCCCCTGATGGCCTATCGTATCTCCTGTTTTCTGCAGCAACGCCGCCGACGCCTCGAGCATCTTTGTGGTGGACGCCTGCCGCTTTTGAAGCTATGTGAACTCCCGCACATAACGGGGGAGCATGGCACTCCTCTCTTCCTTGAGCTAACGGAGCTCCACGTCCTGGGCCTTGAGCTCCGCATCCTTGGCATGGAGCTCCTGTGTCAGGACCTCACCTCGGACTCCGTGATCTGCTGCGCCGCCATGGCTCCAGGTAGAAGCAATGGGAAGAGGAAGCAAAGGGGGAGAAATGGCTGAAAGGCAATGCAATCTACGGGAAGGTGGAGGGAGCAGGGAATCTTTTGGTTTTCACCACGGTAAAACACCAGTCCACGACTTGTCACATCAGGGAGCAGTGGGTTTTTACAGGCGGAGTCATCATGACTAATTGCTGTCGCGCCTGCTCCCGTCAATCAAAAAATTAAAAATCCTGTCACGCCTGCTCCCGTCAATCAAAAAATTAAAAATTCTGCCGCACCTAAACACCAAAGCAACGCCGCGATGGATATTTAAATTTACTTGCCGGCAAGTAGATAAAAAAGGGGTGAAAAAACAAATGTGGCGGCGGCCTAGCTAATCGGTCGAACTAGCCCAACTAGCTAGCCACCCGTGCTTCACTAATGTACTCGGCGGGAAAGGTGGTCTTTCGTGATTTGACAACTCATTTACTTGCTTCGGCACTACGACCGAGGAGGACCCAGAAAACGCGCGGTAGGGCATCCCATGTCAGGAAGAATATATGCGTGCACCACCTGGGAGGACCCCGAAACCGCGCGGTAGGGTGTGCCACGTCTCAGCATGGAGGAAAAATGTGCGTGTAAAAATATACCGTATCAGACGTAGTACCTATGGTTCGACCTCGGGACCCAGCCAGTCGGTCGAAAACACCCCACTAGCCACACAGCTTCATCATGCAAACATGGCACGGAGGATAGATGTGGTTAGCTCTGTCTCGACCAGACACAACGTCTCTTGTTCTAGGCGATTCTTCTATTTTCCAAGCTTTTTTTTAGTTGTAATAACACAATGGCAAGCTAGCGCCGCTCTTCGTGTGTGCCCATGCAAAGGTTAGACGATGGAGAGAAGAGAGATTGAGATCGCATACCTAGGACCCACCAGTAACTTAGACAACGGTCATGCACGTGTTGACGAGGCACTCCCTCTACTCTACTCAACGCAAGTACTGTATAAAATCAAGTTATGGGACAAAGCCAACAACCGTTCGTTTTTTCAGGCTATCGACTTACGCTTTGTAGTCCAGGTTGCCAGTTCGAATCTCGTCTTTCAGATATGTTAGTTTTAGGTCCAAATTTGATTAATGACAAGTGGGACCCTCGTGTGTTGTTCCGATATTTCAGTGTAGGATGGTTTTTTTGAACAAACACTTTGCGCGGTTAGACAAGTAACGACACGAACTACATGTATTTTGCAAGTTTATGAACAAAAATGACAGCGGCATAGAATATCACATCCACCCCGCAGCTTAAGATACTATGGTGATATGAGTTTGTACACCGTTGGAAGTGAGATCCAATGGCTTGGGAGTAGTCTTTGTAATTATGCGCAATTTCCAAACTCTCCAAAGGTTTTTTTGCAAATAAAACATTCAAGCCTCGTGTGTGTCGCTGCATCTTCGATCCAACGGCTCCCCGATGCTCATATTAGGTGCTCCCCGTAGCTTAATTACCCGCTACGGTGATATGAGCATCTAGGTCGTATGATCAGTAATCAGATGGCACATGCGTAGTACTTGTACTTTCTGCGCATTTCCCAAACTCTATCAGCCATATATTGCAAAAACAATCAAACCTCCTACTATGGGCCGTTAGATCTCAGTGAACTCGTATCACCATAGAATCTACGGTGCGGGAGCACCTCATACTCTCCCGTGAGAGAAAATATAAGGTGCTATCGTAGCTTGGATGCTACGGTGATACGAGCTTGGAGGTCGTTTGATCTGAGATCCAATGGCATAGTCTTTGTGCTTGTAAGTAGTGGCCGAACTCTTTTGGGGCTTTTCTGCAAAAAACAATTCGAACCACCGAGGAGGTGTTGGGTCACAAATCCAACGCCTCCGAAGAGCTTGTATCACCAAAGCATCTAAGGTGTGGTAGCACATGATATTCTTACATACAGGAGAATATGATGTCCTCCTTCATCTTAGATGCTATGGTGATACGAGCTTCGAGGTCGTTGGATATGGGATCAAAGGGCATCTAAGTAGTTTTTGTAAAAATTGTGTGCAATTCTCAAACTCATCAAGGTTTCCTGCAAAAAATATTAAGACACACCATGTCAGCTGCTATATCTCAGATCTACAAGCTCCAAGCAACTCGTATCGGCATATAGCATCTAAGGTATGGGGGCACATGATATTCTCCCGGGAAGGAGGGGTGGGGGAGCACAACCAATCCGTGGTTGGGAGAGTGGGGACAAATATATTCTAAACAACCCTAAACAAAGCTCCACAATTTTATCTAAGGTCGAGGGGTTGACCCCGACAATCATAGCTCCACCTAAACACAACATTTGCATGTACTGTAGTACTAGACTTAATATTCATGTTTCAATTTCATGTTCATTTTAAATATTGAACTGAGGACCATGGATGTCTTACATTTTACTCCCTTCGTTCCTAAATATTAGTCTTTTTAGAGGCTTCAAATGGACTGGCACATACGGATGTATATAGACATATTTTAGAGTCTAGATTCACTCATTTCGCTCCGTATGTAGTCACTTGTTGAACTCTCTAAAAGACTAATATTTAGGAATAGAAGAAGTATTTTTGAATTTGTGTCATACATGCATGGTTTGGAAAAATAGATGCACTATACTTATTGGATTGTTGTTGTGTTCGTGCGTGTGTGTCTGTGTCTCTGTGTGTGTGTGTGTGTGTGGTCATATGCTTGATACATACAAAGTTTTCTCACCTCCATATTGTTCATCTTTTAAATTTAAATTTGCATTGGAAAACTTACTAGGGATACCATGAAATGTGAAATCCATGTTGAGATCATTATATCACAAACTCACTCTAATTCAACAACTCGTCATAAATCAATTACCACATTGAGATTAGTATTTGCAAGGAAAATACGGGTATTGTAATACACATAGATTCATTCGGCAAGTTAAAAGGTTCCTTTCGTATTCTCGAATGGTAGGACCCAACAGCGTACCAGCCAGACCTTGGCTCGTCTTGATCCTAAAAAACAACCGGGCTCGCGTCCTTCGGTGGCGTGTGTGGTATGCACATTAGGCAACCCAAACCAGTCGAGCCTCAGCGTTTCAAGTCGAAATATCTGGCTGCCAGAATTCCAGCCCTAGGAAATTCCCCTCATGTCCCCGGTCCATAATGACTACCGATGAACAACGAAGGGATGCTTTAGTAACTAGACAACGTCACCTACCGTGCCGAGCACGATTCAAGTCCCTCGGTCGCCGCTCGTCAAGGTCACCTGTCAACTACATTGCCTAGTACTACTACTACTACTACACCAGGATGAGCACAGAATTGAGCCCGTTTGTTCCTGCCTAGTACTTGAGTTAATATATCAGGCAATGCACTGGTATGGAGGGATTATCCTTTTACTCTGCATATATAACTTGTCTGAAGTCTAACTAAGCAAAATGTTTGACCAAATCCTTTCTTAAGAAATACAACAGGACATATGTACGGCTTGAAAATTTATTGCATGATGCAGGTGATATTGTTTCGAATCCTGGATCTTAAATTTCAGAAAATCCAAAAGTGAGCATAAATTCCTGAAACTAAGCATGGTCACGTGATATGGCACAAATATTACTTCGTAAGTTTTTTCTTCAATTTGAGACAAGCTGCTTATGACAAGTTGCACAAATGAAGAGCCAAGGTATTTTGGAACAAAGACCTGTCACGTTAAGGCGAACACTTTCACTATTGAAACCGTGGGCATTTACGTGCCGCCACAAGTCCCCGCTTCTCATCGGCAGGTGCCGTCCGAGCAAGCATGTGAGTTGACAGGAGGCGTGCGAGCAGACCGCTGCGCCGACTGTCAGGGAGGCGTGCGAGCAGACCGCTGTGCAGGCTCACCGGGAGGCGAGCCCTTTAACAAGGCTCCGCTGCCCACCGTCGTCCCAACTGCTCCCACTTTTGATGTCGCCGGCGCCGCAGTTTAAAATCAACCCCGCACTACCCGGTATCGCTCCAATCCCCTCTCTTCCTCTCCGATTCTCCTATTGTCTACCTCCAACTAGCCTGACCTAAACGTACGCCATGCCGCATCACGATGCTCTGCCCTTAGTGTTCTAGTTTCCTGAGGAAGACACCCAGCCGGAGTCTCAAGAACATAAGGCACTTTGGGACGAGCTTGAACTGGCCTTGCGAGAAGACGCCGCGCCTCTCCCGGCTCCCGTTCCGGCTCCCGTCGCCCCGACTGCGCCAACGCCCATCCCCGTGGCATTGATGGGCTGGGAGCCGCACATTGTCGCCGAGCTTGATCCCACGGGGTTCCACGAGGTCCCCGCCGACTTTCACGCGCCCGTGCACCTGCCAGCGCATGCGCCTGCGCGTGCACTGACACGCACGCCCGTGCCGGTGCCCGTGCACCTGCATGCGCATGCGCCTGCGCGTGCACTGACGTGCGCGCCCGTGCTGGTGCCCATGCACATGAATGTCTTCGCCGCGCCGTTGACAGCGCCTGTCCCCGCGCGCGTGCCAGTGCCCCCCTCAGCGGCATGGATGGCCGCCGTCGACCGCTTCCTTGCACCAACGCCAGTCGCATCCTCCCGCCAGTTGACTCGCTTCGAAGTCCAGAACATTTTGGCCTTCCTTGAAGCTAGGCCAACGTCCAGGAGTATGCCAACAACAGCGCAAGACGCCGCCGTCGTCGTCGGTCAGTGGCCAGACGACACACAGAGCACGGCAGAGGAGCCGCTTCCCACCGCAAGACGCCCCCCCCGCCGCCGCGTAATCTAAATTTGCCATGAAAAATGTTCGGATTGCCATGCTTAAAATCCGAACGTTTATCATTTCTGTTTATTTTATACCGATCGTCGTATAATTTAAAGTCGGAGTCAGACTGAACGAAATGTATGGTTTGATCGATTGAATGTTTTGCTAGAGCCGTATCAAATTAAATATAAAACGTCATCAAGCCACATGTATTCCTTGTCATCCAACAACCTAGACTGCTTCAATGTTGAGCGCTCAACACATTTAGCGTGCAGTTAATTTCATGCCAAAAATAGTGCTAATCACATGGCAACACGCAAATAATATCCTAATAGTTAATATCCGCATGCACTTATTATACTTCCAAATTAACGTGCATTGCACGTACACACTGACTAGTGCTGCTAGTACATGAAACTGGTGCCATGACTTGTGAACGCGTCCAGATATGGTCAACGGCAACATCGCCCGCGATTTCTTCCTGTTTGCCCATGCGTCTAAACGCAGAAGGGGAGGAGAGAGAGAGAGCACACATGGAACCCACCAGTAAGTGAAGGCGAATAGTACTAAAAATAATATTACATGTTATCCATTAATTAGGCTGTGGTAATATAAAAACATTATGTGAACAAAGGGGGTACAACAAACATTGCTATTCTACGTATGTTGCCTATTGACGTGCGGCTTGAAGGCCCGGTCGCATGTTCGATCCTCGTCCTTTATTTTTTAATTTGTATATGGGTCCAAATTTGTTTCATGACATGTGGGCCCCTCGGTGTGTAGTTTGTAGCACTTTAATTTGTGGGTCAAAATTTGTTCCATTCCAAGTGGACTATTGGTGTGTAGTTTTGTAGCTTATTTATAATAATTAAAGAGAACAACATAGTTTTTTCAATAATACCATGGTGCAATGTTGAAGGCGAGAAAGGACGTGCGAGAGAGCAATGACCGAGCCAGAGGGAAATCAACTAGGGGAGTTGCGTGGGTTGCAACGGTGTTTGGAGTAGTTGTGGGCCGAATGCTACGAAAATGTAATCTAAACCGACCGGAATAAATGCCTACACAAATTTATCCAAGGTTGGAGTGCCCCTCGCAATGTAAATAGCTCCGGCTTTGCGAGGGATGGAGAGGTTGTAGCTTCAACGCGTGGAAGATACGGTGTGAGAAAGCGAGGTCAATCGAGAGACATATAGATAGAGAGACAAAGTGAGTGTGGTATGACATTCATTGAACAAATATATATGCTCTGGAGAGATATTGTCCGATTGAGCTTTTTGGCAAGGGTGAGGGCTGTAAGATAGAGCTTGAGAGATGATCCAGTCACAGACGTGTAGATATATTTTGTGCGTGGGAGGAAGCAAGGTCAACCGATCACATAGGGTCGCCGTGCGATTGAAAGAGTGAGACAGGTTGGAGAGAGTGACCTAGATAGATGATGTGCGTGAGAGAGTATACAATGTAAATAGGTCGAATTGGCTCAAACATGGCGATATATCATTTTTGTCCGAGAAAGAGCGAGGTCAATCGAGACATACGGAGAGAGAGAGAGAGAGAGAGAGAGAGAGAGAGAGAGAGAGATTGAGTGAGCATGGCCCACCATGAAGTCAAAAGAGTGGCGGCGGCTTGGATGGACTGACCTAGATAGACAATCTGCATGAGAGAGTATAGAGTGTGTTGATCAAGGCCCGAAGAGGGAGATATATCATTTGTGTGTGAAAGAAAATGAGGTTAAATGAGACTCAAATAAAGAGAGAGAGAGATTGAGCGAGTGTGGCCCGCCGTGCGGAAGAAAGATCGAAACAGTCTCGAGGGAGTGACCTAGATATACAACGTGCGTGCGTGCGCATGAGAGGTTGGGGGGGCTAGATAGGCAATGCATGTATTTAGCGTGAGAGAGTGAGAGGGAGAGGGGGGGAGAGAGATCTCGGCATGGGGTGCAATGGCGGGTGTGTGAGGTAAATACATTTGGTAACAGGGTGGAAAAGGGGGTTGTGTAGTTGAGAGACTTAGAGATCGAAACATGGAGAGAAAGAATGAACGTGTGTTGGAAACCGATAGCTTCCTAAGGTGGTTAGGAGAGGAAAATTGACCGATAAAGGAAGTATGTATTGTTTGTGGGGGGGGGGGGCTAAAAACAACATTTGAATGTACATAGTACGAGACTTAATATCGATGTTTCAATTCGGTGTTCATTGTAAGATTTGAACCGAGGACCAGGCATACGGATAATTATTTCGAATTCGTGCCATACTAAGTTTTGAAAAGTTGACATTGACTCAGTTTGTTGTGCTATTTTGTAGGTCATATGTTTGAATCCATCCAAAAGTTTTCTCACTACCATGGTGTTCATCATATACATATGAATTTGTATTAAAAAAGTAGCGTGGATACAGTGAAATGCGAAATCCACGTTATAATTGGAGATCGCTAATGTGACACACACTCTAATTCAAATAACTAACTACGTGACACACACTCTAATTCAAATAACTAATTATGTGACACACACTCTAATCCACGTTAGCGTGGGTACCGTTTTGATTTTTTTCAAATAACTCCTCATTAATTAATTTATAGTACTCCCTCTGTTCACTTTTATAAGACCTTGAAGACATTTCAGACAATGTGCAAAACAGTTCATTTTAAGTTGTCTGAAGCGACTTACAAAAGTGAACAGATGGAGTATCTCGTTTCGAATGACTAATTATTGCAAGGAAAACACGGGCATGGTAATACATACAGATTCGTTTGCAAATGAAAGAAGATTCGTTTTCATTCTCAAATGTAGGCGCACCAGGCAGACCAGGGTCGTGTCGGGGTGGATGCTGCTTCGGTGCCTTAAAGGCAACTGCCTTTGGGTCACTGACATGTGGGCCAGCCACCTGTTGGGCCCACATGTCATGGAAACAAAGGCAGGTGCCTTAAGGCACCGAAGCATAGTCCTGTCGGGGTGGTCGCGTGTGTCGGACGGACGCGTAGTACCCAGCCACCCACCCCCCTCCCCCCAAAAAAGGACGACGACAATATAAGTTCGTGCTTCCACGTTTCGGATTGAAATATCTGGCGGCCCCAATTCCAGCCCTGCAAAATCTCTCTTCTCCACCGTCCCCTTCCGCGCCCAGATTGCTCAAATCCCTAATTCGCCGCCAACCCTCGAATCGCCCCTCGACTCGTCTCTTTCCCCACCGTTCCCCACCTCTGTGTCGGACAACGACGACGACGAAGACGACGGTCGCGCTTCACCACGGCACCGGAGCTACCTCATCTACACCCTCGTCCACCGCACCGGGTGGTCCATCGACAACGTCGGCCGCCGCAACGAACGTGCCGCATAGACACCAAGTTCCACCGCATCAGGTGCGCTTCACCGACCTCGTCTCCCAGCTCACTGGCGCTACTTCACCAAGCACATCGTCGCACCTCCGCCCCCTGAGGCTGTTGGGGCTTCACCAACGGTCTCGTCCACCACATCGTAGCGCTCCGCTGGCACTCAAGATCTGCATCCGTGCACGGCCAGCCAATGCCAGCGCATCACCCTCAACGGCTCTGAAGTGACCTGCACTCTAGCTAGGCGAGCATGCCCAAACGCCGGCCTGAACTAGGTATCCACACATCACTCCCTTGTGCACTGTTCCGACGATGTTTGGATATCCTTTCACTGCTCTCTTAGCTTACACGCCTATGCAACTCTGACTTTAACTCTTATTTCTTCTGGAGATATCATCTGAAACAAGCAAATCCATTTTTAGCGAAGCATGACGGTGCTACGGGATCTGGTACACATCCTGCACACCCGTATAACCTTGTAAGTATATGTCCTCCGGTACAACATCAAGGTCGATTCCTCTTATTTGATCAACCATTCGCCATGTCAAAAATGCAGAGGGGGATGCAAGGAGCACAAGGCCTGCACATCCAAGAAAGTGGTAACATGGACTTGTACATGGAACATCCCAAGCGCAAGCAGAGCTACGGTGATCCTGTACAACGAGCTAGCATAAGTCCCTGCATTTCATTTAGTTCGTACTGGCATTCGTGTATGATTTGTGTGCAGTGGCTGATCCAGGAATTCAAGTTACCAGGGGCGAACATTTAACTTCAAAAATACAAAGGCACTTGCACTCCGGAAATCAACATAACTTGAGAAATGTGAAGCTACAAGCACTTTGAAAACCAGCTAATGATCCAAAGTAGTTCAGATTATAAACACTAAATGATGCAAGCACCAAAAAACACAAAATGGAACATGGTGTACAAGCACTACAAACATGGTCTATACCTGCTTGAATTATTCGTTCTCTGGCTGAAAATATCGAAGTGCAATTGCACGTATAACCAGTGCACAAACTACATATCAATATATCTATCCTGCACAATTATGCCAATAGTTTCAAACAACATATTAGAAAAGTATTTATGCTACGTTGTCATGATACGGGGACTTCCTGGTAGATGGCCTCGACGTTTCCTCAAGCTATGAAAATGCACTATAATTTGCTTGTCATCAATGCCTGCAAATCTCTGCCTCTCTCAACATAGTAGATCATCATTAGACACTAAATCCTTCAATGAGCTTGCAAAATGCTTGCATTAGATCCCTCATTAGACACTATATGTTCATCACCAGGAGCATGTAAAATGTTTGCATCAAATCCTTCATTAGCAGTCTGTTCATTAGACACTTCAGGCTCAAGAACAACATGAGCTTGTATGTTTGCACCGGAGACTTGATTAGATACATCAGATTCAGTCAGTTCAGTATTGATTGGGGGAGTTATAAAATAAGTAGAAATTGGTTTCATTTTCTCATAGATTCCCTACATACAAGCAGTTTTACAACACCGTCAGGTTTAACTATTGGCCAGAAATTGAAGAGTTGAATTAGATATAATCAGGGATGTGATGTACCTTCTCGTTGCGCATGCTACTCTTGCAAGCTGCGACTGTCCGTTTGCGCAAGCTTGATGCCATGCCCGTGCTGCCGCCACTGCCTCCCACGCAGGCTACACCCAGGGTTTGATCTTCATCTTCTTGTCCTTCCGTTCGCTTGAAGCCCGGCGACCGCCCTCCAACGAGGGTGCGAGGAAATGCTGTGTCGGTCTGTCCAGCGGCGGCTAGGTTAGGAGTGAACCAGACTGGAGGCTGGAGCAAATGAATTGGGATTTTTCCTGCTATCGATCGATATGGGAGGCGCTCGTTTGAGCCACGGGCCTCCCTTGCACTTACGTTATTGGCCCATCTAAATTGAAACATTTTTCTTCATTTTTTACATTGCTTGCTCGTGTGTTGGGACGAACAAAACTAGCGTGGGCCAACCTGGACAACTCAAACTAGGTGCACACTTTCCAGCCACTTGAGGTGGCCGCCCATACCAGCCCCTATAGTGGCGTCGCCCCTTTTTGCGTATATGATTGGATAGTGAAAAATATTCTAGTGGCACTTTTGATTTACCCACAAAATGGTTGAATTGCTTGCTTTTATGAACCGAGTTCACCAATAATGTGAAGGATGCCAGTCTTTTCATCCTATTGTAGATTGCTTAGATCTCGATATGCCAAAAGTAATCGCATGAAATATACAGTAAAAGCCAGTGTGATGTGTTCGGCTACAACTAGTTTGACTACACGTCCTCATATAACATATCAAGGACGCACCATCTTACCAGATTAACCATTCGACTTACCCATGCAGTGTGGGAAGAAAGAAGTATTGGGACTGCGTATCCAAGCAATTGATGCCATGGACTCCTTCGTACAACCTTGTAAGCGAAAAACAAGTTGCAGTGTGCCTGTACAAAGAACTAGCGTAAGTTCAGTTACCTGCTTCTCGGAATTTTAGTTAGCCACTTATTGCGAAATTGTTCAATTACGTTGCTTGGCTTAATTTAGTTTGCTACTGATTACATAATGGCACAGCATGTTAATCATATTGTAGACTGCGCCTATCTATGTGTTTGATACTTACTGTTAAGAATTACCTGTTTGCCTTAACTTAAATATCTACTTGTTTGTTTAACTGCTTTGCTGCTGCAACAACGGGTTACAATGATGTTAATAACTACTTTTCAGCATCCAATTGAAACTCTTTAATTCCTTGTTTGTTTAACTGGTTTGCTGTTATAACTCCCAGTTGAGATGTTTTGCTAACTTCAACTTTTCTGAATCCAATCGGAACTTTAATGGCAAACTAGGTTAGCCAAAGATCAAAGAGCGAGGTCCCCATGGTCGTTGCATCATCCCACAGCAGTGGCACCGGCCCAGTCGTGCATTATGAATTGCCAACTCCCGATGCTCTAGAGGCTAAACTAGTGGTAGAAAGAGATTCTGCTTCTGCACTTAGAGATGAAGTTGACATGTTGAGGAAGCAAATAGCACAATTACAAGCAGTACTCAATACAACCATTAAATATTTGGTGGATTTCAAAACGAAGCATGCTGAGACTGACCAGATTGTTAAGGTCCTGAAGGAAAAAAAGGAAATTAAATTCCTACTTGGTAAATCATAGGTGAAATGTTCTTTCCATAGTTGAATAACCTTTGTGTTGTCTGTTCATGTAATCAATCAAACCATTTGTTCTAGAGATCATGTAATAATTGTTTTTTTGTTTTTTGGTTTGTAATTCTATTTGAGCACAAGTCTGTATTAATTGATAAGACTCGCAGACATTTCATTTGGATTGTTCTGCCAGACCTACAAATATGCCAATCGGGCTAAATGTGCATTCAGCAATAGTAGTAGTATAGATGGACCATAAGTGGCACGCATCGGAAAGGGCCAAGATGCTGGCTAAAAAAAGGATGCTGTTGTAGCCAAAAAAAGTACAGCGGCCTGGCTTATGTATGTTAGTTGATATTATTGATCCATATACTCTATAAGTGTTTATATGTCTGTTAGTTATGTACATTCTTGGTTGATTGACTCGATATTTGAATCTTGACACATCGCTTGTGTGCATATCTAAATGGGAGTACACATTATGCTGCGTGTGACATTTGAGTTGGACATGAAGTGTTCCAAATATTTGAATTCACCTTAAACTGGATTCTAGTTTCTGAATTTGAGTATTGGCATTTGTAAACCATATTCATATATGACAGTGGAATACATCTTTGTCGTCCTTTTGAAGATATATAAAAACACATAGAATGATTTATAAAGATTCATATAGGAATACAAAATGGATTCAAATTTAGTTGCCAGGGTAAACGTGGATGCTTATTGTCCCAAAATTCAAAAGAAGCAGCAAAATGTCCACTCCCACGTCGGCTGCCCAAAGCCAAGTGTTTGGGAGATGGAAATACCTGTCTACCCATTACACGGACAATCCATCAGCCCGATTTCCACTGCTCTAAATAGGGGTAGGTTAGTAACTTCAATTAGACGTGACACGACCGCCTCCGAGCCCATTCCGCCATGATGGGCGTGAAACATGGGCAGCAAAACTCATTTGATTCAAGCTCGTCCGAAAGACCTTTGTTGCTCCCTCCATTCCCCATTCATACATGGTGGGCGGCAAAACAAACTCGACTCGACCGAAATCGATGTAGGCAAATATTTTCAATTGGGGCTGGTTTGTAACTTCACCCAGACATGACACAACCGCCCTACCTGTCAACCCCGTTCATACACCATGGGAGCAAACCATGGGCGCCAACCACCCTCTCCTCGCCCGAAATCGCTCTGGGCAAATATTGGCGAGATGCAAGATTACCGTCCTATCCCCAACCGACGAGACGTCCAAATTTTAAACGGGGGCTAAGTTCGTAACTTTCCCATATTTCAGACAAGCGCATCCCAAAACCATGGTTCCCCATACCTCTCCCTCCATTTTCCCATTCATACACCGTCCGCGCTAGAACACCCCATCCCCACACCAACCTCCGTCCGCCACCCCATCCATCGCCGCCGTCCTCCACCGCATCCATCGCCACCGTCCTCCACCATGCCGGAGCGCCTACCAAGACCGCGTCGTCCACTGCTAGAGATGGACATTTCTCATCCACGGCGACGGACCAATAGCCTTGCATCACGTCCTCTCGCTTCATTGCCGCCGTCGTCCTCTTTGCCGGGGCCGCTCACACGACCTTCTCTTCCACCGCAACGGGACTTATCCCCCGATGCACCTGTCTACCGCCGCAGATCTGCTTCAACGCCACCGACAGCCATCGCACCTCCGATGCCTACACGGCGCCGCAAGAGAGGTGGTACTTCATATCTCCTCAACTTTTTGATCTCAACCAGAAAATAGATCTTAACTTGGTTACTCTACTTTCTTTTCAGCTCTTAGAATTTAGTTCTTAGTTCGAAGCAAACAATGGATGCTAAATATCATTTCTCCGGTTTGCAGCTTCAAATCTGCCATGGCATAGCCATAATACGGTTTAATTGATCATGCTTAGGGTTTAATTGATCATGTTGGTTCCGTGGTGGTTTCTTTAATAGAAATCGGAGGGGAAACCCTCTTTTGCTAAAAAGAATATGCTTAGAGTTTCCCCCTTTTATGATCACCATACGATCAGAATACGTGCTTCGTGTCATAATAACACTGCTCCACCCATCAAGCTAAACAAGCTTAGTTGTTCAAATATGAATCTGATATTATTAAAATGGAGTTGTTTAATTGGTCACCTAAATGTTCCTAAATTAGTTTGGAAAATGCATGTTCGCCGCTCGGGTGTGTATCTCTACAGGGTGCCCACGGTGGGCCGGCCCACCCTGGGATTTTGGGTCGTCCCAGGCCCCGATTCCCCTCTGTTCTGCTGCGCGCTTTCGATCTCTACTCGCCCCCAGCCGCCTGCCTCGCCGGCGACTTGCCGTCCCCGGATGGCATGACTCTAGGAGGATACGCCGGACTAACAGGAGGCCAGGAGCCACTCGCCCAACAGCATCACCGCTGCCGGGCGCGCCGCCGTGCCTACCTTCCCAGTCCGTTTAGGGCTCAGGCGTGCAGCACCCACCAAAGGAACCCGATTTATACTGAGATACATTCTTAACACTCAGCAGCCACTCCTCGTCACCCATTTTCTGATTGATTCATTACTCATTAGGAAGGACTGTCATTAGGGTTTGTTGTGTGCTCGGTGCTACCCACACTTAATGGTTCAGATGTATTTCGGTAATCTTTAGTACCTCTAAAGTTCACAGGGTTTTCAAAATTCCGGCCCTCGGAACAGAAACTAGTCATTTTGGATTGTTGGTCGTAGTGACATTGACCCAGATTACTACTGCAAGCCAGGTTTGTTGACAATTTTACTTGTCTTTCTTACTCATTCGATATAATATCCAATTATTCACCTCGATTAGTTGCAAACAATAAGTGCTACACAAACTTCTTCATTCAAATTTTGGACGGTCTCTTATTGCAGTTACAATTCTGCATACTTGTCCTAGTAAGCTCACAAGTAAATGATTGATTCACTACATCTATGCTTGCCTTCTCATATTTGTTGTCAATATTCTTTTAGGGTGGACCACCCTATTTCTAAATACGGGAACCGTAGACATGAGTGAGTAGTATTTCTCTATGTGATCTCTTCCATCATGTGTGGGTAACGAACACTGCATTGTATAGAAAGAAAGTGTCATTTCCATCTTTTACATAGGTTTTGATCTTTTACATGGAATACAATCTGCCTACTTGCTTTGCGTCGCACTACCAACACTCCACCCTTGAAGCTAAACATTACGCCACTCGTAATTGTGTAGTTTATTTGTTCAAATACGAATTTCATATGATTCTAATGTTCCTACTTCAGTTTTGAAATGTGTGCCTGCCTGTTATAGAGACATAAGGGGTTTGTATTTCTGTGTGTGGTCTGGCCAGCACGGTTGGGGAGGTTAACTTTGCATATGCAGGGGTTTATAGGGAGACACTCTCCGAGTTGAATCCGCAATGCATTCCATAGATAATCTGACTACTTTTTATGTTTTCATGAATCTCAGATTCTGAACAACATCATAATGATTATGAGCTTGCGCACATGAAAAGAATAAAGCAGAACAATGCCGTGGCTGTCAAACTTGGCATTAAGGGACTGAAATCAAGTCTGGATGCAATGCAATGCAAACGCTCTCCACCTACAGATTCATGCTCAGAATATGATCCTAATAGTGATTCTGAGCTAGAGGGAGACCTAAGTCAATGTAGCTCCCTAATGGAGGAGTCAGAGGAAGATGCCCTATCTTATTCACCCATCAAGGTACTTTCTCTAACTTTCCAAGGTTACATTGCTTGCACATATCTTGCAACTGATGCTTTGCATTGCTTCTACTTTGTTGAACTGCCATTAGCTTAGTTTACACATCATGTATGTGAATACGCACTGCCTATCCATTTTCAGTACATATTCCATCTGTCATCATACCATATTTATCCATTCAAATGATGTTCTTGTGTATCACACGTTCAAAAGGAAGAGGGTGATTGCTGATCGTGGAGGAGCACAACCAAAGTATTTGGAAAAGGTAGTGGCACCTGATAAATCAAATAGCCCATTAGGTGTAGTTGCAATATCACCTGACCCACAAAATACCCCAACTCTAGCAGACTCTAGCCCTACTACACTGGTCATTTCTGATGCCCCAACTCAGTAGACCCCAACTGCAGCAAACAGTATGATTATGCCAGTTGACATAGCACCAGTTGTACGACGCAAAACCCCCATTCCAGCAAAGAGTACACCAAATCCAGTTGCCAAATCCCTTTTCGAAACAGAGAGAGCCCCAATTGCAGCAAATAGGACCCCTGTTCCATTTCTTCCCAGTTTAGAAGATGAAGCTTATGTTGTTGTCAGGAACTTTGTGCGCATCTTTCCTTCATGGAAAGATTATACTGCAGACAAAGAACAATTTCCAGTCTTCCTCCGCAACTTACGCGTAAGTAATGTACTAATGGTATTCATGGTCATTACTGCATATGTTTCTGCTGACAGAAGACACAAGATTTCATTATTTTAAATAGGCGAGGAGCAAACTGGATTGTGATGATGAGCAAGGGTTGGTTGCGCTTTTCAAGTACTCATTGATTAAGTATCGTTCCTACCTGAGGCAAGCGCACTTCGATGGCAAGCCTCTGAACGAAATTTCTGTAAAGTCTCCGGTGCTACATTTATCCGACGGTGACTAGAATAATCTTGTTACACATTGATCTCGGCTGCAGCGTAAGGTACTGTCTATGATATCACATCACAATTTGAACTACATTTCTGCATTTGCCTTAATATCTCACTTGTACGAAAACTGTTAGCAGAAGAACATTCGTTCTCAAGGGACCACAGAATCTCGCAACTATATTGCACACTTCATTGCTCTTGTGAGTACCTCTTGCCCTGTATGACCATACTTACTTTCATAGCTGTTTGATTATGTAGCATCACTGCACATGTTAGCCTCATAATCGTCCATTTGGTGGACATTATAAGATCCATATGGACTCTTACATAAATTTAGAATCAACCCAATGCTTTTGAAGAGGTTTAGCTCTGCAGTCCTCTTGTAAGGGCTGAACGTGGTCTATCACTGTACTTACATCAACAGCTACTCCCTCCGTCCCATAATATAAGAAACTTTTGTACAGTAAACCAGTGCTCAAAACACTCTTGTATTATGGGAAGAGGGATTGGTTCATTTTGTAGCATTCTGCATCTTATCTCCCTCGCCCACCATTTACTAAAAAAGATCAGATCTATATTTAATCTTACCAACAAGTAGAATACACAGACAATGCCAGTGCAGAAGTGTAGCCCATTGCTCTTGTCAGTACATTTTGTCCTGTAACGCTTGTACTTCCAGGGATTTGTAGTTGATTATGTAGCATAATCTGCATCTTATGTTCATTATCCTCTATCCCTTCCAGTATTATCATATCTATAATTACTCTCTACAATATGTAGAGTACAGGCAATGCTTATGAAGAAGATTCTGTGCTGAAATTCTTGAGTTATCCTTCCCTTGACATGGAGAAGGGCATTATAAAGCCGGTGTTAACTATTAATGTAAATCAGTCTTTCTAAAGCCTTTATCCTCAACTGTTGTTTAATTTGCTCATACTCCCTATCGTTTTCTGCTGTTTAGTTTGTTGTTTCTACCAAAATGCATGTTCTTAAGAACCGTAAGTTCTAAGTTTTACTTGTAAAACCAAATTCCTTATTCATACCATGCACATTACTTAATACTCCCTATATGTATGCTTGTTTTTGTGGATCTATAATCCAGTGTGTGGTGAAGCAGCCCACGTTTGCACCTTGTCATCTCCTGTTTTATCTTACTGATGTGGCTGATGATATGAACAACATGCCATGCACATTATCCAAAATAGATACAATGATTTACTTTGCCCTTCATCTATGCTTGTTATATTGACATGGTAATCCAGTAGTGTGGTGAAGCTCCCCGCATTATGAACAATGCCAAATTATGCTATTGATATTTTGAACTTACTCTTTATTTTCTAATTTGAAATTGGATAGAATTGACAGAACAATTATCATCTTTGTTTATACACGTGCAAAACCTATCATCTCTTTGCTTTGTTTCAGGGTGATATGCCTGATGGCATGCACAAGTCTGCTAAAGGTTGTGAGACAAACCCAACATATATTTAAGCAAAGAAGGCAAAACATCTTGAAGATCGCGAGACAACCCCAAAGTCTTCTCTTGATGCGGTGTTCAAGTTACTTGAGACTAATAGTCAGACAAGCTCACAAAATTCGTTGTCTGAATCAGTTCGACTTCTTCAGTCCCAAGTTCTAGCAGAAAGGCATTCTGCAACTCAACTTTGACTTGAAGTCCTATCTCTAAGAAAGATTGCGGAGAACACCAATGAGAACCTCATCGCTAAACAGCTACACCCGGAAGCTATGACCGACATGCTAGGTCGGTCTCATAGCCTTGCTCAGCAGCTTGCGCAACAGTTCCCCCGCAAGGCTAACCTTTCTTGAACTGTCTTGGAAGTGGTCTCGGTTCAGTATTATTTTGTTATGCTGCAATGGTGCCCAGTTTTGGTAATCTGCTTCTTCGTTGCGCTTTATGATCACTGGTGGCGAACTTCGATGCCCAGTGGATGTAATATACCTTATATCCTTTATTGTATATTATAGGTTTATTCTTAGTTACTATGTCGTAATTTCTTTATTGTATAGAGTAGGTTTGTTCTTAATTCCTATTAGTTACTGCCATCATTCGCAATCTGAAAAAAATCAGATGTAGTCGACCGGACCAAAACATTCGACTCTAACGGGCCAGGTTTTTAGTGGGCCACAATTGGGCCGGCCTGCGTCTTTCTTGGGCCCGAATGATTGGGGACTTCACACATTGCGCCAGGCCCAAACTTACACCGGCCTATATTTTAGTTGGGCCTTTTGTCGACCCAGCGCTTAGTTTGGCCCAGGTTGCGTTGGGCCATTAACAGGCTGAATATTGTACTAGCCTGTTACGGCCGATATGAAACCACGGGCCTTTAGCAGACCAAAATGCATGTTGGGCCTCAATTTTCACTAGTCGTCGACGGGCCTTCAGCAGGCCAAAATGTAGACCGGGCCGTTTTGGGCCCAGTTAGCTCACGGGCCGTTACCAGGCCGAAACATATCTCAGGCCTTAGTTGGCCCACTGATATCATGGGCCTTTAAGAGGCTGAAAGCTTAGCACAGGCATCAATGGGCCGAATTACGCGACAGGCCTTTAACAGGCCCAAAGTCACGTTGGGCTTAACTGTTGCCACCTTTAGCACGGGATGTTAGTGGGCCCGATGTCCCGTCGGACCATATATGGCCCATGGGCAGCGCGGGCCATTCCCAGGCTGAAAGTCACACCGGGCTGAAATGGGCCCATGTCTACATCAGGCCTCTAATAGGGCGAAAGTCACTGGGCTGTAGTTGGGCCCAAATATTCGGCGAACAATTAACGGGCCAGATCTGGCTTCAGGCCGCAAATGGGCCAAAATATTGGGTGAATAATTAACGGGCCAGATCTGGGCCGGATAAGACAGTGCTCCCCTGAAGAAGCGCCTAAGCTGGCGTCCTCGGAGCTCTCAGAAAGAAAGTGACACGGACGTCCTTTACCTGATGGGCCGGATAAGACTGCTAGCTCATTCCGGACTAACCATGATCGGAGTCATGGCCGTATGCATCATGCTGGCGGTGCAATTGCTTCAGTATAGAGGCCACTCCACGTGGGACTTTAACGGGGAGGATGACGCCACCCGTCATGTCCGGAAGGGGCCGGACTCGACTGCCGCTCTAATAAAGATCTTGTTCGCTTTCTACAAGGGAGAAGAGGAGGAATTTCTCCGCATCAAACCTCAGGGTGGATTTACTATGTACAATCCTCCGAGCTGGGTAAGTGGACAATTTTACTTGCCCATCCGTTTTATATTCCCATCATTAGTTATATATTCTGATGATTTAAATGCAGGAACTGCGCCAGGAAGTAAAGGAAATAAACAGCCCTCCCCCGCAGCCCGTGGATCCAGAACGGTCCCTTGATCCGGCCTCCGAAGAGGATCCGAACCTGTCCGTGGAGCTGATTGACGGGGTGTTTTATCAGCTGAGCAGGGACAATGCCCTGGTGGCCATTACGGCTGATTACCCGGGGCTACTTCTGGCCTCCCAGGTAACTGAGACCGGAGTCCCAGCACCTCGAAAAGGAATCCATCCTTGCGTGCTTTTAGTTTCCTGACAACAACCGTGTTTTGTAGGGAAGATTCCCGAGGCGGGAGGCTGAGCCTGCGGCGACTAGCCAACAAGGGGCAGCGGGGCCCCGTGGGATGAAAAGAAGTGAAGTTCGGACTGAGGCGCCGACGCAAAGGTATAGCGCACCCTCTTATTCTCAGGTGTTATTCCTTCAAGGCATGTTAACAATTGTGCTCTGTTCAGGACAAAGAGACCTCGCCGGACTATATTCGGAGAGGTTGCCAATTGCGCCTCCACCAGCCAGGCTCCAAAGCCCGGACCGGAGGCGGAGGCGAACACGAGGCACGCACCGGACGCTCCTCTGACAGAGGACGTGGACAGGTTGTCTGCCACCCATTCCAAGGTGGAGAGTGCCATGAACCACAGGCGTCGCTGGACAGTTCTTCGCGATGCTTGTTTCTCCCAAGAGGCGTTGAACGCCTTCAATTCGGGAGATGCATATCTCCGTGCCGCTCAGAATGGTCTAGCCAGAGCCACAGAGCAATATGTAAAAGACATACGGGTGAGAAAATTTTAATGGTTATATGTACCAGTAGCCCCCGAGACTTGAAGCAGTGAGAATAACTGATTTAAGGATCATGTAGTATGCAGGTTCTTTCAGAGAAGAATACCCAACTGTCCCAGGAGCTAAAAGAGTGCAAATCCCGACTTGAGGCCGCACTAGCCACGACGGGGGAGCCTAAAGAGACCCCCTCTGGTAATATATGCTTCAAAAAGATAAGTGTGAAGTGCGGCATATGTGCGAATCTGACAAATGAAATTGCAGATGGCGCCGGACTAGATCCGGACAGGCAACAACTCCTACGCCAGCTAAAGGCTGGCGAGAGCGTGCTGACAAAGGTGAGGCAGGAGAAGAATGATCTTCAAGATGCCAACACCAAGCTGGGTGTTGAACTGAAAGATGTTCGTGCCCAGCTGTCGGACTCCGTTAAGGAGAATCAGCGGCTTCGACGCGGCATATTTAGTAAGTGCTTGAACGAACTTTGAAAAAAAAGTTCGGCGAGGAAGTCGACTTAACAGAGTAATGTCTGTAGGTATGCTAACAGGTCGTCCTGCAGAGGAGATGCCCGGTTCTACGGGCGACCTTCTTCCCGAGCTCTCGCAACTGCACGAGCGAGTTCGACAGGCGATGCAAGGCGTTACCCAAGCCTTATGGCCATCCCTCTCCATGCCCGAGGGCCTTGGAGAGCTTGCAGAGAAGCTGAAGGGAGCGCGGCGGTGCTTCCGATTGTGGAAGATATCGGTCTATCGTCAAGGTGCTAGGGAGGCCTGGGCCATGGTAAGGACGTGATACACAAAGGCTGACCCGAACCACATGGCCGAGGTCGGACCTGTGGGGCCCGATGGGAAGGAGATCCCTGTAAGCTTAGTATACGGCCAAGTAGAATTGGCCGCAAAGTATTCCCAACAGGATTGTAAATTAAACAGCCTGTTAGATGGTATTGAAGAGGAATACAATCAGTCAGAGTGACTATGTAAATTAATTGACATTTATAATGCCTTCTAGCCAGATTGTAGATCGTTTGTCATGGCCGACCTTTTCGCTTCAACCTCGGGACCTGACGGTCCGGAGTGTGTCCGAATACCCTCGCGGTTATATAAGAACCGGGGTATGCATGGAGACCATGCGTAGGGGTCATTAGTGCTTGAACAGACAAGTGCCCAACTAGTTATGTTATATTACATGGTTAGTAAGAAACATCTTCCAGGGAGAATAGTTCCGTTAGGGGTTCCTTTCCCTGGGAGGCATGCCCTAAAGTGCATGTCCATGCTGCGAAAAGGGACGCGGAAAAAATCATCTGGGGGCCCATAAATAATTAAGTGAAAAGATCATCTTTAGTTCACCGACCGAATATTCCCTTAAGAACGCTAGCTTTCTTCTTCACCCAGTCTGAGGTACACATCCGGCTGACCCGGCAGTAACAATTGCAGAGGTGCTCCCTTTACCACCTAGCCGAACAATCGGGAACGTAGGGGTAAGCACAGGAGCCAGGCAACCCAGCTTGGCCAAAACTTAAGTCATATCGATGCATATAATGGTGAATAAAGGTACATGTGGAAGTGTGACACATGTGTTGGGCATGAAGCCCATATGAATAAGCTTCTGTTGAGAGAAGCCCCCAGTTTTAATGAGCGTGGGTAGCGCGTCACTTATTGAGCCTTTAACGGCTATAATAGAAAGTAAGGGTAGAAGGATAAAAATGTAAGACAGAAAGTATAAAAAATAGACACAGGAAGGAGACGAACACAGAGTCCGGCGCTAGGCATAGAATCTTCGGAGACGGGCTGTGTTCCATGGGTTCGGCTCGGGTCGGTTATCCGATGCGTCTTGCAGGCGGTACGCTCCACCAGTCAGGACTTGGTCAATGATGAAGGGACCTTCCCACTTGGGCTTGAGTTTGTCCTTTTTCTTGTCCGATAGGCGTAGAACTAATTCACCAACGTTGTAATTTTTGTCCCGTACTTCTCTGCTTTGATATCTTCGAGCCTGCTGTTGATAGAATGCGGAACGGGCTTTGGCCATATCGCGCTCCTCCTCCAAGGCGTCCAAACTGTCCTACCGATCGAGCTCGGCTTCTCTTTCTTCGTACATGCACACTCGAGGCGAGTCATGAATTATGTCGCAGGGGCAGAATGCCTCTGCTCCGTACACCATGAAGAATGGTGTGTATCCGGTGGTGCGATTCGTCGTGGTCCGCAGCCCCCAGAGTACGGAGTCGAGCTCCTCTACCCAGTGCGTGTTAGATTCCTTAAGGGACCGCACTAATCTGGGTTTTATGCCGCTCATGATAAGACCATTTGCACGTTCGACCTGTCCGTTAGTTTGTGGGTGATAGACGGAAGCATAATCAAGATTGATGCCCATGTTTTTGCACCAGAGTTTTACCTCATCGGCCGTAAAGTTTGTGTCGTTATCAGTGATGATGCTGTGAGGGACACCATAACGGTGTACGACCCCAGATATGAAGTCTATCACCGGTCCGGATTTGGCCGTCTTAACAGGCTTGGCTTCTATCCATTTGGTGAACTTATCCACCATGACCAGTAAGTATTTTTTTCTTGTGGGTTCCACCTTTAAGGGGTCCCACCATGTCAAGCCCCCACACCAAAAAGGGCCATGTTATGGGGATAGTTTGGAGGGCGATGGGTGGCATATGACTTTGGTTTGCAAAAAGCTGGCAACCGACACATCGTTGGACTAGGTCTTGAGCGTCTGCCCGGGCCATCGGCCAATAAAAGCCTGTACGGAAAGCCTTGCTTACAAGGGACCGAGCTGCAGCGTGATGACCACCGAGTCCGGCATGAATTTCAGCCAGCAAGTTCCGCCCTTCCTCTTCGGAGATGCACCTTTGAAGGACTCCGGTAGTGCTTTTCTTATAGAGCTCTCCCTCATGGACTTTGTAGGCTTTAGATCACCGCACTATGCAGCGTGCCTCATTTTGGTCCTCAGGGAGTTCCTGCCTAGTAAGGTAGGCTAGGGATGGTTCTGTCCACGGGGCGATGACGGCCATTATTACGTGGGCTGAAGGTGTGATTTCATTGGCAGAGCCTCCAATTGTGTCAGATTGTTCGGCATCGGGCAGTGCGGTTGAGTCCAGGCTGTTATTGCCGGATTCCCCTTCCCATACTACGGATGGATTGGACAGCCTTTCCAAGAATATGTTGGGGGGGACTGCGTCGCGTTTTGTGCCGATGCGTGCCAGGACATCTGCCGCCTGATTGTTCTCCTGGGCTATATGATGAAATTCGAGCCCTTCGAACCGAGCTGACATTTTTAGGACGGCGTTGCGATAGGCTGCCATTTTTGGGTCATTGGCATCAAAGTCTCCATTTATTTGGGATATTGCGAGGTTCGAATCCCCTCGCACCTCTAGGCGTTGAATACCCATGGATACTGCCATCCGAAGACCATGTAGAAGGGCCTCGTATTCGGCTACATTGTTGGAGTTTGTGTACATAATCTGGAGTACATATTGAACTGCGTCTCCTGTGGGGGACATCAAAATGACGCCAGCCCCCAGAACAGCCAACATTTTGAGCCGTCGAAATGCATGATCCAGTTTGAATATGTGTCATACTCTTTAGGGAGTTCGGCCTCCGTCCATTCTGCGACGAAGTCGGCCAAAACTTGCAATTTTATAGCTCGCCGTGGCTTATAAGTTATGTCGAACTGGAGGAGCTCAATGGCCCATTTTGCGATCCGACCCGTTGCGTCGCGGTTGTTTATAATATCATTGAGTGGTACTTCCGAGGCTACTGTTATCGAACACTCTTGAAAGTAGTGTCGCAGCTCCCGGGATGCCATGAATACTGCGTATGCAATCTTTTGATAGTATGGGTACCGTGATTTGCATGGAGTGAGGACAGTGGACACGTAGTAGACCGGCTTTTGAAGGGGGAATTTGTGTCCGTCCGTTTATCGTTCGACGACGAGCACTGCGCTTACAACCTGATGGGTTGCTGTAATGTACAATAGCATTGGTTCGCCAATGTTTGGCGCGGCCAGGACTGGGTTTGTTGCCAATATGGACTTTATTTTGTCGAGTCCGGCCGTGGCGGCATCCGTCCACTCGAAGTGTTCGGTGCGCCGAAGGAGGTGGTAAAGAGGTAGAGCCTTTTCTCCCAGGCGGGAGATAAAGCGGCTTAGAGCCGCCACACATCCTATTAATTTTTGTATTTGTTTGAGGTCCTTTGGGATATCCAGTTGTGTTAGAGCTCGGATCTTGGCTGGATTTGCTTCAATTCCTCTACCGGATACAATGAAGCCCAAGAGCTTTCCGACTGGACCGCCAAAAACACATTTTTCCGGGTTGAGCTTGATGTCATATGCTCGGAGATTATCAAATGTGAGCCTCAAGTCGTCTACTAGAGTTTCGACATGTCTTGTTTTTACGACCACATCATCTACGTATGCTTCCACTGTTCTGCTGATCTGGTTTGCCAGACATGTCTGAATCATGTGCTGATATGTTGCGCCGGCGTTTTTGAGCCCGAAGGGCATTGTATTGAAGCAGAATGGGCCGTATGGTGTGATGAATGCTGTTGCGGCTTGGTCTGACTCTGCCATCTTAATTTGATGATAGCCGGAGTATGCGTCGAGGAAACACAACGAATCGTGTCCTGTAGTGGCGTTGATAATTTGATCGATGCGGGGGAGGGGGAAGGGATCCTTTGGGCAAGCCTTGTTAAGGTCTTTAAAATCAACGCACATGCGCCAGGATTTATCCTTCTTTGGTACCATCACCAGGTTTTCTAGCCAGTCCGGATGTTTTATATCTCTGATGAATCCGGCCTCCAATAGCTTGGCTAGCTCCTCTCCCATGGCCTGTCTCTGAGGTTCAGAGAAACGCCGAAGAGCTTGTTTGACAGGTTTGAATCCTTTTAGCTGTGTTCGGCCAGCCTGCATGGGATTCCTGGCATGTCTGAAGGGTGCCAGGCGAAAATGTTCTAGTTCTCCCGTAGGAATTCTCGCAGTGCAACGTCTACATCAGGGTTTAATTGTGCCCCGATAAAAGTTGTCTTATTGGGGTCCGTTGGATGGACCTGGAATTTGACTATTTCGTCTGCTGGTTTAAAGAAGTGGACTTGGATCTTTTGTCGAGTATCACATCTTTCTTATTCACCGTGGAGCGCAATGCAGTCAGTTCTTCAGCCGCTAGGGCTTCGGATAGTGCCTCAAGGGCCAGTGCGGCTGTCTTATTTTCGGCACGCAGTGCTATGTCCGGATCACTAGCGAGAGTGATGATTCCGTTCGGCCCGGGCATCTTGAGCTTCATGTACCCGTAATGGGGTATTGCTTGGAAGATTGTAAACGCTTCGCGTCCTAGCAGAGCGTGGTAGCCGCTACTGAACGGGGCCACCTGAAACGTGACCTCTTCGGATCTGCAATTATCCGTGTGCCGAACACCACATCTAGTGTGATTTTCCCTGTACAACGTGCTTCCCGACTGGGGATTATTCCTCTAAAGGTTGTGCTACTTCGCTCAATGCGGTTCCAGTCTATTTCCATTTTTTGAAGGGTTTCCTCATAAATGAGGTTCAATCCACTGCCTCCATCCAAGAGTACCTTGGTGAGGTGAAAGCCGTCCACTATTGGACTAAGGACCAGTGCGGCTGGTGCTCGGGCTGTTCGGAATTTAGGTTCATCACTGGCATTAAAAGTAATAGCCGTGTCACTCCATGGGTTTATTGTTGCTACTTGGTAGACTTCGGCGAGGCTGCGCAGTGTTTTTTTTTTCATATTATTTGATGCGAAAGTCTTGAAGACTGTTAAGACTGTACTGGTGACCCTGGGGTGGCTTTTTGCGGCCTCCGGAATTAGGAGATCTTCGCCTATTTTGGCCACCTGCCGGAGTATCCAACATGCTCTAAGGCTATGAGTTGGCGTGGTGCCCTTTGTACTATGAATTTTACAGGGTCCATTAAGCCATCCTTCCAGTACGGTTCCATGCCCTGTAGAGGGTTTTTGTTTTTTGGTGTTTAACCCGGGTGTCTGTCGATGATGCACCCTTTTGTTCCGGACGAGGTTTCTATTTAGGGCCGGATTATCCCAAAATTTTATTTCGGTTTTCCAGGCGCTTTCCATCACACAGTACTTTTGTACTATGGACGCCAAGTCAGAAAGGCGTGTAATATCACAACGACTTATGGCGTTAAGGATTCCCTTGTCCGTGCAATTATTGCAGAAGATTGAGGTTGCGTCTTCCTCGCGGCAGTCCTTTATCCTGTTCATAACCAGGAGGAATCTGGCCCAGTAATGGTGTACTGTTTCTTCGGGCTTTTGCCTGATTTTGGGTAGATCGCTTATGTTCGGGTGGGTGGGTGGAATTAAATCCGAAACCTCACCCGATCTGAGACTCAGAGGCCAAGGAGTTTCCGAACTCTGAATTTTAGGTTCTTGGATGTTATCCAATGAGTCTAGCCCATTGCCTGATTCTAAGTTCAGGTCTTGAGTTATATCCTCCCCTCCGCGGGTATCCGGCCTGGAGGGATCGGGAATCCGGATGCAATTAGTCCTTAATATAGATGTAGGGTCGTCGTACTGCCCTTCTACCACGGCAACGTGATGGGTGACCTGGGGAGAGTTAATCTCTCTTAGATCGGGTTTAGGCCCAACCTTGTCGTAATCTGTAGCGACCCCTAGGGCGGCGATGCGATCCAAGAGCTCGTTCATGGAAGAGAGCTCTGTTGGATCTAACTGCTCGGCAAGTTCCGAACTGACATGAAGATTGCTTTTGATGACCCGAGAGGTCATCGTCGGTGCAGCAGCCGAACAGGCGGTCATAAGGAAACTACCCAGCCAGAGAGTTTGGCCGACAGCCAAAGCTCCCTTGGCAACGGTGCCATCTTTAAAGACGGGATGAGGCATCCTTCCTGATGACGACGGCACAGAGGAACTCTCAATGAAAGCACCAATGTCGGTGTCAAAACCGGCGGATCTCGGGTAGGGTGTCCCGAACTGTGCATATAGGCGGATGGTAACAGGAGACAAGGGACATGAAGTTTTACCCAGGTTCGGGCCCTCTCGATGGAGGTAAAACCCTACGTCCTACTTGATTAATATTGATGATATGGGTAGTACAAGAGTAGATCTACCACGAGATCAAGGAGGCTAAACCCTACAACCTAGCCTATGGTATGATTGTTGTATGTTGTCCTACGGACTAAAACCCTCCGGTTTATATAGGCACCGGAGAGGGTTAGGGTTACACAGAGTCGGTTACAATGGTAGGAGATCTAAATATCCGCATCGCCAAGCTTGCCTTCCACGCCAAGGAAAGTCCCTTCCGGACACGGGACAAATTCTTCAATCTTGTATCTTCATAGTCCAGGAGTCCGGCTGAAGGTATAGTCCGGCTATCCGGACACCCCCTAATCTAGGACTCCCTCAGTGGCCGTTTCCCAGCGCGCCGACACAATGCCTCTTCCTCAGCCTCGCAACTCGTGAGGTGCTGATTGGCGGCTTGCCGACGGGCGAGCGCGATCTCATCGGTGTGGTGATCCGGCGCCAATAGGTACTCCTGCTCGCTGGAAGCGTGCACCCGTTCCATGTACCGCCAAGCGTAGATGAGGCACTTGGGCCCGACTGCACTCAGGGCGTCGGCACGGGCGTCCTCCGCCACCCTCACGGCCCTCGCACGAGCCTTCTGCCAAAGAGCCAATTGCCTGACTCTCTCGGACGCGACATAGGCCTCCCAGGCAGCTTGTTCCGCGGTGCGCTTCTCTTCCTCGGCCTTCTTCTCCGCCTCTATTTTGGCGCGCTCTACTGGAGGCAAAGCCTCCCACAAGGCGACATCCATTTCTTTCCAAAGCTCCTCAAGGCTGGGGGGGCTCGACGGGCGGCGCGGCGTTCTCCTCGTAGCGGGGAGCCGACGCGTCCTCCGGCGCGCGTGCTAGCGAGATTGGGAACGCCGACGCGTCCACCTCGACACATCGCGGTGAGGAGCGGAACGCCGACGCGTCCTCCTCGACTAGTGGCGGTGAGGAACGGAACAGCGACGCGTCGCGTCGCGGCAAGGAGCGGAAAGCCGACACATCCTCCTCGAGTAGTGGCGGCGAGGAACGGAACGGCGACGCGTCGCGTAGCGACGAGGAGCGGAACACCGACGCGTCCTCCTCGACTAGTGGCGGCGAGGAACGGAATGGCGACGCGTGACCGTCCGCGCGGTGCAGCGAGGGGCTCCTAGGGCTTGGGAGGGACGATGCCATGGTAGTCGACGTGAGAGGGTGGGGGAGGAGAGAGCGATGAACGTGAACGTGAGGGGGAGGAGATAGCGATGTCGTGGGAGGCGCAATATTTATAACGAGCAATGGCACACCTACGTAAGATATGGACTGAGCTGCACTGACTTAACTGCAGGTACAGTTGCGTCACTGACATGTGGGCCAGACCCCTATTGGGCCCATATGTCAGTGACGCAATGCACCTGCAGTTAAGCAACAACTACGCGGGCATATTTGTTGGAGTAAATTACGGGGGAGCGAAGGGGTGGAAATATTGCTGGTCACAACGGATTGGACGAGCGTGGGGGGAGGAGAGTCATGCATGCAGATTTTTTCACACGGGGTGGAGTGGTGGGACCGCCAGAGGGAGAAGGAGAGTTTGGCAGGCATATTGTTTCCACACATGGAGAGGAAAAGATTTGGAGACGAACGGGCTTCCTGCAGGTATGGGGAACGGTGCATAATAAGTCATCTTGCATGCTGGGCTAGGTATAGTCTCAAGTCATTAAAAACAAACAAGCCCCACACATGTTCATATTTCAAGGTGCACTAAATTATTGCATGCGTTCATTAAGGCTGGCCATAATGGTGGTATCTTAGCTGGTATCATGCACACGGGAATAGCAACCATGCTGATGTGGCAAAGAATTAAAGAAGAGAGGGGGGTTAGAGTAACTAGTGTTCATGCATGCATTGGTAAACACATTTTTTTGTGGTGAACGACAACACTGAGTACTTTTGCAGACTTCAAAAACTATTCCACAATGTGTCAACATTCACAATGTCAAATCAATATTTTTACACTCATTATAAAACGTAGTTCTTATACTCATTATAATCAGTACTCCCTTCGTCTAGGTGAGCAAGTCATCTTAGATTGTGCACTGTGACCAAGGAGGAGGGGAAAACGAGAGATCTTAATGTCTATTTGCTAATTAATAGCATTGCATGCAATGAACTAACCACTGCATGTCATGTTTGGTAGTCTCAAGTCATTAAAAGCATGCACACCCACATCTCGTATTGGTTGATATGTCAAGAAACAAGAAACGAGGTAGAAGTTAATGCACCGCGCCTAAGTCTTTTGGGAGTATTGTAGATATTGATATTTTTAGTATAAATTTGGTCGTGGGATTTCATTGATGCCTGTCAAAGCATTGACATGTCTGCTATGCGTGACCTGAAGATGAAAGCGTTGAGCATCTCGAAGTTGATCAACAATCTTCAATTGTCAAAGATTAGCCGTTCGGCTAATAAGGTGGCACACTTAATCGCTAAGTATAACTTTGACAATAGATTAGATGGTATTCTTGTAAATAACGTACCGCCCTGTGTGGTGAATATTGCATCGAATGAGTGTAGTGGTGTGGCTGGTTAATTAATATAAGGTGGTGTTCAAAAAAAGTATAAATTTGGTCAAACACTTTGCAAACGGTTGACGGGAGTAAAAAGGACCAGAGGGAGTATCATGCATGTGGAGTAGGCAAAAAAATTGCTTGTCTAAAAAATGGCAAAAAAAATTGCTCATTTATAGCCGGTCGAAGTCTCAAAGGGCGCGACCACGCGAGGGAGGCGAAAGTCGTGGGAGGCGCGACGTTTGACGGAATTAAGCGAAGTTACATTCACGCGCCGGCATGGCGTGCGAACAGGCAGAAGCTATACCGTTAGGCCTACGATATGGGTCTAGTAGACATGACATCTAGTGGGTCCCGCATAGTTCTCGAGAACTCTTTGGGGGCTTGCAGCCATTTATCCACCGGGCAAGCCAGCAACCCCACGCCGTTCGCATGCCCTACTCGTCCACGTCTTCTACCTTACAACAGTTTGCTCCCAGTCGTCCTGTCCTTTCACATTAGTTTGCTCCCAGTTTTTTTTGCGGGGTACAACAGTTCAACTTCTCCTAACAATCCTCCAAAATCCATGGCTTCACAAATATCCATGGTCGCCACTGAGTACCAGGTTAGAGCCATCACCGGCGATCAGTTCATCATCATCTACACACGTGGATCCGAGACGGTGAAAGCATGGCTTGCTCGCTTCCTACGCATGTTCAACAGTTCAACGGATGAGTGGGTCGCTGGGCTAGATGTTGAGTACACCATAGTCCTGGAACGAGAGAAGGATCTAAAGGACGAAGAGAGGAAGAATCCCGCCGTGATCCATGTTTGCGTACATAATGTTTGCTTGGTATACCACATATGCCATGCCGACGTTGAGTGCCAGGATTTTAAGAACTTCCTCAAGGACAAAAGAGTGAAATTCGTTACTGTAGGCTTTAAGAACGACAGTGACGTCCTGCATCGGATAGGTCTCGTTGTAGGCCAGCCCTTCGATCTCCTGAAGGCAAGCCTGGTATCCTCCTCTCAACCTTCAATGTTGACCATGGCAGCAGCCATGATTGATCCTTCGTACGCTAAACTGAAGAAACCTCATCACGAGTTTCATCATGCATGGGAGTCAAAGACACTAGATGAATATCACATCTTGTATGCAGCAATGGATGCCTACCTTTGTTTAAATATCTACAAGGGTTGGATGAAGAAGCAGAGCCCAGTGTCCGGTTCAAGCAAAGAAGCGTCGGCGAAGAGGAATAGGAAGAGGGACGAGGACGAAGTCGAGGACGTGGACTCGGACTCCAAGTAGGTGGCGGTGCCGTCGCTCATGCTGGTTCTACTGCAGTGTCAAGCGGACTAGTTGCTTATTAGTTTATTTTCAAGGGTGTGTTGTGCTGAGGCCCCAGCAGAACTATTTTATGTTCTTTCTCGTTATTTGAACTCTTTAGTACGTACAGTAGTACTAGTACTATGTCTTACTACTGTTCTTCTTGCAGTTGGTACTACTGCTCGTATCTTCGTGTTCCTACTGTACTTATTATGATTGTACTAGTAGTATAATTTGGGTCAGTCAATTTGTGAAAGAAGTTTGACGGAGCGAAGGAAGAAGACGGCAGAAGAGGTGGAAGAAGCCCTTCTAGCCATCCATGTTGCATCAAACACCTCACATGAGTCGACTGACCAAAATTGCTCCTTCAGATTGTAGGATCCACGTGGCATTCAAGGTCTCGAAGGTAGATTCCGCGTCCGCACCCGGTTTGCGGGCTCGACGCGCGTGCGACTGGGTTCCGCTGCGACAGCCATCATGCGCGCCTCCTCCGCGCGGGCGGAGATGACAATGACACGCTAGTTCCACCTCGCCGGCGTGATGGAGCACGTGCTCGTCCTCCTCTTTGTATGCTGCGTGCATAGACGCGGCTCCACCAGCTGCTCACGTGCTTGGCAGCACGGCGGCATCGCGAGGAGGGACTACAGACGACGTGAGCAGGCCAGCCTTCGGCTTCATGGCACAGGGATGGCGGCGACACGGTGGTGATGGACGAGAAATTGTTGGCCGGAGCAGGCGGGCGCCGGCATGCGCAACAGCGGCGGCGGCATATTGATGAGTGCGCGTGTGGGAGCTTACTTTAGTTTTATATATAAGGTTGGTCAAGATTAAAAGAAAACCGTGCTAGTACACATAAACATTAGACTTAGGCAGCGATTTTATTAGTTAGTACGACAGCCACGATACGGAATCCTGTGCAAGCGCGTGAACCGCGGTCGCGCGGTCGATCGAACGGTGCGTCACCGTGTCGCGCTCGAAGGACATCCACCGAACCTTTTTGTGTGTGTGAAAACAATCCTCGAATATTACTCAACTTTTTTTCCTGTGAAAGTTCTTGACGCTGCAATATTTCCATATATTTGAATTTAGCTCCAGTTCATGGTTATTTGGATTTGGACGTTTTATGTGCGCCCTAGTTTTTTTAATACTGATTTTGTGTGTGTGACTAAGAGAGAATGTGTGTATTTGTCCATATGTGTGTTGTGGCGGAAGGGCAATGTGGAGACGGTGTAAGTGTGATACAGACATAGAGAGGTGTGAATGTGCAAATGATCATGCATGAGTGAGACATAGACAGATGCCGATACGTTGTGTATACATGAGAGAACGGTCTTCTAGTTTACTTGTGTGTGTGTGTCTGTGAGAGAGAGAGAGGGAGAGAGAGGGAGAGACATAGAGAGGAGCATCCGTAACACAACAACCATCTATCTCGATTCCTCCGTCCCTCGCACGGTCGCATGCAACACATGCATCAACACGCACATTTTGACACCCTCACACGGCCCCTACCCACCTCAAGGCCCGCACAATCTCTTCAGGAATACCCATTTCTCTCCTTAGGTTTGCTTTCTCTCAATATCTGACACACACACAGAGACACACACAGCACAACACACACACACACACTCCCCCGAGCACACAATTCATCCCCATCCAAGGTTATAGGGCGACCACTCTCGCTTGTGCTTCTTTGCACCGCAACATGCACAACACCTCAATCTTCAAAGAGGGCAATGAGTAGATCGAAGACGGCGACCACACCGCGCTAGAGAATGCGGGGTCATTTGGAAGCAGGGTGATGTGATGATGGCTGACTGACTCCTCCCCCCACCCTTTCTCTCTGTTGCACAAAATTACCAATCCCTCTCTTCCCCGCACAAAATTGTCAATCCCTCAACCCACGAGATCCTTCCCCTCTCATCCATGTTTTTCCTTCTCTCTCGTCAAACATGTTGTCTCTTCTCCTTCCACGTATACAGAATCCAGATGCACACGCATCTCATGTATATTACATGTATGCATCTTTCTCACAGACCTAACTTCTTCCTCTGTCTTTCTCTCTCTCTATCTCTCTCTCTCTATCTCGTTAGGTTTGTCTCCTACTCTCTCGTCCACATACATACAATCTTTCCCGCCCTATCTGCTCCATCTTCAAAAGCTCTCTCTGCATGTTTCATTCACACATTAGGATATGTCAAAATGTTGCTTCTATAATGGCTGATGTAGAGTTATGGTTGTTCTTGTTGCATCCTACAAAGTAAAAACTATGAAATGCATTTAGATTCTCATTTGACTGGGATTATTTGAGTTTGAGCATGTTGTGAAGTACTATAGACCTTGTATACATCTTGGGATTCGACAATGATTGTAACTATTGAATTGTATAGACCATTACATTCGAAGTCAATAGCCTAATATATTTATTTCACAATTTCAACAAATGATTAGTTCACCACAAACTAAGAAAACAAATGTGTACTCCCTTCGTTTTTATTTAAGTCCGCGTATTAGCATTGGTCAAAGTCAAGTTTTGTAAACTCTCAGAAAGCTTATAACAAAAATATTAACATATGCAGTAACAAATAAATACCATTAGATTCATTATTGAATGTACTTTCACATCATACATATTTGTTATGGTAAATGTTTATATTTTTCTATAAACTTGGTCAAACTTTAGGAAGTTTGACTTCGGTCAAACCAAATATGCAGAGTTTACTACAAATACTCGCTAGTTGCTTAGCCGAATCACTCAACACGCCACACAGGGAGTCCAGTGTCACAAAATTTTGAGGTCGGCGGGAAAATCTCCCGCGACCCTGATTCGAGCAGTGGGAAGTTACCATCATAGCCTTCGGAACAGGGCTACGGATGATGCTTGATAGGGGGCTGTTTTCGTAACTTCGGGTTCACCCTACCCAGCCAACCCCACCCCAGCACCGAGAGTAGTACACCTGAATACTCCCCAATTTCTATCCCCACCGCAAAATAGACTTATCCACGGCACCGCAGCCATCATGCTCCTCCCCTTTACATCAGCGCACTCGTCCACCGCAGCGCATCTGCCTCATCGACGACCTCGTACGCCGCACTGGAGCCGGTCCACCGTCGTCGTCGTACACGAAGCCTCTTCCCCAACATCGTCTTCCACGGTCTCAGATCTGCTTCTCGGAAGCCGACGCCAAGCACAGAAGTACCACCGTCATGGACAATGAACTGACTCCCGTTGTCGACCATGACTCGCAGAGGCCGCCGCGACCATCTTCTCCTCCTCGATTGGTAATGTGTGTATTGAATCACTTAGCAGTACATGTGCAGTTCCAATTTTGTTCATACCTACCCTTCAAATTTCCTGGGTGCTATTGTTCCCGTAAAAGTAATTGGTTATAGCCTCCATTGTCCAACAGAATATCAGCTTGTAATTGTGTGTCGCTCCAGTATCGCGCTGTGCTTGGGTAGGTTTTTCATCTACAACCAGTAGTGTGGCAAAGGATGGAAAGGTTTTTAGAACTAGCAAAATGCCCATGCGTTGCACGCATCAAGATGCATTTGTATGAGTAGTTTATCTTGTTGGAGATGCTCTAACATGGCAGACGAGTGCTTTAATGTTTCCCACAAGATGAGCGAGTATTACTAGTAGTATATATTTCTTGCCATGTTGAGATTTTAAAACCACGAGTGCGAACATGCAGAGGAGCAATGAAGACCAAACACGGGATTTTCGGGACATCTTCAAGGAGCGTGGCAAGTTAAAGAGGAGCTGCACCGAACCTGTAAAACGAGCTTTGGTAAGTAACACTGAGGGAGTCCTGGATTAGGGGGTGTTTGGATAGCCGGACTATACCTTCAGCCGGACTCCTCGACTATGAAGATACAAGATTGAAGACTTCGTCCCGTGTCCGGAAGGAACTTTCCTTGCGTGGAAGGCAAGCTTGGCGATACGGATGTGTAGATCTCCTACCATTGCAACCGACTCTGTGTAACCCTAGCCCTCTCGGGTGTCTATATAAACCGAAGGGTTTTAGTCCGTAGGACGAACAACAATCATACCATAGGCTAGCTTCTAGGGTTTAGCCTCCTTGATCTCGTGTTAGATCTACTCTTGTACTACCCATATCATCAATATTAATCAAGCAGGAGTAGGGTTTTACCTCCATCGAGAGGGCCCGAACCTGGGTAAAAACATCGTGTCCCTTGTCTCCTGTTACCATCCGCCTAGACGCATAGTTCGGGACCCCCTACCCGAGATCCGCCGGTTTTGACACCGACATTGGTGCTTTCATTGAGAGTTCCTCTGTGTCGTCACTTTTAGGCCCGATGGCTTCTCCGATCATTAGCAGTGATGCGGTCCCGGGTGAGACTTTTCTCCCCGGACAGATCTTCGTATTCGGCGGCTTTGCACTGCGGGCCAATTCGCTTGGACATCTGGAGCAGATCGAAAGCTACGCCCCTGGCCATCAGGTCAGATTTGGAAGTCTTAACTACACGGCTGACATCCGCGGAGACTTGATCTTCGAAGGATTCGAACCACAGCCGAGCGCGCCGCACTGTCACGAAGGGCATGATTTAGCTCTGCCGGCGAACAGTGTCTTGGTGGCCGCGCCTGCATCGGCCCCGACCCTTAGTTTGGAGCCGATTGCGCCGATCGAGGACGGGTGGTTGGACGCCGCCTCGGAGGCTGAAATCTCTACGGCGATCGAGCCGAACACCAGCTTTGTCCCTTGCAAAGCCCGTGACTCCAAGGTGCCGGACTCCTCTCCGGATTCCGAGCCCCCCGCGCCCCTGCCGATCGAATCTGATTGGACGCCGATTATTGAGTTCACCACCGCGGACATCTTTCAGCACTCGCCTTTTGGCGATATTCTGAATTGACTAAAGTCTCTCTCTTTATCAGGAGAGCCCTGGCCAGACTACGGTCAGCAGGGTTGGGATGCGGATGATGAAGAAATTCAAAACCCACCCACCACCCACTTTGTAGCCACTGTCGATGATTTAACCGACGTGCTCGACTACGACTCCGAAGACATCGATGATATGGACGCCGATGCAGGAGACCATCAGGAATCAGTGCCTATAGGGCACTGGAAAGCCACCTCGTCATATGACATATACATGGTGGATACCCCAAAAGAGGGCGATGGCGATGGAACAGCGGAGGATGACCCCTCCAAGAAATAACCCAAGCGCCAGCGTCAGCGGCGCCACTCTAAATCCCGCCAAAGCAAAAACGGTGATTCCGGCACAGGAGATAATAATACTCCTGATAGTGCCGAAGAAACCCCCTCCAGCAAAACTCAGCACGGGAGGACGGAGAAGCCATCCCTCATGAGAGAGCGGCAGACAGAGAGGTCGAGGATGATAATTACATGCCTCCCTCCGAAGACGAGGCAAGCCCCGACGACGACGAATTTGTCGTGCCTGAGGATCCCGTCGAACAAGAGCGCTTCAAACGCAGGCTTGTAGCCACGGCGAGCAGCCTCAAGAAAAAACAGCTAGAGCTTAGAGCTGATCAAGACTTGCTAGCTGACAAATGGACGGAAGTCCTAGCGGCCGAAGAGTATGAACTCGAACGCCCCTCCAAGAGCTATCCAAAGCGCAGGTTGCTACCCCAATTAGAGAAAGAAGCACCTACATCACCAGCGCATGATGCGGCCGACCGGCCACCACGTGGCCGTGACAAAGAGGCCTCTCGGCCCTCCAATCAAGCCGCACCCCGGCGCCGCTTTAAAAATACCAAGGCACGGGGGAATGCGCCAGACCTGCGAGATATATTGGAGGACAAGGCAAAGCAAACAAGGTCGATCTATGGATCGCGTGAGCGCCCCACAACACGTGACGGTAATCGTCACGCCGAATACAGTAAATCCGGCTGGGCCGAACACACTAGACAAAGCTCGCTTGAGTTACGTCGTGATATAGCTCAATTCAGAGGTGCCGCACACCCACTATGCTTCACAGATGAAGTAATGGATCATCAAATCCCAGAGGGTTTCAAACCCGTAAACATTGAATCATATGATGGCACAACAGACCCTGCGGTATGGATCGAGGACTATCTCCTCCATATCCACATGGCCCGCGGCGACGATCTACACGCCATCAAATACCTCCCACTCAAACTTAAAGGACCAGCTCGGCATTGGCTTAATAGCTTGCCAGCAGAATCAATTGGTTGTTGGGAGGACCTGGAAGCCGCATTCCTTGACAATTTCCTGGGCACTTATGTGCGACCACCAGACGCCGATGACCTAAGCCACATAATTCAGCAGCCAAAGGAATCGGCCAGGCAATTCTGGACACGGTTCCTAACCAAGAAAAATCAAATCATCGACTGTCCGGACGCAGAGGCCCTAGCGTCCTTCAAGCATAATATCTGCGACGAGTGGCTTGCCCGGCACCTTGGACAGGAGAAGCCAAAATCTATGGCAGCCCTCACGACGCTCATGACCCGCTTTTGTGCGGGAGAAGACGGCTGGCTGGCTCGTAGCAATAACATAACCAAGATCCCTGGTAATTCGGATACCAAGGACAACAGTGCCAGGTTGCGTCGCAACAAGCACAAGCGCCATGTTAACGGAGACAATACAGAGGATACGGCAGTTAATGCCGGATTCAGAGGCTCTAAACCCAGTCAGCGGAAAAATCCATTCAAAAGAAATACTCCGGGCCCGTCCAGTTTGGAAGGAATACTCAACCGCTCGTGCCAGATACGTGGCACCCCCGAAAAGCCAGCCAATCACACCAATAGGGATTGTTGGGTGTTCAAGCAGGCAGGCAAGTTACATGCCAAAAACAGAGATCAGGGGCTACATAGCGACGACGACGAGGAGCCCCGGCCGCCGAACAGTAGTGGACAGAAGGGATTCCCCCCGCAAGTGCGGACGGTGAACATGATATACGTAACCCACATCCCCAAGAGGGAGCAGAAGCGTGCGTTAAGGGACGTATACGCGATGGATCTAGTCGCCCCGAAGTTCAACCCATGGTCCTCCTGCCCGATCACTTTTGATCGAAGGGACCACCCCACTAGCATCCGTCACGGCGGATTCGCCGCATTGGTTCTCGACCCAATCATTGACTGAACCTGCTTTATCAGGATACAGTGCGGAAAATGGGCTTTGATCCTTCGAGGAGTAAACCCACTAAAACGACCTTTAAAGGCGTCATACCAGGTGTAGAGGCCAACTGTATAGGCTCAGTCACACTTGAAGTGGTCTTCGGGTCACCGGATAACTTCCGAAACGAGGAATTAATCTTCGACATAGTCCCGTTCCGCAGTGGCTATCATGCACTGCTCGGGCGAACCGCATTTGCCAAGCTCAATGCGGTACCGCATTACGCATACCTCAAGCTCAAGATGTCAGGCCCTCGAGGAGTCATTACGCTCAATGGAAACACCAAACGCTCTCTTCGTACGGAGGAGCATACGGCGGCCCTCGCAGCGGAAGTACAAATCAGCCTCTCAAGGCAATTTTCCAACCCGGCCACTAAACGTCCGGACACCGTCAAGCGTGCCCGGACTAACCTACAGCAAGACTGCCTGGCACATTGTGAGCAGGTGTAGCAATGCGGCCCCAACCCCAGCCCTCATGAAATTGCGAAACCAGTACTGCGCGTACATAACTACGCTCTGGAAATACCATGGGGACAGAGGGAGGGGCACCATCACGGCACGCCCAAAGCACGGCTTAAACCGCACTAGGGGCTGCCGATTTCTTACTTTTATCTTACTTTCAGGACTCCATTCTTCGGAAGGCCTAAGCCGGCAGTACAATTGCCGCACAAACGATGCAAGAACCAGGGAAGAAGAAAACCACGCCGCACTATGGAACTCTAAGGTGGTCTCTATAATGAGCAGCATACCTGTTTTGCATATCATTCCACAGTCCGCCCCTGGATAGGACATGTCAAATAGTCCCACATTTTGCTTATCGCACCATTTGTATCGTTCTGCTTTGATCGCAGCTTGTTCAAATAAACAATGCATAGCTTTTGTCTATTACTGTATTACTCTTTTTTTAAGAATACATGTTCATTAATGACATGCCGCACCCGTACACTTTGGTACGGCCAATACACCAGGGGCTTAAGTACCCCACAACACGGTGTGAGAAGTCCGAACACTTTCACAAGTGCGGCACCCCGAACTTATAGCATTATATGCATCGGCTCCGAATCATGTCTTGGGTCAAATGTTGGGTTTGCCCGGCTCCTATGTTTTGGTACCTTACGTTCCGTCGTATCGGCTAAGGTAGCGCTAGGAGAACTACTGTGATTGTGCCCCAGTTGAGTTGGGCTAAAGCACCTCAGTAGAGAAAGCTAAAACTGACCGTCATGATAAGGCGAGAGCTGGTCGCTGTTCGAGAGGTTTTCGAGTCCCTAAAGACTTATGCCGCTTAGAGCGAGGAGTCGGCTTTGTCCGGCCCAGGCGTGGATAACGCCCCGAACTCGGTCTTCTGAACACTAGGGGCTTCGCCGAAATTTAAAATTATAGAATTCTATGGCTAAGTGAGAGTGTTCAAGCATTATAGTCCGATTGCATTGTTTTTTGTGTTGAGCGCCTCCCTCGAAGGTCCCAAGAATGGGAAAAAGAGCGCTCAAGTTTATCCCGAACACCCCAGCACTCGTGGCATGGGGGCAGAAGCCGACGACTCGCCATCTCTCAAAATTTGATAAACGGCCGCATAGAAGGTAATATTTTAAATTCAAAAGGCATTGCTTAGCACACATGAACAAGTTTTCAGTTCACAGGACAAAATAAACAAGTTTTACTCAAAAATTACATCTTTCGAGCATTCGTCCGGCATAAGGCGGGCGCCTTCCAGAACGCCCTTATAGTACATCTCGGGGTGGCGATGCTCCTTACCCGGCGGCGGCCCGTCCTTCACAAGCTTCTCCGCATCCAGATTTCCCCAGTGCACCTTAGCACGGGCAAGCGCCCTACGGGCACCTTCGATGCAGACGGAGCGCTTGATGACTTCGAGCCTTGTACAGGCCTCCACCAGCCGTCTCACCAGCCCGAAGTAGCTCCCAGGCAGAGCCTCTCCAGGCCACAACCTAACTATGAGGCCCTTCATGGCCTGTTCGGCCACCTTGTGGAGCTCGACCAGTTGCTTCAGCTAGTCGCTCAAGGGCACAGGGAGTCCAGCCTCAGCATACTGAGACCAGAACACCTTCTTTGTCGAGCTGCCCTCCTCAGCTTGGTAGAATGCAGAGGCATCGGACATGCTGCGGGGCAAATCTACGAATGCTCCTCGAGAGCTCCGGATTCGGGTAAGTAACAAGTAATTGACTTTCACATGCTTGCTTTGCATAAAGAAATCCTTACCCGCCGCTATCTTCTTCATTGCCTCAACCTCCTGGAGGGCCTTCTGGACTTCGGCTTTGGCAGACTTGGCATTCTCAATGGCCGCCGCGAGCTCGGACTCTCGGGTCTTTGAGTCAAGCTCCAAACTCTCATGTTTTTTCATGAGAGCCTGGAGCTCTTTCCGCACCTCGCCAACCTGTGCCTCATGCTTCTCCCGCTCGGTGCGCTCCGTGGACGCCCTCTTCTCGGCCTCGGACATCGCTTGCTTAAGGGTTGCCACCTCCGTTGTGGCCCCTACAATAGCCACGTTAGTCCTGTCACTTTTTTGCAATTGCACCTTTTTATATTTAATAAGGTATTTCTTACCTTCTTTGTCCTCGAGCTGCTTCTTGGCAAGGCCGAGCTCTTGCTCGGACTGCTCGAGGTTCTGCTTTAGCGTGTCCACCTCCGCAATCAGTGCGACGGACGCCAGCAGTGAAGCCTGCATACGCATATTGACTTACTTTTGTTAGACTCCTACGAATTTTATTAGATCATCTATTCGGCTTTTCTTTCCGAACGCCAAACAGAGCATCAGGGGCTACTGTCTATGCGGTAATATTTCTACCTATTTTTTACATACCTCAAAGCCTGTTAAAAGGCCGGCACAGGCTTCGGTCAGCCCACTCTTGGCGGACTTAACTTTTTGAACCACCGCACTCATAATGGTGCGGTGCTCCTCATAGATGGAGGCGCCTTTAAGCACCTCCAGTAAATTGTCCGGCGCCTCCGGTTGGACGGGGGCCACCGGCTCAGTGGGCTTGCTCCTCTTGGAAGGAGGTCGCCCGCTGGACTCTGGAACCTTTGAAGGTTCCGGAGCGGTGTCCGGCCTAGGTCCAGAGTTAGAGCCCTTAGGGGTTCTATCCCCTTGGAACCTCCTGGGACGCCACCTCGGCGTCATCCGTAGGGCGGGGGGAGGTAGCTGTCGGAAGAGAGTTTATGTCCGACGAGTCCAGGGAACCGCTCGATGACACGTCGAGCCAGTCTTTGGGTGGACTGCATAATCATATTCGACGTAAGGAAAAGCTGTGCAGTAAAGGAATACTATGACTAACTCTGGTATCCGGATACTTACAATTTCACCAGGGGCTTAGCCCTGTGCAGCCACTCCTCTTCGCCATCGTCGGCGTTGGTGGAGTAGTCCGGAAGAAGGGTTTTCCCCTTCTTGGACCCTCCGGCCTCCCCAGTTGGGGCGGCCTTCCTTTTCTTTCCTTCCCCCGCTGGAGGGGGAGGGGTATCTTCTTCCTCCTCGTCGTCTTCACAGGAGGATTGCGTCTCGGAGTCGTCGGGCGATGAATCCGACACCACCACACGACGGGCACTCTTTCAAGTCCCCGTGGCCTTCTTCATGGCCTTCTTCTCTGACACCACATAGGGTGCCAGAACCAGTAGCCTTGCCAATAGAGCATCCGCTGGGTCTTCGGGCAAAGGGGCCGGATAGTCGATCTGTCCGGACTTCACCTGCCAATCCTGTCAAAGGAAAGGGAGCTTAGATCCCGCATAAAGTCAAAACTATGAAAAGCTAAAATACCCTGTAAAAGGTAAAAACAGCTTACCGCACTAGCGTGACGCTGCGTGCTGAATCCGTGATCCTCGGTAGCGGATGAGGGGGCCTCGGCGCCCTTGAATAGCACCTTCCAGGCATCTTCGTACGTCGTGTCGAAGAGCCTGCTTAGAATTGGGTGCTGCGCCGGGTCGAACTCCCACAGGTTGAAGGCCCGTTGTTGACACGGGAGGATCCGGCAGATGAGCATAACCTGGACTACGTTGACAAGTTTAAGCTTCTTGTTCACCAGGGTTTGGATGCATGTTTGCAGTCCAGTCACCTCTCCTTTGTTGCCCCACGACAGGCCCGTCTCTTTCTAGGACGTGAGCCACGTAGGGGGTCTGGATCGGAACTCGGGGGCTGCGACCCATTCAGGGTCACGTGGCTCGGTGATGTAGAACCACCCCGACTGCCACCCCTCAGGGTCTCCACGAAGGAGCCCTCGAGCCATAGGACATTGGGCATCTTGCCCACCATGGCGCCTCCGCACTCCGCCTGGGTGCCACGCACCACCTTTGGCTTGACATTGAAAGTCTTGAGCCATAGGCCGAAATGGGGGCGGATGCAGAGGAATGCCTCGCACACGACGATAAACGCCGAGGTATTGAGGACAAAGTTTGGGGCCATATCGTGGAAATCTAGGCCATAGTAGTACACGAGCCCCCGGACAAATGGGTGGAAAGGGAAACCCAGTCCGCGGAGGAAATGGGGGAGGAACACCACCCTCTCATGGGGCCTTGGGGTGGGGACGAGCTGCCCCTCTTCGGGAAGCCGGTGCACGATGTCGTTAGACAAGTATCCGGCCTTCCTCAGTTTTTTGATGTGTCCCTCCGTGACGGAGGAGACCATCCACTTGCCTCCTGCTCCGGACATGGTTGGAGAAGGTTGATGTGGGGAGTGCGGACTTGGGCGCTGGAGCTCGAGTGCGCGGAAATGGATAGGCAAAGGAGGAATAAGGCGTGGATGAGAAAGGTGGATCCTTATCCCCTTATATGGGCGGACGCAACTAAGCGTCCCCACCCGCCTGGTAAAACTCGCTTATCTCCCAAGCGACGTAATCAATGGCCGTTTGGGTTACCCACGCCCGTATTGATGGGAATCCCGGAATAAGGGGACACGATCTCTGCTTTGACAAGACGTGCCAAGGAAACCGCCTCGCATAACACGCTGAGGTGGGACAATAAAACGATTCGAATAAAGGCTTGGCCGTGGTGTGATGTCATGCTACGGAATACGTCAGCAGATTAGATTGGTGTAAATATTATTCTCTCTATGGCAATATGTGGAAACTTATTTTGCAGAGCCAGACACTATCCTTGTGTTTGAAATCTTTAGTGAAGTGCTCGGAGGAGGAACCCGCCTTGCAATGCCGAAGACAATCTGCGCGCCAGACTCGTCGTCATTGAAGCCTGGTTCAGGGGCTACTGAGGGAGTCCTGGATTAGGGGGTGTTCGGATAGCCAAACTATACATTTAGCCAGACTCCTGGACTATGAAGATACAAGATTGAAGACTTCGTCCCGTGTCCGGAAGGAACTTTCCTTGGCGTGGAAGGCAAGCTTGGCGATGTGTAGATCTCCTACCATTGTAACCGACTCTGTGTAACCCTAGCCCTCTCCGGTGTCTATAGAAACCGAAGAGTTTTAGTTCGTAGGACGAACAACAATCATACCATAGGCTAGCTTCTAGGGTTTAGCCTCCTTGATATCGTGGTAGATCTACTCTTGTACTACCCATATCATCAATATTAATCAAGTAGGAGTAGGGTTTTACCTCCATCGAGAGGGCCCGAACCTGGGTAAAAACATTGTGTCCCTTGTCTCCTGTTACGATCCTCCTAGATGCACAGTTCGGGACCCCCTACCCGAGATCCGCGGTTTTGACACCGACAAACACCCTTTCAATTACTTTTGTGTAGCCTCATGTTCTTCGATGTGTATGTGTTGTAGTTTCTGTTTCTCTTAAGCGTGGTGTTGTTCAATGTGTAATAAGAAGAGTCTTAATCGTCCTAATGCTTTCGTTTTTAACTTGATGTAGGAAGTGGGCGTTCTCACCTTGTAGTCTGTTTTTATTTATTTATTCCTTTTGAATTCACTTCTCCGAGTTCTGTTTATCCGGCTTCTACTAAATGGATCTAGGTTGCTCTGAGTATTGATCTAAAAAAGAAGTAACTTCATGTCAGGATGCAGTTCCTGCGAGGAGGGAAGTATGGTCAACCTCGAGATCATGTTTCCAAAATGAGGCTAGAATACACACAAGGTGCCAGTTCCCTAATGATGCTGGATTAGACACAAGGTGCAAATTCCCAGATGATGCTGGATTACACACAAGCCAGGTGGAGTCATCAGCTGTTCGTGCCGTCGTGGCATTAGTAAATGCTGAAAGAAAGCATGCAGCAGCCCTTGAGAATGTAGCTGAGTTCCTGAAGAAGCGAAAACAGCAATCAGATGCTCTCTTCACCCAAGCCAACGAAGAGATGGAAGAAGCCAGAAATAATCTAGCAGAGGTAGAGCAGGCTAGGCGTCTCCTGCTATCTAAAACTGTTGTCAATACAAAATTTCCTTCATAATAGCTAGGTTCAAATGTTTATCCAGTCATCATGCCTGTTGTGATTTCCGTGCATCTACTGATGTGGCACAAAATGTTTTTTGGGGTCATGTAATAACAGCAATTACTTTCCAAACAATAACAGATGAAGCATTGGACATGGTATAGTTCACGCGCAAGCCCGACATTCCAAGTTCAACTTCCACATCAAACTCATGTTCACAGATATCTGCACATTCATACATAATGTCCACAACCATGATTCACTTCAAAGCCAAAAAAATGTGAGGAGAGTTATAAATAAAGAAAATCCACTACTAGTTCCTGCTACCAGTGCGAGCACAACAAGTCAAGACCATGCGTAAATTAATTATATTTTAGTCATTTTTTGTGTTCTAAAATGCATGCCGGCTCGCGGAAGGACGTGTTGCCGGCACACGCGCGGATTCAATGAAGGCAGGCGGGGCAGTCTTAAGCTGGTTGCACACGGCGATGAGGCGTGCTCAGCCGGGCCTGCAGCGAGTGCGGCCCACTTGGTCGGCGCGCCGGTTCAATGCCTGCGCTATGAGAGGTCGCGTCCGTGTCAGAGCAATCACTCCCTCCAGTCCTTTTTTGTTTGGGTATAACAAAATCTCGTTTTCCATTCACATTTTACAAGTAAAGTTCGTGGACAAACTTTGACCCAAAGTACGACGGGGACTAGTAAACCAGAATGGAGGTAGTAGTTTTTTTAATCGAAGAAGGGTTTCCCCTTTCGATTTTCATTAACGAAAACCAGCATCTAAATTTAAACCATAGTATTTTCCCTAGAACTACCAGGTTCAACATCTTCCAACATAAACCCATACAACCTCCATCGCAAAAAACAAACAAACCATAGACCCATACGCCAAGGAGGTACGTAGTACTATGAATTCCATTTTTGCTACATACCAATCGTTCTAAAAACTACTTACTACTTATAACGCGCCATTGAAAATCGGAACTCTTAACCCCGCTAATAAAACGATATTTTAAACGTGGCTACTTGATCTGTGGCAACTGGCGAGCCACCGCGCTCCAAGTCGTTCACCTGTGGTCCCGACCATCAACTCCTACAGATCAAATTATCACGCGAGCTGACTATTCCTACAAAGGTGCTCCACCACGTACCCGGTACCCGCGAATGCAGCAATCGTGCCCCTAGGGTTTTAGGGTTTATTTGTTAACGTCGCCTTTACGTAACACTCATGTGTGCGAGACAGCGAGAGGCCGACTGCGTACGTGCGCCTCTTCTCTTCGTATATGTACTCCACCGTTTGTCTGGTGTCCAAAAAATTATAATAACTACTAGCAATGTGCCAATGCGTTGCCACACGATCAAAGTAGATTAATAAAGTGGTGGAGCTAGATGCAGATTACGCCTGGGGCTGTGCTATGTTGAGTGATAAACTTCTATGATTGTCTATGCTTTGCATGAAGAAATTACAAAGGAAGTTGTTTCTAGGCCTGGGGCTATAGCCCTTGCTGCCCCAGGCCTGTCTCTGCCACTGGATTAATACATATTCACCGATTTGATAGAAAAAAAGTCTAGCTTTGAAATACGTATATCACTAAATAATGTTATGTTTCACTCAAAATATATTCCTTTGGCAGTTTTGATGAGATAAGGGAGGAATGTTGTTGGTTTCAAGATTCAAGAAGTGGTATATGTCTAATTTCTACTCTTACTAGCAAGATGCCCGTGCGTTGCACGGAACATCAAGATCTTGTGGGAGAAAAGGATGAACGAGGGAAGGCCTTATCTGCAAATGTGGTGAAGAGTGCGGGTAAATCTCCATATTTTCCTTCCTATCTGTCAGATATAAATCAGACGACCTACATTGCAGGATGGCAGGCCCACCATCATCACCAACTCTATTTTTTATCCCTACTCTTATAATAAGCATTGTCGGTGATGATCGTGTGCCTGCCATCCTGCAATATAGGCCGTCCGATCTATATCTGACGGATAGGAAGGAAACTATGGCAATTTTGCAACAAGATACCCACACCCCTCTCCACATTTGCAAATAAGGCCTTCCCTCGTTCATCCTTTTCCCCCACAAGATAGCTACTCATACAAATGCATCTTGATGTTCCGTGCAACTCATGGGCATCTTTCTAGTTGTTGCAAAAAGCCCATGTGTGTGTGTGAGAGAGAGAGGGAGAGTGGAGGAGGACGGAGTGCATGTGTGACAAAGACACAAGGAGTGTGTGTGCGATAGGTATCAGCTTAAAATGAGGCGATAGTGTGTGTGTGCACGATCGAGAGGGCGTGTCTCAAGAAGAGAAAAAATCTACATAGATACAAGGAGCGATAGAGAGACATGTATGCGATGGTGGAAGCACGAGTGTGCGGGTGTATAAACCTATCTAGAGGCTAGCTAGTCGATAAATGTTTGTGAGAGAAATACGAGTTGGGGTGCGAAAGTGAGAGTTTTGTGCGTGTGAGAGAGAGACGGTAGTCGGGGAGGGGAGTGGAAGCAGGAGTTGTGTGTGTGTCTGTGAGAGAGAGAGAGCGAGAGAGAGAGAGAGAGAGAGGAGACGGTAGTCGGGGTTGTCTGATCGGTAAACAAATGAATGATGTCAGTCTGGGATGGAGACGAAAAGGAGACCGCAACAAATGTTGTGTCTACAGGAGAGATAGAGAGAGTAATTTTAGTGGTATGAGTCATATGTAGAGACATATAGGGTGTGTGAGAGAATCCCATAGAGAGAAAGACAAAGTGAAAGACGAATGGAGACTATGTGTTTGGCGGCAAAAAAGAAAGCTTAGGTACCGAGTGATACCAGAGAACAGTAGAGACGTGAGAGATAATGAAAACCGTGTAATGTATAATGATAGGGAGAGTGTGACACTTCTCAAGGGAGACGTCGAGAGACCATGTTTGTGAGGATAGGAGCAACATGAAGTGAGCGTGCGGGTGAGCTGGAGAAAAGAGAGTGATAGCTACCTGAAGGAGCATGCATGCGAGAGAGATGGGCGTGAAAGGAGTGAACAAAAAAGGGATTCAAATATTTGAATTTGACATGATGATACATGTAATCCATACTCGAACCAAAATTGATCTATCAAACATGCATACTCATATGAATTCACGCACATCTATATTATTTAATATGTAGATATTACTGATCCATACATTTTAGTAGAACATAATTTGGTTAAATTTTTTCGAATTCAACCTTAAGATTTTGAGATCGTTGTATTTGTAAATCATATTATACATATAAAGGAGCAGAATTCTTTGTTGTGCTTTTGAAATTATATATAAAAAATGATGTATATAGAATGTAATTCCAATTGAAAATGGATCGCGCCCAAAAAACTAGAATACAAACGGGATTCGAATTGAGTTGGCACGGTAAACGTGCACTCTACAAAATTTGAACGAAGCAGGGAAAGTCACAGTAACCGCCCGAAACCAAAATCTGCGAGATGGAAATCACTACTGCCTATCCCTGCCACGCAAAGCCTATCTGCTGGATTTCTATAGGTTTCGATAGGGGTAGGTTTGTAATTTCAACTAAATGTGACGTAACCGCCTTTCACCTGGATTCATACACGGTTGGCGCCAAAACACAATGTGTCCTCGACCGAAATCGACTCCCTCCCCGATTCATATTCATACACGGTGGGCGCCAAAAACAAACTCTCGTCGGCAAATATTTGGTGTATGCGAGATTACCGTCCTATCCCCAATTGACTAGTGTTGCTGTGATTAGTAGAAATTTGAAACGTGGGCTAAGTTTGAAAATTTCCTCGCATTTGAGACAAGCGCGCCCTGAATACATGGTTCCCCCTTCCTCTGTACCTCCCTTTTCCCCATTCGTACTCCATGGGCGCCAAAACACCCTCTCCACCCCACCCTCCTCCGTCCGCCGCCGTCCGCCACCCCATCCACCGTCGTCCTCCTCCACCATGCCGGAGCTGATACCCCGACGCCCCCGTCCATTACAAGAGATCGACCTCTCTCATCCATGGCTTCGGACCGGGATCCTTGCATCCCGTCCTCTCGCTTCATCCCGTTGTCGTCCACTTTGTTGGTGCCGCTTCTACGACCGTCTCGTCCACCGCGCCCCGCCGCCACCGTCTAGCCTCCTAGATCTGCTTCCACGTTGCCGGCAGCCATCGCTACCACAGCACCATCAAATTCTCAGCAGATGCGTACACGGCGCCGCACCAGAGGCGGTACTCTTTTGTATCTGCTCAACTTATTTATCGCAACAAGAGAATAGATCGCCACTGCTTTACTCTGATTTCTTGTCTTGGTTGCAAAGTTGCCTTTGTCCAGTTTGCACCTTCAGATCCGCTATGGCACGCTCAACACCATACTCGCAATGCTTATGGTTTCCCCTTTTATATTCCACACTAGTTAAACCACAGTAGACTAAATTTCAAAATTGGGTCAGTCAATTTTTCAGAGCTCGCCGGAGTTCGCCGGTGCGATCGAAGGGGCTCGGGTCGGGACGGTGGTTGTGGGGGCGGTGGTGGGGCCTCGTCGAACGAAGAAACCTCGACACGGGTGGGGGTGGCGGAGGAACACAGGCGGTGGGGCCGGTGGTTCGACCGGCGGCCCTTGCGGTGTTCTGTATGGGAAGCACGGTATGTTCTTGTCAGGAAGGAGAGCAGGGACATCTGCAGTCAACAGCTGATAGAGCTGGCCTGTACGTGATCGATAGGCTTACAATTACTAGCGGCAATACAACACCGTAATTTCCAGCCAGTTCCACTTTCTCGATTTATATATCCTGGTTATGGTGTACCCCTGTTATGTACACTATGATCTGCCTAGTTGTTGTGTGCTCTTGTTATCAAGGTTTGGCAATAAACTCTCTATACAGTATATTATGAACCTATCATCTGCCAGCTATCCTTACTTCTGGAGCCTATTTTTTGTGTACTTGTGCCAGATTATAGAAATGCAAGCACCATATTACAGCACACATGAGCTCTCTCATCAGAATCCAGTGATAGCACACAAGTATTTATAGGGGCGCCCCTATATTAGAATATCATCTGCATTACACAGATAATCTCACAACTATTTATGTTTTCATGGTTCTCAGATATTATACGCAATTACAGTGAATATCATAATCCATGCATCAGAAGAATATTGTGGAACACTGCAATGACTAACAAAATTGGCAGCAAGGCATTGAGTGCCATTCTGGAAGCAATCAAACTCGTACGCTCCCCACCTGTTGATTCTTGTTCAGAATATCATCCTAATGACTATTCTAACCTTGAGGAGTCAAAGGCAGATGGCCTGTCCTGTTCACCCATCAAGGTGCCTGTTCTAATTTGGCAAGGTTTTATTGATTGCGTGTATCTTGCATATGGTGTCTTGCATTTCTTCTACTTTGTTGCACCGCCATCTGCTCAGTTTACTCATCATATAACTCGAGATGCCATGCCCATCCATTATCAATACATATTCCATCTGTCATCATACCATGTTTTTTCACTCAAATGTTGTTCTTGTGCATCAGACATCAAAAAGGAAGAGGGTGATTGCCCAACCTGAAGGAGCACCAGCAAAGTCCTTGAAAAACGTGGTGGTGCCGGAGAAATCAGACAGCGCCCCACTTATATTGGTTGTACAACCAGTGACACAAAACGTAGGACCGACTCCAGCAGACTGTACCCATACTTCACTGGCCACACCACTAGCCCCACCACATAGGACCTGCACTCCAGCAAAAGGTATACCGATTTCATTTGCCATAGCACCAGCTGTACCACAGAAAAATCCCACTCCAGCAAAAAGTACAACAAGTCCACCGGCCGAAGACCTATCCCAACTGTAGAGACGGCCAATTCCTACAGATTGGAACCCCATTCCATTTATTCCCAAATTAAAAGACAATGCTTTCAATGTTGTTAGGGACTACGTGCATATATTCCCATCATGGGAAGATTATTGTGAAGACAAACACCATTTTCAAGGACTTTGCTGGTCTCGTTCCCAGGATGAGGTACTGTCTATGAAATCACATGACAATTTGAACTTCTACTTTTTTGCATGTGCCTTACGGATCTTTTTTGCAGGAAATCTGCTCGAAGAAGAATTCCGGTTTGACAAGGACGACAGGATATCGCAAATATGATGCCCGCTGCTTTGCTCTTGTTAGTACCTATTGTCCTGTATCACTGTACTTGCATACATACCTGGTTCATTATGTGACAGCAGTACGCATGATAGCTTGCTTATCAATTGTTCGCTCCAAATTATCTGATCTGTATGAAGGGTTACATTAGTGTAGAATATATCCAATGCCAATGTTTTTTAGCTCTGCATTGTTCTTGTAAGTACATGCTGCCCTTTATCAGTGTACTTATAATGATAGGTAGTTGTTCACGTACCATCACTCTGCAGCTTATTTTCCTTTGCCCTCCATTTTCTACACATCAGATCTATATTTACTCTTACCATAAGGTTGGTACTGAAGAAGTTTAGCTATGCATTGCTCTTGGTTGTACCTTTTGCCTGTATCACTGCACTTACATTTATAGTTACTTGGTTATGTAGCATCACTCTTCATCTTATCTTAAATATTCTCCATTTTTTCGTATATTATCACATCTATATTTACTCTTAACAAAATGTAGAATAAAGGCAATGCTTTTGAAGAAGATTATGTGGTAAACTTATTGAATTGCCACCCCCCCATCAGCATGGACAAGGCCTTTATAGAGCCTATCTTCACCAATAATGTAAGTTTGTCCATATCAAGCCTTCAAACTTTGTTGTGTATATTTGGTTAGGCATGACTGCAACAGTTGTTTACTTTTGGTGTTTGCGTCAAATTGCTTGTTTAAAGTTTATTATATGTAGTTCATAAACAAAAGTTTGTCCTTCCTCAATTTAAGTTTTCAGTTGTACAACCAAGTTCCTTCTTCGTACCATGTAAATTAAACTATACAAAGCAAGTGATCTTCTTTTGCACTGCATGTATGCTTCTGTCCTTCATCTGTAATCCAGTGGTGTGGTGAACCTACCCACTACAGCATAATGTCATATTCTGCAATGTCTTAACTATGAACAATGTCATATCATTCTACTATTATTTAAACCGTCTCTTTATTTGCCAATCTGAAATGGTATAAATTGACAGCACACTAACCATTGCTACTTATGAGTTCTTGATCTGTAATCCAGTGGTGTCGTGAAGCTGCCAACTCCTTCACAATGTCATTTCCTGCCATGTCTTGACCTGAACAATACCATATTGTGTTAATGCAAATTTAAACTGTGTCACTTTATTCGTCAGTAAGAAATGTGATGAATTGTCAGCACTGATAATTTTATGTGCAAAACCTGTCATCTGTCTGCTTGTTTATCTTTCAGAGTGAGGAAGATATAAGTGTTGAGCAAGCGCAGTCTCATCATCTTGCTCAGCTGCTTGCACTGCAGCTCCCCAGCAGGGCTAACCTTTCTTGAACTCTATTGAAGTGTTGTCGGTTTTGTATATTATTTTGTTGGCGTGTTTATTTGCACTGGTGCCGATCTTTGATGCCCAGCGTATGTAATCTGATGTCTGCTTGTGCTTTATTATCATAGTGGCGAACTTTGATGCCCAGTGGATGTAATATGCCGTAATTTCTTTATTGTATAGTATAGGTTTTTTCTTATTCATGATGCTGCAGTTATTTTACTGTATATATATATATATATCTTGTCTTCGCTGTAAACTGGCCAAACCGTAAAATTACGATACATAATCGGGCCGTCATGCAATGACGATGTAGGTTGGGCCTGAAACGTGCCGATCAGCTCATGGGCCGGCAGCAGCCCGAAATGAACCCCGGCCCATGATTATGCGAATCAAATCACGGGCTTTTAACAGGCCGAAAAATTGTCTCGGTCCTTGTTTGGCCCAATCAGATATCGGCTGCGAGCAGGCCTGATGCAAACCAGGCCGTAGTTAGGCCCAACTATATGACGGGCTTTTAAGAGGCTGAAATTAATATAGGGCCAAAATGTTAAACGGGCCCTTAACAGGCCAAAACAAATATCAGGACGAATTACTAAGTGGGCCTTTAGCAAGTGGTCCCAAAAGCATAGTGTCCAGTTGACGGGCCGAATCTGATATGGGCCATAATTAGGTCCAAAACCTCTTAAAGGGTCGGACCTAATCTGGGCCATAATTTGGACCAGAACATGGTAGGCTTTTAACGGTCGGATCTCATATGGGCCACTATTAGGCCGGGAGCGTGGCAGACCATTAACAGACCGGATCAAATATGGGCCGGCATTTGGCCCAAAACATGGTAGCCAGTTAACGGGCCGGCCTACTAGGGTCCTCAAAATCTTGTGGGCCTACAGCTGGGCCGGCCCATTAATGTTGGAGAAATCTCGTGGGCCTTTAGCTGGGCCGGCCCATTATGATCCGCAAGAATTTTGTGGGCCTTTACCTGGGCCGACCTATTATGGCACACAAAAATCTTGTGGGCCTTTACCTGGGCCAGCCCATTATGGCCCACAAAATCTTGTGGGCCTTTAGCTAGACCAGCCCATTATGGTCCGCAAAATCTCGTGGGCCTTTAGCTGGGCCGGCCCATTATGGTCCGCAAAATCTTGTGGGCTTTTAGTTGGGCCGGCCCATTTAAACTTGTTGGGTCGTGCCATGTGTCGACGTATCATAGGCGCCTTCTGTCCAGTGAGTGGATGACATCTGTCCCGACGATGAGCCGACACGTGTTTCCTCTAGCCAATGATGATTTTACACGTGGAAAATCCCCATTGGTCGGGGCTGTTAACGGGTTATCGGATCCAAAACCCGACCCGATAGCTTAACGGCGTTCCGTTACGGTGGATGCCACGTGTCGGTCACCCTTGACGAAAGCACTTCTGTGATGCGCGATTTATCGTCATGGAAGTGGACACTTCCGTGATGATAATTTTGGTAATGTCATGCAACACTTCTACGACAGCACAGGTATGACTATCTTGATTCTGTCATAAATTTGTCATGGATGTACATGCATGACAAAAAAAGCGACCTACTGTGACAAACACGTAACATCACGGAAGTGTATTTTTTTTAGTGATAGCAACGAGAGGGGAAAGTGTTGTCCACGTACCCTCGTAGACCGTAAGTGGAAGCGTTATGACAACGCGATTGATGTAGTCGTACGTCTTCACGATCGACCGATCCTAGTACCGGAAGTACGACACCTCCACGATCTGCACACGTTCAGCTCGGTGACGTCCCACAAACTCATGATCCAGCAGAGTGTCGAGGGAGAGCTTTGTCAGCATGACGGCGCGATGATGGTGATGATGAAGCTACCAGCACAGGGCTTCGCCTAAGCACTATGACGAAATGACCGAGGTGGATTATGGTGGAGGGGGGCACCACACACGGCTGGAAATAATCAAATTGTGTGTTCTAGGGTGCCCCTGTCCCCGTATATAAAGGAGCAAGGGGGAGGCCGGCCGGCCTTGGGGCGCGCCAAGGAGAGGGGGGAATCCTCCTCCTAGTAGGAGTAGGACTCCCCCTTTCCTAGTCCAACTAGGAAGGGGGAAGGGGAAAGGAAGGAGAGGGAGAGAGGGGGGAAGAGGGGGCGCCGCCCCCTCCTTGTCCAATTCGGACTACCAGGGGAGCGGCCAGCCCTAGGCCCCCTCCTCCCTCTCTCACAAGGCCCAAGTAGGCCCATTAGTTCCCCCAGGGGTTCCGATAACCCCCCCGGCACTCTGATAAATATCCAGTGACCCCGAAACTCATCCGGTATCTGAATATAGTCGTCCTATATATCAATCTTTATGTCTCGGCCATTTCGAGACTCTTCGTCATATCCGTGATCACATCCGGGACTCTGAACTATCTTCGGTACATCAAAACACATAAACTCATAATACCGATCGTCACCGAACGTTAAGCGTGCGGACCCTACGGGTTCGAGAACATTGTAGACATGACCGATACACGTCTCCGGTCAATAACCAATAGCAGAACCTGGATGTTGATATTGGCTCCCACATATTCTACAAAGATCTTAATCGGTCAAACCGCATAACAACATTCGTTGTTCCCTTTGTCATCGGTATGTTACTTGCCCGAGATTCGATCGTCGGTATCTCAATACCTATTTCAATCTCATTACCGGCAAGTCTCTTTACTCATTCCGTAATGCATCATCCCGCAACTAACTCATTTGTCACATTGCTTGCAAGGCTTATAGTGATGTGCGTTACCGAGAGGGCCCAGAGATACCTCTCCGACAATCGGAGTGACAAATCCTAACCTTGATCTATGCCAACTCAACAAGTACCATAGGAGACACCTCTAGAGCACCTTTATAATCACCCAGTTATGTTGTGATGTTTCGTAGCACACCAAGTGTTCCTCCGGTATTCGGGAGTTGCATAATGTCATAGTCATAGGAACATGTATAAGTCATGTAAGACAGCAATAGCAATATACTAAATGATCAAATGCTAAGCTAACAGAATGGGTCAAGTCAATCACATCATTCTCTAATGATGTGATCCCGTTAATCAAATGACAACTCATGTCTATGGCTAGGAAACTTAACCATCTTTGATTCAACGAGCTAGTCAAGTAGAGGCATACTAGTGACACTCTGTTTGTCTATGTATTCACACATGTACTAAGTTTCCGGTTAATACAATTCTAGCATGAATAATAAACATTTATCATGATATAAGGCAATATAAATAACAACTTTATTATTGCCTCTATGGCATATTTCCTTCAGTCTCCCACTTGCACTAGGGTCAATAATCTAGATTACACAATAATGATTCTAACACCCATGGAGTCTTGGTGTTGATTATGTTTTGCTCGTGAGATAGGCTTAGTCAACAGGTCTGCAACATTCAGATCCGTATGTATCTTGCAAATCTCTATGTATCCCTCCTTGACTTGATCACGGATGGAATTGAAGCGTCCCTTGATGTGCTTGGTTCTCTTGTGAAATCTGGATTCCTTTGCCAAGGCAATTGCACCAGTATTGTCACAAAAAGAATTCATTGGACCCGATGCACTAGGTATGTCACCTAGATCAGATATGAACTCCTTCATCCAGACTCCTTCATTTGCTGCTTCCGAAGCAGCTATGTACTCCACTTCACACATAGATCCCGCCACGACGCTTTGCTTAGAACTGCACCAACTGACAGCTCCACCGTTCAATATAAACACGTATCCGGTTTGTGACTTAGAGTCATCCGGATCAGTGTCAGAGTTTGCATCGACGTAACCATTTACGATGAGCTCTTTGTCACCTCCATAAACGAGAAACATATCCTTAGTCCTTTTCAGGTATTTCAAGATGTTCTTGACCACTGTCCAGTGATCCACTCCTGGATTACTTTGGTACCTCCCTGCTAAACTGATAGCAAGGCACACATCAGGTCTGGAACACAGCATTGCATACATGATAGAGCCTATGGCTGAAGCATAGGGAACACCTTTCATTTTCTCTCTATCTTCTGCAATGGTCGGGCATTGAGTCTGACTCAACGTCACACCTTGTAACACAGGCAAGAACCCTTTCTTTGCTTGATCCATTTTGAACTTTTTCAAAACTTTATCAAGGTATGTGCTTTGTGGAAGTCCAATTAAGCTTCACCGAGGTCTTTCATTGAAAAACTCTTGTTCAAGTAACCTTTTATGCTATCAGAAATTCTATATCATTTCCAATCAACAATATGTCATCCACATATAGTATTAGAAATGCTATAGAGCTCCCACTCACTTTCTTGTAAATACAAGCTTCTCCAAAAGTCTGTATAAAACCATATGCTTTGATCACACTATCAAAACGTTTATTCAAACTCCGAGATGCTTGCACCAGTCCATAAATGGATCGCTGGAGCTTTCACACTTTGTTAGCATCCTTTGGATCGATAAAACCTTCAGGTTGCATCATATACAACTCTTCTTCCAGAAATCCATTCAGGAATGCAGTCTTTACATCCATTTGCCAAATTTCATAATCATAAAATGCAGAAATTGCTAACATGATTCAGACGGACTTAAGCATCGCTATGGGTGACAAGGTCTCATCGTAGTCAACTCCTTGAACTTGTCGAAAAACCTTTCGCAACAAGTCGAGCTTTGTAGACAGTAACATTACCGTCAGCGTCATTCTTCTTCTTGAAGATCCATTTATTCTCGATGGCTTGCCGATCATCCGGCAAGTCAACCAAAGTCCACACTTTGTTCTCATACATGGATCCCATCTCAGATTTCATGGCCTCAAGCCATTTCGCGGATCTGGGCTCATCATCACTTCCTCATAGTTCGTAGGTTCATCATGGTCAAGTAACATGACCTCCAGATTAGGATTCCCATACCACTCTGGTGCGGATCTTAATATGGTTGACCTACGAGGTTCGGTAGTAACTTGATCTGAAGTTACATGATCATCATCATTATCTTCCTCACAAATTGATGTAGAAGTCACAGGAACAGATTTCTGTGATGAACTACTTTCCAATAAGGGAGGACGTACAGTTACCTCATAAGTTCTACTTTCCTCCCACTCACTTCTTTCGAGAGAAACTCCTTCTCTAGAAAGGATCCATTCTTAGCAACGAATGTATTGCCTTCGGATCTGTGATAGGTGTACCCAACAGTCTCCTTTGGGTATCCTATGAAGACACATTTCTCCGATTTGGGTTCGAGCTTATCAGGTTGAAGTTTCTTCACATAAGCATCGCAGCCCCAAACTTTAAGAAATGACAACTTTGGTTTCTTGCCAAACCACAGTTCATAAGGTGTCGTCCCAACGGATTTAGATGGTGCCCTATTTAACGTGAATGCAACCATCTCTAAAGCATAACCCCAAAATGATAGCTGTAAATTAGTAAGAGACATCATAGATCGCACCATATCTAGTAAAGTACGATTACAACGTTCGGACACACCATTACGCTGTGGTGTTCTGGGTGGCGTGAGTTGTGAAAATATTCCACATTGTTTCAAATGAGGACCAAACTCGTAACTCAAATATTCTCCTCCACGATAAGATCGTAGAAACTTTATTTTCCTTGTTACGATGATTTTCCACTTCACTCTGAAATTCTTTGAACTTTTCAAATGTTTCAGACTTATGCTTCATCAAGTAGATATACCCATATCTGCTTAAATCATCTGTGAAGGTGAGAAAAGAATGATACCCGCGAGGCTCAACATTCATCGGACCACATACATCTGTATGTATGATTTCCGACAAATCTGAGCTCGCTCCATTGTTCCGTAGAACGGAGTTTTAGTCATCTTGCCCATGAGGCATGGTTCGCAAGTACTAAGTGATTCATAATCAAGTGATTCCAAAAGTCCATCAGAATGGAGCTTCTTCATGCGCTTTACAGCAATATGACCCAAACGGCAGTGCCACAAATAAGTTGCACTATCATTATCAACTCTGCATCTTTTGGCTTCAATATTATGAATATGTGTATCACTACTTCCGAGATTCAATATAAATAGACCACTCTTCAAGGGTGCATGACCATAAAAGATATTACTCATATAAATAGAACAACCATTATTCTCTGATTTAAATGAATAAGTGTCTCGCATCAAACAAGATCCAGATATAATGTTCATGCTTAATGCTGGCACCAAATAACAATATTCAGCTCTAAAACTAATCCCGAAGGTAGATGTAGAGGTAGCGTGCCGACCGCGATCACATCGACTTTGGAACCATTTCGCACGCGCATCGTCACCTCGTCCTTAGCCAATCTTCGCTTAATCCGTAGTCCCTGTTTCGAGTTGCAAATATTAGCAACAGAACCAGTATCAAATACCCAGGTGCTACTGCGAGCATTAGTAAGGTACACATCAATAACATGTATATCACATATACCTTTGTTCACCTTTCCATCCTTCTTGTACACCAAATACTTGGGGCAGTTCCGCTTCCAGTGACCAGTCCCTTTGCAGTAGAAGCACTCAGCCTCAGGCTTAGGTCTAGACTTGGGCTTCACTTGAGCAGCAACTTGCTTGTCGTTCTTCTTGAAGTTCCCCTTCCTCCCTTTACCCTTTTTCTTGAAACTGGTGGTCTTGTTGACCATCAACACTTGATGCTCCTTCTTGATTTCTACCTCCATAGCCTTTAGCATTGCGAAGAGCTCGGGAATTGTCTTATCCATCGCTTGCATATTATAGTTCATCATGAAGCTTTTTTAGCTTGGTGGCAGTGATTTATGAATTCTGTCAATGACACTATCATCAGGAAGATTAACTCCCAGTTGAATGCTACCTCTTGAGCACTGCGTTGGTTTTTTCCTTGAAGAGGAAAGGGTGATGCAGCAAAGTAGCATAAGTATTTCCCTCAGTTTTTGAGAACCAAGGTATCAATCCAGTAGGAGGCCACGCATAAGTCCCTCGCACCTACACAAAAAAATAAGAACCTCGCAACCAATGTGATAAAGGGGTTGTCAATCCCTTCACGGTCACTTACGAGAGTGAGATCTGATAGATATGATAAGATGATATTTTTGGTATTTTTATGATAAAGATGCAAAATAAAATAAAAGGCAATAGAAATAGCTAAGTGTTGGAAGATTAATATGATGGAAAATAGACCCGGGGGCCATAGGTTTCACTAGTGGCTTCTCTCAAGATAGCATAAGTATTACGGTGGGTGAACAAATTATTGTTGAGCAATTGATAGAATTGAGCATAGTTATGAGAATATCTAGGTATGATCAAATTACTAAAGAACTCCCACTTAGATAGACATCCCTCATATCAACTAAACCATGTCCGATCATCACGTGAGATGGAGTAGTTTTCAATGGAGAACATCACTATGTTGATCATATCTACTATATGATTCACGCTCGACCTTTCGGTCTCAGTGTTCCGAGGCTATATCTGCATATGCTAGGCTCGTCAAGTTTAACCCGAGTATTCTGCGTGTGCAATACTGGCTTGCACCCGTTGTATGTGAGCGTAGAGCTTATCACACCCGATCATCACGTGGTGTCTCGGCACGATGAACTTTCACAACGGTGCATACTCAGGGAGAACACTTGTACCTTGAAATTTAGTGAGAGATCATCTTATAACGCTACCGTCGAACTAAGCAAAATAAGATGCATAAATGATAAACACCACATGCAATCAATATAAGTGATATTATATTGCCATCATCATCTTGTGCCTTTGATCTCCATCTCCAAAGCACCGTCATGATCACCATTGTCACCGGCGCAACACCTTGATCTCCATCGTAGCATCGTTGTCGTCTCGCCAACTATTGCTTCTACGACTATCGCTACCGCTTAGTGATAAAGTAAAGCATTACAGGGCGATTGCATTGCATACAATAAAGCGATAACCATATGGCTCCTACCAGTTGCCGGTAACTCCGTTACAAAACATGATCACCTCATACAACAATTTATATCTCATCACGTCCTGACCATATCACATCACAACGTGCCCTGCAAAAACAAGTTAGACGTCCTCTACTTTGTTGTTGCAAGTTATACGTGGCTACTACAGGCTAAGCAAGAACCGTTCTTACCTACGCATAAAAAACACAATGATTTTTCGTCAAGTATGTGATGTTTTAACCTTCAACAAGGACGGGGCGTAGCCACACTCGATTCACCTAAAGTTGGAGAAACTGACACCCGCTAGTCACCTGTGTGCGAAGCACGTCAGTAGAACCAGTCTAGCATAAGCGTACGCGTAATGTCGGTCCGGGCCTCTTCGTCCAACAATACCGTCGAATCAAAGTATGACATGCTGGTAAGCAGTATCACTATTATCGCCCACAACTCACTTGTGCTCTACTCGTGCATATAACATCTACGCATAAACCTGGCTCGGATGCCACTGTTGGGGAACGTGGTAACTTCAAAAAAATTCCTACGCATACGCAAGATCATGGTGATGCATAGTGCTACCTCTTGAGCACTGCGTTGGTTTTCCCTTAAAGAGGAAAGGGTGATGCAGTAAAGCAGCGTAAGTATTTCCCTCAGTTTTTGAGAACCAAGGTATCAATCCAGTAGGAGGCCACGCATGAGTCCCTCGCACCTACACAAACAAATAAATCTTCGCAACCAACGCGATAAGGGGTTGTCAATCCCTACACGGTCACTTACGAGAGTGAGATCTGATAGATATGATAAGATAATATTTTTGGTATTTTTATGATAAAGATGCAAAGTAAAATAGAAGGCAATAAAAATAACTACATGTTGGAAGATTAATATGATGGAAAATAGACCCGGGGGCCATAGGTTTCACTAGTGGCTTCTCTCAAGAGCATAAGTATTACGGTGGGTGAACAAATTACTGTTGAGCAATTGATAGAATTGAGCATAGTTATGAGAATGTCTAGGTATGATCATGTATATAGGCATCACGTCCGAGACAAGTAGCTCTGAAACAGGCCCCAAGATGGAATCTCACGGGTACAGAAGGTTGCGGTGGTGGAATTAGGTTTTTGGCTCCGTATCTGGTAGTTTGGGGGTACGTAGGTATATATAGGAGGAAGGAGTACATCGGTGGATCAACACGGGGCCCACGAGGGTGGAGGGCGCGCTTGGGGGGGTAGGCGCGCCCCCTTCCTCGTGCCCTCCTGATTGATGTCTTGACGTAGGGTCCAAGTCCTCTGGATCATGTTCGTTCTGAAAATCACGTTCCCGAAGGTTTCATTCCGTTTGGACTCCGTTTGATATTCTTTTTCTGCGAAACTCTGAAATAGGCAAAAAAACAACAATTCTGGGTTGGGCCTCCAGTTAATAGGTCAGTCCCACAAATAATGTAAAAGTGTATAATAAAGCCCAATAATGTCCAAAATAGAACATAAAATAGCATGGAACAATAAAAAATTATAGATACGTTGGAGACGTATCAAGCATCCCCAAGCTTAATTCCTGCTCGTCCTCGAGTAGGTAAATGATAAAAACAGAATTTTTGATGTGTAATGAGACTTGGCGTAATTTTAATGTAATTCTTTTTAATTGTGGTATGAATATTCAGATCCGAAAGATTCAAGATAAAAGTTCAATATTGACATAAAAATAATAATACTTCAAGCATACTAACTAAGCAATTATGTCCTCCCAAAATAACATGGCCAAAGAAATTTCATCCCTACAAAATAATATAGTTTAGTCATGCTCCATTTTCGTCACACAAGAATGCTCTCATCATGCACAACCCCGATGACAAGCCAAGCAATTGTTTCATACTTTAGTAATCTCAAACTTTTTCAACCTTCACGCAATACATGAGCGTGAGCCATGGATATAGCACTATGGGTGGAATGGAATATAATGATGGGGGTTATGTGGAGAAGACAAAAAAGGGAGAAAGTATCACATCAACGAGGCTAATCAATGAGCTATGGAGATGCCCATCGATTGATGTTAATGCAAGGAGTAGGGATTGCCATGCAATGGATGCACTAGAGCTATAAATATATGAAAGCTCAACAAAAAAACTAAGTGGGTGTGCATCCAACTTGCTTGCTCACGAAGACCTAGGGCATTTGAGGAAGCCCATTGTTGGAATATACAAGCCAAGTTCTATAATGAAAAATTCCCACTAGTATATGAAAGTGACAGAAGAAGAGATCCTCTATCATGAAGATTATGGTGCTACTTTGAAGCACAAGTGTGGTAAAAATGATAGTAACATTGTCCCTTCTCTATTTTTCTCTCATTTTTTTGGGCCTTCCCTTTTTTACGAACTTTCTCTTTTTTTCCTTACTTGGGACAATGCTCTAGAAAATTATGATCATCACACTTCTATTTATTTACAACTCAGTGATTACAACTCGATACTAGAACAAAGTATGACTCTATATGAATGACTCCGGCGGTGTACCGGGATATGCAATGAACCAAGAGTGACATGTATGAAAGAATTAAGAATGGTGGCTTTGCTACAAATACTATGTCAACTACATGATCATGCAAAGCAATATGACAATGATAAACGTGTCATGATAAACGGAACGGTGGAAAGTTGCATGGCAATATATCTCGGAATGGCTATGGAAATGCCATAATAGGTAGGTATGGTGGCTGTTTTGAGGAATATATAAGGAGGTTTATGTGTGAAAGAGCGTATCATATCACAGGGTTTGGATGCACCGGCGAAGTTTGCACCAACTCTCAATGTGAGAAAGGGCAATGCACGGTACCGAAGAGGCTAGCAATGATGGAAAGGTGAGAGTGCGTATAATCCATGGACTCAACATTAGTCATAAAGAACTCACATACTTATTGCAAAAATCTACAAGTCATCAAAAACCAAGCCCTACGCGCATGCTCCTAGGGGGATAGATTGGTAGGAAAAGACCATCGCTCGTCCCTGACCCCACTCATATGGAGGATAATCAAAGAACACCTCATGTTTCAAATTTGTTACATAACGTTTACCATACGTGCATGCTACGAGACTTGCAAACTTCAACACAAGTATTTCTCAAATTCACAACTAATCAACTAGCACAACTTTGATATCACTACCTCCGTGTCTCAAAACTACCATCAAGCATCAAACTTCTCTTAGTATTCAACATACTCATAAGAAAGTTTTTACTAGTCTTGAATACCTAGCATATTAGGATTATTTAAGCAAATTACCATGTTGTTTAAGACTCTCAAAATAATCTAAGTGAAGCATGAGAGAATAATGGTTTCTATAAAACAAACCCACCACCGTGCTCTAAAAGATATAAGTAAAGTACTAGAGCAAAAACTATATAACTCAAAAGATATAAGTGAAGCACATAGAGTATTCTAATAATTACCGAATCATGTGTGTCTCTCTCAAAAGGTGTGTACAGCAAATATGATCATGGTAAACTAAAAAGCAAAGACTCAAATCATACAAGACGCTCCAAGCAAAACACATATCATGTGGTGAATAAAAATATAGCGCCAAGTAAAGTTGCCGATGGAAGTAGACGAAAGAGAGGATGCCTTCTGGGGCATCCCCAAGCTTTGGATTTTAGGTGTCCTTAGATTATCTTGGGGTGCCATTGGCATCCCCAAGCTTAGTCTCTTTCCACTCCTTGTTCCATAATCCATCAAATATTTCACCCAAAACTTGAAAACTTCCCAACACAAAACTCAGCAGAAAATCTCGTGAGCTCCGTTAGCGAAAGAAAACAAAAGACCACTTCAAGGTACTGTAATGAACTCATTATTTATTTATATTGGTGTTAAACCTACTGTATTCCAATTTCTCTATGGTTTATTAACTCTTTTACCAGTCATAGATTCATCAAAATAAGAAAACAACACACGAAAAACAGAATCTGTCAAAAATAGAACAGTCTGTAGTAATCTGTAACTAACGCAAACTTCTCGAACTCCAAAAACTCTACCAAAATAGGAAGACCTAGACAATTTGTTTATTGATCAGAATCAATTGGAATCAATATTTTATCACATTATGGTGATTTTTAACAATTATTTTCATGAACAGAAAGTTTCTGGAATTTTCAGCATGATCAAATAACTATCATCCAAGAAGATCCTATAGGTTAAACTTGGCACAAACACTAATTAAAACATAAAAAGACATCTAACCATAGGCTAGATTAAAGATTTATTCCTAAAAAGAAGCAAAAAGAAAAAAAATAAAAATAAAATTGGGTTGCCTCCCAACAAGCGCTATCGTTTAATGCCTCTAGCTAGGCATAATAGCAAGGATAGATCTAGGTATTGCCATCTTTGGTAGGCAATCCATAAGTGGCTCCAATAATAGATTCATAAGGTAATTTTATTTTCTTTCTAGGGAAGTGTTCCATGCCTTTCCTTAACGGAAATTGGAATCTAATATTCCCTTCCTTCATATCAACAATTGCACCAATCGTTCTAAGGAAAGGTCTACCAAGAATAATAGGACATGAAAAATTGCAATCTATATCATGAACAATAAAATCTACGGGCACATAATTCCTATTTGCAACAATAAGAACATCATTAATTCTTCCCATAGGTTTCCTAATAGTGGAATCCGCAAGGTGCAAGTTTAGAGAGCAATCATCAAATTCACGGAAACCTAGTAAATCACATAAAGTTTTTGGAATCGTGGAAACACTAGCACCCAAATCACACAAAGCATAGAATTCATGATCTTAAATTTTAATTTTAATAGTAGGTTCCCATTCATCATAAAGTTTTCTAGGGATAGAAACTTCCAACTCAAGTTTTTCTTCATAAGATTGCATCAAAGCATCAATGATATGTTTAGTAAAAGATTTATTTTGACTATAAACATGAGAAGAATTTAGAACGGATTGCAACAAGGAAATACAATCTATCAAAGAGAAATTATCATAATTAAATTCCTTGAAATACAAAATAGTGTGTTCATTAGTATCTAGAGTTTTGATCTCTTCAATCCCACTTTTACCAAATTTTGCATCAAGATCGAAAAACTCCGAATTTTTGGAACGCCTTCTAGGTAAAGGTGGATCATATTCAGTCCCATCATTATCAAGATTCATATTTCTAAACAAAGATTTAATAGGGTACACATCAATAACTTTTAGATCTTCAGCTTTATTTTCATAGACACTAGAAGAACACGCTTTCACAAAGCAATCTTTCTTAGCACGCATCCTAGCGGTTCTTACTTTGCACTCATCGATGGAAATTCTCATGGCTTTGAGAGACTCATTGATATCATGCTTAGGTGGAATGGATCTAAGTTTTAAAGAATCAACATCAAGAGAAATTCTATCAACGTTCCTAGCCAATTCATCAAGTTTAAGCAAATTTTCTTCAAGCAAAGCATTGAAATTCTTTTGCGAATTCATAAATTCTTTAACACTAGTCTCAAATTTTGAAGGCATTTATTAAAGTTCACATAAGAATTGTTGTAGGAATTACCATAATTATTAGAGGAATTACTAGGATAAGGCCTAGGATTAAAGTTTCCTCTATACGCGTTGTTACCAAAATTATTCCTACCAACAAAATTCACACCCATAGATTCATTATTATTCTCAATCAAAGTAGACAAAGGCATATCATTAGGATCAGAAGAAACACTCTTAGTAGCAAACAAATTCATAAGTTCATCCATCTTTCCACTCAAAACATTAATTTCTTCTATCGCATGCACTTTTTTACTAGTAGATCTTTCAGTGTGTCATTGAGAATAATTAACCATAATATTATATAGGAGTTTAGTGGCTTCTCCTAAAGTGATTTCCATAAAAGTGCCTTCCGCGGCCGAATCTAAAAGATTTCTAGAAGCAAAATTCAATCCGGCATAAAAATTTAGTATAATCATCCAAAAATTCAAACCATGCGTAGGGCAATTACGTATCATTAATTTCATCCTCTCCCAAGCTTGTGCAACATGTTCATGATCAAGTTGCTTAAAATTCATAATATCGTTTCTAAGAGAGATAATCTTAGCGGGAGGAAAATACTTAGAGATAAAAGCATCTTTGCACTTATTCCAAGAATCAATACTATTTTAGGCAAAGACGAAAACCAAGCTTTAGCACGATCTCTAAGCGAAAAAGGAAATGGCTTAAATTTAACAATATCATTGTCCACATCTTTCTTCTTTTGCATATCACACAAATCAACGAAGCTATTTAGATGGGTAGCGGCATCTTCACTAGGAAGGTCGGCGAATTGATCTTTCATGACAAGATTCAACAAAGCAGCATTGATTTCACAAGATTCAGTATCAGTAAGAGGAGCAATAGGAGTGCTAAGAAAATCATTGTTGTTGGTATTGGTGAAATCACATAATTTAGTATTATCTTGAGCCATTCTGACAAGCAAGCAATCCAACACGCGAGCAAACAAGAAGCAAGCAAAAAAGAGGCGAACGGAAAAGAGAGGCCGAATAAAACAGCAAGGGTGAAGTGGGGGAGAGGAAAACGAGAGGCAAATGGCAAGTAATGTAATGCGGGAGATAAGGGTTTGTGATGGGTACTTGGTATGTTGACTTTTGCGTAGATTCCCCGGCAACGGTGTCGGGGCGGACGGGCGTCCCCCCGCGAGCACCTATGGGGCCGGAGCCCCTTTCGTTGTCCGGCGAGGGGGGCGGAGGGAGCGCGGAGAGCAGATCGAAGCGAGCACACGGGCGGTTTACCCAGGTTCGGGCCGCGATGGACGCGTAAAACCCTACTCCTGCTTAGTTGTATTGAACTGGGGAGCTCGGGAGCTTGGGGAGCTAGCTGCACCGAGCGTATGGCTGTCTGGATGCCGGAGCTCCGAACCCTAGGAACTTTTCCGGAACCCCCTCTACGTTGCACACGGGCCTCCTTTTATAGCGCAAAGGGGTCACCGACAGGTGTCAACGTAGGAGAAAGGGGTAAAAGTGTAAAAGGGGTGGTAGCTGTAATAGTGTGGGAACGGTGGTGCAACAGTGCGGCACAGTGTTATCATACCTACTTCTGACGGTAGGGGACAAGGGCATTAAATGCCCGTCACGGTCGCCCGGACAGCACCGAGGCGGACCGTTAGGTGCGCCACCGTTCACCACGATGGCGGCTGCATGCCACCGCATGCCCCAGGCTGCGCGGTGCCTCGCCACGTGCCCTCGGGGGAAGCCCCGGAGCGACGCGTGGCGGGCGAGCTGGAGCGCAGTCTTGAGGTGGCGATCTTGCCGCGGCAAGTGGCTTGCCGCGGGGGTCGTCTTCCTGTGCCTGATAGCGTGCTAGCTATCAGGCCTTGCCGGGGCGCTTGGCGCGCCGCGGCTGGCTTCTCTTGTGGTGCCTGAGTTCGGCCTTCCCGACAAGCTCCTCTTGTCGGGGGCTCGATCTTCTGTCTCGTTATACTTTGTTCTTGGATGGCCTCGCATGGGCTCAGTCGTCCCGGCAAGCTCCTCTTGCCGGGGTCTTGTCTTCTTGGCCCGGCAAGTTCCTCTTGCCGGGGGCCTCGTCTTCGTGGCCCGGCAAGCTCCTCTTGCCGGGGGCCTTGTCTTGGATGCTTGGTCTTCTCTTGGCGCTTCCGGGGCGGGCCTTGCCGCAGGGTGCTACGACTGCCCGTGCACAAGTCTGGGGTACTAAGGTACCCCTACTTTAGTACACCGACAGGAGCCCCCGGGCCTGGGCCACACATGGTGCCGAGCGTTGTTGGGCCAGGCCCTAACGGTGCACGGGCACGCATGGCCTTGGTCGCGCTGCTCCTTAACTCCGCATCCGCCGCGCCTTCCCCAGGCGGCGCGCGCTTACCGCGGCGTCGTGGGGGCGGGGCGTGCGGGGTGAGCGTGACGTGGGTGGCGTGCGCGGGGCTGAACCGCGCAGGCGCGCGTCACGTCGCGCACGATTTCTCGATGGCGAGAACGGAGTGTCCGCCCCTTCCCCATATAAGGCAGAGGAAGCGGGAGCGGCTCCCCTCCTTCGCCCTTACTGCGTCCTCTCCCTTCTCCAGAGATCCCATCTGCGCTCCGCCTCCATTTTTCCTCCGCCGCTCGCGCGCACTTGCGGAGCTTCCGGATTCTTCGTCTCCCTTCCCTCGCCGCCTCCGCCATGGCCCCGAAGACTGAGAAGGCGAGGGCGGAGAAGACCAAGAAGGAGAAATCGGAGCACGCGGCGATGCTCACCTTGCTGCGGAAGCAGAACCTCGTCTTCGCGCCGAAGCTCGGCGCACGGGAGCTCTGGAACAAGTACTACTTGTTCTGGGCCGAGGAGACCAAGGCGCATCCCCGCACCCGAGTCTATCCGGCCGCCGCCAAGGGCAACTACCCCGGCGGGTATTATTTCTTCGCAGCCTTCTTCCACTGCGGTCTTTGCCCTCCTTTTTCTGATTTCTTCTGCGACATAATGAACACCTTCGGCCTCCATCTTCTTGACTTCACTCCCAACGCCGTCCTCACGATGGCGGTTTTCGCGCATATGTGCGAAAACTATATTGGGGTGTATCCAAACGTCGCGCTTTTTAGGCACTTCTTCATCCCTAGAGTAGAGGCCGGCGCCCCCCTCGCTGGAGGGATATCTTGGGTCTTCCGCCTGAACAAGAAGGATTCCTACTTGCCGGGGGAGCTCCGCGGCAAATGGGAGGAGTGGCGCGCCGACTGGTGCTGGGTCGTTGAGGACCAGCCGCAATCTTTCACCGCGCCGCGCACAACACCTGTCATGCGCGGCAAGGAATGGAGCGAGCTGGATTCGGACGACGGCAAGCTCAACGCCGCCATCATCAGGATTCTCCGTCTTCGGACAGCGAGGCTGTCCGTCGGAGAGGTGGGCGCAGACTTCCTCCGCCGCCGCATCGCCCCTCTTCAAGATAGGAAGAGGCCAGCCTGGGAGTATAGCAACGCGGCGGACATCATGAGGCTGCGCCCCGGGCTCAACTTCAACTTCACGTCGGTGGAGCTGAAGGGGATGGTCCGGGAGCTATTCAAGCATGACCCGGCCCACCCAGAGTGGTTCAGGGAGCCCCGGGGAGTTGTGCCTCTTTGCAACAGCTCGGCCCGGGATTCCCTTCGCGCCATGATGCCCGCGTGCGACTCGCATGGCGTCGACCGCACGTGGATTCCGCCCAGGCCGGACGTCATCTTGAACTTCTTCGACAACCTGGCGGAGGTGGCGAAGAAGAAGGACGAGGCCCAGGGGCTGACGCGGGACACCACCGCGCGAGAGGCAGCCTGCATGGCTTCTTGGGCTGAAGAGGCCGCCGCAGCCGCAACGGCCGGGGAGTTCGGCTTCTCGCCCGAAGAGGCGGAGGCCGCGGAGGCGTCCCGCCAGGCGGAGGTGGCGGAGATCTGCGAACTGCTGAAGCTGCCCCCCGACGAGCTCGCCGGGGTTCTCTCTCTGAGGCACTCCGGGATCCAGGGGATCTTGATTGAGGCCGCGGCGCGGGCCACCGCCGCTGGAGGACAAGGAGCCACAGCGCAGGACGCTGGGTCCAGCGGGCTCGCCGGGGTGGAGGCGGAGGACGGTGGTGACGACGACTCCGACGGATCCTGGGAGCTCTACGCCGATGACCTTCCCTCAGCGTCGGAGACCTCCTCGTCCCGTGTAAGCCCCCGGCGCTCTCCAGCGAAGCGTCTCCGAAGGGCGGCGATGGGGGCGAAGGCGCCGGCCTCCCGGCAACAACCTCCCCGCCAAGCGGCACGAGCCTCCCGGGGGAGCCAGGTTGCGACGAGGCCGCCCGGCGCGTCAGCTACGTCAGGGGCGCCCCGTGAGGCAGCGCCGCACGGAAAGGAGCCCTTGGAGGGTGGAGCGGCGGCTCCGCCCGCTCCCCGGGCCCCGGCAACCGTCGGGACCGCCAAGCGCCCGAGGGAGACCCCGCCGCCCGCTCCCCGCGTGGCCGCGCGTCAGGTGGAGTTTGATTTCTCCGCCCTGAGTGACGACGACGACGAGGACGAACGGGAGTAAGAGCTTTGGAGGCTTCGCATCTTCATGGACTTGGCCTTGACCGTCGCAGGCTCTGATCTTGTTTCTTGTCTTAACTTCAGGACCTTGGCGGAGCGAGCGGCGAAGAAAGCCAAGGCGCCCGCGGTCGAGGTTGCGGGCGACTCGCCCACCGCGGCAACTGGGGGCGTGCCGGAGCCCAGCCCGCCGGATCCGAGCGCTGCTCCGAGGGGCGGCCCTCTGCGTAGCCCCCAGCGCGGCCCCCAGCGTAAGTCTGGGTTCCGTACTTTCGCCTGTCGGGCGCGTTTGAGGGATCGTCCCCGCGCTGGTATCTTGATAATTCTGTCTCATGCAGAGGTGGAGCCGCAGCCGCACGAGCGGCCAGAAGCCGCCCCCGAGGAGCCGCGGGCCCCGCCGTCCCCGCCAAGGCCGAGTTCTCCGGTAAAGGGGAGCAGCCCGCCAAGGGCGAGCACTCCGCCGAGGGCGAGTACCCCGCCAGGGGGGGGTAGCCCGGCGAGGGTGGCGACTCCGCCGAGGCAGAGCTCCCCGGCGAGGGAACCCGCCGCCGATGACGTCCGCCAAGGTAAGCGCTGTGACTTAGTCATCTTGGGTTCGCCTTTCCCTTTTGGATGTTTGCTTGAATTTCTTTTGCTCTCTGTTCTCCTTCTTCTAGATTCCCCTCCCCCCGAGCAGATGGAGACGGAGGTCATCATCATCGAGGAGGAGGAGGGCGCGCGCGGCGGCGGCGGCGACACCCCCGTCGCCGAGGACGCGGCGGAAGCTGCCGAGTCATCCGCGCAGGAGACCGCCCCAGCGTCGGCCGCGACGGCCGGGGAGGGGGACGGCGGTCGCACTGCCGACCCGGAGGCAGCAGGAGCATCAGGTGCTGCGCCGGCCGCCGACCCCTCCGCCGAAAAGGAGTTGGCGGGCCATTACCTTGAAGCCCCCAACGGCATCTTCATCCAGGTGCCATGGGGCTCTTCTGCGCGGGCCCCCGCGGAGAGCGAGGCCCTTGATGGGGAGGTCCTCGCCTCCGCGGGCCTGAAGATTGTCGAGGCGCCCGGCGGGGCCGAAGAGCCCGAGGAGGAGAAGCTGCTTCGCCGGCTCCTGGCCCTCTACCAGGCTCGGCAGGCGAAGCTTGCTTCCCGGGAGGCCCTCGCCGCGGAGGCCGCCGTCGAGATGGAGAAGCGTGCGACGGAGCTCCGCGCCGCCAACCAAGCTGCCCTCCACGGCGTGGCGGAGGAGCGCGAGAGGCTCGCCGGGGAGTACCAGGAGTGGGTGCTGCAGAAGGCCGACGCCGAAGAGCAGCAGCGGCTCGCCGGGGAGGAGCTGTCCCGGCGAGAGGGAGCGCTTGCCCAGCTGCAGGCCAATCTCAACTCCCACGAGGAGGAACTTGCCGCTCGGGAGCGGGCCCTTGGCGAGGAGCTGAAAGGGGCGAAAGCCGCCGCGGCTGCCGCGGAGGCCGCCAGGGAGGAGCTTGCCGCCAAGGTCACGCAGCTGGAGGAGTCGTTGAAGGCGAGCGCGGAGAGGGTCGGTGCGCTCAATGCAGAGCGGGAGAAGGACGCCCATGCCAACTCCGAACTCCAGGCGCGTCTCTCCAAGCAGGGTGACGAGCTGAAGGCCGCCAGGGACTCCATCGAGGCCCTGGAGCTGAAAGTCTCCGCGCTGGAGGAGGGGCTCCGCAAGGAGCGAAGCTTGGCGGAGAGCGCCAACACCGCGGCCGAAGACTTCCGTCGGACCGTCGCGGTGTGGACCGAGGACCTGGTGTCCTCTGCATCCAACATCGACCAGGAGTTGCTGGCGTTGAGGTTGGAACATCTCATTTACTCTCCGGACCCGGACCTCCCTCACAGCGCCAAGCTCAGCCTCTTCTTCAGAGGGGTCGCGCCGGCTCTTGCGGACCTTCGGAAGAAGATCCCCGCGCAACTGGCCGAGGAGACGCGCCGGGCCTGCGCGGGAACCTTGGAGCCTGCGCTGACGAAGATTGTATACCGCAACCCCGGTATAAATCTCATCAACGTTCTTCGCAGCCTGCCGGCCGATGCTGACATGGAGGCGCTGAAGGAGCAGGTCGCCGACATCATCGCCAGAGTGGGCAAGATTTCCAGGATCGAGGGCGACCGCGTAGACTAGGCCCCCTTTGTCTTATCTCTTTTTGTAGCTGCACGCGGCGTTATGAGCTCATTAGTCACTGTGACAAGTCACGTAAGGTTTCTACCTTAGCTGGACCAATCAGTGCATTGTTATCTTCCTTGTCCTGGCCCTTTACTTTGTACGCTTTTCACCCTACGCTCCCGGGGAACTTCCCGGCAAGGAGCCCTTGGGCTTATAGCAGCCTGCTGGCCAAGGCCTCACCGGGAAGCAACCTTGCCGCAGCCAGTCGCAATCGCGCTCCGCTTGCTGAGTGAGCTCGGAAACGAAACAAGGGCGCGACGCTCATCGCAGCTCGCTTGACTCGTTGAGCGTACTCGAAACAAGGTGAGGGTGCGGCTAGCCGCGGGCAGGTTCCTCCGCGCACAGGTTTTCCGTACAAAGCGTGACCGTCCAAGGAAGACAACCGAAAATTAAGAATCTGAACTGCTCAAATTCTAATAACTTAGCTTATGCATAACGCTCGTCCCTCGACGAGGCTTCTTTTTCTCGGACAGCACTCGGTCCCAGCACTCGGTTCCTCTCCCATCTCCTTCCCCCGGCAAACTTCATGCGCGAGGAACGCTCCCCCTGCCTAAGAGGCGAGGAAAGCAAAGAGGGAAGCAAGCACACGGCCTTTCGGCGTGCTGATGCTCACTGGACATGCGTGTTACGCAGGATGCCAAATAATACATGCAAATAACGAAGAGGAGCATGTAGAAGGCAAAAAGCGCAAAGCATAGGAGCTTTCACTGGTGTGCGGGGTCTGCGCCCGCCCCCTGCGCCAAGGATCACATGCAACTGCGGCAAGACTTGGGCAGGGAGGTTGGTTGACGGAACGGGTTCCGGCAACCGCGCTGGCGAAACTCCTCCCACGGTCGGCGTCGACTCGTTTGGATCTTGGCGGACGAAGCGCGCCGAAGAACGAGGTCGCCTTTTTCGCGGCCTCCGGCGCTAACCGCTGCGGCTACAGGAGCGGCGCAGGGTTCGCTGGAAGCGATCGGTTCGCCCAGCGGCCGGGAGGCGGCTCTCCCCAAGGAGCAGCTGCTTCTTGCCCGAACTCTGCGTGAGTGGGTACTCGAGGAGGGCCGTACACGATTCCGTAGGGAGGAATGCCTCCGCCCCGCGGAGCGGGGCGGAAAGGTACCTGTTCATACCTGAGCTTACCAGTGTCCCCCTGAATCAGATCCGCACAACCTCGACGCGTGCCCCCCTACCTGGCGCGCCAAAGATGTCGGGGCGGACGGGCGTCCCCCCGCGAGCACCTATGGGGCCGGAGCCCCTTTCGTTGTCCGGCGAGGGGGGCGGAGGGAGCGCGGAGAGCAGATCGAAGCGAGCACACGGGCGGTTTACCCAGGTTCGGGCCGCGATGGACGCGTAAAACCCTACTCCTGCTTAGTTGTATTGAACTGGGGAGCTCGGGAGCTTGGGGAGCTAGCTGCACCGAGCGTATGGCTGTCTGGATGCCGGAGCTCCGAACCCTAGGAACTTTTCCGGAACCCCCTCTACGTTGCACACGGGCCTCCTTTTATAGCGCAAAGGGGTCACCGACAGGTGTCAACGTAGGAGAAAGGGGTAAAAGTGTAAAAGGGGTGGTAGCTGTAATAGTGTGGGAACGGTGGTGCAACAGTGCGGCACAGTGTTATCATACCTACTTCTGACGGTAGGGGACAAGGGCATTAAATGCCCGTCACGGTCGCCCGGACAGCACCGAGGCGGACCGTTAGGTGCGCCACCGTTCGCCACGATGGCGGCTGCATGCCACCGCATGCCCCAGGCTGCGCGGTGCCTCGCCACGTGCCCTCGGGGGAAGCCCCGGAGGGACGCGTGGCGGGCGAGCTGGAGCGCAGTCTTGAGGTGGCGATCTTGCCGCGGCAAGTGGCTTGCCGCGGGGGTCGTCTTCCTGTGCCTGATAGCGTGCTAGCTATCAGGCCTTGCCGGGGCGCTTGGCGCGCCGCGGCTGGCTTCTCTTGTGGTGCCTGAGTTCGGCCTTCCCGACAAGCTCCTCTTGTCGGGGGCTCGATCTTCTGTCTCGTTATACTTTGTTCTTGGATGGCCTCGCATGGGCTCAGTCGTCCCGGCAAGCTCCTCTTGCCGGGGTCTTGTCTTCTTGGCCCGGCAAGTTCCTCTTGCCGGGGGCCTCGTCTTCGTGGCCCGGCAAGCTCCTCTTGCCGGGGGCCTTGTCTTGGATGCTTGGTCTTCTCTTGGCGCTTCCGGGGCGGGCCTTGCCGCAGGGTGCTACGACTGCCCGTGCACAAGTCTGGGGTACTAAGGTACCCCTACTTTAGTACACCGACAAACGGCGCCAGAAATCCTTCTTGCTACCTCTTGAGCACTGCGTTGGTTTTCACTTGAAGAGGAAAGGGTGATGTAGTAAAGCAGCGTAAGTATTTCCCTCAGTTTTTGAGAACCAAGGTATCAATCCAGTAGGAGGCCACGCACGAGTCCCTCGCACCTACACAAACAAATAAATCCTCGCAACCAATGCGATAAGGGGTTGTCAATCCCTACACGGTCACTTACGAAAGTGAGATCTGATAGATATGATAAGATAATATTTTTGGTATTTTTATGATAAAGATGCAAAGTAAAATAGAAGGCAATAAAAATAACTAAATGTTGGAAGATTAATATGATGGAAAATAGACCCAGGGGCCATAGGTTTCACTAGTGGCTTCTCTCAAGAGCATAAGTATTACGATGGGTGAACAAATTACTGTTGAGCAATTGATAGAATTGAGAATAGTTATGAGAATATCTAGGTATGATCATGTACATAGGCATCACGTCCAAGACAAGTAGACCGACTCCTGCCTGCATCTACTACTATTACTCCACACATCGACCGCTATCCAGCATGCATCTAGAGTATTAAGTTCATAAGAACAGAGTAACGCTTTAAGCAAGATGGCATGATGTAGAGGTATAAACTCATGAAATATGATATAAACCCCATCTTGTTATCCTCGATGGCAACAATACAATATGTGCCTTGCTGCCCCTACTTTCACTGGGAAAGGAAACCACAAGATTGAACGCAAAGCTAAGCACTTCTCCCATTGCTAGAAAGATCAATCTAGTAGGCCAAACCAAACTGATAATTCGAAGAGACTTGCGAAGATAACCAATCATACATAAAAGAATTCAGAGGAGATTCAAATATTTTTCATAGATAAACTTGATCATAAACCCACAATTCATCGGTCTCCACAAACACACCGCAAAAGAAGATTACATCGGATAGATCTCCACGAGAGAGGGGGGAACATTGTATTGAGATCCAAAAAGAGAGAAGAAGCCATCTAGCTAATAACTATGGACCCGAAGGTCTGAGGTAAACTACTCACACATCATCGGAGAGGCTATGGTGTTGATGTAGAAGCCCTCCGTGATCGATGCCCCCTCCGGCGGAGCTCCGAAACAGGCCCCAAGATGGGATCTCACGGGTACAGAAGGTTGCGGCGGTGGAATTAGGTTTTTGGCTCCGTATCTGGTAGTTTGGGGGTACGTAGATATATAGGAGGAAGGAGTACGTCGGTGGAGCAACGTGGGGCCCACGAGGGTGGAGGGCGCGCCCCCTACCTCGTGCCCTCCTGGTTGATGTCTTGACGTAGGGTCCAAGTCCTCTGGATCACGTTCGTTCCGAAAATCACGTTCCCGAAGGTTTCATTCCGTTTGGACTCCGTTTGATATTCTTTTTCTGCGAAACTCTGAAATAGGCAAAAAAACAGCAATTCTGGGTTGGGCCTCCAGTTAATAGGTTAGTCCCAAAAATAATATAGAAGTGTATAATAAAGCCCAATCATGTCCAAAACAGAATATAATATAGCATGGAACAATCAAAAATTATAGATACGTTGGAGACGTATCACATAGCAACGAGAGGGGAGAGTGTTGTCCACGTACCCTCATAGACCGTAAGCGGAAGCGTTATGACAACGTGGTTGATGTAGTCGTACGTCTTCACGATCGACCGATCCTAGTACTGAAAGTATGGCACCTCCGCGATCTACACACGTTTAGCTCGGTGACATCCCACAAACTCACAATCCAACAGAGTGTCGAGGGAGAGCTTCGTCAGCACGACGGCATGATGACGATGATGATGAAGATACCGGCATAGAGCTTCGCCTAAGCACTACGACGATATGACCGAGGTGTATTATGGTGGAGGGGGGCACCACACATGGATGGAAACAATCAACTTGTGTGTTTTAGGGTGCCCCCTGCCCCCGTATATAAAGGAGCAAGGGGGAGGCCGGCCGGCCTTGGGGCGCGCCAAGGAGAGGGGGGACTCCTCCTCCTAGTAGGAGTAGGACTCCCCCTTTTCTAATACAACTACGAAGGGGGAAGGGGAAAGGAAGGAGAGGGAGAGAGGGGGGAAAGAGGGGGCGCCGCCCCCCTCCTTGTCCAATTCGGACTCCCAAGGGGGGGCGCGGCCAGCCCTAGGCCCCCTCCTCTCTCTCACAAGACCCAAAGTAGGCCCATTAGTTCCCCTAGGGGTTCCCATAACCCCCCGGCACTCGGGTAAATATCCGGTGACCCCCGGAACTCATGCGGTGTCCGAATATAGTCGTCCAATATATCAATCTTTATGTCTCGACCATTTCGAGACTCCTCGTCATGTCCGTGATCACATCCGGGACTCTGAACTATCTTCAGTACATCAAAACACATAAACTCATAATACTGATCGTCACAGAGCGTTAAGCGTGCGGACCCTACGGGATCGAGAACTATGTAGACATGACCGAGACACGTCTCCGGTCAATAACCAATAGCGAAACCTGGATGTTCATATTGGCTCCCACATATTCTACTTAGATCTTTATTGGTCAAACCGCATAACAACATATGTTGTTCCCTTTGTCATCGGTATGTTACTTGCCCGAGATTCGATCGTCGGTATCTCAATACCAAGTTCAATCTCGTTAGCAGCAAGTCTCTTTACTCATTCCGTAATGCATCATCGTGCAACTAACTCATTAGTCACATTGCTTGCAAGGCTTATAGTGATGTGCATTACCGAGAGGGCCCAGAGATACCCCTCCGACAATCGGAGTGACAAATCCTAATCTTGATCTATGCCAACTCAACAAGTACCATCGGAGACACCTATAGAGCACATTTATAATCACCCAGTTATGTTGTGATGTTTGGTAGCACACAAAGTGTTACTCCGGTATTCGGGAGTTGCATAATCTCATAGTCATAGGAACATGTATATGTCGGCGTTCTGGGAACGGGGGTCCCCAGACTTGCCTGCCTGCGGCGTGGCTCAAAGGGGGGCCCAGCATGGCCCATCTTCATCAACACAGACTCAAGACCCTCGTGAGGGGCCAAGCCTCGCGGGGCGGACGACACGGAGCTTCCTCAGGCACGGTCTCATCAGGCTGGCTCGCGAGGAGGCGGAGAGATCAAGGCGGGGTACCTCACGAGGAGCCCGTGACGCAAGCCATGACGACCAAGGGCGCCAGGCGGGCGCCAGCCAGCGCAGTGTCCTTCTTTCCTCTTTGGTGCAAAGGGAGCAAGCGCAGGCAAGAGCATCAAGCAAAGGCACCCATTTCGGTGCAACGAGACCAAGACCAGCCCAACGGCGGGGAAGAAGTCATTGTGGAGCCCAAGCCAGCGTCACCACCAGAGCCTTTGGCAGGCCAAGACCAACTTTGGTCAGGGTAAGTGTACCATATGTTCCCCTTCAAAATGGCCAATTGTTGGCGCCCTTCCCGCTCAATATTTGGGAAGAGTTCCAGGGCCTTTTCCTATAAATAGGACTAGCCACCCCCCAGGGTAGGGACAGGTAGACGTAGAATGGCAACTGGATTGAAATCAGAGTGAGAATCAGAGAGAGAGAAAGGTGACTCAACTCCTCCTAGCAGTTCATCGCCCCAGCCAAGAACAGACCCTCGCGAGGCTGTTCTTCCTTGTATTACTCATCATCATCAGCCCAAGAGGCAATCCACCACACCACAAACTGGAGTAGGGTATTACACCACAACGGTGGCCCGAAGCAGTATAAACCTTGTGTTTCTTGTGATGTTCTTTTGATAGCTTAGATCTTAGCGAGGCGGAGGGGTACAGGTAGGTAGAAGGAGAAATCTCCGCGCGCACCCCAGTGTTCGAACCTCAAGGGTCTGCCGGATCCCGAAATCCGACATTTGGCGCGCCAGGTAGGGGTGCGCCGGAATTCATCTTCCACCGCCCCGTTCTCCTCCGACCATCGCGTCCATGGCTGACGCTCGTCGGGCCCGCGCCGAGCGCCGAGCCGCTCTCGCTTCCCGCGTCGCCCAGACGACTCCTGTCGGCGAGCGTCCTCGTCGTTCCCCATCACCTGCCGTCCACGCCGCCACCAGCCCGGCGGGGAACGAGCAGCAAGCGTTGTCTCAGCATCCGTCCGTGCGGCAAGACGGCCGCACCGCCACCCCCTCGCTCACCCCAGCTGGTTCTTTGTCCCGTGCGCTCCGCGCACCCATGGAGGCTCGAGTTGTGCTCATCGCGGTGAATGAGCTCCTGCGCTACCGTCTCGTCGACGACGTCTATGAATAATGGCTCGGCCGCGTCGCCGAGCTCGTCCGCGCTGCGGGGGACTCTCCCGTGCCGTCCTTTCCGCTGCACCGCACCCCGCCCCGCGCGGGCGACGAAGCTCCGGGGGCGCCCCATCCGCCTCCTCCTCAAGAAGGCGCCCGGCCTCCAAGGCGCGTGGCCCCTGGGCGGAACCCGCTCCATCAGGTGCCAGCGCGGCAAGAGCAAAGCTGCCAAGAAGTCCCACGCCCGCAAGAAGCTGCCTAGGCGCTCCCTGCTCCAGCACGTCACGACTATGCTCCTGCCCCCGCACGTCAAGACCCCGCGCTGCTCCCAGCTGCAGCGCGTGGGGACCTGCAGGACCAAGCTCTCCATCACCCAAGGCCTCCCGTGGCCACAGCAGACTGCCGTGCATTCACCACCGAGCTACGCAGCGTCACGTGGCTGGGCAAGTTCAAGCCAGACCTGCCTCCTCGTTACGACGGCACAGCCGACCCTGCGGAGTTCCTCCAGCTCTACGAGCAGGGCATCGAAGCTGCAAACAGAGACAAGAAGGTCATGGCGAACTGGTTTCCCATGGCGCTTAAGGACGGGGCCCGCACCTGGCTCCTCAACCTGGCTCCAGGCACGATCTCCTCCTGGGACCAGATGCGCACCCGATTCATCGCCAACTTCCAAGGTACTCGCGACCGGCCACCCGCCGTGAGCGACATGCGCCGCATCAAGCAACAACCCGGAGAGACCCTGCAGAAATACATCCAGCGCTTCAACAACGCACGCCTCAAGATTCCTAAGGTGTCCGAGGAGGCCATCATCTCAGCCTTCTCCGACGGCGTGCGCGACGTCAAGATGAAGGAGGAGCTGGCGATGCATGAGGACCTGTGTACTTCCTTGGAGCTGTTCAACTTGGCGACCAAGTGCGCCAGGGCTGAGGAAGGGCGTCTTTCCCTCGTCGAGCTGCCTGTCGCGGACCCAGAAGAGAAGAAGCTCAAGGCCAAGGATGTGAAGCGCAAGGGGGCTGCCGTGCTCGCGACAGAACCAAACACCAAGCGGGGCAGAGATCAGCCCGAGTCTTCCAAGGGTAGTTGGTACTGTGTGTACCATGACCTCCACACCCACAATACCAACGGATGTCAAGAGCTCCGAGCCGTGCGAGAAGGAAGGATCGGCCGTCGTCCCGACCGCGGTGCTCGGGGTTACGGCCGAGGAGGAGGAAGGAACGCAGGACGCTGGGAAGACCACGGCCCGCGCCAAGGGTGGCGCGATTGACCTCGTGAGGACCGCTGGCAGGACCCGCCTCGCGAGGGAGACTAGAGGGATCAGCCTCGCGAGGATCGCCCGCAAGGCAACGCAGGCCTCCCTCCGCTACCGCCGCAGCCAAGGAGAAACAAGGATCGCCATCAGGACGAGGGGGCTGGGGGCTTCCAGGAGCCGCACGCGATCGCATGCATCCTGGGCGGAGCTCAAGCCCCAGCCTCTCAGCGCATCTTCAAGCAGTTCACCCGCGAAGTAAATGCAGTCCTCCCCAAGCTCGAAGCCACGCGCCCTCTCAGGTGGTCAGCGTGCACCATCACATTCAGCTCAGCGGATCAACTCAAGTGTGCATCCACAGCCGGAGTCCTCCCGATGCTTTGCTCCCCAATCATCAGTAACGTGCTGGTCACCAGGACCCTCATCGATGGCGGGGCAGGGCTCAACGTCATGTCCGTGAAAACATTCAACAACCTCCAAGTACCCTACAACCAGCTTTAGCCAACCAAGCCTTTCTCCGGAGTCATCGACGGCTCCACGGTCCCGATTGGGCAGGTCCGCCTCCCATTCACCTTCGGGACACGCGACAACTTCCGCACCGAGCTCATCGACTTCGACGTCGCTCACATTCGCCTGCCATACAACGCCATCCTTGGATACCCAGCGCTGGCCAAATTCATGGCCGTAACTCACCACGGCTACAACGTCCTCAAGATGCCAGGAAGTTGTGGAGTCATCACGGTGCCCTGTGAAGAGAAGGATGCGGTGTGTTCCCTGGAACGAGCCTTTCAGGCTGCATCACTTGAAGACCCGGATCGCGAAAGCAGGAGACTTCCCGAGACCACCCCCAAGAAGAAGAAGACATCGTCCGGCTCGGCCCCTCAGGAGGCAGGCCCCTCAGGGCCCGCGCCTGCCAAGGGGGATCCTCCTTCCATCGCATAGGAAAGCGCGCCCGGCGCCCTCCTCAGGCAGGGCTCGGGGGCTTTCCCCTGGAGGGCCACCGCCCTGGCTAGGGTCACGAGGGAGGCGCTTGGGTACCACATGGAGGAGTGTTTCGCAGCACGTTTCCCCCAAGAAGGAGTAAAGCAAGGAGGGCCCGACCCTCAGGAGTTCGTCAGCAAGGCCATTAAGGAGTTGCAAGAGTCAAGAGTCATGAGAGGCGGCCGCCGCCTACTAGCTGCGGCTCCCCATCCAGGCGAGGATGGTGGGCTGCCCGTCTGCATCGACATACCAGGGCTCAATCGAGTCGCCTCTCTGGAGCGCCTCTGGCCCTCGCAAGTGGGGCGCTGCAAAGTTCCACCCCACAGCTACATTCGCATGCCTTACGGCTTGCCGAATGCGGTTGCCGCGTACCAGCGCCACATGAGGGGCATCATGGAGGCTCAAGAGGCCAGGCGTTCCGCAGCCTTGGCGGAGATGGAGATGGTCCGCGAGGAGCCACCAGCGCCTCCGAAGCCTCCCGAGGCCCCTGGGCCTGGGGGCTCGTGAGGATCGGCTTCCGCAGCCCACCGAGTCTGCTACACCAACACCCATTCGTCCCCAACATCATCAGGTGACATCTTTCAAGTTTCATTTCCAGCTGGGAGCGCCCCCCAGGGCTGCATCATTCCCAGGCCTGGGTCCGTCCCTGCGGCATGTATCCCTTTTATTTCATGTCGTTAGCTTACTTTGTTGGGGGCGCCCCTCAGGCCGCATCATCCCCAAGTCGCTCGGGCCAGACCCAGTGACATGTACCCCTTTTGCGCTTATTTCCGGCTATGCGTTCGACCTACCATGCTTGATTATTTGATGTTGGTCCACGACACCTCTTCTTCTCCATGTCGACCACTTGCATGTTAAAGGGGGGGGGTACCTGAGCATCGTGACTCAGGGCTCTTACTGGCTCTCCAGCCCTCATCCTCTGGCCTTGTCCATGGCATCACGACCTGGCATACCAGCGACGGCTGAGACCAGCTCGAGGGCCGGGACCCGAGGACGTAGAGTGTCGGCATCTAACCAAATTTGCAGGAACACATTACAAGATAAGGCCCAGTGCCAGGGGCAACTCGCCTAGAGGTAGGGCCCCGTGAGCCCCGCGCTGGCTCACGGGTGCCCAGATACACCTCGCCAGGCCCTATCGTGCCAGCCACGTGTCAGGGCAGGGCTGTACACGCCCCGGGGGCTCCTCCCGGAGGGGAGCTCCCTCCCACGTACCGGTGGAAGCACCATGCTCCGCGCTGGCTGACGACACTGCCGAGGAGCGGCTATGCCCGTACACATACGGAAGCGCTATGCTCCACGCTGGTGATAAACAACTGAGGGTGGCCCCCGGGCCACATTAACCTCAGGGAGCCCAGAGCTCAGTGTCTAGCCTCATCGTAACGCCTCCCCTCGGTAGTGCCGCGCGAGGGGGCTGGGCACGAGGGCTGCGCCTGGGTCATGCCCAGACGCACGCCACCCAGCCAGGCCCCCCGGGCCTGGTTCATCGCGCGCCTCTCCCCGAGCGTAGCCAAGGTACGAAGGTTGTTTGAGCATCAAGGGGGACTCCTGAGCATCGCGACTCAGGAGCCTAACTGGCTCTGTAGCCCCTCACTCCTTAGTTCCGAAAGGCTAACGCTGGGTGAGGTACGCGCGGGGCCGGGCTCTGCAGACGTTGAACGGTAGATCCACCCACATCTCACCTCCCTACTTGCCGTTCGCTCGCCAAGGGGGACTCCTGAGCATCGCGACTCAGGAGCCTACTGGTCTCATAGCCCCTCACTCCTTAGTTCCGAAAGGCTAATGCTGGGTGAGGTACGCGCGGGGCCGGGCTCTGCCGGCGTAGAACATAAGCAAGTAGGAAGCGTAAATTTCAAGGATCACCTCCCTACTTGTTGTTCGTGCGCCAAGGGGGACTCCTGAGCATCGCGACTCAGGAGCCTAACTTGTCACGTAGCCCCTCACTCCTTGGTCCCGTCCTGGTTTCCGGTCGGGGCTAATGATGGGTGAGGTACGCGCGGGGTCGGGCTCTGCCGGCGTAGAATATAAGCAAGTAGGAAGGAAAAGCGTAAATTTCAAGGAGTTTAGAAGCAAATATTACAGTCCACACTGTTATCTCAATGCCAGACGCAAGTTTAAACGCCTCCCCGAGGCATGGTACATGTGCAGGAATTAAAAACAGGACAGGAGCCACGATGGGATCGCTCGACGGCGGTGGAGCAGCGCAGAGTGGGTTCGCCTCATGGAGCAGCAGGGTCGACAGCGCCTTGCTTCGGCTTGGTGCTGAAGGCCCGGAACTTCCGCAGCAGAGCCTACACGCGACCCTTCACGGCCTCGGCAGCAGCAGTAGCACGCTCGCCGCTTGCTGGCTCCAGTAGGCTGTCGAGGTCGACGCTGGGGTCGCGAAGGTAGATGTGGGTGAAGACCCGCGTCAGCGCTGCAGAAGACATGACACGCGCCTCGGCCTCGGTCGTGGGGCCAAGACCAAGGGCGACATCTTCAAGAGCACGAACCAGGAAGGGAAGCAGCTTGGCGGGTCCGTCCTCGGCGCCAGCCAGCGGGCTCTCCAGGCCGCTGTCGTAAAGCGTCTTCAGTGAGGAACGAGCTTTCTTCTCCATCTCCGCGAAGGCCACGCGATCCTCGGCAAGAACCCGGGCCTTGTTGTCCAGCTCGACCTTCCTCCCCCCAACTCCCGCTCCAGCGCGCCCAGGCGGTCATGGCGCTTCTTCAGCTTGGCCTCCCGGCCCTTGACGGCCGCCTCGCGAGCCTTCACGCCTTCTTCCTGCCCTTGGCGCAGGCGGGACTCTTTTGCGAGCTGGTCCCGCAGGCCTTGCAGCTCCTCCTCCAGCTCCTTGCAGCGACCACGGACGGCGACCACCTCCCCCAGGGTTGCGTCACGAGCAGCCTTCGCCTCAAGGGCGGCCTGCCCCTCCTTGTCGCAAGCCGTCGAGGCCTGGACCAGTGCCGCCCGAATCGAAGCGTCAGAGCGAATCCATCCTGAAGCCAGCTCCAAGCGCCCGGCCACCAAGAGAGGGTTGGCGCCAAGAAGATCTTTCCGTAACCGGTCCAGTTCAGCAGCAACACGATCCAGAACGGCAGGAGGAATCGGAGAGACAGCAGTCGGTGGAGTAGGAGGAGAAGGCGGCTGCACAACCATAGCATCCTGAGGCGAAGCCTGCTGCGCCCCCACGGTTGCGGAGGCGGCAGCATGCGAAGGCATCTTGGGAGTTGCTTGGGCCATGGGGGCTGAGCTCGCCCTAGCCAGCTCAGCCTGGCCTCACGAGGACGACCGGGCAGGAGAGGCCCGTGCGTCGTGGTCACCTTCCTTCGCGGGTAGAGGCGCTGCCCCGGATGGAACCTCAGGAGCTCCCTTCAGCTTCTTCGCTGAGGGCGCCAGCCTATCCAAGAGATATGGACGTCAAGCCTCAGCAGCAGAACAAGAAATAAAGTCAAGAATCAAGCGCTTACAGGTCGTCGCCAGCAGGCTCAAACAGCCTCCGGCCAAATTTGAAGCCTGAAAGCCGGCTGGAAGGGTCAACCTCGGGAAGCTCGGGAGCAGAAGGCGCGTCTGCGGTCCGCCCCGGGGCCGGGGCAGACCCGCGGGAGATCAGCCCGGTCCTGTCCTTCTTGGGGATCGGGGGCAAGCTCCCGCCACCCTGCTCGTCGTCATCCTCGTCGTCATCACTCGGAGAGAGCCGGAGAGCACGGGGCCTGCGCTGGGGGAAGGGAGCCCTCGACTCTCCGTCGGTCGCCTCGGAATCATACCCTTTTCCCCGCTCCCCTCCTTCCTCCTCTTCGCTGGAGTCGTCGGAAGACACGTCCACCGGGTCCTCGGGAGCTTCCGTGGGCACGGGCCCGTCCCCGTTGAAGACGGGCATGGACTCCACTACCTGCTCCCAGTCGTCGCGGAGGAACAAGGGCGTAGGAGCACCCTCCAACCTCGCCACATCGCCCCCGACTAGAGATTGGAGGACCGCGGCCAGATCTTCGCCGGCCAAGGCCACGGGGATCGGATGGGGCCTCCACATCGGAGGTGAGTACCGCCGAAGCGGAGCCAGCTGGTGCTCCAGGAATTCCCTCAGCAGCGACGCACCGGTCAGCTTTGCCGCCGCCATGTTGGCCGGCTTCAGATCCACGTCCATCTTCTCCAACATCATCTTCGCGCGGGGATCCGTGAGCTCCGCTCGACCCCAATCGCTGGAGCTCGCGGGTTGCTCCGTGGGCAAGATCAGCCGAGGGTGGATGCGCCCAGCATCTACCAAGACCCACTTGCTCCTGAAGCCCTCGATCCTCTTCCCGGGGCTCGAAATGGTGATGGCGCCATCGTACGCGACGAAGCTCGCGCACGCGGAAGGAGGACCGCGGGAGGTCCGGAGATAGAAGTAGTGGCGCAGCAAGGCCACTGAGGGCTGCACCCCTACGTGAGCCTTGCAGTAGTAGGCGAAGATTGCCAGGAGAAGGACGGAGTTGGGGTGGAGATGCAGAGCCTGTAACCTGTAATGGCGGAGGACAGAGAAGAAGAACTTGGATAAGGGAGGCACCAAGCCAGCAGCAATGGCGCTAGCAAAGAACGGATAGAAGGTGCTCTTCTAGCCCTCAGGGGTGGCGGAGCCGGCCTTGAATGCCTTCGCTCCGTCGATGCCCTGCGCCGCCGCCATCCGGCGCAGCCGGGCGAGGCTCGCCTCCGACACGCTCGGCGGCTCCAGGGCAAACGAGTACCAAGCTCCGGCCGGGGACTGACGAGGCGCCATGGTTTCCTAGGTCGCGCGGACGAAGTAGATCTGAAGTTTTGGAGGAAGGAGAGGCGCAAGGAAGGGGATCTGAGTAGCAACCGGAGAAAGTAAAAAAGCAAAGCCCGGGCAGACGCCGCTCTCTTATCAACCCGCGCGGTTACTGAGGCGCCCACGTCCAAATCAACCGCCACGCGGCGCCCAAGGCCGCAGGCTGTTAGGGCCTGCGGCGCTTCGCCCTTGCCCTTTCGCTTTGCTGCACGGCCAAGCCCGGGCGCGCCTTGGGCCCGGGGGCTACTGTCGGCGTTCTGGGAACGGGGGTCCCCAGACTTGCCTGCCTGCGGCCTGCGAGGTGGATCAAAGGGGGGCCCAGCACGGTCCATCTTCATCAACACAGACCCAAGACCCTCGCGAGGGGCCAAGCCTCGCGGGGCGGATGACACGGAGCTTCCTCAGACACGGCCTCATCAGGCTGGCTCGCGAGGAGGCGGAGAGATCAAGGTGGGGTACCTCACGAGGAGCCCGTGACGCAAGCCATGACGACCAAGGGCGCCAGGCGGGCGCCAGCCAGCGCAGTGTCCTTCTTTCCTCTTTGGTGCAAAGGGAGCAAGCGCAGACGAGAGCATCAAGCAAAGGCACCCATTTCGGTGCAACGAGACCAAGACCAGCCCAACGGCGGGGAAGAAGTCATTGTGGAGCCCAAGCCAGCGTCACCACCAAAGCCTTTGGCAGGCGAAGACCAACTTTGGTCAGGATAAGTGTACCATATGTTCCCCTTCAAAATGGCCAATTGTTGGCACCCTTCCCGCTCAATATTTGGGAAGAGGCCCAGGGCCTTTGCCTATAAATAGGACTAGCCACCCCCCAGGGTAGGGACAGGTAGACGTACAATGGCAATTGGATTGGAATCAGAGTGAGAATCAGAGAGAGAGAAAGGTGACTCAACTCCTCCTAGCAGTTCATCGCCCCAGCCAAGAACAGACCCTCGCGAGGCTGTTCTTCCTTGTATTACTCATAATCATCAGCCCAAGAGGCAATCCACCACACCACAAACTGGAGTAGGGTATTACACCACAACGGTGGCCCGAAGCAGTATAAACCCTGTGTTTCTTGTGATGTTCTTTTGATAGCTTAGATCTTAGCGAGGCGGAGGGGTACAGGTAGGTAGAAGGAGAAATCTCCGCACGCACCCCAGTGTTCGAAACTCAAGGGTCTGCCGGAACCCGAAATCCGACAGTATAAGTCATGAAGAAAGCAATAGCAATATACTAAACGATCAAGTGCTAAGCTAACGGAATGGGTCAAGTCAATCACATCATTCTCTAATGATGTGATCCCGTTAATCAAATGACAACTCATGTCTATGGCTAGGAAACTTAACCATCTTTGATTCAACGAGCTAGTCAAGTAAAGACATACTAGTGACACTCTGTTTGTCTGTATTCACACATGTACTAAGTTTCCAGTTAATACAATTCTAGCATGAATAATAAACATTTATCATGATATAAGAAAATATAAATAACAACTTTATTATTGCCTCTAGGGCATATTTCCTTCAATGGCCAGCGGCACGGATGGGGCCACACCAAGGGCCAACGTAGACCGACGCCGTGAGGGGTCGGTTACAGAAGGACCGGCCGCTGGCGCAAAAGGATCCATCACCTGTTCCTGCGCAAAGGGAAAACAAGTTTCATCAAAGTACATGTGTCCTGAGGTGAAGACACGGTGAGACACCGGGTCGTAGCAGCGGTAGCCTTTGGTGTTAACCGGGTAACCGAGGAAGATACAAGGTAATGAGTGTGGAGCAAGTTTATGAGGAGCGGTGGTGGCGATACTAGGATAACAATGACAACCAAAAATACAGAGGCCATCATAGGTGGGAGGAGAGCCAAAAAGAAGATGGTAAGGTGCATAGTTCCAGTGGGGACGGCAGGAGCGAAGGTTAGCAAGTAAGGTGGCGGTAGCGAGATCATTCGGACAGAACTTTGGTGGCATGTGGGCATGGAATAGAAGGATACAAACGCAGTCGTTGAGAGTACGATGGACATGTTCAACCCGACCATTTTGCTACGACGAGTATGGACAAGTAAGCCAAAAAATGGTGCCACAACTAGAAAAGGAGAGTGTGAATGGCGAGGCTGTCAAATTCTTTCCTGTTGTCTGTTTGTAGTGCATGTATGGGGTGACCAATTTGTGTAGACATGTAGGAATAAAAGGCGAAGAGTGTAGAGGGAACATCGGATTCCCTATTGAGTGGAAAAGTCCGGACAAAAACACAAAATGTGAGTAATCATCAAACATGACAAGATAGCAGAGAAAACCAGAATTACTGGGTATAGGTGAGGCCATACATCACTTCAAGGGATATGCCCTAGAGGCAATAATAAAGTTGTTATTTATATTTCCTTATATCATGATAAATGTTTATTAGTCATGCTAGAACTATATTAACCGGAAACTTAGTATATGTGTGAATACATAGACAAACAAAGTGTCCCTAGTATGCCTCTACTAGACTTGCTCGTTAATCAAAGATGGTTAAGTTTCCTAACCATAGACATGTGTTGTCATTTGATGAACGAGATCACATCATTAGAGAATGATGTGATGGACAAGACCCATCCGTTAGCTTAGCATTATGATCGTTTAGTTTATTGCTATTGCTTTCTTCATGACTTATACATGTTCCTATGACTATGAGATTATGCAACGCCCGAATATCGGAGGAACACTTAGTGTGCTATCCAATGTCACAACGTAACTGGGTGATTATAAAGATGCTCTACAGGTGTCTCCGATGGTGTTTGCTGTAAGTGCATCTAGTGCCCCTTAGTGATTTTGGTGTATTGAAGACTTATAGGTTAAGGATCTAATGTGTTTATGAGTGTACACAGGTCTATAAGTCTATGAGGAGTTTGATATTTACAGAGAAAGTCGACCCCTAAAAATGAAGTTCTTCGACTGAAGAATTTGACATTCTGAAGACTTTCTGAAGACTTTGAAAGTAAAGAAATTGGTGTGACCTTGAAGACTTGGTATTCATTCGAGGAACGTGAAGCGTGAAGACTTTTCTTTTCGTAGTTTCATTTTATATTTCTTGAGTCATAGGAAACACCGTATTGTTAAAGGGGGTCGAAGAAATACTAAGGAAAAATTTCCATGTGATGCTCAACTCAAAATCCTACACCTACCAATCCCTTCGAGTGAAGCCATTGGAAATCTCATTCAGTTCTGTCAATTTCTTCAGTGACAGAGACGAAGTTCTTCTAGTCTCTGAGGAATTTGTTCTGACTGAGGAGTTAGGAATTCGCCATTGCGGATTGCCTACAAAGAGAGGAACATGATAGCCTTGAGGAATTTGAACCTCAAATTTTTGACCGTTGTTGTGCTGCGCGCCAGCTGTCCCCAAAATATCTTATCCACCTAACGGTCATATCATTGAAGGGCATTTATGTCTTATCATGTCGGGCTGCTCCCTGGGCTATAAATAGCCACCCCTACAACCACTAGCTAGTTGGCTCCTCTGAGAGAAACTGACACTTGTCATTTGAGAGCAACCCATCCTCCGAGGACTTTGAGAGAAAATCATCGAGTGAGGAAAAACCCAAACCCAAACACCTACAAACCCAAAGTGATTGAGCATCACTGAAGAGATTGATCCTGCGTGGATCTGACGCTTGTTACCTTTGAAGACTGTGCTTCTTCCAGACGATTAGGCGTCATGGTGATTGGACGAGGTTTGTGTGACCTTAGTTCAAGAAGAATACGATGAGGACTTGGTGTCCCGAGCTGCGTGCTCAGGACTGGATGTCCGGGACTGTGTGTCCTCGAGTTTAAATACTCAGCCGCTCCAACCAGATGTACAACTGAGACAGCAGTTGGAACTGGTCTACCAAATCATTGTCTTCACCAAGCCAACTAGTTCTATTTCCTCAACTCTTTTATTTCCTCAGTATTGTGTTGTGTGCTGGTCATATCTGTGTTTGAAGACTTTGACTGAAGACTTTCTCAATTTCCTCAGTTCAATTTCTTCAGTCTGTTTGTCTTCATCTTGTGTTATCCTGTGATTACGCTTTCCATACTCTGTGCTTGTCTTCATTTCATCATGATGACTATGCTAGTCTTATGTTATGTTTACTTCTGAGTACTTATTCCGCTGCTAGTAGTTCTTCGCTAAGGAATTTCCTCACCAGCAAATTCCTCAGTGAAGAATTCATAAAAATCGCTTATTCACCCCCCCCCCCTCTAGTCGATATAACGCACTTTCAATTGGTATCAAAGCAAAGTACTCCCTTGTTCTGTGTGATTTTGGTTTAACCGCTTGGAGTTTTAGTTATGTCGACCGCAGGTATGATCAAGGTCTCTGCTGGGTGTCCTACCTTTGATGGGACGGACTACCCCTACTGGAAGAATAAGATGCGAATGCATCTTGAGGCAATTGATAACGATCTCTGGTATGTTGTGGAAAATGGTGTTCCCTCAGTCACACCTTCTCTGAATGTTGCTGATGTGAAGAGATTCAAGCAACTCGATTCTCAAGCGAAGAATATCATATGTGGCCATCTGAGCAAAGGACAGTATGGAAGAGTGAGTGCTTTGGAAACTGCTAAGCTTATCTGGGATAGGCTGTCCAAAGTCAATGAAGGGGTCTCAACACAGCGTTATTCTCAAGTTGATGTTCTTCGCAACCTCTTCAACCGCTTCAAAAGACTCGACAATGAAAATGTTCAACAAACCTTCGATCGCCTCACTGACATCTCAAATGAGCTTCAAGCACTTGGTGCCACTGACATCACCGACCATGAGGTGGTGAAGAAATTGCTGAGATCGCTTGATTCCTCATTTGATACTTTGGCATTGATGATACAAGAGTGTGCTGACTACAAGTCACTTGATCCCGCTGATATCCTCGAGAGGCTAAATACTCGTGAGTTCCAGCTTGCTAAGAAGAGAGATCTCTATGGTTCGAGCTATGGCAGATCACGTGCACTGGAGGCCAAGGTAGTATCTGAGTCCGAAGATGAAGACTCTGGTAGCAGCCTTGGTGACCCTGAAGAACTGAGTCATGATCTAGCACTGCTCATGAAGAAATTCCAAAAGTTCTCAAGACGTGGTCGCTTTGGAAGACCCTCAAAGAGCAATGATTCCTCATCCAGTGACTACAAGAGAAGGCTTTGTCACAAGTGCAAGAAACCTGGACACTACATTCAAGATTGTCCTTAGTGGGAAAAGGAATCAAAGAAGAAGGAATACAAGGATTACAGTTCTGATGATGCGAAGAAAAAGAAGAAATCCTCAAAATCTTCATCATCAAAATCCTCGAAGTTTTCGTCTCACAAGAAGAGCAGCTCCAAGAAGGCTCGGGCATTTATTGGCAAGGAAATGGACTCTAAGGCTGAATCTAAAGAAAATGAGGAAGAAGAGGCATCTAAGGACTCCGAGTCTGGCATGGCGAGCCTAGCTTTCGCTACTTCTTTCGTCAGCAAGTATATCTTCAACTCTGAAGAAAATGACCTCACCAACAATGCTGATGAAGACAATGATGACTATGCTCCCACCTATTGCTTCATGGCAAAGGGTGCCAAGGTACTCAAATATGCCTCCTCTGAATCCAGTGAGGATGAATCTGATGAAAATCTTAAGACTAGCTACTCTAAACTTGCTAAGATTGCTGTACAACAACAAAGGGCTTTTGAAAAGGTTCAAAACATGCTAGACAAAAGTGATGATATGTTGGGCAAAGAAATGGATCGCACTAAAACCTTGACTGAAAATCTTCAGAGACTTCAGACCAGGTTTGACAACCTTCAAGGTCATCATAACACTCTCTTATCTGATCATGAGAAACTTTCTTATGAATTTCTTCATCTCTGCTATCACTAATTCCTCATCTGAGGACATTGCTAGTATCACTGACGATGCAGGGCTGAAGGAATTGTACATGACAGGCATGTACAAAAGCCTCAAAGGGCATCAGACTCTTTGTGATGCGCTTAAAAAGCAGATCCTCAACAGGAACCCTAGGAAAGAGGGTATTGCCTTTGAGAGGAAACTCAATGCTGATGGTACATATTGGAAGCCTGAGCAGTACCCCAAAACCTCATGGGTTGCTGCAAAGGGACCTCCAGTTGATCCATCTAATTTATCTGGCTATACATGTGAATCTTCTCATTCTTCTGATGAGTCATTTGACTCCAACTATAAACTGTTCAAAAATCAGAATGGTGAAGTATTTGCTAGATATGTTGGCACTAACTGCAGGAATGGTTCCCCTATGAAGAAAATCTGGGTTCCCAAAAGATGGCTTGAAAGTCTTCAGGTGAATGTCCTCATGACACCACCTGTGAAGAATAGGAACCCCAGATCAAATTCTTCATATGGACCAAACTCTTCATATGGATCCAAGTCCTCATACGGACCAAATTCCTCATGTGGATCAAATTCCTCAAAAGGATCAAAGTCCTCATATGAACATCATTGTGCTAACAACTCTTTTTCGCAGGGAAGAGCCAAGGGCTATGAATATGAGCATTATTCTTCAAATTAATATGTTCATAAGTCCTTGAAGAATTTCTCTGCTTATTCATATGCTTATCCTAACCCCTCTTACGTGAAACGAACTAGTTTGGCATCCATGCCACCTTTCTCGTATGGAGCTTGCAGAGTGATGAACTCTTTGCCACCCATTCAGATGTGGGTGGTGAAGAAAAAGAAGTAATCTCTTCTGTAGGGTCAGGTCTCCAGACGTACATGAACGTCTGAAGAATTTGTTGGAGACCTGAAAATTGCCTGAAAGGACGCAGGCTAATCATGAAGAAATGAACTTTCATTTCACACGTCCTCCTACTACTTTATTTATCTTACTACTTGATGAAATTGATCTGATGAATTGCGATATCATATTCTTCACTAATGAAGTGTATGAAATCCGTAAGCTGCACTGATTCATCTGCAGGATGATCAACCCAAAGCCACTGAGTGGGTCCTCGACAGTGGATGTACAAATCACATGACTGGTGACAAGAATCTATTGATGGACGCTCCCTTATCACCATCGCATCTGAAGCATATCATCTTCGCTGACAAAGGCAAAAGTCAGGTATTGGGTCTAGGTAAGGTTGCAATCACAAAGGATCGACACATGGACAAACTCATGCTTGTTGAGTCCTTAGGATACAACCTTATGTCTGTCTCAATGCTTTGTGATCTTGATATGGTTGTTGTCTTTGGAAAGTATCATTGTGTTGTGATTATGGAAGCTGACAATTCCAAAGTCTTCGAAGGCTTTAGGAGAGGAGACTTGTATATTGTTGATTTCTCTATAGGCTCACTACCAGCCGTGTGCCTACTTGCAAAAGCTTCAGAAGGATGGCTATGGCATCGACGACTTGGCCATGCAGGCATGAGGAATTTGCACACGCTTGCAAAGAAGAAGCATGTCATTGGCATTGAGAATGTCAAATTCCTCAAGGGTCACTTATGTGGTGCCTGTGAAGCTGGAAAGATGACAAAGGCTAAGCATCCAGCTAAGACTATCATGACCACTACTCATCCATTTGAATTGCTTCACATGGATCTCTTCGGTCCTAATCATTATTCTGCCGTTTCAAATGAAGCATCTCAATATGGCTTTGTTATTGTTGATGATTACTCTCGTTACACATGGGTACACCTTGTTACTTACAAAAATGAAGTGCAGGAAGTCTTCAAACGATTTTCCTCGAGGGCTTCAACCAATTTTGGTGTGAAGATCAAGCACATCAGAAGTGACAATGGAACTGTTCAAGAATTCGGGTCTCGATGACTATCTTGATGAACTTGGTATTACTCATGAGTTATCTGCTCCTTATACTCCTCAACAGAATGGCGTCGTGGAGCGCAAGAACAGGACTCTTGCTGAGATGGCTCGCACTATGCTCGATGAGTACAAAACGCCTCGTCGTTTCTGGGTTGATGCAATTGATATTGCGTGCTACATCATCAACAGAGTATATCTTCACAAATTCTTCAAGAAGACTGCCTATGAACTCCTCACTGACAAGAAACCCAATGTGAGTTATTTCAAAGTCTTCGGTGCTAAATGCTGGATTAGAGATCCTCACCATAACTCAAAATTTGCACCGAAAGCACATGAAGGTTTTATGCTTGGTTACGGAAAGGAATCGCACACCTACAAAGACTTCAACAACATTATTCACAAGGTTGTTGAAACTGTAGATGTGCGGTTCGATGAAACTAATGGCTCGCAAAGAGAGCACCTACCTTCTGTGATAGATGAACTAGCACCTAAAGATTCTATCAAGTTCAAGGCTACTGAGGATGTCATTCCTACTGAAGAATCGGCTGAAGAATTCATTCCAGAACGTGAAGAACGTCAAGCTGATGCATTTGAGGAAAATGCAGAGGAAATTGATGCTGAAGAAAAGGCTGATCAAATTCCTCAACGACAACCAGCTCATCCTCGCGTTGCAAAAGAAGTGCAAGTGGAGAAGATCATCGATGACATTAGAGCACCAGGTCCTCTCACCCGCTCAAAAGCTTCACATCTATCTAACTTTTGTGGGCACTATGCCTTTGTCTCTATCACAGAGCCCACAAAGGTAGATGAAGCATTTCTGGAGCCTGAGTGGATTCAGGCCATGCAAGAAGAACTACATCAATTCAAGCTCAACAACGTCTGGGAACTGGTCAATCGTCCAGATCCTCGCAAGCACAATATCATTGGCACAAAGTGGATCTACCGCAACAAGCAAGATGAAAATGGCCTTGTGGTGAGGAATAAGGCACGACTAGTAGCTCAAGGCTACACATAGGTTGAAGGAATTGATTTCGATGAAACTTTTGCACCTGTTGCTAGACTTGAGGCTATTCGCATATTACTTGCTTATGCTAACCATCATGATATCATCTTATATCAAATGGATGTGAAAAGTGCATTCCTCAATGGTAAGCTTGAGGAAGAAGTATATGTTGCTCAACCCCCAGGTTGAAGATCCAAAGAATCCTGACAAAGTCTTCAGACTCAATAAGGCCCTCTATGGCCTCAAGCAGGCCCATCGGGCGTGGTATGATACTTTGAAGAAATTCCTCATAAAGAATGGCTTCACACCCCGTTCACTCGATCCTACTCTCTTTACTAAATCTTATGATGGTGAACTGTTTGTGTGCCAAATATATGTTGATGATATTATCTTTGGCTGCACTAACCAACGTTATAGTGACGAATTTGGTTATATGATGAGAGAGGAATATGAAATGTCTATGATGGGAGAGTTGAAACTCTTCTTAGGTCTTCAAATTCGTCAACAGAGCAATGGCATATTCATATCTCAGGAGAAATACCTCAAGGATGTACTGAGGAAATTCGGCATGCAAGATTGCAAAGGCATCAAAATTCCTATGCCCACAAATTGTCATCTATGCACTGATGAAAATGGTATTGACTTCGATCATAAGGTATACCGCTCCATGATTGGCTCCTTATTGTACTTATGTGCATCTTGGCCAGATATAATGCTTAGTGTTTGCATGTGTGCCCGATTTCAATCTGCACTGAAGGAAACACACCATAAGGCTGTGAAGCATATTCTTCGATATCTAGCTCAGACACCAACACTAGGATTATGGTATCCCAAGGGCTCGGATTTTGATCTCATTGGATATTCTGACTCTGACTATGCTGGTGATCGTGTGGACCGCAAGTCAACATCTGGTACATGTCATTTCCTTGGACGATCTTTGGTCTGTTGGTCCTCGAAGAAACAGAACTGCGTATCACTGTCTACTGCTGAAGCTGAGTATATTGCTGCTGGTTCTTGCTGTGCTCAACTGCTATGGATGAAGCAAACTCTCAAGGACTATGGCGTCAACGTGAAGAATGTGCCTCTCCTCTGTGACAATGAGAGTGCCATCAAGATTGCTCACAACCCAGTTCAGCACTCGAAGACAAAGCACATTCATTTTCATCATCATTTTCTTCGCGATCATGTGTTGAAGGGTGACAGTTCTATTGAGCATGTGAAGACTGAAGAACAGCTAGCCGATATCTTCACAAAGCCCTTGGATGAGAAGAGATTTAGCAAGTTGCGGTGTGAGCTAAATATCTTAGAATCTTCGAATGTACTTTGAGAAGGCACTCATCCTAACACTTATGCAAAATTGATGACTTAGATGTGCAACACATGAAGAAACGTTTTTCCTCAATCAATGAAGAATAACACTCTAAGTGTGAAGAAATTAATGAAGAATTTGATGCTCAGAACCCTACGACAATTGTATGGTGTCTGAAATCATCATTCTTATACGGTGGGTCACGCCACCACACAAAAGTTGATAATCTTTAATTTGAGTTTTTCCTCAGTTTTTGAAATTCCTCAGTTGTTCAAATTCTTCAACCTTTCAAAATCTTCACTTGTTCCGTTGTTTTCCTCATTGGCTATATATATATATATATATATATATATATATATATATATATATATATGTATGTATGTATGTATGTATGTATGTATGTATGTATGTATATAAGTTTTTGTCCTTTACAGCATTCACTTATGGCTATTTCTTCAAGACTGGTTTTTTCTGCTAAGTGAATGTGATCAGACCCTTCCCCCTCTATGCTATACTCAACCCAATCTATTCACAAATTCTTCATGTGCGTTCTATTTGAAACTCGTTCAAAATCTTCACTGTGTCCTTGTCAGCTGAAGAAATTGCGAACGGAACTTTAAAACTAATCTTATCCAAATTTTCGGTTTTGCCGCTCAAACCGTTCTGCATCCCACGATACATTATTCTACTCACCCATGATCTTACACGATCTCTACTACACTGTACGTGGGTGACACATGTCGTGCGAAGGAGAAGGGTCAGGGGCACGTTCGTCCCAAAATCCTCGGGCGAACAGTTTTTCACTGTGGCTATAAATACCCCCGTCCCCTTCCTCGCTTCCTTTACTCCGCTCGAACTCCCTCTCCCGCTCGAGCTTCCCAAACCCTAGCGCCGCCACTACTCCATCGTCACCGGTGAGGAAGAGCTTCACTGCCTCGACCTCGTCACCATCGTACTCGCGCCGACCGCGGAAATCTTCACTCCGCCGCCGCCGTAGCCGTCTTCCTCCGCCAAGTTAGGGCGTGGAAGATCTACACTGACGAACTTCACTTCTCCATCTCTGTGTTCGTCGTGTTCTTCATTCAGGGAAATTAAAAGTTACTTTTACTGCCCTCTTTGATTCGAAAGTTTTCTACAAAATCTTCAAAGGTGTTTTATTCTTCAAATCCTCACACACAAAACACCTCACAAGTCATCTGTTCTTGATTCGTTTCTCTAAGCATCATTTTTTATTCCTCAATTGTGTGGATCTTCGGTCTATACAACTCTGGAACCTAAGACAAAACGCTTAGTGAAATTCTTCAAGACTCATCTGGTCAAATTCCTCAAACTTGTTCTTTTTGAAAAACCCTCTGAGAACGCATATGACCTCTCCAAATTCCTCGCAACTATACTCTGTTCACAAGTACACATGTCCGCTGCTGAATCACTAGGTTCTCATCAACTTAACTCATTTGCAGCGTTCCTCGAAGAAAAGTTGCATACTTCTTCAGAGAATTCGATTGTTCAAATTCCTCAACTGAAAAAAATGGCTGAAGGTAAAAGGCCACAGAAAGAAGGAAAGAAGCCTGAGGTCATGACTGCTTTTGAAATCCCTGAGGACATCTACAAAGAATAATGTACACCTGATGAGGCCAAGTTTGGCAAAGAAGATAAAAATCAGCGCAAGGTGCGCATACAGAGGATTGAAAGGAGATGGGCACGAGAATGGAGGGAGTAGTGGTATGTAACTCCAAAGTATATGAAGAAATCCGCGCTTAATCCTCCATGCCCAAGAGTCCCATTGGCACCTGGCCAAGTGGCAGATCCCCCTAGCATCAAACGCGGTGAGGACTTTCCTGAAAAATGGGCCAGGCGCCAAGCCAAGTTGGCCAAGCAAGCAAAAGAAGCAGTGAGGAAATTCAACAAAGACTCTGCTACTGCTGCTGCCATTGAGGCCTCTGTCAAGCCAAAGAGATATATGGCAAAGAAGCCTACGCACAAGCCAAGTGCTTCACCAACAGTGCCATCATGGCCAAGTTCCTCAATTGTGCCCTCACGGCCAGAATCTTCAAAGTCCTCAAGACCAATTCCTCATGCTGCTGCTCCTCCTCCGAAATCCTCAGGTCCTCCAAAGTCCTCAGCTGTTCCGACAAAGTCCTCAGCACCTGCGCATCTGGCCTCGTGCCAAAGGACTACATGCATCTCCATTGCCTCTGGTGTTTCAGCAAGTTCCTCAGCTGCACCAAATTCTTCATCGGGCCCCACTCTGCTGAAGACCAAGGCAACTGCTAGACGAGGTCCTCGGCCAAGTCCTAAGAAGAAACAGGTCGCCTTCCAAGTGCCATCTGACGATGAAGCTGATGATGATGAACTTGCAGAAATCATCAGAGACAGACAAGAAAGGGCCGCTAGAGCCAAAGGCACACCTGTGCCACTGCTTTTGGATCCTAGGGCGATCCTCGATTACATTGATCTCTGGCACAAGGACCCAAACACTCCTATGCCAGATTTCAAGTTGACCCCTGGCCAAGGTCACATGCTGACTCATTTCATCCAAGAGGAGAAATGGAAATATGAGTAGGCCAGGCAGATCAAGAAGGCCCAGTACAAGAAGGAAAAGTATCTGAAGACCAACGTTGTCAAAATGACAACTGATGAACTCGTCAAGATTCAGTCTAAAATCAAAACCCTCGGCGACAACTTCAATGCTTACTATGCTGATTGGAAAGGAGCCAAAGTCAGGTTTGTTAAACTGACCGAGAAGTTCACCAAGGTTGCAGCTCCATCGCAACCAGAAGTTTCTCAAGCTGAAGCTCCTGCTCAGCCCACTGAAGAACATGCCAGCACCGCTGATGACTTTCAGGCTGCTGAAGAAAATGCTAGTTCCAGGGCTGATGACTCCATTCCAGCCACTGAAGAAATTGCCAGGGCATCCACTAGTGGTGCGCCTGAATAAACTGAACAAGTCAGGGCAACTGCATCAGTTGCACCTGAAAAAATTCAAACAAATTCCTCAGCTCCTCCCGCGCCTACACCAACTCCTATCCTTCCATCTGCATCAGATGTGAAGAAGACCAAGGCTGCAGAGCGAGCTGCAGTGAAGAAAAGGAAAGCATCCGGTGCTTTAGAATCTTCAGCTCCAAAGAAGATGAAGCCTATGACCAGCTCTTTTGAAAATCCAATTGATGTTGTTCCAATTACTACCATACCATCAAAGGACCTTGTTCCTTTTGGTGACGACTATGAGATCCCCAGTGGATCTGATGAAGAAAATCATTCTGCTGCTTCGTCAGAGCAGATTGATGAAGAAATTGAAGTGGATGCGATCCCTTCAACACCTGTTGTATCCTCACCAATGCCTCAGTTCACTACTGAAGAGGCTGGTGTTGAAAAATTGGAAGATGAAGACGTGGATATTGGAAGTACAACGCCAGTAATGAATGATGACTTTTGGGAAAGTCAGCACCCCAATTCTCCACTCTTCACCCCGCTACAACAAATTCCTAAGTCCCCTGCACCAACAGTTCAAATGGGCTCTGAAGAAACTCATCCCACTGCATCTGTGCATGAAGATATTCCAGCCACTAGTGCTGAAGAAACTGTTGCTGCTGATCATAAGACTGCAACTGAAGAGGGACCAGAAATTCCTCAGCCTGATGAACCTGAGATCGCGATTCCTGAGGTTGTGATGCAACTCACTGACACTCCTCTGTCAAAGCCAAAGGATTCGTTCTCAAGGAAGCAGAAGTTCAAGGCTGAAGACTTCTTTGGCGAGCATGTATTCTTCACTGATTACAACCCATATGACTCTGCTCGCATAAGGAAGAGGCGTTTCTGGACTGCTAGTCAAGCCAATTTCTATTCATCAGTGTTGTTCAACAAAGACAAAGTATTCGATCATGCACACATTCCTCACGTGGACATGGAATCTCTGCCGTGCTTCAAGCCAGTCCTCAGTGTTTTTCATGATGCTGGGCTGCTAAACTTCTGCACTGACATTTGTAATTGAAATGAAGAACTCATTCTTCAGTTCTATGCAACGCTGCACATCACAGGAGATTCTGAAGATGTGAACTCATGGGTGCTGGACTGGATGACAGAAAATACTCATTACAAGGCACCAGCAACTGAATTGCTTCGTGCCCTACCACTCAGTCCTCCCCTTGAAGGTGCACGTTGTGTCTACAGTGACCCTGAGCTTACTGATCACTACATGCAAGTGTTGATGAAGCCTTTGAAGCCAGGACAGGCCCCTCGAACCAAATTCCTCGTCAAGGAATTACTGTATGTGCCTCGGACTGTCTATCGCATTCTGTCGAAGACAATGAGTCCTATCAAAGGCCACGACTCAAATGATGAAGAAGTCGTTGGCATCATGAAGAATCTGCTTTTCAACATCATTCATGGCGTTCCCGTCAACTTTCATGATTTCTTCATGAGGACTCTGGCAAATATTGCCATGACACCATTTGAGCTGAAGCCTTATGCACCGTGGATTATGAGATTCATCAGGACAAGGTCTTCACTCAACTACAAAGCTGACACTCTGAACCACTGCAACTACTTGCCTCCAATTGAAGTCCTCAAACAGACATTTTCCTCAGCTGATGACAAAGGCAAGGCAGCTGTTGTGATAGATGAAGGCATTCGTCCATTGGATGGTCAATTTCGCAAGGCTACATCCTATTCCACCAATGATGACTCTGCCGCCAACAACTCTGCCAAGCAAAATCCTCAAGCCACAGCACCCAGGGTGATGACTGATCGTGAATTACTCCTCAGTCTTCATCAGAAGGTTGATCACAATCATAAAAGGGTCAAGCGTCAGTTTGGTTCAATTCTTCACAACATGACCTCAACACACAATGCCGTGAAGAAAAACCAATACTACCTCCATGAAACCTTCAACCGTACCTGGCCTATTCTGTCTCATGTCTACATCGCTGAAGATCTGAAGAAAATGGGTCTCAAGGAAGAATTTGACTGGTCTGCACCTCCTCCGAAGAAATACAAGAAGGTCAAGGTTCCTTCCTTGGTGGCCAGCTCCTATTCTTCATCGCGTGACACTGATGAACATGAAGACTTCGACGACACAGCGGCCGGCCCTACTACAACAACCGACCCCGACAACGCTGGCGCTCCTTCATCAACTTGATTATCTTCAGGGGCGTTAGTCATCAGTTTTGATCCTTTTGGTCATTTGATGACAAAGGGGGAGAAAATTGAGTTAGTCTTCAAGCGGGTCTATTATATGGGCATTTTTTTGCTAAGTTACAACTCTCGTTCTTATGAAACTTTTATTGGATCGAGTTGTAAACTTAAACCCGATGGTGGTCTGATACTTCTGCTACATTATTCTGCATGCTTATTCCTCGTTAATATTATTGCACGCATGCTGAATTACATCAGTCACCATATTTCATCATGCATTTCAAATTCTTCATTTTATATATCAAATGCGTGTATGAATTACAAGATATAGGGGGAGATCTCCATGATTCAACTCTTCAAGTGTGCATTGCTTCAAAAGCAATTTCCTCACTATGCACATCTTCAGGGGGAGTTCTTCCATATCTTGCAATCAAATTCCTCAACATCAGTACTTACACTTCATATGTTTATCCCCGTTGAAAACTTAACCTATATTGTCATCAATCACCAAAAAGGGGGAGATTGTAAGTGCATCTAGTGCCCCTTAGTGATTTTGGTGTATTGAAGACTTATAGGTTAAGGATCTAATGTGTTTATGAGTGTACACAGGTCTATAAGTCTATGAGGAGTTTGCTATTTACAGAGAAAGTCGACCCCTAAAAATGAAGTTCTTCGACTGAAGACTTTCCGAAGACTTTGAAAGTAAAGAAATTGGTGTGACCTTGAAGACTTGGTATTCATTCAAGGAACATGAAGCGTGAAGACTTTTGTTTTCATAGTTTCATTTTCTCTTTCTTGAGTCATAGGAAACACCGTACTGTTAAAGGGGGTCGAGGAAATACTAAGGAAAAATTTCCATGTGATGCTCAACTCAAAATCCTACACCTACCAATCCCTTCGAGTGAAGCCATTGGAAATCTCATACAGTTCAGTCAATTTCTTCAGTGATAGAGACAAAGTTCTTCTGGTCTCTGAGGAATTTGTTCTGACTGCGGAGTTAGGAATTCGCCAGTGCGGATTGCCTACAAAGAGAGGAACATGATAGCCCTAAGGAATTTGAACCTCAAATTTCCGACCGTTGTTGTGCTGCACGCCAGCTGTCCCCAAAATATCTTATCCACCTAACGGTCATATCATTGAAGGGCATTTATGTCTTATCATGTCGGGCTGCTCCCTAGGCTATAAATAGCCTCCCCCTACAACCACTAGCTAGTTGGCTGCTCCGAGAGAAACTGACACTTGTCATTTGAGAGCAACCCATCCTCCGAGGACTTTGAGTGAAAATCATCGAGTGAGGAAAAACCCAAACCCAAACACCTACAAAACCAAAGTGATTGAGCATCACTGAAGAGATTGATCCTGCGTGGATCCGACGCTTGTTACCTTTGAAGACTGTGCTTCTTCCAGACGGTTAGGCGTCATGGTCTAGAGCATCCAAGAAGAATTGTGGATCACCGAGTGACCGAGTTTGTCAAGGTTCGGAAGTCACCTGAAGACTTACCACGAGTGATTGGACGAGGTCTGTGTGACCTTAGTTCAAGGAGAATACGGTGAGGACTTGGTGTCCCGAGCTGCGTGCTCAGGACTAGGTGTCCCGAGCTGCATGCTCAGGACTGGGTATCCGGGACTGTGTGTCCTCGAGTTTAAATACTCAGCCGCTCCAACCAGATGTACAACTGAGACAACAGTTGGAACTGGTCTACCAAATCATTGTCTTCACCAAGCCAATTGGTTCTATTTCCTCAACTCTTTCATTTCCTCAGTATTGTGTTGGGTGCTTGTCATATCTGTGTTTGAAGACTTTGACTGAAGACTTTCTCAATTTCCTCAGTTCAATTTCTTCAGTCTATTTGTCTTCATCTTGTGTTATCCTATGATTACGCTTTCCGTACTCTGTGCTTGTCTTCATTTCATCATGATGACTATGCTAGTCTTATGTTATGTTTACTTCTGAGTACTTATTCCGCTGCTAGTAGTTCTTCGCTAAGGAATTTCCTCACCGGCAAATTCCTCAGTGAAGAATTCATAAAAATCGCCTATTCACCCCCCCCCCCCTAGTCGATATAACGCGCTTTCATTTGCTAAGTTGGCATAGATCAAGATTAGGATTTGTCACTCCGATTGTCGGAGAGGTATCTCTGGGCCCTCTCGGTAATGCACATCACTATAAGCCTTGCAAGTAATGTGACTAATGAGTTAGTTACGGGATGACACATTACGGAACGAGTAAAGAGACTTGCCGGTAACGAGATTGAACTAGGTATGATGATACCGACGATCGAATATCGGGCAAGTAACATACCAATGACAAAGGGAACAACGTATGTTGTTATGCGGTTTGACCGATAAAGATATTCGTAGAATATGTAGGAACCAATATGAGCATCCAAGTTCCACTATTGGTTATTGACCGGAGATGTGTCTCGGTCATGTCTACATAGTTCTCAAACCCGTAGGGTCCGCACGCTTAAGGTTCGATGATGATATGTATTATGAGTTATGTGATTTGATGTACCGAAGGTTGTTCGGAGTCCCGGATGAGATCACGGACATGACGAGGAGTCTCGAAATGGTGGAGATGTAAAGATTGATATATTAGACCATGTTGTTCGGACATCGGAAGTGTTCCAGAGAGTTTCGGATAAAATCGGAGTGCCGGAGGGTTACCTGAACCCCCCCTAGGAAGTTAGTGGGCCACCATGGGCCTTAGAGGAGAGAGGGCCGGCCAGGAGGTGGTGCCCCCCAGTCCGAACTGGACAAGGGGTGGGGGCGGCGCCCCCTCCTTCCTTCTCTCCCCTTCATCCTTCCTTCCCCTCCTTGTTGGACTAGGAAAGGGGGGAACCTACTCCTAGTAGGAGTAGGATTCCCCCCTTGGGCGCGCCCCATGAGGCCGGCCACCCCCTCCTCCCCTCCTTTATATACGGGGGAGGGGGCACCCCATAGACACATAAGTTGATTTCTTAGCCGTGTGCGGTGCCCCCTCCATAGTTTTTCACCTCGGTCATATTGTCATAGTGCTTAGGCGAAGCCCTGCGTCGGTAACTTCATCATTACCGTCATCACGCCACCGTGCTGGCGAAACTCTCCCTCGGCTTCAGATGCAGCTAGAGTTCGAGGGACGTCACCGAGCTGAACGTGTGCAGATTGCAGAGGTGTCGTGCGTCGGTACTTGATCGGTTGGATCACGAAGATGTTCGACTATATCAACCGTGTTACTAAACGCTTCCGCTTTCGGTCTACGAGGGTACGTGGACACACTCTCCCTGCTTGTTGCTATGCTTCTCCTAGATAGATCTTGCGTGATCGTAGGAAAATTTTGAAATACTACGTTCCCCAACATCACTATGTATCAACTCGAAAGGAAATGATGCAATTGTGGAGGAGGAACTAAAGGGGAGGTGAACATGTTTGCCCACACGACATGCTTGACAGGAATGAGCATCTGTTTTATTAGATGGAAAATAAAAAACCCTCCTTATTTGACGTAGTGTGGTGGAGCTAGGACACCCAAGGCGAGCATGCCAAAGATCTACGCCGGCGGAGAGAGCAAGTGGTCCAACTCGAGAGGACGACGAGGACTAGACTGTGTATAAATTGTCGTAGCTGTCACATCGGTGGAACACCATCTAGGTACGAGCATCTTTAAATGGAAAACCAACCTCATCAAATTCCACAGTTACAAAATTGTCATGGGAAAGATTACAAACAGAAACTAGATTATGAATGAGATGTGGAGAAACAACGACATTATTAAGAGACAGTGGTTTAGATGATGACGGAAAATTAGTGGAACCAATGTGAGTGATGGGGAGACCGACACCATTACCAACGATGATGCGAGAAGAAGTGGAAGTAGGATAGGCTAGGGAGAGGTTACCCGGGTGAGCCGCCATGTGGGAGGTTTCTCCGGTGTCCATAAACCAGTCACCACCGCTGGCGTAGGAGCCAGGAGGGGGCGTGTGCTGGAGGACAGTGAGCAACGCCAGGCCCCAAGGGGCCTAGGAGGTCGACTGAGGGACGTACCCGGAGTGGCCAATCAGGCCACCAGAGAAGCCAGGTGGTGCTCTGGGCGTCACACCGCCGTAGGCAGGCAGAGCGACAACATAGGCGGACGGAGCACCTCTAGGGACCAGATGTGGCGCTGTGAAGAGAGTCTGGTGAGTCAACAACCGTGGCCCAAGGAGACTAGATGCGGGGGCACGTGGCACGGGCATAGCATGCATGCACCACCCCTGTCCAGGGGTTGTGGCCGGTGCTCCAAGGTGGCGCAGGGTGCTACTATTGCCGCTGCTAGCCACCGTTGCCTATTGCGTGGTTGCCCGCCATGGCCACGCCAGCGATTACCGCCACCGTCGTTGTTGTGTAGTGGCTGCTGTTGAGTGGTCGGCACCGCGGGCGTCGGGGGGCGTGTCTGGAACTGCGGGAGGGGGCTGCACTGTAGGGTTGCTGCGAGAGAGCCCGATGGCGAGAGCGGTGTGAACCGCACGAGAATGCGTCTGCTTCAGCCGGCGATCCTCAAGGCGAAGGTACGCCACAACCGTCTCGAAGGTCGGCATAGTCAGCAACGTGTGGTTGGAGGTGTCGTTGCTGATGTCCTCATTGAGACCGACATTAACGTAGAGAGGAGCGGCTCGTCGGAAACCGTAAACTCCAAGTCTCGCAACTCATTCGGAAGAATTTTGAGACGCATGTAAAACTCGTCAATGGAGGAGATTTTCTGGTGTAGACCAAAAAACTCCTGTTGAAGAAAGATGATGTGCTGCAGCCTGTTGTCGTTGAAGAGGCCGGTGATCTTGCTCCAGACCGTACACACCGAGTCACCGTCATGAACAACAGTGTGAAAAATATCCTTGGAGACAGTGAGTAAGAACCCCCGAATAAGGATGGTGTCAATGGCCACCCACTCGACATCGTGAGGCAGGTCCAGAAGATCGTTGTGGCCACCAATGTGGTCAAAGATCGTACTCTCAGAAAAGAAGACCAAAATACATCTTCCACAAGTAGAAGTTGGCCTCCGGGTGGGAGAGATTCACTGGGACGCGCCCAAAGATGGGCACATCGCGGACGATCGCGGCCGAGGGACCATCAAAACGGTTGGTGCTCCAGGAGGAAGCAAAGGGGTTGCTGCGGCCGGAGGAGAAAGACATGGCGGTGGCAAAGATGCGGTTAGGGTTTGTTTTTATTTCTTTTGCAATCGAAGTAGGAATAGGCGGTGGCGGCAACGATCAGGCGCACGAGGGCAGCGAGCGAGCGGGTTAGTGATGGGCGAGGCGAGCGATGTGTGGGCGATCAAGCGAGTGGGTAGGCTGGCCAACGATGCGCGCGATCAGGTAGGCGGGCTGGTGGGTCAGCGGGGTGAGTGTGAGGCGGGGCTAGCGGGAGGTGGAATCGGGAGAAAGGCGGCGCGACTCTACGACTCGGGAATAGGCGAGCGGCAGCGGCATGAGGATGTGTAGCGGCGTGGCGGCAGCTCGGGGAGCGGCGACTCCGGCGGCGTGATGCTACTAGGGTAGGGATCGTAGGTATTAGGCTGATACCATGTTAGGGAATAGATTGGATGCAACTCACGATATATTCAACGGGTTCACATATGCACGCATATATAAGTACAAGGGGATGGGCACGCCCTCAACTATATGTGAAGGGAGTAGGGATTGTTGTTCAAGAAATACACATGCAATATTACATATTCCACAAGTCCTATCAGGTCAAAAATCTTAGGATTAATTTTTTTTGAGGAAAAAATTGCAATCTACTTTTATAGCAACTTAGGTATATGTTTGATTTGTTCCAAAGCTTACCTTGCTGTTTTTTGGTCGTGGGTAAAATATTGATCCTTGTCTGGATGATTGCAGTTTTTTGGCATGCCGATGCTTCATTGGCAACTCTAGTTTACCTTTGTGACCAATGTTAGGCAAATCACAGGCAAGCAAAAAGTGGTTCCATAGGATTTGTACTACCTCTATCCAGATTTGATAGGCGGGCACAATTTTTTTTAATTTGACTATAAAATGTGTGTAGTATGCTCTTCATTCGACGACGAATTTAGTAAGATATGTTTAGTCATGTATAATATGTGTGTGTGAGGGGTGGGGCGGGGGGGGGGGGTTGCACCAGTTACAATTCCCATATGACCATTGTACATGTGTAACCATGGGAAGTAAGGGCCCAAATAATAAGAAATGAAAACCTAAGCCTTCACAAATAGAGGGACGATATCAAGAATACCCATGACTTCGGAGATTTATGCGGGCATATTAGACTTCACTGGGCTTCATGCATGGTACCACTATATAGACTTGACCGCTCCTAGAGCCGATCTAATTCGTGTATGGACCTTCCTACACTCGTAATACAAATGCACAATCGTGTGATTCTTTTGAAGTCTAAATTCTCTAACAAGTCCTTAGAGCTGCAGGCATTCACTCATAGGTCCCTAAAATCTGCTAAAACTACGGTCCAGTTTATATAGATATAAAAACCATGTTGTTTCCCCACATTTCAACTACTCTTGTGTCTTCACCCTTCACAATTTTTTGCCGTTTTGGCATGCACGATAGCAGTTAAGCTTGGAAAGAAACAAAAAAAGTGAGTGCACATCGATAGTACCCTTAACATGTAAGACAATTAATTCTTCGATCGATATAAGTAGTGGAAAGTAATGTTGATGACTACTCCCTTCGTTTCTAATATAAGACCTTTTAGAGATTTCAATATACACTACATATGAATGTATATAGATGCATTTTAGATGTAGATTGACTTATTTTGCTTCGTATGTAGTCTGTATTGGAATATCCAAAAAGGCTTATATTTAGGAACGGAGAGATTAGTTGCCTATGCTATATAATGCTCATGTGCAGAAACTCATAACTAAATAGAATTTCTTGTGACATGTAAAAAACAAAATTATAACACATGCATTATGTTTAGCTATGCAGTGTTCATTTGAATCTTGTATATTTTTTGTCTAGGTCACAAATTGTCATATTATTTAATGAGTTCTTACAAGTACAAGCATGGTTATTTCGCTTTTTTCAAAAATCAGAAAAAAGGGAGGCAATATAGGTTGCGTGGGCAATTAGTTGCGCAAATCCCTTATGCAGTCATTTCTCAACTTATTCTGCCAAACTTTCTTATTTGAGTACCAAAACAGTGTTGTACTGTATTTGTTGGTGTACCATCAGTTCACCCACAAATATGGAAAGGGTTGTTTTACCAGACAAACCAGATAATAGAATAGCTAGCTGTTCCTTCTTTGAACTCTAGTGTTATGTTTGGTGACCAAATCATGTACTCGCAAGTCACATTAATGCCTAGATTATACACATCATCCAGTACGAACAGTGGAAGGACGACTATTAATTAAGGATTAAATTAATCTTGTCCTTGCACTATGACACTAGCTGCATTACTGTCAAAGAACAAGTAGCTATATGGAAGTATATGCATTGATAAACATAGTTGAGTAGTTGTGCGCTACTTTATATATTATTTTTGTGCAAAATTCACAATTACTGTTCTGAAAATCCGATAAAGTATACCCAAGCAAATTGTAGAAGCGTGAGTTTGGATCCATGCGAAATGTCTACACTAAACTAATATATATCATGTTTCTGAGATAAGAAAAAAAGAGAGGCCAATCTTTGTGCTCTTAAGAAAAATTGTATACGAAGAAAATTTACAGAATCCGGGCCCAACAAGTCTCAAATAATACGGTTTTATACAGTTTGTGTTCTTAGTCATAGAACACCATCATATGCTTAATTGTAACCTAAGCATGCACGCAGGTAGCATGGAGATCCACTTATTATGTTCTGCAGTATCAGAATTCAAAAGACAAAAAAAGAAGAAGAAAAACAACAACAAAATGCAAGAGAAAACCACCAAACTCCTGCAATGGCGCCACCACCTCTGATCAAACACCTTCACCCTGCGTCGCTGGTATATTCCATTGACCGCACACGCATGCGTATGCTATCACGTCGGACGCGTGCCGTCGACATCAACGTCGGTGACCAAGGGGCAGGTGAGCCGGGGTGTGGGCACGGCGTAGAGCCTGGTGGCGCGCGGCGCGGTGAGGCCGAAGATGTCGCTCATGTCGAGCTCCGACGGCTTCATGCCGTCCGGCAGTGCCCAGCTGAACCCGTGGGCGAGCTGAGCTACGGCGAGCTCCAGCGCGTACAGGCCGAGCGCCATCCCGGGGCATGAGCGACGACCAGACCCGAACGGGAGGAACTCGAAGCAGCCGCCCTTAAAGTCGACCCCGACAGCCTCCCCTTCCCCCGCCACGAACCGGGACGGCCGGAACGTGTCCGGATCCTTCCATGCCTTGGCATCGCGACCGATGGCGAAGACGTTGATCATGACACGGGAGCCTCGGGGCACGGAGTAGCCCCCGACGACGCAGTCCTCGGCAGTCTCATGAAGGAGCAGCGGGATGGGCGGGTGCAGCCGGAGCGTCTCCTTAATGACACACTTGAGGAAGGGTAGCTTGTCGAGGTCCGACTCATCCACATTCCGGTCGAAACCCACCGTGTCGGCGAGCTCCTTCTGCAATCGACGGAGGTCGTCCGGGCTGTGCATCATCTCGGCCATCGCCCACTCGATCGCCGACGCCACCGTCTCAGTCCCACCAAACATCACATCCTGCCACACATCCACGTCAACAGGTCAGTTTATAAAATGAGATCACAAACAGGTGTCATACATGCGTACTGTATATAAAATATACTCCAATATACAGTACAGTATATGTATATATATATGATACAGTCTCAGATGACACATACAGTATATAATACGAGACCGCAAACAGGTGTCATGCATGCGTACAGTAACAGTAGACCGTAGCATAGGTGTCCAATTTTGGATGCGTAGCGCTGTGCCGGTCCTGAAGTTACGAGGTCGTGGTCGTTTTTCCTTTTCGGCGAGCACTCAATCACAGAAGGGCCGAGGCTTAACATGATTCCTACCGTGAAAGTAAAGAAAACGAAGCGGTTGGTGCAAAGCTTAGGGAAGCCGTTGTGGTCAGAGGTTGAGAGCTTGGTTGAGAGCTTTTCACTTAGGAAGGTGACACGCACTACAGCACCAAGTCGGCCGGCCGGCCGGCCAAAGCTTATCTGCGTGTGACATAAGGTGAAAACACGACGCACCATAAAAAGTCGGATGCAGAGCCCCAATCTTGGAAGTTTTCGTGCGTGATTTGGTTCTCAGCGCCTGGTTTTTCTTTGGTAGAGGTTGAAAATGATGTAGGGGTACCGTGTGTGTGTGTGGGCGTGAATGAAGCAAGTGAGAACTGAAAAGTACAAGCAGTTTACTAGCAGCCATGGCTGCATGGGCGCGGCTTCTGCACCTCGCTACCTTTCAACAGTAGATCCACCCGCACCGGTCGTGATCGTTCATGGGCGAGGCGTGCCGGGGTTTCTTCCCCTTCGAATGAAGGAACCAAAATAGGTCCCCAGGCTCCGACAAGGCTCTCGGTGCTGGATCTGGCATTGGTATCCGGCCTTGGGTGCATAATAAGGTCTTAATAAAGATGGACGGGTTCGCATTCCGGTACGTAAGGAGACAAACATAACTAGTATGGTCCAACGTACCTATTGTATGCATATACTACGTCATAGTGGTTCATGCGTGAAAGCAGCTTGCCCGTAGTGTATACGGCGCCACTTCCTCGTTGGTTGGATCGGGCTTTCGGAAGGGGAGAAAAATGTGCACGTCACGTGCCTCTACTGCTGTGAGGCGAGGTGTCTGCCCGGCTACGGCTCAGGGTGCAAAATGTGGACGAAAGCTCAAGGGAGCAAGCTCAATGATGTGCCTTGACCTCGGGCCAACACATGACAAATAATCTGATTAAAATTTGGTTTCTGTTTATATTGATTTTATTTGCCACAAATATATTACTCTCTTCATTTTTGTATACAAGGCCACAAACCCATATTACAGGTACCAAGACAAAAGTAAATGTCTGCTTAAGCCAATATTGCAAGCTAAGTTGTCTCCTTATTTGTCGTGTTAATTAGTGCATATTTTGTGTCCCACCTATAACAAGTTAATGCTTTCACTCCTTTTGGTTGATTAATGAGGCGCATGCAAGCCAACCATCTCACACCCACATGCTTGCAAGGGATAATTAATGTCCTCCTGTGCTAGTACGAGGCAAACACCATCAATTTTGTCTCGATTAATGTTTGTGGCCTTGTATAGTTGCAAATTGTAATTTTGATTGTGGCCTTGTATATAAAAAAGAAGGGAGTAATACTATTTGCTGGAATTCCGATGAAATTTCATACAACATGGTTGTACCAAGCATAGGCGACTAGCGGATGTTTATTACACCACGTGCTGGACATTGACGTGTGCATTAATCGCCGTATATATGGAGATATCTGCACGATCTTTTTTGGGTATGATATTAATTTTATTTTTATATTTTTGCATGGTAGTACTTCTGGACGATAAAAGCTGACCTCAAAAACAGCTCGATCGCCGTATACCTTACTGGAGTAGGAGTATCTTATTTAGCATAATCGTCAGATATCGCTTGCACTCGCGAGGCATTAATCAACCACGCGTAGTGATAAACAAACCATTTTCCCGCAAAAAAAAACCATTTAATTACTACCATAAATCAGGATTTCTTTCGAGGTAAAGAAAATCGCTTGCTTTTTTTATCCGTTTATTATCTGGCGAAATATTGCGTTGGTGATCTGTTTTTTGTGCTCATATTATTTATATGGTAGTAATTGATTAGCGGAGTAAAAACGGAAGCTTCGGTTCACGTACCATGATGATGGCCTTGATGTTGTCACGCGTGAGGCGGAGCGTGCTCTGCAGCTCGTCCCCGCCGTCGCCGGCGGCCTTCTTCGGCTTCGCCTCAGGGAGGAACGCCAGCATGTCGTCCACCATGTCCGCGTCGACGTCGTCCGGGCTCTTGCCCCTCGCCATGTGCTCGTCGATGATCTTGTCGATGAACTCGTCGAGGGCGGCACGCGCGGCGCGGAGGCGCACGTTGATGCCCTGCGGGTCCGCCCAGCTCAGCCACGGGAAGAAGTCGCCGATGTTGAACGCGCCGAACAGCTTGGAGAACTCCTGGAGGATGGCGATGAACTCGTCCTGCTTGCCGCCGTCGCCGTCCGCGGCGGCGCCCGCGCCGAACGCGGCGCGGAAGATGACGTTCTTGGTAAGGTTGAATATGAGCTCGCCGAGGTTCACGGACTCGCCGCTCCGCCGAGCCACGGCGCGGACGAGCGCCGCGGATTCGTCGCGCACGGCGACCCACGTCTCCGGACGGCGCCGGCTGAAGAGCTTCATCACGCACAGCTTGCGCATCTGGCGCCAGAAGGGCCCGTAGTGCGCGAACGCCATGTCGGCACGGTCGTAGGTGAGGTAGGCGATAGCGATGGTCGCCGGCCGGTTGGAGAAGGCGCCGTCCTGCGCCTGCAGCACCTCCCGGGCGTACTCCGGCGTCGACACGGCGAAGGCATGGAGCTTACCGAGGCGGAGGTGGAGAAGGCCGCCATACTGCTTCGCCAGCGCCGCGAGGCCCCGGTGGGTCAGCTGGTCCATCATCGACATGTTGCCGACGATCGGCAGCTGATTCGGCCCGGGAGGAAACGGCGGCGCCTTGCCCCGCCGACGCCGCTGCAGCACCACGAAGACCACCGAGGCAACGAACAGCCAGCTCAGTGGATCTTGGAGCCATTCCATGGCGGTCTTGGCCAAACCCGCCATTGATAGATACTCGAACTAGAATCTCTAACTTGTTTTTGGCTTTTCTTGGGTGTTCGATTCGACGGTGTGGGTTTTAGGTTGATGTGTTGTAACGCTCTTGGGGTAGAGCTGAGGAGAAAAGTGGAGGGTGCCGGGTTTATATATAGTTTGGGCGGAGGAGTAGGTGAGATCTCCAGATTAGGTTGAGACATGTATGCTGATAGCATCCACAGCATCACATTTTTCAACGTTTTTTCCCCCTTGTTTACCCTATTTATTTTCGGATCATGAGAAAGGGGTGAAATAGAAGTACAAATGGTAGTGGGAAGGGCTGGTGTATAGTAGAAAGAAGGTGATTTAGACAAATTTCTTTCTAAATCAAGCAGATGGGTTTTCCTAAAGGTTGACTGTTTGCTTGCTGGTGGAATACCGAATTAAGTATTTACTAATTATATGAGCACGTAGAGAAGGGAGTATTTATGGCGGCCTAAAAATTCCAGATTAAATTGGATCTCATTTTACAGGTAAGAAACGTCAACGTCAAATACATATCTTTTCCATATATTGCATATGTCACTTGTCACCGAGTCTCGCAATCGCGGGGCACGCACCTACGGATCCGTCTAGAGCCGTTGATCTGCATCGTGATATGAAAAGTTGCTTCAGTGAAAATTGGCTAAAAAATAGATGCAAATTTAAAACCCTCTCAATAGAAGACAATATGCATGTTTATCTTGTATGAATACTTCGTGCAACCGTTCTTCTACATCCCTGTTCCTATAAGTATGGTGCATCGTCCCTTCATGTTCTATTCCTTTATTCTTCAACCCTGTTCGAGCCATCCATGTTACTGATCACCTTCTTCCTTGGTCCACTTGTTTCACCCTGACTGTTCAGTACTCTTCTCTTTCGCGTCTTTTGTGTTCTTCCTTTCAATCCTTTGATGACGTTGTTTCTCTATTTCTTTTCCTTATGTGGAATTATTTCGCTTTTCATGAGGTCAATTGAGTAGTTCGTCATGTTGTGTCGCTCCACAAGTTCATGCCATCATTTTTCCCATCACAAATAGTTGCAGTCTTTATGTGAACCTTTTATTTTCCTATGATACACTATGTTGTCTTCGAAATATTTATGCTTCAATTCAATTTTTTCTTTGCAAATACCATTATGATTCCGTTCCTCCAACTGCAGTGACTTTTCTACAATTTGATTTCATTGTTACTCATGATATATTAGGTCTTGTTATGTTAATATTTTTTATATGATATTTACTTATTGTTTCTTTCGATCATACATCCACATGGCCCCTCCACATGCCCCATGGTTGTGTGGACCACCCGCTTGGAAGTTATGGAGGTCGGTTGGGGGTTCTTCTTCAGCCACAAGAAAGCTCCGGAAGTTTCTGAACCGCCCTTAAAATTTCAGCTCAATCGGGGTTACAGGTCTCCAGATAAATTCAAGAAATGGTGAAATGATCTAGAAAACATCAAAAAATAGGAGACAAGAAATAGAGAGACCCAATATCCGGGGAGGATCTCGGCCCCGAGACCACCATTTCCACGAAACTAGAGGGGCATACACCGCTCTAACAAGGGGAGAAGGCCAAGGAAGAAGATGAAGGAGGGGGGGCCCTCTCCCTCTCCTTGGGTGGCGCCATAATACCGTTGGGGACATCTCCGCCATCTCCATCACCATCACCAACAACTCTTACTCTCTTCTCATGGTGATGTGTGAGTAGTCCTCCCTCAAGTCTGAGGGTATATACTAGTAGCTATGTGATCTCTCTCTATCTCTCTCTCTCTCTCTCTCTCTCCCTTGATCATGTTCATTTATGATGATGATTTTTATCATGTTCTTTGTTAATGGAGTTCAATACTGTGATGTATCCCCCTCTATTCTCTTTGTGGTGAATTGAATCTTTGCTCCTTCTATGAGTTTCTTTATTATTTAATCTTTTGGGAATCAATTAGATTACATGATGCATATCTAGTACAATTTGCGGAGTCCCATAGTGACATTTGGGTAACTCTATGCATAATATATTACGAAAGTATTGATCGTATTGTGTTGTTGTAGAATAATTTTGGAGGTTGCCAATGGTGACTTGGGGTGGTTCAATAGATTAAGGGACAGTTACATTTCGCCCACTAATTTCGGCCCGACCTCATCTTTACCCCTAAATAAAAACAGTGCTCAACTATACCTCTCTTTCGTGTGATGCCCTTATGGAAATACCGCTCCATGCCGTTTCCGTCCGACCAAAGGGGTTTGACCTTCAAATGGATGTTTTTTGGACATAGTTGCCCTTGTGTGCATATGCCACTGACATGTGGGACCTACCCCTAGGGAAAAAGAAAAAAAATCTCTATCTCTCTCTTATAGGTGGAGCCCACCATGGAAACTCTCTCTCTCTCTCTCTCTCTCTCTTACAACAAAAATAAAAAAAATTAATTAAAGGGATGGGGCTTACTGTCATAGACTCAGGTCTTAACTAAATAGAGTTTCAAAAATAGAGCTTAACTAAACAGAGATTAGCCTAAGCTAATCTCTGCCACATCAGCAAACTGGAGGTTAAGCTGATGGCGAGCACAGATCGCGGCGGAGGGCCTCGGGCCACCTCCTCCGGCGACCAAATGGACGGTGGCATGGTGCGTTGGGTAACCGGAGATAGCGCGCATCCATCAGAGGTTGTGGGGCTGCCGGTGGTGGACTCAACCATAGATGGCGGTGAGGGTTTGCGGCGGTGCACGCACGGGCTCGACGGATAAGTCGCAATGGGTCATGGGTGAGCAGGTTGTGCGGCTTGGAGGCATCATGGGAGCTCCAGCTGCATGATGGACAGAAAAACGGGGCAACTCGAGGTCGAGGTGCTCGGGTTCTTCGCCAATGGCGGACGACGGCTTCAGAGCTCTTGGGGAACAACACTATGGCATGGGAATGAGCAAAGGAAAAGGGAGGAAACAGGAAGTGGATCATGACAATTCTGATGGGCAGGCCGGCAGGGTTGGGGGATCTCTAATGACGACGAATCGGCGATGCCAACCTTCGGCGGCCGGCGGTGAAGATGACAACGAAGGCGACGATGCGGTTCTTCCTGGCTCATGGGCGTCATCTTGGAGACGTGGTGGAGCTCGGCAGAGCTTCTGGACATGGTTAGACGGCGTGAGGAGTAAGGTGGCTATGCAGACAGTGTCAGCGCACGTGGCCTCCATACGCCCTCATGCTTTCAGGAACGAGCTTGAAGGCGGCGACAAGCAGCGGTGGTGGGCTGGTCTGGATACATTGGTCGGCTACACGTAAGGTTCTCTCTGCCTTTTTTTTTCTTTTTTTTCATTTTTAATTTTTTGCGAGGGGTAAATAGTCTAGAAAATGTCCCGTGGACGGTCAAAGGCCTTTGACCGGATGAAAATGGCATAGAGGGGTATTTTCATAAGGGCTTCAGATGGAAGAGGGGCATAACTGAGCATTGTTTTTATTTAGGGGTAAAGATGAGGTTAGGCCAAAATTAGGGGGGTGGGATTGGACCATAGATTAATACTAGAATGATGACTTTGAGGTAGTTTGTTGTTAGCACCCCTACGCGGCCTCATCCTACTTTCATCCGATTTAAAGAGAAACTTTGGAGTGACTTTTCATCGCACTTTTTGAGGGCATATCATGTGTGTTAACTATGTTAATGATCTTGTGGGTTGACACTAGCGTAAGTATGAACCCTAGACATTGTTTCCAAGAATTGCAACATCGATTTTGTTGTTACCTTGTTGTAAGTATTTATTCAGATTAACAAAACTACTTCTACAATCCATATTACACATACATCATCATCTTGTCGTCAAACTAGTTACCTATACAATTAACAATTATATTAGGTGTGAGACACAAGAAACCACTTGTGTTTAATTGCTATATTGTTTGAGAGATCACATTCAACCTACACCTCAAGCGGATTGATAAATATTAGGTCATCCACTTGAGAGAAATTTAATGTTGTCCTGTGATCCTCTACACTTGGAGGCCCAACAAAGTATTCAAGAATAGACATGTGTAGAAGACATCAGCTACCACAAGAGCAGAGGATGGGTTCATCCACCACAGAGATTTGTAAACTTAAATGTTGTTGCCTCCATTGATCAAGGTCAACTTACTGGCTCGGCAGGAGTGGTTCTGAGAGATTCTAGCAGGAAGTTCATTGTTGTGGAATCTGGAAAATTGATTGTTGTGCATACGTCCTCATTGTTGAATCTTTGGCCGTAACATTCAGCTTGACCTAGAGCAAAAAGCAAGGTTAAAATGCATCTTTATTAATTCATATAATCTAGAGCTCATTGATACAATGAAAAACAAGGGCCGATCATTGGGAGCAGTGATGATTGTTTTCCTGTTGCTTATGATTTCCTCTTACTACTTTCAAACATTTTCTTACTACTTTTGAACATTATAATAGGAAAGCCAACATGATTACTCATAAGTCTCTTGTACTAGTGCTTGGTTGGAAGAACCACTGAGGTCGTGCCTTTCCTTATTGACAATGTGATTGTTTTTTTAAAGTAATAATGTGGGTTGTTTTGATGTAAAAAAGAGGATATTTTGGGGTTGTGAATTATATAAGTCTAACTACACCACTGCACCAAAAGGGTATTTGGAAAATCAACCCTTGATACTATATATATATGAATAGTTGATCCTCGCTAACTCGAATTCTCTTCATATGCTAATAGACCAACTCCTCATACCACCATGCATATAAAAAAACTCACATTTAACATGCACCATGCATGCTACTCATGTTTAGTAAATATTTAGTAATTACATAATTATTTTATATGTGTTTTAGGTTCAGTTCTCATATTGTTAATATAAACACTAATATTGCATACAGTCGAATCTCATCTAAATAATTGAAGTTCTCTCATCAATGTGTGGGGTATCATCTCTAATTTACCAAACATACTAAGTAAAATAGTTTTTTTCTTTATGGGCACTAAGTACAATAGGTAGCTTCATGAGAAGCCTGGAAGCAATTTCAGGATAACTTCAGTGTTTCCTGCCATTCAATACAAAAAACAGTAGCCAATTATTTACAAATAGTACATCTCGAAATAGGCTTTCGCCCTTCTTTATAATAAAGCAACAATAGAAGAAGTACATGGCCGATCGATACAAGATGGTGAGATATCCCTCTTATAAAGCCTATCTTGAGGTATCCGGTACACGCAAAATGCACGAGACTACGCTACTAGCAATGAGCACCGGAAGAACTAAATGAAGGAAATATGCCCTAGAGGCAATAATAAAGTTGTTATTTTATATTTCCTTATTCATGATAAAGGTTTATTATTCATGCTATAATTGTATTGATCGGAAACCTAAATACATGTGTGAATACATAAACAAATACCATATCCCTAGTAAGCCTATACTAGACTAGCTCATTGATCAAAGATGGTTAAGGTTTCCTAACCATGGACATGTGTTGTCATTTGATAACGAGATCACATCATTAGGAGAATGATGTGATGGACAAGATTCATCCGTTAGCTTAGCATTATTATCGTTCAGTTTATTCCTATTGCTTTCTTCATGTCAAATACATATTCCTTCGACTATGAGATTATGCAACTCTCGGATACCGGAGGAATGCCTTGTGTGCTATCAAACGTCGCAACGTAACTGGGTGATTATAAAGATGCTCTACATGTATCTCCGAAGGTGTTTGTTGAGTTGGTATAGACCGAGATTAGGATTTGTCACTCCGAGTATCGAAGAAGTATCTCTGGGCCCTCTCGGTAATACACATCATAATAAGCCTTGCAAGCAATGTGACTAATGAGTTAGTTGCGGGATGATGTATTACGGAACGAGTAAAGAGACTTGCCGGTAATGAGATTGAACTAGGTATGGAGATACCGACGACCGAATCTCGGGCAAGTAACATACCGGTGACAAAGGGAATAACGTATGTTGTCATAAAGGTTTGACAGATAAAGATCTCTATAGAATATGTGGGAGCCAATATGAGCATCTATGTTCTGCTATTGGTTATTGACTGGAGAGGTGTCTCGGTCATGTCTACATAGTTCTCAAGCCCGTAGGGTCCGCACGCTTAACGTTCGATGACGATTTTGTATTATATGAGTTATGTGATTCGGTGACCGAATGTTGTTCGGAGTCCCGGATGAGATCATGGCCATGACGAGGAGTCTCGAAATGGTCAAGAGGTAAAGATTCATATATAGGATGATAGTATTTGGACACCAGAAGTGTTCCGGGGGTACCGGGTACGTATCGGGTCACCGGAAGGGGTTCCGGGCAACCCCCGGCAAGCTATATGGGCCTAATGGGCCAAGAGAGGGACAGACCAGCCCCTAAGGGGCTGGTGCACCCCCTATAGGCCGAAATAAGGGGGAAAATAAAGGAGGTAAGGGAGAAGGAAAGGGGAGGATTCGGCCTCCCCCTTTCCTTCCCCTCCACCCTCTCTTTCCTTCCCCCTCCGACACTTATGGAAGGGCGAGGCCGATTTGTAGGAGGCGCCCAAGTAGGATTACTCCTACTTGGGGCGCCCTTTTCTGCCCCTCTCCCTCTCCCACCTATATATATGTGGGGGCACCGCTAGAACACATAACACTGATTCCTAGCCGTGTGCGGCGCCCCCTCCACAGTTTACGCCTCCGGTCATATTCACGTAGTGCTTAGGCGAAGCCCTGCGCGGGATCACTTCACCATCACGGAACTCTCCCTCAACACTTTGCTGGATCAAGAGGGACATCATCGAGCTGAACATGTGCAGAACTCAGGTGTGTCGTACGTTCGGTGCTTGATCGGTCGGAACGAGAAGAAGTTCGACTACATCAACTTTGTTGTCAAACGCTTCCGCTTTCAGTCTATGAGGGTACGTGGACACACTCTCCCCTCTCATTGCTATTTATCTCCTAGATAGATCTTGCGTGAGTGTAGGAAATTTATTGAAATTGCATGCTACGTTTCCCAACATCAACCCCTATGCATAGATTACCCCAATGTTACCTCGGGAATCCGCTAGTTGAGTGCCAAAACATACATCAAGTTAATCAATAGAATACCCCATTGTCACCACGGGTATCCCACGCAAGACATACATCAAGTGTTCTCAAATCCGTAATAGTATTCAATCTGACAATAGTGAAACGTCAAAGGTAAAACACAATTCATCACAAGAAGGTAGAGGGGGAGAAACACCATATGATCCAACTATAATAACAAAGCTTGCGGTACATCAAGATCGTGCCAAATCAAGAACACGAGAGAGAGAGAGAGATCAAACACATAGCTACTGGTACATACCCTCAGCCCCGAGGGTGAACTACTCCCTCCTCGTCATGGAGAGCACCGAAATGATGAAGATGGCCACCAGTGATGGTTTCCCCCTCCGGCAGGGTGTCGGAATGGGGTCCTGATTGGTTTTTTGTGGCTACAGAGGCTTGCCGCGGTGGAACTACCGATCTAGGTTTATTTCTGGGGGTTTCTATATTTATAGGAATTTTGGCGTCGGGAACAAGTCAGGGGGTCCATGAGGCGACGACAAGATAGGGGGCGCACCCTGGGGGGCACCCTCCACCCTTGTGTAGGCCTCGTGGCTCTTCTGGCTCAACTCTTTTGCTTCGGGGGCTTCTTCTAGTCCATAAAAAATCTCCATAAATTTTCACGTCATTTGGACTCCGTTTGATATTCCTTTCCTGCGAAACTCAAACAAGGAAAAAATAGAAACTGGCACTGGGCTTTAGGTTAATAGGTTAGTCCCAAAAATCATATACAATGGCATATAAATGCATATAGAACATCCAAGATGGATAATATAATAGCATGGAATGATAAAAAATTATAGATACGTTGGAGACGTATCACGCCCCTGTCCATCGTTTACTCCCTCGGTCATATTTTCGTAGTGCTTAGGTGAAGCCCTACGGAGATCACTTCACCATCACTGTCACCATGACGTCGTGTTGCCGGAACTCATCTACTGCCTCGCCGTCTTGCTGGATCAAGAAGGCGGAGGACGTCACCGAGCTGAACGTGTGCAAAACACGGAGGTGTCGTGCGTTTGGTAGTAGATCGGTTGGAGCGTGAAGAAAGTTCGACTACATAAACCGCATTGTGAAACGCTTCTGTTTACGGTCTACGAGGGTACGTAGACACACTCATCCCCTGGTTACTATGCATCTCCATGGATAGATCATTACGTGTGCGTAGAATTTTTTTTGTTTTCCATGTAACGTTTCCCTACAATGGCATCATGAGCCAGGTCTATGCGTAGATGATATGCACGAGTAGAACACAAAGAGTTGTGGGCGGTGATAGTCATATTGCTTACCACCAACGTCTTATTTTGATTCAGCGGTATTGTGGGATGAAGTGTCCCGGACCAACCTTACATGTCCACGCACATGAGACTGGTTCCACTGAATGACATGCAACTAGTTTGCATAAAGATGGATGGCGGGTGTCTGTTTCTCCTACTTTAGTTGAATCGAATTTGACTGCGGCCGGTTGATACGTCTCCAACATATCTAGAATTTTTTATTTGTTCCATGCTATTATATTATCTGTTTTGGATGTTTTATATGCTTTAATATGCTATTTTATATGATTTTTGGGACTAACCTATTAACCTAGAGCCCAGTGCGAGTGCCAGTTTCTGTTTTGTTTTTTCCTTGTTTTAGAGTTTCGCAGAAAAGCAATACCAAATGGAATGAAATTTTTGCGATGATTTTTCTTGGACCAAAAGACATCCACAAGACTTCGAGTGCATGTCAGGGAAGCCACGAGACACCCTCGTGACTCCATTGACCTATTTCTTCCGCCTATATATTCTCAAATATTTCAAAACCTACCAGGAGAGCCACGAAAACGCTTTTTCACTGCCGCGACCTTCTATACCCATGAGATCCCATCTAGGGGCCTTTTCCGGCGTCCTGCCGGAGGGGGATTCAATCATGGAGGGCTTCTACATCAACACCATTGCCTCTCAGATGAAGCGTGAGTAGTTTACCTCAGACCTACGGGTCCATAACTAGTAGCTAGATGGCTTCCTCTCTCTCTTTGATTCTCAATACCATGTTCTCCTCGATGTTCTTGGAGATCTATTCGATGTAATACTCTTTTGCGGTGTGTTTGCCGAGACCCGATGAATTGTGGGTTTATGATTAGCTTATCTATGAATATTATTTGAATCTTCTCTGAATTCTTATATGCATGATTTGATATATTTGCAAGTCTCTTCAAACTATCGATTTGGTTTGGCCAACTAGATTGCTTTTGGTTGCAATGGGAGAAGTGCTTAGCTTTGGGTTCAATCTTGCGGTACTCGATCCTAGTGACAGAAGGGGAACCGACACGTATTGTATTGTTGCCATCGAGGATAACAAGATGGGTTTTTCATTATATTGCTTGAGTTTATCCTGCTACATCATGTCATCTTACTTAATGTGTTACTCTGTTCTTGTGAATTTAATACTCTAGATGCATGCAGGAGTCGGTCGATGTGTGGAGTGATAGTAGTAGATGCAGGGAGGAGTCGGTTTAATTGATACAGACGTGATGCCTATGTTCATGATCATTGCCTTAGATATCGTCATAACTTTGCGCTTTTCTATCAATTGCTCGACAACATTTTGTTCACCCACCATAATATATACTTTCTATCTTGAGTGAAGTCTCCAGTGAAACCTGTGACCCCCGGGTCTATTTTCCATCATATAAGTTTCCGATCTACAATTTTAGTTTCCGTTTTACTTCCTTTGCAATCTTTTACTTTTCGTTCCATAAACTAAAAATACCAAAATATTACTTTACCGTTTATCCATCTCTATGAGATCTCACTTTGCAAATAACCGTGAAGGGATTGACAACCCCTTATCGCGTTGGGTGTAAGTTGGTGTTTGCTTGTGCAGGTATTCGGTGACTTGTGCGTTGTCTCCTACTGGATTGATACCTTGGTTCTCAAAACGGAGGGAAATATTTACTCTACTCTACTGCATCACCCTTTCCTCTTCAAGGGAAAAACCAACACAAGCTCAAGAAGTAGCAGGAAGAATTTCTGGCGCCATTGCCTGGGAGATCTATGCCAAGCCAAGACATACCAAGTACCCATCGTAAACTCTCATCTCTCGAATTACATTATTTTCCATTCGCCTCTCGTTTTCCTCTCCCCCACTTCTAAAATGATTTTCGAAAAGATTTGCCTTTTCTTCGCCCCTCTTTCATTCGTCTTTTTTGTTTGCCTTTTGGTTGCTCGTTTGCTAGTTCTGTTTACCGCCACCATGTCTGAAACTGGGGAGGTTATCGCTGATAGTAATAGTAGTAAGGATGGGGGAAACTTTTATGCTTTCACTAATTCTAGTCCACATGAAGAAACTACTATCTTGCACGCTAAGAAATTCCGCATAGGTAGCGGAAATATTATTGGAAAATGGGTTATTCAAGATTTCTTTACTTGTGCCAGTGCACTCCCCACCTTGGGTGGATCTATCCTCCATAAAACTAGTAGTCTTGCGGATGCTATATCTTTTCTTGTTGTTGAACTTGAAAGACAATTTGTTCACATGCATCCATCCACACAAAGGATTTTTCTAGAGTTTTCTAAAATTGAGCATTCTTATGTTAAGCGCACCGCCACTATATTCCTAGCACATGAATTTAGATTTATTATGAAAGAAGCTTGTGAAATTTACGCTCATTATAAAGTAGATGGTGGTCTTACTCCTATAGAGGGAATTCTCTTTAATCAAGAGGACATAATGCCTTTACGATCCTTAGATCATGTTGCTTATAACAAAAATTTAAGAAAGAGGGTTCCTACCGATGTTTTAATTGATAAGATTTCTGAGCTTAATGATGATTTTGCTATAAAAACAACAGATTGGGTTTCTCTCTTGGACACAAGCTCATGACTTTTTGCCAAAAGAATGCTTATAATGACGGGTTGGTCATACAATATGAAGCGCCAAAGGAGGAACCAATTCCTCCTGAGATCGAGCTTGGTGATTCTTATCCTATTAAATTTAGCCCTTTTGATTACTTTTGCTTAACACAAAGAAAAATTGTTGCTGAACGAAGGGAGTATGAGATGAGTTTTCGAGATTTGCCCTATCATTATTACAATTATACCTAGATCTATTCATGTTTTATGCCTAGCTAAGCGCGTTAAACAATATCGCTTGTTGGGAGGCAACCCAATTTTTTTTGCTTTTTAGGTTCTGTTTTACAATAAATAATTCATCTAACCTATGGTTAGATGTGGTTTTGTGTTTTAGTTAGTGTTTGTGCCAAGTAAGACCTTTGGGATAGCTTACGGTGATAGTTGATTTGATCTTGCTGAAAAACAGAAACTTTTGCGCTCAGGAAAACAATTCTCATTATTAGCAGAAGAGTGCTTTTTAGTTGATTATTTTTGCAGAATATTAATAGATAAATTTATTAGGTCTTCCTTATTTTTCATAACTTTGGAGTTACAGAAGTATTCGAAATATCCAGATTGCTACAGACTGTTCTGTTTTTGACAGATTCTGTTTTCTATGTGTTGTTTGCTTATTTCAATGAATCTATGGCTAGTATCGGGGGGGGGGGGGGTATGAACCATGGAAAAGTTGGAATACAATAGATATTACACCAATTTAAATAAAGAATGAGTTCACAACAGTACCAAAAGTGGTGATTTATTTTCTTATACTAACGGAGCTTACGAGATTTTCCGTTGAGTTTTGTGTTGTGAAGTTTTCAAGTTTTGGGTAAGGATTTGATGGACTATGGATTAAGGAGTGGCAAGAGCCTAAGCTTGGGGATTCCCAAGGCACCCGAAGGTAATATTCAAGGATACCAAGAGCCTAATCTTGGTGATGCCCCGGAAGGCATCCCCTCTTTCGTCTTCGTCTATCGGTAACTTTACTTGAGGCTATATTTTTATTCACCACATGATATGTGTTTTGCTTGGAGCGTCTTGTATGATTTGAGTCTTTGCTTTTTAGTTTGCCACAATCATCCTTGTTGTACACACCTTTTGAGAGAGACGCACTTGAATCATGATTTATTAGAATACTCTTTGTGCTTCACTTATATCTTTTGAGCTAGGCAATATTGCTCTAGTGCTTTACTTATATATATCTTTTAGAGCACGGCGGTGGTTTTATTTTATAGAAATTAATGAACTCTCGTGCTTCACTTATATTATTTTGAGAGTCTCTAAACAGCATGGTAATTTGCTTTGGTTATAAATTTAGTCCTAATATGATAGGCATCCAGGAGGGATATAATAAAAACTTTCGTACAAACTCCATTGAATAATATGAGAAGTTTGATTCCTTATGATTGTTTTGAGATATAATGATGGTGATATTAGAGTCATGCTAGTGAGTAGTTTTGAATTTGAGAAATACTTGTGTTAAAGTTTGTGTTTCTCGTAGCATGCACGTATGGTGAACCGTTATGTGATGAAGTCAGAGCATGATTTATTGTAGGATCAAAAGTATGTCTAGAGGGGGGGGTGATTAGACTACTTGACCAAATAAAAATCTAGCCTTTTCCCAATTTTAGGTCTTGGCAGATTTTAGCAACTTAGCACAAGTCAAGCAATCAATCTACACATGCAATTCTAAGAGTATAGCAGCGGAGTGTAAATCATTGCATATGAAGGTAAAGGGGAGGAGTTTGGAGGGAGCAAACTCAATGTAGACACGGAGATTTTTGGCGTGGTTCCGATAGGTGGTGCTATCATGCATCCACGTTGGTGGAGACTTCAACCCACCAAGGTTAACAGTTGTGCGAGTCCACGGAGGGCTCCACCCACGAAGGGTTCACGAAGAAGCAACCCTGTCTATCCCACCATGTCCATTGCCCACGAAGGACTTGCCTCACTAGGGTAGATCTTCACGAAGTAGGCGATCTCCTTGCCTTTACAAACTCCTTGGTTCAACTCCACAATCTTGACGGAGGCTCCCAAGTGACACCTAACCAATCTAGGAGACACCACTCTCCAAAAGGTAATAGATGGTGTTTCGACGATGAACTCCTTGGTCTTGTGCTTCAAATGATAGTCTCCCCAACACTCAACTCTCTATCACAGATTTGGATATGGTGGAAAGATGATTTGAGTGGAAAGCAACTTGGGGAAGCTAGAGATCAAGATTCTTGTGGTTGGATTGGAATGTCTTGGTCTCAACACATGAGTAGGTGGTTCTATCTCAGAAAATGAATGCTGGAAGTGTAGGCACGTTCTGATGGCTCTCTCAACGAATGGAGGATGGGTGGAGGGGTATATATAGCCTCCACACAAAAGCTAACTGTTACACACAATTAACCAAACTCGATGGGACCGAATAGTGAAACTCGGTCAGACCGATATGGTTCAAAATGTGAACGTTAGGATTTTTGGTGGCACCAACCAGATCAACTCGGTGGGACCGATGCATTAGGGTTAGGGCATAACTTGATCTCGGTGGGACCGATCACATGAACTTGGTGAGACTGATTTTAGTAATAGGCAAACAGAGAGTTGGTCAGGCAAACTCGATGGGACCGATCGCTCATTTTGGTGAGACCAAAATGTTACAAAAAGGAAACAGAGATTTTGCATTGCGAACTCGGCGTGACCGATTGCTCATCTCGGTTAGACCAAAACGTTACGAAGGGAAACAGAGAATTGTAATCCCATCTCGGTGAGACCAAACTGATTAGGGTTTTTGGCTATGGCTATGTCAAATGAACTCGTGGCGCCGGAAGGATCAAATTGGTAGGGCCGAGTTTGAGTTTAGGTTTAGGACATATGTGGAAATGAGAAAGTGGTTGAGGGCTTTTCGAGCATATCACTAAGCATTTTGAGCAAGCAAGCCATTAAGAAACACCTCATCCCCTTTTAATAGTATTGGCTTTTCCTATGGACTCAATGTGTTCTTCGATCACTAAATTGAAAATGTAGAGTCTTGAGCTTTTGCCAATATGTGTCATTAGCATCTTGAGGGGTCCACATCTCTAGTCCATGCCAATCCAATCATTGAACTTTCTAAAATGATTACCTTGAAAGAATATTAGTTCAATGAGCTATATGTTGTTAAGAATTACCAAAACCACCCAGGGACTAGTTGCACTTTCATTTATTTATTTATTTATTGTCTTCCTTATGAGTGGTGGTCGGGGACAAGCGATGGTCTTTTCCTACCAATCTATTCCCCGAGGAGCATGCGCATAGTACTTGGTTTCGATAACTAATAGATTTTTGCAATAAGTATATGAGTTCTTTATGACTAATGTTGATTCCATGGATTATACGCACTCTCACTGTCGGTGTCAAAACCGGCGGATCTCGGGTAGGGGGTCCCGAACTGTGCGTCTAGGCCGGATGGTAACAGGAGACAAGGGACACGAAGTTTACCCAGGTTCGGGCCCTCTTGATGGAGGTAAAACCCTACTCCTGCTTGATTAATATTGATGATATGGGTAGTACAAGAGTAGATCTACCACGAGATCAAGGAGGCTAAACCCTAGAAGCTAGCCTATGGTATGATTGTTGTATGATGAAGTTGTCCTACGGACTAGAACCCTCCGGTTTATATAGATACCGGATAGGGTTAGGGTTACACAAAGTCAGTTACAATGGTAGGAGATCTTGAATATCCGCACCGCCAAGCTTGCCTTCCACGCCAAGGAAAGTCCCTTCCGGACACGGGACGAAGTCTTCAATCTTGTATCTTCATAGTCCAGGAGTCCGGCTGAAGGTATAGTCCGGCTACCCGAACACCCCCTAATCCAGGACTCCCTCACTCACCCTTCCACCATTGCTAGCCTCTCTTGTGCCGCGCAACTTTCGTCGGTACCATACACCCACCATATACCTTCCTCAAAACAGGCACCATACCTACCTATTATGGCATTTCCATAGCCATTCTGAGATATATTGCCATGCAACTTTCCACCGTTCCGTTTATTATGACACGCTCCATCATTGTCATATTGCTATGCATGATCATGTAGTTGACATCGTATTTGTGGGAAAGCCACCGTTCATAATTATTTCATACATGTCACTCTTGATTCATTGCACATCTTGGTACACCACTGGAGGCATCCACATAGTGTCATATTTTTTTTCTAAGTATCAAGTTGTAATTCTTGAGTTGTAAGATAAAAGTGTGATGATCTTCGTTATTAGAGCATTGTCCGTTGTGAGGAAAGGATGATGGAGACTATGATTCCCCCACAAGTCAGGATGAGACTCCGGACGAAAAAAAGAGGCCAAAAATGAGAGAAGGCTCAAATAAAAAAAGAGAACAGAGAGAAGGGGAAATGCTACTATCCTTTTACCACACTTGTGCTTCAAAGTAGCACCATGATCTTGAGGATAAGAGAGTCTCTTATATTGTCACTTTCATATACTAGTGGGAATTTTTCATTATAGAACTTGGCTTGTATATTCCAATTATGGGCTTCCACAAATTGCCCTAGGTCTTCGTGAGCAAGCAAGTTGGATGCACACACACTTAGTTTATTTTTGAGCTTTCATAAACTTATAGCTCTAGTGCCTCCGTTGCATGGCAATCCCTACTCACTCACATTGATATATATTAATGGTCATCTCCATAGTCGGCTGATATGCCTAGTTGATGTGAGACTATCTCATTCTTTTTGTCTTCTCCACAACCACCGTCTATTCCACCTACAGTGCTATGTCCATGGGTCATGCTCATGTATTGCGTGAAAGTTGAAAAAGTTTGAGAACATCAAAAATATGAAACAATTGCTTGGCTTGTCATTGGGGTTGTGCATGATTTGAATATTTTATGTGATGAAGATGGAGCATAGCCAGAATGTATAATTTTGTAGGTATAAGATTCCTTTGGCCATGTTATTCTGAGAAGACATAATTGCCTTGTTATTATGCTTGAAATATTATTGTTTTATGTCAATGTTAAACTTTTGTTTTGAGCCATACGGATCTGAACATTCATGCCACAATAAAGAAAATTACATGGACATATATGTTTGGTAGGATTCCACATCAAAAAATCTGTTTTTCTCATTTACCTACTCGAGGACGAGAAGGAATTAAGCTTGGGGATGCTTGATACGTCTCCAACATATCTATAATTTTTTATTGCTCCATGATATTATATTATCTGTTTTGGATGTTTTATATGCATTAATATGCTATTTTATATGATTTTTGGGACTAACCTATTAATCTAGAGCCCAGTGTCAGTTCCTGTTTTCCCTTGTTTTAGAGTTCCGCAGAAAAGGAATACCAAACGGAGTCCAAATGAAATAGAACTTTCTCGATGATTTTTCTTGGACTGGAAGACATCTAGAGGACCTGGAGTGCATGTCATGGAAGCCATGAGGCAGCCACAAGGTCGGAGGGCGCGCCCAGGGGGGTAGGGCATGCCCCCCACCCTTGTGGCCCCCTCGAGACTCCACTGACCTATTTCTTCCGCCTATATATTCTAAAATATTCCAAAAGCTACCAAGAGAGCCACGAAAACACTTTTCCACCGACGTATCCTTCTGTGCCCGTGAGATCCCATCTAGGGGCCTTTTCCGATGTCCCGACGGAGGGGGATTCAATCACGGAGGGCTTCTACATCAACACCATTGCCTCTCCGATGAAGCATGAGTAGTTTACCTCAGACCTACGGGTCCATAACTAGTAAGTAGATGGCTTCTTGTCTCTCTTTGATTCTCAATACCATGTTCTCCTCGATGTTCTTGGAGATCTATCCGATGTAATACTCTTTGCGGTGTGTTTGCCGAGATCCGATGAATTTTGGATTTATGATCAGCTTATCTATGAATATTATTTGAATCTTCTCTGAATTCTTATATGCATGATTTGATATCTTTGCAAGTCTCTTCGAACTGTCGATTGGTTTGGCCAACTAGATTGGGTTTTCTTGCAATGGGATAAGTGCTTAGCTTTGGGTTCAATCTTGCGGTGCTTGATCCTAGTGACAGAAGGGGAACCGACACGTATTGTATTGTTGCCATCAAGGATAACAAGATGGGGTTTTCATCATATTGCTTGAGTTTATCCCGCTACATCATGTCATCTTACTTAATGCGTTACCCTGTTCTTATGAACTTAATACTCTAGATGCAGGCAAGAGTCGGTTGATGTGTGGAGTAATAGTAGTAGATGCAGGCAAGAGTCGATCTTCTTGATACAGACATGATGCCTATGTTCATGATCATTGCCGTAGACAATGTCATAACTTTGCGCTTTTCTATCAATTGCTCGGCAGTAATTTGTTGACCCACTATAATATTTTTCATCTTGAGAGAAGCCTCTAGTGAAACCTATTGCCCCTGGTCTATTTTCCATCATATAAGTTTCTGATCTACAATTTTAGTTTCCGTTTTACTTCCTTTGCAATCTTTTCTTTTCGTTCCGTAAACCAAAAATATTACTTAGCGTTTATCCATCTCTATCAGATGTCACTTTGCAAATAACCGTGAAGGGAATGACAACCCCTTATCGCGTTGGGTGCAAGTTGGTGTTTGTTTGTGCAGGTATTCGGTGACTTGTGTGTTGTCTCCTACTAGATTGATACCTTGGTTCTCAAAACTGAGGGAAATACTTACTCTGGTCTGCTGCATCACCCTTTCCTCTTCAAGGGAAAGACCAACGCAAGCTCAAGAAGTAGCACCGCTCCTTGAAGAAGGTTAAAACATCAAACTTGACGAAACACCGTTGTGGTTTTATGCGTAGGTAAGAACGGTTCTTGCTAGAAGCCCGTAGCAACCACGTAAAACTTGCAATAACAAACTAGAGGGCGTTTAACTTGTTTTTGCAGGGCATGTTTTGATGTGATATGGTCAAGACATGATGTGATAAACGTTATTGTATGAGATGATCATGTTTTTTAAGTTATCGACAACCGGCAGGAGCCTTATGGTTGTCTCTTTATTGTATGAAATGCGCACGCCATGTAATTGCTTTAGTTTATCACTATGCATTAGCGATAGTTGTAGAAGCAATAGTTGGCGAGACGACCACAACGCAATGATGGAGATCAAGGTGTTGAGCCGGTGAAGATGGAGATCATGACGATGCTTTGGAGATGGAGATCAACAACACGAGATGATGATGGCCATATCATGTCACATATTTTGATTGCATGTGATGTTTATATTTTATGCATCTTATTATTCTTAGTACGGTGGTAGCATTATAATATGATCCCTTCACTAAATTTCAATGTAAAAGTGTTCTCCTTGAGTATGCACCGTCACAATAGTTCGTCGTGTTGAGACACCACGTGATGATCGGGTGTGATAGAATCTATGTTCATATACAATGGGTGCAAGACAGTTTTGCACATGCGGAATACTTGGGTTAAACTTGACGAGCCTAGAATGTACAGACATGGCCTCGGAACACTGGAGACCGAAAGGTCGAACGTGAATCACATAGTAGATATGGTTAACATAGAGATGTTCACTATTGATGACTACCCCATCTCACGTGATGATCGGATATGGGTTAGTTGATTTGTATCACGTATCACTTAGATGACTTGAGGGATGTTTATTTAAGTGGGAGTTCTTAAGTAGTTTGATTAATTGAACTTAATTTATCATGAACTTAGTCCTGATAGTATAAGCATATCTATGTTGTAGATCAATAGCTCGCGATATAACTCCTATAAATTTTTGATATGTTCCTAGAGAAAAGTTGAAAGATGATAGTAGCAATGATGTGGACTAGGTCCATGATCTGAGGATTATCCTCATTGCTCCATAGAATAATTATGTCCTTGATGCACCGCTAGGTGACAGACCTATCGCAGGAGCAGATTGTGACGCCCCGAGACCGACGCTTCAGAAGACTTCCATATTTTCGTGATCACCATGTGTTTCTTTTGTGCTTGCTCTTTTATTTTTTGCATTGCATCATGTCATCATGCCATCATGTCATTAATCTTTGCATCTCAACTCAACTAATAAATTGCATAGATGGTTGATCTATTTAAATCGAGGGAAGGGTGACTTCTCTTTATAACATATCCTCCCAATATTAGGGAGCTATATTAAATATTTCTTTAATTTGGAAATCACCATAACACACTTGCAAATTATCCCAATGCCTTTGTTATCTTAATTCTTAGTCTCCAACCTTGCCATATATTCTTTCATCGTATTCCGGAGCTCCACCAAAAGTCCGAACATTTTTGGACCTTCCCAACCCTCACTTCCTATTCAAATCATTTGAATTTAAATCAAATGAGTTTGAATTTAAATCTTTCAATCATGGCCTTTTTCTATTTTCTCGGACCAAGCACATTTTTGTGAGTCCTGGAAAATTATCCGCGTGTCCAACTTCTTCCCCTAACCTCCCTTTCTTTTCTTTCTTATCTCTGTTTTTATTATTTTCTTTAGAGTGAAAGAGAGAAGAGAGCCTGCAGCCCAGCCGGCCTCTAAGCCCAAAGCCCTGCCGCGCCCCGCTGTAAACCCTAGCCTCCCCTGCTCGTTCCCCTCATCTCCCATCGATCTCTCCCTCCTGCACCGCCACACGCAACACACACATCGCCAGGGTGAGCCCTGCTCTCCTCCCTTGTGCCGCCACTCCCTCCTCTCGATCTCTCCCTCTCCCTCGCTCGTGTCGCCATCCGCAGAGAAAGAGAGAGGAGCGAGACCCCTCAAGCCAGCCACCCCGCGGCCCCGCGAGCTTGTCTGCCCGCACGGCCATGGCACCGCCGGCCTCCATGGCCACGCCTTTGCCAAGTGCCAGCGCAGCCTCGCCGCATCCTGCCGTTCTCCGTCGTCGCCGGACCCGCGCCGTCCTCTGATTCCTCTACGGCGACCAGGAGCCACCTCGCCTGCGCGTCTCCTCCACCAGTAGCCTGCAATGCCGAGGGGAGCCGAGATCCTCCCGGTCCCCATGGTGGCTGCTTCCCCTGCCACGAGCTTCCCTGCAGCTAGCGTCCAAGTCCCGCGCCCCCATGGCCTCGCTGCATCTCGCGCTGCTGCTCTGCCTCTCCACCCTCCTTCCATGCCAAGCTCCACCCGTGATCCGTAGGCTGTCCTCCCCTGCCTTCATCGACGATCTTGACAGCCACGACTGCGGCTTGTCCTCTGCCGCTGGTTTCGTGCACCTCCGCTGCCGGTTGCATGGACGCCAAGATCCCCTTCGATTTGCCAAGACGCGGCAACCAGGAACGCCCAAGGACGCCTTCGTGGATTTTGCCAAGTTCGACCACCGCTGAACGAAGGGTTTTTGCCTTGCTCATTTTGGATACGCCAATTTCACGGATGCCTAGTACGAGTACAGGACCGGAACCCAAGTTCCACGGGGACCTTGTACCACTGCCGTCACAAGAACCGAGATCGGCAAGTCCAGAGACCCCAAGTACCACGACAATTGACGCATAGTACCACTACAAATGCCAAGTTCCACTACCGTCGCCTCCAGAGACATCGGATGCGTCAAGTCCCTCTCCGAGACGTGAACCACTACTTCCACTACCGTCACGAGAACGACTACTTCCACTACCGTCGGACCCAATCCGCTCCAAAAAGGCACGCTTCGAAGGTATAACCCTGAGACGACGTCCGTGGACCGAATGCATGTGTTGTATGAGATGCACCCTATGTTTGGTCCGTGTCCGAATTGTTCCTTGCACGTTCGCCGTAAGCCATGCCACCGACATGTGGGACAACCGGTATCCGGGATCACTCCCCGTCACTCTTGCACGTTTCGTGCACCCACACTTGTTCCTTTGCACCAGCATCTCAATCGAGTTGCCGGAACCGGGATGCTGCTGTGGCACCATTTCTGTTTCACCGCCGTGGCACCCTTTTCCTTCCGCCATGGCGACAAATGCCTCGTATCATGCTCATGTCAACTTTTCCATAAAATTGCTTAAAACTTGCATATGTCATCCGCATCATGATAATAACTTTTAAATCATTTAAAATTGTTGTTTGCTTTAAATTGCTAAATACATATGGGGATCTTCCGGAATTTTTATTTGTTATTTCCGGCCTCATTTAAACTTGCCTAAATAGATAGTTTTATTATGCTTCACCTCTTGCCATGATTAACCACAGTTAATTTTGTTGGGTACATAAATGGGGGAGAACTAAATAATTGATGTGGTGTTTTGACAATATGCAACTCGTTGCATATTGAGCTCCACTTAATTTGTAGTATTGTTTGTTGCATTTTGCCATGCCATGCCTCATTTAAACCGGACATGCATCATACTTGATTGTGCATCATGCCATGTTTATGATTGTGTGTTTACCATGTTTTTTGCTTCTTTCCGGTTTGCTTCTCCCGTTAGCTTCGGTTTCGTTCCGGAGTTGTGAGGGTTCGTTCGACTATGTCTGTTTGTCTTCTTCCTGGACTTGATCTTCTTCCTAGCGGAATTTCAGGCAAGATGACCATACCCTCGAAATCACTTCTATCTTTGCTTGCTAATTGTTCGCTCTATTGCTATGCCGCGCTACCTACCACTTGCTATATCATGCCTCCCATATTGCCATGTCAAGCCTTTAACCATCATTTCCTAGCGAACCGTTGTTTGGCTAAGTTACCACTTTTGCTCAACCCTTCTTATAGCGTTGCTAGTTGCAGGTGAAGTTGAAGTTTGTTCCATGTTGGAACATGGATATGTTGGGATATCACAATATCTCTTATTTTAATTAATGCGCCTATATACTTGGTAAAGGGTGGAAGGCTCGGCCTTATGCCTGGTGTTTTGTTCCACTCTTGTCGCCCTAGTTTCTATCATACCGGTGTTATGTTCCTTGATTTTGTGTTCCTTACGCGGTTGGGTGTTATGGGAACCCCTTGACAGTTAGCTTTGAATAAAACTCCTCCAGCAAGGCCCAACCTTGGTTTTAACATTTGTCACCTAAGCCTTTTTCCCTTGGGAGTCGCGCTCCTGAGGGTCATCTTTATTTTAACCCCCCCGGGCCAGTGCTCCTCTGAGTGTTGGTCCAAACAAGAGCACTGTGCAGGACCATCCCTTGGCAACTTGGGTTACATTGGTACCTGTATGCTTCGCTCATCCGGTGTGTCCTGAGAACAAGATATGTGCAGCTCCTATCAGGATTTGTCGGCACAGTCGGGTGGTCTTGCTGGTCTTGTTTTACCATTGTCAAAACATCTTGTAACCGGGATTTCAATCCTGATCGGGTCTTCCCGGGAGAAGGAATATCCTTCGTTGACCGTGAGAGCTTGTGATGGGCTAAGTTGGTACACCCCTGCAGGGTATAAACTTTTGAGAGTCGTGCCCGTGGTTATGTGGTAGATGGGAATTTGTTAATATCCGATTGTAAAGAACTTGAGACTTGACTTAATTAAAATGCATCAACCGCGTGTGTAGCCGTGATGGTCTCTTTTCGGCGGAGTCCAGGAAGTGAACACGGTTCTTGTGTTATGTTTGAACGTAAGTAGTTTCAGGATCACTTCTTGATCACTTCTAGCTTCACGACCGTTGCGATGCTTCTCTTCTCGCTCTTATTTGCGTATGTTAGCCACCATACATGCTAGTGCTTGTTGCAGCTCCACCTCACTACCCTTTCCTACCCATAAGCTTAAATAGTCTTGATCTCATGGGTGTGAGATTGCTGAGTCCTCGTGACTCACAGATACTTCCAAATAGTTGCACGTGTCGATGATACCAGTGCAAGTGGCGCAACCGCGCTCAAGTGGGAGCCCGATGAAGATCTTGTTCGTTGTTTTATGTCTTTTACGGTTGATCAACAGTGGAGCCCAGTTGGGACGATCGGGGATCTAGCATTTGGGGTTATCTTCTTTTCATTTGGATTTGACCATAGTCGGTCTATGTGTGTACTCTGAATGATGTTTGTTTAATTAATGTATTTGTGCGAAGTGGCGATTGTAAGCCAACTCTCTTTATCTCATTCTTGTTTTTTACATGGGATTGTGTGAAGATGACCCTTCTTGCGACAAAACCACCATGCGGTTATGCCTCCAAGTCGTGCCTCGACACGTGGGATATATAGCCGCATCGTCGGTGTTACACAGGTGCAGACATTATGAACATTTGACAAGCTTGGTATGATGACTACTTGATAGTTTAGTGCGCCATGCTTTACGTCTTAGAACCAGGACTTCAAAAACGTTTTGAACGCCACGGAGCATATGAGATGTTCCAAGAGTTGAAATTGGTATTTCAGACTCATGCCCATGTCGAGTGGTATGAGACCTTTGACAAGTACTTTGCCTACAATATGGAGGAGAATAGCTCATCCAGTGAGCATGTACTCAGAATGTCTGGGTACTACAATCGCTTGAATCAAGTGTGAGTTAATCTTCCAGATAAGATAGTGATTGACAGAGTTCTCTAGTCACTATCACCAAGCTTCTAGAACTTCGTGATGAACTATAATATACAAGGGATGACGAAAACAATTCCCAAGCTCTTCGCAATGCTGAAATCGGCGAAGGTAGACATCAAGAAAAGCATCAAGTGTTGATGGTTGACAAGACCACTAGTTTCAAGTAAAGGGCAAGGGAAAGAAAGGGAACTTCAAGAAGAATGACAAGCAAGTTGCCACTCCCTTGAATAAGCCCAAAGCTAGACCCAAGCCTGAAACCGAGTGATTCTACTGCAAAGGAAATGGTCATTAGAAGCGGAACTGCCCCAAATACTTGGCGGATAAGAAGGATGGCAAAGTGAACGAAGGTATATTTGATATACATGTTATTTATGTGTACTTTATTAGTGTTCATAGTAGCCCCTGGGTATTTGATACCGGTTTAGTTGTTAAGATTAGTAACTCGAAATAGGGGTTACAAAATGAACAGAGACTAGTTGAGGGCGAGGTGACGATGTGTGTTGGAAGTGATTCCAAGGTTGATAAGATCACCATCGCATACTCCCTCTACCTTCGGGATTAGTGTTGAACCTAAATAAATGTTATTTGGTGTTTGTGTTGAGAATGAATATGAGTGGATCATGTTTATTGCAATACGAATATTCATTTAAGTCAGAGAATAATTGTTGTTCTGTTTACATGAATAAAACCTTCTATGGTCATACACCCAATGTAAATGGTTTATTGAATATCGATCGTAATAATACACATATTCATAATATTGATGCCAAAAGATGCAAAGTTGATAATGATAGTGCAACATACTTGTGGCACAGCCGTTTTGGTCATATTGGGTTAAAGCGCATGAAGAGACTCCATGCAGATGGACTTTTGGAATCTCTTGATTATGAATCATTCGATACTTGTGAACCATGCCTGATAGGCAAGATGACTAAAACTCCGTTCTCCGGAACAATGGAGCGAGCTGATGACTTATTGGATATAATACATATCGATGTATGCAGTCCGATGAGTATTGAAGCACGCGGCGGGTATCGTTATTTTCTGACCTTCACAAATGATTTGAGTAGATATGGGTATGTCTACTTAATGAAACACAAGTCTGAAACATTTGAATTTTTTTAAAGAATTTCAGAGTGAAGTGGAGAATCATCGTAACAAGAAAATAAATTTTTTACTATCTGATCGTGGAGGCGAATATTTGAGTTACGAGTTTGGCCTTCATTTAAAACAATGTGGAATAGTTTCACAACTCACGCAACCTGGAACACCACCGCGTAATGGTGTGTCCGAACGTCGTAAACATACTTTATTAGGTATGATGCATTCTATGATGTCTCTTACCGATTTTTCACTATCGTTTTGGGGTTATGCATTAGAGACAGTTTCATTCACATTAAATAGGGCACCGTCTAAATCCGTTGAGATGACACCGTATGAATTATGGTTTGGCAAGAAACCTAAGCTGTCGTTTCTTAAAGTTTGGGGATGCGATGCTTATGTCAAAAGGCTTCAGCCTGATAAGCTCAAACCTAAATCAGAGAAGTGCATCACCCTAAGGAAGCAATTCGGTACACCTTCTACCACAGATCCGATGGCAAGATCTTTGTTGCCAACAATGGAACCTTTCTAGAGGAGTTTCTCTCGAAAGAAGTGAGCGGGAGGAAAGTAGAACTTGATGAGGTAATTGTACCTTCTCTTGAATTGGAAAGTAGCACATCATAGTAAACCGTTCTCGTGATGCCTACACCAACTAGAGAGGAAGCTAATGATAATAATCATGAAACTTCAGATCAAGTTACTACTGAACCTCATAGGTCGAACAGAGCACGATCTGCACCAGAGTGGTACGGTAACCCTATCCTGGAAGTCATATTACTAGACCATGACGAACCTACAAATTATGAAGAAGCTATGATGAGCCCAGATTCCGATAAATGTCTTGAGGCCATGAAACCTTTGATAGGATAAATGTATGAGAACAAAGTGTGGACTTTGGTGGACTTGCCCAATGTTCGGCAAGCCATAAAGAATAAATGGATCTTCAAGAAGAAGAAGGACTCTGATGGTAATGTTACTGTCTACAAAGCTCGACTTGTCACAAAAGTGTTCAAAAGGATTGGTAAGGTTCACTAGAGGGGGGTGAATAGGCAACTAACAATTTTTAGTTTTTCTTTATCTATTTAAACTTAGCATCAAAATAGGTTGTCTAGATATGCAACTAGGTGGGCAACCTATATGATGCAACAACAACAAGCACACAAGCAAGCATGGAATGCAACACAATATAAGCTTGCACAAGTAAAGGTATGAGATAACCAAGAGTGGAGCCGGTGGAGACGAGGATGTGTTACAGAAGTTCTTTCCCTTTGTGAGGAAGTATGTCTCTGTTGGAGCACTATGGAGGCACAATGCTCCCCAATAAGCCACTAGGGCCACCGTATTCTCCTCATGCCTTCACACAATGCAAGATGTCGTGATTACACTATTCGTGCTCTTGGAGGCGGCAACCTAACCTTTACAAACAAGGTTGGGGCAATCTCCACAACTTAATCGGAGGCTCCCAACGACACCATGAAGCTTCACCATAATGGAATATGGCTCCGCGGTGACCTCAACCGTCTAGGGTGCTCGAACACCTAAGATTAATAAGACCCGCAAGGGATTAGTGGGGGGAATCAAATTTCTCTTGGTGGTAAGTGTAGATCGGGGATTTCTCAACCAATCCCTAGAAAATCAACAAGTTTGATTGGCTAGGGAGAGAGATCGGGTAAAAATGGAGCTTTGAGCAACAATGGAGCTTCGGGAGGGAAGAGGTGGTCTTCTTGGGGAAGAAGACCCCCTTTATATAGTGGGGGAAAAGATCCAACCGTTACCCACTCACTCAGCCCGCGAGAGGCGGTACTACCGCAAGGCGCTACGGTACTACTGCATCATGTTGTGGTACTACCGCTCGTGTGGTAGAAGCCAAGAGAGGTCCTGTTGCACTAGGCAACGAGCGGTAGAACCGCCGGAGCGGTATTACAGTGCGCCCCTGTGGTAATACCGTAGGGCAGGGCTCAACTAGGCTGGAAAAAGCACGGACTGAATAAATTACGTCCGTGACTACTTCCGCTGAGCTTGGGATGTGCGAAAATCCGGCACGATACTACCTCTAGCAGGGAGCGGTACTATCACGTAGGGGCGGAAGTAAAAAATTACTTCCACGCCTACTTCCGCGCGCGCCAACGTTCTGGGCTAGAGGCAGCAGTACTACCGCTCGCGAGGAGAGGTACTATCGCGTGGCGCGTTACTACCGCTATCCAGGGCGGTACTACCGCGGGCCCCTGCGGTACTACTGCTCCCTTGAGTAGTACTACCGCACCCCACAGAATCTATAGCACATGGAGGCCTTCATCTCGCAGAGACAAGGATAAATGGACGGTGCTCCAATGAAGCGAAGGAAAGGTGGTGCAAAGGAACATATGTGTACGTGTTGATTCCATCCTAACCTTTCCGAAGCGGACCCCCTCTTAATAGTACGGCTTTCCTACGACTCAAATCTACCGAAAAGAAACATAGAGAACCACTGTCTTTGATAGGCTCCGAGGGGCATGAGATATCTGAAATGCTCAATGCACACGATTAGTCTGCAAATGCATTGTCATCAATCACCAAAACCACCTACGAAGAAATATGCCCTTATAGTCTCCCCCGTTTTGGTGGATTGATGACAGTACAGGATTTGCGCAAAGGGATATAAAATGAACACAAGCAAACCCAAAATCTATAAAATATAGACATGCTCCCCCTAGATGTGTGCACTCTATAGACATGCTTTGGACTGCACGGCATACATACTAAGATCAACACTCCCACTATATTTTATAGACAAGGCAAAACTTGCAACGATACAAGTGACAATAAGCATGAAGGCAAGATATAGTAAGTGAGCATGAAGGCAAGGTATAGTAAGTGAGCATGAGGTAAAGGGCACAAGATAAAATAAGCTCACAATTCTACTAAACATACTAGACAATAAAGGATAAGCTTGAGGGCATATGTCTCAAACCATATGATAGAACAAGTCTCCTGGTCTCACACGCACACCAACACAAACCAAAGCAACGAAGGTTCAACGAAACGAAAGAAAAAGCAAAGAGACATCAGACTCGCAAATCCTACACCTCTCCCCCTTTGGCATTGAGACACCAAAAAGGCAGAGAAGAAACCTACGACACAGGTGGTAGCTCCCACTGACGTGATCACCCATCAAGCTCTCATCTGTCCCAGCAGCAGGAATGGACTCCTCATCTGTCTCCGCCCACTAATATCCTTGCTTCGTCATCCAGGCCGCCTCAAGGGTGATGTTCTTCTCGGACCCACTCAAGACTTGCTCGCCAAGCTTCCTCAAGATCCTCTTGTCACGCCGGCGACTCTCCTTCTGAGCAATGTGAGCCTGGTACTGCCCCTTAGCCTGCATGCAGAACAGAGACTTCATCTTGGCCTTGAGCTTCTTAGCCCAAGATGGCTCAATGGATGGAGGTGTATACCCCTTAGTGAAGGAAATATGCCCTAGAGGAAATAATAAAGTTATTATTTATTTCTTCATATCATGATAAATGTTTATTATTCATGCTAGAATTGTATTAACGGGAAACATAATACATGTGTGAATACATAGACAAACATAATGTCAATAGTATGCCTCTACTTGACTAGCTCGTTGATCAAAGATAGTTGAGTTTCCTAACCATAGACATGAGTTGTCATTTGATTAAGGGGATCGCATCATTAGGAGAATGATGTGATTGACATGTCCCATTCCAAAGCCAGTTTTGCACACGTAGAATACTCGGGTTAAACTTGACGAGCCTAGCATATGCAGATATGGCCTCGGAACACTGACACCGAAAGGTTGAGCGTGAATCATATAGTAGATAAGATCAACATAGTGATGTTCACCATTGAAAACTACTCCATCTCACATGATGATCAGACATGGTTTAGTTGAAATGGATCACGTGATCATTTAGATGACTAGAGGGATGTCTATCTAAGTGGGAGTTCTTAAGTAATTTGATTAATTGAACTTTAATTTATCATGAAACCTGATAGTATTTGCATAACTATGTTGTAGATCAATAGCTCGCGATGTAGCTCCTCGTTTTTTAATATGTTCCTAGAGAAATATAAGTTGAAAGATGATAGTAGCAATGATGCGGACTTGGTCCGTGATCTGAGGATTTTCCTCATTGCTGCACAGAAAAATTATGTCCTTGACACCGCTAGGTGATAGAACTATTGCAGGAGCAGATGCAGACGTTATGAATGTTTTGACAAGCTCGGTATGATGAGTACTTGATAGTTTAGTGCACCATACTTTACGGCTTAGACCCGGGACTTCAAAAATGTTTTGAACGCCACAGAGCATATGATATGTTCCAAGAGTTGAAATTGGTATTTCAAACTCATGCCCATGTCTAGAGGTATGAGACCTCTGACAGTACTTTGCCTACAAGATGGAGGAGAATAGCTCAACCAGTGAGCATGTGCTCAGATTGTCTGAGTACTACAATTTCTTGAATCAAGTGGGAGTTAATCTTCCAAATAAGAGAGTAATTGACAAAGTTCTCTAGTCACTATCACCAAGTTACTAGAACTTAGTGATGAACTATAATATGCAAGGGATGACGAAAGTAATTCCCAAGCTCTTCGTGATGCTAAATCGACGAAGGTAGAAATCAAGAAAAGCATCAAGTGTTGATGGTTGACAAGACCACTAGTTTCAAGAAAAAGGGCAAAGGGAAGAAGGGGAACTTCAAAAGGAATGGCAAGCAAGTTGCTGCTCAAGTGAAGAAGCCCAAGTATGGACCTAAGCCTGAGACTGAGTGCTTCTACTGGAAAGGGACTGGTCACTGGAAGCGGAACTGCCCCAAGTATTTGGCAGATAAGAAGGATGGCAAGGTGAACAAAGGTATATTGGATATACATGTTATTGATGTGTACTTTACTAGTGTTTATAGCAACCCCTCGGTATTTGATACTAGTTCAGTTGCTAAGAGTAGTAACTTGAAACGAGAGTTGCAGAATGAACAGAGACTAGTTAAGGGTGAAGTGATGATGTGTGTTGGAAGTAGTTCCGAGAATGATATGATCATCATCGCACACTCCCTATAATTTCGGGATTAGTGTTGAACCTAAATAAATGTTATTTGGTGTCTGCGTTGAGCAAGGATATGATTTGATCATGTTTATTGCAATACAGTTATTCATTTAAGTTAGAGAATAATTGTTATTTTGTTTACATGAACAAAACCTTCTATGGTTATACACCCAATGAAAATGGTTTGTTGGATCTCGATCATAGTGATACACATATTCATAATATTGAAGCCAAAAGATGCAAAGTTAATAATGATAGTGCAACTTATTTGTGGAACTGCCGTTTAGGTCATATTGGTGTAAAGCGCATGAAGAAAATCCATGTTGATGGGCTTTTGGAATCACTTGATTATGAATCAGTTGATGCTTGTGAACCATGCCTCATGGGCAAAGATGACTAAGACTCCGTTCTCCGGAACAATGAAGCGAGCAACTGACTTATTGGATATAATACATACTGATGTATGAGGTCCGATGAGTGTTCAGGCTCGCGGCGGGTATCGTTATTTTCTGACCTTCACAGATGATTTGAGCAGATATGGGTATATCTACTTGAAGAAACATAAGTCTGAAACATTTGAAAAGTTCAAAGAATTTTAGAGTGAAGTGGAAAGTCATCGTAACAAGAAAATAAAGTTTCTATGATCTGATCACAGAGGCGAATATTTGAGTTACGAGTTTGGTCTTCAATTAAAACAATGTGGAATAGTTTCACAAACTCATGCCACCTGGAACACCACAGCGTAATGGTGTGTCCGAATGTCATAACCGTACTTTATTGGATATAGTACAATCTATGACGTCTCTTACCGATTTACCATTATTGTTTTGGGTTTATGCATTAGAGATAGTTATATTCATGTTAAATAGGGAATCGTCTAAATCCGTTGAGACGACACCGTATGAACTATGGTTTGGCAAGAAGACTGAGTTGTCGTTTCTTAAAGTTTGGGGTTGCGATGCTTATGTGAAAAAGTTTCATCCTAATAAGCTCAAACCCAAATTGGAGAAGTGCGTCTTCTTAGGATACCCAAAAAATACTGTCGGGTACACCTTCTATCACAGATCCGAAGGCAAGATATTCGTTGCTAAGAATGGATCCTTTCTAGAGAAGGAGTTTCTCCCGAAAGAAGTGAGTGGGAGGAAAGTAGAACTTGATAAGGTAATTGTACCTTCTCCCGAATTGGAAAGTAGTTCATCACTGAAATCAGTTCTAGTGATGCTTACACCAATTAGTGAGGAAGTTAATGATGATGATCATGAAGCTTCGGATCAAGTTACTACCGAACCTCGTAGGTCAACCAGAGTACGTTCCGCACCAGAGTGGTACGGTAATCCTATTCTGGAGTTCATGTTACTTGACCATGACGAACCTACGAACTATGAGGAACCGATGATGAGCCCAGATTCCGCGAAATGGCTTGAGGCCATGAAATCTGAGATGGGATCCATGTATGAGAACAAAGTGTGGACTTTGATTGACTTGCCCGATGATCGGCAAGCCATAGAAAATAAACGGATCTTCAAGAGGAAGACGGACACTGATAGTAGTGTTACTATCTACAAAGCTAGACTTATCGAAAAAAGGTTTTGACAAAGTTCAAGGTGTTGACTATGATGAGATTTTCTCACTCGTAGCGTTGCTTAAGTCTGTCCGAATCATGTTAGCAAAATGCCATATTTTATGAAATCTGGCAAATGGGTGTCAAAACTACATTCCTTAATGGATTTCCTAAAGAAGAGTTGTATATGATGCAACCAGAAGGTTTTGTCGATCCTAAAGGTGCTAGCAAAATGTGCAAGCTCCAACGATCCATCTATGGACTGGTGCAAGCATCTCAGAGTTGGAATATACGCTTTGATGAGTTGATCAAAGCATATAGTTTTATACAGACTTGCGGTGAAGCGTGTATTTACAAGAAAGTGAGTGGGAGCACTACAACATTTCTGATAAATGTGAATGACATATTGTTGATCGGAAATAATGTAGAATTTTCTGGAAAGCATAAAGGAGTATTTGAAATGAGTTTTTCAAAGAAAGACTTCGATGAAGCTGCTTACATATTGAGCATCAAAATCTATAGAGATAGATCAAGACGCTTGATAAGTTTTTTCAATGAGTACATACCTTGACAAGATTTTGAAGCAGTTCAAAATGGAACAGTCAAAGAAGGAGTTCTTGCCTGTGTTACAAGGTGTCAAATTGAGTAAAACTCAAAGCCCGACCACAACAGAAGATAGAAAGAGAATGGAAGTCATTCCCTATGCTTCAGCCATAGGTTCTATAAAGTATGCCATGCTGTGTACCAAAGTTTGGCAAGGGAATACAATAGTGATCTAGGAGTAGATGACTGAACAACGGTCAAAATTATCCTTAGAGGAATAAGGATATGTTTCCCGATTATGGAGGTGATTGATAACCCACAAGTATAGGGGATCGCAACAGTTTTCGAGGGTAGAGTATTCAACCTAAATTTATTGATTCGACACGAGGGAAGCCAAAGAAAATTCTCAAGTATTAGCAGTTGAGTTGTCAATTCAACCACACAAGGATTACTTAATATCTGCAGCAAAGTATTTAGTAGCAAAGTAGTATGATAGTAACGGTAACATCAGCATAAGTTATATTTTTGAGTTTTGTAGTGATTGTAACAGTAGCAACGGAAAAGTAAATAAGCAAAGAATAGTATGTGAAAAGCTCGTAGGCATTGGATCAGTGATGGAGAATTATGCCAGATGCGGTTCATCATGTAACAATCATAACATAGGGTGACACAGAACTAGTTCCAATTCATCAATGTAATGTAGGCATGTATTCCGAATATAGTCATACGTGCTTATGGAAAAGAACTTGCATGACATCTTTTGTCCTACCCTCCCGTGGCATCGGGGTCCTAATGGAAACTAAGGGATATTAAGGCCTCCTTTTAATAGAGTACCGGACCAAAGCATTAACACATAGTGAATACATGAACTCCTCAAACTATGGTCATCACCGGGAGTGGTCCCGATTATTGTCACTTCGGGGTTGTCGGATCATAACACATAGTAGGTGACTATAGACTTGCAAGATAGGATCAAGAACTCACATATATTCATGAAAACATATTAGGTTCTGATCTGAAATCATGGCACTCAGGCCCTACTGACAAGAATTAAGCATAGCAAAGTCATAGCAACATCAATCTCAGAACATAGTGGATACTAGGGATCAAACCCTAACAAAACTAACTCGGTTGCATGATAAATCTCATCCAATCTATCACCGTCCAGCAAGCCTACGATGGAATTACTCACGCACGGCGGTGAGCATCATGAAATTGGTGATGGAGGATGGTTGATGATGACGACGACGACGGATTCCCCTCTCCAGAGCCCCGAACGGACTCCAGATCAGCCCTCCCGAGAGAGTTTAGGGCTTGGCGGCGGCTCCGTATCGTAAAATGTGATGAATCTTTCTCTCTGATTTTTTCTCCCCAAACACGAATATATGGAGTTGGAGTTGAGGTCGGTGGAGCTCCAAGGGGCCCACGAGGCAGAGGGCACGCCCCCACCCTCGTGGCAAGGGTGTGGGCCCCCTGGCCTTGATTCTTTCGCCAGTATTTTTTATATTTTCCAAAAATAATCCCCGTGAAGTTTCAGGTCATTCCGAGAACTTTTCTTGCTGCACATAAATAACACCATGACAATTCTGCTGAAAACAGCGCCATTCTGGGTTAGTTCCATTCGAATCATGCAAGTTAGAGTCCAAAACAAGGGAAACAGTGTTTGGAAAAGTAGATACGACGGAGACGTATCAACTCCCCCAAGCTTAAACCTTTGCTTGTCCTCAAGCAATTCAGTTGATAAACTGAAAGTGGTAAAGAAAAGCTTTTACAAACTCTGTTTGCTCTTGTTGTTGTAAATATGTAAAGCCAACATTCAAGTTTTCAGCAAAGATTATGAACTAACCATACTCACAATAACATTTAGGTCTCATGTTTACTCATGTCAATGGCATAATCAACTAGCGAGCAATAATGATAAATCTCGGATGACAACACTTTCTCAAAACAATCATGATATGATATAACAAGATGGTATCTCGCTAGCCCTTTCTGAGACCGCAAAACATAAATGCAGAGCACCTTTAAAGATCAAGGACTGACTAAACATTGTAATTCATGGTAAAAGAGATCCAGTCATAATCATACCCAATATAAATTAATAGTAATGCATGCAAATGGCAGTGGTGCTCTCCAGTTGGTGCTTTTTAATAAGAGGGTGATGACTCAACATAAAAGTAAATATATAGGCCCTTCGCAGAGGGAAGCAGGGATTTGTAGAGATGCTAGAGCTCGATTTTAAAGCAGAGATAAATATATTTTGAGCAGCATACTTTTCATTGTCAACATAACAACCAATAGATGGCGATATCTTCCATGCTACACACATTATAGGCGGTTCCCAAACCGAATGGTAAAGTTTATACCACCCCTCCATCAATAAGCATCAATCCATGGCTTGCTCGAAACAACGAGTGCCTCCAACTAACAGCAGTCCCGGGGGAGTTTTGTTTGCAATTTATTTTGATTTGGTTTGCATAAAGCATGTGACTGGGCATCCCGATGACCAGCCATTTTCTCGTGAGTGAGGAGCGGAGTCCACTCCTCTTGAGAATAACCCGCCTAGCATGGAAGATACGGACAACCCTAGTTGATACATGAGCTATTCGAGCATACAAAACAGAATTTCATTTGAAGGTTTGGAGTTTGGCACATACAAATATACTTGGAACGGCATGTAGATACCGCATATATAGGAAGGTATAGTGGACTCATATGGAATAACTTTGGGGTTTAAGGGATTGGATGCACAAGCAGTATTCCCGCTTAGTACAAGTGAAGGCTAGCAAAAGACTGGGAAGCGACCAACTAGAGAGCGACAACAGTCATGAACATGCATTAAAATTAATATACACTGAGTGCAAGCATGAGTAGGATATTGTCGGTGTCAAAACCGGCGGATCTCGGGTAGGGGTTCCCGAACTGTGCGTCTAGGCGGATGGTAACAGGAGACAAGGGACACGATGTTTTTACCCAGGTTCGGGCCCTCTCGATGGAGGTAAAACCCTACTCCTCCTTGATTGATATTGATGATATGGGTATTACAAGAGTTGATCTACCACGAGATCGAGGAGGCTAAACCCTAGAAGCTAGCCTATGGTATGATTGTATCTTGTCCTTGTCCTACGGACTAAACCCTCTGTTTATATAGACACCGGAGGGGGCTAGGGTTACACAGAGTCGGTTACAAAAGGAGATCTACATATCCGTATTGCCAAGCTTGCCTTCAACGCCAAGGAGAGTCCCATCCAGACACGGGACGAAGTCTTCAATCTTGTATCTTCATAGTCCAACAGTCCGACCAAAGGATGTAGTCCGGCTGTCCGGATACCCCCTAATCCAGGACTCCCTCAGTAGCCCCTGAACCAGGCTTCAATGACGACGAGTCCGGCACGCAGATTTGTCTTCGGCATTGCAAGGCGGGTTCCTGCTCCGAATACTTCATAAAATTTTGAACACGAGGATCGTGTCCAGCTCTGCAAAACAAGTTCCACATACAACCGTGGAGAGAATAATATTTCCACAAATCTAATCTGCTGACGTACCCGCAGTGTGACATCACACCATAGCCGGTCCTTTATTCGAATCGTTTTTATAACCAATCCCAGCGTGTTTCGCGAGGCGGTTTCCCTGGCACGTCTTGTCGAAGCAGAGATCGTGTCCCCCTTTGTTACAGGATTCTCATCAACACGGACGTGGGTAACCCAATCGTGCCTGTTGGTATGACCCCTCGATTGAAGGTAAGTCCCAAACGGTCACGAGGAGGGCTCTTGGTATTCAATCTCTTTATAAACAGACCAAGCCCTATTCTTTTTCCTCTCGATCTTAATCGAATCTACCTCCTGCCTCGAGTTCCAACACCCAAAGCTTAGGTTCAGGCGAGTCGGACCTACGATTATGTCCGGATCCAACCTTCAAGGTCAGTGGATGCCTTCCTCCGTCATGGAGGAAGACGTAATAAAGCTACGGGAGGCTAGGTAACTGACCGGCTAAATCCCGCATAGGCTGCCCGCTCAAGGGCAGGTTATTCCCACTCCCAAGCCCGGTGGGAGCGTTGTATTTGTATCTCACTTCCTCCGAGGGTTAGGCTTTGCGACAGATCCCTTCGTGAGGGGGCTTATGTTATATTATGGGCTGGACTTCCATGACTTAGCTCCGGAGTCTATCATCCACATCTCATCATTCATCGTTGTGTGCGAAGCTTTCCTCCGTATTACTCCTCACTTCAGACTGTGGCTACCTTCGAAGTGGAGCCGAAGATGATCGAGGGGCGGCACGCTGAGTGCGGAGGCGTCGTAATAAGAAAAAACGCCGACGCCCCATGGCCCGAGGGCTCTTTCCAGGAGGTGTCCAATTTATGGCAACAATAGTGGTTTTATATCACAGCTCCCAGCGGTACCAAGTGGGTGGCTCCCCCGGTTTTCGCTCGGGTCCCCCGCCACGACTAACGTCGTGGGTCAACAAGGGGCTGGACTGGGGGCCAGTAAAGGATGTGCCCACATTGCAGAGCCGCATCCGAGATCTCCTTGAGAGAGATGTTAGTCTGGTCACGGTGATGCAAGTCATGTTAATTCGCCGGGTCCTGCCCTGCAAACGTCGTCCCCTCCGCCTATAGGAGTTCAATCCGGAGGGACCGCGAGCTCTTCAACACTTCCTCGGCATGACGCCTGAGGATATGTACGGATTGTTCTTCGGACCACAAATAACCTGTCTGGACATCACTGAGGATGCGGGTCTAAGCAGCAATTGCCCGGATACCCAAGTAAGTAGCCCCGCATTCGAACACGCTGTCTGTTTATTTATCGCAACGTCGCCCTGAAAAAGTCGCTCTTCGGGGGATCGTCTTCCAGAGATGATGGAGAGCAGAACGCATCCCCCTGCCATACCGCCTCATGAGGCGGGCGACCCCGAGGTGTCGTCGCGGAGGGTTTCTCCTGATCCAGCAAGCCAGAAGGTAGTCATATGGCCACCCGAAGTCCTTAGTATCCGGCTCTTGAAGAGAGCAATCGAAAGAGTCTGGCTCCGTCTGGTGTGCGGTCGGACGCACTGAGGAATCTGCTAGAGAGATCTGCTATCTCAGAAGAGCACCGCGCGTTGATGGGTGCGGTGATTGACAAAATTTCGTCCGCCGAAAGCGGGTTGCATGAAGTTGTTATGAGTCTACTAACGGCCTTTGAGGTACGTGAAATGATGTACATTTTTGACAGTACCGCACATTTTAGATATGCCCTGTCTAGATAGTAGCCCCTGAGACTCTGGGTGCCATCGAAGACGACGGCGCATAGAGGATCCTAATCCTAGGAATAATCTTGTCGCCTTAATGTGCAGGTGGTGAAGTGACCGGTGGCCCGCCGGACTGATGACTTTGCCGAGTTAAAGCGGCAACTTGACATGGCAGATGCCGACATCGTACTTGTCAACAAGCGGCTTGATGAGGCGCAAGGTATGTAATTTCTCGAGTGACACACGATAAGAGGAGCATGATGCCAGTATCTATAACATGTTTTTTCAATGCAGATGGAGCTGCGGCCGTGGAGAACCTTCGGGCGGAACTTGCCCGAGCCAAAGAACAAGCCAGGAAAAGCGACGCGGCTGCCCTAAAGGCAATCGAGGAGCTGAAAGCCGAACAGGCTGCTCACTGCCAAAGCAAGGAGGACATAGCCATGATGGCTGTGGAATTGAAGAATGTCGCTGACCGTTGCAAGCTTCTTGAAAAGGAAGATCAAGCGAAGAGGACAGACCTGGAAAAGGCCACGATGGCGGCCAAAGACACCCGCTCTGCAATGAGAGCAATGAAGGAGGAGTTGCGTCAAGCCGGTGATATTGTGGCTGGGAAGCCCTTTATGCTGCGGATGAAGTTTGGAGATCCTAAGTACGCCCCTTTGGACCGGCTGTGGAGTTCTGCGGATGCATATCTGGACTTAGCGGCAAGTGCTGCCGATGCGGCCGAATACTTCCAAGATCAAAAAGATCGTGGAGTGGAAAAGCTGTTCTAGTCACAATTTCATGTTCCAGAGCGTCCGCTTCCACTGACAGATCGGTTGGCCGAATGGGCTGAGCTGAATAGATTGTCCAGACTCGCCATGAGGTCTGTTGTGGATCATTTGTGGCCGGAAAGGCCAAAACCGAATAGTTATTTCAGTTTGTTGCAGCAGTTCCTTGGTGCAGTGCCGCATATCAACGCGATGAAGAGGTCGGCGTGTGTGGAGGGTGCGCGGATGGCCCTTGCCCGTGTGAAGACATACTGGGTGGAGATGGAGGCCACCGCCATTGCAGCCCAAGATTCGGACGAGAGCCGAGTACCTGCCGAGCACTACTTTCAAGAAGTTCTTGAGGGTGCTCGCTCCATAGAGGCGCAGTGCTTGAAGAATATTATGTTCTAATGACATGTATTCCCTTTGAAAAACAATGTTTTACTGAATTATGAAGGCTATTTTATACTTGTGCCTACAAGCATTATAATACCTCCTGCGCGGCCGTTTATGTATGTATGTATGTATATAACCTGAAAGATGGCAGTCGTCGGCTTCAGCCCCCACGCATATGATGCGGGGGTGTTCGCAGAAGACGCGTTTTCACACTTGATCCAACGTCTTGGTCCATTAAGGAGGTGATAGCGCAGCGAACTAGGCAATCAGACTATAATGCTTTAACACTTTCACTTAGCCAAGGGAGTTTGACAGTGGGGCTACTATATAGCCCCTGGTGGCTCCGCACTCATCCGAATTCGGGGCGCGTACATGCCTGGCCGAGAAACGGCCCTTCGTTAAGGCGGAGAAATCCCGAAGATTCCGCTAGGTCATCGAGTGGTTGACCAGTCTCACGGTATATCATGACAGTCAATTTTCGGCTTTCTCTACTGAGCTGCTCGTCCGGATGAACCAGGGCACAATCACAGTAGTTCTCCTGGTGCCGCCTTAGCCGATAGAGCGGAACGTAAGGTAGCAAAACACAGGAGCCGGGCAAACCCAACATTTGACCAAAGACATGATTCGGAGCTGATGCATATAAGGCCAAACTCGCGACGCCGAACACTCGCTAAGGTATTCGGTCTTTATTATGTAAACCGGGCTAAGCAATGCCCTTTGTAATAAGCCCCTTGTGTCCAGGTACGTGCGACATTCTGACGTGGCCACATGCCAATACGTCAGCATCCATCTCAGTTGTACTGAGAATCCGGGGGATGTGTATCAACAAGAGACAGTAAAAAAGGTTTACGCAGGGTCTTAATCTAAAGAGAATCGTTGGAACGGGTCCCTGCTGCACGTCTGCACCTGTGTCTCCGTTGTGCCGTATCCTGGACGGGTGTAGCACGATGGTCATTTGTAAAAGAGAGGAACTTAGCTGAAAAATTGTCGTGCAAAAGGTAGGTTATACTAAGGAAACCAAGTATGGTTCAAGATGAGTAAAATTGAGCCTAATTGTCACTTGTTTACACGCATTGAGCTCCTTGTATTGTTATGGGGGTATAGACATCAAACCTGTGTCAATCATGTATAGCTACACCGGACTCGTCTAACCATGTCCGTGGTCTTAACGACTTGTCAGGTGCTCTAGTTGGTGAGGCCGTTTAGTGTGCGGCTGCCAAGGCAGCCGCACGGTCTTCCGCGTGCAAAGAGCGCTCAATATTCCCCTTTACTGTAATGATGCCACGTGGACCGGGCATCTTAAGCATGAGAGAAGCGTAATGCAGTACTGCGTTAAAGCGGGCAAAAGCTTCGCGTCCGTGTAGTGCTTGATAGCCACTTTGGAACGGAGCGATGTGAAAGGTTAACTTTTCGCTGCGGAAGTTATCGGGAGAGCCGAATATAACCTCTAGTAGCAGGGAGCCTATGCAATGGGCTTCTGGGCCTGGTGTTACTCCTTTAAAGGCAGTATTGCTGTGGCTGATTTTTGTTGGGTCTATCCCCATTTTGCAGGCTGTATCCTGATATATCAGGTTTAAACTACTGCCGTCGTCCATCAGGACTCGTGTGAAGTGGTATCCGTCGATTATCGGTTCTAACACCAAGGCAGCCCATCCTGCATGCCGGATACGTGCCGAGTAATCCCGATGGTCGAAGGTGATCGATTGGGACGACCAGTGGCGGAACTCCGCGGTGATAGGCCCTGTGGCACGTGTCTCTATGAGTGCCATGTTGTTTTTCTTTATCATGTGTAACACGTTTACTGTTTTGACTTATGGTGGTAATTTCTTCTGTTCCTCAGTGCTTTGTTTGCGAGGCTCGTCCTCGTCTTCACTTGGTGTATCCAGCCCCTTGTGTTCGGCGTTGAGTTTGCCGGACTGCTTGAAGACCCAACATTCTCTATGGGTATGATTGGCAGGTTTATCAGGGGTGTTGTGGATCTGACATAGTTTGTCCCGAATCTTGTTTAGACTGGACAGTTCGTCTCTGTTGCCTTTGAGGGGCAGCTTTTGCTGGGCCGAGATCTTTTGAATCTGGCGTTTACCGCCGTGCTCTTCGGGCTGTCTTCTTTATTCCGGTGCTTGTTTTTGCTGCGTCGTGGCTTCCCGTTTCCGTCCCTGACTTCGGATGTGCTTGGGTCGCTGGTGCTGCATCGGGCTAACCAGTTGTCCTCGCCCGCGCAAAAGCGGGTCATGAGGGTTGTTAATGCAGCCATTGTTCTTGGCTTTTCCTGGCCGAGGTGTCTGGCAAGCCATTCGTCTCGAACACTGTGTTTGAAAGCTGCTAAGGCTTCGGCGTACGGACAGTCGACTATTTGGTTCCTTTTAGTGAGAAACCTGTTCTAAAGCTTTCGGGCTGACTCTCCGGGCTGTTGAGTTATATGACTTAGATCGTCTGCATCCGGTGGTCGGACATAGGTCCCTTGAAAATTTGCCCGAAAAGCATCCTCGAGCTCTTCCCAGCTTCCAATGGTGTTTTCGGGAGAGGCTTTTAAGCCAGTGCCGGGCTGGCCCTTTGAGCTTGAGGGGTAAGTACTTGATGGCATGGAGATCGTCTCCTTGAGCCATGTGGATATAGAGGATGTAGTCCTCAATCCAGACCCCGGGGTCTATCGTTCCGTCATATGCCTCTGTGTTTACGGGTTTGAATCCCTCTGGAAATTCATGGTACAGCACCTCATCGGTGAAACATAGGGGGTGTGCGGTACCCCTGTATCTGGGTGTACCGTGGTGTTCGGATTTTTGTTGTGCTGTGTTGCGTGCTGGAGCGCGCTTTCTTGGCCCGTAGATGGATCGGGTTGGGCCATCTTTATGATGCAAGTCCTCATGTGGATCGCGTACTAGCTTGTGTGCGGCGCCATTTGTCGTTCTATGTTGGCCTCGAGGTCGTCTATCCGACCAGATGGCTGTTTTGTTTTTTGATTGCGGGGGCTCTAAGGCCTCATCATCGAATTCAGGTAGTAGCTTTCGCTTCGGGTAGCTCTTTGTGTGGCGACTGCCGCCATACTTTTCTGCGGTGTTGAGTACTTTACTCCATCTGATTCTGAGTGTATCTTCCGCAGCCTTGCGCTTTTGCTTCTGTTTTTCAGGCTCCGCGCAGTGGCGACAAGCCGTTGATGGAGATTCTTCTGCTCCAGGAGCTTGTCCGGTGTGATGTCATCCGCACTGTTATCCTCGCCGGAGACGGGTTGTTCGGTTTGATTCTCCGTGTTGCCATCATCAGACGGTTGTTCAATGCCATGTTCGTCGTCCGCTGGCTCACCCTGCTCTATCGCTGGGCCTATGTGATCATTGTTTCTGCCGAAGCGGGATTTGGAGCGGCGTTTACACCGCCGCCTTGGCTGCTTCTCGAGGGAACGATCCTTCGCTGCGTCCTTCTGTTCCTCGTCGTCGTTTTCTTTGGGTGTGTCCACCATGTATACATCATGGGATGAGGTGGCTGTCCAGTGCCCTGTGGGCAGTGGTTCCTATTCGTCTCCTGCATCGTCGTCCATACCGTCGATGTCTTCGTAGTCGAAGTCGAGCATGTCGGTTAAATCATCGACAATGGCTACTAAGTGGGTGGTGGGTGGGCGGCGAATTTCTTCATCATCCGCATCCCAATCCTACCGGACATAGTTCGGCCAGGTTTCTCCTGACAGGGAGAGGGACTTTAACGAGTTCAGTATGTCGCCGAAGGGCGAGTGCTGAAAGATATCCGCGGAGGTGAACTCCATGATCAGCTCCCAGTCGGATTCGATAGGCACGGGCGCAGGCGGTTCGGAGTCCTTGGTCGGGGAAGAATCCGACAATTTGGAGTCACGGCTCTCGCGAAGGGTAAGGTTGGTGTTCGGCTCGGTCGCCGCTGAGACTGCGGCCTCTGTGGCGGGGTCTAGCCACCCGTCCAAGGATGGCGCAATTGACTCCGACTTGAGGGTCAGAGCGGTTGCAGGTGCGATCTCCTGAACACTATCCAACGGCAGAGCTAAGTCATGCTCATCGTGACCGTGCGGCGCACTCGGCAGGGGCTCTAATCCTTCAAAGATCAAGTCTCCGCGGACGTTGGCCGTGTAATTTAAGTTTCCGAATCTGACCTGGTGGCCAGGGGCGTAACTCTTGATCTGCTCTAGATGGCCAAGCGAGTTGGCCCGCAGTGTGAAGCCATCGAATATAAAGATCTGTCCGGGAAGAAAAGTCTCACCCTAGACTGCATTGCTATCGATGATCAAAGGAGCCATCAAGCCTGACGATGACGACATAGAGGAACTCTCAATGAAAGCACCAATGTCGGTGTCAAAATTGGCGGATCTCGGGTAGGGGGTCCCGAACTGTGCGTCTAGGCGGATGGTAACAGGAGACAAGGGACGCGATGTTTTTACCCAGGTTCAGGCCCTCTCGATGGAGGTAAAACCCTACTCCTGCTTGATTGATATTGATGATATGGGTATTACAAGAGTTGATCTACCACGAGATCGAGGAGGCTAAACCCTAGAAGCTAGCCTATGGTATGATTGTATCTTGTCCTTGTCCTACGGACTAAACCCTCCGGTTTATATAGACACCGGAGGGGGCTAGGGTTACACTGAGTTGGTTACAAAGAAGGAGATCTACATATCCGTATTGCCAAGCTTGCCTTCCACGCCAAGGAGAGTCCCATCCGGACACGAGACGAAGTCTTTCAATCTTGTATCTTCATAGTCCAATAGTCCGGCCAAAGGATGTAGTCTGGCTGTCCGGATACCCCATAATCCAGGACTCCCTCAGATATAATCCACCATGAACATAAATATCATGAAGGCGATATTGATTTTGTTTCAACTACATGCGTGAACATGTGCCAAGTCAAGTCACTCGAATCATTCAAAAGAGGATACCACCCCACTATACCACATCACAACCATTTTAATAGCATGCTGGCACGCAAGGTAAACCATTATAACTCATAGCTAATCAAGCATGGCACGAGCAACTATGATCTCTATTTTGTCATTGCAAACATGTTTATTCATAATAGGCTAAATCAGGAACGATGAACTAATCATATTTACAAAAACAGGAGAGGTCGAGTTCATACCAGCTTCTCTCATCTCAATCAGTCCATCATATATCGTCATAATTGCCTTTCACTTGCACGACAGAATGATGTAAATAATAATAGTGCACATGCATTGGACTAAGCTGGAATCTGCGAGCATTCAATAAACAGGAGAAGACAAGGCAATATGGGCTCTTGGTTAAATCAACAATAATGCATATAAGAGCCACTTCAACAACTTCATCATGGTCTTCTCCTGTCGACCCCCAAAGAAAAGAAAATAAATAAAACTATTTACACGGGAAAGCTCCCAATAAGCAAAAGAAGAATGGGAAATATTTTGGGGTTTTCTTTTAATTCTTACTACTACAGAAAGAAAAGTAACTAGCTAAAAGCTATTACTATTTTTTTTTGTTTTCTTAAGGTTTATCAAACACACAAGAAGAAAGCATAAAAAGGAAATAAACTAGCATGGATATTACAGTGAAAAAGTATGAGCACCGTCATCTAGCAATGAGTGTGTGGGAACATAAATGTAATGTCGGTGAGAAATACGTACTCCCCCAAGCTTAGGCTTTTGGCCTAAGTTGGTCTATTGCCACGGATGGCCTGGCGGATATCCAAAGTTGTAGTTGGGGTCGTACTGAGATGCAGCAGTCGTTGCATCATGGGCTGCAGCTTGGAGGCGAGCTATCTTAGCCCTCCTCTTATACTCATCCGCCTCCTCTCTGGTTATAAAATATCTCCCTTTTGTCTGAAAATCAAAGAAGGTAGAAGCAGGGAGAGCGGCGTGATAGGTGCGTCGTCTGTCAAAGATTAGTCGGTACTGGAGGAACTGATCGTTCCTCTCAACAAAACGATGATGAACCATAGCCTCATAATCTAAATAAGCAGGAGGTAATTCAATATCATCCTCACGTATGGTTATACCAAGAAAATTAGCTAAACGGGTTGCATAAATTCCACCAAAGAAATCTCCATTAAATCTATTATGATGCAACCTACGTGCAACAATGGCTCCCAAATTATAATGTTTATCTCCTAACACAGCACTCCTGAGAATACTGAGGTCAGGGACACTCATGTGTCATGCTTCACCTACCTATGAAGAGAGCAAAATAATGTATAGCAGGAAAATGAATGCTCCCTATGGTAGCTTGTGCTATGTCTCTAGATTCCCCCATAGTTATACTAGCAAGAAAGTCTCTAAATTCAGATATGCGGGGTTCACTAGTACTACCCCATTGTGGAAGTTTGCAAGCAGTGGTAAAATCCTCTAAGTCCATAGTATAAGAATTTTCATAAAGATCAAACAAGACAGTTTGAGAATTACGTGAAGATGAAAATTCAAACCTCCTCACAAAGGAACTAGTGAGATAGTGGTACTGACAGCACATGTCTACCTCAAAGCTCTCAAGATCAGCTTACGCATATATGCGTTAAATTCTTCCTTGATTCCTGCTTGATCTATGAAGTCCTTGGAAGGCCGTTCACAAGCCTGCACTGGAGCGTCCCTTGGTGGTTCATCATCAACATCGCGCATTGCAAGCCTGGGTCCTTGTTTCCTTGAAGGACCACCTTGGTACATTTTCCTAAACATATTTCTTCCTCTGAAAAATTTCTGAAATTTTTAGTAAGTTCAAATAAAAGTGAACCAAGCTCAACAAAATTGATAGCAACTACTCCTACAAGTGCCTAGAACCTATATCATGCATTAGAACTACTTGGAACCATATAAGTTTGACATGCAAGCTCAAGAACATGGTCACCTAGGCAGCAAAAATTTGCAATGAATAAAGCACTAGAACAAAAACTAATTGGACCAATGGAGGAGCCACATACCAAGGAACAATCCCCCAAAGCAGTTTTGTGAGAGGTGCTTTGAGCAAGGAGATCGAAAATCACAGCAAAATGAGCTAGAACTCGTGCTTGAGCTGGATGGTGATTTTTTTGGGAGGAAGAAGAAGTGTGTGGGTGCAGGAATAAGTGGACGGGAGCCACCATGGGCCCATGAGGCAGGGGGCACGCCCAGGGGGGTGGGCGCACCCTGGACCCTCGTGCCCAGGTGCTTGCTCCTCCTGTTGTGTTCTCAGTGCCAAATATTCTCAAATATTCCAGAAAAAATCATATTAAATTGGCAGGGCATTTGGAGAACTTTTATTTTTGGGGTATTTTCATATTGCATGGATAATTCAGAAAACAGACAGAAAATATTATTTTTACTTTATTTCAACTAAATAACAGAAAGTAAAGGAGGGTACAGAAGGTTGTGCTTTCTATCTTCATCCATCTCATGCTCTTCAAAAGGAATCCACTAACAAGGTTGATCAAGTCTTGTTAATAAACTCATTCTGAATAACATGGAAACGGAGAAATTTCGAATAACAGTATGTTACCTCAACGGGGATATGCACATCCCCAAAAATAAGAATATCATATCTCTTTTTGACAGTAGGAAGAGGAAATTCAAAACCTCCAAAAATAATCGATGGAATTTTTCAAATAGAATTGATACTGTGGACTTGAGGTTGTTTCCTTGGAAAGTGTACCGTATGCTCATTACCATTAACATGAAAAGTGGCATTGCCTTTGTTGCAATCAATAACAGCCCCTGCAGTATTCAAAAAGGGTCTTCCAAGAATCATAGACATGCTATCATCCTCGGGAATATCAAGAATAACAAAGTCTGTTAAAATAGTAATGTTTGCAACCACTGTCGGATTTCGGGTTCCGGCAGACCCTTAAGGTTCGAACTCTGGGGTGCGCGCGGAGATTATGCCCTCTACCTCTCCGTCTCGCAAAGATCTAAACTACCAAAAGAACAACACAAGATACACAGAGTTTATACTGGTTCGGGCCACCGATGCGGTGTAATACCCTACTCCAGTGTGGTGTGGTGGATTGCCTCTCGGGCTGGTGATGATGAACAATACAGGGAAGAACAGCCTCGCGAGGGTCTGTTCTTGGCTAGGGGGATGAACTGCTAGGAGGAGTTCAGCCGCCCTTCTCTCTCTCTCTCTCTTGTTCTCTGCTTGCTCAGATTCTCGACCCCCCTACCATGAGGGTGGCTAGTCCTATTTATAGGCAAAGGCCCTGGGCCTCTTCCCAAATATTGAGCGGGAAGGGCGCCAACAATTGGCCAATTCGAAGGGGAACATCTGGTACACTTATCTGACTAAAGTTGGTCCTCGCCTGCCAAAGGCCCTGTGGTGACGCCGTTCTGGGCTCCACGATGACCCCCTTCCCACCGTTGGACTGGTCTTGGTCTCGTTGCACCGAAATGGATGCCTTTGCTTGATCCTCTCGCCTGCGCTTGCCCCCTTTGCACCAAAGAGGAAAGGGAGGACACTGCGCGGGCTGGTGTCCGCCTGGCGCCCTTGGTCATCATGGCTTGCGTCATGGGCACCTCGCGAGGTACCCCTCCTTGATCTCTCCGCCTCCTCATGAGCCAGCCTGACGAGGACGTGTCTGAGGAAGCGCCGTGTCGTCCGCCCCGCGAGGCTTGGCCCCTCGCGAGGGTCTTGGGTCTTGCATTGATGAAGATGGGCCGTGATGGGCCCCCTTTGAGCCACGCCGCAGGCCGCAGGCAGGCAAGTCTGGGGACCCCCGTTCCCAGAACGCCGACAGTAGCCCCCGGGCCCGAGGCGCGCACGGACTCGGCTGTGCCGAGAAGCGAAAGGGCGAGGGCGATTGGACGTGAGCGCCTCCGCAACCGCGCAGGTTATTAAAGGTGCAGCGTCTGCCCAGGCTTTGTTCTTCTCTTTCTCCGGTCGCTGCTCAGATCCCCTTTCTCGCGCATCTCCTTCCTTCCTCCCAATTCCCAGATCTGCTCTACCCGTGTGACCTAGGAAGACATGGCGCCTCGTCAGCCTCCGGCCGAAGCTTGGTTCTCGCCTGCTCTGGACTCGCCGAATGTGTTGGAGGCGAGCCTTGCCCGGCTGCGCCGGATGGCGGCGGCGCGGGGCATCGACGGGGTGCAGGTGTTCAAGGTCGGATCCGCGACCCCTGAGGTCCGAGGAAGCACCTTCTACCCTCTCTTCGTAAGCTCCATTACTGCGGGCCTGGTGCCTCCTTTCTCCGAGTTCTTCCTCTCTGTCCTCCGCCATTACGACTTACAAGCTCTGCATCTCCACCCCAACTCCATTCTTCTCCTGGCGATCTTCGCCTACTACTGCGAGGCTCATGTGGGGGTGCAACCCTCAGTGGCCTTGCTGCGCCACTACTTCTACCTCCGGGTCACCCGTGGTTCCCCTTCCGCATGCGCGAGCTTCGTCGCGTGCGGCGGCGCCATTGCCATTTCAAATCCCGGGAAGAGGATTGAGGGCTTCAGGAGCAAGTGGGTCTTGGTAGACGCCGGGCGCATCCACCCTCGGCTGATCCTACCCGCGGAGCAGCCCGTGAGTTCCAGCGACTGGTCCCGGGCGGAGCTCACGGACCCCCGCGCGAAGCCGGTACTGGAGAAGATGGACGCGGACCTGAAGCCGGCCAGCACGGCGGTGACGAAGCTGACCGGCGCGTCGCTACTGAGGGAGTTCCTAGAGCACCAATTGGCTCCGCTTTGGCAGTACTCACCTCCGATGTGGAGGCCTCATCCGAGCCCCGCGGCCTTGGGCGACGAGGATTTGACCGCGGTTCTCCAATCTCTGGTCGGGGGCGAGGTGGCAAGGTTGGAGGGCGTGCCCACGCCCTTGTTCCTTCGCGATGACTGGAAGCAGGTGGTGGAGTCCATGCACGTCTTCAACGGGGACGGGCCCGTGCCCATGGTGGCTCCCGAGGGACTGGTGGACGTGTCCTCCGGCGACTCCAGCGGAGAGGGGGGCGAAGAGGAGTGGGAGGAGGGCCCTGACTCCAAGGCAACTGACGGGGAGTCTAGGGCTCCCCTTCCCCGGCGCAAGTCCCATACTCTCTGCCTTTCGTTAAGCGATGATGATAAGGACGACGACGTGCTGGGTAGCGGGAGCTCGCCCCCGATCTCGAAGAAGGGCAGGACCGGGCTGATCCCCCGCGGGTCCGCCCTGGCTCCGGGGCGATCCGCGGACGCGCCTTCTGCTTCTGAGGTTGACCCCTCCAGCCGGCTCTCAGGCTTCAAGTATGGCCAGAGGCTGCTTGAGCTCTCTAGCGACGACCCATAAGTGCTTGATCCTTCATCTTTTGTTTATTGTTCCGCCGCTGAGGCTTGATGTTCGCTTCTCTTGGATAGGCTGGTGCCCACAGCGAAGAAGCCAAAGGGGGCTCCCGAGGCCCCATCCGCGGCAACGCCTCCGCCTGCAGGGGAAGGCGATCGTGACGCATGGGCTTCCCCTGCCCGGTCATCCTCGCGAGGCCTGGCTGAGCTGGATGGGGCGAGCCCAGCCCCCATGGCCCAAGTGACTCCCGAGGTGCTCCTGCCTGCTGCCACCACCACGGCCGTTGGGGCGCAGCAGACTCCGCCTCAGGATGTTGTGGTCTCGCCGCTGCTACCTTATCCTCCCGTTCCACCGACCGCTGCTTCCCCAACTCCTCCTGCTGTCTTGGAGCATGTCGATGTTTCTCCGTCTTCTTCTGCCGTCCTGGAGCGTGCCGTTGCTGAACTGGACCGGCTGCGGCAGGATCTTCTTAGCGCCGACCCTCGCCTGGTGGCCGGACACCTGGAGCTGGCTTCGGGGTGGATCCGCTCCGAAGCCTCGATTCGGGCGGCGCTGGTTCAGGCCTCAACGGCCTGCGACGGAGAGAGGGAGGCCACCCTCGAGGCGAAGGCTACCCGAGACGCGGCCCTGGGAGAGGTGGTTGAAGTCCGTGGTCGCTGCAAGGAGCTGGAGGACGAGCTGCAAGGCCTGCGAGACCAGCTCGCGAAGGAGGCCCGCCTTCACCAAGAGCGGGAAGAAGGCACGAAGGCTCGCAAGGCGGCCATCGAGGACCGGGAGGCCAAGCTCAAGAAGCGCCGCAACCGCCTAAGCGCGCTGAAGAAGGAGCTAGAGGTGACGAAGGCCAAGATGGACGCCAAGGCCCGGGTCCTTTCCGAGGATCGCGTGGCCTTCGCGGACATGGAGAAGGATGCTCGTGCTTCGCTGAAGACGCTTTACGAGAGCGGCATGGAGAGCCCGCTGGCCGGGGACGGGGACGGCCCCGCCAAGCTGCTTCCCTTCCTGGTTCGTGCCCTTGGGGATGTCGCCCTTGGCCTTGGCCCCACGGCTGAGGCCGAGGTGCGTGTCCTGTCTTCTGCTGCGCTGACGCGGGTCTTCGCCCACATCTACCTTCGCGATCCCAGCGCCGACCTCGATAGCCTGTTGGAGCCGGTGCGCGGCGAGGGTGCTGCCGCCGCTATCGAAGCCGTGAAGGGGAGCGCGGAGGCGCTGCTGGGGAAGTTCCGGGCCTTCAGCACCAAGCCGAAGCAAAGCGCTGCCGGCCCTGCTGCTCCACGAGGCGAAGCCACTCCGCGTTGCTCCACCGCCAACAAGTGACTCCACTACTACTCCTGCTCTTCTTTTAGTTCCTGCACATGCATCACGCCTCGGGGAGGCATTTAAACTTGCGTTTGGTACTGAGACGACAGTATGGACTGTAATATTTGCTTTTAAATTCCTTGAATTTTATGTTTTTCTTCCCTACTTGCTTGTGTTCTACGCCGGCAGAGCCCGGCCCCGCGCGTACCTCACCCAGCATTAGCCCCGACCGGAAACCAGGACGGGACCAAAGGAGTGAGGGGCTACGTGACAAGTTAGGCTCCTGAGTCGCGATGCTCAGGTGTCCCCCTTGGCGCACGAACAACAAGTAGGGAAGTGTGATGTAGGTGTATCTTCCGTTCTACGTCTGCAGAGCCCGACTCCGCGCGTACCTCACCCAGCATAGCCTTTCGGAACTAAGGAGTGAGGGGCTACGGAGTCAGTTAGGCTCCTGAGTCGCGATGCTCAGGAGTCCCCCTTGACGCGCAAACAGCGGGCGATGAGGTGAGATGCAAGCGGGACTACCGTTCTACGTCTGCAGAGCCCAGCCCCACGCGTACCTCACCCAGCATAGCCTTTTGGAACTAAGGAGTGAGGGGCTACGGGACCAGTTAGGCCCCTGAGTCGCGATGCTCAGGGGTCCCCCTTGACGCTCAAACGGCCTTCATACCTTGGCTTCGCTCGGGGAGAGACGCGCGACGAACCAGACCCGAGGGGCCTGGCTGGGCGGTGTACGTCTGGGCGTGACCCAGGCGTAGCCCCCGTGCCTAGCCCCCTCACGCGGCGCTCCCGAGGGGAGGCGTTGCGATGAGGCTAGCCACTGAGCTCTGGGCTCCCTGAGGTTAACGCGGCCCGGAGGCCACCCTCAGTTGTTTATCACCAGCGCGGAGCATAGCGCTTCCGTATGTGTACGGGCGTAGCCGCTCCTCGGCAGTGTCGTCAGCCAGCGCGGAGCATGGTGCTTCCACTGGTACGTGGGAGGGGGCTCCCCTCCGGGAGGAGCCCCCGGGGCGTGTACAGCCCCGCCCTGATACGTGGCCGGCACGGTAGGGCTAGGTGAGGTGTATCTGGGCACCCGTGAGCCAGCGTGGGACTCACGGGGCCCTACCTCTAGGCGGGTTGCGCCTGGCACTGGGCCGTATCTTGAGATGTGTTCCTTCAAATTGGGTTAGATGCCGGCACTCTACGTCCTCGGGTCCCAGCCCTCGAGCTTGTCTTAGCCATCGCTGGTATGCCAGGTCGCGATGCCATGGACAAGGCCAGAGGGTGAGGGCTGGAGAGCCAGTAAGAGCCCTGAGTCGCGATGCTCAGGTACCCCCCCCTTTAACGTGCAAGTGGTCGACATGGAGAAGAAGAGGTGCCGTGGACAGGCATCAAGTAATCAAGCATGATAGACGAAAGCATAGCTGGAAATAAACGCAAGGGAGATACACGCCACTGGGCCTGGCCCGAGCGGCTTGGGGATGATGCAGCCCGAGGGGCGCCCCCAACAAAGCAAGCTAATGACCGAAAATAAAAGGGATACATGCCGCAGGGACGGACCCACGCAGCCTGGGAATGATGCAGCCCTGGGAGGGTGCTCCCAGTTGGAAATGAAACTTGAAGGACGTCACCTGAAGATGTCGAAGATGAAGCGGTGTTGGTGCAGCGGACTCGGTGGGCTGCGGAAGCCGATCCTCACGAGCCCCCAGGCCCAGGGGCCTCAGGAGGCTCCGAAGGCGCTGGTGGCTCCTCGCGAATCATCTCCATCTCCGCCAGGACTGCGGAACGCCTGTCTTCCTGAGTCTCCATGATGCCCCTCATGAGGCGCTGGTATGCAGCAGCCACGCTCGGCAAGCCGTAAGGCATGCGAACATAGTTGTGGGGTGGACCTCCACAACGCCCCACTTGCGAGGGCCAGAGGCGCTCCATCGAGGCGACCCGATTGAGCCCTGGTATGTCGATGCAGACGCGCAGCCCACCATCCTCGCCTAGATGGGGAGCCACAGCCGGTAGACGGCGGCAACCTCTCATGATTCTTGACTCCTGTAGTTCTTGAACGGCCTTGTTGATGAACTCCTGCTGGTCTGACCTTCCTTGCCTCGCTCCTTCTTGAGGGAAACGTGCTCCAAGGCACGCCTCCACGTGGTGCCCAAGCGCCTCCCTCGTGACCCTGGCCAGGTCGGTGGCCCTCCAGGTGAGAGCCCCCGAGCCCTGCCTGAGGAGGGCGCCGGGCGCGCTTTCTTATGCGATGGATGGAGGGTCCCCTTGGGCAGACGCGGGCCCTGAGGGGCCTGCCTCCTGAGGGGCTGAGCCTGCCGATGTCTTCTTCTTGGGGGTGATCTCGGGAGGCCTCCTGCTTCCGCGATCTGGGTCTTCTAGTGACGCGGCCTGAAAGGCTCGCTCTAGGGAACACACTGCATCCTTCTCTTCACACGGCACCGTGATGACTCCGCCACTTCCTGGCATCTTGAGGACGTTGTAGCCATGATGAGTCACAGCCATGAACTTGGCCAGCGCTGGGTACCCGAGGATTGCATTGTACGGCAGGCAGATGTGAGCGACGTCGAAGTCGATGAGCTCGTTGCGGTAGTTGCTGCGGGCCCCGAAGGTGACAGGGAGGCGGACCTGCCCGATCTGGGTCGTGGAACCGTCGGTGACTCCGGAGAAAGGCTTGGTCGGCTGAAGCTGGTCGTAGGGCACTTGGAGATTGTTGAATGTTTCCACGGACAGGACGTTGAGCCCTACTCCACCATCGATGAGGGTCCTGGTGACCAATACGTTGCTGATGACTGGGGAGCAAAGCATCGGGAGGACTCCGGCTGTGGCCACGCACTTGAGCTGATCTGCTGAGCTGAACGTGATGGCGCACGCCGACCACCTGAGAGGGCGCGTTGCTTCGAGCTTGGGGAGGACTGCATTCACTTCGCGGGCAAACTGCTTGAAGATGCGTTGGGAGGCTGGGGCTTGAGCTCCGCCCAGGATGCAGGCGATTGCGCGTGGCTCCTGGAAGCCCCCAGCCCCCTCGTCTTGATGGCGATCCTCGTTCCTCCTTGGCTGAGGCGGCAGTGGAGGGAGGCCTGCGTTGCCCTGCAAGCGATCCTCACGAGGCTAATCCCGGCAATCCCCCTCGCGAGGCTGGTCTCGCCAGCGGTCCTCGCACGGTTGATCACGCCACCCTTGGCGTGGGCCGCGGTCTTCCCAGCGTCCTGGGTTTCTTCGTCCTCCCCGGCCGTATCCCCAGTCAGCACGGTCAGGGCGACGGCTGATCCTTCCTTCTCGCACGGCACGGAGTTCTTGGCATTCGTTGGTGTTGTGGGTGTGGAGGTCGTGGTACACACAGTACCGGCTGCCCCTGGAGGATTCAGGCAGATCCTTGCCCCACTTGGTGTCCGGTTCTGCCACGAGCACGACAGCCCCCTTGCGCTTCACGTCCTTGGCGTTGGGTTTCTTCTCTTCTGGGTCTGCGGCAGGCAGCTCGAGGAGGGAGAGACGCCCCTCCTCAGCCCTGGCGCACTTGGTCACCAAGTTGAACAGCTCCAGGGAGGTGCACAGGTCTTCATGCATCGCCAGCTCCTCCTTCATCTTGACGTCACGCACGCCATCGGAGAAGGCCGAGATGATGGCTTCCTCGGACACCCTTGGGATCTTGAGGCGCGCACTGTTGAAGCGCTGGATGTACTTTTGCAGGGTCTCTCCGGGTTGTTGCTTGATGCGGCGCATGTCGCTCACGGCAGGCGGCCGGTCACGAGTACCTTGGAAGTTGGTGATGAAGCGGGTGCGTATCTGGTCCCAGGAAGAGATCGTGCCTGGGGCCAGGTTTAGGAGCCAGGTGCGAGCTCCTTCCTTGAGCGCCATGGGGAACCAGTTCGCCATGACCTTTTCGTCTCCACTGGCAGATTCGATGCCCAGCTCATAGAGCTGGAGGAATTCTGCAGGGTCGGTCGTGCCGTCATAGCGAGGAGGCAGGTCTGGCTTGAACTTTCCGGGCCACGCGACGCTGCGCAGCTCGGTGGTGTAGGCGCGGCAGCCTGCGGTGGCCACAGGAGGCTTTGGTTGAGGGAGAGCTTGGCCTTGCGGGTCCCCATGCGCTGCAGCTGGGAGCAGCGCGGGGTCTTGTCGTGCCGGAGCTGGAGCAGGGTCACGGCGAGCCAGAGCAGGGAGCGCCCGGGCAGCCTCTTGCGGCCAGGGGACTTCTCGGCAGCTCCGTTCTTGCTGGGCTGGCGCCTGACGAAGCGGGTTCCGCCCAGGGGCCACGCGCCTTGGAGCCATGGCGTCTTCTTGGAGAGGGGCGGCTGGTACGCCCCCGGAGCTTCATGTCCCGCGCGGGGCGGGGTGCGGCGCAGCGGAGCGGACGGCGCAGGAGAGCCCCTCACGGCGCGGACGAGCTTGGCGACGCGGTCCAGCCACTCTTCGTAGACGTCATTGACGGGATGGTAGCGCAGGAGCTCGTTTGCTGTGATGAGCGCAGCTCGAGCCTCCAAGGGTGCGCGGAGCGCGCGGGACGAAGAGCCAGCTGGCGCGAGTGATGGAGCAGCGGTGTGGCCGTCTTGCCGCACGGACGGGTGCTGAGACGACACTTGCTGCTCGTTCCTCGCCGGGCCGGTGGCGGCGTTGACAGCGGGCGACAGGGAACGACGAGGACGCCCACCGACGGGAGCCGTCTAGGCGACGCGGGAAGCGATGGCGGCCCGGCGCTCGGCACGGGCCCGACGAGCTTCGGACATGGACGCGACGGTCGGCGGAGAGCGGAGCGGTGGAAGACAAATTCCGGCGCACCCCTACCTGGCGCGCCAAATGTCGGATTTCGGGTTCCGGCAGACCCTTAAGGTTCGAACTCTGGGGTGCGCGCGGATATTATGCCCTCTACCTCTCCGTCTTGCAAAGATCTAAACTACCAAAAGAATAACACAAGAGACATAGAGTTTATACTGGTTCGGGCCACCGATGCGGTGTGATACCCTACTCCAGTGTGGTGTGGTGGATTGCCTCTCGGGCTGGTGATGATGAACAATACAGGGAAGAACAGCCTCACGAGGGTCTGTTCTTGGCTAGGGGGATGAGCTGCTAGGAGGAGTTCAACCACCCTTCTCTCTCTCTCTCTCTCTCTCTCTCTCTCTCTCTCTCTCTCTCTCTCTCTCTCTCTCTCTTGTTCTCTGCTTGCTCAGATTCTCGACCCCCCTACCATGAGGGTGGCTAGTCCTATTTATAGGCAAAGGCCCTGGGCCTCTTCCCAAATATTGAGCGGGAAGGGTGCCAACAATTGGCCAATTCGAAGGGGAACATCTGGTACACTTATCCTGACTAAAGTTGGTCCTCGCCTGCCAAAGGCCCTGTGGTGACGCCGTTCTGGGCTCCACGATGACCCCCTTCCCAACGTTGGACTGGTCTTGGTCTCGTTGCACCGAAATGGATGCCTTTGCTTGATCCTCTCGCCTGCGCTTGCCCCCTTTGCACCAAAGAGGAAAGGGAGGACACTGCGCGGGCTGGCGCCCGCCTGGCGCCCTTGGTCGTCATGGCTTGCATCATGGGCACCTCGCGAGGTACCCCGCCTTGATCTCTCCGCCTCCTCATGAGCCAGCCTGACGAGGCCGTGTATGAGGAAGCGCCGTGTCGTCCGCCCCGCGAGGCTTGGCCCCTCGCGAGGGTCTTGGGTCTTGCGTTGATGAAGATGGGCCATGCTGGGCCCCCTTTGAGCCACGTCGCAGGCCGCAGGCAGGCAAGTCTGGGGACCCCCGTTCCCAGAACGCCGACAACCACAACAGGCACATCCTCACAAATACCGACAGGTATTGCAGTTGATTTATCAATCATTTGCAAAGATATTTCAGTAGGTGTCAACTTATTCAAATCAAGTCTACGATATAAATAGAGAGGCATAACACTAACACCGGCTCCAACATCACATAAAGCAGTTCTAACATAGTTTCTTTTATTGGAGCATGGTATAATTGGTACTCCTGGATCTCCAAGTTTCTTGGGTCCACCCTTAAAAGTATAATTAGCAAGCATGGTGGAAATTTCAGCTTCCGGTATCTTTCTCTTATTTGTAACAATTATTTTCATCTTAGGATTCATCTTGAGCATGTTAGTCAAACACATACGCAAGAATATAGCTCTAATCATTTCAGCAAAGCGCTCAAAATCCTCATCATCCTTTTTCTTGGATGGTTTGGGAGGAAAAGGCATGGGTTTCTGAACCCATGGTTCTCTTTCCTTACCGTGTTTCCTAGCAACAAAGTCTCTCTTATCATAACGTTGATTCTTTGATTGTGGGTCATCAAGATCAACAGCAGGTTCAATTTCTACATCATTGTTATTACTAGGTTGAGCATCATCATGAACGTCATCATTAACATTATCACTAGGTTCGTGTTCATTACCAGATTGTGTTTCAGCATCAAAAATAGAAATATCATTGGGATTCTCAGGTGTGTCTATAACAGGTTCATTAGAAGCATGCAAGGTCATATCATTTTTATTTTTCTTCTTTTTAGAAGGACTAGGTGCATCTACATTATTTCTCTGAGAATCTTGCTCAATTCTCTTAGGATGGCCTTCAGGATACAAAGGTTCCTGAGTCATCTTACCAGTTCTAGTAGCCACTCTAACATCATAGTCATTATTCTTACTATTCAATTCATTGAGCAAATCATTCTGAGCTTTAAGTACTTGTTCTACTTGAGTGGTAAGCATTGAAGCATGTTTAGTAATGAGTTTAAGTTCACCTTTAACTCTAGACATATAGTCACTCAAGTGTTCGATCATATAAGCATTTTGTTTTAATTGTCTACCAAAATAAGCATTGAAGTCTTCTTGCTTAACCATAAAATTATCAAACTCATCCAAACATTGGCTAGCAAACTTAGTAGGAGTAGAGAGAATTTACCTTTACTACCTGTGTCGGGTTATCAAGACCATGTGTTTCTTCAATAGGTGATGAATTAAAACCATGTATTTCTTCAACAGTCGGTAAATTAAGACCATGTATGTCTTCAATAGGTGGTAAATTCTTAACATCTTCAGCCTTAATACCCTTTTCTTTCATAGATTTCTTTGCCTCTTGCATATCTTCAGGACTGAGAAATAGAACACCCCTTTTCTTCGGAGTTGGCTTAGGAGCTGGTTCAGGAAGTGTCCAATTATTTTCATTTGTCAACATATTATTCAAAAGAATTTCAGCTTCATCTGGTGTTCTTTGCCTGAAAACAGAACCAACACAACTATCCAGGTGGTCTCTGGAAGCATCGGTTAGTCCATTATAAAAGATATCAAGTATTTCATTTTTCTTGAGAGGATGATCAGGCAAAGCATTAAAGTAATTGGAGAAGCCGCCCCCAAGCTTGTGGGAGACTCTCTTCTTCAATTTGCACAAAGTTATATATATATCCCTTAAAGCAGCTTGTTTCTTATGAGCAGGGAAATATTTAGCAGAGAAGTAATAAATCATATCATGGGGACTACGCACACAACCAAGATCAAGAGAATTAAACCATATCTTAGCATCACCCTTTAATGAGAACGGAAATATCTTAAGGATATAATAGTAGCGAGATTTCTCATCATTAGTGAACATGGTGGCTATATCATTTAATTTAGTAAGATGTGCCACAATGTTTCAGATTCATAGCCGTAGAAAGGATCAGATTCAACCAAAGTAATTATATCACGATCAATGGAGAATCCATAATCCTTATCAGTAACAAAGATAGGTGAAGTAGCATAAGCAGGATCATATTTCATTCTAGCATTCAAAGTTTTTTGTTTAAGCTTAGCTAATAATTTCTTAAGATCACTTCTATCATTGCAAGCAAGAAAGTCTCTAGTAGCTTCTTTATCCATAACATAGCCCTCAGGCACAACAGGCAATTCATATTTATTGGGAGAGTCTTCATCATCACTTTCATCAATATTATCAGTTTCAATAATTTCATTCTCTCTAGCCCTAGCAAGTTGTTCATCAAGAAATTCACCAAGTGGCATAGTAGTATCAAGCATAGAAGTAGTTTCATCATAAGTATCATGCATAGCAGAAGTGGCATCATCAATAACATGCGACATATCAGAATTAATAGCAGAAGAAGGTTTAGGTGTCGCAAGCTTACTCAAATTAGAAGGTGAATCAAGTGCAGAGCTAGATGGCAGTTCCTTACCTCCCCTCGTAGTTGAGGGATAAATTTTTTTTCTCGTCTTTCAAGTTCATCATAGTGACCAGCAGATATAAATCCCAAGTGACTCAAAGAATAGAGCTATGCTCCCCGGCAACGGCGCCAGAAAATAGTCTTGATAACCCACAAGTATAGGGGATAGCAACAGTTTTCGAGGGTAGAGTATTCAACCCAAATTTATTGATTCGACACAAGGGGAGCCAAAGAATATTCTCAAGTATTAGTAGTTGAGTTGTCAATTCAACCACACCTGGATAACTTAATATCTACAGCAAAGTATTTAGTAGAAAAGTAGTATGATAGTAATGGTAACAGCAGCAAAAGTAATATTTTTGGGTTTTGCAGTGATTGTAACAGCAACAACGAAAAAGTAAATAAGCGAAGAACAATTTGTGAAAAGCTCATAGGCATTGGATCAGTGATGAAGAATTATGTCGGATGCGGTTCATCATGTAACAATCATAACATAGGGTGACACGGAACTAGCTCCAATTCATCAATGTAATGTAGGCATGTATTCTGAATATAGTCATACGTGCTTATGGAAAAGAACTTGCATGACATCTTTTGTCCTACCCTCCCGTGACAGTGGGGTCCTAAGGGAAACTAAGGGATATTAAGGCCTCCTTTTAATAGAGTACCGGACCAAAGCATTAACACATAGTGAATACATGAACTCCTCAAACTATGGTCATCACCAGGAGTGGTCCCGATTATTGTCCTTCGGGGTTGCCGGATCATAACACATAGTAGGTGACTATAGAATTGCAAGATAGGATCAAGAACTCACATATATTCATGAAAACATAATAGGTTCAGATCTGAAATCATGGCACTCGGGCCCTAGTGACAAGCATTAAGCATAGCAAAGTCATAGCAACATCAATCTCAGAACATAGTGGATACTAGGGATCAAACCCTAACAAAACTAACTCGATTACATGATAAGTCTCATCCAACCTATCACCGTCCAGCAAGCCTACGATGGAATTACTCACGCACGGCGGTGAGCATCATGAACTTGGTGATGGAGGATGGTTGATGATGACGACGACGATGGATTCCCCTCTCCGAAGCCCCGAACAGACTCCAGATCAGCCCTCCCGAGAGAGTTTAGGGCTTGGCGGCGGCTCCGTATAGTAAAACGCAATGAATCTTTCTCTCTGATTTTTTTCTCCCCGAACACGAATATATGGAGTTGGAGTTGAGGTTGGTGGAGCTCCAGGGGGCCCACGAGGCAGGGGGCGCGCCCCCACCCTTGTGGCAAGGGTGTGGGCCCCTTGGCCTTGATTTTTTCGCCAGTATTTTTTATATTTTCCAAAAATAATCTCCGTGAAGTTTCAGGTCATTCTGAGAACTTTTGTTTCTGCACATAAATAAGACCATGGCAATTCTGCTGAAAACAGCGTCAGTCCGGGTTAGTTCCATTCAAATCATGCAAGTTAGAGTCCAAAACAAGGGCAAAAGTGTTTGGAAAAGTAGATACGACGGAGACGTATCAGTGACAAAAGGTTTGTCGGAAAGGGTTACGTCGATGGAAGTTTTGACACTCATCCATATGACTCTAAGTCTCAATCTGGATAAATATTGAAAGTGAGAGCAATTAGCTAAAGTAGCTCCATGCAGAGCATTGTAGACATAGAAATTTGCAAAATACATACGGATCTGAATTTGGCAGACCCATTGACTAAATCTCTCACAAGCAAAACATGATCACTCTTTGGGTGTTAATCACATAGCGATGTGAACTAGATTATTGACTCTAGTAAACCCTTTGGGTGTTAGTTGATACGGCACCAACGTATCTATAATTTTTGATTGTTCCATGCTATTATATATTCTGTTTTGGATGTTTAATGGGCTTATTCATACACTTTTATATTATTTTTGGGACTAACCTATTAACCAGAGGCCCATCCCAAATTGCTGTTTTTTTTGCCTATTTCAGTGTTTCGCAGAAAAAGAATATCAAACGGAGTCCAAACGGAATGAAACCTTCGGGAGCGTGATTTTTGGAACAAACGTGATCCAGAGGACTTGGAGTGGACGTCAAGCAACCAACGAGGAGGCCACGAGGCAGGGGGCGCACCTACCCCCCTAGGCGTGCCCTCCACCCTCGTGGGCCCCTCGTGGCTCCACCGACCTACTTCTTCCTCCTATATATACCTACGTACCCCCAAACCATTGAGGAGCACCACGAATACCTAGTTCCACCGCCGCAACCTTCTGTACCCGTGAGATCCCATCTTGGGGCCTTTTCCGGCGACCTGCCGGAGGGGGCATTGATCACAGAGGGCTTCTACATCAACACCATAGCCTCTCCGATGGTGTGTGAGTAGTTTACCTTAGACCTTTGGGTCCATAGTTATTAGCTAGATGGCTTCTTCTCTCTCTTTGGATCTCAATACAAAGTTCTCCTCGATTCTCTTGGACATCTATTCGATGTAATATTCTTTTGCAGTGTGTTTGTCAAGATCTGATGAATTGTGGGTTTATGATCAAGATTATTTATGAACAGTATTTGAATCTTCTTTGAATTCTTTTATGTATGATTGGTTATCTTTGCAAGTCTCTTCAAATTATTAGTTTGGTTTGGCCTACTAGATTGATCTTTCTTGCAATGGGAGAAGTGCTTAGCTTTGGGTTCAATCTTGCGGTGCTCGATCCCAGTGACAGTAGGGGAAGCGACACGTATTGTATTGCTGCCATCGAGGATAACAAGATGGGGTTTATATCATATTGCATGGGTTTATCCCCCTACATCATGTCATCTTGCTTAAAGTGTTACTCTGTTCTTATGAACTTAATACTCTAGATGCATGCTGGATAGCGGTCGATGTGTGGAGCAATAGTAGTAGATGCAGGCAGGAGTCGGTCTACTTGTCACGAACGTGATGCCTATATACATGATCATACCTAGATATTCTCATAACTGTGCTCAATTCTATCAATTGCTCGACAGTAATTTGTTCACCCACCGTAATACTTATGCTATCTTGAGAGAAGCCACTAGTGAAACCTATGGCCCCCGGGTCTATTTTCCATCATATTAATCTTCCGTCAACAAGCTATTTCTATCTACTTTTATTTTGCAATCTTTAATTTTAATCTTTATCATGAAAATACCAAAAATATTATCTTATCATCTCTATCAGATCTCACTTTTGCAAGTGGCCGTGAAGGGATTGACAACCCCTTTATCGCGTTGGTTGCAAGGTTCTTATTTGTTTGTGTAGGTGCAAGGGACTTGAGCGTGGCCTCCTACTGGATTGATACCTTGGTTCTCAAAAACTGAGGGAAGGGAAATACTTACGCTACTTTGCTGCATCACCCTTTCCTCTTCAAGGGAAAACCAGCGCAGTGCTCAAAGGGAACAACGTATGTTGTTATGCGGTTTGACCGATAAAGAACTTCATAAAATATGTAGGAACCAATATGAGCATCCAGTTTCCGCTATTGGTTATTGACTGGAGACGTGTCTCGGTCATGTCTACATAGTTCTCGAACCCGTAGGGTCCGCACGCTTAAAGTTCTGTGACGATTGGTATTATGAGTTTATGTGTTTTGATGTATCGAAGGTAGTTCAGAGTCCCGGATGAGATCTGATACATGACGAGGAGTCTCGAAATGGTCGAGACGTAAAGATCGATATATTGGACGACTATATTCAGACATAGGAAAGGTTCTGAGTGGTTCGGGTATTTATCGGAGTATCGGAGAGTTACGGGAATTCGCTGGGGAGTATATGGGCCTTATTGGGCTTTAGAGGAGAGAAAGAGGCAGGCTGCACCCCCCCAAGGCCTAGTCCGAATTGGACTAGGGGGAGGGGCTGCGCCCCCTCCTTCCTTCTCTTCTCTCTTCCCCTTCCTTCTCTCCTACTCCTACTACTTGGAAGGGGGGAATCCTACTCTCAGTGGGAGTAGGACTCCCCTAGGGTGCGCCATAGAGAGGGCCGGCCCCTCCCCTCCTCCACTCCTTTATATACGGGGGAAGGGGGCACCCCATGGATACACAAGTTGAGCATTGATATCTCTTAGCCGTGTGCGGTGCCCCCTCCACCGTAATCCACCTCGGTCATATCGTAGCGGTGCTTAGGCGAAGCCCTATGTCGGTAACTTCATCAACACCGTCACCACGCCGTCGTGCTGACGAAGCTCCTCCCCGAAGCTCTACTGGATCATGAGTTCGCGGGACGTCACCGAGATGAACGTGTGCTGAACGCGGAGGTGCCGTACATTTGATACTGAGGATCGGTCGATCGTGAAGACGCACGACTACATCAACTGCGTTGTCATAATGCTTCCGCTTACGGCCTTCAAGGGTACGTAGACGACACTCTCCCGTCTCGTTGCTATGCATCACCATGATCTTGCGTGTGCGTAGGATTTTTGTTGAAATTACTATGTTCCCCAACACTTAGAACTATCCTCAGCCTCCTCCTCCTCCTCAAACCATCCTCATCAACATCCATGCGGGCAGCCTCGGCCTCAGCCTGGGTAGTGGTGTTATCCCACTTGTTCTTCTGGCGCAGCTTAATGGGCTCATTGCGAATCCAGTTGGGAGCAAGAAACTCTTCACCTGGAAAAAGCTACTACCAAGTCTTCGAGATCAAGAGGAATAGATAAGGTCCATAGATGGGCTCCTTACAATGGAACACAACAAACTAAAGCTCACTCCACACGATATGACAGACATCCAGTGGTTTAGGTTGTTGACGACGGGCTTCCTCACACATGAGCATCATGTCCACGAGATAGGAGTGCACCTTGTCCTTGTCGCCTATGTGAGGAAACAGAGAGTTGTGGAAGATCCAGTGCATGATGTCAAGAAACGGGTTCAGCACAAATGACTTCTTGCCATTGGGGAGTGTCTTCTCAACAATAAAGGGTTGAAGCTTGTTCTTGTTAGCAGACTCTGGGTTGGCATGAGGGCGGTCACCAATGGGCACATCAAGCCCCTCATTAGGAATGTTCAACATATCCATGAATTCCTTCTACTCAACAGACATCCTCTTGCCATTTGTCATCCAAGTCATGGTCCGCTTCTCATTCGTGTGGAAGTGGACCGACGCAAAGAACCGCGCCACCAACTCCGGGTCAAAGTCAAGGTGGAAAGTGATGATGTCCTCAATACCAAACTGCTCCACCAAATCTAGAGGCTCACCAAAATATGTGCAGTTCGTCTTCAGATGGTCCATGTCAATCCACTGATCCAGCACATAGATGTTCTGCTTGGCCTTGATCTCATCTAAGAAGGTGAGATTTTGTTGCTTGGTCCAGAACAAGTCATTTCCCCTGCTGAGTTCTCTAGGCTTGACGTAGGGGTTGAGCTTCCTTCGAATCAAAAACTCCGCTTGAGGCATTTCATCCATGACAATGGTTGGCTCCTTGAACTTGTTAGTTGTGGTCTTGACGTGGCGTTGTGGGGTACTAGAGCCCTCAGGAGCTTCTTGGTTGCGAAGACGCTTAGAGCTCGTGTCACGGCTGGGATTCGAGCGCCTTGCATTGGAACATGAGCCACCACCTAAGACACACACAAACACACGAGAAGAGCGAGAAGTATTATTGCAAAGACCAAGGCCAAAACCAAATGGAACATGTAGAAATGAGATTGGGTGGACAAAACAAAATAATTTTTAACTCAATGGTACTATCGGGCCAGGATGCGGACGTAAAAATTTACATCCGCTCTAACCATAGTAGTACTACGCCGGGTTGGCATGGTAGTAGCGTGCTTAGAGAGAAAGTAAATTTTTACTTCCGCGCGCCGGGCGGTAGTACCACTCCAGAGGTGCGGTAGTACCGCACGGGGCGGATCTCGCATGAGCGGGCGGTAGTACCACTCCAGAGGAGCGGTAGTACTGCACGGAACGGATTTTCGCAAGAACAGATATAGAAACATCCGTAAATTTAGATTGGTACTACCGTTGATCAAGATTACATTGTTGCAACACACCAAATAGCATATCTACTGCACTAGCACTCTCCTACAATCTCCTCTTGCAAAGATTTAGCCAAAAATCACAAGAACTACACATGCATCTCCCAAAACCTAGAAGCACAAAAATGGGACAAAATGATAGGGACTAAGGGAGATACTGGGTTCCATGGCAAGAGGGCAAGGTGGGGATCGATCCCACCGGTTGGAATGCAAGGCGAGTGGCCGGAGACGGAGATCCGGCGAGGTCCTCCGGCGCCGTTCTTGGGTAGGAGAGAGAGACGCTATGAGGGGAAGAGATGAATGGGTATGGGGGAGTTGAACTCCCCCTGCCCGCTCTTAACCCCCACGCGCTCGCGACAGCGCGATAGTACTGCGGGTCATCGCGGTAGTACCGCCCGGGCGGAAGTACCGCACACAAGGCAGTAGTACCGCTCTTCCAGTGGCAGTAAAAAATTACTGCCGCGATGGAAGCGGTAGTACCGTGTTGTGGGCGCAGTTGTGCAAGCACAGGAGCCACCCATCTCCAGCGGTAGTACCGTGGCTTGCCACGGTAGTACCGCAAACCCAAGAAAGTGCACGTTTTGACAAAAAACAGAAAAACACAGCCTTTGCAATGCAATCTTCAAGTAACCGGACACGCAAACGAGCACACATGAGGCAACTCAAACACAAACACGGCTCAAAAGAACGCAAAAGGTAACGAGGACCATGCCACGGTAGTACCGCAAACCCAAGAAAGTGCACGTTTTGACAAAAAACAGAAAAACACAGCCTTTGCAATGCAATCTTCAAGTAACCGGACACGCAAACGAGCACACATGAGGCAACTCAAACACAAACACGGCTCAAAAGAACGCAAAAGGTAATGAGGACCAAACATGAACCAAACCTCTCAAAGAGAGAGGGCGGTGGCTGGAGCCACCTAAGTTTGAGTCAATTGGTATGGCACCGCAGAGAATTATCCTTGGGCCCATGACCAAAACTCGTCTTTGAAGCACAAGTACCATAAAAATGGCTAATGTGAAAGAGTTGATCAATTTATGCATAATGGGGGGAGGGAGAGTTCATTGAGAGAACAACACTCCCCCTATGTCCATACCTACACCTAACCAAGACATCAAGATGAGTATGGTGGGGTGTGCAAAGGTTCAAGACACATTGCTCAAATCAATGATATTTAACTCATGCCTTAACTCACGAAATCTTGCTTCATCCAAAGGCTTTGTGAAAATATCTGCAATGTTATCATGAGTGTTGACATAGTTGAGCTCAGTCTCCCCTCGCCTAATGTGATTTCGGATGACGTGATACCTGTCGGCATTCTGGGAACGGGGGTCCCCAGACTTGCCTGCCTGCGGTCCACGGCGTGGCTCCACTCGCGGCCCAGTACAACCCGTCTTCACCAGCAAGCACTCAAGACCCTCGCGAGGGGCCAAGCCTCGCGAGGCAGACGGCACAAGACCACCTCGAGAGTGGCCTCATCAGGCTGGCTCGCGAGGGGCGGTGAGATCAAGGCGGGGCGAACCTCGCGAGGTTCCAATAACGTAAGCCATGACGACCAAGGCCAGGCGGGCGCCAGCGCGCACAGTGTCCTCGCTTCCTCTTTGGTGCTAAGGAGGCAAGCGCAGGTGATGAGTACCGAGGCATCAGGCAAAGGTTTCCATATCGGTGCAACGAGACCAAGACCAGCAGGACGGCAGGATGGAGGTCACCGTGGAGCCTAAGACAGTGTTACCACCAGAGCCTTTGGCAGGCGAATACCTTAGTCAGGATAGCTTGTACTAGTTGTCCCCCTTCAAACTGGCCGTTGTTGGCTTCCTTCCCGCTCAATATTTGGGGAGAGGACCAGGGCCTCTATAAATAGGACTAGCCACCACAGTAGAACTCATCTCATCTTGGACTGGATCCACTCCATCCTCACACCCACCAAGCACAAGAACACCCCACCTCAGGAGGCTATTCTTCCCCTTGTACTGTTCATCTTCAGCCCGTGAGGCAATCCACCACACCACACTGGAGTAGGGTATTACACCACAACGGTGGCCCGAACCAGTATAAATCTTGTGTATCTTGTGTTGCGAGTTCGTTGAGCTAGACTTTGAGATCGCGGCGAGGTTGAGGGCGTGATTAGGTAGGGGGAGATCTTCGTGCGCACCCCGGTGTTGGAACCTCAAGGGTTTTGCCGGAACCCGAAATCCGACATTTGGCGCGCCATGTAGGGGTGCGCCGAAGATTTCCTTCCGTCGATCTGCGTCCTATCGCTTCGTCGTCTCCTTGGCGGATGCTCGCCGAGCTCGCGCTGAGCGCCGGGCCGCCCGCGTTGCTCAGACGGATCCCGTCGGCGGGCCTCCCCGTTGTTCTCCGTCGCCTGCCATTAGCGCCGCCACCAGCCCGGCGGGGAACGAGCAGCAAGCGTCCTCGATGCACCCCTCGGTGCGGCGGGACGGCCGCACCACCACTCCATCGCTGACCCCGGCCGGCTCGTCCTCTCATGCTCGTTGCGCTCCCACGGACGCACAGGACGCGTTGCTCATGGCGTGCGAACTCCTGCGCTACCGCCCCATCGACGACCTCTACGAGGACTGGCTGGACCGCATCGCCGAGCTCGTCAGCGCCGCAAGTGGCTCCCCTGCGCCCTCCCTCTCACAGCCTCGCCCTCCGCCAGCCGCGGGCGACGTGGCTCATGGAGCGCCACCTCCACCACCTCCGCACCAAGACGGCGTCCTGGCGCCAAGGCGTGCGGCCCCCCGGCGCGACCTGCCATGTCGGGCGCCCATGCGCGAAGAAGGAAGCTGCCAAGAAGTTCCTCGCCCGCAAGAAAACGCTCCCGCGCTCCCAGCACCACTGCGACAAGACCGTGCGCCACCTATGGTGGCGGTGCGCGGACATCAAGGGCAGGCTCCGCATCAGCAAAGGGTCCCGGTGGCTACCGCAGGCTGCCGCGCCTTCACTCCTGAACTGCATAGCGTCGCTTGGCCGGGCAAGTTCAAGCCAGTTCTGCCTCCTCGTTATGACGGCACCCCCGACCCCGCGGAGTTCCTGCAGCTCTACGAGGTGAGCATCGAGGCGGCCAACGGTGACGAAAAATTCATGGCGAATTGGTTCCCCATGGCTCTCAAGGATGGCGCTCGTTCGTGGCTCCTGAACCTGCCTCCAGGCTCCATCTCCTCCTGGAACGAGATGCGCGACCTCTTCGTCGCTAACTTCCAGGGCACTCGCGGCCGCCCTCCGGCCGCGGGTGACCTGCGCCGTGTCAAGCAGCAGCTAGGGGAGACCCTCCAGAAGTACATCCGGCGCTTCAACAATGTGCGCCTCAAGATCCCCAAGGTAACGGACGAGGCCAACATCTCTGCGTTCTCCGATGGCGTCCGCGACGTCAAGATGAAGGAGGAGCTCACCATCCACGAGAAGCTGTGCATGTCCCTGGAGTTGTTCAACCCGGCGACCAAGTGCACGAGGGCTGAGGAAGGGCGTCTTTCCCTTCTCGAGCTCCAAGCTGCCGACCTAGAGGAGAAGAAAGCCAAGGCCAAGGATGTGAAGTGCAAGGGAGCGGCTGTACTCGCAGCAGAGCCGGACAGGAAGCACGGTCGGGACCAGCCCGAGTCATCCAAGAGCAGCCGGTCGTTCTGCGCCTTCCACAACGTTCACAGCCACAACACCAGCGACTGTCAAGAGCTCAGGGCCATTCGAGATGGACGCCTCGGTCGACGCCCCGAGCGCAACGACCGGGCTACGGCCGATGAGGAGGACATGGCGGAGGACGCTGGGACGACCGTGGCCCTCGTCAGGAGTGGCGTGACCACCCTCGTGAGGACCGCTGGCAAGACCAGCCTCGCGAGGGCGCCTGGAGGGATCAGCCTTGCGAGGACCTCCTCAGGGCAATGTTGGGCTTCCTCCGCTACCGCCACCACCAAGAAGGAACGATGACCACCATCAGGACGAGGGGGCTTGGGGCTTCCAGGAGCCGCTGGCTATCGCCTACATCCTGGGCGGAGCTCAAGCCCCAGCCTCTCAGCGAATCTTTAAGCAGTTTGTTCGCGAAGTGAACAGAGTCCTCCCTAGGCTCGAGGCCACACGCCCGCTTAGGTGGTCCAAGTGCACCATCACTTTCAGTTCGGCAAATCAGCTCAAGTGCACGGCCACCGCTGGCACCCTCCCAATGCTTTGCTCTCCCGTCATCAGCAATGTACAAGTCACCAAGACCCTCATCGACGGCGGCGCAGGGCTCAACGTCCTATCTGTCGAGACATTCGACAGCCTTCAAGTGCCCTACGATTAGCTTCAGCCTACCAAGCCCTTCTCAGGAGTGACTGACGGTTTCACCATGCCAACAGGGCAGGTCCGCCTCCCTATCACCTTCAGACATCGTGACAACTACCACACCAAGCTCATCGACTTCGACGTCGCCCACATCCGTCTGTCATACAACGCCATCCTCGGGTATCCGGCCCTGGCCAAGTTGATGGCAGTCACACACCATGGCTACAACATCCTCAAGATGCCAGGAAGCGGCGGGATCATCACAGTCCCCTGCGAAGAAAGATATGCGGTGTGCTCCCTCGAGCGCGCCTTCCAAGCAGCGTCAATCGAAGACCCCGACAGGAATGCAACACAGTACCCTCCTGAGGTCGTTCCCAAGAAGAAGAAGCAGCTACTCCTTACTGGCCTCAGGAGAGCGGCGCCGCAAGTGGAGCCTCATCAGGATCAGCGCCCGCGCCTAGGGCGCCTCCCTCCCTCGCATAGGATGACGCGCCTGGCGCCCTCCTCGGGCAGGGCTCGGGATTCTCTTTTGGAGGGCCTCGGACCTTGCCAACATCACGAGGGAGGCGCTCGGGCACCACGTGGAGGCGTGCTTCGCAGCACGTTTCCCTCAGGAGGACACCGGGTGAGGACCGCCCAATGCTCAGGAGTTCATTACAAGACCACTCAGGAACTGTAGGATGCAAGAGCCATGCGCGGCGACCGCCGCCCACCTGGCGCAGCTCCCCATCCAGGCGAGGATGGCGAGCTGCGCGTCTGCGTCGACATCCGAGGGCTCAACAGGGCCGCATCTCAGGAGCTCTTCTGGCCTTCACGAGTGGGATGTTGCGAGGGCCCACCTCATAGCTACGTTCGCATGCCTTTTGGCCTGTCGAGCGTGGCGTCCGCCTTCCAGCGCAACCTGCGGAGCATCCTGGCGGCTCAGGAGGCCAGACATCACGTAGTCCTGGAGGAGATGGAGACGGTCCTCAAGGAACCGCCTAGACCCCAGAGCCTCCTGAGGCTCAGGGCCCCGGTGGCGCGTGAGGAGCAACCCCTTCACCACGCGTCTTCAGCTGCATCATTCCCAGGCCGTGTGGGTCCGTCCCTGTGGCATGTACCCCTTTGCACCTCTAGTTTACCTTACTGGAGGCGCTCCTCGGGCTGCATCATCCCCAAGCCGCTCGGGTCCAGCCCAGTGGCACGTATTGTTCTTACGTTTACCTGAGCTAGTCTGCTTTTCATGCTTAACCTATCTATGGTTATCACCTGCTTGACTGTCACCCACCATGGGAGTCGTGCGCCGATCGTCTTTCTTTAGGGCCTTTCACATAAGAAGGCTAGGCACAACGTCTGTGCTCGGGCCCGTCCCTGCAGCGTCGATAAATCCAACGGCTGAGCTCTGTCTGGCGGGCCGGCCCCGTTCATGTCACCTCCTAGGGCCGTTGGTGCTTGGCCTTCTCACGCGATAACCTCAGGAGATTCGTTCGGCGCAGGTTGTCTAACCATCTCGCAGGGCCACCACAGCTATCAAGAATCAAGACCAAGCGCAACCTGCCTTGAGGTAGGGCCTCGTGAGTCCCGCGCTGGCTCACGAGTGCCCAGATACACCTCGTCTAGCCCTGTCGTGATAGCCACGTGTCAGGGCGGGGCTGTACACGCCCCGGGGGCTCTCCGCAATAGGGAGTCCCCTCCCACGTACAAGTGGAAGCACCATGCTCTGCGCTAGCCGTTGACACTGCCGAGGAGCGGCTATGCTCATGCAAGTGCGGAAGCGCTATGCTCCGCGCTGGTGATAAACAACTGAGGGCGGCCCCACGGCTGTATCAACCTCAAGGAGCCCTTGAGCTCAGTGTCTGGCCTCGTCGCAACACCTCCCCTCGGGAGAGTCGCGTGAGGGGGCTAGACACGGGGGCTGCACTCGGGTCACGCCCAAGCGTACGCCGCCCAGCCAGGTCCCCCGGACCTGGTCGTCGCGCGCCCCTCCCGAGCCGAGCCTCGGCGAGAACAAAGGTATGGAGGTCGTTTGAGCGTTAAGGGGGACTCCCGAGCATCGCGACTCAGGAGCCTAACTGGTCACGTAGCCCCTCACTCCTTGGTCTCGTCCTGGTCTCTGGACGACCCAACGGCGGCTGAGGTATGCGTGCGGCCGGGCCCTGACGACGTAGAACACTAGACCTATCCCTGCGTCTCCTTATAGGTTGTTTGCACGTAAGGGGGACTCCTGAGCAGCGCGACTCAGGAGCCTAACTGGTCACGTAGCCCCTCACTCCTTGGTCTCATCCTGGTCTCCGGACGACCCAACGGTGACTGAGGTATGCGCGGGGCCGGGCCCTACCGACGTAGAACGAAAAGCAGATAGGAAGAAAATCGCAAAATCTCAAGCAAATATTACAAGACATATTGTTCTCACAATACCAAACGCAAGTTTAAACGCCTCCACGAGGCATGATGCATGTTGCAGGAGTAAAACAGGGAAGCAGTCGCGAGCAAGTCATCCCTGGACGTCGTCGTCGCCCGTGAGGGGTGCTCCCTCCTTGGTGGCGTCGCCTTCACCCATACCACCGGCTGGAGCTGCAGGATCAGTAGCAACGCCGGTCGAAGGCGCGGGAGTGAAGGCGCGGAACTTCTTCAGCAGGGCCTCCACCTGACCCTTCACGGCTGCGGCTGCGGCTGCGCAGTGCTCGTCGTCCACAGGCTCCAGCAGCTCGTCAAGGCAGGCGGTAGGATCGCGAAGATGGAGGTGGCTGAAGACGCGCGTCAGCGCACCTCAGGAAAGGATGCTAGCCTCTTCCTCTGCCATAGGGCCAATGCCGCTCACGACTTCCTCAAGCGCCTCGACCAAGTAGGGAAGCAACTGGGCGGGGCCATCCTCGTCGGTGGCCAGCGGTTTCTCCAGGCCCTTCTCATAGAGTGTCTTCTGTGCCACACGAGACCTCTCCTCGAGGAGTGCAAAGGCCGCATGGTACTCGGCCAGAACCTTCGCCTTGACATCAAGTTCGGCCTTCTTTGCCCCCACCTTCTGCTCCAGCTCCTCCAGCCGGCTGCACTCTACGGCCTGCGCCTTCGCCGACTGCTCCAACTCGGCGTTGCGATCGTTGATGGCGTCCTCTCGGGCCTTCATCTTCTCCTCCTCCGCCTTGCGGCTACGGGCTTCTTCTGCACACTCGTTGCACAGGGTCTTCAGCTCGGCCTCCAGCGCTCGGCAGCGATCCTGGGCGGCCTTGACGTCCTACGGCGCCGCCTCGCGAGCAGCCGCTGCTTGGGCAGCGGCCTGCTTCTCCTTTTCGGAGGTCACCGTGGCCTGGCTCGACGCCGCCCGAACGGACACGTCAGACTGGAGCCAGCCAGAGACTAGCTCCAAGTGCCCAGCCACCAGGAGGGGGTCGGCGCCCTGAAGATCTTCTCGCAGTCGGGTCATCTCAGAAAGAGCGCGCTCCAAGACGTCGCGGGAGGCGGAAGGACCTGGAATCAGCGGTGCAGCGGGAGGTGGAGGAGAAGGTATCGTCACCATAGCCTGGGAGACTGGGGGCTCCTGAGCCTTGGAGACCTCAGCAGCCGAGCCAGACACCGGTGCTTCCGGAGCCAGCGGGGCCACGGGGGCTGACTCCTCCCAAGGATTCTCCCCCAGGCCTCGCGAGGACGACCGAGCTGGAGAGACATGAGCACCTGCGCTGCCCTTCTCCATGGAGGGAGATGTAGCCAGAGCAGGCGGGTTGGTCCCGAGCAGCACCACCGCCTCCTCCTTCCTCTTCTTCGCCGCAGGCGTCGGCCTAATCGCACAACGGAGAAGCATCAAGATCAAGCAGCAGAAGAAAGAATGAAACAAGCCTCCCAGCCTGGGGCGCAGGCGCACGGGCCCCAGGAGCACAGGAAGGAGCAGCAGGTGGGCCGGAAGCAGCTCCAGACAGTGTTGGAATAGAAGCAGCATCTCGGGAGATCAGCGATGACCGGCCCCTCGTCGGGATCGCAGGTGGCTCTCCTTCTCCTGGGGGGCGTCGGCCTCATCATCGTCAGGAAGGGTGCGGAGAATGTCGGCCTTGCTCAAGGGGTAGGTCTCCCCCATCCCCTCGGGGGTCACCTCTGAGTCGCGCTCCTTGTCTTCCTCCTCCTAGCGAGAGTCGTCAGAGGACACATCGACCGGAGCCGTTGCAGCCGGGACAGCAGGAGGCGCTGGCGGCACCAGCCCGCGCCCATCAAAGGTTGGCATGGCAGCCACAACCTGCACCCCGTCCTTGCGGCGGAACAAGGGAACGAAGGCGCTCGGTGGGTATTCCTGGTCGTTCCCGACCAGGAGGCCGAGAGCTGCAGCCAGCTCTTCTTCAGGCAAGGCCTCCAAGCTCAAGCGAACCTTGTCTTCTTCGCCTCCAAGCCTCCACAAGGGGTGCGAACGTGCCTGAAGTGGGGCCATGCGAAGCATCAAGAAATCCCTCAGGAGCATGGCCCCTGTCACCTTCGCCGCCTTCGCGTTGCCCGGCTTCAGGTTGGCGTTCATCTTCTCCAGCATCGACGTTGCCCGATCGTCGGTGAGCTTCGCGCGAGACCACCCCTTGTCAGACTAGGGCATCTCCATTGGCAGCACCAAGCGTGGGTGGACGCACTTGGCATCCATCATGACCCACTTCCTCCTGAAGCCGTCAGCCTTCTTCCCAGCCTTCGAGATCAAGTTGGCCTTGCCGGCCGCGATGAAGTTGGCGCACTCGGAGTTACGACCATCGTTGATGTGAAGGAAGAAGAAGTGGCACAGCAGAGCCATGGACGGCATCACGCTGACATACGCCTCGAAGTAGAAGGTGAAGATCGACAGAAGGAGGATAGAGTTAGGATGGAGATGCAGCACTTGCATCCCATAATGGCCGAGGACCTCATAGTAGAAGTCGGAGAAGGGGGGAACCAGTCCCGCGACAATGCTACTCATGAAGAAGGAGAAGAAGGTGCTTCCATCGGGCTCCGGCACGGCAGTGCCGGCCCAGAGCTCGGTCTTCCCCCTCTTGTTGCTCTCCCCCACCGTCAGCAGGTGCGTGGCGATGAGGCTCTTCTCTGAGACGTTGGGCGCATCCAGAGCCGACTCGTACCAGGCGGGCGGCGAAGAAACCTTGACTTTCCGGGGCGCCATTGGTCAATGATACGGAAGGGGATGAGAGCAGATCTGGAGATTTTGCAAGCAAGGGGCGATAAAGGGGATCTAGAGGGAGGCGTAAGAAAGCAATGGAGGCAAGTGTAGCCTGCGCCAGCCTTTTGTCAGGCGGGTAGTTGCCGAGGTAGCGTGGGGAAGCGGAGACGCCCACGTCCAATCAACCGCCACGTGTAGACCAAGGCCGCAGGCTGTTGGGGCCCGCGGTGCTCCACACTTAACCGTTGGCTTCGCCTTGAAGCCAAGTCCGAGCGCACGTTGGGCCCCGGGGCTACTGTCGGCATTCTGGGAACGGGGGTCCCCAGACTTGCCTGCCTGCGACCCACGGCATGGCTCCACTCGCGGCCCAGTACGGCCCGTCTTCACCAGCAAGCGCTTAAGACCCTCGCGAGGGTACAAGCCTCGCGAGGCGGACGACACAAGACCGGAGAACAATCTGGTAATTTATCAGAATTAATGAAGCAATATAAAATGCACTTGCTTCACAACCTGAAAATATTGCTAGAATCAAAGATTTGGTCTTGTGCTCACATAGATGATTGGATGTGGCTGCAAATGGGTGGAGGGGGTTAATATGAGCACATGAAGGAGTGTGCAAATTTCAACTCATTTGGATAACCCTAGCTAGTACTTCCTTTACAATCCCTTCCGTCTGACAGAAAGTTTGAAAAATTGCTGAGGAAGATTGCTAGGCAAATAAAGTTGAATTTTGGCATGAGGCGATTATTTGGACATAAGAGAATGCCCAAAAGGCTTGGGAGCAATCAGGAAAGGATAGGTGACACTTCCTTCACAAAAAGGCACACTGGACAGAAATGAAGATTAATCATTGGGGGATTATTCTTGGGCTAGGACGGGAAAGTTTGGGCATATTTGAGCAACATATGACCCAAAGAAATTATGAGAATTAATTGAGGTTTTTGGGAGTGACAGAAATATAGGTTGCTTCACAACCTAGCTAGGGCAGACAGGGTTAGTCCTTTAATAGAAAAAGGAATATTCCTGAGAAAATAATTTTAGGGTTTGGTCAAGGAGTGAAGTGAAATGATCTTGGGAAGATTTTGAGAATGATGAGCCACTTGGGAGAAGAAAATAGGGGGATTTCCCAGGTGGCAAGGCCACAGAACCACTCCAAAAAGAAAAAGAGAGCAAAAACCAAATAAATCAAAAGAAAAAGGAAAGGGCCAAAATCCAGGATGTTACAGTCGATGTCTTCGGAGCCGTAATCGAGCATGTCAGCTAAGTCCTCGACAGTGGCTATGAAGTGGGTGGTGGGTGGGACGTAAAATTCCCCGCTCTCAGCCCCTAGTCTGGGCTGGGCGTAGTTCGGACGTTGCTCCTCTGTAATGACGAGGGACCGCGTTAAGTCTAGAGCCTTGCTTAAAGGCGGGGTTTGGCCAGAGGGAAGGGAGTCCGTGGAGTACGGCGGGAAGGAGATTCCTTGGCCGAGCTCACACGATGCTGACTCCGAGGGTTCAGAGCCAGCGTCCAGAGAAGGGTCCGGCTTCGTGATTGTTTTCAGCGACGCTACTTCCTCCGGCTCTCCCGTACTGGGCTTGGTGACCGTAGATAGTCCGGCGGGCTCAAGAATCATGTCTTCGAACCCGGTGATGCGCTCCGGATCTAAGGCTAGAGCGGAAGTTGGGGTCGTGAACCCTTGGAAGATCAAGTCTCCTTGGATATCAGCGACATAGTCCAGATTTCCAAAACTAATCCGGTGACCTAGGGCGTAGCTGTCGATCTGGTCTAGATGGCCAAGCAAGTTGGCCCGCAGTGCGAAGCCACCGAATACGAAGATCTGACCGGGGAGAAAAACCTCCCCCATGGCAGTATTTTTGTAGATGACTGATGGAGCCATCGAACCTTCTGGTGATGATATAGTGGAACTCTCAATGAAAGCACCAATGTCGGTGTCAAAACCGGCGGATCTCGGGTAGGGGGTCCCGAACTGTGCGTATGAGGTCGATGGTAACAGGGGATGGGGGACACAATGTTTACCCAGGTTCGGGCCCTCTTGATGGAGGTAATACCCTACTTCCTGCTTGATTGATCTTGATGAATATGAGGATTACAAGAGTTGATCTACCACGAGATCGTAATGGCTAAACCCTAGATGTCTAGCCTGTATGATTGTGATTGTCCCTCTAGGGACTAAACCCTCCGGTTTATATAAACACCGGAGGGGCCTAGGGCTGTACAGAGTCAGTTTACAAAGGAAGAAATCTTCATATCCGAACACCAAGCTTGTCATCCACGCAAAGGAGAGTCCCATCCGGACACGGGAGGAAGTCTTCTGTCTTGTATCTTCATGGCCCATTAGTCCGGCCCACGTCACAGAGGTCGGACGTCCGAGGACCCCCTAATCCAGGACTCCCTCAGTCGTACTGACGAAACTCTCCCTCGACACTTTGCTAGATCAAGAGTTCGAGGGATATCATCGATCTGAATGTGTGCAGAACTCGGAGGTGTCGTACGTTCGGTGCTTGATCGGTTGGATAGTGAAGACGTTCGCCTACATCAACCGCGTTAAGCTAACGCTTCCGCTTTCGGTCTACGAGGGTACGTGCACACACTCTCCCCATATCGTTGCTATGGATCACCTAGATAGATCTTGCGTGATCATAGGAATCTTTTTTAAATTGCATGCTACGTTCCCCAATAGTACAAGGCCACATTGAACTCCTCACGAGAGACCGAGGATCCCCCATCAGCCACAGACAAAGTGGGACTCGCACCGGGGTGCTCCTCCACCTTGTCTGTGTTATCGAAGTTCCTTCCCTTTGAAGCCACTAGGGCCACCGTATTCTCCTCACGCCCTCACACAATGCTCCCCAAGAAGCCACTAGGGCCACCGTATTCTCCTCACGCCCTCACACAATGCGAGCTGCCATTATTCCACTATTGGTGTCCTTGGAGGCGGCGACCGAACCTTTACAAACAAGGTTGGGCAATCTCCACAACTTAATTGGAGGCTCCCAACAACACCATGAAGCTTCACCACAATGGAATATGGCTCCGCGGGGACCTTAACCGTCTAGGGTGCTCAAACACCCAAGAGTTACAAGATCCGCAAGGGATTAGTGGGGGGAATCAAATTTATCTTGGTGGAAATGTAGATCGGGGCCTTCTCAACCAATCCCTAGAAAATCAACAAGTTTGATTGGCTAGGGAGAGGGATCGGGCGAAAATGGAGCTTTGAGCAACAATGGAGCTTGGGGAGGGAAGAGGTGGTCTTCTTGGGGAAGAAGACCACCTTTATATAGTGGTGGAAAAGATCCAACCGTTACCCACTCACTCAGCCCGCGAGACGCGGTACTACCGCACCCACCGCGGTACTACCGCAAGGTGCTACGGTACTACTGCATCCTGTTGCGGTACTACCACTCGTGCAATAGAAGCCAGGAGAGGTCCTGTTGCACTAGGCAACGAGCGGTAGAACCGCCAGAGCGGTACTACCGCGCGCCCCTATGGTACTAATGCAGAGCAGGGCTCAACTGGTCTGGAAAATGCATGGACTAAATAAATTACATCCGTGACTACTTCCGCTGAGTTTGGGACGTGCGAAAATCCGACACAATACTACCGCTCGTAGGGAGTGGTACTACCGCGTAGGGGCGGAAGTAAAAAGTTACTTCCGCGCCTACTTCCGCGCGCGCCAGCGTTCTGGGCTAGAGGCAGTGGTACTACCGCTCGCGAGGAGCGGTACTACTGCTATCCAGGGTGGTACTACCATGGGCCCCTGCGGTACTACTGCTCCCTTGAGCAGTACTACCGCACGCCACAGGATCTATAGCACATGGAGTCCTTCATCTCGCAGAGACAGGGATAAATGGACGATGATCCAATGAAGCAAAGGAAAGGTGGTGCAAAGGAACAGATGTGTACGTGTTGATTCCACCCTAACCTTTCCGAAGTAGACCCCCTCTTAAGAGTATGGCTTTCCTACGACTCAAGTCCACCAAAAAGAAACGTAGAGAACCGCTGTCTTTGATAGGCTCCGAGGGGCACCGAATCGTCTTGTGCCTAGGCATGAGATATCTGAGATGCTCAATGCACATGATTAGTCCGCAAATGCACTGTCATCAATCACCAAAACTACATAGGTATAAATATGCCCCCGTAGTGTTTTCGACAAGTTCAAGGGGTTGACTACAATGAGACTTTCTCACCCGTAGCGATGCTTAAGTCTGTCTGAATCATTTTAGCAATTGCCGCATTTTACAATTATGAAATCTGGCAAATGGATGTCAAAAATTGCATTCCTTATTGGATATTAAAGAAGAGTTGTATATGATGCAACCAGAAGTTTTTGTCAATCCTAAAGGTGCTAACAAAGTGTGCAAGCTCCAATGATCCATCTATGGACTGAATGTGGCAGACCCGTTGACTAAACCTCTCTCACAAGCAAAACATGATCACACCTTAGTACTATTTGGGTGTTAATCACATGGTGATGTGAACTAGATTATTGAGTCTAGTAACTCTTTGGGTGTTAGCCACATGGTGATGTGAACTATGGGTGTTAATCACATGACGATGTGAACTATTGGTGTTAATCACATGGCGATGTGAACTAGATTATTGACTCTAGTGCAACTGGGAGACTGAAGGAAATATGCCCTAGAGGCAATAATAAAGTTGTTATTTCATATTTCCTTATATCATGATAAAGGTTTATTATTCATGCTAGAGTTGTATTGATCGGAAACCTAAATACATATGTGAATACATAAACAAATACTGTGTCCCTAGTAAGCCTCTACTAGACTGCTCGTTGATCAAATATGGTTAAGGTTTCCTAACCATGGACATGTGTTGTCATCTGATAACGGGATCACATCATTAGGAGAATGATGTTATGGACAAGACCCATCTGTTAGCTTAGCATTATGATCGTTTAGTTTATTGCTATTGCTTTCTTCATGTCAAATACATATTCTTTCGACTATGAGAGGATGCAAGTCCTGAATACCAGAGGAATGCCTTTTGTGCTATCAAACGTCACAACGTAACTAGGTGATTATAAATATGCTCTACAGGTATCTCCAAAGGTGTTTGTTGAGTTGGCATAGATCGAGATTAGGATTTTTTACTTCGAGTATCGGAGAGGTATCTCTGGGCCCTCTCGGTAATACACATCATAAGCTTGCAAGCAAACGACTAAGGAGTTAGTCACGAGGTGATGTATTACGGAACGAGTAAAGAGACTTGTCGGTAACAAGGTTGAACTAGGTATGAAGATACCGACGATCGAATCTCGGGCAACTAACATACCAATGGACAAAGGGAATTACGTATGTTGTCATAATGGTTCGACAGATAAAGATCTTCTTAGAATATGTAGGAGCCAACATGGGCATCCAGGTTCCGCTATTGGTCATGTCTACATAGTTCTCGAACCCGTAGGGTCCGCACGCTTAACGTTCGTTGATGATATAGTATTATATGAGTTATGTGATTTGGTGACCGAATGTTGTTTTCAGTCCCGGATGAGATCACGGACATGATGAGGAGTCTCGAAATGGTCGAGAGGTAAATATTTATATATAGGACGATGGTATTCGGACACCAGAAGTGTTTCGGAGGGTACCTGGTACTTATCGGGTCACCGAAAAGGTGTTTCGGGTACCCCTGGCAAAGATATGGGCCTTATGGGCCAAGAGAGGGAACGCACAAGCCCAGAAGGGGCTGGTGAGCACCTATACATGCGGGACCTATGAGGAGGAGAAAGAAAGAAGGGAGGGAAAGGAAAGTGTGGAGTAGGACTCCCCCTTCCTTCCCCCTTCTTCTTACAAGGAAAGTGCGGCGCAGGACAAGGCAGCAGCACTAGGGTTGTTGCCAGGTCTCTTGGGGTGCCCTAGGGGCTGCCTCCTCCCCTCCCACCTATAGACACATGGGTAGGGGGCGCCACACAAGGACACAACATTGTCTTAGCCGTGTGCGGCGCCCCTGTCCACCGTTTACTCCATCGATCATATTTTCGTAGTGCTTAGGGGAAGCCCTGCGGAGATCACTTCACCATCACCGTCACCACACCGTTGTACTGCCGGAACTCGTCTACTACCTCGTTGTCTTGCTAGATGAAGAAGGCGGAGGACGACACCGAGCTGAACGTGTGCAGAATGCGGAGGTGTCGTGCGTTCGGTACTAGATCGGTTGGAGCACGAAGAAAGTTTGACTATATCAACCGCATTGTGAAATGCTTCTGCTTACAGTCTACGAGGGTACATAGACACACTCTTCCCCTCGTTGCTATGCATCTTCATGGATAGCTCATTGCGTGTGTGTAGAATTTTTTTGTTTCCCATGCAACATTTCCCTACACTAAACACCCCCAAACAACGACCTAGCACACCTAAGCTCCATGGCAACGCCCTCAAGAGGGAGAACGACGTAGAGCGTTACCGCTGTCGAATCCACACCTGACCAAGGTCTCCACTCGGAGCCCTGACACGGAGAGAAGAGACACGACGACGCTTTCAAGAAGAGCATGACACCCTCGAATGTCGCCGCCATCGGTGCCAAAGCACAGAGCTTTCGCCCGGCAACTCACCCATGCCACTACGAGGCTGATGTCTGCTAGACTACGTCGATATTTGCCCAAAGATGAAGGAATGATGCAGCACAACAATGGTAGGTATTTCCCTCAGTGATGAGACCAAGGTTATCGAACCAGTTGGAGAACCAAGAAACACTATGTAAACAACACCTGCACACAAATAATTTGATAGACAACAAAGGTTATCGAACCAGTTGGAGAACCAAGAAACACTATGTAAACAACACCTGCACACAAATAATTTGTAGACCGACATGTTAAAGTGGTTGTCAATCCCTTTCGGGTAACGGTGCTAGAAATTGGCAAACGGATGTGAGAAAGTTGTAATAATTTGATAGATCGAACGCCAAATAAAATAAAGTGCAGCAAGGTAATTTTGTATTTTTGGTTTAATAGATCTGAAAATAAAATATATCGCAAAGGCAAATATATTAAAGAAGAGACCCGGGGGACGTAGATTTCACTAGTGGCTTCTCTCGAGAAAAATAGCAAACGGTGGGTAAACAAATTATTGTTGGGAAATTGATACAACTTCAAACAATCATGACGATATCCAGGCAATGATCATTATATAGGCATCACGTCCAAGATTAGTAGACCGACTCCTACCTGCATCTACTACTATTACTCCACACATCGACTGCTATCCAGCATGCATCTAGTGTATTAAGTTCATGGAGAAACGGAGTAATGCAATGAGAACGATGACATGATGTAGACAAGATCTATTTATGTAGGAATAAACCCCATCTTGTTATCCTTAATGGCAACGATACATATGTGTCGGTTCCCCTTCTATCACTGGGATCAAGCACCATAATATCAAACCCATCACAAAGCAACTCTTCCCATTGCACGATAAATAGATCAAGTTGGCCAAACGAAACCCAAATATCGGAGAAGAAATAAAAGGCTATAAGCAATCATGCATATAAGAGATCAAAGAAGACTCAAATAACTTTCATGGATAAAAAGATAGATCTGATCATAAACTCAAAGTTCATCCGATCCCAACAAACACACCGCAAAAAGAGTTACATCATATGGATCTTCAAGAGACCATTGTATTGAGAATCAAAAGAGAGAGAGGAAGCTATCTAGCTACTAACTACGGATCCGAAGGTATACAAAAGACTACTCACGCATCATCGGAGAGGCACCAATGAACATGATGAACCCCTCCGTGATGGTGTCTAGATTGGATTTGGTGGTTCTAGAACTTGCAACAGCTGGAATTGATTTTCGTTGACTCCCCTAGAGTTTCTAGAATATTGGGGCATTTATAGAGCAAAGAGTCGGTTCGGGAGGCACCCGAGGTGGGCACAACCCACCAGGGTGCGCCTGAGCCTCCAGGAGTGCCCTAGTGGGTTGTGCTCCCCTCAGAGCACCCCCCAGGTGCTTCTCCGGTCCACTGGAAGTCTTCTGGTCCCAAAAAATCCACAAAAAGTTTCGCTGTGTTTGTACTCTGTTTGGTATTGATTTCCTGCGATGTAAAAAAACATGCAAAAAACAGCAACTGGCACTTGGCACTATGTCAATAGGTTAGTACAAAAAATGATATAAAATGATTATAAAACATCCAAGAATGATAATATAACAACATGGAACAATCAAAAATTATAGATACATTGGAGACGTATCAGCATACCCAAGCTTAATTCCTGCTCGTCCTCGAGTAGGTAATTGATAAAAATAGAAATTTTGATGTGGAAAGCTGCCTAACATGTCATCTCATATTCTTTTCTTTGTAGCATGGACATTTGGACTTTCATATGGTTCAAAGCAATAGTCTAGTTTTGACATGAGGACTTCAATACTCAAGCATATCAACAAGCAACCATGTCTTTCAAAATATTAATGCTAAAATAAGTTATCCCTGGCCCATCATGCTCAATTATTGATTGATACGTCTCCAATGTATCTATAACTTTTGATTGTTTCATACTATTATATTATCTGTTATGGATGTTTTATATGCATTAATATGCTATTTTATATGATTTTTGGGACTAACCTATTAACCTAGAGCCAGTGCCAGTTTCTGTTTTTTCGTTGTTTTAGTGTCGCAGAAAAGGAATACCAAACGGAGTCCAAATGGAATGAAACTTTCGCGATGATTTTTCTTGGACCAGAAGACATCTAGAGGGCTTGGAGTGCATGTCAGGAAAGCCATGAGGCAGCCACAAGGTCGGAGGGCGCGCCCCTGGTGACCCCACCGACCTATTTCTTCCGCTTATATATTCTCAAATATCCCAAACCTTCCAGGAGAGCCACGAAACCACTTTTCCACCGCCACAACCTTCTATACCCGTGAGATCCCATCTAGGGACCTTTTTCGGCGTCCTGCCGGAGGAGGATTATCAAGGAGGGCTTCTACATTAACACCATTGCATCTCCGATGAAGCGTGAGTAGTTTACTACAGACCTGCGGGTCCATAGCTAGTAGCTAGATGGCTTCTTCTCTCTCTTTGATTCTCAATACAAAGTTCTCGTCAATGTTCTTGGAGATCTATTCGATGTAATACTTTTTTGCGGTGTGTTTGCCGAGATCCGATGAATTGTGGTTTTATGATTAGCTTATCTATGAATATTATTTGAATTTCCTCTGAATTCTTATATGCATGATTGGAGATCTTTGCTAGTCTCTTCGAACTATCGATTTGGTTTGGCCAACTAGATTGGTTTTCCTGGTGATGGGAGAAGTGCTTAGCTTTGTGTTCAATCTTGCGGTGTCCTTTCCCAGTGATAGTAGGGGCAGCAAAGCACGTATTGTATTGTTGCCATCGAGGATAACAAGATGGGGGTTTCATCATATTCCTTGAGTTAATCGCGCTACATCATGCCATCTTACTTAATGCGTTACTCTGTTCTTGTGAACTTAATACTCTAGATGCAGGCAGGAGTTGGTCGATGTGTGGAGTAATAGTAGTAGATGTAGAATCGTTTCGGTCTAATTGACACGGACATGATGCCTATATTCATGATCATTGCCTTAGATATCATCATAACTTTGCGCTTTTCTATCAACTGCTCGGCAGTAATTTGTTCACCCACCGTAATATTTTCTATGTTGAGAGAAGCCTCTAGTGAAACCTATGGCCCCCGGGTCTATTTTCCATCATATGAGTTTCCGATCTACAATTTTAGTTTCCTATTTACTTTCTTTGCAATCTTTTACTTCCCGTTCCATAAATCAAAAATACCAAAAATATTACTTTACCATTTATCCATCTATATCAGATCTCACTTTGCAAATAATCGTGAAAGGATTGACAACCCCTTTGTCGCGTTGGGTGCAAGTTGATGTTTGTTTGTGTAGGTATTCAGTGGCTTGTTGCGTTGTCTCTTACTAGATTGATACCTTGGTTCTCAAAAGCTGAGGGAAATACTTACTCTACTTTGTTGCATCACACTTTCCTCTTCAAGGGAAAAACAAACGCAAGCTCAAGAGGTAGCAGGAAGAATTTCTGGTGCTGTTGCCAGGGAGATCTACGCCAAGCCGAGACATACCAAGTACCCATCATAAACTCTCATCCCTCACATTACATTATTTGCCATTCGCCTCTCATTTTCCTCTCCCCCACTTCTGAAACGATTTTCGAAAAGATTCGCCTTTTCTTCGCCCTTTTTCGTTCGTCTTCTTCGTTTGCTCATTTTCTAGTTGCCACCATGTCTAAAACTGGGGAGGTTATCACTGAAAATCTTGAGGATAAACTTGAAACTTGCTCTTTGAATCCCTACAAAACTAAAATCTTTCATATAGGAGATGGTAATATTATTGGGATAAGTGTTATCCAAGAATTCTTTGATTGTACGGGATCCTTGCCTATTAATAAAAGAACTATTCTTCTTGAGACAAACTGCTATGTTGATGCTATTGTTATGCTTGTCGAGAAATTAGAAAGAAAATTTGTGCATCTTCATCCTGCTTTGCAAACAGTGTTTTATGAACTTCCTAAAATCAATCATCCTATAGCTAAAAAGATTGCCACTATTATCCTTATGTGTGAATTTGATTTTATTATACAAGAAGCTAGGGCTATTTTTGCTCTCTATAAAAAGGATGTTGAAGACCCTCCAATTATAGACATCCTCCATGATAAAGAAACTATGCGCAGTTTGGAATCTAGGGACTACCAATCTTATTGTGCAAATCTTAGAAGAAGAGTTCCTCATTCAGAGATATCTCAATCTTTGTATCTTGAGACTTTTGAGGAATATGATTGGATAACTATAGGAATTTATGTAGGTTTTAATAGAGATTGGCTGAATAAAATGATGAAGGAACCCGTTAGAAACGAGCTACGTATTTTGTATGATGACATATACAGTGATGATCCCGATTATGGGTTTATTTAATGTTAAGATCACCAATTAAAGTCCCTTTCATGATTTAAGTTCATCTACTAGGAGGGAAATAAAGGAAAGAATAGAATTTCTAAGACGAATTTTGCAAGACTTGATGAGAAAAGAATTGCATACCAAAGGTGAGAATACTTAGATCTATTCTTGTTTTATGCCTAGATAAGGGCGTTAAACAATAGCGCTTGTTGGGAGGCAACCCAACTTTATTTTTGTTTTTGCTTTTTAGGTTCTGTTTTGCAATAAATATTTTATCTAGGCTCTGGTTAGATGTGGTTTTGTGCTTTAATTAGTGTTTGTTCCAAGTAAGACCTTTGGGATAGCTTACTGTAATAGTTGATTTGATCTTGCTGAAAAACAAAAACTTTTGCGCTCACGAAAAAAAATCTCATTTTTAGCTGAAGAGTGCTTTTTAGTTGATTCTTTTTTTCTGAAGATTAATAGAAAAATTGCCTAGGACTTCCTAATTTGTCAGGATTTTTAGAGTTACAGAAGTATTAGAAATATCCAGATTGCTACAGACTGTTCTGTTTTTGATAGATTTTGCTTTTCGCGTGTTGTTTACTTATTTTGATGAATCTATGGCTAGTATGGGGGGTATGAACCATGGAAAAGTTGGAATATAGTATATATTACACCAATATAAATAAATAATGAGTTCACAACAGTACCAAAAGTGGTGATTTATTTTCTTATACTAACGGAGCTTACGAGGTTTTTGTTGAGTTTTGTGTTGTGAAGTTTTCAAGTTTTGGGTAAGGATTTCATGGACAATGGAATAAGGAGTGGCAAGGGCCTAAGCTTGCGGATTCCCAAGGCACCCCAAGGTAATATTCAAGGAGGCCAAGAGCCTAATCTTGGGGATGGCCCGGGAAGGCATCCCCTCTTTCGTCTTCGTCTATCGGCAACTTTACTTGAGGCTATATTTTTATTCACCACATGATATGTGTTTTGCTTGGAGCGTCTTGTATGGTTTGAGTCTTTTCTTTTTACTTTCTCAAAATCATATTTGCTGAACACACCTTTTGAGACAGACAAGCATGAATCATGATTTATTAGAATACTCTCACTTATATCTTTTGAGCTAGGCAAAATTGCTCTAGTGCTTCACTTATATCTTTTTACAGCATGGCGGTGATTTTATTTTATAGAAATTGATGAACCCACGTACTTCACTTATATTATTTTGAGAGTCCTTAGAATAGCATGGTAATTTGCTTTGGTTATAAAATTAGTCCTAATATGATAGACATCCAAGAGGGATATAATAAAAACTTTCATATAAAGTGCATTGAATACTATGAGAAGTTTGATTCCTTATGATTGTTTTGAGATATGAAAATGGTGATATTAAAGTCATGCTAGTGAGTAGTTGTGAATTTGAGAATACTTGTGTTAAAGTTTGTGAGTCCCGTAGCATGCACGTATGGTGAACCGTTATGTGATGAAGTCGGAGCATGATTTATTTATGATTGTCTTCCTTATGAGTGGCAGTCGGGGATGAGCAATGGTCTTTTCCTACAAATATATCCCCTAGGGGCATGCGCGTAGTACTTTGTTTTGATAACTAATAGATTTTTGCAATAAGTATGTGAGTTCTTTATGACTAATGTTGAGTCCATGGATTATACACACTCTTACCTTTCCGCCATTGCTAGCCTCTCTAGTACCGCGCAACTTTCGCCGGTACCATAAACCGACCATATACCTTCCTCAAAAAATCCACCATACCTACCTATTATGGCATTTCCATAGCCATTAAGAGATATATTGTCATGCAACTTTCCACCATTCCGTTTATTATGACACGCTCCATCATTGTCATATTGCTTTGCATGATCATGTAGTTGACATCGTATTTGTGGCAAAGCCACCATTCATAATTATTTCATACATGTCACTCTTGATTCAAGCACATCCCGATACACTACCGGAGGCATTCACATAGAGTCATATTTTGTTCTAAGTATCGAGTTGTAATTCTTGAGTTGTAATTAAATAAAAGTGTGATGATCTTCATTATTAGATAATTGTCCCATGTGAGGAAAGGATGACGGAGAGTATGATTCACCACAAGTCGGGATGAGACTCCGGACAAAAAATAAAAAAATAAAATAAAAAAGAGGCCAAAAAACGAGAGAAGGCAAAAATAAAAAAAATGAGAGAAAAGAGAGAAGGGGCGATGTTACTATCCTTTTACCACATTTGTGCTTCAAAGTAGCACCATGATCTTCATGATAGAGAGTCTCCTATGATATCACTTTCATATACTAGTGGGAATTTTCATTATAGAACTTGGCTTGTATATTCCAATGACGGGCTTCCTCAAATTGCCCTAGGTCCTCGTGAGCAAGCGAGTTGGATGCACACCCACTTAGTTTTTCGTTTTGAGCTTTCATAAACTTATAGCTCTAGTGCATTCGTTGCATGGCAATTCCTACTCACTCACATTGATATCTATTGATGGGCACCTCCATAGCCCAGTGATACGCCTAGTTGATGTGAGACTATCTCCCTCTTTTTGTCTTCTCCACAACCATCGTCTATTCCACCTATAGTGCTATGTCCATGGCTCACACTCATGTATTGCGTGGAAGTTGAAAAAGTTTGAGAACGTCAAAAGTATGAAACAATTGCTTGGCTTGTCATCGGGGTTGTGCATGATTTAAATATTTTGAGTGATGAAGATGGAGCATGGCCAGACTATATGATTTTGTAGGGATAAGCTTTCTTTGGCCATGTTATTTTGAGAAGACATAGTTATTTTGTTAGTATGACTGAAGTATTATTGTTTTTATGTCAATATTAAACTTTTGTTTTGAATCATACGGATCTGAACATTCGTGCCACAATAAAGAGAATTACATGGATAAATATTTTAGGTAGGATTCCGCATCAAAAGTTCTGTTTTTATCATTTACCTACTCGAGTACGAGCAGGAATTAAGCTTGGGTATGCGTGATATGTCTTCAACGTATCTTTAATTTTTGATTGTTCCATGCTATTATATTATCTGTTTTGGATGTTTTATATGCACTAATATGCTATTTTAGACGATTTTTGGGACTAACCTATTAACCTATAGCCCAGTGCCAGTTTCTATTTTTTCCTTGTTTTAGAGTTTCGCAGAAAAGGAATACCAAACGGAGTCCAAACGGAATGAAAGTTTTGCAATGATTTTTCTAGGACCAGAAGACATCCAGAGGGCTTGGAGTGCACGTCAGGAAAGCCACGAGGCGGCCACAAGGTTGGAGGGCGCGCCCAGGGGGGTAAGGTGCGGCCCCCACCCTTGTTGGCCCCCCGTGACTCCACCGACCTATTTCTTCCACCTATATATTCTCAAATGTCCCAAAACCTTCCAGGAGAGCCACGAAACCACTTTTCCACCACTGCAACCTTCTGTACCTGTGAGATCCCATCTAGGGTCCTTTTCCGGTGTCCTACCAGAGGGGGATTCGATCACAGAGGGCTTCTACATCAACACCATTGCCTCTCCGATGAAGCGTGAATAGTTTACCACATTCCTATGGGTCCATGGCTAGTAGCTAGATGGCTTCTTCTCTCTCTTTGATTCTCAATACAAAGTTCTCCTCGATATTCTTGGATATCTATTCGATGTAATACTTTTTGCGGTGTGTTTGCCGAGATCCGATGAATTGTGGATTTATGATAATATTATTTGAATCTCCTCTGAATTCTTATATGCATGATTTGGTATCTTTGCAAGTCTCTTCGAACTATCAATTTGGTTTGGCCAACTAGATTGGTTTTTCTTGCAATGGGAGAAGTGCTTAGCTTTAGGTTCAATCTTGTGGTGTCCTTTCCCAGTAACAGTAGGGGCAGCAAGGCACATATTGCATTGTTGCCATCTAGGATAACAAGATGGGGTTTTCATCATATTTCTTGAGTTAAGCCCGCTACATCATGTCATCTTACTTAATGTGTTACTCTGTTCTTATGAACTTAATACTCTAGATGCAGGCAGGAGTCAGTCGGTGTGTGGAGTTCTAGCGATCCGACCTCAAACAATCAAATCTCTGTGCATAAGTGTCATTCCTGGATCGGTAATGCTGACACACACAGTACTCAAGGATTTATAACAGAGTTCAATCACACACTTATTACATCGAATGTCTCAAAAGAGAACTTATTACAATAATATGGCTTAAGGCCATCTAAAAGATAACTGCGGAAGCATCAAAGGTAAGAGTCCATCAACCCCAACGGCAAGCTTGAGTGCTCATGTATGTTATTGTTTGTTCACGATAGAGTTTCCGGAGTGTGAGGCTTGCTACTACGAGTCACTAGAGTTTCTAGATCGTCAGCAAGGCAAGTAACACTTTGAATATATAGAAATAAGGGTAAAATGATTCCCTTCGATGTAAAATTTGGAGAAAATAAATTTGAAATCATTTCGATATTTTAAAATGATTTTTATTGGGTTTTATTGCACTAGTAGCACTGTTTGATTTATTTGAATTTTTGCGGATTTTATTTGATGCTAGAAAAATGTGCATGTTGTAGAAAATCTTTTTCTGAAAATTTTGATATATTATATGCCTATATAATATATTTTTTCTTTTTGTTTTATTCTTTTGTCTGTCTGTTTTAAAAAAACTTTTCCTCCGAACTGGGCCGAAGCCCAGCCGGGCCAAGCCGCCGCCGCCTTCCTCCCCGAGCAGGAGACCGGCCGCCGCACGCCGTCGTCGTCGCGACGTGCCTGACCCGGCCACCTCCCGCCACCTTGCCCCTCGCGCAAGCCACGCCTACTCTCCCCTCCTATAAATGTGCCGTCCTGGAGCCCCCTCTCTCACTGCCACATCCCACATCGCGCCGCTGCCGCACTCCGCAACCGCCACTACCGCGCCTGCGTCGCCGTCCCGCTCGAGCCGCCGCGCCAGCACGCCGCCCTTGCTGCCGCCCCGCCATCGTCGCCAAGCCTGTCGCCGCCCGAACGCCGCCGCCGCTGCTGCCCTGCCTCGCCGAAGCCGCCGTCCGATCTGCCGGAGCCGGTCCGATCTGCCGCCGCGGGTTTTTCTTCGCGAACCGGTAAAAATCCGCAAAAACCCGACCCGGTTTTCTTCGGTTTTTCTTTTTAGATCGGTTTTCTTTTTATTTAGATCTATCTAGTGACCGTTCGCTGGTTAGGTCTTTTTGTTAGGTTTCTGTAGCGAACGTTTGTTCGGTGGAATTTTTCTTTTTCTTTTTAATTTCGGTCAGGGACCCATCCATGAATATTTTTCTTATAGATTAGTCCCTGATCTTCAAACCCTCACAACTTTTTGCTCGCTTGTCCAAATCCAACGAAACCAACGCCCACTGCTTCGTCTTGATCTCCTTTATCCAAATAATCAACTTGAACATGTCTTTGAAAGTTTAAATTTTGGTTTCAAACAAATTTAAATTTGAATTTTGTTTAACCATAACTTGAGTTTTGTAACTCCAGTTTAATTGGTTCTTTTTGCCAATTGAAGATCTTGACCTAAACTTTCTGATAAGACCAAATCCACCCAATTTTGGTACTATAAGAAATTGTTTTCTGACGCAAGAGTTAATTGCTTGTTTTCGAAGTTTTCCGATATCTTTTCTTTGATTCTTTTTGCATGAGTGCTTATGTATGCAATTGCTTGCTCATGATAGATTGACCGGAGTGTGACGAGTAGAACTATCAGGAGTTATGAGTGCGAATCATCTTCATCAACAGTACAAGGCAAGTTCACACTTTGATCATACCCCCTTTATCACCTAGTTTTTATGCATTAGTTTCAACCCTCAAACATTGCATGAGTAGGATGTGATAACATGTGGGTATTGGGAAGTAGTTGATGAGGTAGGAACCTATTGTCTTGCTTTCAAACCAAGGATGTTACTACGTTATGCTTATACTGCTATGCTATGATCGTAGACGTTGATTGGTTTGTGAGATTCATGAAAGATGTGAGATTTGTTTTGAACTAAGGGAAATTTAAGGTGGCTACTTTTAATACACATCTGGGTGGAATGGTTGGGGCACCCTGGAGCACCCAGTGGTTTGCCCGGGCACTTGGAGAATCCAGTACTTGCCCAAGGGAGTCCTGGAGTACCCATGTGATCACCCTATGGAATGCCACCCAGGCTCAAAGGGATCATAAGATTATTCATGCTAGACACTTTTGTGTGCAGCCACAAGCCATTATGGGCTCTAGCATAGTTGAGTAAGTTGTGGGAAACCTTTCCATGATGGGCTGGCAGATGTAGGGGATTGTAGGTGTACCGGCCTATCTATCGGTTAAGGGGACCTCTTCGGAAAGACTATGTCTCGGTCATCCATTTCTCAAACATCATGCAATGCGAGAAATACAATGGAGGAGATCGAGTCTTGTGGGAAAAAGTGCGCAAACCTCTACAGAGTGTACAAAGTAATCATGATTAGTTGTGTCCCCGGTTATGGACATATTGAGTATCTGGTCTTTGAATTATTTGTTATTTATGTTATTTTGGGATTGAGTTGGAGGAACCTTCTCAATGTTTTCAACAAACTTAGTAGTTAAATAAAATATATTCCTTTGTTGTAGGGGAAAATTAGCTTTGTGCAAAATTTAAACTTAGAGCCTCCACCAGCCATATATGCATGTAGTGATAGCCATTTATTCAGCATTGCTCTACAGTGTGAAATTGCCAGTACATTCAATGTACTGACCTACATGGCTGCAACGTCTCATGTTGCAGGATTCTTTGACGAGTAAGTGATACGTTAGGGTTAAGATTTCTACACTCAACTTTGCCGTTGGTGTTGATGGGAATCCACAACCTTGTTGTTACTTCCGCTCTTTGGATTGAGGTAATAGTATTTACGTTGCTTTATACATGTGATTTACCTCTATTATAAATCCTCGAGTACTGTGTGTGTCAGCATACCGATCCAGGGATGACACTTAAACACAGAGACTTGATCCATTCGGGTCGGGTCGCTACAGGAGTAATGTTAGTAGATGCAGAATCGTTTCGGTCTACTTGACACAGACGTGATGCCTATATTCATGATCATTGCCTTAGATATCGTCATAACTCTGCGCCTTTATATCAATTGCTCGGCAGTAATTTGTTCACCCACCGTAATATTTTCTATCTTGAGAGAAGCCTCTAGTGAAACATATGGCCCCCGGGTCTATTTCCCATCATATAAGTTCCCGATCTACAATTTTAGTTTCCTATTTACTTTCTTTGCAATCTTTTACTTTTCGTTCCATAAATCAAAAATACCAAAAAATATTACTTTACCGTTTATCCATCTATATCAAATCTCACTTTACAAATAACCATGAAGGGATTGACAACCCCTTTGTCGCGTTGGGTGCAAATTGGTGTTTGTTTGTGTAGGTATTCGGTGGCTTGTTGTGTTGTCTCCTACTGGATTGATACCTTGGTTCTTAAAAGCTGAGGGAAATACTTACTCTACTTTGCTGCATCACCCTTTCCTCTTCAAGGGAAAAACCAACGCAAGCTGAAGAGGTAGCATTGATCCACTCATGAAACACACTCGCATATTAGCTACACCCAATGCTCAAGTACGATCATAGTGCCTCCTAGTTGGTGCTTTATAAGAGAAGATGGAGACTCTAATTAAAAATAAAAATTGCATAAATTAAAATAAAGGCCCTTCGCAGAGGGAAGTAGGGATTTGTACAGGTGTTAGAGCTCAAAGCAAAAATTGAGAGATAAAAAACATTTTGAGAGGCATACTTTTCCCACCAACGAAAATGACTTAGAGCTCCCAACACTTTCCATGCTAGATATATCATAGGAGGTTCCCAAACAGAAAATAAAGTTTATTCCTTTTTCAACCATACTTTCACTTTCCATGGCTAACTGCATCCACGGGTGCCCTCCATACCAACACTTTCTAAAGAATTTGTTTTGACAACATAAAGTAAATTCATTTTTCATTTCGGGACTGGGCATCCCTAATACCTTTGCCTTACTCTCGTGCAATGATAAGTGAATAAACACTCATCGTGAGAATAACACATCTAGCATGGAAAATATCGGGCACCCCTCACCGCCTCGCGAGCGGTACGAGCACACAAAAGAGAAATTTATTTTGAAAATTAGAGATGGCACATACAAATTTGCTTAGAACGGCAAAACAATACCGCATATAGGTAGGTATGGTGGACTCATGTGGCAAAACTAGTTTAAAGAATTTTGGATGCACAAGTAGTGATCATACTTAGTGCAAAATGAAGGCTAGCAAAAGATTGAGAAGCGACCAACCAAGAAACGAATAATCTCATAAGCAAGCACTAATCATAATTAACACCGAATAATGCACCACAAGTAGGATGTAATTTCATTGCACAACTGTTGACTTTCATGCTTGCATAGGGAATCACAAACCTTAACACCAATATTCTTACTAAAGCATAATTACTCATCAACATGACTCACATATCACATCATCATATCTCAAAACTATTACAAGGAAACAAGTTTATTTTGTCCAATGATCTTCATGAAAGTTTTATTATATCCTTCTTGGATATCTATCACTTTGGAACTAATTTTCATGTGTTGCTTTTGATAACCTCAAACAAATATAAGTGAAGATCAAGAGCATAATATTTCTTTCTCTCAAATTAATTTAAGTGAAGCAAGAGAGAATTAAAAAAATACTAACTCTCAAATAAATCTAAGTGAAGCAAGAGAGCATTTCTTCAAAAATACTAAAGCACACCGTGCTCGAAGAGATATAAGTGAAGCACTAGAGCAATTCCATAGCTCATAAAAATTTAAGTGAAGCATAGAGAGCAATTCTAACAAGTCATGGCATATTTTTGGATCTCTCAAATAGGTGTGTCCAGTAAGGAATCAAGACTTAAAACAAAAAGCAAAACAAGAAAAGACTCATATCATACAAGACGCTCCAACCAAAACTCATAGTATGTGATGAATAAAAATATAGCTTCGAGTAAAATATCGATGGTCGTTAGAAGAAAGAGGGGATGCCACTCGGGGCATCCCCAAGCTTAGTTGCTTGCTTCTTTTTGGATAATAGCTTTGGATGCCATGGGCTCCCCCAAGCTTAGGCTCTTCTTACTCCTTATTCCTTCATCCATCGTAACATCACCCAAAACTTGAAAACTTCAATCACACAAAACTCAACAAAACCTTCGTGAGATCTGTTAGTATAAGAAAACAAATCACTACTATAAGTACTGTTGGAACCCATTCATATTTTATTCTTGCATTATATCTACTGTGTTTCAAATTTTCTATAGCAAAAACTCTTCAAAGAAAAACCATAGAATCATCTAAACAAGCACACAACGCAAAGAAAACAGAATCTGTCAAAAACAGAACAGTCTGTAGCAATCTGGATATTTCAAATACTACTGAAACTCCAAAAATGCTGAAAATTTAGGAAAACGTGGGCAATTTGTATATCAATCTTCAATAAAAAAATAAGAATTTTTCGTCGCTTCTGTAATTTTTAAAAATTATTTTTCTAGGCACAAAAAATTCTGTTTTTCAGCAAGATCAAAACAACTATCACTCAAGAAGATCCTAAAGGCCTTACTTAGCACAAACACTAATTAAAAAATAAAAAACACAATCATAACAGTAGAAAAATTGTGCAAACACACAAGAACAGAAAGCAAAAGACAAAAATAAATTTTATTCATTGGGTCGTCTCCCAACAAGCGCTATTGTTTTATGCCCCTTGCTAGGCATAAAATTTTAATGATGCTCACGTGAAAGATAAGAATTGAAACACAAAGAGAGCATCATAAAACATGTGACAAACACATTTAAGTCTAACATACTTCTTATGCATTGGCATTTTGTAGGCAAACAAATTATCAAGACAAGAAATACCTAGCATAAGCAAGGAAGAAGAAAGAAACAATAGCAATCTCAACATAACGAGAGGTAATTTAGTAACATGAAAATTTCTACCACAATATTTTCCTCTGTCATAATAATTACATGTAGGATCGTAATAAAATTTGACAATATAACTATCACATAAAATATTCTCTTCATGATCCACATGCATGCAAAGTTGACACTCTTCCAATATAGCGGGATTATCATCAAATAAAGTCATGACCTCTCAAAACCCACTTTTATCAAAAAATTCATAAGATTGAACACTCTGCAAATATGTGGGATTATTTTTAGCTAAAGTCGACACTCTTCCAAACCCACTTTTAATATTATCGCAAGCATATTCATCATGAGGTTTAAATAAATTTTCAAGTTCATAAGAATCTTTAGCACCCTAATCATGATCATTGCAATAAGTAGTGGACATAACAAAACAAACATCCCCAAGCTCGGGATTTTGCATATCACTAGCACAATTGACATTAATAGAATTTATAGTAAAATTATTGCAATCATGCTTTTCATTCAAGGAGCTATCATGAATCACTTCATAAATTTCTTCATCACAATTTTCAGATTCACGAATCTCAAGCAAAACTTCATAAAGATAATCGAGTGCACTCAACTCACTAGCAATTGGTTCGTCATAATTGGATCTTTTGAAAAGATTAGCAAGTGGATGAGGATCCATATCAAGAGATTTTTAGCAAGCGAAGATGCAAGCAAATAGAAGACACATGGCAACACAAGCAAACATGAGATCTGGCGAGAAAACGGCAAACGAAAAATAGGGCGAATAAAAATGGCAAATTTTTGTGAAGTGGTGGGAGATGAAAATGAGAGGCAAATGGCAAATAATGTAAATTGCAAGGAGATGAGATTTGTAATTAGGAACCTGATAGATGTTGATGATGTCTTCCCGGCAACAGCGCCAGAAATTTCTTTTGATGTCTGCTAGACTACGTCGGTATTTCCCCAAAGAGGAAGGGATGATGTAGCACAGCGACGGTAGGTATTTTCCTCAGTGATGAGACCAAGGTTATCGAATCAGTAGGAGAACCAAGCAACACTACGTAAACAGCACATGGACACAAATAACAAATACTCGCAACCCGACGACTTAAATGGGTTGTCAATTCCTTTCGGGTAACGGCGCCAGAAATTGGCAAACGAACGTGAGAAAGTTGTAATAATTTGATAGAATGAATGCCAAATAAAATAAAGTGCAGCAAGGTATTTTTATATTTTTGGTTTAATAGATCTGAAAATAAAAGCAAATAAAATATATCGCAAAGGCAAATATATTAAAGAAGAAACCCGGGGGTCGTAGATTTCACTAGTGGCTTTTCTCGAGAAAAATAGCAAACGGTGGGTAAACAAATTACTGTTGGGCAATTGATAGAAAACTTCAAATAATCATGACGATATCCAGGCAATGATCATTATATAGGCATCACGTCCAAGATTAGTAGAGCGACTCCTGCCTGCATCTACTACTATTACTCCACACAGACCACTATCCAGCATGCATCTAGTGTATTAAGTTTATGGAGAAACGGATAATGCAATAAGAACTATGACATGATGTAGACAACCCCATCTTGTTATCCTTAATGGAAACGATACATACATGTCGGTTCCCCTTCTGTCACTGGGATCAAGCACCGTAAGATCAACCCCATCACAAAGCAGCTCTTCCCATTGCAAGATAAATAGATCAAGTTGGCCAAACAAAATCCAAATATCGGAGAAGAAATACGAGGCTATAAGCAATCATGCATATAAGAGATCAAAGAAGACTCAAATAACTTTCATGGATAAAAGATAGATCTGATCATAAACTCAAAGTTCATCCGATCCCAACAAACACACCGCAAAAAGAGTTACATCATATGGATCTCCAAGAGACCATTGTATTGAGAATCAAAAGAGAGAGGAAGCCATCTAGCTACTAACTACGGACCTGAAGGTCTACAAAAGACTACTCACGCATCATCGGAGAGGCACGAATGGACATGATGAACCCCTTCGTGATGGTGTCTAGATTGGATCTGGTGGTTCTAGAACTTGCGATGTCTGGAATTGATTTTCGTCAACTCCCCTAGGGTTTCTGGAATATTGGGGTATTTATAGAGCAAAGAGTCGGTTCGGGAGGCACCCGAGGTGGGCACAACCCACTAGGGCGCACCCTGGTGGGTTGTGCTCCCCTCGGAGCACCCCCCCCCCCCCAGGCACTTCTCCGGCCCATTAGATGTCTTCTGGTCCAAAAAGATTCACAAAAAGTTTCGCTGCGTTTGGACTCCGTTTGGTATTGATTTCCTGCCATGTAAAAAACATGCAAGAAACAGCAACTAGCACTTGGCACTATGTCAATAGGTTAGTACCAAAAATGATATAAAATGACTATAAAATGATTATAAAACATCCAAAAATGATATATAACAGCATGAAACAATAAAAAATTATAGATACGTTGGAGATGTATCAAAGGCCACTATGTTAGATCCCCAGACCCGGACCAAGACGCCGCCCCACTAAGAAAGGGCACGTCTGAGCTACTCGTCGCAACACCCCCTGTTGCCCACACAACCGAGAGGGAAGCCGCCACCACCACAATGATGTCTACCGAAGAGCAACCATGTAGACCGCCATCCGAGGCCGCTGCCCTGGCGTCCCTATCCTGAGATGATGTGCGCCGCCCACATCACAACGCACTCAACCAGAGTATAAAGAGCAACGACACTCCATCTACTCCTAGCCCGACATCAGTCCCCAAGTCTGGGTAGGCGCCTCCATCGTAGGAGGCACCCACACCTCATCCCTAGTCAATACCCGGTAGACTGGGAGGGGGACACAACTCTGAAACTGCCACCGGCCACCTACGAGCTAGCCTCGAGCACTTGGTCCGCCATGTCCATGGTCACCTGCGCTAATCCCCAAGCGACACAATGCTCATACGACCACCACCAGCAGACACCACCCAAACCACGCCCAATCACTTCTACCGGGAGCGACAGCCCCGACCTGCTTCAGGGCCAGATCTGTTTCGCCCAAGCACGGGGTTTGAGGTCCAAGCCATCAACAGCCAATGCCTACCCCGAAGAGGAAGGATTGCCACCCCCCCCCCCCCCCCCGTCGCCTGCGTAAGCCCGACAACCAAACCCACGTCGACAAGCCCACACCCTCATTGATTGCCTGCCACTGAGACACACATGACTGCCAACCGTGCCGCAGGTGCCGCACCGTCATCAGCACGTCACCCAGGTCACCCAGTCACTGGAAGTGAAGCCCCCCGCTGCCCGAGCCCTCCTCGCATACCGGAGGCACGGCCACCACCATCACCTGGGCCACGGCCACACCCGCCACTCATGCGCCCCGCTGCTGATCGACAGGCGCCCTGTCAGATCTGACGTTCCACGTGCCGCACCACCCAAGTTGTCCTAGCCAAGAGGGGCGAGGAGATCACAAAGAGTACATCAAACACACTGAAAAAGTGATATTTCGTGAGCAGACTGATTTATGCCACGTGCTTTTTTATGTGTGCGGCACACGGGCAATACATTTCCCGTGTGTTTTGACACACGGTACATTATTCGGTAGTGGGTGATTGCATGGTCTACTTGTGTTTATGCAGATAACTAGATACATTGAACTAAAACCACGTCATTTATTTTCGACTAGATAGAATAGCTTTGTGTGCGCAATAGATGTATACAGCTTCTTTCCTGGGAAAAATAGAGATAGATAGATAGCTTCCATGGCCATCATGGTCGCTAAATTGTCTAGCACCAGCCAGATAAAGGTAATTGCAGCTTGAAGTATTATCCAAGGTGTGAAGCATCAGGCGTATACTAATCACTGGCGAGCCATGCCCATCTCGCAAGCTTATAATGTACGTACGGCTCAATTACAAGTTAAGACATTGTTTTTGCAAGGAACAAGTTACCAGATAGTGACGTGGCTACTTGCGATGTCTAGAGATCTCACTAGGTCACCAGAACCTGACGAGATGGATTGTACAGACAGCCTTTCAGCCTGGATTCTGGGAGTATCAATGTCCTGTGTGCTATAGTTTTGAAAGGCTAACCAGGTTTGTCAAAAAGAAATGCAGGGAAAAGGTATGTGAAAAAAGTTAGGAACCCCAATATCCAAGAGAAGTCAGCTTTTTTTTTAGGATCTCCAAGAGACGTCAGCTTTTTTTTTTTTTTGAGAATCTCGCAAAGCTTTATTACTGAATCATAATGTTCATAGGTACAAAAAGAAGATCGCCGAGTTGTCCTAGCCAAGTGTGTCGGCCAAAACCTAAAGATAAAGCATGCTTTGCGAGATTATGGGCCTCCGTATTGGAGGTCTTATACTCATGAGTAAACGAACATGAGATAAAGGTAGTTGCTCTAGCCTTGATTTCTTCAATAATGGCTCGAAGTCTGTTGCGCTTCCTTGCCTGATTGCATCTACCACCACCTTACAATCTGAGGCCACCAGTAGTTGGTTGATATAGAGATCTTCTGAAAGAGCTAATGCCTCCGGAACAGCTAGTGCTTCTAGCACCTGGGGGTTGCGCAGTCCATTGAAAACGAGAGCTGACGCTCCCATGAACAAACCCCTTTCATCCCGCAAACCACACCAACTGCGCCAAACGTGCCCGAGCGTGACACGGCCGCGTCCACATTGAGCTTGTAGTGATCTGTTGGTGGCGGAATCCATGTATGATCTCGTGGTACTGCTATCCCATGTGCTTTCTCCTTCTTCTTCAGAAACTCCATATCTAATAAGTAAGCTTTGATAAAGTTGTCAGTAGCAAACGGAGTCTGGTATATATCTTCATGTATAGCTTTCCGCCGTGCACTCCAAATAGCCCACATTGTAACAATCATCAACTGAAATTGCTCAGGTGGGAGAGACTCATTCATAGCAAAGAGCCATAACTATGCGTCAGGCTCCGAAGTTGCCAGCATGTGCTCGACCATCTCGGCTTCTGAAAGTGCCCATACACATCTAGATGCATTACACTCCAGCAAAGAATGACGCCAGCTATCCTGCCCACCACAGAGGGAGCATGCACTCGTAGTGGCCATATGACGATGGTTTAGGACATCTCCCGTAGGAAGTGAGTGTTGCGCCAATCGCCAAGTGAAAAAAACGCAGTTTCGGTGGCACTGGCATGTTCCATAACGAGTTCCACCCCCTCTTCTCAAGTTCAGAGTTGGAAGGATCCTCCCTTTCCTCCGGCCATGCCTCCCGCCCAATCTTGATCTTGACAATCATCTTGTAAGCTCAGCGAACGGAAAAACGCCCCCTTGGGTCAGCATTCCACGCCCAGAAATCGTCCACAAGGCGTGTACAGAGCGGGATTTGCAAGATGGCCTCCACGTCAATAGGAATGAACACCTGTCTGAGCAGGTCCTCTCGCCACGCAGCTCTAGTATGATCAATTAGATCTGAAACTAGTTGCGGTGGGTCAGCAACTAAAGAGGCTACCGGTTTCATCATTCCGTATCTTGGGATCCAGCTATGTTGCCATATGTTTGTGGTAGTTCCATCACCAATACGCCGGATAGCTCCTTGGGTGATAATATCTCTCCCATCAAGGATAGATCGCCACACCTGAGAAGGATGTGGACCTAGTTGAGCTTCCAGGACTGAACATTGTGGGAAATATGATGCTTTAAGGATTTGTGCACTAAGAGAGGAAGGATCATTCAATAATCTCCAAACTTGCCGAGACAAAAGGGCCAAGTTGAAGATCTCTATATCCCGAAAGCCAAGTCCTCCCAAACTTTTCGGTCGGGTCATCAAATCCCAAGCTACCCAACATGGTTTCCTCTTGCCTCTTTTACTTCCCCACCAAAATTGGCGAACGAGTGACGTAATGCTTTCACAAAGGCCTCGAGGTAATCTGAAGCAAAACATCGAAAAAAACTGGTAAAGCTTGAGCCATAGATTTTATGAGAACCTCCTTTCCTGCCACTGATAAAAGTTTCTCCATCCATCCCTTTATCCTTTCCCAAACTCTGTCTCGTAGGTATTTGAAGGTGCCAGCTGAGAGGGAACCTCCAGCGAACGTTTTCGTTCGCCAGGAGAGAGGTCCTCTAGCGAATGTTTCTCCCGTTTCCCAATTGACCCAAAACCCACTAAAATTGTTTATTGTATAAGAAAATGCCATAAACAAAAAAATCCGAAAAGGTGGCAGTAATAAAAAATGCCATCCTTTTAAATTAAAAATGTCACCTTAAAAACAATAAAAATGCAACCTCTCAAAATAAAAAATGGCATCCTCTTTGAAACAAATGCAATCATCACTATAATAAAACTGCCAGTCTATTATAAAAATGAAAATTTGCATGCTCTTATAAATAAAACTAGCATCCTCTAATAATAAAAATGTCAACTTCTTTTAAATAAAGCTGCCATAATCTAGTATAAAAATGCTATACTCTTGTCTTGTAATAAAATTTTCATGTTATTGATAATGAAAATGCCATCCTCTTAAATAAAAACTGCCATCTAGACAAAATTATAAAAGCTGCCATGTTAATTTTTTAGTAAAATTGCCATGTATCTAAGTGAAAAAACATCCTCTTAACAATAAAAGTTGCCATGTATAAAATATTATAAAAACTACCATGTTGATATTTTTAGTAAAATTGCCATGTACCTAACTGAAAAAACATCCTCTTAAAAAAAATAAAAACTAGCATGTTAAATTGAAAAAGGGGGCGACTGGGATTCGATCCCCGGTCCACCCGTTGTAGGCTCAGGAACATAACCAGTGGTTTGGTGGGGTTTCGGAAAGGCCATGGTTCGCTAGCTATTGTGTCACGTCGAACGGTTTAGAAAGTCTGATGTGTCTTCGCTCTTGTGCCAAGATTCATGCAATGAACTCCAATGGCAGAAAGAGGGTTCGCTCGAACCTGGCTCCTAGCTGACGTACGCGGTACGCCGGTTAACATTTATGAAAGGACAGGACAAACACAACAAATGCCATGCTGCGGTGCCAAACCGTTTTTCCGACTCTGGGAACCGACGCCCAATGTTAGAGTATCGGTTACACAACTACTCCCTCCGTTCCAAAATAGATGACTCAACTTTGTACAAAGTTTATATAAAGTTGGGTCATCTATTTTGGAACAGAGGGAGTAGTTCATTGGTGTATTTAAGTCAATCAACTTTGAAAACAGAATAACTCGTCACCAACTTGCGAAGCGGATGCAAATTAGTCATACTCAGGCCAAAGTCAGCCTCTGGTGTGGCAAGCCGACTGGCTTTTCGCTATGAAGTGTCATGCAACATCGGTGAGGACTGAATTTTTTTCTCCAGAAAACCTTGTTTGTTACCTTTCGGATGTCGTATTGTAAAAAGTGTCATCAAGCCTTGATCATTGTATTCGCATAACGTTAAATAAAATCCCTCGTTATCTCATTTTAAAAACCCTAACCCTATTTCTCTCATTCCCAAATCAGCGACCAAGAGCGGCGGCGTACACGGTAGCGAGTTGTCAATCCGCGGTGGTGGTGACGGTGTTGATTCAGGCTCGAGTGGCATCGAAACCATAAGAGGTAGGTCGATACTGGTTTTGACGTCTTGGTCCAGCGTCTGCGACTGTCGAGCTTTTCCTAGAAGGTGTGGCTGCGCGGTGAGCCCGATCTATGGACGGAGGGCGGTTGCACCGTCGTCACACACACGAAGGGGGTGGTTGTGTTGGAGGAGTAGTTCCTCGATGTGTGTTGTTCGCTACCATCATAGGCGAATACCTCTCGATGACGTTGCAGACACTGCTAGCGGCGATGGTAATCCACTGGAGTACTCGACAGAGGGTGGCAAAGGTGAAGGTGGCTTGCCCACCCTTCCATTTCTTCATCTGCTTTGACTCCGACGTATACTAAACCCGTGTGTTGCACGCATCCGAGTAGCTACATTTGTGGCGGCACGTGTATCAGTTTTTGCCGTTAGAGCCATTATGCTTGTGCCGCGACGGGGTAAATTGAATACAAGAGGACGATGAGTTTATTGGGGCTTGATGGCCCACAAGTATAGGTGATCATAAAGTATCATAGCCCAAATTTATATTCAATACAAGGGGAGCCAAATATTATTTATAAACTTTAGAAGTTGAGTTGCCAATTAAACTACATGTGAAAAAAATACTTGCTCTAGATAATTTATTAGTAGTGAGGTGAAGTGATTACAACCAAAGAATAAAAGCAGTAATACCCAGCAGTTCCCAAGTACAAAATATGTTTCAAAAGATCAACAATCGATTATGGCAAACATAGGCATGAGGATGGATAAACGGACATTGCATGGAGAGGATCAATCATATAATGGCATAACCTATGGGGCATGACTTAGCTAGCTCATATTCTTCAATTTATGTAGGTTTGTATTCCATATATTTGTATGTGCTTTGACTAAGAACTTGGGCAACACTTTCTGTCCTATCCACCCATTTCAGTGAGATCCTAATGAAAATTAAGTGTAATTAAGGTAACCATTCTATAAAGCATCCGAGCAAATATTAACATCCATTTAATACATGTAATCCACCAATTATAGTTATCCTCATTGATATCCCGATACAATTTGCAGCTATGATCCAAACATATAGATATTCATGAAAACGAATATAGTTCATATCTGAAATCATATCGCTCGGGCCCTAGTGACAAGCATTACACATAGCAAAGTCATAGCAACATCAACCTTAGAACCTAAATGATACTAAGCATCAATACCCAACAAATCTGGCTATTGTTACATGATGAATTTCATCAAATTTTCATCCACCCCATGTGTGTTACACATAGCAACATCAATCTCAGAACCTAAATGATACTAGGCATCAATCCCCAACAAATCTGACTATTTTTACATGATGAATCTCATCAAATTTTCATCCACCCCATGTGTGCATAGAAGATTACACATACATGGATGGGAGAAACCTGATGGAGATGATGGATAAGAAGTTGGTGATGTCGATCATGAAGATTCCCCCTCTCCATAGGCCAAATCTGCCTCTAGATAGCCATCCACGAAGATGAAGTGGCAGTAGTCTCCACCTCAAAGAAAAATCAGGAAAAAAACCTTCTGAGAGTTTCCAAGGGAGGAGCAGATATATGGACTAAAGAACATGGCGAGGGGGTGTAGGTTGGCTCCACAATCCAAATCCACACACCCTAGGGGGTGGGCCCTATGGCTCACCCCCTAGCACATCTTTTGGCCCTGTGGCTCTTTTCCTCCAGTAACTATGAAAGTGAATTTTCTGTATATTTTGGAAAACTTTATTTTTCTACATAAAAATACAACACCATGGTGATTATGCTGGAAAAAACATCATACCAGTTAGTTATTATTCACATTATTTAAGATAGGGGACAAAAGTATAGCAAACATATTTAAAAACTAGATACGCTTCAAATGTATGAGCTCCCCCAAGCTTAACGCTTATTCTTTCTCCTCAAGCAATTTAGTTGACAAAGTAAGTAAACTTATATGAACATGTTTGCTTCAATATATAGGAATTTTTTTCACATGACCCAAGTTATAACTATCCCACGAGAGTGATGGAATGAACAACAAAAGTTAATAGTTATACTCCTCTCATGATTGGATCTCAATTAACTAGAAAGTGATAATTAATATGTAAGTTTAGAGTACCAACAAGATCAAAGTAAATATAATATGAAATGGTAACACAGTACCTCGCAAGTCTTATAAGTTTAAACAATGCAATTATTATTTGCGAGACATCAATGAAGTCTAAGTGACGACTAGGTATCACAAACCGGGAGTTGCGACTAGTCATACATTACTTAATGCTACCTATTAACAAAATGCATATTACACTAAGAATGGTAAACGTGATCTCGGTAGTTGGTACTCAAGAAGGATGGAACGATAGACATAAAAAGTAAAAGGACAAGTCTTCGTCGAGGGAAGCATGGATTGTCATGCACATTTTCTACTAATATAGAAAAGATGGTTCCGCTCTTGCTGCCAAGGTTTTGAGTTAATGCTTAGGATTTTTGGTGAAAAAAAGTAATAGTTTTGCATTACTCCCTGTAAGAGTGTCAATAATCTATTTTTTCAGTTGAGAGGTTTTCCCATGTATTTATTGAACTTTATTTTTGCATGGACGGGAGGTCTTTACTCCCACTCATTTTTCTTCGATGGGCCTATCCTGCCTCTTTATTTTGTGGGCCTACCCACGTCTGTATGCTCTTCCGAAATCACCATTAGAGGATCATGGAAAACCATTGCTTCCACACATCAAAATACTAAACAATGAAAACATTTAGTGAACGATTGTAATCTTTGTTGTCGCACTGATGACAATTTTTTTGGAATGGCCTTTCTCAGCCATATGGATATATAGGTATATTGGACTATGATGGCAAAACTTCGCATGTGGATTTTAGATGCGCAAACAAAATTTATGCTTGTTGTTAGGTTTTCCATGCCTCCCACTAGCATTGCCTCCGGTCTACCTCATCTTCTATGGCCTGAGGGCCATGGAGGCCTGGTGGATCTTGGTCCTTACAGGCACGAGGGCTCGGTTTTATATGTTTTTTAAGTTCTATTAGGGTTTGTGTCCTTCTCAGAGAGATGTTGCGACAGCGGCTCTCTGAAGATGGAATAAGATCTTCCCCACCCGGCCTCCATTTCAATGGTGCTTCTAGCATCGCCGGAGGGCGTGTGGAGGTTTGTCTCCAGTCGGTCTCGTGGGATTTGGTCGACGTTTCTCTTCGGTGGATCCGTTTGGATCCGATCTTTGTTCTTCTACGCATGTGTGTTTGCAGGTTGGATCCTTTCGATCTATGGAGACTTAGCACGACGATTTCACAGCTGTCTACTACAACAATGTTTGCCCGACTCCGATGAGGGAGGGGCAGTGAATGTGGCGCGCCTTCGGCTCACTCCAGTGTTTGTAATCGTCACTAGGTGGTCTATGGACCATGATGTAATTTTTACTTTTGTTGTTCTTTGTACTACCATGACAGTTAATGAATAGATCAGAAGTTTTCTTGGAAAAGAATATAATAAAATTCATGCTTAGTTTAGGTGAAGGCTAGCAAAAGACTGGGTAGCAACCAACTAAAGCAAAAAGATCATAATGATGCACTCTCAAAGGTGATCGTTAAGTGATAGTATGAGCACGATACTAACACTCGAACTATATAATACCACTGAGGCTGCATTGGAATTTCATAACATGTCCCAAGCAAGTCACCTGAAACCTTCAAAGGGAAATGCCATGCTAATATATCACATATAATGTTAACTTACCAACTAAGGACCATTAGAACAACCATCATGCAATACATAGTCTCACAAACAAGTCACGTACTCCCTATGTCCCGAAATATAAGAACATTTTTGATACTATCGTAGTGTAAAAAACGTTCTTAGATTTTGGGACGGAGGGAGTAATTTTTTATGCATATCAGCGATGATGTTTAAGGACAATACAAATAACTCATGAATGCATAGGGAAATATCATCATCACATGTTTACATGTAGGGCACATCTCCAACATCGAGTAGTCATACTTAAAGAGAGATTCAGGCTTGGCGGGGGCAAGTAGAGCTACCAGGGCCACTCCCACAACAACATCATGTATAAGTCCTTGAACATGTAGGTGGTGCAAACAACAAATTGTTGGGGAACGTAGCAGAAATTTAAAATTTTCCTACGTGTCACCAAGATCTATCTATGGAGAAACCAGCAACGAGGGGAAAGAGAGTGCATCTACATACCCTTGTAGATCGCTAAGCGGAAGCGTTCAAGTGAACGGGGTTGATGGAGTCGTACTCGTCGTGATCCAAATCACCGATGACCAAGTGTCGAACGGACGGCACCTCCGCGTTCAACACACGTACAGCCCGGTGACGTCTCCCATGCCTTGATCCAGCAAGGAGAGAGGGAGAGGTTGAGGAAGACTCCATCCAGCAGCAGCACAACGGCGTGGTGGTGGTGGAGGAGCGTGGCAATCTTGCAGGGCTTCGCCAAGCACCGCGGGAGAGGAGGAAGGAGAGATGCAGGGCTGCGCCATCGAGAGGTCAAAACTCCTATGTGTGCTGCCCCCAAACCCTCAAGTATATATAGGGGGAGAGGGGAGGCTGCGCCCCCACCTAGGGTTCCACCCTAGGGGCGGCGGCCAGCCCCAAAACCCATCTAGGGTGCGGCCAAGGGGGGGAAGAGGGGAGACTTGCCCCCCAAGTTAGGTGGGTGCGCCCCCTTCCCCAAACCCTAGGCGCCTTGGGCCCTTGTGGGGGGGTGCACCAGCCCACCTAGGGCTGGTCCCCTCCCACATGTGGCCCATGCAGCCCTCCGGGGCTGGTGGTCCCACATGGTGAACCCCCGGGACCCTCCTAGTGGTCCCGGTACGTTACCGATAAAACCCGAAACCCTTTCGGTGACCAAAACAGGACTTCCCATATATAAATCTTTACCTCCGGACCATTCCGGAACTCCTCGTGACGTCCGCGATCTCATCCGGGACTCCGAACAACATTCGGTAACCACATACAAACTTCCTTTATAACCCTAGCGTCATCGAACCTTAAGTGTGTAGACCCTACGGGTTCGGGAAGCATGCAGACATGACCGAGACGTTCTCCGGTCAATAACCAACAGCGGGATCTGGATACCCATGTTGGCTCCCACATGTTCCACGATGTTCTCATCGGATGAACCACGATGTCGAGGATTCGATCAATCCCATATACAATTCCCTTTGTCTAGTGGTATAGTACTTGCCCGTGATTCGATCGTCGGTATCTCGATACCTTGTTCAATCTCGTTACCGGCAAGTCTCTTTACTCGTTCCGTAACACATCATCCCGTGATCAACTCCTTGATCACATTGTGCACATTATGATGATGTCCTACCGAGTGGGCCCAGAGATACCTCTCCGTCACACGGAGTGACAAATCCCAGTCTCGATTCGTGCCAACCCAACAGACACTTTCGGAGATACCCGTAGTGCACCTTTATAGCCACCCAGTTACGTTGTGACGTTTGGCACACCCAAAGTATTCCTACGGTATCCGGGAGTTGCACAATCTCATGGTCTAAGGAAATGATACTTGACATTAGAAAAGCTTTAGCATACGAACTACACGATCTTGTGCTAGGCTTAGGATTGGGTCTTGTCCATCACATCATTCTCCTAATGATGTGATCCCGTTATCAATGACATCCAATGTCCATGGTCAGGAAACCGTAACCATCTATTGATCAACGAGCTAGTCAACTAGAGGCTTACTAGGGACATGGTGTTGTCTATGTATCCACACATGTATCTGAGTTTCCTATCAATACAATTCTAGCATGGATAGTAAACGATTATCATGAACAAGGAAATATAATAATAACCTATTTATTATTGCCTCTAGGGCATATTTCCAACAGTCTCCCACTTGCACTAGAGTCAATAATCTAGTTCACATCGCCATGTGATTAACACTCACAGAGTTCTGGGTTTGATCATGTTATGCTTGTGAGAGATGTTATAGTCAACGGGTCTGAACCTTTCAGATCCGTGTGTGCTTTACAAATATCTATGTCATCTCCTAGATGCAACTACTACGCTACCTTTGGAGCTATTCCAAATAACTGTTCTACTATACGAATCCAGTTTACTACTCAGAATAATATGGATTAGTGTCAAAGTTTGCATTGGCGTAACCCTTTACGCCGAACTCTTTTACCACCTCCATAATCGAGAAAATTCCTTAGTCCACTAGTTACTAAGGATAACTTGGACCGCTGTCTTGTGATCCATTTCTAGATCACACTTGTACCCCTTGACTGACTCATGGTTTGGCACACTTCAGGTGCGGTACACAACATAGCATACTTTAGAGCCTACGACTAAAGCATAGGGGACGACCTTTGTCCTTTCTCTCTATTCTGCCATGGTCATGTCTTGAGTCTTGCTCAATACTCACACCTTGTAACACAGCCGAGAACTCCTTCTTTGCTGATCTATTTTGAACTCCTTCAAAATCTTGTCGTGGTATGTGTTTGTTTGAAAGTACTATTAAGCGATTTTGATCTATCCTTATAGATCTTGATGCTCAATGTTTAAGTAGCTTAATCCAGGTTTTCATTGAAAAACATTTTTCAAACAACCCTATATGCCTTCCAGAAATTCTACATCATTTCCGATAAACAATATGTCAACAACATATACTCATCAGAAATTCCATAGTGCTCCCACTCACTTCTTTGGAAATACAAGTTTCTCATAAACTTTGTATAAACTCAAATCTTTGATCATCTCATCAAAGCGTACATTCCAACTCCGAGATGCTTACTCCAGTCCTTAGAAGGATTGCTGGAGCTTTGCATACTTGTTAGCATCTTTCAGGATTGACAAAAATCTTCTGGTTGTATCACATACAACCTTTCCTCAAGAAAATCGTCGAGGAAACAATGTTTTGACATCCTATCTGCACAATTTCATAAATAATGCAGTAATCGCTAACATAATTCCAACAGACTCTTAGCATCGCTACGAGTGAGAAAGTCTCATCGCAGTCAACTCCTTGAACTTGTCGGAAAACATCTTAATGACAAGTCGAGCTTTCTTAATGGTGACATTTACCATCATTGTCCGTCTTCCTTTTAAAATCCATCTGTACTCAACAGCCTTACGACCATCGAGCCGTTCTGCCAAAGTCTACACTTTGTTTTCATACATGGATCCTCTCTCGGATTTTATGGCCTCGAGCCATTCATCGGAATCCGGGCCCACCATCGCTTCTCCATAGCTTGTAGGTTCATTGTTGTCTAGCAACATGACGTCCAAGACAGGATTACGTACCACTCTGAAGTAGTACGCATCCTTGTCATCCTACGAGGTTTTGGAGTGACTTGATCCGAAGTCTCATGATCACTATCATAAGTTTCCACTTCAATTGGTGTAGGTGCCATAGGAACAACTCCTGTGCCCTGCTACACACTAGTTGAAGTGACGGTTCAACAACCTCATCAAGTCTCCACCATCCTCCCACTCAATTCTTTCGAGAGAAACTTTTCCTTGAGAAAGGACCCGATTCTAGAAACAATCCCTATTGCTTTCGGATCTGAGACAGGAGGTATACCCAACTGTTTTGGGTGTCCTATGAAGATGCAGTTATCCGTTTTGGGTTCGAGCTTATCAGCCTGAAACTTTTCATATAAGCGTCGCAGCCCCAAACTTTTAAGAAATGACAGTTTAGGTTTCTCTAAACCATAGTTCATACGGTGTCATCTCATCGGAATTACGTGGTGCCCTATTTAAAGTGAGTGCGGTTGTCTCTAATGCCTAACCCATGAACGATAGTGGTAATTCGATAAGAGACATCATGGTACGCATCATACCCAATAGGGTGCAGTTATGATGTTCGGACACACCATCACACTATGGTGTTCCAGGTGGTATTAGTTGTGAAACAATTTCCACAGTGCCAAACTCGTAACTCAGATATTCATTTCTATGATCATATCATAGACATTTTATCCTCTTATCACGGAGATCTTCAACTTCATTCTGAAATTACTTGAACCATTCAATAATTCAGACTTGTGTTTCATCAAGTAAATATACTTAGTATTTACTCAAATCATCTGTGAAGTAAGAGCATAACGATATCCACTGCGTGCCTCAGCACTCATTGGACTGCATACATCAAAATGTGTTACTTCCAACAAGTTGCTTTCTTGTTCCATTTTACTGAAACCGAAGCTTTCAGTCATCTTGCCCATGTGGTATGATTTGCATGTCTCAAGCGATTCACAATCAAGTGAGTCCAAACGGTCCATCTGCATGGAGTTTCTTCATGCGTATATACCAATATACATGGTTCACATTACTCAATCCTTTTTCAAAAAATGAGTGAGTCCAAAGATCCATCAACATGGAGCTTCTTCATGCGTTTTATACCAATATGACTTACATGGCAGTGCCACAAGTAGGTGGTATTATCATTACTATCTTATATCTTTTGGCATGGACATGTGTATCACTATGATCGAGATTCAATAAACCATTCATTTTAGGTGCAAGACCATTGAAGGAATTATTCAAATAAATAGAGTAACCATTATTCTCCTTAAATGAATAATCGTATTGCGATAGACATAATCCAATCATGTCTATGCTCAACGCAAACACCAAATAACAATTATTTAGGTTTAACACCAATCTCGATGGTAGAGGGAGCGTGCGATGCTTGATCACATCAACCTTGGAAACACTTCCAACACATCTCGTCAGCTCACCTTTAGCTAGTATCCGTTTATTCCGTAGCTTTTATTTCGAGTTACTAACACTTAGCAACCGAACCAGTATCTAATACCCTGATGCTACTAGGAGTACTAGTAAAGTACACATTCACATAATGTATATCCAATATACTTCTATCGACAGCCTTCTCATCTACCAAGTATCTAAGGTAATTCTGCTCCAGTGGTTGTTCCCCTTATTACAGAAGCACTCAGTCTCGGGTTTGGGTTCAACCTTGGGTTTCTCCACTAGAGCAGCAGCTGATTTGCCGTTTCATGAAGTATCCCTTCTTGCCCTTGCCCTTCTTGAAACTAGTGGTTTCACTAACCATCAACAATTGATGCTCCTTCTTGATTTCTACTTTCGCGGTGTCAAACATCGCGAATATTTCAAGGATCATCATATCTATCCCTGATATGTTATAGTTCATCACGAAGCTCTAGTAGCTTGGTGGCAATAACTTTGGAAAAACATCACTATCTTATCTGGAAGATTAACTCCCACTCGATCCAAGTGATTGTTGTACTCAGACATTCTGAGCACAAGCTCAATGATTGAGCTTTTCTCCCTTAGTTTGCAGGCTAAGAAAATCGTCGGATGTCTTATACCTCTTGACGTGGGCACGAGCCTGAAATCCCAATTTCAGCCCTCGAAACATCTCATACGTTCCGCGACATTTCAAAAAATGTCTTCGGTGCCTCAATTCTAAACCATTTAACATTACCGAACTATCATGTAGTCATCAAATCGTGTATGTCAGATGTTCGCAACATCCACAGACCACGTTCAAGGTCCAGCACACCAAGCGTTGCATTAAGGACATAAGCCTTCTATTGTCCGCATAATTGCTACTATCAACTTTCAACTATATTTTCTCTAGGAACATATCTAAAACAGTAGAACTAAAGCGTGAGTTTACGACACAATTTGCAAAGATCTTTTGACTAAGTTCAGGATAATTAAGTTCATCTTATGAACTCCCACTCAGATAGACATCCCTCTCGTCATCTAAGTGATTACATGATCCGAGTCAACTAGGCCGTGTCCGATCATCACGTGAGACGGACTAGTCATCATCGGTGAACATCTTCATGTTGATCGTATCTACCATACGACTCATGCTCGACCTTTCGGTCTCTTGTGTTCCGAGGCCATGTCTGTACATGCTAGGCTCGTCAAGTTAACCTAAGTGTTTCGCATGTGTTCCGAGGCCATGTCTGTACATGCTAGGCTCGTCAACACTCATTGTATTCGAACGTAAGAATCTATCACACCCGATCATCACGTGGTGCTTCAAAACGACGAACTTTCGCAACGGTGCACAGTTAGGGGGAACACTTTCTTGAAATTTTAATGAGGGATCATCTTATTTACTACCGTCGTTCTAAGCAAATAAGATGCAAAAACATGATAAACATCACATGTAATCAAATAGTGACATGATATGGCCATCATCACTTTGCTCCTTTTGATATCCATCTTCGGGGCTCCATGATCATCATCGTCACTGGCATGACACCATGATCTCCATCATCATGATCTCCATCATCGTGTCTTCATGAAGTTGTCTCGCCAACTATTACTTCTACTACTACAGCTAACGGTTAGCAATAAAGTAAAGTAATTACATGACGTTTATGTTGACACGTAGGTCGTAAATAAATTAAGACAACTCCTATGGCTCCTGCCGGTTGTCATACTCATCGACATGCAAGTCGTGATTCCTATTACAAGAACATGATCATCTCATACATCACATATATCATTCATCACATCCTTTTGGCCATATCACATCACATGCATACCCTGCAAAAACAAGTTAGACGTCCTCTAATTGTTGTTTGCATGTTTTACGTGGCTGCTATGGGTTTCTAGCAAGAATGTTTCTTACCTACGCAAAACCACAACGTGATATGTCAATTGCTATTTACCCTTCATAAGGACCCTTTTCATCGAATCCGATCCGACTAAAGTGGGAGAGACTGGCACCCGCTAGCCACCTTATGCAACTAGTGCATGTCAGTCGGTGGAACCTGTCTCACGTAAGTGTACGTGTAAGGTCGGTCCGGGCCGCTTCATCCCACAATGCCGCCGAATCAAGATTGACTAGTAATGGTAAGCATATTGAACAAAATCAACGCCCACAACTACTTTGTGTTCTACTCATGCAAAGAATCTACGCAATAGACCTAGCTCATGATGCCACTGTTGGGGAACGTAGCAGAAATTTAAAATTTTCCTACGTGTCACCAAGATCTATCTATGGAGAAACCAGCAACGAGGGGAAAGAGAGTGCATCTACATACCCTTGTAGATCGCTAAGCGGAAGCGTTCAAGTGAACGGGGTTGATGGAGTCGTACTCGTCGTGATCCAAATCACCGATGACCAAGTGTCGAACGGACGGCACCTCCGCGTTCAACACACGTACAGCCCGGTGACGTCTCCCATGCCTTGATCCAGCAAGGAGAGAGGGAGAGGTTGAGGAAGACTCCATCCAGCAGCAGCACAACGGCGTGGTGGTGGTGGAGGAGCGTGGTAATCCTGCAGGGCTTCGCCAAGCACCGCGGGAGAGGAGGAAGGAGAGATGCAGGGCTGCGCCATCGAGAGGTCAAAACTCCTATGTGTGCTGCCCCCAAACCCTCAAGTATATATAGGGGGAGAGGGGAGGCTGCGCCCCCACCTAGGGTTCCACCCTAGGGGCGGCGGCCAGCCCCAAAACCCATCTAGGGTGCGGCCAAGGGGGGGAAGAGGGGAGACTTGCCCCCCAAGTTAGGTGGGTGCGCCCCCTTCCCCAAACCCTAGGCGCCTTGGGCCCTTGTGGGGGGCGCACCAGCCCACCTGGGGCTGGTCCCCTCCCACATGTGGCCCATGCAGCTCTCCGGGGCCAGTGGTCCCACTTGGTGGACCCCCGGGACCCTCCTAGTGGTCCCGGTACGTTACCGATAAAACCCGAAACCCTTTCGGTGACCAAAACAGGACTTCCCATATATAAATCTTTACCTCCGGACCATTCCGGAACTCCTCGTGACGTCCGCGATCTCATCCGGGACTCCGAACAACATTCGGTAACCACATACAAACTTCCTTTATAACCCTAGCGTCATCGAACCTTAAGTGTGTAGACCCTACGGGTTCGGGAAGCATGCAGACATGACCGAGACGTTCTCCGGTCAATAACCAACAGCGGGATCTGGATACCCATGTTGGCTCCCACATGTTCCACGATGTTCTCATCGGATGAACCACGATGTCGAGGATTCGATCAATCCCATATACAATTCCCTTTGTCTAGTGGTATAGTACTTGCCCGTGATTCGATCGTCGGTATCTCGATACCTTGTTCAATCTCGTTACCGGCAAGTCTCTTTACTCGTTCCGTAACACATCATCCCGTGATCAACTCCTTGATCACATTGTGCACATTATGATGATGTCCTACCGAGTGGGCCCAGAGATACCTCTCCGTCACACGGAGTGACAAATCCCAGTCTCGATTCGTGCCAACCCAACAGACACTTTCGGAGATACCCGTAGTGCACCTTTATAGCCACCCAGTTACGTTGTGACGTTTGGCACACCCAAAGTATTCCTACGGTATCCGGGAGTTGCACAATCTCATGGTCTAAGGAAATGATACTTGACATTAGAAAAGCTTTAGCATATGAACTACACGATCTTGTGCTAGGCTTAGGATTGGGTCTTATCCATCACATCATTCTCCTAATGATGTGATCCCGTTATCAATGACATCCAATGTCCATGGTCAGGAAACCGTAACCATCTATTGATCAACGAGCTAGTCAACTAGAGGCTTACTAGGGACATGGTGTTGTCTATGTATCCACACATGTATCTGAGTTTCCTATCAATACAATTCTAGCATGGATAATAAACGATTATCATGAACAAGGAAATATAATAATAACCTATTTATTATTGCCTCTAGGGCATATTTCCAACACAAATGCATTTCCATCCTTCCTCTTATAGATCTCGGTGTTCTTTGGGATTGGTAACTTTATGACGAGCTTCATCTCTTTCTTGTTATATCTCTCTACCTTATCTCTTTTCATAGGGACAGTTTTCGGCGAAGTGTCTGGCTTCATCACAATTGTAGAAATTTATTGATTTTCCTTTGGAAAACTTGTTACCTTTATTGAATCCTCCTCCATATATCTCGACAAAGAGAGTAATATCGGAGTCGTCTTGAGTAGGACACTCATGGAACTCCTCTTCTTCGTATTCACTTTCTTTTGGGACTTGAACTTGTTTGGCCCAGAAAGTTAGGCTAGGCTTCTTGATCCCACGATCCATGGCAAGAGTCATCTTGATGTCCTCGACCATATCATCATGAGTGACAAAATGGGCAAGAATATAATCAGGAACCTAAGTGATATAGTCTTCAATTTGTTGAATGTGGAACACCATGGATGGGAAATGTGGAACTGGTGCTCCAAGAAACTTGATGGCAATGAATCAATCATTGTTCTTCTCACACCCAAAGCTTGCAATTTGACCACAAGGGTGGTAAATCTTTAATAGATGGCTTGGGGTGTCTGGTTGCCATTCATCACAAATAAGTCCGTCTCATTCCTGACCATTTCATACTTTGATTTTTGTCACTTGTTGTGCCCACATGCATGAGAGCAAGACGGTTCCAAAGATCCTTGGCGGATTAGGTCATCATCACTTGAACATATGAAGAGCGATGACATTGAGTTGCCGGTCGATTGCTTCTTGAGGCGTGAGAGTCCTGGGGGTGGGGCTCGGTTTCAATCATGTTCCAACACTTCCCATAGGGCGGTAAAAACTGGAGAAGGCTCTAGAAGGAAAATTCTTGAAAGTGTCGCGTTGGCGCACCCTCTAACCGGCTAGTGGAACTACCATTTGGACCCTCGGGTTTCACCCGAGCCACCGTCTTTGCCAGTCCCTATGTTGGATGGAGATCAGGCACAAAAGAGATAGGTGAAGGTGCAAAGGCAATCCTCATTGCCAACCCCCAAAGTACCCAGAAGGATGGTGAGGCAACATGAGTAGTGGCTGGAGAAAGTGTCGCTTTGACTCCTCCCAAAATGCATCTCCCGGGCAGACTAACCCTTCAGCATGGAAGTGTCTCTAACAGCGTGTTTGGCAGCGATGGGTAGAGGGAATAGGAATTTAGATATGGGAGTTTGCAGAGGGATTACCATGGGAAATTGATATTAAATCTCATTCCTTTGATTGGCATGTGAAGGCAATTAGACCAGGGAATTTAAGAGAGACTTAACTGCCCCTGTTTGGTTGATAGGATTAGGCTGGGGAATAGGAAACTTTCAACGGCACCCATTCGCGTGCACATGTAACCAAACAAACTAAATCGTTATTTCTTCTCTCAATTCCCAATCCCTGCATGAATTACCAGGGTCCCCAGGGAAGAGATCTGAGGGAGTTAGGCCCCTTCATTCCTCTTCCCCTTCCCCTCTTAATTCCCATGTTCTCGATCCAATCAAGGGATTTTTAGTCTCATGTACCTTAAACTCCCATTCCCGATCTTTAAATCCCCCAACCAAACACGTTGTAAGTATGCTGTTCGGGCCTAACAACATCAAAAGAAAGACAAATCATCGGACATGCAGATTTTATTTGGCGAAAGAGCAATTTCCAAAAGGAATACATAGTGAATGCACATCAAGAGCTTGTTGTGGTAGTTTTATTAGTCGGCAGCACAAAACTCACAACCTGTTATTTTTTCAAAGGTGGAAAGGTGGTGGTAGCTATCAGCCTATCACAAACAGGTATTTTTCTTCACTCCGCCATTTGGCTCATTACTGTGCATGAAGATGATGTTTTTTCCGCTCCGGAAATTTTTACAGTTTACTTGCTTTTGGATGTTAATCTTAGCAGCAAGTTCCTAAATACAAGCTTATACTTACAAAACACTGGGAAAGACCATACATATTATAGCTAAGACAAAAAAATGATTTCCATACATGTAAAGATTAAAATAAGGTAAGACTAGACACTCACTAACAAAGCATCGTCATTATCACGTAACCAGAGCATCATGTTTCAAAACATGGAAGAAAACCTTGGGACTCGTTCGCACCCCTCGCGTCACCTCCCCCCGGGCGACGCCAGGGGCCCCAACCCTAGCGCCGCCAGCACCTCCCCCTCCACCCTTTCCTGCCGCCGCTGCCGCCGGCGTGGGCCGCGGTGGCGGCGGGCCCGATGCCAAAGGTTCTGGGCGGGGGGAGGCGGCGGATCCCATCTGAGGCGGCGGGGGCGGCCCTTCTCATGCGATCCAACGGCGGCGGCTAGGACGGAGTATCCGGGCTGTGCGGCGGGGGCCCGATCACCATCGCCGGCGGAGCGGCGTCCCTGCATGGACGGCAGCGGTGGCAGCGCCCCATCCGGCGAGGTGGGCTGTCCTGCTCGTGATGGTGACGACGGCTACTGCGGATCCAACGCCCCGTTTGGATCCATCGCGGGGAGGCCTTTCGCCAACCGGCGGCGCGTGGAGGGACCGGTGAGGCGATGCCGGATCTCCGCCGGAGTACCGACGGCAACATACGTCTTCGTGGCGAGGTTCCGCTCGGTTCCAGCCAGCCACGAGGTCGGGAAGACGTGGCTTCCGGTGAAAATTGCGCCAGACTGCGGTCTTGGCGGACGATGGCGGCGTCTCAGACGTCGTTTCCTTCTGGAGGCATCGTCGTTGCAGGTCTCATCAACCTGATCGGGAAGTTCCGGGGGAAACCCTAGATCTGGGTCTACCGGATCGGACGATGACGGTGCTATCGGTATCGTTCTCCCTCATGGGGGCATCATTTTGGAGCGAGTGCTGGTTGGAGGGGACAAGAGGAGGAGCGGTGTTTCATCTGCTCCATTGATGACGGCGGATCTCGGCGGCGTGGCGCAGTGGAGACTCGGCGCCTGATGAGCGGAGATGGACTCGCGCAGGAGGGTGACGCTGCCTGGCATCATGATGGCGTCGGCGGCAGTTGGACCGGCCAAGGTTGATGCAGCAGTACAGCTCTGAAGATGGACATGTGGCAGGTGGCTGCGGCGGCCTCATACCCGGCAGGGGTCCTGGTTGAGAAGCACGCCGGTCTGGTGGGTGCCCATACCCGGCAGGCGTCCTGGGTGGGACCTCAAGTCTTTAGATGTTTAGGTTTGGCTGCGTGGTATGTTTGGTATTAGGACCATACTTTCAGCGTCCCTACATCAACTGGATAGGGATAGCGACAGTTGTTGCTTAGTTTGATGGCTTTAGACTTATTGTTGTATGACTCTGTACGGTCTTATGTCAATAATTAATAAAGTGGCCGTATGCATCGTCCAGATGCAGAGGCCGGGGGTCGTCCTCCTTTTCTAAATAAAAAAAATGTTTCAAAACACAAGGGACTAGAGATATCAGTGCTTAAAACAGTCAACCATGTAGTTATGCCACACTTATTTCTTTACCCCTTATCACTTTAGTGTAACTTTCCCAAATTGTGTACCAATGTATCGATATTTGGCATTCTCAGTATTTAGTTCCTAGGTCCGCCACTGACAACAGAAAACTCACGACCTATAGTTTTGTCAATGTTGGAACGGTAATGGTAGCTGTCAGCCTGTCACAAACAGATATTTTTCCTCCACTCCATTTGGCTCGTTACTATACATGAAATAATTATGATGTTTTTTTCCGCTGTCGAACTTTCTACGGTTTACTTTCTTTCAGATGTTAATCCTGGCGGTAAGTTCCCTTTTTTATGGATTAGCTGTAAGTTTCTAGACTCAAGCTTATAATGCATGACACTGGGAAAGACCATGCATGTTATAGCTAAGATAAAAATATATGTTCTCCCGATTATATATAAAGATTAAACACTCGCTAACAAAGCATCGTCATTACCACGTAATCTAAGGATCATGTTTAAAACAAAAGGTAATAGAGATCTCAATGCTAAAAAATCAACCACGCATTTATGCCACACTTATTTCTTTACCCCTTATCCGTCACGTGTCAGAAATGGGCCGCTTTCTTCAAGCTACGTGAGTATACGGAATTGATCTGCATACAATGATTCCATCCGACGCTATCACAATCCTCACGGACGGCTGCCGTGCACTGTCGTACGAAAATCGTAGTTAAACAGTAGTACGTGTAGCAGCTCTCATGAATATATATACCCCAGATCTCTAATGTTACATCAGCAAGAATTGCAACTCTTCGATTTTAACTTCGACAAATATAAGCAAACAAGATCCTCTTGTAGCTCTACGTTTCAAAAGGGATCCTTGTAACCCTTCCAAGAACGTCTAGACATGTGGCTAGCTATAGCTTACTTTCGCTGGGAGGCACATGCAAGGGTGCTTGCACTGCAACTAAATATGCACGCAAGCTTTATACAATAATAACTGGAAAAAAAATCCTCTATCCAACATAAGAACAAATGAATAATTGCATGGGCCCCTGAGATGCACGGCCAGAAAGCTGCTTCTAACCTTTTTGTCGAGTAATTTAATCAGACCGTGCAAGCATTACCAGTGATCGGGCCAGTGACAATCATATCCATATCACTTTCAGAGCTAAAGTCCAGTAAGAATATTTTCAGTTTAGTTGGTGAATATAACAAGCGCTTTTGGTTACGTCGTTCTGAATTAAGCATGACGCATGACTTGAAAAAAATGTATAACTATCCGGAGACGAAAGATAAATCTAGTTGCCAGAAGTGGGACCAAAGTACCTCTCATGTAAAATTCTGTATTCCAGTAATATATGTTCAGCATAGTAGGATTCATGCAGATAAACCAGCGGCAGGTGGTCGTTCATTGTTCCCTGAATTGGCTGCCATTTTGTTGGACTTCATATTGGCTGCTACCGCCTACCAGTAGTATTTCGCAACATAACGCCCTATCATTCCTACGATGTTACTCACATTAATTAGTAGGTTCCTTTCAATCAAGAATAAAGGAACAAAGATCCCTTCGCGAAGCAGATGCTTGATTCCATGATACTTCAGGTGATGCGCATTGATCAAAGACCAGCTACAGATTTCATCAGTTGTTGACGGCGCACGGGACACGATGTAGCAGATCTCACCAGCGCAACACAACAAGCGTATCAGTCAGTGAACCTACCGTCACTGATGCATATGGATGGATCAGGTGCATCAGACAAAACGACGCATGATTTTTTCTGTAGAGTGAGATTAGGTGGCTCCTATACGTCGCAAGTTTGTGGGGCTTTATTCTTTCAGTTCCTAATCCACCTTTAGTTTTTCATTTTATCATGATGACCCTTGAGCTGAACTGAAGGAGGCAGGCCACCTTCTTTCTCATGGCTGCTTCGGGGTCCGGCAGCAGGGTGGAGTAAAAGGCATTGCGGCATGGTGACCGCAGCTGCTAAACAACCTAGACGTCTGCAGCTGCTAAACAACCTAGACGTCTGGGACATTGCTTCCGCTGGTAGCAAAATGGAGGGCCAAACCCCTGTAGAAAGCGCCGTCCTTCGTCGGTACACCGCCTCCCTCTTGTTTGCATCTTGTGCCTTTGCTGGTACAAAAGCACACAAAGACGTGTCGCCGGAGGAGCACGGTGTTCTTTTTCATGGCAAGACATGCAGTTGCTATCAGACAAAGGAGAGGGGGGTGCAATGGAACTAGAGGAATAACAAGGACTTGTGTTTGTTGGAGAAAGGGAGAGCTAGGCCGTTGAGTCCATTTCAGTGCCGGTAGGCAGGCGCCAGATGAGAGGACAAGATGAATCTGATCTTACATCACAGGTTGATGGGAGCATGTAGTATTTCTCAAGAGTGCTGCTGTGACACACCAGAAGCTTACTGGGGAAGATTGTTTGCTTGTGCCACTCCATTATCTCTTCATGCAATGTTGCACCAGCATGCGATGCAGTTTTACTGCTTTTTTTAATCTACATATGAACTACTGCTATTAAGGGAGTATGAACAAAGAAAAAACAATACAAACACGTGGTGCACGGTAGCCTTAAAATATCTAGGTATATGTTCGATGAGTCTAGAACAATTGACATCGCCAACTCAAAGAGCCAAAGGTGAATTTGCTGCTCACCGCGTGTATAACCTTTGGAACCTAATAAAGCAACAACTAGCAATACATATTTTGCCATCTCACTAGTCCCATTATAAGCCATAAAACCTTAATTTCTTGCTACGATTTACGTCCAAACGCCACAATGTCCATCAAAGCATCTCACCAACCAATGGGCTACAATCCGGTTATCGAAACTTTTCCTGTATGAATTGACCTTTTGGCTCCAACAGTCCAAGTATAACATAAAGCCAGGTCAAAGATAGCAAAGCTCTCACCAGCAGCCATGAATTGGAGGACTACTGGTGCAATGCTATGTCAAGGTCAAGATGAGGCCTACAAGAGCCAAAGATAGAGCCAACTCTGTGACCAAGGCGTGCTGGGAGTTTGAACACACTTTGTGACAACATACAACATACCAAATCAACAAGGCTCTTATTTTCTTTCTGACAGGCTCAGTCAATTCGGGAAACGGGCAAATGGTTCTAGTGAAAAAGTTGACAAACATAATGAAGTGAAGAAATTAAGGGATTCACTTTGGAGCAAGAAAATCCTTACATTATACTGTCTCAATCTCAACTCTGAATTTAGGAACTTAGGACTGCCCAGTACGACCAAAACTAATAAAAGTGCACCGTGACAAAGGATTTTGTAAGACAAATATAATGATACTGTTTTCACATGATCAGTCTAGTCTACATAGCTTCACATTTAGTGCACAGTGACAAAATGTTGACTGCGCAGACCCAAGTAGTCAGGTAGACCTACATTCCAGAACGAGGAGAGCACAAAAAGCTGCAAAAGCCCATACCCGAGACAAAGGCAGAAAAATGTGGATTCTACTGTTTAATCCATGTGTTATAAATTGTGTGATAGAGTTTAACCCATTTAAAATTTTCTTCCACATTTTACCACAAAGTCATCGTGTTGTGTCAAGTTTTATTACCCTAATTAACAAGTTCCCACCAATTCTAACCGAATGAGCCCACTATCAGGTCGGCGTATTTGGTGATTGGGACGCAAACTCGGAAGCGGTAATCAGCTGGGTATGCCCGCCGTATGGTACGACCCGGACCGCTTCCCACACCTAACCTGGCAAGCAGCGCTGACTCGCCACCGGGCTGCTCCTCCTTGCCACCCTCTATCCATTTCTCGCCCACTTGACGAAACCACACGAGGGGTGCACACAAGTGAGCTGGGGAGGCGGGTCAAATTAAGCAGGGAGGCAGGTCGGATAATGTAAATAAGGAGAACATGCCCATCTGATGTATGCTTCTGAGAGTTGGCATGCCAGGCATTAGCCACGCCATTGGCACACACTTCCGAGGTGGGTCGGGTCAAGGCATTGCAGCATATGACTACTCCCCATCACGTGGTACACGGTAGAGGATAAGTTCTAGGAGCATGTTTGATTGGTATACTGAGGTTGCCACACCTTGCCGCTCCATAAGTTAGGTAAGTTTGACTAAGTTAGCCATCTGTTGGGTTTGCAACCAGGGTTGTAGAAAGATCCTTTTCATGCAATCTAGGCCTCACGTGTCATTGGCTTGGAAATGTGCGGCAAGATTGCCACCAAAGGCTTCGGGATCAAGGTCTCAATAGCCAAAGAAGACCCATGTTTGGTTTGCAGCCACACTTATGGCAAAATTATTTCCATGCAATCTAGGCCTCACGTGTCATTAGCATGTCCTACTTGAAGTCTTAAATATGAACAATAAAAAGATCAGTACACAGTTGACCATGTCACTGGTCGCTCTATATATGTCATAAAACCTTCTTTGGTAGTACAATTTACGCACAAACACTACAAATTGTGTCAAACTTTCTAAGAACGATGTGAGCCACAATTCGATTATAGAACAAAGTCCTGGAACTTTTATGCGTGGGCTGACCATTCGGCTTCAAGCATCCAAGTATAACAAGAAAGGAGTCAAGTATAGCAGAAGTAGCTCTCACCAACAACCATGAATTGGACGATTGGTGCAATGGCATGTCTGACATGAACGTGCGGTGCGGCGTAGATGATTCAAAGATGCGGATAACGGTGCCCCAAAGGTGTTGGGAGTTTCAAAGGACTATGTGCAACACATTTATTTATTTATTTTTGCGGGGAGACTATGTGCAACACATTGGCTCTAATTTCCTTCTGCGGTAGGCTCAGTCAGTCAAGAAGAAATGGGCAAATGGGCAACCAGTCTAGTGTGAAATCATGAAAGAACTCAGGAAATTAAGTGGCTCACTTTCTAGCAAGACAATTCAGTATGCCTCAGTGTCAACTGTGAAACTAGGAAATTAGCACTGCCCAGTAGTTGTTTATCTCGTTCCAAATGCGCGTTATCTTCTTTCTTTCTTTTTTTAAACAGACAAGTGCAGATGATCTGAAGTTGTAAACCAAATGGGAAGGACTCGAGCAAGATTGCCACGAGAACATGAAACAAATAGCATTGCTACAGAAGTTGTAGACGCCCGGACCTGACAGAACAAAGTGCTAACAGACATAGAAGCGGAATTTTATAGAGAGAAATGACCTGACAGTGAGTAAAGTGGTAACAGACGTAAAGGCAGAAAAAACTGAGAGAATGCCACTATTCTGTGATTGAAGGACCATGATAAAGAGATGGGAGGGTGAAGGTTTATGGCGAACCACAAAACTTGCTGGAATAGGTGAGATACGCAGATCATTTGGTTGTCCCGGATTTCAAATTCTCATGTAGATCGTACAAACTTCGAACTGAATAAAAGGGAATCATGACAATTTGAAGTGGTGTTAGCCTGTCTTTGTGGTTGATGAGACTTGGAACCATGGTTTACTAGCACAAACTAAACACTAGTGTCCATTATACAACTAGTTGGTCTAAAATTTACATGATTCCTCCATACAATAAGAAAAACAATCTATTATTTTCGATGCTGCTACCCTCGGCTGTATGACGACCCCTTGGATGCTACCGGTCTTCTCTTCTGTTGAGTCCTAAATGTCGACCCAGATTTTACGAATCTCCTGCCTGCGCTGTTGTTCCTAGGACGTTCTTCAAATGCATTTTCAGATTTTCCAAACCTTGGATTGTTTCTTGCATACTCTTCCCTGTTTCTAGCAACTTCTTCCCTCTTTTTCATCTTGCTGGAGCTAGGCCTATATAGAATAACCGAGCGGCCGATTTGGTCGACAGCAATGGATCCGGTTGACTCCTCAAGTTGTCGTATCACATCAGGTAGTTCTCCAGGGCAATTCCCATGAATTTTTAGCTGTTGTTGAATGGAACCATGGTGAACAACATAATAACCGAGGAATGAGACTGAAGAAAAAGGGACACTAAAACACAAAAAGGGATTAAGATGCACCAAACCATACAGTTCCATTGATACTGTTCCACATGCACACGAAATGGATAGAAGGAACATTTTTGTGCAAGCTATCCCAAGTATTAGACCCGGATACAAGGACACAGCTACCCAATTCCAGCATATGCATGGCTCCCAACTTGGCAAGGTTAGAATACAGAACTCTAGAGATATCCATAGTAAGCTAATTACTTCGAGGACAAACATGCAGATTGATTTATCAATCATATTGAATCCTAAAGGTTAGACTGCTTATTATAACACAAAGTTCCTGAAAGATAGGCTTGCGTTAAATTCGTCCTGTAAGGATGATTAGATGTTTTAATAAATAAGAAAGGAATTGTGTTGTCCTATATATGACTGGTAGGATTTATAATAGACTGAATCCTCTGTATGCAAACAAAATCAGTATTCAGTCAAACAGAATATAAGTTGGTTATTCACAAATTCACCCAGTCCAACCAACTAAAATAACAAAGTTAATAGTTAATGATAGTTGGCCACACCATTTCAACCTGCAATCTATTATTCATCTCAAAGACCTAAGACTGACAATAATCCTATATTTGGACTGGTCTACCTAGTTACCAAGAGTTGCCACCAGGGCATGCATGCTGGGCACAATCTTGAAGAGAATAATGAAACCATTTTCTGTTATAACGATGTTTCTTCTTTCCCACAAACTTGCCTTGGACTACCTCTCTTCTTCCTAGACTACCAGCATCTACCTTCTAACCTATCATTTTAAAATGCTACAAATACCTATCTGGTTGCGGAGCTAAAATCATTTCCAAAGGAGGAAGGCTGGTTCTACTTTCATCAGCACTTGACTCTCTTGCTATTTACTATATGTTGATTTTCTATCTCTGGGAGAAAGTGATCGAGGCTATTGACGTTATTAGACGTACCTTTTTCTGGGCTGCTGATGACACATGCACTGGTGCTAAATGTTTAATTGCCTGGAAAAATATTTGCAAACCTAAAACAAATTGGTGGTTTATGCATCAAAAATCTCCATATCCAAAATAATTGCCTTATGAATTTTTCCTACAAAATCCTTTCCGATGAGGTTCTTCCTTGAATCACTTGGTACCACTCCCAGCACCCAAACTCCATGACCGTCCCCCAGGCACAACCTTCCTTCCTCAATAAAATTATAAACACACAATTAACATCTCCTGCCTTTTTTTAAGGTCGCCGCAAACCCACCTGAACATTTTTTCATTTTCATTAGCCGATCATGCGGCGAAACATCAGCAATACAAGGGTTCGCAAGCCCATGCAGAGGAAGGCAGGGTTTGACCGTACAGGCAGAAATCTACAGAAAAGCAGTGAAGTTTTGAACCCAGGATTCAAGGATCGATTTGCAGATGGGACGCGAGCATCTCCAGCGCCACAACTTGACATCCACAGTGACGTTGCGAGCAACCGCAGCAGGGGGCATGCGCTGGTCATGAAATACCTTGGCATTCTGGCTATTCCAGAACATCTCCTTTGTCATCACAAACTGCGGCTCCACTACATTCTTTTGGCATGACACCTGGATACTACACCAACCAATCGACGACGCCTTCCCGAACCTATACACCCACTCCTTACTTATGCACTGACTTTCTGGTCTCCGTGATCTTGAAACTCGGATTACGATCTAAACTGCGGAGTCACCTTACCTTGGTGGTGTCAAACGAGCTAGAAGTTTTGTTGCTTCTGATGCAGGATTTCAAGTTCAACGAAGAGCCAGATCAACACTTTCTCAACCACGGCCATGGCAGTTCTCAAAAAAAAAAAAAAACACGGCCATGGCTTCTCCTCCAATAATGCATAAGACCTAATCTTGCATGAGGACAGCGAGGTTGACTATGCCGATCTCATTTAGCACAGCAGGGCTCCTAATAAGGTGAAAATCTTCGGATGGCTCCTATTCTACGGCTGTCTAAACACCAAGGAAAACATGTTCCGCAAAAAAATCTCCCCCAACAGCTGCTGCTCACGGTGCGGCCACTACTCCAAAGACTCCTCTCACCTCTTCATCGACCGTCCAAAGTCCATGCAGATTTGGGAACAGCTGGGGATCGCTCCAGGACCTTCAAACCAGGACATCTGGAATGCTGGGCCACCCAGATGGCTGCATCTGGCCAGAGGTGCTCCTCTCCATTCTATGGAAGATTTGGGACTAAAGGAGTGCATAGGAACATAGATGGTTATAGCTGACTTTGTTTTATGGACTCATTGGTTCTAGCTGATATGAACCTGGACGTCTAGCTGCTGTCGCGGGTGTGCTACTACAAGGACTGTATTGATCTCCTTGGTGATTTTGGGAAAGTCATCTTTGAGCATTGTCCGTGAGGAGCCAATGTAGTGGCTCATGAGCTAGCTAGGTTTGTGTCGACTCATCCGCCAGATGTGTAGCTGGAGAATCCCCCTAGTTTTACTGTGCCTTTCCTCATGGATAATGTAACTTGGTTTATGATTGATAAAGCTGCCATGATGGAGTTCCCTCAAAAAACGAGAGGCGGTACGAGAACTATCCAATAGAGAGGAGTTGGTTTTAATGATCGCTGCTGCCCTTCATTCCTTTCCTTGTGAATTCAACATGAACATAAAGCGAAGGCAGTTCTGGCACACATTCAATCCGAAAACAAGGTTATGAACTGGACTAAGGACATTGGTTGCTATGCACCTGATAACGAACGAAACACTATTATGAGTCTATGACATTAATCCCCATTTACCGGCGAATGCATTAGTACTAGCATGCTAGTTGCTTGACATACTGAAATCACAATTTACTAGTAGCAGGCAACACTAATCGTAAAGGAGAGAGGGGAGAGGGGAGGCACCTTGAGGAGCTCGTTGGACTCGAGGTTGTCTGTGAAGGCGGTGACGAGGTTGGGCGTGACGCCGCCCTTCCCCACCTGCTGCGACTTGAGCTTCTTGCCGAGGCCGTGCGCGTACGAGGCGAGCTCCTTCCGCTCCTTCACGTCGAGCTTCGGTCGCGGCAGCCGCGGGTGCACGAAGGAAGGAGGCGCCTCCTCCTGCTGCTCCTCCGTCGCTTCGAACTCCTCTTCATCCGCCGCGACCACCGCCTCGGACACGGCCGCTACGGCGAGGCCGTGGCCGCTGGTGAGGAGGGAGCAGAGAGGGCGGTGGGGGGCGGAGAGGCGGAGGCGAGTGGACGGGACGGGACGGGAAGGGAGCGACCGGAGGTGGGAGGAGAGGCGGGCGAGAGGGAGGCGGAGGAGGGCGACCGCGGCCGCAACGCTCGTCATGGTGAACTCGGGAGGGGATAAGCAGGCGGGTGACTGCCAAGCCGCAACAGCAGAGGCAGAGAGCGAGAGGGAGGAGATAAGCAATTCGTCAGAACTCCTGGCTCGGGCCCCACCTGCCATAGTCTGATAGAAGTTCGGTGCCGTTCAAACGAGAACACTACACTCATTTCCCGCTGTTTGTTGTCAACAGGTTAACAGTTCTAGGTTGCCATACAAACACTACGATCTGAGAAACACAGGGAATTTCTAGAGAATTTCATATGGAACTGTTAGATCGGAACTGTTAGATTCCCGTTGGATTCAGTTATTTGTCTACAAAAAAGCGGGATGAAAGCATATTTCGATAATTTCCATTGGATTTGAAAAAGAATCTCCAGATCGACAATGGTCTGGATTTTCTGATTGTTTATAAAAAAAGCCTTTGGTGCTCTGAAACATTGATGGATTCCTCCTTTGACATATATATATATACTTTGGGTCCCCGCACAAAAAATTCTCGAAAAAATGGTCAAGTCAGTGACATATTTGAGGGGAGGATGAAGATGAACAACAGTGCACAGAGCTACCAACAAGCCATCCGACAGGGACATGTCTCGACAAAAAGAACATATATAGAACCAAAGGAATTTCCACGAGCTCTTCACTGATCAACGTCTTTGGAGACGATAGAACATCATAATGCACATTGTACAACGCCAGGGACATGTATGGCTCAATGAACTTCTAGAAGACCTGGGCGACTTTGCTCGCCAGTACACGGTCCCGTTTTTCGATGAACTCAGAAGGGAACCAGCCAGCTTTCCCCCTGCACTCACCTTCAGCCCACCCATTGTTTGACACCTGATTAAGGAGGTTATCAGCACAAGCTTAGAATAGTTGAATTTGACTGCAACAAGGACGAGGCACTAAGAAAATTCAGCAAAGTGACAAGCATTCAAGCTGAGTTGCTGCTGCCAGCAAAGAGCCTGGTAGCAGAGTGGAACAACTATGTAGTACAGAGAAGGAAGTACCTTCCGGACAACTATGTAGTCGCCAGTTGACAGGTTGAGCTCAGTTTCACTCTCAGCTCGGTATGACTGGATTGCCTGACGAAAAGATGGCCATGTATAGCAATTAAAAAGAAAATCCCAACAGATAAAACAAATTAGTAAGTACTCCCTCCGTAAACTAATATAAGAGCGTTTAGAATACTAAAGTAGTAATCTAAACGCTCTTATATTAGTTTACAGAGGGAGTAGTAGGCTAGTTGCATTACGATGAAAGTAATAATTGGTTACCTCAGCCAGGAAGTGCTCCACTGTCTCCACCAATTCTGCAACTGTTGGAGTCCTCATGAATATACCGTTAACTTCTTCATATGCGGGTGGCGGTGGCATAGAATTCTCAATGACTGGAGGAGGTGCTCCTTCAATTCTTTGTCGCTCAGATACCATCTGCAAAATAAATAGTTATGAATCATGATAACAAAACAAATATCTTTCTTGACGATATACAAGTTTGTCTGTTCTGTAAGTGTGATAATAATGCCTATACAATGAATCAGTACCTCTCTTTCAAGTTGATCCAGAATCTGTAGGACCCTTTGGTGGTAACTTCTCTCAGATTCAACCTTCAGTCAAGCCATCAAGTGTCATTTGAAGCAATAGTAGAGCTTAAGGCAAACGAGAAAATGATCAAGTGATTCAACTAAACAAAGATTAAATATACCATCGCAATAAGTCGTTGTAATGTCAGCCTTTGTTGTTGGGCTTCAACAGCAGTCATTGCTGCAACAGCTTCTTTGCCTAGAGTCCCCATATTTGATTTTAACTCTTGCAGCTTCGACTCAGCAGCCTCTAACCTTGAAATCATATCACCATTTCCAGATGTCTCTCTTAATTTCATTTGGCGCTTTGAAACTTCAATGGCCTGCAGAACCCATGGATACCTCGCTAAGTCTCTTGTAGCAACAAGAAAAAGAAAGTGGTATAACATGACAGAGTGATGTTCAAATGAATAGTGGGAAGAAACTAATAGGAAGCGTAGATGGCCAAGAAACAGTTCAAAAGTCCATTTATGGGGAAGTGATGTACTGATGTGTATTTTCATTTACACGGCATCTTCGCATGGCAAATCAAATAAATAAAAATTATGTGCGAGAACAATTGCAACTCCCTGCACAAACGCTCAATTAAGTCAAACATCTCACCTATTTCGTCTGCTCCCTATGTACCCAAGAAATGCAAATCAACTGGAAGTAAACTGGTCTACTTTTAGATGTCAGATTTTAGCACAAAATAAACAGAACATGATATGCTGATCTGTTTAAATGGCTGAATGACTTCTATTATTGCTATACATGAAACATAAAAACAGTGACTTGCATGGGGCAGTGCTCCACATTGTTTTCCTCATAAAACAACTGTGGACTTAGTGAAATAGATATGCCATTTTTTCAGCAAAGAAAAATTTCAAATCATCTGACATTATGTTAGAGATATTACTGGTTTACAAGGTACATCTTCTGAGTAATACCATAATTTCTCTATGCCATATTATTGTATATATTTCAAATTGTCAACAGTAACTTGGAAATGAATGTTTCTAGAGCCATTGGAGACAAGAGATAAATGTAAGCATATCGGAATATGATATTTCATAGTGAAGTAACCTGTGCTTCAGCTTCTTGACGCATTCTGTCATATCTTTGGGCAAGGTGACGAGCATCTTCCAAAGGAGCTCCCATCACCATGGCTCTCAGTGGCTCTGCTACCTGAAAATATTGACCATTAGTCACAAATATGCAGGTTGGGTAATATAAACAAACAAGGTTGGAAGGATGTTATGAGTAGTAAAATTCATAGCAGAATAAGGTAGTTATTTCTTATTAGCCTGCACATGGTAATGGATAATTAAGTCTTAATAACAGTTTTTACAGATGTGAGATTTTCCACGAACAAAGAAAAGCATCAAGACATAATATCACCAACAGAGAACACAGGTCAAAAAGAAAACTATAGTCCCACTCTATTTTCCCACTTTTCTATCTTCTATTTAGCATTTTCCTATTTTAGAAGGAAAAATAAGATGTTGGGAGGAAGGTTCTGAAACTAACAGCTCCACTCGAGGTCTATATTCGGTGGAAACCTCAGTTTCATAAACAACAGAAAAGCTAGGTGGACACCATTTAGGAATTAGGACAGACCCAGTGCTATAAGCTCCCACACCAGGTGGGGTCTGGAGAACGATTATACAAGGCAAGCCTTATTGTTCCAAATATGGGCCAGTTAATCAGCATCTCAGTCAGTTAATCGCTACTCGGTGTGTCGCCGAATAGCCAATTGACTGATTTATCGGCCGATTAACTGGAAAATTCGCCCATTTATCCCTACTCGGCACCTGACCGACATAGTACCAGTTACCGATATCCTGAACATTGAGCCTTACACCTGCACAGTGCAATGAAGAGAGGTTGGTTCAAACCCAGGACCTCTTGGCACAAATGGGGAGTACTTCACCACTGCGCCAGCCGCCAGGCCACTGACAAATTATACTAGCATATATTTCTTAATTACTACCCTATCAATACAGTACGTAACGGAAAAAAAGTGAAGATGACAGTGTTTTTGTTCCCACACAACTTAAAATAACCACTGAAATGATGACAAGTGGTGACGAAAATCAGATCATCAGCCGGCTGGCAATTGCCACTAGTCGTGTCTACTGAAATAAAAATAGAACCAACATGTAACGCATAGAAAACGAACTTTACATTGTACGTACATAATTCCCCTATGTTTTTATAGGTTATTACTGGGCTGAAACCAAAAAGGGACAATACCTGGGTGCCAAACGCTTTCAGTAGGTTTGCCCGTTCCTTCTCCATCAGGGATCGCGCCTTCGCAAAACTCAACGCTGCCCTCGACAATGTACTCCCACTGGTACAGGTATTCTCAACACCATACTTCTTGCCATCCTCACATAACTTATTGCCTGTGAAACCATAACACGGATTACGCGCCAAATTCAGAATAGGCTATGCATTGCAGCAAGCCAGCAACAACAGTACCTAATTCGACTTGCTTCGAGCCTGTGACGATATAGCCCTCGACCCCACGAACTATATCCCTTTGGAAGTGCTGCAATGTAAGTGGAAAAATGACCAAACTGTAAGCAAAAAATAGGAGGGGCGAAGCATTACCAACTGGGAGGAAACAGTTGTTGTTGGTCTTACCTTGGCGGCGCGCGTGGAGATGTAGAGCTTCTCGAGCTTCGAGTGCTGCTGCGCCTCGCCCTCGTCCGCGAACACGCTGTCCGCGTACCCGCCCCCGAACTGCTTCAGCACGGCCTGCGACAGACACGGGAGCGGCCGTTCAGGACCTAGCGGCAGAAGACGAGATCTCGAGGGGGTCCTCGTGCGACATCCGAAGGGGCAAACGGACACGAATCCTGAGCGGGCGGTGCCGCGGTGCTCACCTGCTGCTGCCGGGCGACCTGCTCTCGGAGCTTGGATGCCTGCTTCCGGATGGCCTCCATTGGCCTCCGCCGCCGCTGGTGCCCCCCTGTACGACGAGGAGGTCGTTGCCGAGATCGGAAGAGGCGTATGGTGTGTAGGAATGGAGACGGAAGGGGAACCGGTCGGTGGAATGGGAGGGGAGATCTGAATCGGAGGAAGGGGGTGAGGCTTCCGCTGCTCCTGTCCGGCCTGCTCCGCTACCCTTTCTCTTTCCCCCCTTTTTTCGTTCTCCTCGTCGTTGGTTCGTGGTGATTACTGAACGCAACGGTGAGAATTTTTTTTTTTAGTGGTTAGTGAACGGTGAGATGACCGAACGGGGGACAAGTAGCTTGGTTTCTCAACTGTAGCTCGTGGAGTGAGGGGCTGTATTTATGTTTTTTTAGGGTATTTATGTTATTTTTATTATTATTATATATTATTGATTATTGAACTAGGGATTTCTTCTCATAACAGCAGGTTTAAACAGGTTTAAAAAATGAGATAATTCAGGACTTGCCTTTGAAGGCTTATTTTTACTGAAGAAATATAAGAGCAACTACAACGAGCCGACCTAAAAGGACGGTGCTTTTGTCCGTTTGGGTCGGCCGCCCGCTCGGCGTCCGCCCTCTTTTGATTTGGGTCGGCGGTCGGTAGTGCGCCAACGCCAGTGACTCATTTCATGTCCGCGCCCAGATTTTAAAAAGGTCTGCAGCCATAGATCAAAGTTCATGTCGGCACCATGCCAGCGGCGGCATACAGTGTTAGCTTCAAAAAAACACCACACAGTTCGTGTTGGCGCACTTGCCAGCGGACGGCACACATGCCAGTGCACAAAAAGGAGCGGGAGTTCGACCACGCCATCGCGGCCATGGTCGTGCCAGCACACTTGCCGGCATACAAAAAAGGACGGCGCTCGCCGCCATAGATCACTCATCGTCGAACTTGAGCATGTCGGCCTGTATCTTCTCGAACCACGGCCTCTTCCTCGGTGACAGGTGTTGAGGTCCACCTTCATGATCTCCACGCCCGTCATCATGCTAGCGAGAGCCACTTCTTTCGCCTTGGTCTTGGCATTTGCGGCCTCGATTTGTAGCATCTTGGCTTACTTCTCCGCCTCCTCCTTTGGATCTCCATGAACATTCATTTGCTCTTCCTTGTCTTGCCGGCGCTTATCCCCCTTGAGTTCTTCTTGGTCATCATGCCCTCCACGGGAACAATCAAGGCGTTGGACGCCGCATCTCGCTGTCCTACTTCTTGGAGTTGGTCTTCCCCTGCGGTTGTGGCTTCTCGCCCTCCCCAGCCTCCTCCACGGCTTTCTTTTCCCCACGCACCATGAGGGCAGCATATTGCGCCTTGAACTTCTCCTCGTCTTTGATGACCCTCCGACAATGGAAGAGGTTGAAGGACTTGCCATCGTGTTGGACCTTGAATGCCTCCAAAGCTTGGAATGCCTACAAATGAAATGCATGCAAGCATATTGGCAAATTGATATGAAAATGGACTTGCAAGCATAAACGTAAGAGGGGCGCGTGCATGCATATCATGTCTTGCATGCCGATGCCGCTCACGGGGTGTGACTTGATGCTCTCATAAGTGGCACAAAACTTATTGCACTCTTGTTGGATCACCTTCCATCGCTTCGAAATGGACAACCACCAGCGCGTGCTTTGGATTTGGTACGGCGGAAACTTCTTGCGTTCGTGGAACTCACGATGGACACGAGTCCAAAAGGTTGATGCCTTTTGTTCGGCGCCGACCTTGGGGTCTTGCCCAATGCCCCTCCAACACTCGCAAAGGAGTTTGTCCTCGGCCGCAGTGTATGCCTTTGTCCGCCTGCTCTTGCACTTCGGCTTCACCCCAGCGGCTTGGCTGGCGAGCTCGTCCTCGAACAAAGGCTCCCCTTTGATGTTCAACTCGCCCCTTCCTCAAGGCCATAGTCCTCCGGAACTCGTGGTCGAGCGGGGAGCCGTCCAGGTCCAGGCCGACCTGATCTTGCATGAAGGCGTCCTGCATGCCAGCTTGATCATAGGTCGACGGCGTGAACAACCCTCGGTCGTCCTGGCTTTGTGTCTCCTATGGATCGTAGCCAGCCGCGGCGATACCGCCAGCGACCGCCGTACCACCTTCGAAGATGATGCTCTCCATGAAACGGTCGGTCGTCTTTTCTTTGCCAGCCGCCAGCATTCTGTCAAACAGGTTGCAGGCGCCGGGGAGCATGTCGGCTGGCATCTGCCGGGCGCGTTTCCTCGCCCCGCCGTATGACGAGGTACTGGCTACTGATGTGGCGTTGAGGTCGGTGGGTGCGGGCGTGGGCGTGGAAGGCGCCACCACGCTCACCTCACCTCTGGCAAGCATTCCCCGAAGAATCGGGAGGCTTGCAGGTAGACGCGAAAGCCGAGGATCGGATGCGTCACCGACGCGCGCGGCGACTTCGGCAGCACCATCCGAGGAAACGCGGACGAGCCGGTGTTGGCCGCGGCCATGGCGGCGTTGACGAGCCCGTGCTGGCCAGGGTTTAGCCCTAGGTAGGCTAGCGCCTCCCTCGTTGCCGCGGTGACGCGGCTGGCGGCGGCCGCTACTTCGTCCCTCGCGTCCGCCGTGTGCCTCCGTCCCTTCCTCTTCGCCGACTCTGCGGCCCGCTCCCTGAGCGTCAGCTGCTTCTTCTTCTTGGGTGCGGTGGCAGTCTTGCGGGGGGCGTGTGGCTTGCCTTTGTCGGAGGGGGCGGCCGTGATGCCAGACGAGAAGAGGCCGGCGGCGGCATCGAGGTCGTCGTGCATGGCGAACAGCCGGGAGCGCGCGCGGGCGGGAGGGTTTTGGGGAAAGTGGAGGGAAATGGTGGAGGCTTTGCCACGGACCGGTGTCTCGTGTCCGCGCCAACGTAAATCAGGCTCAAAATTGGGTCGTGAATGGGTCGGCGGGCGAACAAAAGCGGATGCGCGTCCGTTTGGGTCAGCGCACTGGGCCGACTTTTCTATCTATGCCAACCCTAACAGACGCGCGTGGATGAAATGGGTCGCCGCGTTGGAGTTGCTCTAAGCACCGCACGCCAACCAAGGCTTGAAGTAGACTAGTGGTTGGGATGCTGAAAGGATTGAGATGGACCTAGAGGGGGGTGAATAGGTACAATTATAAATTTTAATTATTACTTAGCAATTTTAGGCAATAATGTGGAATATGAAGGTGAGCCTAACAATTGTAAGTGTAGTATTAAGTGCTAAGCAAGTAACACAAGTATGTAAGTAAGCAAGCACAAAATGATATAAGTAAGTGCTAAGAGACAAGTAACCACAAGTAGAGAGTTAGGGTTTGGAATAACCGCAACTCCGGGAGACGAGGATGTATGCCGATGTTCACTTCCTTGGAAGGAAGCTACGTCACCGTTAGAGAGGTGGATGTCACCACGAAGGCACACCAACGCCACGAAGGCTCACCCTATTCTCCCTTTGAGACAATGATACGTCTCCAACGTATCTATAATTTTTTATTGTTTCATGCTATTATATTATCCATCTTGGATGTTTATGGGCTTTATTATGCACTTTATATTACTTTTGGAACTAACCTATTGACCCAGAGCCCAGTGCCAGTTCCTGTTTTTTCCCTTGTTTCAGTGTTTCGCAGAAAAGAAATATCAAACGGAGTCCAAACGGAATGAAACCTTCGGAAAAGTTATTTTTGGAAAGAAAGCAATACGGGAGACTTGGAGTGCACGTCAGGGGATCAACGAGGAGGGCACGAGGCAGGGGGGCGCGCCCTCCACCCTCGTGGGCCCCTTGTGGCTCCCCTGACGTATTTCTTCCTCCTATAGATACCAATATACCCTAAAACCATCGAGGAGCAGAATAGATCGGGATTTCCGCCACCGCAAGCCTCTGTAGCCACCAAAAACCAATCGGGACCCTGTTCCGGCACCCTACCGGAGGGGGGGAACCCTCACCGGTGGCCATCTTCATCATCCCGGCGCTCTCCATGACGAGGAGGGAGTAGTTCACCCTCGGGGCTGAGGGTATGTACCAGTAGCTATGTGTTTGATATCTCTCTCTCTCTCTCTCTCGTGTTCTTGATTTGGCACGATCTTGATGTATCACAAGCTTTGCTATTATAGTTGGATCTTATGTTGCTTCTCCCCCTCTACTCTCTTATAATGGATTGAGTTTTCCCTTTGCAGTTATCTTATCGGATTGAGTCTTTAATGATTTGAGAACACTTGATGTATGTCTTGCCGTGTGTATCTGTGGTGACAATGGGATATCACGTGATTCACTTGATGTATGTCTTGGTGATCAACTTGCGGGTTCTGCCCATGAACCTATGCATAGGGGTTGGCACACGTTTTCGTCTTGACTCTCCGGTAGAAACTTTGGGGCGCTCTTTGAAGTTCTTTGTGTTGGTTGAATAGATGAATCTGAGATTGTGTGATGCATATCGTATAAACATACCCACTGATACTTGAGGTGACATTGGAGTATCTAGGTGACATTAGGGTTTTGGTTGATTTGTGTCTTAAGGTGTTATTCTAGTACGAACTCTAGGGCTGTTTGTGACACTTATAGGAATAGCCCAATGGATTGATTGGAAAGAATAACTTTGAGGTGGTTTCGTACCCTATCATAATCTCTTCGTTTGTTCTCCGCTATTAGTGTCTTTGGAGTGACTCTTTGTTGCATGTTGAGGGATAGTTATATGATCCAATTATGTTATTATTGTTGAGAGAACTTGCACTAGTGAAAGTATGAACCCTAGGCCTTGTTTCCTAGCATTGCAATACCGTTTACGCTCACTTTTACCCCTTGTTACCTTGCTGTTTTTATATTTTCAGATTACAAAAACCTATATCTACCATCCATATTGCACTTGTATCACCATCTCTTCGCCGAACTAGTGCACCTATACAATTTACCATTGTATTGGGTGTGTTGGGGACACAAGAGACTCTTTGTTATTTGGTTGTAGGGTTGGTTGAGAGAGACAATCTTCATCCTACACCTCCCACGGATTGATAAACCTTAGGTCATCCACTTGAGGGAAATTTGCTACTGTCCTACAAACCTCTGCACTTGGAGGCCCAACAACGTCTACAAGAAGAAGGTTGCGTAGTAGACATCAGACAACACCACGGAGGCGTTTCTCAACCACTAGTGGTAGACCTTGGGGTGGTCTCCAAACCCTCACAAACTTTTCCGGGGGTAATCACAAAGGTCGATTCCTCTCCGAAAGACTCCTACCGCCTAGGAGTCTCCAACCTCCAAGAGTAACAAGAACGATGGGGAAAATCTCAAGACTTGCTCAAATCACCAATTCTTTTGGTGCCAAGAAGGAAAAGGAGTGGATCTATCACTTGATCGGACATCTTCTGTCAAATGCTCTCAAATCCCTTGGGGATCTAAGATTTGGTGTGGAGGAGTGAGAGAGAGTGAAATGTGTTCTACGGTTTGTTCAAAGTGAGTGGTCAGCCCTCTCCCGTGGGGAAGAAGGGCTATATATAGTGTGAGAACAAATATGGCCGTTGTAGTGTAAGTGAATGGGCAGGCCGGACATCCGGGCAAGGGGCCGGACATCCGGCCTGGCAAGGTGAGAGGAACAAAGCAGAAACAGACCAGAAAAATAGAGGGGCCGGACATCCGGGGGCCAAGCCCGGACATCCCGCATATCAGGAAGGCCCGGACATCCGGCGCAATCACTCCAAAGTTACAGAACCTCAACTATTCCATGAGTAGTAGAGGCCAGACATCCGGGATAGGGCCCGGACATCCGGCGTATCAGGAAGGCCTAGACATCCGGCGTGGAACTAGAAACCTTCTGGTTATGAAGACGGCTAAGCCCGGAAATCCAAGGCATGAGCCGGATATCCGGGGACCAGCCCGGACATCCGGCACTCCCAGGGGCAGACAAATCAGAGAGTAGTGATAGATCAAATGGGTTATGCAAAGGAGATATCATGGCAAGAGCAAGTCTTTTACTAACCCAATCGATCCCTCTTAATAGTGCGGGATCCTATACTCAAGGAAACAAAATATAAAATCATTTTAATACTTCATCCTTGAGTGAAACCACTTCGTATGCTCTTGATCCACACATTTTGATGAACCGGGGACCAACACCTGAGATTTAACTTGACAGCCATTGTTAGTCCCCTACATGTATATTGTCATCAACATCAAAACATGATGTAAGGGCATGATTGCTCTTTCAGATGCGCCCTGAGCGCACCTCTTGTGGCGGGATTGTGTGCTCTAATCTTGCTACACACAACAGGGCAGCTAGTTGGGTTCCTGATCTAAGCTTGGTTTTGCATGGTGATGTTGGGCTTCTTCAAACTTCCCAATATTCGATGGCTCGATTACGGTGGCCGGTTGGGTCTTGATCTTTAGAAATGACCAACAGTCCTTGATCTCAAGTTACCAAGGCAGAAATAGACAAAACATGAATTTAGAATTGACTTCTAACATTCATATAGGAGACATTCATTGCAGTCACAACATGAATTTAGAAATGATAGACATAATTATAAGCCCAAAGATCATTACAGAGGGTTTTTAGTGGTAATCATAGCAAGCAAATTATCCTCAAAATCCTTCATTCCAGGTTATCTATTGATCACATAAGAAACAACATTGACATGTGTTGCTTCTCGGCTTTATGTTTTCACCTCACATTGATTGGTGCTTGCCACTATACTTTCTCTATCACAATCATCATCATGTTCGTGTATTTTAGAATCTCTGGTGTGTAGATCATGTAATCACTGCAAGAAAAGATAGGTAATTGTAATATCTACAATTAACAATATGTTTTGGCCATATGGGAAAAGTTTCTGTAAAAGGATAAGAGAAAGCTTTTGTGACAAGTGATATTTCACCTTTACAGTTGATGCAAAACAATGACGGTTGAGCATAATATTTCTTTGGATCCTCATCTCTAAACCTATTGGAAAAGTGTTGCATCACCATATATTAAGATCAAGGGCTTTTGGATTAAAGGAAAATGCAGGAAGTGTTTTTTTAAAATGTGAGTTTTAAAATGCAAGAGGTATTTATCCAAATTGTTGAGGACATAAGCATCAGTTTACTCCGACCACTTTGGGTCTATTGTATGCAGCCTTTCCCTACATTTCTGCAAGATGTTGTTTACAGGACTTGAACCCGTGACCTCATGGTCACAAGGCAGCAGCTTTACCACTGCGCCAAGGCTCCCCTTTAAATGCAGAATGGAAAGCACCACAAAATTCACTTATTAGAAACATGTTTTTTCGGGCTGTCCGCTTCACTTATTGTGAGCAACATAACAATTCTTAGGAAGGAAATCCATGGAGAAATCAAAATGATAAGATAAAAATAGAAAATTCTTGTGGGCAACATAACTATTCTTTAGTCATTGATACGGTAACTAATTACAAAACAAAATAACATTATCTTTTCATTTAAGGAGGACTTTACAAATGTAGCAATAATATGTATTTTGTATCTTATCAAAGTGTACAAAGGGGAAGAAGGCAAAAACAAATAAGCATTCACATTGCAATGATACAAATGGGCTGACACTTGTTCTTTAGTTTTTACAATCTTGAGCTAAGACATCTTTAGATATCCAAATACACAGTACATGTTCATCCATAGCTCCTCCGGTCTAGACATGTCCAAGGTTAAGAACCAAACAAGAAAACTAATCTACTTGATTGCTTTTACATGGTCTGCTAGCATGGTTCGAGGAACCGAAACTTGTAATGAAGTAATGAATCAAATAGAAATAAACCTCAGCAATCCCTTCCTAGTTTCAAACCTTGTCCTTTCACCATCCACACCAATAAAATAAAAGATGAATACAGGATACTTACTATGTTCTCGTGGTAAACACCAATAACAACACCCTTAATGGATTCGACAAAGGACCAAGGATATTGAAAACTGTCTTTACTTTCAGCTTCTTCCCCACATGTCTGACAATTTTCACTGCCAGATGGTAATTTGCAGACATCATGAATCCAATACCCACCTCATTGGCACCATGTTTAATACCCTATCAACAGAAAAGGGAATACCAAAAATTAATCCACCAGGTTTTCTTAAGATGAACACAGCAGTGAACCCTGCAAAAAAAGAACACAACTGTGAAATATAATATGTGACGGTTGGAAGTCCAAGGACAGCTAGTCTCTTTGTGCATGACTGAAAGAAAAAGGAAATATAAGCAAATAACTGTGTTGGTCGACACTGCAACTATACAATGCACAAAGCTACCAGATCTGGAATAAATATTACAAAAGAAGGTTGTGACCAACAATACACTCCATTAGTAAGGATACATGTAGTGGCGGAGCTTCAGTCAGTTTGCTGGGCGGGCCAGACTAAGAAAATACATCCAACACTTGTTCTTGAGGCCCAGTTTTTATGTCATTCTTCCCTATTTTCTACTGGGTTGGGCGGGCCAAGGCCCAAATGTTGAACAATCCTTGGAAAATTTCTAAAGACACCCATGGACAGATGGACCTGCTAGTCTACTCAGCCGGAGTAGCTTGCTTGATTTGGCATGGAACTAAATGCCCCTCATGCCACAACAAGTGGAATTTCGTGTGTAGGGGTGAAATCCGTAGATCTACGAACAAACGCCAAAAGCGAAGGCAACTCTCACTGAGAGATCTATTGAGTTTGGGAAACATAAGCTATTTCCTGTGTAGTGATCTCTGTTCATGGAGATCACAAGGCCACTGATACCCTATGTGGTACGGTGGGATAGAAAATTGGGCATGTGGGCTTCCCAAAGCAGCAAGGCAGCGTAATCAATCGGGGCATGGTGGTAGAGCATCCTCAACACGATGTGGGGAGCCGTCGTGTACTGCTCCAGCTCCATTGCACCCACCACTACCATCGGCGGCGACGACAATCTTGTGCGCTTCTAGCTTGGTTATGCAAATTGTGCATTGAAACAACATGGCAAAGTGAAGTTATAGACTTATAGTTGAGCAAACAAGAATCAACCTGTATCTAAAGCAATTTAACACCCTCAAGGCGTGAATAGGACACTTCTCTTTGATTAAAGCAATTTAACAAGACAAGAATCAACCTGTATCTAAGGCATCAATTCATATGAACACATATGTTAAGAGAAGTTTTTACATATTTGTTCATCGATAGATGCAGTATAAAGGTATTCCTGGTTTAGATGAAATGCCTAACACTTGTGCTAACTTTGATCCCCATACTCGTAGCTATAAGCTAGAAACAGCCTAATAAATTACATCCTGGATATGGGAACAGAACTAAATACACTTTCATGTGAAAAAAAAATCACGTAACATTAGAACAGCCCGGTCACATTGGTTGCACCTTATCACGGGATTAACCTACACACGAAAGTAGGGATCTCAAAGTCAAAGGCATGTAAAATCTTTCAAGCGAGTTCAGGTTGATTGTTTATCGAAGCTCGTTTCTTACACTTCCATAAATGGTATACCACACTGTCATTTCATAGTCATCCTAGTGATTTGATTTTTTTACCAAGAAAGTTTTGCAATACACAACAGAACCGGCAAAGCATAGCGAAATATCTTAGAAGTGAATTTCCAGCTCCCATACTCCAATGATCTACTGTTTTCTATTACCCAGATGACCACATTTTTTCCTTACTTTTTTTGGAGTTAATTGAACAGGGGTAAAATAGTTCCACAAGTGAAGAGAGGAAGAAGCCATAAATAACTAGAATAAAAGATAACAAAATAATAGCACGTATAGGATACAAATAGACATGTCAACCTGCATATATAATAAACAACAATAGAACTCCTTTCAGAAACACAATTATTAGCAGCCAACAGATACAAAATGTTTTTAGAAATAGGGAAATTTTGATTTCATAACCTAATTGTGTTCTTTTCGAGACACAAAATATGAAGCATAACCTAATGAAGTGGCATTGAAACTTTCATCTAGCTAAAAGCAGAGAATATACCATTTGACATGGAGCATGCTATTTGTGCTAGTTTGCATTCTCTCAACATCCTTTTTGATCTTAAATTACTCCTGAAAATAACCCAAAAAAACATCCAAGAAAATTTTGAATGATTGAGGTGTAGAGAAATCAGAAGCAGCATGGGTGTTCAAGTTCAGTACTGTACCAAATGGCATCATCGCCCACCAAATCCAGCAAGAAGTTCAGTGCGGATGCACCAAATGAAGGAAATATGCCCTAGAGGCAATAATAAAGTTGTTATTTATATTTCCTTATATCATGATAAATATCTATTATTCATGCTAGAATTGTATTAACCGAAAACTTGATACATGTGTGGATACATAGACAAAACACAATGTCCCTAGTATGCCTCTACTAGACTAGCTCGTTAATCAAAGATGGTTAAAGTTCCCTAACCACAGACATGTGTTGTCATTTGATAAACGGGATCACATCATTAGGAGAATGATGTGATGGACAAGACCCATCCGTTAGCTTAGCATAATGATCGTTAAGTTTGATTGTTATTGCTTTCTTCATGACTTATACATATTCCTTTGACTATGAGATTATGCAACTCCCGGATACCGGAGGAATACCTTGTGTGTTATCAAACGTCACAATGTAACTGGGTGATTATAAAGATGCTCTACAGGTATCTCCAAGGTGTTTGTTGGGTTGGCATAGATGAAGATTAGGATTTGTCACTCCGAGTATCGGAGAGGTATCTCTGGGCCCTCTCGGTAATGCACATCATAATAAGCCTTGCAAGCATGTGACTAATGAGTTAGTTGCGGGATGATGCATTACAGAACGAGTAAAGAGACTTGCCGGTAACGAGATTGAACTAGGTATGAAGATACTGACGATCGAATCTCGGGCAAGTAACATACCGATGACACACTAATGCAGGATGCTGCTAACGCGACACTACGATCAGGAACCCTTCGACGAAACTGTGTGTGATGCCATAATCGCAATGGTGGTGTAAAAAACCCGTCAAAAAAGGTGCAAAACGTTTGCGATGACGGATGCATCAAACACGGTTCAGATTTCAGTTGCGTGTGCGAAGCAGGGCATACGGTTGATCCATACGAACTGTCTGCGATTAGACAGAACAACATAAACGGGCAGCCATATTAATGCGTGTGCGATATACGGCATACGGTTCGCTCGATGAACGGTTTGCTATTAGGGAAAGCAATAGAAACGGTCAGCCATATCAAGGTGTGTGTGATATACGGCATACAGTTCAGTCGAATGAACTGTTTTCGATTAGGGAAGAGATCATAAACGGTTCAACTTACGGTTCAGTCAAATGCACACGAACGTGTGTGATCGTGCGCCGGCCCCAAACACTGGCAACACAACTTATAAATTGACGGATGGAGTACTAGTTAGTGATGGATAATATTAAGCAAAGGGATCGCACATGTCTGTATTGACTAGAACGAGAATGCAATAGCACAGTAAGAATTAAGGCCACGATGATGCAATCGCAGTGGTGGTTATAGGGGGCAAGAAGAAAGATGCATCCATCAACGTACGACCTCCTCCTCCTCAACTCAGTGCGCCGGGCCACCATCCGGCGGCTAAGGAGCGGCGGCTTTTGTGGCGAGGTCAAGGTGCTTCTCAGCTAAGGCATCCAAGGCTTCCAGCCAGTTAAAGAAGGCCAACATCGTAGCATCCTCACTGGCCTTGTAGATACCTATGTACACGATTCTCTCGTACACATGGATGTGTAGGTCTATGGTTTCTTGCAGGGTGAGGCGCCTCACGGCGAGCGCGACCTCCAGGTGGACATTCTTCGTGGCGTCGGCGGGCAGTCGCAGGGCCACCAGTGCTTGAAAGAGGTTCCGACCATGGAGGCTGATTAGGGTGGCAGGCAATGAGGAGCCCGGGCACGCGGGCTGGAGGAGTACGGCGATGTTGTCCGCGAGCTTCTTGCCGACGGTGAACCTATTGGTGTTGCGAACGATCATCTGGTCGTACTGAGAGTCGTAGCTGGCGTCGACGACATTCATCCACTAGCCGATCGCCAACACCGTGTGGAGACGATCCACGGTGCCATGCTGCAGGCCGGTGTCGTGGACCATCTGGCACAGCCGTTGGCCGCTCGCAGGCATCGCCGCCATGGGTCTGGAGTGAGCACTTTTGCGCTTATTAGTGTAGGTGCTTAGGCAAATGCTTAGGTGCGTACGATGTGGTAGATGCATTGGAATGGAGGGGCGCCTTTATATGAGTGCAAACTGCGTTGCATTCACATCGTGCTGCCTCTTTTCCCGGTCCTCCTCCCATTACTTCCCTCATGCATTCACACGATGCTAATTGAAGGAGGATGCATCATTGGCCGTTCAACATTTGGGGAACCTCTACCCTCTCCCTCGTCTGCATTAAAGTTGTATCGGGAACTGCCGCCCGCTGTCAAATCGAATAGTACTGCGCCGCCCGCTGCACGCCCGGCTGAACACGCATCCTCGCCTCCATCTATGCTTAATTATTGAATTTTAGTTGCAAAAATTAGATACTGCTAGTGATTTTTAGCTTCATATTTTGACAAATCGCAGTGTTACAAGGTTGGAAAATGGCAATGTTACTAGATTAGCAACTGTCAATCTTTCTAGTTTGACAAATGGCAACATATCCAATATGACAGATGCAAATCACACCAAATTGTTTGTAAGTGGTTCACACGGGTCATCCAAAAGAACCATTTGTGTTCAAGAGATGCACAAATCCTGCTCTCACTTTGCATACGTGTGTTCTATCTAAAACGTTTGCGATCAAGAGCCATTAAAACCTATAGCCATTAAAACCAAGACAAGCGGCGTCACGTGAATGGTTAACATAACGTACACGGTTTGAATTATACAAACTTTTGAGATATTAAAGTGGCAGCTATTTTTTCAAAATGCCTTTGTTGGCTGTTATTCGAGTGCGCCTTCTATTAAAATGGACACGAAAAATACCACAGCATGCCAGGTGCCATTCCATAATAGCATGCCAAGTTTCATGAATTTCATACGAGTTTCGGATTTACTAGAATTTAAAAACAAAGTAACTCAACATTTTGCCAGCAATCGACGGTGCCCTGTTGTTTGAAATTCATTCACATTTCTTGCATTGGACCTAAGCATGCACCCAAGGACAAAAATTAGATTTTTCAACCAATTTATATGCACTGGAGCATGTGCATGTAGTTCAAATTTGAATTATGCACATAAATGCATTGAGAACTCAGTTAATGCATAAAAATGTCCAAACGAACCCTGAAAAATCACACAAAATAACACAACACTCCTGTTGTTCTATGTTGACACGAGAAAATTTTTGAAAGCAATAAGAGGCAATGGATATCGTTTCGTCCCCAAAGGTGGGGCGTTACCTACCGAAACCATCATGCTTGCTGTGAGAAGCTCTGGTTTGTGAGAAGCATATACCCAACATGCCCCAAATGGGACAAAAAATTTACCACGGCATGTTGATGCCGCTCCATGATAGCATGCCAAGTTTCATGAATTTCAGACGAGTTTTGGATTTACTAGAATTTAAAAACCAGGTATCTCAATGTTTGCGACCGTGTGACGGTGGCAGGGTGTTTGACATTCATTCCCATTTCTTGCATGGGACCTAAGCATGCACCCAAGGACAAAGATTTGATTTTTCAACCAATTTATATGCACTGTAGCATGTGCATGTAGTTCAAATTTGAATTATGCACATAAATGCATTGAAAACTCACTTAATGCATAAAAATGTCCAAACGAACCCCGAAAAATCACAAAAAAAACACAACACTCCTGTTGTTCTATGTTGACACGAGAAAATTTTTGAAAGCAATAAGAGGCAATGGATATCGTTTCGTCCCCAAAGGAGCGCTCCCTACCGAAACCATCATGCTTGTTGTGAGAAGCTCTGGTTTGTGAGAAGCATATACCGAAACCTGCCACAAATGGGACAAAAAAATTACCACGACATGTTGATGCCATTCCATGAAATCATGCCAAGTTTCATGAATTTCAGATGAGTTTTGCATTTAATAGAATTTAAAAACAAAGTATCTCAACGTTTTGCCGGCAATCAACGTTGCCCTGGTGTTTGAAATTCATTCCAATTTCTTGCATGGGACCTAAGCATGCACCCAAGGACACATATTTTAATTTTCAACCAATTTCTATGCATTAGAGCATGTGCATATAGTTCAAATTTGAACTATGCACATAAATGCATTGAAAACTCAATTAATGCATAAAAATGTCCAAACAAACCCGAAAAATCCCAAAAATTAACACAACACTCATGTTGTTCTATGTTGACATGAGAAACAAAATTGAAAGCAATAAGAGGCAATGGATATCATTTCGTCCCCAAAGGTGGGACGTTCCCTAACGAAACCATCACGCTTGTTGTGAGAAGCTCTGGTTTGTGAGAAGCATATCCACAAACCTGCCACCAAATGGGACCAAAAATTACCATGGCATGTTGATGCTACCCCATGATAGCATGACAAGTTTCATGAATTTCGGATGAGTTTTGGATTTAGTAGAATTTAAAAACCAGGTATCTCAATGTTTGTGGTCAAGTGACCTTGCCCTGGTGTTTGACATTCATTCCCATTTCTTGCATGGGACCTAAGCATGCACCCAAGGACACAAATTTGATTTTTCAACCAATTTATATGCATTAGAGCATGTGCATGTAGTTCAAATTTGAATTATGCACATAAATGCATTGAAAACTCAATTAATGCATAGAAATGTCCAAACGAACCCTGAAAAATCCCAAAAATTGACACAACACTCCTGTTATTCTATGTTGACATGAGAAAAAAATTTGAGAGCAATAAGAGGCAATGGATATCATTTCATCCCCAAACGTGGGATGTTCCCTACCGAAACCATCACGCTTGTTGTGAGAAGCTCTGATTTATGAGAAGCATATCCCCAAACCTGCCGCCAAATGGGACAAAACATTTACCACGGCACGTTGATGTCGCCCCATGATGGCATGCCTAGTTTCATGAATTTCGGACGAGTTTTGGATTTACTAGAATTTAAAAACTAGGTATCTCAATGTTTGCGGCCGAGTGACCGTGCCTTGGTGTTTGACATTCATTCCCATTTCTTGCATGGGACCTAAGCATGCACCCAAGGACACATATTTGATTTTTCAACCAATTTATATGCATTAGAGCGTGTGCATGTAGTTCAAATTTAAATTATGCACATAAATGCATTCAAAACTCAAATAATGCATAAAAATTATCCAAACGAACCCTGAAAAATCCCAAAAATCGACACAACAATCCTGTTGTTCTATGTTAACACGAGAAAAAAATTGAAAGCAATAAGAGGCAATGGATGTCGTTTCATCCCCAAAGGTGGGACTTTCCCTACCGAAACCATCCGTCTTGTTGTGAGAAGCTCTGTTTTGTGAGAAGCATATCCCCAAACCTGCCCCAAATGGGACAAAAAATTACCACGACATGTTGATGCCACTCCATGATGGCATGCCAAGTTTCATGAATTTCATATGTGCTTTGGATTTACTAGATTTAACAACCAAGTATCTCAATGTTTGCGGCCGAGTGATCATGGCAGGGTGTTTGACATTCATTCCTTTTTCTTGCATGGGACCTAAGCATGCAACCAAGGACACATATTTGAAGTTTCAACCAATTTATATGCATTAGAGCATGTGCATGTAGTTCAAGTTTGAATTATGCACATAAATGCATTGAGAACTCAGTTAGTGCATAAAAATGTCCAAACGAACCCGAAAAATCACAAAAAAATAACACAACACTCCTGTTGTTCTATGTTGACACGAGAAATTTTTTGAAAGCAATAAGAGGCAATGGATATCGTTTCGTCCTCAAAGGTGGGGCGTTCCCTACCAAAACCATCATGCTTGTTGTGAGAAGCTCTGGTTTGTGAGAAGCATATACCCAAACCTGCCCCAAATGGGACAAAAAATTTACCACGGCATGTTGATGCGGCTCCATGATAGCATGCCAAGTTTCATGAATTTCAGACGAGTTTTAGATTTACTAGAATTTAAAAACAAGGTATCTCAATGTTTGCGGCCGAGTGACGGTGGCAGGGTGTTTGACATTCATTCCCATTTCTTGCATGGGACCTAAGCATGCACCCAAGGACAAAGATTTGTTTTTTCAACCAATTTATATGCATTGGAGCATGTGCATGTAGTTCAAATTTGAATTATGCACATAAATGCATTGAAAACTCAGTTAATGCATAAAAATGTCCAAACGAACCCTGAATAATTCCAATTCTTTTATGACACACATATAGTTGCATGTTCACTGCAAATAAAAGGTCTAGCAATTCAAACACCGTCCATGGCCGCTGTGACACCATTATGTAATTCAAATCAAGACAAAAAATCAAGTAGATCCCACCCAGTTTATTATAACCAACCGTCGGAGTATAGTACGCATACGGCTTACGCAAGAAGGTGCGATGGCTACAGTCCACAGCCCGCTCTGAATAAGGGACCATGTCTGATGACACTTTACGCGCCAGTTTTTTCGCTCAAGCGATTCCAAATTTTCGGCTTCCGCGGAAATATCTACCTCCCCGCCCCCTCCCCCTTACCAAAAGCCACATTTCCCCTGTTTCCGCCTTCCTTTCCAAGTTGAAACCTTCACTCCTTACTTGCAGCGCCGCCTCCTCGCCAATGACCCTCCTTCACGCTGCTCGGCCTCGCCTATCCAGGCAGGTAATCCACGCCCGACCCCCATCCTCCTCCTTCTTCCACATCCCACATGCCCCGATCGCCGGCGCGAGCGCGACACCTCCCACCCAAATCACCGACCCCTCCACCAAATGAGCGTCGGCCTAAGCCATGGTGCACGCAGTATAGCCGGGATCTCAAGGAGCATTTGGCAGCGGAGAAGCAAATCACGGCAGCACGCGCGGATGAGGTCACGATGGCTGCATTCGTGCCGACCCCCAGATCTTGGAGGAGCACCTCGTCGTCAAGGCCACCATTGACGCCTCGCGCGCCGATGTCGCGACGCGATTGGCTGCTTTAAACGACAGTTCGTGGCGTTTTCTCGAGGCCACCGTCGGTGCCTTCGACGAAGACTACGAAGTGTTTTCTCAGTGTGCACATGCTTACCTCATCTCGAGAGCGAGCAAGTTGGTGCCTGGAGTGGCTCAGGCAACTCACCACTACAACGAGGGCACCCACGATGCGGAGGCCTCGCCCTCTTCCATGTCCAAGGAGCCAATCGTCATCGATATCTCCGACAATGAGGAGTAGCTTGTCTTATTAGCTCACTATAAGGACCCACGTTCAGTTTGCTAGCTACTGCCTTTCCTTCACAAATTCTAGTGAACTGTGCTATCTACTTTTACCATGCAATCTTCTACTATAGTGTATATGTTTTATATGTCGTGCAATGTGGTGTTCAATTATCTGCTTGGTTCAATTCTGCAAATGTGATGTTCAATTCTTCGGGGTGCAATAGTTTCCAAGTTTGTTAAGCATACTTGGTTTGGTTAACTGTTTGATCTTCTATTAGGAGTATGTTATATTGTGCAATGTGGTGCTCAGTTAATGTTTGGTTCATTTGTTGTGGTGTTTAGTTAACTGTTTGGTTCAATTCTACAATGTGATGTTCAATTGTTGTGGCTGCATTCTGTTATTGTATACCATGTGAGGAATAAATCGAATTTGGTTGTACTAAATACATGAGAAACAAATACAATTTCTATATTTCCAAGTTGTTAAGCATGCTTGGTTTGGTTAACTGTCTGATCTTCTATTAGGAGTATGTTATATTGTGCAATGTGGTGCTCAGTTAACGTTTGGTTCATTTGTTGTGGTGTTTAATTAACTGCTTGGTTCAATTCTGCAATGTGACGTTCAATTGATGTGGCTGCATTCTCTTATTGTATACCATGTGAGGAATAAATCGAATTTGGCTGCACTTAATACATGAGAAACATATACAAGTGCTATATTTCCTAGTTCTTAATCATGCTTGGTTTGGACAAATGGGTTTTCCATGTGGCTTGAATTATTCTGATGAATCTGCAATGTGCTTATTTTTCATCAACATATTTTACTGATAGCATGCGAACCCTTACTTAACCTGATGACTAACTACCTTATATGTGTTGCAGGGAAACAATGGGAAGCTCTGAGGTTTACAAGATGGTACTAACTATTATACCTTGCCTTTTTTATTCCTTTGCCCCATTTCCAATATAGAGAAGATATTTATGCACATCCTTGTTTTCAAGCTTCATTGATGATTACCTCTTAAACCACCTATGTGGTCAGGAGGCGAGGAAACTTTTCGTACAACACCCACGGTTCAATATTGAAGTGTTCCTGAAGAGGTCAAAGGATGGGCGGTCAATCATCCATAGGCAGTGGCCTAAAGTTGCGAAGACCTTCAACATGAATGAAGGCTCAATATTCATTTTCCGCTTCAGCAGTTTTCCAGATGAGATGCATCTCTCTATGTACCGTCTATGATGCTAATTTTGAAATGTTCTAGATGTTGCATGTGAAACTTGCTGCTGGTGCAGTTCTGTAATGGGCTAGCTGAGTGTTGAAGCTATATCATGTTGTATTCCGATGTATTTCAATTATGAAATCCTGCTTCCTTAATACGGAAATGAATACATTATGTGCTTAATATGAATGCCAATTAGATTAGTGATACGTCTCCAACGTATCTATAATTTTTGATTGCTCCATGCTATATTATCTTCTGTATTGGACATTATTGGGCTTTATTATTCACTTATATATTATTTTTGGGACTAACCTATTAAGCGGAGCCCCAGCCCAGAATTGCTGTTTTTTGCCTATTTCAGTGTTTCGAAGAAAAGGAATATCAAACGGAGTCGAAACGGAATGAAACCTTCTGGAGAAGTTATTTTTAGAAGGAAAGCAACCCGGGATACTTGGAGTCCACGTCAAGAAAGCAACGAGGAAGGCACGAGGCAGGGGGGCGCGCCGTCCACCCTCGTGGGCCCCTCGTGGCTCCCCTCACGTGCTTCTTCCTCCTATATATATATCCATATACCCTAAAAACTTCGGGGAACACAATAGATCGGGAGTTCCGCCGCCGCAAACCTCTGTAGCCACCAAAAACCAATAGGGACCCTGTTCCGGCACCCTGCCGGAGGGGGGAACCCTCACCGGTGGGCATCTTCATCATCCCGGCGCTCTCCATGATGAGAAGGGAGTAGTTCACCCTCGGGGCTGAGGGTATGTACCAGTAGCTATGTGTTTGATCTCTCTCTCTCGTGTTCTTGATTTGGCACGATCTTGATGTATCGCGAGCTTTGCTATTATAGTTGGATCTTATGTTGCTTCTCCCCCTCTACTCTCTTGTAATGGATTGAGTTTTCCCTTTGAAGTTATCTTATCAGATTTAGTCTTTAATGTTTTGAGAACACTTGATGTATGTCTTGCCGTGCGTATCTGTGGTGACAATGGGATATCACATGATTCACTTGATGTATGTTTTGGTGATCAACTTGCGGGTTCCGCCCATGAACCTATGCATAGGGGTTGGCACACGTTTTCGTCTTGAATCTCCGGTAGAAACTTTGGGGCACTCTTTGAAGTTATTTGTGTTGGTTGAATAGATGAATCCAAGATTGTGTGATGCATATCGTATAATCATACCCACGGATACTTGAGGTGACATTGGAGTATCTAGGTGACATTAGGGTTTTGGTTGATTTTTGTCTTAAGGTGTTATTCTAGTACGAACTCTAGGGCTGTTTGTGACACTTATAGGAATAGCCTAATGGATTGATTGGAAAGAATAACTTTGAGGTGGTTTCGTACCCTACCATAATCTCTTCGTTTGTTCTCCGCTATTAGTGTCTTTGGAGTGACTCTTTGTTGCATGTTGAGGGATTGTTATATGATCCAATTATGTTATTATTGTTGAGAGAACTTGCACTAGTGAAAGTATGAACCCTAGGCCTTGTTTCCTAGCATTGCAATACCGTTTACGCTCACTTTTACCACTTGTTACCTTGTTGTTTTTATATTTTCAAATTACAAAAATCTATATCTACCATCCATATTGCACTTGTATCACCATCTCTTCGCCGAACTAGTGCACCTATACAATTTACCATTGTATTGGGTGTGTTGGGGACACAAGAGACTCTTTGTTATTTGGTTGAAGGGTTGCTTGAGAGGGACCATCTTCATCCTACGCCTCCCACGGATTGATAAACCTTAGGTCATCCACTTGAGGGAAATTTGCTACTGTCCTACAAACCTCTGCACTTGGAGGCCCAACAACGTCTACAAGAAGAAGGTTGCGTAGTAGACATCAAGCTCTTTTCTGGCGCCATTGCCGGGGAGGCTAGGTAAGCGGCACTCACACCCCATCAACTAAGCTCTTTTCTGGCGCCGTTGCCGGGGAGGTGAGTGCTTGAAGGTATATCTTTAGATCTTGCAATCGAATCTTTTTGTTTCTTGTTTTATCACTACTTTAGTCTATAAAAGAAAACTACAAAAAATGGAATTAAGGGTGCCTCATATGCTTCATCTTTTTAATGTCTTTCGTGAAAATGATGGGAAGGAAAATTGTGCTCAAGTACTAGAAGAAGAATTACATAGAATGCTTGGCATAAAATATGTGAATGATGAGCATGATTGCAATATTGTTAGTGTGAATTCCTTGAATATCCATGATGCTAATGATATGCAAAGCCACAAGCTTGGGGAAGCTATGTTTGATGAAGATGATATTTTTGTCCCCCAAGTTTTGATGAGCAAATTTATTATGATGAAAGCATGCCTCCTATCTATGATGATTATTGTGATGACATGTATGCTTTAAAGAATAATGATAACCATGAAACTTGTCATCTTGATCTTAATTTTCAATCATATGATAGTTATTTTGTTGAGTTTGCTCCCACTACTACTCATGAGAATAAATTTGCTTATGTGGAGAGTAGTAAAAATTCTATGCTAGTAGATCATGAAAAGAATGCTTTAGGTGCTGGTTATATTGTTTAATTCATTCATGATGCTACTGAAAATTATTATGAGGGAGGAACATATGCTTCTACAAATTGCAATAATATCAAGTTTCCTCTCTATGTGCTTAAAGTTTTGAAGTTATGCTTGTTTTACCTTCCCATGCAAGTGGATTGTTGTTCCCATAAGTTGTTTGCTCACAAAATCCCTATGCATAGGAAGTGGGTTAGACTTAAATGTGCTAGTCATATTATTCATGATTCTCTCTTTATGTTTCAATTCGTATCTTTTATGCGAGCATCGTTGAAATCATCATGCCTAGCTAGGGGCGTTAAACGTTAGCGCTTGTTGAGAGGCAACCCAATTTTATTTTAGTTTCTTAATTTTTGGTTATGTTTAGTAATAAATAACCCATCTAGCTTCTGTGAATTTGTGATTTTATGTTTTAATTAGTGTTTGTGCCAAGTAGAACCTTTGGGAAGACTTGGGTGAAGTCTTTATGATCATGCTGTAAAAAACAGAAACTTTAGCGCTCACGAGATTAGCTAAAACTTTTTACTGGAGAGTGCTATTTAGTTGAATATTTATGAAGATGATTACTATACAAATTACTCAGGTCCACCAATTTATTTTAGAATTTTTGGAGTTCCAGAAGTATACGTTTGATACAGATTACTACAGACTGTTCTGTTTTTGACAGATTCTGTTTTTCGTGTGTTGTTTGCTTATTTTGATGAATCTATGGATAGTAAAAGAGTTTATAAACCATAGAGAAGTTGGAATACAATACATATTACACCAATATAAATAAAGAATGAGTTCACAACAGTACATAAGTGGTGATTTATTTTCTTATACTAACGGAGCTTACGAGTTTTCTTTTAAGTTTTGTGTTGTGAAGTTTTCAAGTTTTGGGTAAAGATTCGATGGACTATGGAATAAGGAGTGGCAAGAGCCTAAGCTTGGGGATGCCCAAGGCACCCCAAGGTAATATTCAAGGATAACCAAGAGCCTAAGCTTGGGGATGCCCCGGAAGGCATCCCCTCTTTCGTCTTCGTTCATCGGTAACTTTACTTGGAGCTATATTTTTATTCACCACATGATATGTGTTTTGCTTGGAGCGGCGTTTTATTTCTTTTGTTTCTCGTGTTGTTTGAATAAAGTACCAAGATCTGAAATTCTTAAATGTTAGAGAGTCTTCACATAGTTACATAATTATTCGACTACTCATTGACCTTCAATTATATCTTTCGGAGTAGTTTGTTATTGCTCTAGTGCTTCACTTATATCTTTTAGAGCACGGCGGTGGATTTATTTTGTAGAAATTATTGAACTCTCATGCTTCACTTATATTATTTTGAGAGTCTTAAACAGCATGGTAATTTGCTTAAATTGGGAAATTAATCCTAATATGCTAGGTATTCAAGACTAGTAAAAACTTTCTTATGAGTGTGTTGAATACTAAGAGAAGTTTGATGCTTGATGATTGTTTTGAGATATGGAGGTAGTGATATTAAAGTTCTGCTAGTTGAGTAGTTGTGAATTTGAGAAATACTTGTGTTGAAGTTTGCAAGTCCCGTAGCATGCACGTATGGTAAACGTTATGTAACAAATTTGAAACATGAGGTGTTCTTTGAGTGTCCTCCTTATGAGTGGCGGTCGGGGACGAGCGATGGTCTTTTACTACCAATCTACCCCCCTAGGAGCATGCGCGTAGTGCTTGGTTTTTGATGACTTGTAGATTTTTGCAATAAGTATGTGAGTCCTTTATGACTAATGTTGAGTCCATGGATTATACGCACTCTCAACCTTCCACCATTGCTAGCCTCTTCGGTACCGTGCATTGCCCTTTCTCACATTGAGAGTTGGTGCAAACTTCGCCGGTGCATCCAAACCCCGTGATATGATACGCTCTTTCACACATAAACCTCCTTATATATTCCTCAAAACAGCCACCATACCTACCTATTATGGCATTTCCATAGCCATTCCGAGATATATTGCCATGCAACTTTCCACCGTTCCGTTTATCATGACACGTTCATCATTGTCATATTGCTTAGCATTATCATGTAGTTGACATAGTATTTGTGGCAAAGCCACTGTTCATAATTCTTTCATACATGTCACTCTTGGTTCATTGCATATCCCGGTACACCGCCGGAGGCATTCATATAGAGTCATAATTTGTTCTAGTGTCGAGTTGTAATCATTGAGTTGTAAAATAAATAGAAGTGTGATGATCATCATTTTCTAGAGCATTGTCCCAAGTGAGGAATAAAAAAATAGAAAGGCCATAAAAAAGAGAAGGCTCAAAAAAAGAGAGAAAAAGATAGAAGGGACAATGTTACTATCCTTTTACCACACTTGTGCTTCAAAGTAGCACCATAATCTTCATGATAGAGAGTCTCTTGTTTTGTCACTTTCATATACTAGTGGGAATTTTTCATTATAGAACTTGGCTTGTATATTCCAACAATGGGCCTCCTCAAGTGCCCTAGGTCTTCGTGAGCAAGAAAGTTGGATGCACGCCCACTTAGTTTCTTTTGTTGAGCTTTCATACATTTATAGCTCTAGTGCATCCATTGCATGCAATCCCTACTCCTTGCATTAACATCAATCGATGGGCATCTCCATAGCTCATTGATTAGCCTCGTTGATGTGAGACTTTCTCCTTTTTTGTCTTCTCCACATAACCCCCATCATTATACTCTATTCCACCCATAGTGCTATATCCATGGCTCACGCTCATGTATTGCGTGAAGGTTAATAAAGTTTGAGATTACTAAAGTATGAAGCAATTGCTTGGCTTGTCATCGGGGTTGTGCATGATGAGAGCATTCTTGTGTGACGAAAATGGAGCATGACTAAACTATATGATTTTGTAGGGATGAACTTTCTTTGGCCATGTTATTTTGAGAAGACATAATTACTTAGTTAGTATGCTTGAAGTATTATTATTTTTTATGTCAATATTGAACTTTTATCTTGAATCTTTCGGATATGAATATTCATACCACAATTAAGAAGAATTACATTGAAATCATGCCTAGTAGCATTCCACATCAAAAATTCTGTTTTTATCATTTACCTACTCGAGGACAAGCAGGAATTAAGCTTGGGGATGCTTGATACGTCTCCAACGTATCTATAATTTTTTATTGCTCCATGCTATATTATCTTTTGTTTTGGACATTATTAGGCTTTATTATTCACTTTTATATTATTTTTGGGACTAACCTATTAACCGGAGGCCCAGCCCAGAATTGCTGTTTTTTCCTATTTCAGTGTTTCGAAGAAAAGGAATATCAAACGGAGTCGAAACGGAATGAAACCTTCTGGAGAAGTTATTTTTAGAAGGAAAGCAACCCGGGAGACTTGGAGTCCACGTCAAGAAAGCAACGAGGAAGGCATGAGGCAGGGGGGCGCGCCCTCTACCCTCGTGGGCCCCTCGTGGCTCCCCTGACGTACTTCTTCCTCCTATATATATCCATATACCCTAAAAACTTCGGGGAACAGAATAAATCGGGAGTTCCGCCGCCGCAAGCCTCTGTAGCCACCAAAAACCAATCGGGACCCTGTTCCGGCACCCTGCCGGAGGGGGGAACCCTCACCGGTGGGCGTCTTATTCATCCCGACACTCTCCATGATGAGGAGGGAGTAGTTCACCCTCGGGGCTGAGGGTATGTACCAGTAGCTATGTGTTTGATCTCTCTCTCTCTCTCTCTTGTGTTCTTGATTTGGCACAATCTTTGATGTATCGCGAGCTCTGCTATTATAGTTGGATCTTATGTTTCTTCTTCCCCTCTACTCTCTTGTAGTGGATTGAGTTTTCCCTTTGAAGTTATCTTATCGGATTGAGTCTTTAATGATTTGAGAACACTTGATGTATGTCTTGCCGTGCGTATCTGTGGTGACAATGGGGTATCACGTGATTCACTTGATGTATGTTTTGGTGACCAACTTGCGGGTTCCATCCATGAACCTATGCATAGGGGTTGGCACACGTTTTCGTCTTGACTCTCCGGTAGAAACTTTGGGGCACTCTTTGAAGTTCTTTGTGTTGGTTGAATAGATGAATCCGAGATTGTGTGATGCATATCATATAATCATACCCAAGGATACTTGAGGTGACATTGGAGTATCTAGGTGACATTAGGGTTTTGGTTGATTTGTGTCTTAAGGTGTTATTCTAGTACGAACTCTAGGGCTGTTTGTGACACTTATAGGAATAGCCCAATGGATTGATTGGAAAGAATAACTTTGAGGTGGTTTCGTACCCTACCATAATCTCTTCGTTTGTTCTCCGCTATTAGTGTCTTTGGAGTGACTCTTTGTTGCATGTTGAGGGATAGTTATATGATCCAATTATGTTATTATTGTTGAAAGAACTTGCACTAGTGAAAGTATGAACCCTAGGCCTTGTTTCCTAGCATTGCAATACCGTTTACGCTCACTTTTACCACTTGTTACCATGCTGTTTTTATATTTTCAGATTACAAAAACCTATATCTACCATCCGTATTGCACTTGTATCACCATCTCTTCGCCGAACTAGTGCACCTATACAATTTACCATTGTATTGGGTGTGTTGGGGACACAAGAGACTCTTTGTTATTTGGTTGTAGGGTTGGTTGAGAGAGACCATCTTCATCCTACGCCTCCCACAGATTGATAAACCTTAGGTCATCCACTTGAGGGAAATTTGCTACTGTCCTACAAACCTCTGCACTTGGAGGCCCAACAACGTCTACAAGAAGAAGGTTCCGTAGTAGACATCAAGCTCTTTTCTGGCGCTGTTGCCGGGGAGGCTAGGTAAGCGGCACTCACACCCCGTCAACTAAGCTCTTTTCTGGCGCTCTTGCCGGGGAGGTGAGTGCTTGAAGGTATATCTTTAGATCTTGCAATCGAATCTTTTTGTTTCTTGTTTTATCACTAGTTTAGTCTATAAAAGAAAACTACAAAAAATGTAATTAAGGGTGCCTCATATGCTTCATGTTTTTAATGTCTTTCGTGAAAATGATGGGAAGGAAAATTGTGCTCAAGTACTAGAAGAAGAAGGGTCCGCACACTTAACGTTCGATGACGATTTGTATTATATGAGTTATGTGATTTGGTGACCGAATGTTGTTTGGTGTCCCGGATGAGATCACAGACATGATGAGGAGTTTGGAAATGGCAGAGAGGTAAAGATTCATATATTGGATGATAGTATTCGGACAACGGAAGTGTTTCAGAGTGTATCGGGTACATATCGGAGTACCGGGGGGTTACCAGAACCCCCAGGGGGAAGATATGGGCCAGAGGAGGGAGGCACACTAGCCCACAAAGGGGTGGCTGTAAGTGCATCTAGTGCCACCCCTAGTTGGTTTTGGAGTATTGACGACAAATTTGGTTGAGGGACTAATGTGTTTGTGAGAATTGCAGGATAACACAGGTAGTGTCCCTCATTGATTCGGTTTACCTACCGGAGATGACCCCTAAAAATGTATGGAGACATTGACGTCAATGGTGGTATGTGAAGATACTCATATTGAAGACTATGACATGAGAAGACATTCAGTGAAGACTATGGAGTGCGAAGACTTAGTTGTTTCGTTGTTTCCTTTTCTTCTTTGTTGAGTCATAGGAACCACCACACTGTTAAGTGGGGTCCATGTGAACAAAGTCAGAATGACTGAAGTGATGCTCAACCCAAATCCTATGTCTTCGAGCGAAGACAATGAGAGCAAATCTTATCCAGAGCTGGATAAGTCAGCTTTGCTTGTAGCCCAAGTAAAGTTGCCGTGTGTGTTTGAAATCTGACCGTTGGAACACGTGTCAGTTCCTTAGTGACCCAGGGTCATTCCGGACATACCAGGTCGGGTTGCCTAGTGGCTATAAATAGCCCACCCCCTACACCATAAATTGGTGGCTGCTCAGAGTTAGTGCACGACTTTTGTCGTTTGAGAGCAACCCACCTAGAAGCCTTTGAGAGAGAGAGAAATCCTTGCGAGGACAAATCCCAAACACCCAGAGCCAAAGAGTGTTAGGCATCACTGAAGTCTTTCTGTCTGTGTGACCTGAAGACTTATTACACTTGAGGACTGTGAATCCTCCAACCGGTTAGGCGTCGCGTTCTGAGCATCCAAGATCCATTGTGGATCACCGGTGAACGAAGTCTGTGAAGGTTTGGAAGTCTACCTTGAAGACTTACCAGAGTGATTGGGCGAGGACTGTGTGTCCTTAGCTCAAGGGGAATAAGGTGAAGACACGGTCTTCTGAGTTGAATCTGAGCCTCCCTAACCAGACGTACAGTTGTCACAGCAACTGGAACTGGTCCAACAAATCATGTGTCTTCAACAAGTGACTGGTTCTATCCTCTTCTTCTCTTTACTTAGAGTTTGTCTTCGTGAAGTCATTGCCTGCTTGCCGCATCTGTTTGACTTCATTGCTTGACTACTATTGTTGTTTGGCTTCATACCATCTTCCATCTCGATCCTTACTACCTAGCTGCTATTAGTATTCGTACTCTCACGTTATCGCATACTTAACAATGGCTTGCTTAGTGTAGTTTATCTTCCGCTGCATACCAATAGGTTCATTTCTACTGGTTGTCTTTGAAACTTCCATGTTTTGAAGACTTTCATAAAAATCGCCTATTCACCCCCCTCTAGTCGATAACTAGCACTTTCAGTGGCGCGCCCCCCACAGGGAAGGGAGTCCGAATTGGACTAGGGGAGGGGGCGGCGCCCCCTTTCCTTCTCCCCCTCTCTCTCCTTCCCCCTTTCCCCCTCCAGTAAAAGGAAAGGGGGGGACGAATCCTACTAGGAGCCCAAGTAGGACTCCTCCTACTTGGGGCGCGCCTAGGGCCGGCCTCCTTCCCCTCCCTCCTTTACATACGTAGGGAAGGGGGCGCCTAGAACACACATCAATTGTGCGAAGCCACGTGCGGCGCCCCCCTCCACAGTTTACGCCTCCTTCATATTCACGTAGTGTTTAGGCGAAGCCCTGCGTGGATCACTTCACCATCACTGTCACCACGCCATCGTGCTGATGGAACTCTCCCTCGACACTTTACTGGATCAAGAGTTCGAGGGACGTCATCGAGCTGAACGTGTGCAGAACTCGGAGGTGTCATACGTTCGGTGCTTGACCGGTCGGAACGAGAAAAAGTTCGACTACATCAACCGCGTTAACAAACGCTTCTGCTTTCGGTCTAAGAGGGTATGTGGACACACTCTCCCCCTATCGTTGCTATGCATCTCCTAGATAGATCTTGCGTGAGCGTAGGATTTTTTTTGAAATTGCATGCTACTTTTGTAACATCCCAAATTTTCAATTTGGAAAGTTATACATTAGATCATCAATGCATATCATATTTTATTTGCTTTTGGGTTTGATCCTAGGAATTCTATGCAACTCAAGGACCCATGGAGAGAGTTGGGGATTTCGTTATTTTCATATTTGAGTTTTCTCAAATTTTGAGAATAGGATCATTTGATTTTAATTATTTTATCTTCAATTGTTTCTATTACAAAAATATGAGAGAGGGAATAAAATAAATTTCCCAAAATAAAGAAATATTGAGGGTTTAATAATAAAATCAAATAAGATTTTTATTTCGGAGTTTTTCGCTATTTTATTTGAATTTAGGAAAAATGTGCGTTTTTCAAAATTGCATTTAGGCCCCAAATAAATGTTCACTTTGTCCAGCTTGATATTAGAAGTCGGGAAAATTTATTTCGGGATTTTTGGAGTCCGTTTAATATTTCTTTCGTTAGTTTTTCTGCGCGGAATTAATTTAAAAAAAAAGTCCGAACCGACTCCGGGCCGTACCCGAGCGGGACTCCGCTCGGGGGGCCTTTATAAGCCGCCCGACCCGAGCCGCCGAAGCCCATCAGCCGCCGCAGCCCGCCCCGCGCCCCAAACCCTAGCCGCCGCCCCGCGTCTCGATCCGCGCGCCGCCGCCGCCGACCCCGCCGCCCGCCGGACCCACTGTCCGAGGTTGACCTCAATCCTGCCGCCGTTTTTTTAGAGAAAACCGTTCGGTTTTTTCGTCGATTTTTTATCGGTATTTTTAGTTCCTTTTTCTATTAGATCGGTTTTTTTCGGTTTAGTTTACTTAGCGAGCGTTCGCTCGTTCGTTCGTTTTAATGAACACGTTCATCGTTAAGATCCAGATAACGAACGTTCGTCCGTTAATCTGTTCGTCGTTTTCTTTTTCTCGGATTTTTCCGCGATTATTTCTGATCCGATTTTCGTTTTAGTATAACTTTTCGCTCGTTTATCGAAATGAGGCGATTCAAGCGCGTGGAGTTTCGTCTCGAAACCCTCTTTCCGTTTAACCAACTTAAACAAGTTTTTGTTTCTGTAAAATTTGACTTAGGTCCAGATTAGTAAAACGAAGTTTGTTTCTTTCGTCGTTTGACTTTTGTTGCTTCGTTTGATTTGATTCTTTTTGCAAACCGAAGTTCTTAAGTTGAACTTTCTAGTTAGATCTCTTATTTGAGTTTTACCTGTGCATTAAATGAGTACTTATTGTATGCTTGTTTGTTTGTTTGTTTGCGATAGAGTATCCGGAGTGCGCCGCCTGTTACTTCGAATCTCTAGGTTCCGCAGATCATCAGCAAGGCAAGTGACACTTTAATCCTACCTCTTTACTACCCAGTTTTATTGCATTAGATCAATCCTCAAACATTGCATGATTAGGATCTAATTAAATTGTGGGATGGGAAGTAGTTGAGGTAGTACCTATTACCTGTTTTATTATCAAACCTTTTGGAGTTACTTCTACGTTTGCTATTTATGCCATGCTATGCTGGTAGACGTGGATTGGGTGAGTGATATCCATGACAGATGTGAGATTGTTAATTAATGGTTTATTTAAGGTGGCAACTTAAACACACATCTGGGTGGATTGAGGTACCTGGGTATTCCAGGATTGCCTGTTTTTCATTTATGGACCGCCACCCAGGCTCAAAGGGATCATGAGATTATTCATACTAGAAACTTCCGTGTGCAGCCACAAGCTACTATGGGCTCTAGCATAGTTGACTAAGTCGTGCGAACTCTTACAGTGGTAGACTAGCAGATGTAGGGGATGTAGGTGGTATGGTCTACCCGATCGTAAGGTGCTAGCACTTCTGAAAGACTATGTCTCGGTCATCCGTTTCTCAAACACCATGTAGTGCGAGAAATCCAACGGAGGAGATTGAGTCTTGTGGGGAAAAGTGCACAACCTCTGCAGAGTGTACAAACTAATCATGATTAGCCGTGTCCCCGGTTATGGACGTCTTGAGTATCTAGTACTTGGATTATCATGTGAATCTCATCATGTTACTTTAAATTAATTTTGTTGGGTTTAATGGTGATGCTTAATTGGGATTGAGGATGCTGTGAACCATTCTCAATGTTGAACAACCACCATGATAGTTAAATAAAATTTATTCCTTTGTAGTAGGGAAAAATTGGCTTTACGCAAAACTGTAACCATAGAGCTTTCCACCAGCCATATATGCATGTAGTATAGCTTATTCTTTCATTACTCTCTATGTGTTACATTGCCAGCATATTCCATGTGCTGACCCGTTTTCGGGCTGCAACGTTTCATGTTGCAGACTTTTTAGACGACGAGTAAGGTGCCTTTAGGTCGTGGTTCTATACTCAGTGATGCCGTTGGAGTTGATGGACTCGCTTATCTTCCAAGCCTTCCGCTGTTATCGTTATAATATGGCTTTAAGCCATATTTATTGTAATAAGTTCTCTTTTGAGACATTCGATGTAATAAGTGTGTGATTGCTACTCTGTTATAAATCCTTCAAGTACTGTGCGTGTCAGCATTACTGATCTAGGTATGGCACTGATGCACAGAGATCAGACTGTTTGAGGTCTGGTCGCTACAAGATGGTATCAGAGCACACGCTGACTGTAGGACACGACCACTAAGCTAAAGACCTAGATCACTACTCTCTTCTCGTTTCTGACTTCTCATCTTTTCTACTCTTTTAGGATGGCAGATGCAAGGAACAAGTTCACGCAACCGGATGAGGATACACCTTTTGGATGCCGCTTAAAGGAAGTCACTAAGTACCTGAACATCGGAGTATCAAAGCTTCATCGGGACCTACAACGCCATTTTACCCGAAGAGGAGCGCTAGATGATTCAAGTTCAAGTTCCAGGAAGAACGTTCGTGCCAGTCACGGAACCCATAGAGTTTTCCTTTGATGCACCAACCTGGAGCCTAGGAAAGAGCATGGCAGCTCACATAACCATGGGACGCATTGGAGAAGTTTACCGCAATTATCTCAAGGATACTATCTATCAGATATGTGGACGCCGAGATGAGCATTGGGAGATGATCAGCACCAGGAAGGACCAATCAATTGCAGCTTTCATCCAAGAGTTAAACCAGCACATTCGACGCCAGGAGAACCAGATGTGCGCAGACATGATGGAGTTGAAGAAATCGATGGCTAGAATCATCGAGCTAGAAGGAGAACTGAAAGCCACTCGCAAGGACTACATGGAGGAGATCGTCGCTCTAGTGAGACAGAAGGCGACCTAAAAAAGAGGATTGAAATATTTATGGGGGATTCAGCACCTGGAGGAGAAGATGACGATTCCACTTGCCCGGAGAACTACATCATCATCGGCGACACTGATTCCGATCCTAGTGATGATGACTTCGAAGACGAAGCTGGAGCAGATATCATGGAGTCTTCATCGAAGCAGTTTTTCTGCAGACCACCATAACAGTAGTAGTGTTCCACCATGTATATAGCATAGTTCAAGCACTTTTTGCGATAGTTCTAGACCGATTGTATGCCTTGTTTGATTGAATGAAGTGATTTTGTGTGCTTTTGCCTCATGTGCATTTGGGTAGTGTTTTCTCTCTAGATCTCATTCTATTCTTAATTCTCATCTTTTCTAAACCTCAGATGCCTCCGAGACGTGACAATGGATTTTCTTTCCCACCGGAGCTCACCCAGTTGATCCAGCAGCAGAATGCTTTGATGCAGTTGCTAGTCCAGAATCAGAACCAGGGGAACACAACAACAACAACCCACCACCACCACCACCTGTTGATCACTTAACCCGTTTTCTTAGGCTAAATCCGCCAGTGTTCTCCAGTAGCACCGAGCCGATTGTTGCCAATGATTGGCTCCGTAAGACAGGGAGGGAGTTGACCACAGCAGGATGCACAGATGCGGAAAAAGTGAGATTTGCCACTCATCACCTTGAAGGACCCGCAGCAGCATGGTGGGAGAATTTCACAGCCACTTACCCTGTGGACACTGTCACATGGGATCAGTTTCAGCAAGCTTTCTGTACTGCCCATGTTTCAGCGGGAGCTATGGCCATGAAGAAGCATGAGTTTCGCAACTTGCGCCAAGGAGGACGCACAGTTGGCCAATATGTGGATGATTTTAGTAAGCTAGCACGTTATGCTCTAGATGACGTTGCTACGGATGCAGCTAAGCAGGAGAAGTTTCTGGAAGGACTGAATGATGAGCTGATCATGCAGTTGATGGTAGCAAGCTTCAACAACTACCAGGAGTTGGTAGATCGTGCTCTTATGATTGAAGGGAAGCAGCAACAGATTGAAAACCGCAAGAGGAAGTACGGACAAGGGAAGTACAATTCTGGAGCTCAGCAGAAGCCATGTTTTACCCCTAAACCGGGAGGACCTTTTCAGCATACTCATGGAGGAAGTAGCTCGCACAACCATAATGGCCCCAAGAATGGTAATGGGAATGGAGGAAGCAACGGCCAGAACCGTACCACCCCATCAACCCCGGCCAAGAGAGACCTGAGCCAAGTCACCTGTTTTAAGTGTCAGAAGACCGAACATTATGCCAATGAATGTCCTGAAGCTCAGAATGGCAATGGTAGCTCTGGGAAGAAGCCGAACCCTTTCAACAGGGGACAGGTGAACCACGTTAACGTGGAGGAGGTTGAAGCTCAGCCTGATGCAGTAATAGGTAAGTTTTTGGTTAAGTCATTTACTACACTCATTCTTTTTGATACTGGTGCATCGCATTCATACATCTCAAGGGGATTTGTGGATAAGTATAAACTGCCAACCCAAGCCCTTAGGTCACCCATGTTAGTAACCTCGCTTGGAGCAGAGTATATGGCTAGTCTATGGTGTGATCGGTTACCATTAAGGATTGGTAACTATGTGTTTCCCTCGGACCTAATAGTATTGGAATCTCAAGGATTGGATGTGATATTAGGCATGGATTGGTTAACGAAGTATGAAGGGAACATTGAATGCGCTAGTAATTCAATCTTGCTTACGACGCCAGAAGGAAGAAGGATCAAGTATGTATCTCGGCATGTGCCGAAAAGGACTCAAGTAAATTCCTTATCAGGAGTTGTGCAGGAGGAAGTACCAGTGGTAAAGGATTTCCCTAACGTATTTCCAGAAGAGTTCCCAGGCATGCCACCGGATAGAGATATTGAGTTTTTGATTGAGCTTTTGCCAGGCACATGACGAATATCAAAGAGACCATACAGGATGCCCGCAAAAGATTTGGAGGAGATTAAGAAGCAGATTAAGGAGCTACTGGATAAAGGTTATATTCGCCCAAGTTCTTCGCCTTGGGGATCGCCAGTACTTTTAGTGGAGAAGAAGGATGGATCGTTAAGAATGGTTGTTGATTATCATGGACTGAATGAAGTAACAATCAAGAACAAGTACCCACAGTCGATGATCAATGATCTGTTTGATCGATTGCAAGGAGCTAAGGTATTTTCTAAAATTGATCTGCGATCTGGGTAGCATCAGTTGAAGATTCGAGAGTAGGACATACCTAAGACAGCTTTTACCACTAGGTACGGGCTGTATGAGTATATCGTTATGTCATTTGGTCTGACTAACACACCTGACTATTTTATGAACATGATGAACAAGGTGTTTATGGAGTTTTTGGACAAGTTCGTCGTAGTATTCATTGACGATATTCTGGTTTACTCGAAGAATGAAGAAGAACATAAGGAACATTTGCGATTGGTACTTGAGAAGCTCAGAGAACATCAGTTATATGCCAAGTTCAGCCAATGTGAGTTTTGGTTGAAGGAAGTAGGATTTCTCAGACACGTTATATCCGGAGAAGGAATAGCAGTTGATTCCACCAAGGTTGTCACCGTGACGAATTGGGAAGCACCAACAACAGTTGGAGAGATCCGGAGTTTCCTTGGACTCGCATGATACTACCGAAGATTTATTGAGAATTTCTCGAAGATTGCAAAACCTATGACGGAGTTGTTGAAGAAGGATACCAAGTTCATATGGACTGAGGAATGTGAGGCCAGTTTCCAGGAGTTGAAGAAACGTTTGGTTACCTCACGAGTGTTGATTCTGCCAGATCAGAACAAAGATTATGAGGTGTATTACGACGCTTCACGTCGAGGACTTGGAGCAGTGCTTATGCAGGAAGGAAGAGTTGTTTCGTATGCTTCACGACAACTGAAACCCCATGAGTTAAATTATGCCACCCATGATTTGGAGTTAGCAGCCGTAGTGCATGCGTTAAAAACTTGGAGACATTTCCTCATTGGAAACCATTGCGAGGTGTACACGGATCACAAGAGTTTGAAGTACATTTTCACGCACAAGGAATTAAATCTCAGACAAAGGAGATGGTTGGAGCTCATCAAGGATTATGATATGAGATTGCATTATCATCCCGGAAAGGCTAATTTAGTAGTTGCCGCATTGAGCCGTAAGAGCCATGTTAATACACTAATGACGGGGGAATTACCGAAGGAGTTAGCCGAGGACCTTCGTGAGATATGTTTGGAGATAGTTCTGAGAGGCTATGTAGCAGCATTGGAGATTCAGTCTACCTTGATGGATAGGATCAGAGAAGCTCAGAAGACTGACAAGGAGATTGTCTCTATAAAGGAGAAAATGAGCAAAGGGAAGGCTAAAGGATTTCGTGAGGATGAGCACGATATCCTATGGTTTGAAGACCGAGTTTATGTGCCAAATGATCCAGAGATCAGGAAGTTAATTCTGCAAGAGGCCCATGATTCACCATATTCGATTCACTCAGGTAATACCATGATGTATTTGGATTCGAAGGATACTTTCTGGTGGACCGGAATGAAGAAGGATATTGCGGAGTACGTAGCAGTTTGTGATGTATGTCAGAGAGTAAAGGCAGAGCATCAGAAGCCAGCAGGATTGTTACAGCCATTGTCGATACCCGAATGGAAGTGGGATAAGCTAGGCATGGATTTTATCACAGGATTACCCAGGACCCGTTCAGGCTATGACTCGATTTGGGTTGTAGTCGATCGATTGACGAAGGTAGCTCATTTCATCCCAGTAAAGACCACTTACACCAGTGCTAAGTTGGCAAAGATATACATGACCAAGATAGTATGTCTGCATGGAGTTCCGAGGAGTATCGTATCGGATAGAGGAACCCAGTTTACCTCAAAGTTCTGGAATCAGTTGCACGAAACTTTGGGTACCAGGCTAGAGTTCAGCACAGCTTTTCATCCACAGACAGATGGACAGACTGAGAGAGTAAATCAGATTTTGGAGGATATGCTGAGAGCTTGTGCGCTAGATTATGGATCTAGTTGGGACGACAATTTGCCATATGCAGAGTTCTCTTACAACAGCAGCTATCAATCTAGTTTGAAAATGGCCCCTTTCAAAGCTTTGTATGGAAGGAGGTGCAGGACCCCGTTGTCGTGGGATGAAGTTCGAGACCGCCAGTTGTTTGGACCTGATTTGATTAAAGAGTCTGAACAGAAGGTGAAGTTGATTCGCGATAGGCTCAAGGTAGCCCAGTCCAGGCAAAAGAGCTACGCAGATTCTAAGCGCAAGGAGACAGTTTACGAAGTCGGAGACCGAGTTTATCTTCGAGTATCCCCACTTCGAGGAGTTAAGCGTTTTGGTGTTAAGGGAAAGTTAGCGCCACGTCTTGTAGGACCATACCGAGTTTTGGAGCGTATGGGAGAAGTGGCCTACAAGTTAGAATTGCCCGAAGGATTGTCAGGAGTTCATTATGTGTTCCACGTTTCCCAGTTAAAGAAGTGCCATGCGGAGATGGATGGTATACCGCTGAGGGATACCGTGCCATTGGAAGCGATTCAGTTGGACAGTGATTTGACTTATGAAGAGAAACCAGTTAAGATTCTCGAGTATGCCAGCCGAGTCACCCATAGCAAGGTTATCAAGTTTTGCAAAGTTCAGTGGAGCCACCACACCGAGGATGAAGCCACCTGGGAGCGAGAGGAGGATTTGCTGAAATACCACCCTCACCTATTTTCTAGCCAAACCGAATCTCGAGGGCGAGATTCATCTTAAGGGGGATAGGTTTGTAACATCCCAAATTTTCAATTTGGAATGTTATACATTAGATCATCAATGCATATCGTATTTTATTTGCTTTTGGGTTTGATCCTAGGAATTCTATGCAACTCAAAGACCCACGGAGAGAGTTGGGGATTTCGTTATTTTCATATTTGAGTTTTCTCAAATTTTGAGAATAGGATCATTTGATTTTAATTATTTTATCTTCAATTATTTCTATTACAAAAATATGAGAGAGGGAATAAAATGACTTTCCCAAAATAAAGAAATATTGAGGGTTTAATAATAAAATCAAATAAGATTTTTATTTCGGAGTTTTTCGCTCTTTTATTTGAATTTAGGAAAAATGTGCGTTTTCCAAAATTGCATTTAGGCCCCAAATAAATGTTCACTTTATCCGGCTTCATTTTAGAAGTCGGGGAAAATTTATTTCGGGATTTTTGGAGTCCGTTTAGTATTTCTTTCGTTAGTTTTTCTGCGTGGAATTAATTTTAAAAAGTCCGAACCGACTTCGGACCGTACCCGAGCGGGACTCCGCCCGGGGGGCGTTTCTAAGCCGCCCGACCTGAGCCGCCGAAGCCCATCAGCCGCCGAAGCCCGTCCCGCGCCCCAAACCCTAGCCGCCGCCTCGCGCCTCGATCCGTGCGCCGCCGGCGCCCGCCGCCGCCGCCGCCGGAGCCGCCGCCGCCGACCCCGCCGCCCGCCGGACCCGCCTCCCGAGGTTGACCTCGATCCCGCTGGCGCTTTTTCAGAGAAAACCGTTCGGTTTTTTCGTCGGTTTTTTTAGTTCCGTTTTTTTATTAGATCGGGGTTTAGTTTATTTAGCGAGCGTTCGCTCGTTCGTTCGTTTTAATGAACGCGTTCATCGTTAAGATCCAGATAACGAACGTTCGTTCGTTAATCTGTTCGTCGTTTTCTTTTTCTCGGATTTTTCCGCGATTATTTGTGATCGCGATTTCTGATCCAATTTTTGTTTTAGTATAACTTTTCGCTCGTTTATCGGAATGAGGTGATTCAAGCGCCTGGAGTTTCGTCTCGAAACCCTCTTTTCGTTTAACCAACTTAAACAAGTTTTTGTTTCTGTAAAATTTGACTTAGGTCCAGATTAGTAAAATGAAGTTTGTTTCTTTCGCCGTTTGACTTTCGTTGCTTCGTTTGATTTGATTCTTTTTGCAAACCGAAGTTCTTAAGTTGAACTTTCTGGTTAGATCTCTTATTTGAGTTTTACCTGTGCATTAGATGAGTACTTATTGTATGCTTGTTTGTTTGTTTGCGATAGAGTATCCGGAGTGCGCCGCCTGTTACTTCGAATCTCTAGGTTTCGCGGATCATCAGCAAGGCAAGTAACACTTTGATCATACCTCTTTACTACCCAGTTTTATTGCATTAGATCAATCCTCAAACATTGCATGATTAGGATCTAATTAAATTGTGGGATGGGAAGTAGTTGAGGTAGTACCTATTACCTGTTTTATTATCAAACCTTTGGGAGTTACTTCTACGTTTGCTATTTATGCCATGCTATGCTGGTAGACGTGGATTGGGTGAGTGATATCCATGACAGATGTGAGATTGTTAATTAATGGTTTATTTAAGGTGGCAACTTAAACACACATCTGGGTAGATTGAGGTACCTGGGTATTCCAGGATTGCCTGCTTTTCATTTATGGACCGCCACCCAGGCTCAAAGGGATCATGAGATTATTCATACTAGAAACTTCCGTGTGCAGCCACAAGCTACTATGGGCTCTAGCATAGTTGACTAAGTCGTGCAAACTCTTACAGTGGTAGACTAGGAGATGTAGGGGATGTAGGTGGTACGGTCTACCCCATCGTAAGGTGCTAGCGCTTCTGAAAGACTATGTCTCGGTCATCCGTTTCTCAAACACCATGTAGTGCGAGAAATCCAACGGAGGAGATCGAGTCTTGTGGGGAAAAGTGCACGACCTCTGCAGAGTGTACAAACTAATCATGATTAGTCGTGTCCCCGGTTATGGACGTCTTGAGTATCTAGTACTTGGATTATCATGTGAATCTCATCATGTTACTTTAAATTAATTTTGTTGGGTTTAATGATGATGCTTAATTGGGATTGAGGATGCTGTGAACCATTCTCAATGTTGAACAACCACCATGATAGTTAAATAAAATTTATTCCTTTGTAGTAGGGAAAAGTTGGCTTTACGCAAAACTGTAACCATAGAGCTTTCCACCAGCCATATATGCATGTAGTATAGCTTATTCTTTCATTACTCTCTATGTGTTACATTGCCAGCATATTCCATGTGCTGACCCGTTTTCGGGCTGCAACGTTTCATGTTGCAGACTTTTCAGGCGACGAGTAAGGTGCCTTTAGGTCATGGTTCTATACTCAGTGATGCCGTTGGAGTTGATGGACTCGCTTATCTTCCAAGCCTTCCGCTGTTATCGTTATAATATGGCCTTAAGCCATATTTATTGTAATAAGTTCTCTTTTGAGACATTCGATGTAATAAGTGTGTGATTGCTACTCTGTTATAAATCCTTCAAGTACTGTGCATGTCAGCATTACTGATCCAGGGATGACACTGATGCACAGAGATCAGACTGTTTGAAGTCTGGTCGCTACAACTTTCCCTAACAGTGGCATCCGAGCTAGGTCTATGCGTAGATGATATGCACGACTAGAACACAAAGAGTTGTGGGCGGTGATTGTCATACTGCTTACCACCAACATCTTATTTTGATTCGGCGGTATTGTTGGATGAAGCGGCCCGGACCAACCTTACATGACCACGTTCATGAGACCGGTTCCACCGACAAACATGCAACTAGTTTTGCATAAAGATGGCTGGTAGGTGTATGTTTCTCCGACGTTAGTTGAATCGAATTTGACTACGGCCGGTCCTTCTTGAAGGTTAAAACAGCAAACTTGATGAAACACCGTTGTGGTTTTGATGCGTAGGTAAGAACGATTCTTACTAGAAGCCCGTAGCGGCCACGTAAAACTTGCAACAACAAAGTAGAGGACGTCTAACTTGTTTTTGCAGAGCATGTTGTGATGTGATATGGTCAAGACATGATGTCATATACATTGTTGTATGAGATGATCATGTTTTGTAGAAGTTATCGGCAACTGGCAGGAGCCTTATGGTTGTCGCTTTATTGTATGAAATGCAAACGCCATGTAATTGCTTTACTTTATCACTATGGTTAGCGATAGTTGTAGAAGCAATAGTTGGCGAGACAACCATGACGCTATGATGGAGATCAAGGTGCCAAGCCAGTGAGGATGGAGATCATGACGGTGCTTTGGAGATGGAGATCAAAAGCACAAGATGATGATGGCAATATCATGTCACATATTTTGATTGCACGTGATGTTTATCTTTTATGCATCTTATTTTGCTTAGTACGGCGGTGGCATTATAAGATGATCCCTTACTAAAATTTCCAGGTATAAGTGTTCTCCCTGAGTATGCACCTTTGCGACAGTTCGTCGTGCCGAGACACCACATGATGATCGGGTGTGATAAGCTCTGTGTTCACATACAACGGGTGCAAGACAGTTTTGCACATGCGGAATACTCTGGTTAAACTTGACGAGCCTAGCATGTACAGACATGACCTCGAAACACTAGAGACCGAAAGGTCGAGCGCGAATCATATAGTAGATATGATCAACATAGAGATGTTCACCATTGAAAACTACTCCATCTCACGACATGATTGGACATGGTTTAGTTGATTTGATCACATGATCATTTAGATGGCTCGATGGATGTCTACCTAAGTGGGAGTTCTTAAGTAATGTGATTAATTGAACTTAATTGATCATGAACTTAGTCCTGATAGTTTTTGCATATCTATGTTGTAGATCAATGGCCTGTGCTACAGTTCCCTTGAATATTAATGCGTTCCTAGAGAAAGCTAAGTTGAAAGATGATGGTAGCAACTACACGGACTGGGTCCGTAACTTGAGGATTATCCGCATTGCTGCACAGAAGAATTATGTCCTTGATGCACCGCTAGGTGAAAGGCTTGTTGCAGGAGCAGATGCTGATGTTATGAACGTCTGGCAAGCTCGATCTGATCACTACTCGGTAGTTCAGTGTGCCATGCTTTACGGCTTAGAATCGGGACTTCAAAGACGTTTTGAACGTCATGGAGCATATGAGATGTTCTAGGAATTGAAGTTAATATTTCAAGCAAATGCCCGAGTTGAGAGATATGAAGTCTCCAACAAGTTCTATAGCTGCAAGATGGAGGAGAACAGTTCTGTCAGTGAACACATACTCAGAATGTCTGGGTATCATAACCACTTGACTCGGCTGGGAGTTAATCTTCCAGATGATAGTGTTATTGACAGAGTTCTTCAATCACTGCCACCAAGCTATAAAGGCTGCGTGATGAACTATAATATGCAAGGGATGGAGAAGACTATTCCCGAGCTCTTCCCAATGCTTAAAGCTGCGGAGGTATAAATCAAGAAGGAACATCAAGTGTCGATGGTTAACAAGACCACTAGTTTCAAGAAAAAGGGCATAGGAAAGAAGGAGAACTTCAATAAGAATGGCAAGAAAGTTACCACTCCCGGGAAGAAGCCCAAGTCTGGAACTAAGCTTGAAACTGAGTGCTTCTACTGCAAAGGGATTGGTCACTAGAAGCGGAACTGCCCCAAGTATTTGGCAGATAAGAAGGATGGCAAAGTGAACAAAGGTATATTTGATATACATGTTATTGATGTGTACCTTACTAATGCTCGTAGTAGTGCCTGGGTATTTGATACCGGTTTGGTTGCTCATATTTGTAACTCGAAACAGGGACTATGGATTAAACAAAGATTGGCTAAGGACGAGGTGATGATGCGCGTCGGGAATGGTTCCAAGGTCGATGTGATCGCCGTCGGCACGCTACCTCTACATTTACCTTCAGGATTAATTTTAGATCTGAATAATTGTTATTTGGTGCCAGCGTTGAGAATGAACATTATATCTGGATCTTGTTTAATGCGAGACGGTTATTCATTTAAATCATAGAATAATGGTTGTTCTATTTATATGAGTAATGTATTTTATGGTCATGCACCCTTGAAGAGTGGTCTATTTTTGTTGAATCTCGATCCTGGTGATACACATATTCATAATATTGATGCCAAAAGATGCAAAGTTGATAATGATAGTGCGACATATTTGTGGTACTACCGTTTAGGTCATATTGGTGTAAAGCGCATGAAGAAACTCCATGCAGATGGACTTTTGGAATCACTTCATTATGAATCATTTGATGCTTGCGAACCATGCCTCATGGGCAAGATGACTAAAACTCCGTTCTCCAGAACAATGGAGCGAGCTACTGACTTATTAGAAATAATACACACCGATGTATGTGGTCCAATGAGTGTTGAGGCTCGCGACGGGTATCGTTATTTTCTGACCTTCACAGATGATTTGAGCAGATATGTGTATATCTACTTAATGAAACACAAGACTGAAACATTTGAAAAGTTCAAAGAATTTCAGAGTGAAGTGGAGAATCATCGTAACAAGAAAATAAAGTTTCTACAATCTGATCGAGGAGGCGAATATTTGAGTTACGAGTTTGGCCTTCATTTAAAACAATGTGGAATAGTTTCACAAGTGACGCCACCTGGAACACCACAGCGTAATGGTGTGTCCGAACGTTGTAACCATACTTTATTAGATATGGTGCGATCTATGATGTCTCTTACCGATTTACTACTATCGTTTTGGGGTTATGGATTAGAGATAGCTGCATTCACTTTAAATAGGGCACCGTCTAAATACGTTGAGACGACACCGTATGAACTGTGGTTTGGCAAGAAACCTAAGTTGTCATTTCTTAAAGTTTGGGTTGCGATGCTTATGTGAAAAAGCTTCAGCCTGATAAGCTCGAACCCAAATTGGAGAAGTGCGTCTTCATAGGATACCCAAAAGAAACTGTTGGTTACACCTTCTATCAAAGATCGGAAGGCAAGATCTTTGTTGCTAAGAATGGATCCTTTCTAGAGAAGGAGTTTCTCTCGAAAGAAGTGAGTAGGCGGAAAGTAGAACTTGATGAGGTAATTGTGCCTTCTCTCGAATTGGAAAGTAGCTTGTCACAGAAAACCGTTCCCATGATGCCTACACCAACTAGTGAGGAAGCTAATGATAATGATCATGCAACTTAGGATCAAGTTACTACCAAACCTTGTAGGTCAACAAGGGCACGTTCTGCACCAGAATGTTATGGTAATCCTGTTCTGGAAGTCATGTTACTAGACCATGATGAACCTACAAACTACGAGGAAGCGATGATGAGCCCAGATTCCGCAAAATGGCTTGAGGCCATGAAATTTGAGATGGGATCGATGTATGAGAACAAATATGGACTTTGGTTGACTTGCCCGATGATCGGCAAGCCATAGATAATAAATGGATCTTCAAGAAGAAGACTGACGTTGATGGTAATGTTACTGTCTACAAAGCTCAACTTGTCGCGAAAGGTTTTCGACAAGTTCAAGGAGTTCACTATGATGAAACCTTCTCACCCGTAGCGATGCTTAAGTCTGTCCGAATCATGTTAGCAATTGCCGCATTTTATGATTTGAAATCTAGCATATGGACGTCAAAACTGCATTCCTTAATGGATTTCTTAAAGAAGAGTTGTATATGATGCAACCAGAAGGTTTTATCGATCCTAAAGGTGCTGAAAAAGTGTGCAAGCTCCAGCGATCCATTTATAGTGGTGCAAGCATCTCGGAGTTGGAATATACGCTTTGATGAAGTGATCAAAGCATATGGTTTTATACAGACTTTTGGAGAAGCATGTATTTACAAGAAAGTGAGTGGGAGCTCTATAGCATTTCTAATATTATATGTGGATGACATATTGTTGATTGGAAATGATATAGGATTTTTGAATAGCATAAAAGGATACTTGAATAAAAGTTTTTCAATGAAAGACCTCGGTGAAGCTGCTTATATATTGGGCATCAAGATCTATAGAGATAGATCAAGACGCTTAATTGGACTTTCACAAAGCACACACCTTGATAAAGTTTTGAAGAAGTTTAGAATGGATCAGTCAAAGAAAGGGTTCTTGTCTGTGTTACAAGGTTTGAAGTTGAGTCAGTCTCCCGGCCACTGCAGAAGATAGAGAGAAAATGAAAGTCATTCCCTATGCCTCAGCCATAGGTTCTATCATGTATGCTATGTTGTGTACCAGACCTGATGTATGCCTTGCTATAAGTCTAGCAGGGAGGTACCAAAGTAATCCAGGAGTGGATCACTGGACAGCGGTCAAGAACATCCTGAAGTACCTGAAAAGGACTAAGGATATGTTTCTCATTTATGGAGGTGACAAAGAGCTCATCGTAAATGGTTACGTCGATGCTAGCTTTGACGCTGATTCAGATGACTCTAAGTCACAAACGGAATACGTATTTATATTGAATGGTGGAGCTGTCAGTTGGTGCAGTTCCAAGCATAGCGTCGTGGCGGGATCTACGTGTGAAGCAGAGTACATAGCTGCTTCGAAAGCAGCGAATGAAGGAGTCTGGATGAAGGAGTTCATATCCGATCTAGGTGTAATACCTAGTGCATCGGGTCCAATAAAATCTTTTGTGACAATACTGGAGCAATTGCCTTGGTGAAGAAATCGAGATTTCACAAAAGAACCAAACACATCAAGAGATGCTTCAACTCCATCTGTGATCAAGTCAAGGAGGGAGACATAGAGATTTGCAAAATACATACGGATCTGAATATAGCAGACCCGTTGACTAAGCCTCCTCCACAAGCAAAACATGATCAGCACCAAGACTCCATGGGTGTTAGGATCATTACATTGTAATGTAGATTATCGACTCTAGTGCAAGTGGGAGACTGAAGAAAATATGCCCTAGAGGCAATAATAAAGTTGTTATTTATATTTCCTTATATCATAATAAATATCTATTATTCATGTATTAACCAGAAACTTGATACATGTGTGGATACATAGACAAAACAGAGTGTCCCTAGTAAGCCTCTACTAGACTAGCTCGTTAATCAAAGATGGTTAAAGTTTGCTAACCATAGACATGTGTTGTCATTTGATGAACGGGATCACATCAGTAGGAGAATGATGTGATGGACAAGACCCATCCGTTAGCTTAGCATAATGATCGTTAAGTTTGATTGCTATTGCTTTCTTCATGACTTATACATATTTCTTTGACTATGAGATTATACAACTCCTGGACACCGGAGGAATACCTTGAATGCTATCAAAAATCACAACATAACTGGGTGATTATAAAGATGCTCTACAGGTATCTCCGAAGGTGTTTGTTGGGTTGGCATAGATTAAGATTAGGATTTGTCACTCTGAGTATCGGAGAGGTATCTCTGGGCCCTCTCGGTAATGCACATCATAATAAGCCTTGCAAGCAATGTGACTAATGAGTTAGTTGCGGGATGATTCATTAAGGAACGGGTAAAGAGACTTGCCGGTAACGAGATTGAACTAGGTATGAAGATACCGAAGATCGAATCTCGGGCAAGTAACATACCGATGACAAAGGGAATAACGTATATTGTCATAACGTTTCGACCGATAAAGATCTTCGTAGAATAAGTGGGAGCCAATATGAGCATCCAGGTTTCACTATTGGTTTTCGACCGGAGAGGTGTCTCGGTCATGTCTACATAGTTCTCGAACCCGTAGGGTCCGCACGCTTAACGTTTGATGACGATTTGTATTATATGAGTTATGTGATTTGGTGACCGAATGTTGTTTGGAGTCCCGGATGAGATCACGGACATGACGAGGAGTCTCGAAATGGTGGAGAGGTAAAGATTGATATATTGGATGATAGTATTCGGACACCAGCCCACAAAGGGGTGGCGCTCCCCCCATAGGGAAGGGAGTCTGGATTGGACTAGGGGAGGGGGCGGCATCCCCCTTTCCTTCTTCCCCTCTCTCTCCTTCCCCCTTTCCCCCTCCGGTAAAAGGAAAGGGGGGGGGGCGAATCCTACTAGGAGCCCAAGTAGGACTCCTCCTACTTGGGGCACGCCTAGGGCCGGCCTCCTCCCCCTCCCTCCTTTATATACATAGGGAAGGGGGCACCTTGAACACACATCAATTGTTCCAAGCCGTGTGCGGCGCCCCCCTTGTCGGTGGGAAACGACACCTATAGGATCACAAGAATCCCTATTGCGGTTGCAGGGCGCAGGGTTGAGAGAAGAGCAGGTCTAACAGAGAGCACGCGGTTCGTTTATCCAGGTTCGGGCCGCAAGGATGCGTAAAATCCTACTCCTGCTTTGGTGGATGTATTCTGTGTTCTTGAGCTAGCTACGGAGTGTAACGAGCCCCAAAAAGGCGAATCCTTCTCCTGGTCGCCTCGGGCCTCCTTTTATGGGAAAAAGGGGCTGCCACAGTGGCACACAGGAGGTGGAAAGGTCTACAGTGGCATGAGGTTATCCCTTGTATTACAGGACAAGGTGCATTTAATGCATTGCTTAGGTGTCCTCTTGCTTTATCGGGGACGGGGGCGAGGCCCGTCCCGTCCGTCGCCGCTCCTCCAAGCCTCGACACGCGCCCTGGCCAGCGATGCATGCGGTGCCATGTAGACAGGCAGGCAGCTGAGGTGTCGCGGTGGTGAAGCCTCCACGAAGGGCTGCATGTTGCCACGCAGGTGCCTGCCCAAATGGTTGGGCTGGCAGCTGCATGGGAACGGTGGTGGAAGCTTGGTTGGCGTGGGCCTGGCGGTAGTCCCGCTGGCGTCCTTGGAGAGGGCCTTGCCGGGTGGCCCAGCAGGGGTCTTGCCGTGCGGCCCGGCAAGGGTCTTGCCGTGGCGCGCTGTCGTCCTTGGCGAGGACCTTGCCGGGGGTCTGGTGGCCTTCCACGGCAAGGATCTTGTCGAGAGTCGTCGTCTTCTAATCCTCATCTAATCTTGAATATGTCTTCACAAAGATCTGCATGCCACCACAGAGGTGCCTTTCCGAGCCCTGGCCCCATGCTAATGATGGTGCTTGGGGCCGTGGGCTCATGGGTGGCTCACTCCGTTGGTGTGGGGCGAGCTGCCCCGGGAAGGGTCTCTTGCCGGGGGAACCTGCTCCGTCCCTTTGCTCTTTGTCGCCTTGGCCTTGGCGTTGCTCTAGCCATCTTGGGCTTCGGTCTTACCTTGGCTCACCTCCCTCGCTCTGCTTGGTGTGGTCGCGGGTGCGGCTCTGACTGCCCGTGCACAGGTAAAGGGGTTCAAAAATGTGCCCTAGTTTTGCACACTGATAGGAGCCCCCGGGCCTGGGCCACACATAAGTGCGGCACGTTGTTGGGTCAGGCCCAAAATGGTGCGCGGGCAGGCGGGGTGGTTTTTGCCGTGGTAAGATTCTTCGCGTGTTGTACTTCCCACGACCCGCACGTGCGGTGCGGCATGGAGGGATGTGCATGACGTGGGCGGCATGCGTGGGACGGTTCTCGCACGCATGCGTCACATCGTAGTAAAGAGGCGGCTCGCACCTTCCCCGTAAAGGGAAGGAGGCGTGGAGGCGCGACTCATTTACTGAATGGGGCCGGGGCGCGGTCTTCAAGGCGTCCACTCCCCACGATCACGGGGTGAGGAGAGGTCACCTCACCTGTCTCCTCGGTTCTGCACGTTTGCCACACGTCCTTCATGCACGCGGGGTGGCAAACGGTGGAGGCGGGAAACCGGGCCGTCGCTGGCTGGGGCAGCGGGTCGGTCCTGGTTCCCTGCGCCTCCCGTGTCTTAACTGGCCGAGCGGGGCGGCCGAGCCCCAACCCCGTTCCTTTATAAAGAGTGGGAAGGGGAGATGGCATCCCACATTCTTCCACCTTCTACCTCCCTTTGCTTCCACTCCCTCCTTTCATTCGTCATGGAGAAAGGGAATCTCGGTCCTTCGACGGTGGTGGTGAGGGTCGCCGCTCGACAATGCATCCCTCCTCCTTCTGCGCCCGTGGTGGCAGAGCCGACCGCGAGGGGAAGGGGGAGGGGGTAAGGCCGGGGCAGAGGTCGCAGTGCTCGGGGAAGAGGAGGGCAGGGCGGCGCGCCAGCTTCGCCCCCGCCCATGGTGTCATTCCCGATGGAAGGCCATGTCGAAGACCAGCCCCACGAGTTCTTCATTAGGCTGCGCCGGCCCCCGCATCGCCGTCTTCGTCTTCCCGCCCTGTTTGCTCGGGAGATGGAGCGTGACCGGCCCCAATCCCTCAGATTGCACATGAGGGGTTGCGGGAACAGGGGCACGCGGGTCAACGTTGACTTCCCCGCTCCTCGAGTCATGTACCTCCGTCGTGGGTGGAAGACGTTCGCTCGCATCCACAGCCTGACGGCGGGGCTCGTCCTCTACTTCAAATTGATGGAGGACGGCCTACTCTCCGTCAAGGTCTTCGGGGAGTTCGGGACTCGCCTGAAGTGCTGCGTGGAGAGCTCCTTCGATGGAGATTCTGACGATGGAAGATCTTCCTCGAGCAAAGGTGACGAGAAGGATAGCGGGGCGGATAGCGGGGACGAGTCCGACTAGGCGTCGGACACCCTGCGCCTGAGCGGGTGCGGCAGCAGCAGCATCTGCACCTGGCCTCTCCTCCGGCAGGGGTTTGCCGGCGGCGGGGCCAGCTCCTTGAACTCCTCGGGGCCGTCTCCTTGGGCGGCTGGCATCGGGAGGCCGCGGAAGAGGAAGAGGGCGGGCGGCAAGGCCGTCAACTCGGAGTACGCGGGCACCGACGCCTTCGTCGCGTACCGCAGGTCCTGCCGCCTCGTCTTCCAGCTCTTTTCCCAACACCGTCATCACCGGCCTGCCCATGGGCGGCCGCCAAGGTGTCCTCTCGGTGTCTTCTGCTACTCGTAGCTCGCCTAAGCGCCCCTTCTGCCCTTTTCGCCTCCTTGACCTGCCTCCTGAGGAGAGGGACAAGAAAGGGATTACGGGCATCTTATCTCTTTTTAGTCTTGTAAGCCTTCGGGCCTTTGTTAACTTAGAACTTGTAATCCCCTTGTTCCTGTCTTTCATTTCGTATGAACTGTACCTGTATGGGATGTTTTTTAATGAAAAAGGGATGTTTGTCGGGTTTTTCGTTTGTAGGTAAAACCCACGACAAGGAGTAAATCCTTGTTACCTTTAAGATAAACGTTTTCTCACCCGACAACAGGCCTTGCCGCCCCCCCACTTCGCTCGACCTTTCTCACGCCCTTGGTGGAAGCAGGGATGAGGTGGGCTTAGGCTCCTCGTTTCATTTCCTTGCTGCCGTGACTACGACGAAACTCGGTCCCAGGAAACGAATCCTAGGGTCCGTAATGAGGGGAGCACGGTAGCCTAAGGATAAAACGAGGTTTCACATACCTCAGTCCATAACGAAACGCATGATAAGGGATAGAGAACTTATCTGAATCTGCAGCCCCCGGCAACATTGGCTTGCCGTGGGTGGATCTTTGCTCTTGTAGCCCCCCGGCAATACTGGCTTGCCGGGGCCCGGGCGCCGGTTCATCCCCTTTCTTCCAAAGCAGCTCGGCAAGGATATTCATGTGTCCTGCAAACCAAAGAAGACAGAGAAGAATAAAGAGACGCGCACTCGACCTCTAAGCTAGGGGTTAGCCGCCGCTAAGCACTATCAACCCTAACCGAGGACGAGACTCGACCTAGCATGCATGCTATAACTTAGGGCGCCAACGCTTCATTTATCCGTGCTCAGGGTCTGCACCTGGCTTTGTACAAAGGGTCACATGCCTTGCCGGCAAAGCTTGTACAAAAGGGTGGCTTGCCGGGAGGCCCGGCAAACCGCGCCTTATGGGTAAAACTTGCGAAGATGCTCGATGTTCCAGGAGTTGCTCACTGGGACGGCATCTTCGGTCTCCAGGCGGACTGCGCCGGGCCTGGTGACTCGTATTACCCGATAAGGGCCTTCCCACTTCGGCGTCAACTTGTTGGTATTCTTGGCCGACTGAACACGCCGAATAACAAGGTCGCCTTCCTCAAAGCTTCGGGCATGAACCTTGCGGCTATGGTAGCGGCACAAGGCTTGCTGGTAGTGTGCCGCTCTCACAGCCGCCTGAAGACGATCTTCCTCAAGGAGCATCGCATCATCTTGGCGCAACGGCTCTTGCTCAAGCTCATCATAAGTGAGCACTCGAGGTGACCCGTATATGAGTTCCGTGGGGAGAACTGCTTCTGCCCCGTATACCAGGGCAAAAGGTGTCTGGCCGGTGGCTCAATTTGGCGTCGTTCTGATCGACCAAAAAACCGCCGGCAACTCATCAATCCAGTGCCTTCCACTCTTGTGCAGCTTGTCAAAGGTCTTCATTCTCAAGCCTCGCAACACTTCAGCATTTGCCCTCTCCGCTTGGCCGTTGCTTCGTGGATGTGCCACGGAAGCGAAACATACCTTGATGCCGAGGTCTCAGATGTACTGCATGAAGGTGTGGCTTGTGAACTGCGTGCCGTTGTCGGTGATGACTCTGTTTAGCACACCAAAACGGCAGACCAGTCCTTTGAAGAATTTGACGGCTGACTGAGCAGTCACCTTCCTCACTGCTTCCACCTCTGGCCACTTTCTGAACTTGTCGGTTGCAACGTATAAGTACTCAAAGCCCTCGACGGCCCGGGGGAAAGGGCCCAGTATATCGAGCCCCCAGACCGAGAATGGCCAGGAGAGAGGGATTGTTTGAAGGGCTTGAGCTGGTTGATGAAGCTTCTTTGAATGGAACTGGCACGCTTCACACTTGGTGACTAGTGCCGTCGCATCCTAGAGGGCGGTGGGCCAGAAGAAACCTTTCCGGAATGCCTTCCCGGCAAGGGCCCTTGACCCTATGTGGGAGCCACATATGCCTCCATGTATCTCTGCCAACAGCTCTAGTCCTTCCTCCCGGGGGATGCACTTGAGTGTCACACCATTCGGCCTTCTCCGGTACAGGACGTCATCGACGAACTGGTACAGGGCGGACCGACGGGCTACTTTCTTCGCTTCTTCCTGCTCCTCAGGAAGCTCCCCTGTTTGGAGGAATTGGACGGTGTGCTGTGCCTATGCCGGAGCCTGAGGCTTGACGGCAAGGACCAAAGGCATCTCTTCTACCATGGGAGCGGCTGTCTCTACGGCCAGGGCCTGACGCTCCACCGGAGCTAGCTGCTCTCGGGTAGGCTCAGCGTCCGCGGCAGTACCCTTGCCGGCGGCCCTGGGGGGCTCGGTAGGAAAGTACTTGTCGGGACCTGATTTTCTCCGCTTGCTCTGCCCCGCTGATGGATCAACGGATGGTTGAGTTAACCGGAGCAAAAAGGTACCTGGTTCCACAGGTAGCTTGAATGCGGCACGCTTTGACAGGTAATCGGCGACGTCGTTCTCCGCTAGGGGGATGTGCTCCGCCTGGATACCGTCAAAGCGTTCCTCCAGCTTTCTCACCTCATCTACATATGCTTCCATCAGTGGGCTCTGATAATCCTTGTTAACTTGCCTGACAACGAGCTGCGAGTCACCCCTGACGATGAGCTTCTTAACCCTGAAGTCTACCGCGATCCTGAGACCGGCCAGCAATCCCTCGTACTCGGCGGTGTTATTGGTGGACATCTCCCTGGGGAAGTGCATCTCGATCACGTACTCGAGGTGCTCTCCGGTGGGTGCGACGAGCAGCACACCGGCACCGGCGCCATGCAGTGAGAAGGCTCCATCAAAGTACATGATCCAGTTGCGGTCTGCTTCCTTGCCGGGGAGAGTGGTCTCCTGGACTTCTTCGTCAGGCGTCGAGGTCCATTCCGCGATGAACTCCGCCAAGACGCTCTCAAACTTTAAGCCGAAGCTTGACAACTCCCAGGCCCATTCCACAATCCTTCTGGCTGCGTCAGGGTTGTGCAGTATCCATTGCAACGGGAGGCGGGTGACGACAGTGATCTCGTGGGCCTGGAAGTAGTGATGCAGCTTCCTCGAGGCCATAAGGAGGCCGAAGAGCAATTTTTGCACACTGGAATACCTTGACCTAGCCCCCTGCAAGAGGAAGCTGACAAAGTAAACCGGGTGCTGCATCATCTTTTTCTTGGGCACCACTTCACTTGACCGCGCGGGCATCGCCTTGGTGGCACCAGACTCTGCCGGGGGCCGCGCCTTGTCGGCACCAGGCCCTGCCGGGGGAGTCTTCGGCTCGCCATTCGCTGGTCCTGCCACCATTGCTGCTTCCTCGTCGACCTCCCTCTGTGCCACTAGTGCGGCGCTGACCACTTGATTCGTCGCCGCCAGATACAGCAGTAACGGCTCTTGTGGTTTAGGCGCAACTAGTATTGGTGTGGAGGAAAGGTATTTCTTCAGGTCCTGCAGTGCGGCCTCGGCTTCTGGGGTCCACTCTATTGGGCCCGCCTTCTTCAAGATCTTGAAAAAGGGAAGGGCGCGCTCGGCGGACTCGGAGATGAACCAGCTCATGGCGGCAACGCAGCCGGTGAGCCGACGCACATCCTCGGCTCTGGACCTCTTGCTCTTGTCGGCAAAGCTCTCTAGCACGTCCTCAACGGTAGCACAACACCCCGAGGAGGTGCGCTTGCCGGAGTGGGTGCGAGAGGTCTTGCCGGGCTCCTTCTTTCCTCCCGGGCCTTCGGTGGCAGGAGCAGGTGCCTTGATGATAGCCGCTGCAACTGCTTCCCGGTAGAGTTGGTCGGCGCAGATCAGCGTGTCCTTCTTGTCGGAGGGGACAGAGATGATGGTCAACGACCCAGGCATCTTTAGCACGTTGTTGGCATAGTGTGATGCCGCCATGAACTTGGCTAGTGCCGGGCGGCCGAGGATCCCGTTGTAGGGCAAGGGGATCTCGGCCACGTCGAAGACGATCCTCTCCGTCCGGTAGTTCAACTCTCCTCCAAATGTCACGGGCAGTGTGACCTTTCCCTTTGGCTGACTTCTCCCCGGATTGACCCCCTGAAACGTGCCCGTTTCCTCGAGGTCTCCGTCAGGGATTTGCAACCTTCTGACCACGACAGGCGAGATCAGGTTCAGGCCGGCCCCGCCATCAACCAACATCTTGTTCACCCTGAGGTTGTGTATTGTTGGAGAAACCAACAACGGCAAACACCCGATCGCGGTAGTGCGATCAAGGTGGTCCTCGGCGTCAAAGATGAGGGGCGTGCTGGACCACTTTAGTGGCTTCTGAGCGTCGAACGATGGCTCTGTTGCTGTAACCTATCGCGTCCACTGCTTGAGCTGGCGGTGAGAGGTGTGCAGTGAGGCGCCGCCATCGACGAGCATGGCCTCCGTAGCCTTCTAGAACCCTTGCTCACCGGACTCGTCGTCCTTGGCGTGATCATCGTCTTCTTGTTTCTTGTCGCGTCTGTCTGCTTTCTGGGAACGGGGGTCCCCAGACTTGCCTGCCTGCGGCGTGGCTCAAAGGGGGGCCAGCACAGCCCATCTTCATCAACACAGACCCAAGACCCTCGCAAGGGGCCAAGCCTCGCGGGGCGGACGACACGGAGCTTCCTCACGCACGGCCTCATCAGGCTGGCTCGCGAGGAGGCGGAGAGATCAAGGCGGGGTACCTCACGAGGTGCCCGTGACGCAAGCCATGACGACCAAGGGCACCAGGCGGGCGCCAGTCTGCGCAGTGTCCTCCTTTCCTCTTTGGTGCAAAGGGAGCAAGCGCAGGCGAGAGCATCAAGCAAAGGCACCTGTTTTGGTGCAACGAGACGAAGACCAGCCCAACGGCAGGGAGGAAGTCATTGTGGAGCCCAAGCCAGCGTCACCACCAGAGCCTTTGGCAGGCGAGGACCAACTTTAGTCAGGATAAGTGCACCAGATGTTCCCCTTCAAAATGGCCAATTGTTGGCGCCCTTCCCGCTCAATATTTGGGAAGAGGCCCAGGGCCTTTGCCTATAAATAGGACTAGCCACCCCCAGGGTAGGGGGGACGGACAGATCGAAATCAGAGAGAGAGAGAGAAAGAGAAGGGTGACTGAACTCCTCCTAGCAGTTCATCGCCCCAGCCAAGAACAGACCCTCGCGAGGCTGTTCTTCCTTGTATTGCTTATCATCATCAGCCCAAGAGGCAATCCACCACACCACACACTGGAGTAGGGTATTATACCACATCGGTGGCCCGAACCAGTATAAACCTTGTGTCTCTTGTGCTGTTCTTTCCATAGCTTAGATCTTTGCGAGGCGGTGGGGTGCAGGTAGGTAGAAGGCGAAATCTCCGCGCGCACCCCAGTGTTCGAACCTCAAGGGTCTGCCGGAACCCGAAATCCGACATTTGGCGCGCCAGGTAGGGGTGCACCGGAGTTTTCCCTTCCGCCACCGCCACGACCTGCCTCGCGATGAGTAGCGCGTCGCCCGCTCTGGCCGCCGGCGCCAGCACGGGGGCCAGTGGCTCTGAGCCCTGGCCCCAGCCCTGCAACAGGTACGGTGGCCGGACAAGTTCAAGCCAACGACGCCGCCGCGCTACAGCGGCGCGACTGATCCGCTAGCCTTCTTGCTGGCGTACGAGGAGGCCATCCTCGAAGCTGGAGGTGATGATAGGGTCATGGCCAACTGGCTTCCCATGGCCCTCACCGGCGCTCCACGCGCATGGCTGCTCCACCTGCCGGCAGCCTCCGTGGCCTCTTGGGAAGAGCTCCGCAGCCTCTTCCTCGCCCAGCACGCTACACCAACACCCCCGGTCGTCGCGGCCCTCCTGGGTGGCTCGCAAGCGCCGCCTACAAGTCACCACGTCAAGCCGTTCATCCGCCGGGTCAGCGCCGCTTCCACGCGGCAGGGGGCTCTCCCGGACCGGGCGGCGCCCAAGGCCGGCCTGACCTTCAGCTCGGAGGACCACCGCTCCAACTCGGCCTGCTCGGGTGCGCTCCCCATGCTATGCACCCCCACCATCTGCCAGGTGGCCGTCACCAGAACTCTCACCGATGGCGGCGCGGGCCTCAGCGTGCTCTCGGTTGAGGCCTTCAACCTCCTCTGCATACCCCTGGAACGGCTGCAACCCAGCCGACCCTTCTTAGGCGTTGGGGGCGGGTCATCCAGCTCCTTGGGACAGATCCGGCTCCCAGTAACCTTCGGCACCTACGACAACTTCCGCACGGAGCTGGTCGACTTCGACATCGCCCCCATCGGCCTCCCCTACAACGCCATCCTTGGCTATCCAGCGCTGGCCCAGTTCATGGCCGCGACGCACCTGGCGTACAACCTCATGAAGATGCCCGGGAGCAGCGGCATCCTCACCGTGCACGGGGACACCAGAGACGCGCTACGAGTGCTCAAGCTCGCCTTCAAGACGGCGGCGTCGGCACAGCCCGCCGACTCGGAGACCCCCGAGCCCAAGGGGGCTGCACCCGCCAAGAAGAAATAGTTGTTCACCCAAGACAAGGCAGAAACCAAGCAGATACCCGTCGATGAGGACGGGTCCACCAACGCCACTTTCACCATAGGCGCCAACCTCGAGCCCGAGCAGGAGGAGGCCCTGGTCAAGTTCCTGTGCGCGAACAAGAAGGTATTCGCTTGGGAGCCTGACCAGTTGGCGGGGATCCCTAGGAGCGTAATCGAGCATCACCTCAACGTGTGCGCCAACGTGCGCCCTGTGAAGCAGAAGGCAAGGCGGCAGTCCACAGAAAAGCAGGCCTTCATTGTCCAAGAGACCCGCAAACTAGAAGCCGCTGGGGTCATTCGCGAGGTCCGATACCCGTATTGGTTGGCCAACCCTGTCGTTGTGCCAAAGAAGGGAGGGAAGGAGCGCATGTGTGTCGACTTCACCAACCTCAACAAGGCATGCCCGCAACACCCGTTCCCGCTCCCCCGCATCGACCAGATCATCGATTCCACCGCAGAATGCGACCTGTTGTGCTTCCTGGATGCCTTCTCTGAGTATCACCAGATCAAGATGGCGGTAGAAGACGTCGAAAAGACAGCCTTCCTAACCCCGTGTGGGGTGTACTGCTACACATGCATGCCATTTGGGCTGCGTAACGTAGGGGCGACCTTTCAGCGGCTAATGCACATCACCATGAGCCCGCAGCTCGGGAAGAATGTTGAGGCTTACGTCGATGACATTGTGGTGAAGTCTCGGGAGGCCAGGACCCTGATACAAGACCTGGAGGAGACCTTCGCGAGCCTCAACGCAGTGGACCTGCGGCTCAACCCAGAGAAGTGTGTGTTCGGAGTCCCCTCGGGCAAGCTATTGGGTTTCCTCGTGTCCCACCGAGGCATCGAGGCTAACCCGGAAAAGGTCAAGGCGGTCGAGGACATGAGCCCACCAAAGACCCTCAGAGAAATGCAGAAGCTCACTGGGCGCGTGACCGCGCTGGGGCGCTTCATCTCCAAGTTGGGGGAGCGAGCGCAGCCCTTCTTCCAGCTAATGAAGAAAAAGGGGGCCTTTGAATGGACTGAAGAGGCCGACAAGGCGTTCCAAGATCTCAAGAGATGCCTGACCAGCCCTCCGGTCATGGTGGCTCTGCGTCCTCAAGAGCCCCTGGTGCTTTACCTCGCCGCCACTCCCTACTCTGCCAGCGCAGCCCTGGTGGCGGTTAGGGAGGAGCGTCGAATCAGAACCACGGCAGCAGCCCGGGACAAGGCAAAACAGTAACAAGGAAGGCCCATAGAAACCGCCACCGCGGCTGAGGAGGATTAGCCGCCGCAGAGGAGTGCACCAGAGGCGGAAGAGGCCCCTCTCCCAGATGGCCAACCTCCGGAGGCCTCATCGCCTCAGGAGGCGCCATGACCTCCGGGGGGCGCCACCAGCACTGACACACCCAACCTCGTTGAGCACCTAGTGTACTTTGTCAGCACGATGTTGCGGGACGCGAGGGCACGATACCCCATGCCTCAGAAGCTCCTCCTCGCGCTACTGGTGGCCTCGCGCAAGCTGCGGCACTATTTTCAGGGTCACCCCATCAAGGTCGTCCCGTCATACCCCTTGGAGAGAGTGCTCAGGAGCCCTAACTCGGCCGGAAGGGTCGCTGAGTGGAACCTAGAACTGCAAGCGTTCCAGCTCGAATTCAGCATGACCAGAGTCATCAAGGGAGCAGCATTAGCGGATTTTGTGGCGAAATGGATGGAGGCACCAGGCCTCAAGGCCGACGAGGATCGGTCCCTCTCCCTGGGAAGCGAGGCGCCAGAAGGCTGGGTCATGTACTTCGATGGGGCGTTCTCCAGGAATGGCGCTGGGGCTGGAGCGGTGCTTATATCACCCACTCAGGACAAGCTCTACTACGTTGTACAACTTTGTTTCCAGCAAGGTGAAAAGGTCTCCAACAACATAGCGGAGTATGAAGGTCTAATAGCGGGCTTGAAGGCCGCAGCTGCCCTGGGGGTGAAACGCCTCACCATCAAGGGCGATTCGCAGCTCCTTGTCAATTTCTCCAACAAGGTGTATGAGCCGAAAGATGAGCACATGGAAGCCTACCTTGCGGAGGTCCGCAGGATGGAGAAGCAGTTCTGGGGGTTGGAGTTGCAGCATGTGCCCCGTGGCACCAATCAGGAGGCCGACGACATCGCCAAACGGGCGTCCAGACGGTTACCTCAGGAGCCTGGCGTCTTCGAGGAGCGGCTCTTCAAGCCTTCAGCCCTGCCGTCATTGTCAAACACGGCTCAGCCTCGGGAGGAGCTCCCCCAGCCACCCGCCTCAGAAGCCCTGGTCTGTGGCCCGGCCTCAGGAGCACGCCTGCTCCTGGCGATGGAACCTCAGGAGGGGTGCTGGATCACGGAGCTCCGGAGTTACTTAACACAAGGGACCCTGTCGGAGAAGGAGGAGGAAGCGGAGCGTGTGGCACGGCTGGCCATGGCATACTGCATCAAGGATGGAGAGCTCTACCGGAAGCGACCGAACAATGTATCCCTGCACTACATCTCCAGGGAGCAAGGAAAGGAACTGCTGGAAGATATACACGGCGGAGACTGTGGACATCATTCATCATCACGGACCCTCGTCGGCAAGGCGTTCCGCAGTGGGTTTTATTGGCCCACCGCACTCGATGACGCCGTCGAACTGGTGAAGGCTTGTGAGGCCTGCCAGTTCCACGCCAAGCAGATCCATCAGCCGGCAGGAGGCCTGCAGACTATACCCCTTTTGTGGCCGTTCGCGGTCTGGGGGCTGGACATCCTGGGCCCGTTTCCTCGGGCACCAGGGGGCTACCGCTACCTCTACGTTGCCATGGACAAGTTCACCAAGTGGGCCGAAGTAGAGGTCGTCCGCACCATCCCCGCAGGTTCCGCGGTCAAGTTCATCAGGGGCATCGTGAGCCGGTTCGGGGTGCCGAACCGCATCATCACAGACAACAGTTCGTAGTTCACCAGTAACCTCTTCAAAACATACTGTGCTAACCTTGGAACGCAGATATGCTACGCTTCGGTGGCGCACCCCCGAAGCAACGGCCAGGCTGAGCGAGCCAACGCAGAGGTCCTGAGGGGCCTCAAGACCAGGACGTTCAAGAAGAAGCTGGAGGCCTGCGGCAGAGGATGGTACGACGAGCTTCAGTCCGTGTTGTGGTCCATCCGCACAACCGCGACCAAGCCGACTGGAGAGACCCCGTTCTTCCTGGTCTACGAAGCCGAAGCGGTCCTCCCTCACGAGGTCAGATGTCGCTCCGCACGGGTCCTGGCGTTCGACGAGGCGCAGCAGGACGCCATGCGGGGGATGGACCTCGTGCTGGGGGAGGAACGTTGCCGAGAAGCCGCGCTGCGAGCGGCGAGGTACCAACAAGCACTGCAACGATATCACTGCCGCAACATCCGCCCGAGAACTCTCGAGGTAGGAGACCTCGTGCTCAGGCGGGTTCTCTCCAGGGAGGGACTGCACAAGCTCTCTCCCACGTGGGAGGGCCCGTTCAAGGTTGTTCATGTTTCCAGGCCTGGCTCCACGCGCTTGGAGACTCAGGAGGGGGTGCCGGTCCAGAACGCATGGAACATCCAGTACCTCCGGAGGTTCTACCCCTAAAAAGGCCCAGAGCCTGTGAAGAAGGCGAACGCCTGTGAAGATTATCCTTTTTGGAAAAGGCCCAGAGCCTGTGAAGAAGGCGAACGCCTGTGAAGATTATCCTTTTTGGAAAAGGCCCAGAGCCTGTGAAGAAGGCGAATGCCTGTGAAGCTGTCGCGTTTTGGAAAAGGCCCAGGGCCTGTGAAGAGGGCAAATGCCCGTGAAGCTCGTTTCCCCTAAGAAAGGCCCAGAGCCTGTGAAGAAGGCCAACGCCTGTGAAGCTCGCCGCCCGTGACACTCTCACGTAATAATGAGTTGGGGCTGTACACGACCCGGAGTCTCAGGAGCGCCGGCCTCAGGCCCTGGGGCTCCCTCCGACGCCCAGTGGCATCACTTAGCTCCGCGCTGGTGAGAAGACGTCGAAGAGTAGATTAGGTGCCGAACGCGGCTTTTTCATTTGCTTTCCGCAGTTGGCTTGTTCATTCTCACTCGAAGTTTTATTGAAGCTATTGCCGCCTTTGACTTGTGGTTCTTCGACTTTTCACTCTCCTGCCTCGATTTCTCTTATGCAAGGCCTCGCGAGGGGGGGCAGCCGAGCGCCCTCGTGAGTGTTTCTGTCCTAGCCGTTCAAAGGTTTCGCGAACTGGGTCCATTACAGGAGCACCCCTCTAGTCCGTGCCCCACGGGCACCGCGACACGAACACAGGGCCTGGGTCGGTCGCCCCCCACGGCTGGGGCCGGGAACTATCTACACACGGGCACGTAGCCGAAAGGCATGATAGCGGAAGCAAAGCGATGATTAACAGCAATAACCCAAACACGCCCCCGCGGGGCTCCACGCTACTGTCTTTTTACGCAGGACAAAGGAAAAGAAAGAGCAAATCGGGCGTAGCTCGCCTCACACCGGTCTGCAAGGAAGACTCAAGCTGCCTTCGGGACTCAGGCAGACTCCCTCTCGCGCTTCACCGAGGCGCGACGACGGGCAGACGCGCTACCACCTCCCAAGCAGGTACGATGGCGTGGAGGCTGACTGCGGCCACCGCTAGAAGAGTCGCCGCCTGAAGAAGAACCGGTGAAGCTTGGGGAACCCTGAGTGCCGCCAGTCACGCGAGCACTGTCCTCTCCATCATCGCCGGGGCTGGGTCCCCGGCCGCGGTCGTCGTCCTTAGGGCAGCACCCTGCGCGGCGACCATCTTCCCCAAACACCCTCACGTAGAGGGTGGCATCGCCGTCAAACTTGAAGTGCAGGGTGCACCGACGGCTCAGGCCACGTGCTCAGGAAAACGTCTGCCAACCGCGTGTCAAGGCCAGGCTCCCGGCTGCGGAGACCTCCAGTGAAGCCCATGAGGCCCGGCTGTAGCAGCCATCTGCCTGAAGCCAGAGGCCGCCCGGGGCGCTGGCCGGGAGCTCTCCGGGGAGGAAGCGAGGAAGATGAAGTCGGGTGCTAGTCGGCTCCGCCGACCACACAACAAACTCCGGCAGCACCTCTGCAGCGCGAAAGCGTGGCCTAGGGGGACGCGCGACCGAAGCTCGCCCCTCGGCCGCAGCTGTGCGCCCGTCACCATGCTGGAAATCATCTCCACGGCCGCGGGGAGCTGCCGTGGTGGCCACAGGATGTTTGCGAGGGCGCCCTCGGCCGCGCTTGGGCGTGGGAGAGGCAGGCTCAACCTGGTGAGCCTTCCCCTTCTCTGCGGCCGAGAACCTCCTCGACGGAGCCATGAAGAAGGATAAGCAAAGGGGGATGCACTGGAAGGGTGCGCGCCGCTCCGTACTTATAGCCGGCGAAGGCCAACCGTCGGCCTCCACGCTCGTAGGTAATCATGACCCGCTTTGCATGCAGGGACTTGTCCAATCCGTGCGGTTGCCGAGGCGTCATGGGGAAGTGGAGACGCCCACGTCCAATCAAGCGCCACGCGGCGTCCAAGGCCGCAGGCTGTTAGGGCCCGCGGCGCTTCGCCTTTGCCCTTTCGCCTCCCTGCACGGCCAAGTCCGGGCGCGCCTTGGGCCCGAGGGCTACTGTCGGTGTTCTGGGAACGGGGGTCCCCAGACTTGCCTGCCTGCGGCCTGCGGCGTGGCTCAAAGGGGGGCCCAACACAGCCCATCTTCATCAACACAGACCCAAGACCCTCGCGAGGGGCCAAGCCTCGCGGGGCGGACGACACGGAGCTTCCTCAGGCACGACCTCATCAGGCTGGCTCGCGAGGAGGCAGAGAGATCAAGGCGGGGTACCTCACGAGGTGCCTGTGACGCAAGCCATGACGACCAAGGGCGCCAGGCGGGCGCCAGGCCATGCAGTGTCCTCCTTTCCTCTTTGGTGCAAAGGGAGCAAGCGCAGGCGAGAGCATCAAGCAAAGGCACCCGTTTCGGTGCAACAAGACCAAGACCAGCCCAACGGCAGGGAGGAAGTCATTGTGGAGCCCAAGCCAGTATCACCACCAGAGCCTTTGGCAGGCGAGGACCAACTTTAGTCAGGATAAGTGTACCAGATGTTCCCCTTCAAAATGAACAATTGTTGGCGCCCTTCCCGCTCAATATTTGGGAAGAGGCCCAGGGCCTTTGCCTATAAATAGGACTAGCCACCCCAGGGTAGGGGGACGGACAGATCGAAATCAGAGAGAGAGAAAGAGAAGGGTGACTGAACTCCTCCTAGCAGTTCATCGCCCCAGCCAAGAACAGACCCTCGCGAGGCTGTTCTTCCTTGTATTGCTTATCATCATCAGCCCAAGAGGCAATCCACCACACCACACACTGAAGTAGGGTATTACACCACATCGGTGGCCCGAACCAGTATAAACCTTGTGTCTCTTGTGCTGTTCTTTCCATAGCTTAGATCTTTGCGAGGCGGTGGGGTGCAGGTAGGTAGAAGGCGAAATCTTCGCGCGCACCCCAGTGTTCGAACCTCAAGGGTCTGCCGAAACCCGAAATCCGACAACGGCCCCGAGCAGGCCTCTCTTGCTGGTTGTCCTTGCCGGGGCAGCCTCCTTGGCCGCCACGCTTCTTGTCGGATCCCTCGGCACCATCCTAGTCCTTCTCCTTGTCCCGCCTTTCGTACTCAGCCTTTTGCTTCTCAGCAATCAGCTCGACTTGTCGGCAGTTCTGGAGATCGTGGCCCTTGGTGCGGTGGATCTTGCAGTATTGCTTGCCAGAGCTTCCTGGCTTGTCGGTAGCCGCCAAGGCCTGGCAGGCGGCGCACCCGGCAATCTCCTTGCCGGGGGTGTCTGCCTTGACCTTCTTGCCGGCATCGGTATCGTCAGATCCCTCAACGGCAAGCACGACCTTGCCTTTGTGTTTCTTGTTGCAACGCCGGCCCTTCTTCGCCGGGGCAACAACGTCCTCTTCGGTAGAGTCAGTTTTCGCGCCTGCGACTTCGCCGGGGTACTTCCTTCCCTCTTCAGCTCGGGCGCACCTGTCGGCCAGAACATAGAGCTCGGCCACATCCTTAACCTTGGTCATCGCCAGCTCCTCGCGCATCTTGCGATTGCGCACGTTCTGATGGAACGCGCTAATCAGAGAGGCGGGATGAACGTCGGGGATGTTGTACTGCACCCGGTTGAATCTCTGGATGTACTTGCGCAGGGTCTCCCCTTCCTTCTGGGAATGATATGCAGGTCATTGGCCTGGCCATGAGCTTGGTGGCCTCCTGTGAAGGCGCCAACGAACTCATGGCACAGGTCTGACCAGGAAGAGATGGAGTCCGCTGGCAAGTGCATCAACCAAGACATTACATTGGGCTTGAGCACCAGCGGGAAGTAGTTGGCAAGCACCTTGTCGTCGCGAGCCCCAGCGGCCTGCATCGCGATGGTGTAAATGTTGAGGAACTCGGACGGATGCATCTTGCCGGTGTACTTCTCGCCGTCGTCGGGCTTGAACGTGTGGTGGGACGGCCACCGTATTTGCCTCAGTTCACGGGTAAAAGCCGGGCAGCCCACCTCGTAAGGTAGGCTGCCGGGGCCCCCCGGTGCCGGGTGGTCCGTAGCGGGTCCCGCCCGCTTGTCCAACTGGCGGCGCGTTTCGCGTCGGCGCTCGACGGTGGTCGAAGCGTCTTCGTGAGATCGCTCCCGAAGGACCTAGCGCTGGTCGCGGAGGGTTCGTGGATCAGACGACGCTATGGAGATGTTATCACTAGTGTCGTCGCGACGGGCCGACGCCCGCGGCGGCTGGCGAGGAGGAGGAGAGTGCACCGTGGCCGCAGCTCCCCCGGTCCTCCGAGCGCCAGCATGTGGTGGTTCGGTGGAGCGCCGACCCGAGGGCCCCGCCGGTCGCGGATCGTCTTTGTTCGCGACGGCGACGAGGCTCCGGATGGTGGCCCTCCACTCATCGAGCTTCTTCGCAGTAGGAGGGAAGTCGAGGAGCAGCTGTGCGCGCGCCAAGGCTTCCGCTGGCGTGGGTGGCGGTGACAGCTGAGTGGATCGCGGCGCGCTTCGACTTCTAACTATGTTAGAAGGAGCTCTGTCACGACCCAGCGGCTGCGTGCCATCCTCGCCAGTGCTTCAGCGAGCGTGTTGAACTCCTTCGTCTTGATGAAGACGCACAGGGCTCTTCCCACGGCGGTGCCCAGGGTCACCAACATGGTGACGCTGTTTGGCGCGCACACCATGGGAAGAACGCGCGGTGGTCGCCGGTGTATGCGTCCTGGAGGTCGCCGCGCCGCCCGGAGTCGGCGCAACGACACCCCCGGAGGGCCCCGCGCCGCCGGCAGGGGGCCCAACTCTGTCTTTGGGTCCGGCGGCGTGGGGCCGATCGTCTGGCGCACGAATGACGCCGCTCGCCAGGCTCCGACTGCCTGGGTGGTGCTGGTGTTTGCGGGCCGCGGCCCGGGTCCTGTCCGCGACTGGTCCGCTGCTCGTCCGCACCGGCACGGGCCGTCCGGCCCCCAACGAGCCGATCGCAGTGGCCGTCTTTTTCTTAGGGGCCATGGAGACGAAGAACCGCTAGGCTAACTACCAGACCGGATTCTCACAAACGCGCCCCGACCTGGCGTGCCAAAGATGTCGGTGGGAAACGGCACCTATGGGATCACAAGAATCCCTACTGCGGTTGCGGGGGGCGGGTTGAGAGAAGAGCGGGTCTAACAGAGAGCACGTGGTTCGTTTATCCAGGTTCGGGCCGCGAGGATGCGTAAAACCCTACTCCTGCTTTGGTGGATGTATTCTGTGTTCTTGAGCTAGCTACGGAGTGTAACGAGCTCCAAAAAGCCGAATCCTTCTCCTGGTCGCCTCGGGCCTCCTTTAATAGGAAAAAGGGGCTGCCACAGTGGCACACAGGAGGTGGAAAGGTCTACAGTGGCACGAGGTTATCCCTCGTATTACAGGACAAGGTGCATTTAATGCATTGCTTAGGTGTCCTCTTGCTCTATCGGGGACGGGGGCGAGGCCCGTCCCGTCCGTCGCCACTCCTCCAAGCCTCGACACGCGCCCTGGCCAGCGATGCATGCGGTGCCATGTAGGCAGGCAGGCAGCTGAGGTGGCGCGGTGGTGAAGCCTCCACAAAGGGCTGCATGTTGCCACGCAGGTGCGTGCCCAGCTGGTTGGGCTGGCAGCTGCATGGGAACGGTGGTGGAAGCTTGGTTGGCGTGGACCTGGTGGTAGTCCTGCTGGCGTCCTTGGCGAGGGCCTTGCCGGGTGGCCCGACAAGGGTCTTGCTGTGCGTCCCGGCAAGGGTCTTCCCGTGGCGCGCTATCATCCTTGGCAAGGACCTTGCCGGGGGTCTGGTGGCCTTCCTCGGCAAGGATCTTGTCGAGAGTCGTCGTCTTCTAATCCTCATCTGATCTTGAATATGTCTTCACAAAGATCTGCATGCCACCACAGAGGTGCCTTTCCGAGCCCTGGCCCCATGCTAATGATGGTGCTGGGGGCCGTGGGCTCAAGGGTGGCTCACTCCATTGGTGTGGGGCGAGCTGCCCCGGCAAGGGTCTTGCCGGGGCTGCCGAGGCTGCCCCCAGCAAGGGTCTCCTGCCGGGGGAACCTGCTCCGTCCCTTTGCTCTTTGTGGCCTTTGCCTTGGCGTTGCTCTACCATCTTGGGCTTCAGTCTTACCTTGGCTCACCTCCCTCGCTCTGCTTGGTGTGGTCGCGGACGCGGCTCTGACTGCCCGTGCACAGGTAAAGGGGTGCAAAAATGTGCCCCTAGTTTTGCACACCGACACCCCTCCACAGTTTATGCCTCTGTCATATTCATGTAGTGCTTAGGCGAAGCCCTGCTCGGATCACTTCACCATCACCGTCACCACGCCGTTGAGCTGATGGAACTCTCCCTTGACACTTTACTGGATCAAGAGTTCGAGGGACGTCATTGAGTTAAACGTGTGAAGAACTCGGAGGTGTTGTACGTTCGGTGCTTGATCTGTCGGAACAAGAAGAAGTTCGACTACATCAACCACGTTAACAGACGCTTCCGCTTTCGGTCTACGAGGGTACGTGGACACACTTTCCCCCTCTCGTTGCTATGCATCTCCGAGATAGATCTTTCGTGAGTGTAGGATTTTTTTTTGAAATTGCATGCTACGTTCCCCAACACCAAATGCCATGAAACAATCTTCCAGTTTGTTTGCTTACTTACGAAAAGAGAAGATACACCATGTGTAATTGATATCATCTAGCACACACGACATGGATTTATATTGTGTTGATTATATTATATTATATATATATATATATATATATATATATATATATATAAGTTGCGGGTGTTCATCATATTACATTGAAACGATTAGAAAAGGCGAAGAGCACAATCCATATGTATTTAATCCTAAGCCATGGATATTAGACATCATTATAATAGAAAATACACAAGTAGTTGTATATCTACGATGGAGTGGTTCAAGTATGGGGAGTGGGGAGGCAAGTTGAGGATATGTTGTGCCTAGAGATTTGTAGAGTCAATAGGAGGAGAAGCAGCAGGATAAACCTATAGGACGTCCCGGACGACGAATCCATGACGTCTCCTTTGGCTCGTTGTTGTTCTCGTCTTGGAAAGACATGGCAGATGTGCTACTCCTATAAAGCACCAGAAGATGGGTGGGCATCCATGGAGGAAGGAAATAAGAGGGCACAAAAAAGAGGAGGAGAGTTGTGACGCCCTCGATTCAACCGGACACTAATCATACACGCAAATGTGTACGATCAAGATCAAGGACTCACGGCTAGACACAAATTAAAATAATACAATCTTTATATTACAAGCCAGGGGCCTCGAGGGCTTGAATACATAAGCTCGAAAACACAGGAGTCAGCGGAAGCAACAATATCTGAGTACAGACATAAGTTAGACAAGTTTGCCTTCAGAAGGCTAGAACAAAAGCATCTACGATCGAAAAGGCAAGGCCTCCTGCCTGGGAGCCTCCTAAATACTCCTGGTCATCGTCGGTCTCCACATAGTAGCAAGCATCGGCGGTGACATCTGGCTCCTGGGTTCTGACATCTGGTTGCATCAACCGGAAAGAAGAAGAAAGGGGGAAAAGGGGGAGCAAAGCAACCGTGAGTACTCATCCAAAGTACTCGCAAGCAAGGATCTACACTACATATGCAACATTATCAAAGGAAGGCTGTATAGGTGGACTGGGCTGCAGAAATGCCAGAATAGAGAGAAGGCCTAGTTCTATCGAAGACTAGCATCTTCTGAAAACCACCATCTTGCAGCAACAGGAGGGAGTAGAGTAGCATAAGGTAAAGAAGTAGTAAAGTTATCAACCTCGGCCAGAGATCCTTTCTCGACTCCCTGCGAGAAAGTAATCCCAGAGCCATACTATCCAGTTATCGTCACAATCCATTACTCATCACCATCCAGTTCTCATCACAAGTATCCAGTTCTAGTTGTATCGATCGGGATACAACTCCAAGTGTGCGTTACCGTAGGACAGGCTATCGATAGATGTTTTCTTCCCTGCAGGGGTGCACCAACTTACCCACCACGCTCGATTAACTCCGGCCGGACACACTTTCCTGGGTCATGCCCGGCCTCGGCCAAACGATATGCCGCAACCCGACCTAGGCTTAATAGAGAGGCCAGCACGCCGGACTAAACCTATGCCCCCAGGGGTCATGGGCCATCTCCCCGGGAACTCCTGCATGTTGCGTACGCGGCCGGTGAGCAGACCTAGCTACCTCCTTCAACAAGGCAGGCGCTTACGCAGTCCAACCCGGCGCGCGCCGCTCAGTCGCTGACGTCTATTAAGCTTCGGCTGATGTATACGACGCAGAACGCCCATACTATGCCCACGTGATGATGTGACCCCGTTGCCCCGTCTCGAGGACTTGCGGCAAGCGCTAGGAATGCCCGGCCACGCCTCGTAATTATCTCGCGGGCACCTTCCAGGTCAACCCGACTCCACATCACTCGCAATTAAGCTCGCGCGGGTATCCCTCAGGGCCGACCCGTCTTTCCAAGTAACAGTGGTAAAGTACAAGTATCCATGTGTCCAAACATCAAGGGGAAAACCCAAGGAATCACCCCCGATGAATTCCACTAGATGTAATCATCAAGGTGAACGTAAGAGGAATCACCCCCGAGGTTCACACTTGAGGGGTTGCATGACAGAGTCGTATCAAAAGTGGTTAAGGAGGAAATCACCCTTGATGACGACGATCGAATGACTACACTACAGGGTTAACATCAGAAGTGCTGAAGAGGTTCACCCTCGGTACTCGATAGTAACCCAGTAGTGTCGAGCAACTAAGGGGAAGTGATGTGCGGTGTCGGGGCCTGGTCTTCGATCACGTAGATCGAGTCATCGATGATGAAGCAGGGGCAACAAGGAAAAGTGGGGGTCTCTGATAGATCACTAACCAACCTATACTAAGCAGTTTAGGATAAGCAGGTAAGGTACAACAGCGGATACAAAAGCAGGCTATGCATCAGAATAGGAGCAAACAATAACAGTAGCAAAATCTAATGCAAGCATGAGAGAATGGAATGGGCGATATCGGGATGATCAAAGGGGGGGCTTGCCTGGTTGCTCTGGCAAGGAGGGGTCGTCGTCGACGTAGTCGATCACAGCGGCATCATCAGTCTCGGGGTCTACCGGAGAGAAGAGGGGGAAGAAACAGTAAATACATAGCAAACAGAGGTATCACTAAGCATGACAAGACGATACGTAGTGCTAGGCGTGCTCTAACGCGGTGCTACACGATACCGGCGAAGGAGGAGAACATCCGGGAATGTTTCCCCGAAGTTTGGCATTTTCGGACAGACGAACCGAAGGGGGACGGTTGCAGGTTCACTATGCTAGAGATGACTGGCGGACGAACGGAGAGCGTATACGGATTCGTCTCGTCGTTCTGAGCAACTTTCATGTAGAAAACATTTTCATCCGAGTTACAGATTATTTTCTATGTTTTTTCAAAGATTTACACAATATTATGAAATTGTTACTAATTATTAAATTCGACAGAAAATGAATAATGATGTCAGCAGTCAACATTGACCTGTTGACCAGTCAAACTAACAAGGGGGCCCAGTGTCATAGACTGTTAGCTAATTAACTTAGTTAGCTAGTTAATTAGACAGGTTAATTAAGTTAAGTTAATTAACATAAATTAATTAACTCGTTAATTAATTAACTAATTTGTTTAATTAATTTTATTTCTTTTTAAAGAAATAGGGGAGGGGCTGGGCCCCATTCGTCAAAGGCCCAGGTGGCCAAGCGGGCGCGCGGGCGAACGGTTGCGGGTGTGTGGGTGAGGGGCGCACAGGCGCCCATCACACAGGGGGGGAGGCGAGGCCAGCCGGTCGGGGTTGTTCCCGGCGGCAGCGAGGCCACGACAGGGCGGTGCCGAGGCGCGGCACGGGCGAGCGCCGGGGAACGGGCCGCGGGCGCCGGTGGGCGGGAGCAGCGGCCGGCGATGGCGACCGGCGCGGAGGCGCCGCGGGGGCGATAGGGGAGCACGGAGCGACGAGCGGCGTGAGCAGGGAGGGCGGCGCGGCGCTGGAAGGCAGTGGCCGGCGCGGGGCTGGAAGAACGGCGGCAGCAGCTGATGTAGAAGCAGCAGGCCGCGCGTGGGAGGAGAGGAGGAGCGGGAGGGCCGCGCGGGTGCGAGGTGAGCGGCGATGTTGCTATGGCCTGGAGCTCCGTCGACAGGGACGGCCACACACGAGCGATGACCGAGGCGTGCGCGAGCGGGCGGGGCCAGGGGCGCGCATAGGTGGCAGTGGCCATGTCGACGCGCGCGCGTAGCCAGCGCGGGTCGCGGCAGGCGAGCGGTGCGAGGGAGCGAAGCTCCGGGCGTCGGGACGACAAGCGTGTGAGGGGTCTGCGGGGCATGGCCAGGCATGCAGGTGCGTGCGTCGGGCCCCTGGGAAATCCAGGAACACGAGGCCTGCTCGAGGGTGAGCGGCAACAACGTTGTGCGCGACGACGAAGCTAGCGGCGGCGGCGAGCTTCGGCCATGGCGGAACTAGCAGCACCGACAGCAGATCGAGGGGAACGGAGGGGAGACGAGGTGGAGCTCACCGGGGAGGCACACGGGGGCCCGATGGTAGCTTAGGAGCAGCAGAACGGTGACATTCGCCGGAAGAGCGCCGGCGGCCGTGGATGAAGACGAGCTCGATCCCAAGTCTGAGGTGGTGTAGAGCTCGAGCTCGGGGCCGGAGCGGGAGTTGCGTAGCTTGGGGGAGCCCGTGCGCTTGTCAGCGAGGCGCGGGGATGATCATGGTCATGGCTACGACGCGGCCATGGCGACGACGGCGTTCGAGTGAGATAGCAGATGAGGATCTGGGACGAGAGGGGGAGAACTACAAGAGGGAGTGGACACGGGCGAAACCCTAGGCGTCGGGGACGGTCTTATCCTCGCCGGGGAGGCTCGGATGGCCGCCACGGCGGCATGGCGCGGCCATGGTCGGGGGATCTCTGCCACGACCCCCCGTGAACAGGAAGAAGGCGAAAGGGGGGCCTAGATGGGTTGGGCCGGCTCCTGTACCGAGCAGGCCAAGTGCACCGTGCACTTAGGCCTTATCTCCTTTTCTGTTTTCCTTTTGTTTAATAAATAGAGAAAGAAAGGAAGTTAAATGGGGCATCCAATATCCTAAATAAACTATGGAACTGGGCCCATAAAATCGAAGGCATTTTTAGCCAGTGCCACAAAAGGTTTGGAGGCCAGGGGAATTCATTTGGTATTTTTCATAAATAGGATAGCATTTAAATATGGAGAGTTGGTGCTGTTATAATTGGCAATGCTCATCTTTGCACAGAAGTGATGTTGTGTTCCTTAACAAATAATTGTTATGGAATTTTTGACAAATGATGAACATTTTTCCAGCAACTTTTGAGCAACTTTAAACTTCACTTGATTTGATTTGACTGGAATTTCAAATGGGATATTGAACAAGGTGATTAAGCACCATTTGAAAAAATGATTAGTTTAATCATAGAGGGATACTGTAGCTTGACACTGGGGGTGTTACAAATATCCCCCACTACAAGAAATCTCGTCCCGAGATTTAAGGGGTGGAGTAAGGGGGAAAGACTCGGGAAGGATGGAGCTCAACACACGATAGGTACCTGGGGGCTATCTCAATGAACGTGGCATAGAGGCTCCTCTCGAGTTGAAATTCAAGAAAGACGTCGAGAGCAAGGTAAGGAGGTGCAATAAGAAGCTTCAACCGGGTAGGCAATCGTTCGATGTATGAAACAGAGTGTGAAAGGGTTTCAGATCATCGAGAATAAGTATCACGTCTGATACCAGAACGAAAACATGGTATGGAATATTAGATCGTGAATTACATAAGAAGCCAAGTGAAAAAGGATACTTCGGAATCCAGGATGTACATGAGTCCGGTTTCGATCCTGTGGAACTATGGGTTATGGGCCCACCATGTGGGTTAAAAAGAAGGAAGGGTGTTGACATCTTGCATGGTCATGATAGCAAGGCATGTTAGAGGATAGCCTGCCAATTATGTTGGCAACAACGTTGGTACCAAGGGCGATGGACGAAGAGAACCATTTTCTTGCTCGTTGAACGAGGCGGACCATTAGGCAAAGTTCTCGTCCATCGGTGGCTACCGGAATGTCATCAACTATAGTAACAGGGTCTTGCTGACAGAATTGTACACCGAGGTGTTTACATAAGCAGGAGAATATTACTGTTTAGATCATATAGACATCAAGACAGGTTAAACCAAACAATGGAAAGGATAATATGATAATCAAATTAAGCAGAACAATGGAAAGGAAAGTTTTGTTTAAACACATATTTTAGGGGTATATCCTTCACAAGGACAAACAGAGCAGGATATCCATGACAGGATAGAAGTAGAAAACATTTAGGTAAGGGGAGAGGAATTTCATGACATTACCCAAACAACAGTGTTTGAATAAGTGATCAAGAAACAGTTAGTATTGCGTCTCCAATGTTCTTAATGATGTTCGGAGTACCACAATCATGCTTCGGGATAGCATTGACATGGTGTTTCAAGAAAGATTGAATCTGAAGGTCACAAGAAGTACAAAGGAAAATTTCCAAGAATGGCAAGGAATGTAAGATATAACCAAAACATGACCAAGTCTGTATTGGCAAGAAGTCAAGGATGGTGTCTATGTCAACACGTATCATCGACGGGCATGGATGGTATTTCTCCTCCTGAATTCGATTGATGTCGTAGAACAAGGCAGTATATTGATGGTGATCACGACAAATTTGTCGAGAGGCTCTATGAAGATGCCATCGGGCAGCAACGACATCAAGCAAAAGGAATGATGAAGCGAAGGCTATTGGAACCATGGATACGACACAAACTCGAAATCAAACTTGGTATTCAAGGCAAAATGATATGACGAGGAAGAGATACGTAAGCTTAGCTCATCATCGAAAATTGTGCTCCAGAAGGAAGGACCAGGTAGTACAGTTAAAATTTAGCACGATAATAATATAGCCAATCAGGCTAGGATTGACTTGAAGGACTATTAAACTCATAAGCGACAAAAATTACTTATTATTGACTTGATTTGTGGAATCAATTCACTTATCGGTGTTCTCGAGTGTCCAATAACTCGGAACCCGGGGCAACCTGAAATCGCAGAGGAGCAATACCAGATGAAGATTCATAGGAAGCAACATAGTTCTTTGTTATTCTCGAGATACCGGAGGGCAATACTCGAAGGAAGGTCAAGATAGAGGTTGCGAAGATGCATTGATCTGCAGAAGACAAGTGCTTTAACTTGTCTGAGAAATGGAATCAAAGGGGAACAATCATGGTCAGAACCACGGTTGCAAAGGATCAAATCCTAGATATAAGATGATCTTATACCAAGGGGATAATTAATTTTAAGAGAAGCTTCCATGATAAGATCTACATCGTGTCCATGGGCATGAACACAAAGTTCAAGGTCGACTCCCACTTCTTCAATGCATATCATTTCATTTACTTCTCGCTTTCGATGAAGTTGTAGTGTTGAAATGTTATCTGGCAAAACACCAGAAGAGTATGACTCGTGAAAACTCTCGGGTTCACATGGATTAAGGAAGGGATAGGTTCAACCCATAGGGGCATCTTGGGAACATATAACACAAACTCCACGAGTAAATTAACACAAGCTCGAAGGCAGAGCATGGTTGAGAAGGCAAAGAATACAATTTACCAAAGGCAATATGTATCAGGGGAAGAGCGCACAACATTTTGAATATGAAGGGAACTACTGGATAATAATCTAACAAAGGATTCAGCGGTCCTTAATGGATCTGATGTGAGTATCAGTACTCAATCAGAAGAAGGAATGAATGAAAAGGCATTGGATTATAGAAACATCTGAATAATTTGATGCTTGGGTACAAAGGAGTTATGATTTCAAGTCGAAGGATCAGAAGCAGAGGCTCTGATCAAAAGATGAGTAAGTTGAATAGACTTAAAGGTGCACCCGATGAAATCTTGATTGGGCAAGAACTAGTTCATAACCGGAGCGATGTCGAAGCCGAAAAGAAAATTTCCAAGGATTAATTGATGATTGCGAGTATTCGCTCACATGTTGAATCCATAGGAACAAAATGACAACCACAAAGAATTTTAAAGAATATTGCTAGACATATGGAATTAATCCTAATGCAAGCAGGCAAGGAGAATCAAGAGCAATAGGGTGCAGAGGATTTTCAAAATATCACATAGTATTTCCAAGTATTTTGGAAAGCATATGAACAACTGGGGATGAAGGTACAAGCGGCAAGAATGTTATTCACGGGGATTATCTGTGGTCAGGAACTGCAAGGCAGTGGGCACAGGGTCTCGAGAAACATCGAGGAGCATCTACAGAATCTTCTGGCGAAGCAAGCGGTCATCGGTAATGTCGGGGCTCTCCGGGAGGAAGTGGTTACGAGAACCTAATGTCAGAGTTAGTAAAATGTTCAACCCAAATAGAAGAGAGATCAGAATCCCAGAGTATGGACGAGGAATAAAAGATCCTAGTACCACCCATCGGCGACGTGGGCCCGTAAGCCACACAGCCAAGTTAGTAAAACAGTTTTGGATGACTAGACTCAACTTCAGCCAAGGAGTTGGAAGGGGGCTACCTACAGGCAGTCGGCTCTGATACCAACTTGTGACGCCCTCGATTCAACCGTACACTAATCATACACGCAAATGTGTACGATCAAGATCAAGGACTCACGGGAAGATATCACAACAAAACTCTAGACACAAATTAAAATAATACAAGCTTTATATTACAAACCAGGGGCCTCGAGGGCTCGAATACATAGGCTCGAAAACACAAGAGTCAGCGGAAGCAACAATATCTGAGTACAGACATAAGTTAGACAAGTTTGCCTTAAGAAGGCTAGCACAAAAGCATCTACGATCGAAAAGGCAAGGCCTCCTGCCTGGGAGCCTCCTAACTACTCCTGGTCATCGTCGGTCTCCACGTAGTAGTAAGCATCGGCGGTGACATCTGGCTCCTGGGATCCGACATCTGGTTGCATCAACCGGAAAGAAGAATAAGAAAGGGGGAAAAGGGGGAGCAAAGCAACCGTGAGTACTCATCCAAAGTACTCGCAAGCAAGGATCTACACTACATATGCAACATTATCAAAGGAAGGCTGTATAGGTGGACTGGGATGCAGAAATGCCAGAATAGAGAGAAGGCCTAGTTCTATCGAAGACTAGCATCTTCTGAAAACCACCATCTTGCAGCAACAGGAGGGAGTAGAGTAGCATAAGGTAAAGAAGTAGTAAAGTTATCAACCTCGGCCAGAGATCCTTTCTCGACTCCCTGCGAGAAAGTAATCCCAGAGCTATACTATCCAGTTATCATCACAATCCATTACTCATCACCATCCAGTTCTCATCACAAGTATCCAGTTCTAGTTGTATCGATCGGGATACAACTCCAAGTGTCCGTTACCGTAGGACAGGCTATCGATAGATGTTTTCTTCCCTGAAGGGGTGCACCAACTTACCCACCACGCTCGATTAACTCCGGCCGGACACACTTTCCTGGGTCATGCCCGGCCTCGGCCAAACGATACGCCGCAACCCGACCTAGGCTTAATAGAGAGGTCAGCACGCCGGACTAAACCTATGCCCCCAGGGGTCATGGGCCATCTCCCCGGGAACTCCTGCACGTTGCGTACACGGCCGGTGAGCAGACCTAGCTACCTCCTTCAACAAGGCAGGCGCTTACGCAGTCCAACCCGGCGCGCGCCGCTCAGTCGCTGACGTCTATTAAGCTTTGGCTGATGTATACGACGCAGAATGCCCATACTATGCCCACGTGATGGTTAGTGCTATCAAGCCACAGGCCACTCGGATCAAATATCCAAATCGTAGTGGATTAGGAACGCGCGGTAACAAGCAGATACTCATGAAAGATGTGACCCCGTTGCCCCGTCTCGAGGACTTGAGGCAAGGGCTAGGAATGCCCGGCCACGCCTCGTAATTATCTCGCGGGCACCCTCCAGGTCAACCCGACTCCACATCACTCGCAATTAAGCTCGCGCGGGTACCCCTCAGGGCCGACCCGTCTTTCCAAGTAACAATGGTAAAGTACAAGTATCCGTGTGTCCAAACATCAAGGGGAAAACCCAAGGAATCACCCCCGATGAATTCCACTAGATGTAATCATCAAGGTGAACGTAAGAGGAATCACCCCCGAGGTTCACACTTGAGGGGTTGCATGACAGAGTCGTATCAAAAGTGGTTAAGGAGGAAATCACCCTTGATGACGACGACCGAATGACTACACTACAGGGTTAACATCAGAAGTGATGAAGAGGTTCACCCTCGGTACTCGATAGTAACCCAGTAGTGTCGAGCAACTAAGGGGAAGTGATGTGCGGTGTCAGGGCCTGGTCTTCGATCACGTAGATCGAGTCGTCGATGATGAAGCAGGGGCAACAAGGACAAGTGGGGGTCTCTGATAGATCACTAACCAACCTATACTAAGCAGTTTAGGATAAGCAGGTAAGGTACAACAGCGGATACAAAAGCAGGCTATGCATAAGAATAGGAGTAAACAATAACAGTAGCAAAATCTAAAGCAAGCATGAGAGAATGGAATGGGCGATATCGGGATGATCAAAGGGGGGGGCTTGCCTGGTTGCTCTGGCAAGGAGGGGTCGTCGTCGACGTAGTCGATCACAGCGGCATCATCAGTCTCGGGGTCTACCGGAGAGAAGAGGGGGAAGAAACAGTAAATACATAGCAAACAGAGGTATCACTAAGCATGACAAGACGATACGTAGTGCTAGGCGTGCTCTAACGCGGTGCTACACGATACCGGCGAAGGAGGAGAACATCCGGGAATGTTTCCCCGAAGTTTGGCATTTTCGGACAGACGAACCGGAGGGGGACGGTTGCAGGTTCATTATGCTAGGGATGACTGGCGGACGAACGGAGAGCGTATCCGGATTCGTCTCGTCGTTCTGAGCAACTTTCATGTAGAAAATATTTTCATCCGAGTTATGGATTAATTTCTATGATTTTTCAAAGATTTACACAATATTCTGAAATTGTTACTAATTATTAAATTTGGCAGAAAATGAATAATGATGTCAGCAGCCAACTTTGACCTGTTGACCAGTCAAACTAACAAGGGGCCCCACTGTCATAGACTGTTAGCTAATTAACTTAGTTAGCTAGTTAATTAGACATGTTAATTAAATTAAGTTAATTAACATAAATTAATTAACTCGTTAATTAATTAACTAATTTCTTTAGTTAATTTTATTTCTTATTAAAGAAATAGGGGAGGGGTTGGGCCCCATTCGTCAAAGGCCCAGGTGGCCAAGCGGGCTCGCGGGCGAACGGTTGCGGGCGTGTGGGTGAGGAGCGCACAGGCGCCCATCACGCGGGGGGGCGGGGGGGGGGGGGCGAGGCCAGCCGGTCGGGGCTGTTCCCGGCGGCGGCGAGGCCACGACAGGGCGGCGCCGGGGCGCGGCACGGGCGAGCGCCGGGGAACGGGCCGCGGGCGCCGGTGGGCGGGAGCAGCGGCCGGCGATGGCGACCGGCGCGGAGGCGCCGCGGGGGCGACAGGGGAGCGCGGAGCGACGAGCGGCGTGAGCAGGGCGGGCGGCGCGGCGCTGGAAGGCAGTGGCCGGCGCGGGGCTGGAAGAACGGCGGCAGCAGCTGATGTAGAAGCAGCAGGCCGCGCGTGGGAGGAGAGGAGGAGCGGGAGGGCCGCGCGGGTGCGAGGCGAGCGGCGATGTTGCTGTGGCTTGGAGCTCCGTCGACAGGGACGGCCACGCGCGAGCGATGACCGAGGCGTGCGCGAGCGGGCGGGGCCAGGGGCGCGCATAGGCGGCAGTGGCCATGGCGACGCGCGCGTGTAGCCAGCGCGGGTCGCGGCAGGCGAGCGCGAGCGGTGCGAGGGAGCGAAGCTCCGGGCGTCGGGACGACAAGCGTGTGAGGGGTCTGCGGGGCATGGCCAGGCATGCGGGTGCGTGCGTCGGGCCCCTGGGAAGTCCAGGAACATGAGGCCTGCTCGAGGGTGAGCGGCAGCAGCGTTGCGCGCGACGACGAAGCTAGTGGCGGCGGCGAGCTTCGGCCATGGCGGAACTAGCAGCACCGACGGCAGATCGAGGGGAACGGAGGGGAGACGAGGTGGAGCTCACCGGGGAGGCACACGGGGGCCCGGTGGTAGCTTAGGAGCAGCAGAACGGTGACATTTGCCGGAAGAGCGCCGGCGGCCGTGGATGAAGACGGGCTCGATCCCGAGTCTGAGGTGGTGTAGAGCTCGAGCTCGGGGCCGGAGCGGGAGTAGCGTAGCTTGGGGGAGCCCGTGCGCTTGTCAGCGAGGCGCGGGGATGATCATGGTCACGGCTACGGCGCGGCCATGGCGACGACGGCGTTCGAGTGAGATAGCAGATGAGGATCTGGGACGAGAGGGGGAGAACTACGAGAGGGGGTGGACACGGGCGAAACCCTAGGCGTCGGGGACGGTCTTATCCTCGCCGGGGAGGCTCGGATGGCCTCCACGGCGGCATGGCGCGGCCATGGCTGGGGGATCTCTGCCACGACCCCCCGTGAACAGGAAGAAGGCGAAAGGGGGGCCTAGATGGGTTGGGCCGGCTCCTGTACCGAGCAGGCCGAGTGCACCGTGCACTTGGGCCTTATCTCCTTTTCTGTTTTCCTTTTGTTTAATAAACAGAGAAAGAAAGGAAGTTAAATGGGGCATCCAATATCCTAAATAAATTATGTAACTGGGCCCATAAAATCGAAGGCATTTTTAGCCAGTGCCACAAAAAGTTTGGAGGCCAGGGGAATTCATTTGGTATTTTTCATAAATAGGATAGCATTTAAATATGGAGAGTTGGTGCTGTTATAATTGGCAATGCTCATCTTTGCACAGAAGTGATGTTGTGTTCCTTAACAAATAATTGTTATGGAATTTTTGACAAATGATGAACATTTTTCCAGCAACTTTTGAGCAACTTTAAACTTCACTTGATTTGATTTGACTGGAATTTCAAATGGGATATTGAACAAGGTGATTAAGCACTGTTTAAAAAAATGATTAGTTTAATCACAGAGGGATACTGTAGCTTGACACTGGGGGTGTTACAAGAGTGAGGGCTAGCGGCGTCGAGAATCGGCTGCGGCGCAACTCAGATCGTAGTCATCGTCAATGTTTCCTCTGTTTTGATTTGGCGGTGGCTCATGCTCATCCGGTTAAGTGGAGGAAGGGGTGGAGCACTGGCGAGGCTTGAGGAGGCTGAGGGCAGGCGGGGACTGGAGGGGGCAGTGGCTAGGCCGAGAGACGGGGAGGGCATGAATGTGAGCTAGGAGGGAAGGGAAGAGGAGTAGGTTTGGAGATAAGGATGTGGGCGTGCGTGCGACTCGATGCGTAGGTTGCCTTCATGGGGAAGGAAGCGAACACGAGCGGTAGGAGGAAGCTGCCTGGACGTTCCATTTTTTTCTCTTTCTACCGCCACAGTAAAAATCGACGTGGACAGAACGAGGGAGCGCCCTTGAAATGCACCTTATTGTGTTTGATTGTAGTTATATTTTACCATATAATGTAGTATCTGGATGATACATAAGCATGCAGTACAAGAGCATGTTTACCTTGGGACATGGCCAGGGGTGTAGGATAGCCGGGTTGGGCACTGGCTGCCACGTTGCGAGGGGGCAGAGTAGCCTCCTGGGTGCCCGCTATGTGGATGGTGCAGGGAGGGGAAGGCACGATGGACCTGGTGTAGGCGGGCTCATCTATAGGCTTCCCTCTCCTGATTCATGCAACTCCATCTCAAAAAATTTCGGACTGTTAGATCTAGGAAGGTCATCTGAAGATTTATTTTTCTGTAAAAAGGGTAAATTAGTAATTGAGCTCTTTCGTCTGTTCTGTTCCGCACGACAAGTTCGTCCCCACGCACAGACGAATCGAATCTCAATTCCCTCGCATAGCCGCCGTCGCACTTCCCACTCGTAGACGGCTCGCTCGGTGGCTACCACCAGGCGGCGGCCCAGATCTAAGCGAGCACCTGCAATCCCTGCCTCAGCAACCCAGGCGGCGGGCCTAGTCCGGCGACGCTAGAGCCAACCAACACCTACGGCTGCTTCACCCTGGGTCGATCTATCCACCCACGGACACGGACATAGACATTGACGGGCTCAGCAATCCAGGTGACAACCACCTCCCCCTCCTTTTTTTTCTTGATTAATTGATTTAATTCACTCCCAATGTTGCCTTCTCTTACATTGATCTGTGGCATGGATGTCCAGGCCACGACGCCTGCAACTGCAGCGTGATGGGCGGCGTCGGCTGCCACTGCGACTCCTACATACCACCCTGCCGATGGTGCTTCCTTCCGCGTGAGGCTAGCAACACACAACAGATTGAAATGTTAGTATATATATTATACATATATATATATATATGTGTGTGTGTGTGTGTGTGTGTGTGTGTGTGTGTGTGTGTGTGTGTATTATACACACACACACATATATATATATATAGAGAGAGAGAGGCTAAACTGCTGTAAGAGGCATGTAATGCTAGCATAATGAATTGAGCGAGGCAAAATATAATACATATGAATTCAACTAAAAATCAAAATTTCGCACATGCATAAGAACATGAAAAATGGTTTATACGACCCTCCAAGACTAATGCAAAGAGCCAGGGTTATTTACAGTACTAATTCTTGTACTTCTGTTGTTGTCATTTGAGTTTTCTCCTAATAAACAACTATATCAATGTTCTTGTTAAAAAATGGCTATTGCTAGCATTTCCAACTTGCGGGTCAGATGGACCTTCATCGTGAGTCGCTCGCTGCTCCTATCTACTAGTTGGAAGAGTCAGATGCCTCCTGCCTTCATGCTGGCATCTGAGACCAAGTCCTTCCAGACTTCTAAGGTAATCATTGTCACGGTGTGATATTTCGTGACGGTCATCGTTGTATCCATCGTCCTAACCTCTGTGCTATCCTACAACACAAGTCGGACATGTGTTTTTCCGCGCTCTTGTTTGTGCAAGGCATATGCTTCTAAGTGCCTCCGTCGTGAACAAGAGCGTGAAAAAACACATGTCCGACTTTTTTTTTGACTGGACCACATGTCCGACTTTTGCTGGAGGATAGCATGGAGGGTAGGACGATGGATACAACGATGATTGTCATGAAGTATCACACTGTGACAATGATTACCTTAGAAGTCTGGAAAGACTTTGTCTCAGATGCCAGCATGAAAGCGGTAGACATCTGCCTCTTCCAACCGGTAGGCAGGAGCAGCGAGCGGCTCACGATGAAGGTCCGTCTGATCCACAAGTCGGAAATACTAGTATAGCCATTTTTTAACAAGAACATTGGTATAAATGTTTATTAGGAGAAAACTCAAACGACAACAACAGAAGTACTAGAATTAGCATTGTAAATAACCTTGGTTCTTTGCATTAGTCTTGAGGGTCGTATAAACCATTTTGCATGTTCTTGTGCATGTGTGAAATTTTGCTTTTTAGTAGAATTCATATTTATTATATTCTGCCTCACTTAATTCATTTTGCTAGCATTACATGCCTCTTACAGCAGTTTAGCCTCTTACAACAGTTTAGCCTCTTACATAAACACTATTCTGATCACGGGATCAGAATAATATTCTGATCACAACCCGAACTTCCCGAGTAACGCGCCTGACCTTCCCGGAGTACTAGGCTGAACTTCAGCTAAAAGGTGTCTAAATGGGGCTTGCGATATACCGTTGGAAAGCTATGAACACCAGTATCATCACCTAAGTTAAATTTTTGGCAAAATGTAAGCGGTTTAAGAGCAGTTTTGAAAATCGTTTTTTCTTCACACAAAAAACGTGAACCGTATTTTCAATCGCATTTTAAAACCGTTTATTGGAATGAGGCAAATAATATGGCGTTGGAAGGCTGCTGAAAAATCGCTCCTTCCATATGTTGAAAGTTTTCCCTAATTCCCTATGGTTAAAGCGTAATTTGGAAAATCGTAAAATTTCGCAAACCGAACAGTCGACTTCGTATTTTCGATGTCATTTCTAAACGGCTGATCTAATTGAGGCAAATGATATGGCGTTGGAAAGCTTATGGAATTGCGCTACTTTTTCATGTTAAAAGTTTTTTCTAATTTTCAATGGTTTAAAATTAATTTAGAAAACGATACAAGTTCCACCGAGTAAGTATTTTCGATCTAATTTTTTAACCGTACGTCCAAATGCAGCAAATGATATGGCGTTGGAAAGCTTCAAGAAATCCGAAACTTTTTTGTATATATTGTTTATCCTAATTCATTAAGGTTTTATGTCAGTTTTGAAAATGGCTAAAAATGTATTTTTGCCTTAATTTCTATAAATTTGATCGGAATGGGGCAAATAATATACCGTTGAAAAGCTAAGGAAAATGCGAAACTTTTCATGTTGATGGTTTTCTCTGATTTTCAGCCGTTTTCAAGTAATTTCGAAAACGGCGGGATCATTCGTCCTGCCTTTATTGCGAAACAGATCATTCGAAAATGCACCACGTGAAGTACCTGAACTTCTCGGCGCGTGTACCTGAACTTCACTCTGTTTTTTCACGTGATTTTTTTGCTCGTAGGTCTCCATCCACTGCTCGTAGCTCTTCATCCATTCACCGGAATTTATCAAGTAATACACCGATGGAAAGCTGCTGTAAACACGCAACTTTTCCGTGTTGATCATTTTTTCATACTTGCGACGATTTTAAAAGTTTTTCATCTAAAATTCATTCAGCGTAGTAGTTGAACTTCCTGCTGTTTTCACGTTGAACTTTTGTGACATATGTTTGTTTGTACGCGCGCCTGAACTTCTCTCTGTACGAACCCGACCTTCGTGCTATCTTCGCAACCGTGCCTTCTACCGCGAGTTTTTCTGGTTAGTCGTGTTCCATGTGATGTAAGTGTAATCTTCAAACAATTTTTAGCAACTAAATACTCGTTTTAGATAGGAATCTCGCTCATAGGCGAATTTTGCACTCGGGTCGTGAAGAACTCGCGTTTTTTGCGATTTTACTGCTTCAGTTGTTCGACCTGAACTTCCTCCTGTGCTAGGTTGAACTTCCCGCAACATTGACCAAATAGGGCTTGCTATATACCGTTGGAAAGCTACGGACACGAGTATCATGACCCAAGTTAAATTTTTCGCAAAATGTAAGCGGTTTAAGAGCAGTTTTGAAAACCGTTTTTTATTCACACAAAAAACGTGAATCGTAATTTCGATCGCATTTCTAAACCGTTTATCGGAATGAGGCAAGTAATATGGCTTTGGAAAGCTGCTGCAAAACCGCTCCTTCCACATGTTGAAAGTTTTCTCTAATTCCCTATGGTTAAAGAGTAGTTTAGAAAATCGTAAATTTTCACAAACTGAACAGCCGAGTTCGTATTTTCAATGTCATTTCTAAAGGGCTAAACCAATTGAGGCACATGATATGGCGTTGGAAAGCTTATGAAAATGCGCTACTTTTTCATGTAGAAAGTTTTTCCTAATTTTGAACGGTTTAAAAGTGATTTAGAAAACGGTACAAGTTTCACCGAGTTTGTATTTTCGATATATTTTTTTAACCCTATGTCCGAATGCAACAAATGATATGGCATTGGAAAGCTTGAGGAAATGCAAAACTTTTTGGTATATATTGTTTCTCCCAATTCCTTACGGTTTTATGTAAAATTTGAAAATGGCTAAAAATGTATTTTCGCCGTGTTTTCTACAAACTATATCAGATTGGGGCAAATAATATACTGTTGAAAAGCTATAGAAAATGAGAAACTTTTTCATGTTGATGGTTTTCTGTGATTCCCTGCCGTTTTTCAAGTAATTTGGAAAATGGGGAGATCATTCGTTCTGCCTTTATCGCGAAACAGATTCGTGAAAAATGCATTGCGTGAAGTACCCGAACTTCTCGGTATGAAACCTTGAACTTCACTCTGTTTTTTTCACGTGCTTTCTTTGCCCGTAGCTCTCCATTCACTGCTCGTAGCTCTCCATCCACTGTAGTAATTGAACTTCCTGCTGTTTTCACGTTGAACTTCTTGTTGTTTTCACTCTGACGTATTTTTAATAACGAGGAAAATCTGAGTTTTCTATAATCATCGAACTTCTCCATCTTTTTAATATGGACTTCCTGGTTTTATTTCTTAATCTTTTTTTACGAAATTTTGAAGCACTCTATTTATTAAAAGTTGAACTTCTTGTTATTTAATTTTTGAACTTCTTGTTTCCATTCTTTAATAACGAGGAAAATCTGTGTAACGCCCCCGATGTAACTTGCCATATTTGTAATCCAACTCTTGCCATTTTCGGCTATGTGTTATGATATTCCCTCCGTGGTTGGGTTCTCTCCGTTTTGCATTTTGGTCTTGTCATGCATTTCATATCATGTCATCATGTGCATCGCATCGCATACGTGTTCGTCCCATAAATCCGAGCATCTTTCCCGTTGTCCGTTTTGCAATCCGGCGCTCCTATGCCTCCCGGCGTCCCCTTTTACATTTCTTCGTGAGCGGGCATTAAACATTCTCGGAATGGACCGAGGTTTGACATGTGGCCTCGGTATAGCACCGGTAGACCGCCTGTCAAGTTTCGGGTCAATCGGAGTTCGTTTGGTACTCCAACGGTTAACCGGGTAACCGTGAAGGCCTCGTGTGAGTTGCAGCCCAACACCCCTCCAAAACAGCCCAATAACCCATCTAAGTCACTCCCATGTCCTCCGCCGTTCGATCACGATCGCGTGGGCGAAAACCGCACTCCGTTTGGAGCTCCCTAGCCCCTTCTAGCTATAAAAACGTCTCCCCCGTCTAAATCTGAGAGAGCTACACCCCTAACCCTAAATTTTCTCCTCGAAATCCGTGCAAACCGCCGCCACCGCCACTGTTCCTCCGCGCCGCCGCCAGCCGGGCCAACCGGGGCGCGCCACGTGGCCTCCGGCCGCGCCCGCAGCCGCCGGCCCGCCGGCCCGTGCGGGGCCCTCCCGGCCCGTCTCCTCCGCCCCGCGCCCTGGCGCCTCGCCCGCGCGCCCGCGCGCCCGCGCCCGCAGCCGCCGCCGCCTGCTCGCGCCCGCCGGTCGCCGCCGCCTCGCCGGTCGCCGCCGCCTCGCCCGGTCGCCGCCGCGCCCGGCGCCGCCCCTGCCTGCCTCCACCGCCCCGATCCGGGCCGGATCCGGCGAGGTCCGGCCGGAGAGGCCCAGATCCGGCCTTCCCCCGCCTCCTCCGGCGCTCCTCCGGCGACCCGCGCCGGCGAACCTCGAACGCCGCGCCCACCGTTGACTTCTTCCCTCCCTCTTTATTTCTCTAAGTCCCTGACTTTTGCATTATGTGCCCATGTTCATCCTGCCATAACTTTGCATCCGTAGCTTCGATTCGCGCGTATAATATGTCATTTTGTTCGTCTCGAAGAGTACATCATTTTGTTCCATTGCACCAATTTCATTTGAAGTAATCTTGATGCCCGAAATGCTGTTAGAAGAGGGCTAGTTGATGTTTATTGCTGGAGTTTAACTGATCTTGCACTTTTGTCATTTTTGCCATGATTGATGTGTACCTCCTTTGAGGTTGAGCTATATATGTGTTTTGTAATATGCCATGTTACCTTTCTAGGGAATTTTTCTATGTATTTTTGTGATGCTTGAGGTGGCTAGAAATTGCATGGAAAGTAGGGATGATGATATTGCTGTTTTCAGAGACTTAGTGATTTCACTAAGTCCCTGACTTTTGTTATTATCATGCCATGTATTCATGTTGTTTCTGAGAGATCCATGCATAATTTGAGCATGATCAGTAAGGGAGTTTTGAACTTGAGTATTTGCTTAATCCATCCATGCCTTTGTTTGCAATTATGGGATGCCATAGCTTGAGTGAATCGAGCTCTACTTTTGCTTCAAAATGTTGCTGGCAGATTGTTTACATGTTATTCGATTTTGCCAAGCTTGGTGTAGTTGACCCTTGCATGATATGATGTTATTCTTGCTATATATTGTTACTATGCCATGTCTTCTTGATGTATGTATGCTTAGTTTATCATGACTTGCTCTGTAGTGAGTGCATCAAGCTCAAGAACATGCCTAGTCGTTATTAGTTTTCTGCCATGTCCAGTTTTCTGCTAAGTCTGAAACCTGTAACGAAACTTGCTTATTTGTCATGGGTGTAATCATATTTTCTGATTCTTTTTGGCTTATAGTCAGTAAGGGACTTTTGTCAAGTGCTATGAGTAGATTCATGCCATGCCTTTCTTTGCTATGTTCCGAACCTGTAGCATGTAGTTTCATTGCTCTGAACATGCCATCCTGATGTTGTTTTCCTGACTTGTTGTTATTTCACTAAGTCTGTGAATCTGTTATTAGTTGTACTTTTGCCATGCTTGTTTGAACCTGTTATGATGGGATTGAGCCGTAGCTCAGTGTTCATCTTTTGTCGTGCATCTTGAGTAGATTACTGTCATATGCTTTGTTGCCATGTTTGGGTGCAGTAGATTAATTATTTGTTGTTTGCTAAGTAGCATCATGCTGTTTACGGCAGATTCGTGTCATTCTTGTTTTGCTTGCCATTTGCAAACCGTGCATCCGTTTCCGGTGATCTTTATATCGATTTCAACCGAAATCACCTCATCTATCCAGTGGCATGCTTGGTTTGCCAAGATTATGCCCTGTTCATCCATGTCCTTCCGGAGCATTCATACGCATTGCATATCACCTCTCGCATATCATGCCATGTTTTGCATCATGTTGATTGCGCATTGCATCGTGGTTGATATTGGTTCCTTTGCTTGTTCTCTTGTCTTGGGTAGAGCCGGGAGACGAGTACGTGAACGAGGAACCTGTTGAGAACATTTACGAGGACCAAGCTTTCGACAACTCTGAGAACCTTGCAGGCAAGATGACCATACCCTCGAAATCACTTCTATCTTTGCTAGCTAGATTGCTCGCGCTTTTGCTATGCCTATGCTGCGATACCTACCACTTGCTATATCATGCCTCCTATATTGCCTTGTCAGCCCCTAACCATCCATGTCCTAGCAAACCGTTGTTTGGCTATGTTACTGCTTCGCTCAGCCCCTCTTATAGCGTTGTTAGTTGCAGGTGAAGATGAAGTTTGTTCCTTGTTGGAACATGGACTTGTTGTTCCTTGTTTGGAACATGTTTTACTTGTTGGGATATCACAATACCTCTTATTTAATTAATGCATCTATATACTTGGTAAAGGGTGGAAGGCTCGGCCTTATGCCTGGTGTTTTGTTCCACTCTTGCCACCCTAGTTTCCGTCATACCGGTGTTATGTTCCCGGAGTTTGCGTTCCTTACACGGTTGGGTGATTTATGGGACCCCCTTGACAGTTCGCTTTGAATAAGACTTGTCCAGCAAGGCCCAACATTGGTTTTACCATTCGCCTCCTAGCCTTTTTCCCTTGGGTTCTGCAGACTCAAGGGTCATCTTTATTTTAAACCCCCGGGCCAGTTCTCCTTCGATTGCTGGTCCAAACTAGAGCACCGTGCAGGGCCGTCCCTTGGCAACTTGGGTTATGTTGGCTCCTGTACGCTTCGCTTATCCGGATGTGCCCTGAGACCGAGATATGTGCAGCTCCTATCAGGATTTGTCGGCACAATCGGGCGGTTTTGCTGGACTTGTTTTATTGCTGTTGAAATGTCTTGTAGACCGGGATTCCGAGATTGATCGGGTCTTCCCGGTAGAAGGAATATCCTTCGTTGACCGTGAGAGCTTATCATGGGCTAAGTTGGGACACCCCTGCAGGGTATTATCTTTCGAAAGCCGTGCCCGCGGTTATGAGGCAGATGGGAATTTGTTGATGTCCGGTTGTAGAAAACCCGAAGTTGACCTTAACTAAAAAACACATCAACCGCGTGTGTAACCGTGATGGTCTCTTCTCGGCGGGGTCCGGGGAGTGAACACGGTTGTTGGAGTTATGTCTGACGTAGGTTGTTCAGGATCACTTCTTGATCATTTCTAGCTTCTCGACCGTGCTTTGCCTTCTCTTCTCGCTCTCTTTTGCGCTGTAGTCAACTTATGCTAGTCGCTTGCCGCAGCTCCACCTCATAAACCCCTTTCCCACCTTTTAAGCTTAAATAGTCTTGATCTCGCGGGTGTGAGATTGCTGAGTCCCCGTGGCTCACAGATATTATCACCTCAGTTGCAGGTACCAACGATGTCAGTGCTGATGACGCGACCGAACTCACTTGGGAGTTCGATGAGGAACGTGGCCGTTACTATGTTTCTTTTCCAGATGATCAGTAGTGGAGCCCAGTTGGGTGATCCGGGGATCTGTTAGCATTTGGGGTAGTCTTCTTTTATTTTGGTACCGTAGTCGGACCTTGAGTGTAACCTGTCTGATGGATGTTATTTATGTACTTGTGTGAAGTGGCGATTGTAAGCCAACTATGTATCTTTCCCCTTTATTTAATACATGGATTGTGTGAAGATTACCTCACTTGCGACATTGCTTTCAATGCGGTTATGCCTCTAAGTCGTGCCTCGACACGTGGGAGATATAGCCGCATCGAGGGCGTTACAAGTTGGTAATCAGAGCCTTTCCCGACCTTAGGAGCCCCCACTGTTTGATCGTCGTTAGTGGCCGAGTTGTGTCTAGAAAAAAAAGTTTTGAGTCATTTAGGAATTATATATCGGAGAGTTTAGGAATTCTTTTTACTTCCCAGTCCCTTCGACCTTCTGGTAAGGCATCCTGACGTAGAGTTTTGACTCTTCTCTTCTCAAATTTCACTAAAAAAAATTTTTAGGATCACGCGGGTATATTACAGTCGTTCCGATGGTTTTATGATGACAACATTGTCTTGGTTGCCTCCTGACATTTAGGGGTTGTGGCAGTGTCCCGGGGAGTTGAGCTCCGAGGTGTTGTCGTCATAATCTTATCGTTGCGGTTTTGGAATACCTGAGTTTAGTACGACCGACATCGAAAATCTCTTTTGTACAGTTGTTGGTGAGATAACCTGATAGCCCAGTACTGTGGCGAGTGCAGGAGTATTGCCATGACTTGTATAACGGATGTGTTTTCGAAGGTTGAGGTAGACGATTTCCGAAGGTTTCTTGGTTATGTGTTGAAGGATGGATACAGCTGGTTGTAGGATTTGCTAGTTTGGGTGAGATATTATGCTTCCCCTGTATCCCCAACACCTGATTGCATAACCAGAAAATTTCGGGAGTTTATAAGTGGGAATTCATGTAGCCTTAGTATTTCTTCCGCAGATATTTGGTTTGTGATTGGGTAATCCTTACCAAGTATTTGTTCACTTCCGTACCTTTTTGATTTTATTTCTTACCATGCTCTAAGTGGCTTCTCAGCTTGAAAGTGTGATGATTTACATTGGAATTCATTCGTTCATTCTCGTTCGAATGTTAATTGTGAAGACTATATGTTGCAATTTCGTTCCTTTGATTCAGCCTCAATATATCTCTGTCAAGATGCTAATGGATGTCACCCTCTTCAGGATGGCTCCACCAACGCGTCAGAATCCGGAACGCAATGATGGAGATCAGGCTAACCCTCCGCCACCACCTCCGCCTCCGGAAGCTTGGCAAGCCCTGATGACTGCCACAAATGCCAATGCTCAGATTCTGATTCAGCTCTTGCAAGATCGCAACCAGGGTCAAGCTAATCAAGAGAATCAAGGCCAAGGCAACAATCAGCCGCACTTCGCTTCACTGAACCAGTTCCTTGCTAATCAGCCAAAAACCTTCAGCTACTGTGTCGAGGCCACTGACGCTGATGATTGGCTCGTGGACATCAGCAAACATTTCGAGTGCAGCAATGTGAGACCTGAGGACTTTGTCAAGTTTGCCTCTTTTCAACTCAAAGATCAAGCTGCTGAGTGGTTCCGGCAATATAAAGATTCCAGAGGAGGTCGTGTGATCACTTGGGATGATTTCCGCCGTGATTTCAAAGCGCACCACATTCCAGAAAGTGTTGTTGAGCTTAAGCGTGAGGAATTCCGCAATCTCAAGCAAGGCAACATGACTGTCTATCAATACAACACTCAGTTCCAGAAGCTCTCTCGTTTTGCAAGGCAAGACATTCCTGATGAGAAGAGTATGATCTACCAGTTCAGGCGTGGTCTCAGAGAAGATCTGCAGCTTGCTCTCGTGCTTTTCGAGCCATTAAAGTATGATGAATTCTACAACATGGCACTGAAACAAGAAGCTGCTCAGCTCAAGTGTGAGGCATCTAAGAAGAGAGTCAGAGACGCAGTTCAGTCTTCTTCTTCCTCACTTGTGGCAGCTAAGCAACAGAAGTTCTGGTTGCCTCCTCCTCCTCCGTTCCGTCAGCCTTATCAACAGAAGAACTCAAGTGGCCGTGGATCTTCCCACCCACCCAACCCTGGTTATCAGAACAAGTCTCAGAATCAAGCTCCAAGGCCAAGTGCTCCTTACCATCGTCCGCTCTCAGAGGTGACTTGTAACAAATGTCAGCAGAAGGGTCACTATGCGAACAAGTGCTTCAACCAGAGGCGTCTTCCGCCTCCTCCTCCTGTGAAATCTTCCAGCAATGCAGTGGTCAAGCATAATCCTAAGCACGTCAAGGTGAACATGTTGAATGCAGCTCAAGCAGAGGATTCTTCTGAAGTGATCATGGGTAATCTTCCTGTTAATGATATTCCTGCCAAAGTCTTATTTGATACTGGTGCATCGCATTGTTTCATGTCAAGATCGTTCTTTGCAAAGAATGATTTTCCTTGGACTTACCTGGATAAACCGTTGGGTGTTATTTCTCCGGCGAAATCAATGAGAGCAAACTCTTTAGTTCCTGATGTTTCTATCAAGATGGGCGACTACAAATTTCTGTCTTCTCCAATGGTGCTTGGTGATTCTGATATTGATCTTATTCTCGGGATGGACTGGCTTTCTAAGCACAAGGCTCAGCTTGAGTGTGCTGCCAGGGAAATCAAATTGACTCACACTTCGAACGATGTGATCATCTATGCTTCTCGTGATGATACCATTCGGTTGTTTTCTCTCAATGAGATGGGTGAAATGGAGGCTATCTCTCAGATTCCAGTTGTTTGTGAGTACCAAGATGTTTTTCCAGAAGAGCTTCCGGGTATGCCTCCTCGCAGGCCAGTTGAATTCGTTATTGAGCTTGAGCCTGGCACGGAACCCGTTTGCAAGCGTCCTTACAAGCTTGGACCAGATGAGCTCAAGGAATTGAAGATTCAACTCGATAAACAAGAACGTCTGGGCCTGATCAGACCAAGTTCTTCTCCTTGGGGTTGTGGTGTTCTTTTTGTCAAGAAGAAGGATGGCACGGACCGACTTTGCGTCGATTACCGTCCATTGAACAAGAAGACTATCAAGAACAAGTACCCACTTCCCAACATCAATGAGTTATTTGAGCAACTCAAAGGTGCTAAGGTGTTCTCCAAGCTAGACCTTCGTATGGGTTATCATCAGATTCGCATTCGTGAAGAAGATATTCCCAAGACAGCATTCAGAACAAGCTTTGGTTCTTATGAATATACTGTCATGTCTTTCGGCCTCGTCAATGCTCCTCCGTATTTCACTCGCTTGATGAATTTCATTTTCAACCCCTACATCAACGAATTTGTCTTGGTCTATCTTGATGATATTTTGGTCTTCTCCAAGAATAAGAAGGATCATGCCGAACATTTGCGATTGGTACTCGACAAGCTCAGAGAATATCAATTATATGCGAAGTTCTCCAAATTTGAATTCTGGCTTGATGAAGTTCTTTATCTTGGTCATATCATCTCTGCCAAGGGCATCGCTGTTAATCCAGAGAGGGTGTCTGCAGTTTTGAATTGGAATCCTCCTCAGAATGTCAAGCAGCTTCGCAGTTTTCTTGGACTTGCAAGCTATTGCAGAAGATTCGTTGAGAATTTCTCCAAGATTGCCAAGCCTCTTTCCAACCTCCTCCAGAAGCATGTGAAATATGTCTGGTCTCCTGAGTGTGACGTTGCTTTCAACACTCTCAAAGAGAAACTTGTCACTGCTCCAGTTCTGACTCCTCCTGATGAATCAAAGCCTTATGAAGTATTCTGTGATGCTTCTCTCCAGGGCCTCGGTGCTGTCTTAATGCAAGAGAAGAAGGTTGTTGCCTATACCTCTCGCCAGTTGAAGCCCAATGAAAGGAACTACCCCACTCACGATCTTGAGTTGGCGGCAGTTGTCCACGCACTAATAACATGGAGACATCTCCTGTTAGGAAGGAAAGTGGACATCTTCACAGATCACAAGAGTCTCAAGTACATTTTCACTCAGCCTCATCTCAACCTCAGGCAAACTCGATGGGTCGAAATGATTCAAGAGTATAATCCGAGTATTGAATACACTCCAGGCAAGGCTAATGTGGTTGCAGACGCGTTGAGCAGAAAGGCTTATTGCAACAGCTTAATCCTCAAGCCTTTTCAACCAGATCTCTGTGAGGCTTTTCGCAAGTTGAATCTCCAAGTTGTTCCTCAAGGTGTTCTTTCCAACCTCATTGTTTCTCCTACTTTGGAAGATCAGATTCGTGAGGCTCAATTGTTGGATACCATGGTGAAGAAGGTGAAACGTGGTATTGAGAAGAGCATTCCCAAATACAAGTGCTATCGAGTTGATGACAGAGATACTCTTTTCTTCGAGGACCGGATCGTGGTTCCAAAGGGTGATCTTCGTAAAGTCATTATGAACGAAGCGCACAATTCTCTTCTGTCAATTCATCCTGGAAGTTCGAAGATGTACCATGACCTTAAGCAGTCGTATTGGTGGACTCGAATGAAGCGTGAGATCGCTCAATTCGTGAATGAGTGTGATGTCTGCAGAAGGGTGAAAGCAGAACACCAACGACCAGCTGGACTTCTCCAACCTCTTGCTATTCCAGAATGGAAGTTTGATCATATCGAAATGGACTTCGTGACTGGTTTTCCTAAGTCCAAGCGTGGAAATGATGCTATCTTCGTCGTCATCGACAAGCTCACCAAAGTGGCTCATTTTCTTCCTATCAAAGAGTCTATCACAGCAGCGCAGCTGGCAGAGCTCTACACCTCCAGAATTGTCTCTTTGCACGGCATTCCACAATTGATCTCTTCAGACCGTGGCAGCATCTTTACCTCCAAGTTTTGGGATTCTTTTCAGACGGCCATGGGCACCAACATTCGCTTCAGCACAGCTTTTCACCCTCAGACTAGTGGTCAAGTCGAGCGTGTCAATCAAATTCTTGAAGATATGCTCAGAGCCTGTGTTCTCTCTTTCGGCATGAAGTGGGAGGATTGTCTTCCTTATGCTGAGTTCTCTTACAACAACAGCTTTCAAGCCAGCTCGGGCAAAGCCCCATTCGAGATTCTCTATGGCAGAAAGTGCCGTACTCCTCTCAACTGGTCTGAAACCGGTGAACGCCAATTGCTCGGCAATGATTTGATCTCAGAGGCTGAGGCCATGTGCAAGGTGATTCGTGAGAACCTCAAAGCAGCGCAGTCGCGCCAGAAGAGCTATTACGATAGCAAACACCGAGATGTGGCATTCGAGATCGGAGACCATGTTTACCTCCGCGTCTCGCCAATGAAAGGAACTCGTCGCTTCGGTATCAAGGGGAAACTTGCTCCCAGATACGTGGGTCCCTTCAAGATTATCGGGAAACGAGGCGATCTAGCCTATCAACTTGAGCTCCCCTCCAACTTTGCAAATGTGCACGACGTCTTCCACGTGTCACAGCTTCGCAAGTGCTTCAAGACGCCTGAGCGCACCATCAACTTCGAAGTGATTGATCTTCAAGAAGATTTGTCCTATCATGAGCATCCAGTTGCTATTCTTGAGACAACTGAGCGCAAGACTCGCAACAAGTCAATCAAATTCCTTAAAGTGAAATGGTCACATCATTCAGACCGAGAGGCCACCTGGGAGCGTGAAGACCACCTACGTTCTGAGTATCCGGAGTTCTTTCAGTCCTAGATCTCGGGACGAGATCCTCTCGTAGTGGTGGTGTGTTGTAACGCCCCCGATGTAACTTGCCATATTTGTAATCCAACTCTTGCCATTTTCGGCTATGTGTTATGATATTCCCTCCGTGGTTGGGTTCTCTCCGTTTTGCATTTTGGTCTTGTCATGCATTTCATATCATGTCATCATGTGCATCGCATCGCATACGTGTTCGTCCCATAAATCCGAGCATCTTTCCCGTTGTCCGTTTTGCAATCCGGCGCTCCTATGCCTCCCGGCGTCCCCTTTTACATTTCTTCGTGAGCGGGCATTAAACATTCTCGGAATGGACCGAGGTTTGACATGTGGCCTCGGTATAGCACCGGTAGACCGCCTGTCAAGTTTCGGGTCAATCGGAGTTCGTTTGGTACTCCAACGGTTAACCGGTTAACCGTGAAGGCCTCGTGTGAGTTGCAGCCCAACACCCCTCCAAAACAGCCCAATAACCCATCTAAGTCACTCCCATGTCCTCCGCCGTTCGATCACGATCGCGTGGGCGAAAACCGCACTCCGTTTGGAGCTCCCTAGCCCCTTCTAGCTATAAAAACGTCTCCCCCGTCTAAATCTGAGAGAGCTACACCCCTAACCCTAAATTTTCTCCTCGAAATCCGTGCAAACCGCCGCCGCCGCCACTGTTCCTCCGCGCCGCCGCCAGCCGGGCCAACCGGGGCGCGCCACGTGGCCTCCGGCCGCGCCCGCAGCCGCCGGCCCGCCGGCCCGTGCGGGGCCCTCCCGGCCCGTCTCCTCCGCCCCGCGCCCTGGCGCCTCGCCCGCGCGCCCGCGCGCCCGCGCCCGCAGCCGCCGCCGCCTGCTCGCGCCCGCCGGTCGCCGCCGCCTCGCCGGTCGCCGCCGCCTCGCCCGGTCGCCGCCGCGCCCGGCGCCGCCCCTGCCTGCCTCCACCGCCCCGATCCGGGCCGGATCCGGCGAGGTCCGGCCGGAGAGGCCCAGATCCGGCCTTCCCCCGCCTCCTCCGGCGCTCCTCCGGCGACCCGCGCCGGCGAACCTCGAACGCCGCGCCCACCGTTGACTTCTTCCCTCCCTCTTTATTTCTCTAAGTCCCTGACTTTTGCATTATGTGCCCATGTTCATCCTGCCATAACTTTGCATCCGTAGCTTCGATTCGCGCGTATAATATGTCATTTTGTTCGTCTCGAAGAGTACATCATTTTGTTCCATTGCACCAATTTCATTTGAAGTAATCTTGATGCCCGAAATGCTGTTAGAAGAGGGCTAGTTGATGTTTATTGCTGGAGTTTAACTGATCTTGCACTTTTGTCATTTTTGCCATGATTGATGTGTACCTCCTTTGAGGTTGAGCTATATATGTGTTTTGTAATATGCCATGTTACCTTTCTAGGGAATTTTTCTATGTATTTTTGTGATGCTTGAGGTGGCTAGAAATTGCATGGAAAGTAGGGATGATGATATTGCTGTTTTCAGAGACTTAGTGATTTCACTAAGTCCCTGACTTTTGTTATTATCATGCCATGTATTCATGTTGTTTCTGAGAGATCCATGCATAATTTGAGCATGATCAGTAAGGGAGTTTTGAACTTGAGTATTTGCTTAATCCATCCATGCCTTTGTTTGCAATTATGGGATGCCATAGCTTGAGTGAATCGAGCTCTACTTTTGCTTCAAAATGTTGCTGGCAGATTGTTTACATGTTATTCGATTTTGCCAAGCTTGGTGTAGTTGACCCTTGCATGATATGATGTTATTCTTGCTATATATTGTTACTATGCCATGTCTTCTTGATGTATGTATGCTTAGTTTATCATGACTTGCTCTGTAGTGAGTGCATCAAGCTCAAGAACATGCCTAGTCGTTATTAGTTTTCTGCCATGTCCAGTTTTCTGCTAAGTCTGAAACCTGTAACGAAACTTGCTTATTTGTCATGGGTGTAATCATATTTTCTGATTCTTTTTGGCTTATAGTCAGTAAGGGACTTTTGTCAAGTGCTATGAGTAGATTCATGCCATGCCTTTCTTTGCTATGTTCCGAACCTGTAGCATGTAGTTTCATTGCTCTGAACATGCCATCCTGATGTTGTTTTCCTGACTTGTTGTTATTTCACTAAGTCTGTGAATCTGTTATTAGTTGTACTTTTGCCATGCTTGTTTGAACCTGTTATGATGGGATTGAGCCGTAGCTCAGTGTTCATCTTTTGTCGTGCATCTTGAGTAGATTACTGTCATATGCTTTGTTGCCATGTTTGGGTGCAGTAGATTAATTATTTGTTGTTTGCTAAGTAGCATCATGCTGTTTACGGCAGATTCGTGTCATTCTTGTTTTGCTTGCCATTTGCAAACCGTGCATCCGTTTCCGGTGATCTTTATATCGATTTCAACCGAAATCACCTCATCTATCCAGTGGCATGCTTGGTTTGCCAAGATTATGCCCTGTTCATCCATGTCCTTCCGGAGCATTCATACGCATTGCATATCACCTCTCGCATATCATGCCATGTTTTGCATCATGTTGATTGCGCATTGCATCGTGGTTGATATTGGTTCCTTTGCTTGTTCTCTTGTCTTGGGTAGAGCCGGGAGACGAGTACGTGAACGAGGAACCTGTTGAGAACATTTACGAGGACCAAGCTTTCGACAACTCTGAGAACCTTGCAGGCAAGATGACCATACCCTCGAAATCACTTCTATCTTTGCTAGCTAGATTGCTCGCGCTTTTGCTATGCCTATGCTGCGATACCTACCACTTGCTATATCATGCCTCCTATATTGCCTTGTCAGCCCCTAACCATCCATGTCCTAGCAAACCGTTGTTTGGCTATGTTACTGCTTCGCTCAGCCCCTCTTATAGCGTTGTTAGTTGCAGGTGAAGATGAAGTTTGTTCCTTGTTGGAACATGGACTTGTTGTTCCTTGTTTGGAACATGTTTTACTTGTTGGGATATCACAATACCTCTTATTTAATTAATGCATCTATATACTTGGTAAAGGGTGGAAGGCTCGGCCTTATGCCTGGTGTTTTGTTCCACTCTTGCCACCCTAGTTTCCGTCATACCGGTGTTATGTTCCCGGAGTTTGCGTTCCTTACACGGTTGGGTGATTTATGGGACCCCCTTGACAGTTCGCTTTGAATAAGACTTGTCCAGCAAGGCCCAACATTGGTTTTACCATTCGCCTCCTAGCCTTTTTCCCTTGGGTTCTGCAGACTCAAGGGTCATCTTTATTTTAAACCCCCGGGCCAGTTCTCCTTCGATTGCTGGTCCAAACTAGAGCACCGTGCAGGGCCGTCCCTTGGCAACTTGGGTTATGTTGGCTCCTGTACGCTTCGCTTATCCGGATGTGCCCTGAGACCGAGATATGTGCAGCTCCTATCAGGATTTGTCGGCACAATCGGGCGGTTTTGCTGGACTTGTTTTATTGCTGTTGAAATGTCTTGTAGACCGGGATTCCGAGATTGATCGGGTCTTCCCGGTAGAAGGAATATCCTTCGTTGACCGTGAGAGCTTATCATGGGCTAAGTTGGGACACCCCTGCAGGGTATTATCTTTCGAAAGCCGTGCCCGCGGTTATGAGGCAGATGGGAATTTGTTGATGTCCGGTTGTAGAAAACCCGAAGTTGACCTTAACTAAAAAACACATCAACCGCGTGTGTAACCGTGATGGTCTCTTCTCGGCGGGGTCCGGGGAGTGAACACGGTTGTTGGAGTTATGTCTGACGTAGGTTGTTCAGGATCACTTCTTGATCATTTCTAGCTTCTCGACCGTGCTTTGCCTTCTCTTCTCGCTCTCTTTTGCGCTGTAGTCAACTTATGCTAGTCGCTTGCCGCAGCTCCACCTCATAAACCCCTTTCCCACCTTTTAAGCTTAAATAGTCTTGATCTCGCGGGTGTGAGATTGCTGAGTCCCCGTGGCTCACAGATATTATCACCTCAGTTGCAGGTACCAACGATGTCAGTGCTGATGACGCGACCGAACTCACTTGGGAGTTCGATGAGGAACGTGGCCGTTACTATGTTTCTTTTCCAGATGATCAGTAGTGGAGCCCAGTTGGGTGATCCGGGGATCTGTTAGCATTTGGGGTAGTCTTCTTTCATTTTGGTACCGTAGTCGGACCTTGAGTGTAACCTGTCTGATGGATGTTATTTATGTACTTGTGTGAAGTGGCGATTGTAAGCCAACTATGTATCTTTCCCCTTTATTTAATACATGGATTGTGTGAAGATTACCTCACTTGCGACATTGCTTTCAATGCGGTTATGCCTCTAAGTCGTGCCTCGACACGTGGGAGATATAGCCGCATCGAGGGCGTTACAATCTGAGTTTTCGTTTTTTTCAGAAACGGGATTTTTTTTAAAAACTTGTTTAGTTATTCCTTTTATTTCAATTTGAACTTCTTTATTTTATACTATAGTAACGAGAAAAATTCTGAGTTTTCGATATACTTTGAACTTCACTGTTATTTTAATTTGAACTTGTTAGTTTTATTCTTCGGAGAAAAATATGGCCTTAGAATTATACAATTTTCATAAAATCAAACTTCCTACTTTTATTTTTCCTAGAAATGGAAAGAATTTGAGTTTTCCGTATACATTGAACTACTCCGTTATTTTTCATTTGAACTTCTTGATTTTATTTCTTTTAGTACCAAGAAAATATGAGTTTTTTTTATAAATAACGAACTTCTCTATTTTTGTAATTTGGACTTCTTGGTTTATTTCTTTTAGTAACGGGAATATCCTTGTTCGTAATAAGTATTAAACCGGTTCGTTATTTTAAATATGAACTTCTAGTGTTTTTTTAATTTAGAGACGATGAAAAATTCTTTTTTATGGTTTTTGAACTTCTCTATTTTTAGAATTTGAGCTTCTTGTTTTTTTGTAGAAACGGTGAAATATCAACTTCAAAGTGCCATGTTTATCTTTTGAACTCCTGTGTTATTTTTTTGCCTGAACTTCTTATGATGTGATTTAATATTTATACATTGAAATATTTTGTGATTTAATTTTGAACTTATTATTTCCATTCTTTAACAGGGACAAAAATTTTGGTTTTCTATAATCATCGAGTTGCTCCATCTTTTTAATTTGGATTTCTTGGTTTTATTTATTTGTGTAACAACAAAAATCCTTGTTTTTTAATGAACATTGAGCTGCTCCATCTTTTCAATTTTGAACTTCTAGGTTCTTTTAATGGTGTCCTTTTTTATAAAATTGTTTGAGATGGTTTCATTTTTTTATTTTGACCTTATTTGGTTTGTAATAAACATTGAACTTCTTCATCTTTTAAATTTGAACCTTTAGGTTGATCGGATGGCTCACTTCCAGAGTTTTTATTTCCGTTGGATGTCTGAATGCTACTCATGTCTTGTTGGACATGAGCGAGTATTGCAAGTAGTGGAAGAACGAGCAGAAGGGGCACTTCTTAGTAGTACTGGTCAACAACAGCACTAACACAGGAAGATGATTACTTACAGGCAACTAGAATTCATTATTTTGGATGCCTGAATGCAAGTACAGGATAGCAACAACAATACTAACTTTGTGCTCCACCAGATCTTGCCTAATTAATTTAGTGGTGCATAGTAGTTGATAGTTAATTTAGTGGTGCATAGTAATTGATAGCAACAACAGTACCAAGTCAGAATGCCACCAGATCCTGCCTAATTAACAGACAACAATAGTATTGAGTAGTTTGGAGACGATTTTTTCCAGTAAGTGTCATAGTGCATACACCACTTTAATTTCTGCAAGATTCATGTAAACTAGGGACAATTTTTTCATTGACCCCACAATTTAAACTGTTGCAAGCCTACACCAATCACAAGCATCACATCTGCAACATACTATGCATTTTTGCTAAGTAGGCGCAGAAGTGTGTAATCAAAAATACACACGGACCAGCAACATTTTCACCACATATTCTGCAAAACATTCAGAACACAAGATGCAGTCCCTGAAAACCCAACCTGGGCCATTTGCAATAATCTGAAGGTCGGTGGTATGGCAGAGGAATCACTCTATTATCTGAAGTTCAAATATCTGACATACTGAAGGTCAGTTAACTTCATAGCCATGGGGAGCAGGAAAGTTAGTGGGAGGCAAAGAAATCACCAAGGTTTGGATTTTCGAGGTTGTAGTTTAGTGCCCTTCCGATGGAGCGTATCGACGCCTGATTGGGTAATGCGTTTGGACTTTGGAGCAACAAGAGGTTAGCCAGCTGACCAGAGGCTGCGGATCCAAAAGATAAGCAAGAACCGTCGGTAGATATTTAAGATCGGGTGCATGCTATTTCGATCACATCCCATGCTACGCCTCATAGCTGAGTACAGGAAGGTGTCTGTCAGGTAAGCAAGTGCATGCAGCTGCAAGTTAAAACAGTTTTGTTTAGTGGATGTAAGAGATTAGAGACCCCTTCCTACTACAGTACTATTTTGTTTAGTACGTACGATTTTTGCTCCGCCTAAAAATACTTGGTTTGCAAGCGCAAACGACCATGATTAGCAGCGCACACGTTACCACGTGAAACGCTAGCTGATCCACTGTATGTACTACTGAAGCAGCTCATCGCTCATCCACTGTACGTACTACTGAAGCAGCTCATTGCGGGTGGGATAGAAAACAGAAGCCGCACTACTATGTTGGGATTGCGACGCGCATGGCTGATTGTCTCTCCAGTGTTTATTCACGCTCAGGCCGAGCATCTATATCAATCAATGGAGACAGACGATGATCCGGAAAGATAATGGTCGCCTCTTTCTGAAAACTGGCAGGAGCAGAGGCAGACTGCGCCGGTGGGGAGGGAAGGTCGCGCCAGACGAAAGGGAAGTTCGCGCCAGAGCAGTGGAAAGATCGCGCCGCCGGGGAGGTTGGGGCGGGGCGGAGGGCGCGCGGCCGACGTGTGGTGGCGACGGATCTGGGCACGTGTCGGTGGTTGGGAAGAAGTCGCCGGTGGTTGGGGAGGAGGAGTCGCCGGTGGCTGGCGACGCCGATTTGTGGCAGGATTGGGCGACGGCGTGGGTTAGGGGTGGGTGGCTCGGTTACAGGGGCGCGGTGGGTGGTTGGGTCACGGCGGCCGACGACGTAGGTGGCTGGATCCGCGCGAGGGCGGCGAGATCTCACGCGGCGGCGGCGGCGGAGGTCCAGGACGGCGCCGTGGAAGAAGGCAGGGGAGGAGGGGGAGGCGGGCGGGATCGGAGTGTGGGGGAGGCGGGGCGGAATCGGGGTGTGGGGGACGTGGGGAGGCCGGTGGGCCGATCGGTTTCTTTTTCTGATCTCAGAAACACCCACATCGGGCCTATATAGGATTGCTAGTGCTACTATATATATATATATATATATATATATATATATATATATATATATATATATATATATATCAGTTTTACTAACATTTCAATCTGTTGTGTGCTGCTAGCCTCACGCGGAAGGAAGCACCAACGACAGGGTGGTATGTAGGAGACACAGTGGCAGTCGGCGCCGCCCATCGCGTCACAGTTGCAGCCGTCATCCTTGTCGTCTGGGCATCCATGCCACGGATAGATGTAAGAGAAGGCAGCATTAGAAGCGAATCAAATCAATTAATCAAGAAAGAAAACGAAAAAAAGGAAAGAAGTTGGTGGTCACGTAGGTTGCTGAGCCCGTCCATATCCATGTCCGTGTCTGTGGGTGGACAGTTTGACCCCAGGGTGAAGTTGTTGTTTGTGTTGGTTGGCTCTGTCATCACCGGACTTGGCCCGCAGACTGGGTTGCTGAGGACGGATTGCAGGTGCTCTCTTGGATCTGCGCCGCCGGCTGGTGGTAGCCATCGAGCGAGCCGTCTACGAGTGGGAAGTGCGGTGGCGGTGGCTATGCGAGGAGATTGAGATTGGATTCACCCGTGCATGGGGACGAACTTGTCATGCGGAACGGAACATATGGAGAAGCTCAATTGCTAATTTACCCTTTTTACAGAAAAATAAATCTTCAAATGACCTTCCCAGATCTAACGGTCCAAAAAATTCCGAGATGGAGTTACATGAATCAGGAGAGGGAACTTCCCGCAACATTGACCAAATAGGGCTTGCTATATACCGTTGGAAAGCTACGGACACGAGTATCATGACCCAAGTTAAATTTTTCGCAAAATGTAAGCGGTTTAAGAGCAGTTTTGAAAACCGTTTTTTATTCACACAAAAAACGTGAATCGTAATTTCGATCGCATTTCTAAACCGTTTATCGGAATGAGGCAAGTAATATGGCTTTGGAAAGCTGCTGCAAAACCGCTCCTTCCACATGTTGAAAGTTTTCTCTAATTCCCTATGGTTAAAGAGTAGTTTAGAAAATCGTAAATTTTCACAAACTGAACAGCCGAGTTCGTATTTTCAATGTCATTTCTAAAGGGCTAAACCAATTGAGGCACATGATATGGCGTTGGAAAGCTTATGAAAATGCGCTACTTTTTCATGTAGAAAGTTTTTCCTAATTTTGAACGGTTTAAAAGTGATTTAGAAAACGGTACAAGTTTCACCGAGTTTGTATTTTCGATATATTTTTTTAACCCTATGTCCGAATGCAACAAATGATATGGCATTGGAAAGCTTGAGGAAATGCAAAACTTTTTGGTATATATTGTTTCTCCCAATTCCTTACGGTTTTATGTAAAATTTGAAAATGGCTAAAAATGTATTTTCGCCGTGTTTTCTACAAACTATATCAGATTGGGGCAAATAATATACTGTTGAAAAGCTATAGAAAATGAGAAACTTTTTCATGTTGATGGTTTTCTGTGATTCCCTGCCGTTTTTCAAGTAATTTGGAAAATGGGGAGATCATTCGTTCTGCCTTTATCGCGAAACAGATTCGTGAAAAATGCATTGCGTGAAGTACCCGAACTTCTCGGTATGAAACCTTGAACTTCACTCTGTTTTTTTCACGTGCTTTCTTTGCCCGTAGCTCTCCATTCACTGCTCGTAGCTCTCCATCCACTGTAGTAATTGAACTTCCTGCTGTTTTCACGTTGAACTTCTTGTTGTTTTCACTCTGACGTATTTTTAATAACGAGGAAAATCTGAGTTTTCTATAATCATCGAACTTCTCCATCTTTTTAATATGGACTTCCTGGTTTTATTTCTTAATCTTTTTTTACGAAATTTTGAAGCACTCTATTTATTAAAAGTTGAACTTCTTGTTATTTAATTTTTGAACTTCTTGTTTCCATTCTTTAATAACGAGGAAAATCTGAGTTTTCGTTTTTTTCAGAAACGGGATTTTTTTTTAAAACTTGTTTAGTTATTCCTTTTATTTCAATTTGAACTTCTTTATTTTATACTATAGTAACGAGAAAAATTCTGAGTTTTCGATATACTTTGAACTTCACTGTTATTTTAATTTGAACTTGTTAGTTTTATTCTTCGGAGAAAAATATGGCCTTAGAATTATACAATTTTCATAAAATCAAACTTCCTACTTTTATTTTTCCTAGAAATGGAAAGAATTTGAGTTTTCCGTATACATTGAACTACTCCGTTATTTTTCATTTGAACTTCTTGATTTTATTTCTTTTAGTACCAAGAAAATATGAGTTTTTTTTTATAAATAACGAACTTCTCTATTTTTGTAATTTGGACTTCTTGGTTTATTTCTTTTAGTAACGGGAATATCCTTGTTCGTAATAAGTATTAAACCGGTTCGTTATTTTAAATATGAACTTCTAGTGTTTTTTTAATTTAGAGACGATGAAAAATTCTTTTTTATGGTTTTTGAACTTCTCTATTTTTAGAATTTGAGCTTCTTGTTTTTTTGTAGAAACGGTGAAATATCAACTTCAAAGTGCCATGTTTATCTTTTGAACTCCTGTGTTATTTTTTTGCCTGAACTTCTTATGATGTGATTTAATATTTATACATTGAAATATTTTGTGATTTAATTTTGAACTTATTATTTCCATTCTTTAACAGGGACAAAAATTTTGGTTTTCTATAATCATCGAGTTGCTCCATCTTTTTAATTTGGATTTCTTGGTTTTATTTATTTGTGTAACAACAAAAATCCTTGTTTTTTAATGAACATTGAGCTGCTCCATCTTTTCAATTTTGAACTTCTAGGTTCTTTTAATGGTGTCCTTTTTTATAAAATTGTTTGAGATGGTTTCATTTTTTTATTTTGACCTTATTTGGTTTGTAATAAACATTGAACTTCTTCATCTTTTAAATTTGAACCTTTAGGTTGATCGGATGGCTCACTTCCAGAGTTTTTATTTCCGTTGGATGTCTGAATGCTACTCATGTCTTGTTGGACATGAGCGAGTATTGCAAGTAGTGGAAGAACGAGCAGAAGGGGCACTTCTTAGTAGTACTGGTCAACAACAGCACTAACACAGGAAGATGATTACTTACAGGCAACTAGAATTCATTATTTTGGATGCCTGAATGCAAGTACAGGATAGCAACAACAATACTAACTTTGTGCTCCACCAGATCTTGCCTAATTAATTTAGTGGTGCATAGTAGTTGATAGTTAATTTAGTGGTGCATAGTAATTGATAGCAACAACAGTACCAAGTCAGAATGCCACCAGATCCTGCCTAATTAACAGACAACAATAGTATTGAGTAGTTTGGAGACGATTTTTTCCAGTAAGTGTCATAGTGCATACACCACTTTAATTTCTGCAAGATTCATGTAAACTAGGGACAATTTTTTCATTGACCCCACAATTTAAACTGTTGCAAGCCTACAACAATCACAAGCATCACATCTGCAACATACTATGCATTTTTGCTAAGTAGGCGCAGAAGTGTGTAATCAAAAATACACACGGACCAGCAACATTTTCACCACATATTCTGCAAAACATTCAGAACACAAGATGCAGTCCCTGAAAACCCAACCTGGGCCATTTGCAATAATCTGAAGGTCGGTGGTATGGCAGAGGAATCACTCTATTATCTGAAGTTCAAATATCTGACATACTGAAGGTCAGTTAACTTCATAGCCATGGGGAGCAGGAAAGTTAGTGGGAGGCAAAGAAATCACCAAGGTTTGGATTTTCGAGGTTGTAGTTTAGTGCCCTTCCGATGGAGCGTATCGACGCCTGATTGGGTAATGCGTTTGGACTTTGGAGCAACAAGAGGTTAGCCAGCTGACCAGAGGCTGCGGATCCAAAAGATAAGCAAGAACCGTCGGTAGATATTTAAGATCGGGTGCATGCTATTTCGATCACATCCCATGCTACGCCTCATAGCTGAGTACAGGAAGGTGTCTGTCAGGTAAGCAAGTGCATGCAGCTGCAAGTTAAAACAGTTTTGTTTAGTGGATGTAAGAGATTAGAGACCCCTTCCTACTACAGTACTATTTTGTTTAGTACGTACGATTTTTGCTCCGCCTAAAAATACTTGGTTTGCAAGCGCAAACGACCATGATTAGCAGCGCACACGTTACCACGTGAAACGCTAGCTGATCCACTGTATGTACTACTGAAGCAGCTCATCGCTCATCCACTGTACGTACTACTGAAGCAGCTCATTGCGGGTGGGATAGAAAACAGAAGCCGCACTACTATGTTGGGATTGCGACGCGCATGGCTGATTGTCTCTCCAGTGTTTATTCACGCTCAGGCCGAGCATCTATATCAATCAATGGAGACAGACGATGATCCGGAAAGATAATGGTCGCCTCTTTCTGAAAACTGGCAGGAGCAGAGGCAGACTGCGCCGGTGGGGAGGGAAGGTCGCGCCAGACGAAAGGGAAGTTCGCGCCAGAGCAGTGGAAAGATCGCGCCGCCGGGGAGGTTGGGGCGGGGCGGAGGGCGCGCGGCCGACGTGTGGTGGCGACGGATCTGGGCACGTGTCGGTGGTTGGGAAGAAGTCGCCGGTGGTTGGGGAGGAGGAGTCGCCGGTGGCTGGCGACGCCGATTTGTGGCAGGATTGGGCGACGGCGTGGGTTAGGGGTGGGTGGCTCGGTTACAGGGGCGCGGTGGGTGGTTGGGTCACGGCGGCCGACGACGTAGGTGGCTGGATCCGCGCGAGGGCGGCGAGATCTCACGCGGCGGCGGCGGCGGAGGTCCAGGACGGCGCCGTGGAAGAAGGCAGGGGAGGAGGGGGAGGCGGGCGGGATCGGAGTGTGGGGGAGGCGGGGCGGAATCGGGGTGTGGGGGACGTGGGGAGGCCGGTGGGCCGATCGGTTTCTTTTTCTGATCTCAGAAACACCCACATCGGGCCTATATAGGATTGCTAGTGCTACTATATATATATATATATATATATATATATATATATATATATATATATATATATATATATATATATATATCAGTTTTACTAACATTTCAATCTGTTGTGTGCTGCTAGCCTCACGCGGAAGGAAGCACCAACGACAGGGTGGTATGTAGGAGACACAGTGGCAGTCGGCGCCGCCCATCGCGTCACAGTTGCAGCCGTCATCCTTGTCGTCTGGGCATCCATGCCACGGATAGATGTAAGAGAAGGCAGCATTAGAAGCGAATCAAATCAATTAATCAAGAAAGAAAACGAAAAAAAGGAAAGAAGTTGGTGGTCACGTAGGTTGCTGAGCCCGTCCATATCCATGTCCGTGTCTGTGGGTGGACAGTTTGACCCCAGGGTGAAGTTGTTGTTTGTGTTGGTTGGCTCTGTCATCACCGGACTTGGCCCGCAGACTGGGTTGCTGAGGACGGATTGCAGGTGCTCTCTTGGATCTGCGCCGCCGGCTGGTGGTAGCCATCGAGCGAGCCGTCTACGAGTGGGAAGTGCGGTGGCGGTGGCTATGCGAGGAGATTGAGATTGGATTCACCCGTGCATGGGGACGAACTTGTCATGCGGAACGGAACATATGGAGAAGCTCAATTGCTAATTTACCCTTTTTACAGAAAAATAAATCTTCAAATGACCTTCCCAGATCTAACGGTCCAAAAAATTCCGAGATGGAGTTACATGAATCAGGAGAGGGAAGCCTATAGATGAGCACGCCTGCACCAGGTCCATCGCGCCTTCGCCTCCCTGCACCATCCACATAGCGGGCGCCCAAGAGGCTACCCTGCCCCCTCGCAGCGTGGCAGCCAGTGCCCAGCCCGGCTATCCTTCTGGCATACACCCTTGGACATGTCCCAAGGTAAACGTGCCCTTGTACTGCATGTTTACGTATCATCCAAATACTACATTATATGGTAAACTATAACTATAATGTATCATATATTAGACCCAAAGAAGCTGAAGAGGCAACATCAAGCCTATAGTGAGAGAAATTGAAAGTGAAACTATTCCTTGGGTGGTTTTGGTAATTCATAACAACATATAGCTCATTGAACTAATATCCATTCAAGTCAAATATTTCAGAAAGTTCAATGATTGGGATGGCATGGACTAGAGATGTGGACCCCTCAAAATTCTAAGAGCAACTCTAGCAGATCCCGCAAAAACTTGACCCGCAAAACGCGTTTGCAGTTTCACGAAGATCGTGTTTGCGGGTCGAAAACTAGCGCGGCCAAACAGATACTGTAAAACAAACTTTAAAACTGGAATAAAGAGCTCCTTCCTTCAGTCTGGCCGTTGTCGCCCCTTCCTCCAGCCGGCTGTGCCGGCCACGCCCCATTGCCCGCAGGCCATGCCCTGTCGCCCGTCGGCCGCGCCCCATCGCCCATCGGTCGCGTCCTGTCCCTGACGGTCGCGCCCCATCACCGCACCGGTCGCACCCAGCCTCGGAGGCCACGCCCCGTCGCCTCCGTCGTCCGCGCCCAGCCTTGCCGGCCACGCCCCATCGCCTCCGTCGTTCGCGCCTTGCTCTATTGCTAGGCGAGCCGTGCCCCTTTTCCTGCCGCGTCGGGAGGATTCCGGCGGCCAGGCTGAGGTCATGGAAGGCCGATGATGTCGAGCTCGCCCAATTTGAACCGTCGGCGATCGATTGTGCCGTCTAGCGGCCTTTTCTCATGTGCGGTGATGAATTCCGGCGAGTTTAGGGTGGATTCTGGCAAACTCCGCGGCGGCGTGTTTGCTCCGACCAGGTTTGACCAGTATATGGGGCACCCTATATTCAGCCTTCCAACCTCCAAAGATAAGGGTTTCGGGTGTGCATTTGCGGTGGCCCATAAAAATTTTACGGGTTGGACTACTTTTACGGTTTCTGCTCTGGACACTTTTTTCGCCCAAAACTGTAAAACGCAAAAAATTTGCGGGTTTGACCACTTTGCAGGGTCTGCTAGAGATGCTCTAAGGACAAAGATTGGAAAAGGCTCAAGACTCTTCATTTTCATTTTAGTGATCCAAGATCACATTGAGTCCATAGGAAAGCCAATACTATTAAAAGGGGATGAGGTGGTCTACTTGCTCAAAGTGCTTAGTGATATTACTCCAAAACCCTCAGCCACTTTCTCATTTCCACATATGTCCAAAACCTAAAGTCAAACTCGACCCCACCGATTTGATCTATCCGGCGCCAACGAGTTCATTTGACATAACCACTACTAGAAACCCTAGACAATTCGGTCTCACCGATACGGATCTCGGTCTCACTGAGATGGCATTGCAAACTCTCTGTTTCCCTTTGTAACATTTCAGTCTTACCGAAATGAGTGATCGGTCCCACCGAGTTCGCATTGCAAACTCTCTTTTTCCCTTCGTAATGTTTCGGTCTCACCGAAAGGAGCGATCGGTCCCACCGAGTTTGCCTGACCAACTATTTGTTTGCTCATTGTTGAAATTGGTCTCACCGAGTTCATGCAATCGGTCTCACCGAGATGAGGTTTTGCCCTAGCCCTAGCACATCGGTCCCACTGAGTTGATCATGTCGGTCCCACGGAGATTCCTAACGTTCATATTTTGAACTGAATCGGTCTCACCGAGTTCCTCTATTCGGTCTGACCGAGTTGGGTCAAATGTGTGTAACGGTTGGATTTTGTGTGGAGGCTATATATACCCCTCCACCCCTTCTCTATTCAAGAGAGAGCCATCAGAACGTGCCTCACTTCCAGTACCCATTTTCTGAGAGAGAACCACCTACTCATGTGTTGATACCAAGACATTCCAATCCTACCACTAGAATCTTGATCTCTAGCCTTCGCCAAGTTGCTTTCCACTCAAATCATCTTTCCACCATAGCCAAATCTGTGAGACAGAGTTGAGTGTTGGGGAGACTTTCATTTGAAGCACAAGAGCAAGGAGTTCATCATCAACACACCATCTATTACCTTTTGGAGAGTGGTGTCTCCTAGATTGGTTAGGTGTCACTTGAGAGCCTCCGACATGATTGTGGAGTTGAACCAAGGAGTTTGTAAGGGCAAGGAGATCGCCTACTCCATGAAGATCTACCCTAGTGAGGCCAGTCCTCTGTGGGTGATGGCCATGGTGGGATAGACAAGGTTGCTTCTTCGTGGACCCTTCGTGGGTGGAGCCCTCCGTGGACTCGCGCAGCCGTTACCCTTCGTGGGTTGAAGTCTCCATCAACGTGGACATACGATAGCACCACCTATCGGAACCACGCCAAAAATCTCCGTGTCTACATTGCATTTTCCTTCTCCAAACCCTTCCCTTTACCTTCATATGCAATGTTTTACTTTCCGCTGCTACACTCTTAGAATTGCATGTGTAGGTTGATTGCTTGACTTGTGCTAAGTTGCTAAAATCTTCCAAGACTTAAAATTGGGAAAATGCTAGATTTTTATTTGGTCAAGTAGTCTAATCACCCCCTCCTCTAGACCTACTTCCGATTCTACAAGTGGTATCAGAGCTTTGGTCTCCATTTGCCTTGATTTCCATAGCTTTTGGTGATCATAGCCTTGGTTTCACAACCTAGGAGAGTATGTCGTCTAGCAAGGGAAATTACCACCGTAGAGGTCCTTACTTTAATGGTACAAATTTTGCTAGTTGGAAGCATAAGATGAAAATGCATATTCTTGGTCATAACCCCGCCGTTTGGGATATTGTGTGTATTGGTTTGCAAGGTGAATACTTCGAGGATGGAAGAGAACCGAATCGTGAAGCGACCGCGGAAGAACTAAAGATGTTGCAATAATACAATGCTCAAGCTTGCGATATTGTTTTCAACAGATTGTGCCCCGAAGAATTCAATAAAATCAGCCGTCTTGAGAATGCAAAGGAAATTTGGGATACTTTGGTTGATATGCATGAAGGTACTGAGTCCGTCAAGGAATCCAAATTGGATGTGCTTCAAAGTCAACTTGACAAGTTCAAAATGAAGGATGGTGAGGGAGTTGCTGAAATGTACTCTAGGCTTGCTCTCATCACAAATGAGATTGCCGGCTTAGGAAGCAAAGAGATGACCAACATATTCATCATGAAGAAGATCCTAAGAGCCTTGGATGGAAAATATGATACCGTGTGCACCTTGATCCAAATGATGCCCAACTACAAAGATCTCAAGCCAACGAAAGTCATTGGTAGAATTGTTGCTCATGAGATGTCACTTAAGGATAAGGAAGAGATTCACAATAAGTCTAGTGGTGCTTACAAAGCTTCATGTGATGCTCCTACAACATCAAGTGAAAAACAAGTCTTCAATGAAGAATTGAGATTAATGGCAAAGAACTTCAACAAGTTCTACAAGAGCAGAAGCAAAGAGAGAAGTTCCAAGTCAAGGTCCTACAATGACAAAAGATCTTCTAGTCGCGATCGCAATTGCTACAATTGTGGAAGACCCATACACTGCTCCAATGAGTGTGCGGCTCCCTACGAAAGAAGAGAAGACTCACCTAAAAGGAGAAGTAAAAGAGAGGAATCACCACCAAAAGAGAGAAGGAGTAGAGATGATCGTTATGAACGAAGACCCTCTCGTAGAAGTAAGGATTCGGAAAGGAAAGACAAGTCATCAAGGAGCTACACAAGACGAAGACATCAAGCTCATGTTGGTGACTGGGTATCCGGTTCCGACTTCGACAAATACTCCGAGAGAAGTTATCACTCTGACTCTGAATATACTCAAGATGATGGGATGAAGGTGTTGCCGGTCTTGCACTTGTATCATCCGACTCCTACGACATATTTGACTAACCAAATGAAGGGATTGTAAGATGCTTCATGGCTAAAGCCCCAAGGTATCACACCCCGATTATGTTGATTTCAATAGTAATGAAGATGATTTGCTAGGTGATGATGATTTACTTGTTGACAACAGTAGTGATGAAAACTATGATGAAATTGCTATTAATCATGCTAATCAAGATGAAGCAAATGACAATGATAAGAAGGAGATTGAGCGTCTAACTAAATAACTAAACACTCTTAAGTTAGCTCATGAAACTACCTTAGAGGATCATCGAGAGCTTTCAAAGACTCATGAGAAGCTACGCTTTGAGAAGCTCAATTTAGAGCAAGAGCATGGGTTCTTAAAAGCAATCAATGATTATCTTCGAAAGAAAAGTTCTTCTCACATTGCCATGCGTTTACTCTTGTCTACTTACATGCCACAAGTAAAATCTAGCAACAAGAGTAAGAAAGATTCTTCCTCTAGTAGTAACAATAATCATACTAAATCCAATATTTTTGCTTCTAGTAGTTCTCTTGATTCCACTAATGATTCTCTTAGCCAAGTTACACTTGAGCAAGAAAATAGCTTATTGAAGGGAATTATAGAGAAAGGTGTTTACAAGAGCCTTGCCGGAAGTAAGCAATTTGAGGAAATTGTACGCAAGCAAGGAAGGCATCGGAAGAATCAAGGTGTTGGTTTTGAAAGCAAGTTCAATGCCAATGGAATTGAGTGGGAAGAAGATTAATACCCCAAGACGAAGTTTGTTCCTCAACAAGAGAAGTATGACCCTACTTCTTTCAAGGGAACACAAGCTCAAGATGACTTGCACCACAAGACTACTAGCTAAAAGGCAAGGAAAAGCTTCAAGAGGAGATTGATGCATTTGAAGAAGCTCCTAAAGCCTTGGTCAAGTGGGTTCCCAAGACTACATCAAGTTCTACTGCATCAAGTATGACTACAACTCCAAGGATTCCCATCAAGTTGATGTGGGTCCCAAAGAAGAAGAACTAGAGAGTTCTTGAGGGTGACTCCGCCAACAAACTTCACTCATATTAATTTTGGCAAGGACAAGTGCAATCAACTTCCATATATTGCACTAGTTCAAGGAGTCAAAAAACCCTCTTGTTGGTAAGACAAGGGACAAGGTAACCTAATGCTTCCATGGACATCATCATATGTGTACTTCACTCTATGTCTATGGATATCCTTGTTTGTTCCTTGTGGGACTAACCCATGTAGGTATTGAAAGTGCAACTCACTCCAAAGGACTCCAAATTATCTACATCAACATTGAGTATCCACATCTTCAACACCTACGTGAAGTCATCGTCGACAAAACACATGGTTAGTTCATTCCTCTAAGGGGGGATATCACATCTAGGGGGAGCTTTGCTATAAATAATTGAGCTAAATCAACTCTAATGGTGTGAACACAACAATGCTTTATGTAAAAGTGGTAACCCCAGTTGTGCTTAAACGATGAGTATGACCTATGATCAAATGTTCTCATTTGACTCCTAAGTCAATATACTCATATATAGATGACCTAGTCATCGTAAATTGCTTGATAGATGCTAGAGTGTTTGTGAGTGCTTTGCCACATATTTTATTTGCTATCTTATTGTGTGAGCATGTTGGTTTCATAATTTTCTTCATTCAAGGACATCCATTTGTTGCTTTGATCGTTTGGTTTTTCTTTTTTCCAAATGGATGGACAAGAATGCCTAAGTACTCCCTCTAGCTATTTATGATTTTCTCTTCTCAAACTCTATTCATGCTACATCACAAAGCTTGAACAAGTCAAATTCGGACCCTCCGGGTGAGGAGCACTCGGAGCCACCGATCCTTCAAGGGTTTAAACTTCCAACACCTCTTAATGCATCTCGGTCAGACCAACTCATCCCACTCGGTCTCATCGAATTCATTAAGTTGATCTAGGTTTTCACCTCGGTGCAACCGATTTGAACAAAACCGAGTTGCAGTAACTGCTAGCAGTTTTGCATCTTGGTGCCACCGAGTCGTTCCACTAGGTCACACCGACAGTGACTGGGTAGTCATCAGGTACTCTTCATTTCCCTGCCATTCTTGTAACTGTCACCTGTAATCCGCGCAGGTGTGTCCACACCCCTAGAGTGGACGAGAAAGAAAGGATGTTTTCTTGGAGCAACCCCCAAGGTTTCATACCCAAGAGTTCACTTTCCCGTATGATCATTCGGTACATATATAAGTCAGTGGAAGAGTCAAAGGGTCACCACTACTAAGGATCCCCCCTTATCTTAGAAGGGCCGTCTGAGGGTTCACCGCGCTGTATAGACCGCGGGTTGAAATTTTGGAAACTCCTCCAAACCACTCGTCCGTGCCTCCCAGCTCTGCCGCCCCCTTGGTCTCCGGATTGTCTCCGCCGTCGCCAGAGTCCTCCTATCGCTGATCTCCTTCACTGTCAACAGAAGTCTCACCACCATTATCATCGTAGCGAGATCGTCGCCAAGTTAGGGCATGGACTCGACCTCTTTGTGCGTTTCCTTTTTCCGAGTCATGCACAAAGATCATTGCCATTATCCTTACCACGAATGAGATCAATCTATCCACCGAAAAGTTCCTTTAGAATAGATTTCATGCAAAAACTTAGGGTTAGGTTTCCACCGAACTCATCTCGGACCGACCGATCAGAGGATCTCGGTCTCACTGATTTGGCTCAGGCCATTGCACAATTACAACTCGGTCTGACCGAAGCGTACTAATCGGTGTGACTGAAATCACTTACTCTGTGAAACCCTAGCATCTCGGAGTCACCGAACTGCATTTCGATCTGACCGAAATTGCATTTTTAGATTCTATTGCTGCTTCGGTGTCACCGAGTTTGTCATATCGGTAGCTCCGAAATGCTTTCTACAGAAAACTAAAGTTAACTTTTTGTCTCAATATTTTTGCAAAATAGTTGTGCTTTGTGATGCTCATCCACTCTACCTATACCTATCTATTCACATGGTTAGTTTCAGAGATGTCAGAGGGCAGTGACAGTCAAAACAGGTCTGAGGAGCAGGTGAATCTTAGTGAGGGCACTAGTCCCTCCAACAACAGCTATGATGAAGGTAGCAGAAGTACACCCAGCAACTTGCCAAAGGCAGCTACAAGGACAAGAAAGAAGAGAACCTCAAAATCTGAAGACGAGGACTTTGTTGTTGATGAGGAAGTGACCTCAAAGAAGAAAGTGCTCAAGAAGGAGTATGCTGCTGCCACAAAGCCTGGTATGAAGAAGAAAGCTCCTACCAAGAGAGTTCCTATGTCAAAAGCCAGAGCCTCCACTAAAGAAACCATGGAGTTCACTCTTGAACCAATAGAGAAAGAGGCTGCTGGAGGAAAGAAGAGGAAGGAGAGAGTCAAGAAGACTATTGCTAGGGTCATTGGAAAATCATCTATGATGAGATAGTCAGATGAAGAAGAGGAGGAGGAAGAGCCAGCTGCACCACCTCCAAAGTCTCAGAAGCTCATGGGGGATGACATAAAGTCTGGGGCTGCTCCATCTAAGCCCAAGACAGCCCCCAAGCCTCCAACTCAAGCTCAAGCTCCAAAACCTTCTGCACCCAAGAGATCCACTAGGAACATTTCTGCTACTGAGAAGAACAAGGCCCCAGTGCCAGAAGTTCAAGAAGAGGAAGAGCATCAAGTGCTCAGAAAATTGAAGCCAAAGATTCCTGATCATAGTGATGATCATCCTGTTGCTGAGAACATGAAGGAAAGAAAGGATGCAGGTCTCAGACTGTGGAGACAGACTGGTCCCTATGCCACCAGGAGAAAGACTATTGTAGATTATCGTTTCCACACCAAGGAACACTAGGACTTCTATGAGACTATCTTGCTAGACAAGAAGCCTATTGTCAGTGATATGAGATGGGTTGATTGGACATACATTGATGACCATGAGGACTATTTCCCAGGTGTGCATGAGAGCTTCAGGATGAATGAAGTTGACAAGTTTGTTGGTCAAAAGTTGTCAAAATAGAATGATGAAATGATTATGTAATTCTACTCCACTGCTCATTTATATCCAGATGGTAAAATAGTCTGGATGATAGAAGGAACCAGATATCAATCTTCAATTGCTGAATGGGCCAAGTTGATCAATGCCCCCGAGGAAGATGAAAATGACACGGATGTATATGCCAAGCCAAGGAAGGATCACAACTCCATGGCAAACATGTACAAGACCATTCCAGATGCTGCCTTGGAGACTCACAAGCTTGGGTCCATATACTATCTGCTGTCAGGATTGACCACCATCAACACCATCTTCAGGCACACTCTGTTGCCCAGGTCAGGAGATCATAGGATGATCCGTGGTCGCTCCATCAACTTGCTCCATATGTTTGATGTGCCAGAGAAGTTCAAAGTGATGAGCTTAATAGTTGAAACAGTGAAGAGAACTGCAGCTGATCAAAAAAGGGATATGTCCCTCACATACAGATGCTAATCAACTCCATGATGGGGACAAGGACATATCTTCTTTATAAAGAGCATCTTCCCCTGAGGCCAGAATTTGAAGACAATGAGATTGTCATGGATGAATCTCATCCAACCAGTGCAGAAGCCCAGGAGGAGAGAGAGAGCGAGAGAGCGAGAGAGAGAGAGAGAGAGAGAGAGAGAGAGAGAGAGAGAGAGAGAGAGAGAGCAAAGGCTGCTAAAGCAGCAAAAGCAGCTAGTGTACTAGATGCTTCACAAGTGATGCTCAAGACCAAGCAAGATCAACTCAGTTATCTGCTTGAGGCTACTGTGAGGATTGAGAAGGGCTTGGCCACCCTGACTCAGAATCAAGAAAGTCTTGAGAGGATCATTGAGACCAAATTCCATGATCTAGTTGTGAAGGTCATTGAGATCCAGTCTACTGTGGAGAAGCTCCAGGAAAAGGTTGAAGATAGGAGTGATAGACCAACCACTGATGCTTTTCACAGAGTGCCAAGGGCACAAAGGTCTACAGTTGTGCCAGTTGTCAGAGACTGCAGGACTACTATTTCAGCACTTGCAGCAACTGCCTCAGTCATACCTCCAGTTTCAACTCCTCCAGCTCCACAGACGTCAGCTCAAGTTTTTGCACACGGACTCCTCTCCACGCCATCTACGCACACCAGAGCAACCAGACAGAAGTCCACTTTAGGACCTCCCAGAGATCGTGCCTAGAGTGCCGCATAGTACTATGCATTTTCAAGCTTTTTGGTAACTTATTGCCAAAGGGGGAGAAAGTGTATAGATCATTAGGCTTCAAGAGAGAGAGAGAGAGAGAGAGAGAGAGAGAGAGAGAGAGAGAGAGAGAGAGAGAGCGTTTTGCCTTTTGTTGCCTCTCCTGCTACTTTGATCATTTGCTTTGATCGTTTGCTCGTTTGATTCCTATGCTACTATATCTATGCTTGTTTGTGAGATACTCTTGTGATCATGTGGTTGATCATATTATACTTTAATGTGTGCTTGCATGATGTTATGTATGATACTTGTGTATGATTAATCATGTTTCCCTTGGTGATGAGTGCATGTTCTTTATAGCTTATCATTTTGAGCGCTCCACCAAGATGTATGTGACATGGAAGAGTGACTCATGATCCTAATCGATTGTGCATTTGCATTCAAACGCAAATTTTAAATAATGCACAAATTTAGGGGGAGCTCTTGCTTATCACATACTTCTCAAAGCGACGATGTATTTCATTCATATTATCATTTGTCGAAGCTTTGAACTATATGTTGTCATCAATTACCAAAAACGAGGAGATTGAAAGTGCAACTAATCCCAAGGTGGTTTTGGTAATTCATAACAACATATAGCTCATTGAACTAATATCCATTCAAGTTAAATATTTCAGAAAGTTCAATGGTTTGCATGGCATGGACTAGAGATGTGGACCCCTCAAAATGCTAAGAACAAAGATTGGCAAAGGCTCAAGACTCCTCATTTTCATTTTAGTGATCCAAGATCACATTGAGTCCATAGGAAAGCCAATACTATTAAAAGGGGATGAGGTGTTGCTTAATGGTCTACATGCTCAAAGTGCTTAGTGATATTGCTCCAAAACCCTCAGCCACTTTCTCATTTCCACATATGTCCAAAACCTAAAGTCAAACTCGACCCCATCGATTTGATCTATCCGGCGCCACCGAGTTCATTTGACATAGCCACTGCCAGAAACCCTAGACAATTTGGTCTCACCGATACGGATCTCGGTCTCACCGAGATGGCATTGCAAACTCTCTGTTTCCCTTCGTAACGTTTCGGTCTTACCGAAATGAGCGATCGGTCCCACTGAATGCGATCATTGCAAACTCTCTATTTCCCTTCGTAACGTTTTGGTCTCACCGAAAGAAGCGATCGGTCCCACCGAGTTTGCCTGCCAACTATCTGTTGCTCATTGTTGAAATTGGTCTCACCGAGTTCATGCAATCGGTCTCACCGAGATGAGGTTTTGCCCTATCCCTAGCACATCAGTCCCACCGAATTGATCATGTCGGTCCTACCGAGATTCATAACATTCACATTTTGAACTGAATCGGTCTCACTAAGTTCCTCTAGTCGGTCTGACCGAGTTGGGTCAAATGTGTGTAACAGTTGGATTTTGTGTGGAGGCTGTATATACCCCCTCACCCCTTCTCTATTCAAGAGAGAGCCATCAGAATGTGCCTCACTTCCACTACCCATTTTCTAAGAGAGAACCACCTACTCATGTGTTGAGACCAAGACATTCCAATCCTACCACTAGAATCTTGATCTCTAGCCTTCCCCAAGTTCCTTTCCACTCTCTTTCCACCATAGCCAAATCTGTGAGAGAGAGAGTTGAGTGTTGGGGAGACTATAATTTGAAGCACAAGAGCAAGGAGTTCATCATCAACACACCATCTATTATCTTTGGGAGAGTGGTGTCTCCTAGATTGGTTAGGTATCACTTGGGAGCCTCCGACAAGATTGTGGAGTTGAACCAAGGAGTTTGTAAGGGCAAGGAGATCGCCTACTTCGTGAAGATCTACCCTAGTGAGGCAAGTCCTTTGTGGGCGATGACCATGGTGGGATAGACAAGGTTCCTTCTTCGTGGACCCTTCGTGGGTGGAGCCCTCCATGGACTCGCGCATCCGTTACCCTTCATGGGTGGAAGTCTCCATCAACGTGGACGTACGATAGCACCACCTATCGGAACCACGCCAAAAATCTCCATGTCTACATTGCGTTTGCCTTCTCCAAACCCTTCCCTTTACCTTCATATCCGATGTTTTACTTTTCGCTGCTACACTCTTAGAATTGCATGTGTAGGTTGATTGCTTGACTTGTGCTAAGTTGCTAAAATCAGTCAAGACTTAAAATTGGGAATAGGCTTGATTTTTATTTGGTCAAGTAGTCTAATCACCCCCCCTCTAGACCTACTTTCGATCCTACAGAAATACTGCAGTTGTCCTAGTTTCTATCAATATCAATGGCCAGGAAAATGAAACACGTACACCGGTGTCCATGTCCATTGGTAATGATGTCCAACTATGTCCCAAATAGTTCTAACTGTAATTATATTATATCCTGCATACAGATTGTTCTTTGTAATGTTGCTCCCAGGAAACAAGTGAACAAATGGAGGCACCTGAGGTGGAAGAATTAGACCAAACGTCCGGTAGGGAAGGGGCAGAAATTGTAGGGGACAAGCTGGCAATGCCCACGTAGACAGGGAAGCCGATCCGACTGCATAACAAACCTAAGAAGGCACAAGAGTACGTGGTGGCTCTAGAAGGCATGGACAAATCCTTCTATGGCCTGATTTTGCTACATTTATTTTGTTCATTATTAATAAATGTTGTTACTTATATCATGATATATTACGCCTGCACCGGCGCTGATTGGTCTGTGATTGAAAATATCATGTCTGAGCCAAACGAAAAAGAAATTGAGTGAGCATCGATGGCTCACATATCCAAAGACAACAGTTAGAACGTCTTTTGATCCCCAGAGAATTTGTTGGCAACGAGGTAAGTATATGTAGCTTTATGACAAGACGATGCTATTTTAACATGAGTTTTTATTATCTCCTATAACCAAGGTGCGCACTTGATATTGCAGATCATAGATGCATACATACATTGCATAAGTGCTAAAGAGCATCTACAGATGAGGTCAGGTAGAAGTGTGTTCTTAGAGAATGCATGCATCTCTAAGATGATAAAGGAATTTAGCTCTATATAGGATGATGCACCAAGATGGGTATTAGACAGAGCTACCACTTATTTGAAACATGATATGGTGAGTCTCAGTTCCGTACATATTAATTATATGAATTAAATCAAGGATGAATGTTTGCATAGATGGGACCTAAACTAAAAAAAACTATTTTCAGATATTTGTTCCAGTAAACATTGAAGACTTTCATTGGTACCTACCAGTTATAAATACCAGGGTGCAACTTATCCAGGTGCTCGACTCGGTAGGCCCAGAAATGCACTACAAAGACCTAACCGCTATGGTTAGTTATTAGTCCTACTGCACCATCTTTTGATAAGACGATTTCTGTTATTCTTCGCTTGTGATGCTAATACGTTGTCATTTATTCATGCAACAACTGGAAGGACTGGAAAATATATTCCAATATGCATCGCTTTGAATGGAACTAAAATCTGATAAGTGGAAACCTAAACATCACAACATGGCCAAGGGGAAAATGTATTAAAAGCAGTCTGCAGACAGTTGGGTATACTTCTTTCGATTCAAACTTGTTGCTCTCATCCCCTTTCGGCTACTCCTTCTCCTTCAGGATATCTGAACCAAGGAATTAAGGGCCGCATTATCAACACACGCACCAACAAAGAGGATGAAAGGAAAATCACAAGCTTGGAAAAAAGCTTACTCTTTTTTTACTCAAGGATTAACAGCCACCTGCAAGTTTGCGAGCAGGGACCTCCAGTCTCGGACCTTCCCGGCCAGCTTGCCGCCGCGACGCACGAGACACAACCAGGCGGCAGGGAAGGCAGTGCCCGCCCGGAACACGCCATGGCCCCCAAGCAGCTAGCCCTAGGGGACGAACATTGCACACAGTGAGGCTATGCACCGATTTGACGGGGAGGAGCAGGCGGCAGGGTCGGAGAGACTAACCTGGACCCAGACGAGCGAGGAGAAGCGTAGGGAGGGTCCTGGGCAGTAGCACAGCAGGCGGTGGTCATCCTATTCCTACTCAAGGTGGAGGTCGCGAGCAACAACTGCTCCTGCTCTTGACTGAATCGAACAGGAATCATCAAGATGGGGTCAGAGAGCAGAGCATCGGGATCAAGGAGAGAAGAAGAGTTGGATTGGAACTGGACCTTCATGGTGTCTCGAGCAGGGGGGAAGGAAGTTCGTGCCCAGGGGCCGTCCTGAGGTTTTGGGGCCCATGGCGAAGGCAAAACTCAGGGCTCTTAGTATAAACAATAAAATAATAATAATGGATATATGTATATATCAAATCTTACCAATAAACACTTGAATGCGTCAAAAATAGTATACATATGAAATAATTATACATGTTACCTTTTCAAAAATTCTAACATTCCAAGATGGAGAGTCACTTATAGGGTCGATTACAATCTAGTCCAATAATTTCTTCTCGATGCATAGCGTTGTAAAACCATTTAAACTCCTTTGGGTAATTTTTGATGTCAATTAGTTAATTCTATCTTTGTAAACCTTCCCCCAACCAATGTGACAGTTATATGCACTGTAAATAAGATGCAATAGAGTCATTAGGATAAAAAATGACTTCCCTAACAAACTTGAAAGTCAAATAATAGACATTACACGAGATGACAAAGTAAATTTCATAATCTTTATTTCAGAACAAAAAAAGCAAAACAGGAAGTTCATCAAAACTATCAGACTGGGCATGTACACCCGTTGAAATAATTGTACTATCAAGGCCACTTACATTTTTAACGCCGATACTGATGCCAACATTTTCCTCTTGTTAAGATTCAGAATTGCTAACATTTTGTTTCACTTCCTCCACAATAATCGCCAATTTACCAATTGGATGTAACATCCCAAATTTTCAATTTGGAATGTTATACATTAGATCATCATGCATAACATATTTTCTTGCATTTTTGATCGATCCTAGAAATCTCACGCAACTCAAGGACCCTCGGAGAGAGTTGGAGATTTCGTTATTTTCATAATTGAGTTTTCTCAAATTTTTGAAAAGAGGATCATTTGATTTTATTTATTTCATCTTCAAATATTTTTCCAATATCAAAATATATGAGAGGGAATAATATGACTTTCCCACATTTTAGGAAAAATGAAGATTTAATAAATAAATCAAATTTCGGATTTTCTTCGGAGTTTATTTGCATTAGGGAAAAATGCGCGTTTTCAAAAATTGCATTTTAGGCCCGGAGAAAAGTTCATTTTGTTCGACTCATTTTTAGGAGTCGGGGAAAATTTACTTTATTAGTTTTGGAGTTCGTTTAGTTCTCTTTTCTTTTGTTTTTCTGCACGCGTAACCGATTTAAAAAAAAACCCCGCGCGCCCGGGGCCAAAGGCCCAGCCGGCCGGCCAGGCCATCGCCGCGCCGCGCCAGCGCCTAGCGCGCAGGAGGCCGCCGCCGCCACTAGGCAGGAGTCCTAGATGGACTCCGTTTCGTTTTTTTTCTTTCCTCTCTTTCTTCCTTTCCTATTCCTACTCTTATTTCTTGCCCCCTACCCCAAGTAATCCCCCCCTCTCCAATATAAATACCCCCACACCCCCCCTCTAAACATCAAATCGAACCCCAAGCCCCAAGCCGCGCCCCACCTCGCGCCCCTCACCCGCGCCGCCGCCCTAGTGCCGCGCCGCCGCCGCCGTTCGCCGCCGCCGCCAGCGCCGCCGCCGCACCTCGCCGCCGGAGCCCCGTTCGCCGGAGACCTCGCCGAGGTTGCCCCATGTCACTTTTTCTTCCCTCGGTTCGGTTTTCTTATAAACCGTTCCGATTCTTTTCTTCTCTTATGATTCATTTTCTTTCCGATTCTTTTCTAAACCATTCCGGTTTTCTAGATCGGTTTTTCGTTTCGGTTTTCTCTTCCGAAACCCTAGAACGGTTTCGTTTTCTTTTCCGATTTAGTTACCTAGAGACCGTTCGCCGGACCGTTCGTTCTAACAAACGTGATCACCGAATTCTTCCGGTTAACGAACGTCCGTTCGTTTAACCGTTCGTCGTTTTTCTTTTCGTCGGATTTACTCCGCGATTTTCTGATCGCGATTTCAGATCCGACGTTTTAGTTTATCTTCTCGCTCGTTTATCGGAATCAGGTGATTCAAGCGCCTGGAGTTTCATTTCGAAACCGCCGTTCCGAATAATCAACTTAAACAAAGTTTTGCTATGGTAAAATTTGACCTAGTTAAACTTTGCTAGAAACGAGTTGTTTTCTTCCGTTGTTTGTTTTCCGTTGTTTTGTTCGGTTCGTTTCTTTTGCAACCGGAGTTCTTAAGTTGAACATTCTGGGATGATCTTTTGTTCGAGTTTTCCCTGTGCATTAGATAAGTACTTATTGTATGCTTGTTGTTTGTCTGCGATAGATCACCCGGAGTGCGCCGCCTGTTATTTCGAAGCTCTAGGTTTCGCGGATCCTCAGCAAGGCAAGTAACACTTTGATCATACCTTTTCTACTATCCAGTTTTATTGCATTAGATCAATCCTCAAACACTGCATGATTAGGATCTAATTAACTTGTGGGATGGGAAGTAGATGAGGTAGTACCTATCACCTGTTTTACTTATGAAACCTTTGGGAGTTACTTCTACGTTTGTTTATTATGCCATGCTATGCTAGTAGACGTGGATTGGGTGAGTGATATCCATGACAGATGTGAGTATTGTTAATTAATGGTTTATCTAAGGTGGCAACTTAAATACACATCTGGGTGGATGAAGTCACCTGGGAGCGAGAAGAAGATTTGCTCAAGGACCACCCTCACCTATTTTCTAGCCAACCCGAATCTCGAGGACGAGATTCATCTTAAGGGGGGTAGGTTTGTAACATCCCAAATTTTCAATTTGGAATGTTATACATTAGATCATCATGCATAACATATTTTCTTGCATTTTTTATCGATCCTAGAAATTTCACGCAACTCAAGGACCCTCGGAGAGAGTTGGAGATTTCGTTATTTTCATAATTGAGTTTTCTCAAATTTTTGAAAAGAGGATCATTTGATTTTATTTATTTCATCTTCAAATATTTTTCCAATATCAAAATATATGAGAGGGAATAATATGACTTTCCCAAATTTTAGGAAAAATGAAGATTTAATAAATAAATCAAATTTCGGATTTTCTTCGGAGTTTATTTGCATTAGGGAAAAATGCGCGTTTTCAAAAATTGCATTTTAGGCCCGGAGAAAAGTTCATTTTGTTCGACTCATTTTTAGGAGTCGGGGAAAATTTACTTTATTAGTTTTGGAGTTTGTTTAGTTCTCTTTTCTTTTGTTTTTCTGCGCGCGCAACCGATTTAAAAAAAATCCCGCGCGCCCTGGGCCAAAGGCCCAGCCGGCCGGCCAGGCCATCGCCGCGCCGCGCCGCGCCAGCGCCTAGCGCGCAGGAGGCCGCCGCCGCCGCCACTAGGCAGGAGTCCTAGATGGACTCTGTTTTGTTTTTTTTCTTTCCTCTCTTTCTTTCTTTCCTATTCCTACTCCTTTTCCTTGCCCCCTACCCCAAGTAATCCCCTGCCCTCTCCAATATAAATACCCCTACACGCCCCCCTCTAAACATCAAATCAAACCCCAAGCCCCAAGCCGTGCCCCACCTCGCGCCCCTCACCCGCGCCGCCGCCCTAGTGCCGCGCCGCCGCCGCCGTTCGCCGCCGCCGCCAGCGCCGCTGCCGCACCCCGCCGTCGCCGCCGCCCACGCCGCCGGAGCCCTGTTCGCCGGAGACCTCGCCGAGGTTGCCCCGCGTCACTTTTTCTTCCCTCGGTTCAGTTTTCTTATAAACCGTTCCGATTCTTTTCTTCTCTTATGATTCGTTTTCTTTCCGATTCTTTTCTAAACCGTTCCGGTTTTCTAGATCGGTTTTTTGTTTCGGTTTTCTCTTCCGAAACCCTAGAACGGTTTCGTTTTCTTTTCCGATTTAGTTACCTAGAGACCGTTCGCCAGACCGTTCATTCTAACGAACGTGATCACCGGATTCTTCCGGCTAACGAACGTCCGTTCGTTTAACCGTTCGTCGTTTTTCTTTTCGTCGGATTTACTCCGCGATTTTCTGATCGCGATTTAAGATCCGATCTTTGTTTTAGTTTATCTTCTCGCTCGTTTATCGGAATCAGGTGATTCAAGCGCCTGGAGTTTCATTTCGAAACCGCCGTTCCGAATAATCAACTTAAACAAAGTTTTGCTATGGTAAAATTTGACCTAGTTTCACTTTGCTAGAAACGAGTTGTTTTCTTCCGCCGTTTGTTTTCCGTTGTTTTGTTCGGTTCGTTTCTTTTGCAACCGGAGTTCTTAAGTTGAACTTTCTGGTACAATCTTTTGTTCGAGTTTTCCCTGTGCATTAGATAAGTACTTATTGTATGCTTGTTGTTTGTCTGCGATAGATCACCCGGAGTGCGCCGCCTATTATTTCGAAGCTCTAGGTTTCGCGGATCCTCAGCAAGGCAAGTAACACTTTGATCATACCTTTTCTACTACCCAGTTTTATTGCATTAGATCAATCCTCAAACACTGCATGATTAGGATCTAATTAACTTGTGGGATGGGAAGTAGATGAGGTAGTACCTATCACCTGTTTTACTTATGAAACCTTTGGGAGTTACTTCTACATTTGTTTATTATGCCATGCTATGCTAGTAGACGTGGATTGGGTGAGTGATATCCATGACAGATGTGAGTATTGTTAATTAATGGTTTATCTAAGGTGGCAACTTAAATACACATCTTGGTGGATTGAGGCACCTGGTTTCTATCAGGACTTGCCTGTTTTTCTTTTGGACCGCCACCCAGGCTCAAAGGGATCATAAGATCATTCATGCTAGTAACTTCCGTGTGCAGCCACAAGCCATTATGGGCTCTGGCATAGTTGATTATGCCGTGCGAACTCTTACAGGGTAGACTAGCAGATGTAGGGGAAAGTAGGTGTACCGGTCTATCCAAACGTAAGGTGCCAGCGCTTCTAAAAGACTATGTCTCGGTCATCCGTTTCTCAAACACCATGTAGTGCGAGAAAACCAAACGGAGGCGATCGAGTCTTGTGGGGAAAAGTGCGCAAACCTCTGCAGAGTGTACAAACTAATCATGATTAGCCGTGTCCCCGATTATGGACATCTTGAGTATCTAGTTCTTGAATATCATGTGAATCTCATCATGTTACTTCTAATTAATATTGTTGGGTTATAATTGTTCACTTAATTGGGATCGGAATGTTGTCAACCATTCTCGATGTTTCAACCACCATGATAGTTAAATAAATTTATTCCTTTGCAGTAGGGAAAAATTGGCTTTACGCAAAACTATAACCATAGAGCTTTTCCACCAGCCATATATGCATAGGCTTATCATTCATTATTCTCTATGTGTTACATTGCCAGCATATTCCATGTGCTGACCCGTTTCGGGCTGCAACTTTCATGTTGCAGACTTTTCAGACGACGAGTATGATGCTTTTAGGTCATGGTTCTATACTCAGTGATGCCGTTGGAGTTGATGAACTCACTTATCTTCCAAGTCTTCCGCTGTTATCGATATTAGATGGCCTTAAGCCATATTTATTGTAATAAGTTCTCTTTGAGACATCGATGTAATAAGTGTGTGATTGCTACTCTGCTATAAATCCTTCGAAGTACTGTGTGGTGTCAGCATTACTGATCCAGGGATGACAACGGAGCACAGAGACTTGACCATCTGAGGTCGGGTCGCTACATTGGAATCAACAAAACACCAATATTACTCTTGAAATTTTTATCAAGAGCGCCTCTCTGATTGTATCAAATCATTCACATGTTGCATCTTTTTCCACCATGCTGAAAATAAATAAATAAATAATGGCAACAAAGGTTGATCGGTATCAGCTATGCACCATGGATGCAAAGGATAAATTGCTTAATTTAGTATTAAACGTATAGAGAATGGGGATTAGGGGACAATATAATATATCTTGGACGGATTGGATCGGCTTTGGACCTTTGGTGGACAATTTATAGTGCCTGAATATAGACAAATATCATGTATCTACTATATGAAAATGAAAACAAAAATCAAGGAAAACATAATCCCTTTCTTAAGGACGTTCGCATTTTCAACCAGAAATTAAAAACAATAATTGAAAATGTAAGATACAAGACATGCAAGGGAACAAACTTTAGCATGGTTCAAAATTCCACATCTCATATGTAACAAATTATATGTAGGTAATCCCAATCTAGGACAAATACCCCTGCAATAGCTCACCCGAATGGTGATAAAGTCATATGAGAGGATTCCAAACAGCACAAGATGGACAAACACATAAGCTCAACGTAAGCAACATATAAAAATGACAGCACACATTCTATTATGGAAAGTAGCCTATGTATAAAACATTATTTGTATAACCTCACAGAAGCTTTTGTTACACTCTTATCTCTTGTCCATTGTAAAACATTGGTAGGGAATTCAAGAACTAAAAATAAAAGAAACAATACATTGTTTAAACATAAACGTTGCTTTCCCCTAGCTATAATAATGAAGAAGTTGGAGATGACATTACTTCGTACAAACAATCAGGCGAGGCTTGAGTTGCAACTAATTGCGTCAATATGGTAACACCATACTAATATTTCTAGTTGTGGACCTGCCAAAATGATGACTGAAACATGGAATGAGGAAATGTGAAAATTAACCAGTAAAATAAAGAATGGCATGTCACTCAACGCCAAAACCATCTCCATAAATTAAGCTAACATGGGAATTTATTTTGTGGCAATATAAAGTTTTCCTCTCTCAGTGGCATTCGAGCTACCTTGTGTACCCTCATAATGCAAAATTTAAAAATTGTACTGGTATGTAGGCAACTTCGCATTGAATTGAACGAAGGAGATACTATACCATTAAATATAAGTAAATTAACCAATCCAAATGATTATTTACTCTATTAACATGAATGTCTTCATTACTGGTGACACAATATGCAATGGGTCAGAAGTCAAGTGGGCTTACCTCAGATGGAAATTTCTCATCCCATATATCATGCTTTAACAATTTTCTCTCAAGTATGAGCTTCTTCTCAACCACTAATTGATATGAAGGGAAGCTTCTTTGTTATATGAAATTTCCCGCGGTAAAGATATCAACAATAGTGATTAGTCAAATAGTAATCAATAACTAACATAATATTTGCATAGATGTCAATCAGTAGTCATGTTGATAATACCAAGTTCTGAGCAAAATTTTGGTAGAATAAAGAACCGCACTGCCGTGTGGCTTTGCTCAGGACCAGATGAGGTTCTTGACATTTGTAATCCAGACTTGGCCGTGGTTGATTAATAAATTCTCTCCTTTCAAAAAAGAAGAAGCTTTGAGCAACATTAAAAATGTAAATGTTGCAGAAGATTTATTATGGGGCTTTGAGAGTTGAGACCTACATGTTCTATGCATTGGAGTTTGTCACTTATCAGCCAAAGTGAAGCATAGCAGACCTTGTAGCTATGCATTTATCTTCATCTACCCTATAACAAAGGTCCCTCAATATCGTTACGAATACACCATTACTACTGTGGTGGCATAAAAGTCAGATTAGCCAAGTACCAAACTGAGGACTCCTTCTATTGGTCAATGCGTTTGAAAAAAGACTTTGCTAACTGCATTGACTCTCTGCAAAAAGATAGAGAAAATTATATCAGTTCGTCATAGGCAAAAAGATTGTCACATGTTTTCTCAGTCTACCAACAAATAACTGATTGATGCATATCAAGGGCATTCCTAAATTCATGTGTAATCATCTATAAAATAAGTTACGTATCAACATCATGGCAGGCAACATGATTAGAGATGGCAAAGAAGAGGTCCCGCCCCGTCACAATCAGATGGTTTCTGGAGTCACTACAAAAAAATACACTTTCGTGACGATACGTGTTTGTCACAGTAGGTCACATTTTTTGTCATGCATGTACATCCATGACAAATTTATGACAGAACCAAGATAGTCATACCTGTGCTCTTGTACAAGTGTTCCATGACATTACCAAAATTATCATCACGGAAGTGTCCACTTCCATGACGATAAATCGCGCGTCACAGAAGTGCTTTCGTCAAGGGTGACCGACACGTGGCATGCACCGTAACGGAACGCCGTTAAGCTATCGGGTCCGGTTTTGGATCCGATAACCCGTTAACAGCCCCGACCAATGGGGATTTTCCACGTGTAAAATCATCATTGGATGGAGGAAACACGTGTTGGCTCACCGTTGGGACAGATGCCATCCACTCATTGGACCCAAAGCGCCTATGATACGTTGACACGTGGCACGGCCCAACAGAGGCACATTCCTGTGAAAAGGCCGGCCCGTTTGACTTGGTCAAAAGGTGGCGGGCCGGCCCACGGCAAGCCTGTTAACGGCATGTTCGCATATAGCCCATTTACAGCCCGCTAACCCAGGGCCCGTTTACGGCCTATCCGAATTGGGCCCAGTAGCGTCATCTGGGCCGTCCAATATAGTTCCAGCCCGTTTTAACTTCCGGCCCATGTATGGCCCATGACGTATTTTGGCCCATATGAGGCCCTTAGTAACCCTCGGACCATTAACGACCCGTGGTAAAACTGGCCCGTAATGAATATTGTATCACTTTATACCCATTAATGGCCCATTATTCCGTTGGGCCGTTTCCAGCCCATGTTGTCTTTCGGCCTTCTCAGGGCACATTTATTCTTGGGCTCATTTCCAGCATTCGTTTACTTTCGGCCCGTTACTATCATTTTCTACTTGTGGGCCAAATACAGCCCGTGGTTATAGTCGGCCCGTTTGTGGCCCGTTAATACGTTGGGCCATTTTCATAGCGTCATGAAATACGGCCGATTAACGACGGCCCGTTAGGGTCGGCCTATGAATGGACGATTTCAACTCTAGCCCATTTACGACCATAATGTGGTCTATTATTGGCCCATGTTTGGCCAAACGATCATACGGCCCGTAGAAGGCCCATGGATGATACGGCCCGTAGAAGGCCCATTGTGTCTATGCCCCGTAGAAGGCCCATTGTTTCTATGGCCCTTAGAAGGCCCATTGTTTCTACGGCCCGTAGGAGGCCCATGTTAACTACAGTAAATATGTAGCCCATTGTTAATGTGGTCTAGTTATAAAAATAGGTTATTGCAGCCACTAGCAAACCGCGGAAAAAGAACTGCACTGACTACCAGAAAACAAATAAACAAGACAATAAGGAAATAAATAAGCAAGCAACTTACGCTAGGCTATCACGGCTATTACACATATTACATCCACTGGGCATCAAAGTTCACCACAAGTGCAAATATAGGGAACAAAGCAGCATATAAACGTCGCAGCAAAACAAGTCCAGAACTGAAACCACTTCAGAAGAGCTCAAGAAACAATATCCTGGGTACCCATAATGCTAGCAAGATGCTTAGCAAGCTTATTAACTTTCTCTTGTTTGGCGCTTAAATCCTCCAACACTTGCTGTTGCACCAGAAAGTATGCATCTGAATTCTGCAGGGACTTCCTCAGTCCTTCAGCTTCCTGTCGCATTACATCTGATCGATGTCTTTCAACTTGAAGTTGAGACTCAAGAAGCCGAACTGATTCAAGCAGCGAGTTCGAAGAGCTGGTGCCAACAGTAGTAGCTAGTAACTCGAGCACTACATCAAGACGGGACTTTGGGGTTGTCTCAGTGTCTTCAATATAGTATTTATTAGCTTTCTTGGAGAACAACAGGGATGTCTCACTATCTTGAACCTTATCTGCATTACTTCCTTTACCATTGCATAACGGGGTAATCTTCTCCAATATTTTATCCACGTTCTAAAAGAGAAACAAACAAACACATCACAGGTTTACAATGTAGTATATGAAACTCATTTTGGTAAACCAGTCCAGTAGTAGGTGGACAGGATAACAACATGAAACGAACATATATCTATGTAGTATGGTCACTGTATGGTCTATATCATTCTAGTTTATGTTGCCAAATCAAGATAGAGACAGTTCAAAACATATATATTTAAGACAAAGCAGCATAGACAAAACATAAGTGTGGGAAACTACACAGCAATAACAACACTTGTAATGTGCATGGCATGAGAACATAACTGTTTATTCAATTGAAACTGAAATCAACATAGAGCAAGTTACAATAGCAAACACGTTAAAGAAACAGGTTTAAAACATACATGTTGTGCCATTGGAGTTTCAATTGCATCCTTCAAATTTGAAATTAGTTGGTATGAGTAAATACAGTGATGCAAGAGCAAAGTAGTATGAACCATAGCTACGGAACCTGACCTGAGAACAATTCTTCTTCTGCTTTAAGCGTTGACTTGGGGTTCGGAGTGGTGGTCCTCGTGCTTTGGGCACTGCAGTTGCCTTACTAACTGATCGTGTTTGGGTGCTCTGTGGTGGAGACGGTGCTGTGTCAATGGGAACTGGGTTACTATTTGCTGGGGTTGGGGTTAGAAGGGGTGTAGCTGGTTCTCTGTCCAACTGGGTAGGGGTACAATCTGCGTGAGTTTGGGTTATGTCTGGTGGGGCTGGTTCTTGGGCAAGTACAACCGTGGTTCTATCTCCATCGACAGGTAGCACGATCTTTTCTGAAGACCATGTTTTTACTCTCACAGATACTGCCATCACCCCCTCCAATTGAAATGGCTGATAAACAAGAAAAGTAATTGAATGTACAGACATTGTAAGATAGACAGGTGCAATGGATAGTAGGGAAGAAAACAAGGCATGAAATAATTCACATTTATGTTGTCTAACCAAACAGAATAGCATGACATAATTTCAAATATATGATGGCTAATTAAACAGGATAGCATGACACAATTTCACATGTATGATGGCTAACTAAACATGATATAATGACATACTTCAAAATATGATGACTATGTAAACAGGATGACATGATATAACTATATGATGTGTCTATTAAAGTGGTTGGCATGCCATAAATCACAAACATGCCGTCGATGGAAACATGATGGCATGACATAATTCACGGATAGAATGACATAATTCAAAATATGATGACTATGTAAACAGGATGAGATGATATAACTATATTATGTCTTTAGAAAATGGGTTGGCATGCCATAATTCAGATACATGCTGTCTATGTAAACATCATGGCATGATACAATTCAAATATATGATTTATATACTAAGGAAGTGAGCAAAGGGCAATCGCATATATGATGTGTCAACTAAGGAGATGGCATTCAATATCGTGTATATGATGTAAAAACTAAGCATTGCAATACAACATATGCATGATATGAGTAATATAACCCTGCCAAGTTTGAGCATACACCTCAGGGGGACAATAGGACTGGTCATCTGCCTCTGAATCCTCCTCTGAAGAGCTGTCTGTAACCAGCAAGATATCTGCTTCAGCAGGTAGCATTGTTTGCTCTGAAGACCTTGTTTTCCTCCAGATTTCTCCACCACCAATTCAAATGGCTGATGCACAGGAAGAGGAGTTGAATATACAAACATTGTTGACAAAAGCAACGAGAAATACAAAAAAAGGACGACATGATATAATTCACATATATGACGCTTGGCTAAACAACATGGCATTGCATAATTCACATATATAATGCCTTGCAACAAGATAGCATTGCATAATTCACATATATAATGTCTTGCAACAAGATGGCATTGCATAATTCAAATATATGGTAATTAGACACTAAACATGTGGCATTCACACAAATCATGTCTAAACTAAGCAAATGACATAGCAATGCAATATACCATACGCACGATATGAGCAACATAACCCTGCCAAGTTAGAGCATGCACCTCGGGGGGGGGATAGGACTGGTCATCTGTATCTGAATCCTCCTCTTAGGAGCTATCTGTAACCAGCAAGACATGCGCTTCGTCGGATAGCATTGTCTGCTCTGAAGACCTTGTTTCCACTCCAGATTTTTCCATGACCGTCTCAAATGGCTGGTGCACAGGAAGAGTAATTGAATGTACTAAAGTTGTTGACAAATTTAACACGTAATAAAAAATGATGTCATGATACAATTCACATATAAGATGATTGGCTAACTAGGGTGGCATTACAAAATTCACATATATGATGCCTGGCTAAGCAAGATGGTATTGCATGATTCACATATACGATAAAGAAACTAAACAGATGGCATTGACACAAAGCATGTCTAAACTAAGAAGATGACATATTTGATGTATACAGTAAGCAATGCAAGGCACCATATGCATGATATTACCAACATCAGCATGCCAAGTTAGAGCGAAGACCTCATGGGGTAAATAGGAGTGGTCTTCTGCTTCTGAATCCCCCTCAGAACAGTTATCTTCCTCTTGATTACGATCCGAAATGGGTGGAGGGGGGCTGCCTTTGCGCCCACCATGGCGCGATGTCCGCATGAAATTTTATTCCCACGCAAGGCTCGTCTCTTTTGCTCTACATGTTCGGTTCCATTGTGTACAATAACTGACATGCATAGGAATAAAACATAGTGAGATTATGTAAGGAGTGCATGCACAAATCCAGAGTGAAGGTAGAAAACTTCGGATAGACCCAAAATCAATTATAGCAGGCAGCTAATAGCTTTAGTTAAAAAATACAGATAATGGCTCCTTTAATGTTTGTTTGCACCCAACATGAAAATCATAGTAGACACCCGAGATTAACCAGATAGTAGACATATAGTACTGATTGATGCCCCAATATGTACCCCACAACCATTTAAAAACTCAAGTTTCAGCATAAGTTTGGACCTGAGTCGGAGTTTAATAGGTGAACACGATGATAAAGTAGCATGTCATCATATTAAGTGATGCATAACGTAAGCAGACACGAAAGAGTGCGACCTCTCTTGCGGACCCGTGTAGTCCTTAAGGTCATCTGCTCAGTTGATGATGGTAATGCAGTTGTCGTGGCTGCCGGCGGAGGGGAAGAAGATCTGAGGCGACGAAAGACAGTATGGAGAGCGGATCCCTGATGTGGTGAACCCTTCCGTCGTTGGAGCAACTGAGCTGGGGTGGAACACAACACCGCAGGAGCAGGACAAACCACACAAGGTTTTCTTTGACACATATCTGTAACAGAAGTAATTGTGTAAGGGCTTGTTTGAATTTGAGGATTCTAACAATGCAAGGATAGGAAATAGACAGGAATAGGATAGGAATGCACGTGCAAAACAGAGAATTTAAAAACACAAGATTTCTGCCAATCTGGGTGTTTGGTTCACAAGAATTGGAAGATCACAGGATGCAAAGAAGCATGGTGAGATTAAGCCAAACCACAAGAAGTGTACAACCTCTTTGGCGAAGCCATGTCGATCTCAACGTGATTGGGTTGGCCGGTGAGGATGCTCCGGCTGACTTGGCTGTCGGAGGAGGGGAAGAAGATATTAGGCGTCTGGAGATGGAGCCCGAGGTACTGCTCCACTGTGATGGAGGGTTTCGTCGTTGGAGCAACTCCGGTGAGTTGTACGACACCGAGGCTGAAGTAGGACAAGAGAGACAACGTTAACCTGAGTTGAATTCTAATAGCATCTCCAATAGATGATGTAAAATACATAACCACAAAGTGCTAGATGTATACATTAGCCGCTCATCTCTGAACTTAACTGTCGAAACCGAATTTAACTGCCGAAACTGAACTTAACTGTCAAAACTGAATTTTGCAGTCAAAACTGAATTTTACTATCGAAACTGAACGCACTAGAGGTGAGGATACACATCAGTCGACTAACTTTTTCATCTCTGGTTACTCGATTTTGCAGCCGTTGGATACGAAATGAAGGGCCTGCAGTTCATCTTCAACCTCCACCCCCCTGAGCCGCCAGCCACCACCGGCTAAACAGCCGCCCCCGCCGCCCGCAGCCGGCGGTGCGCCGCCCCGCCCACCACGAAAACACTCCCCACCGCCGATCCACCGCCGCCCCGGCCATCCCTCTAGCCCCCCCCCCCCGTGTCGAGCTTTTTCTCCGGCGATCCCCACGCCACCGCCCCACCACCGCCGGCGACCACCGCCTCCACCCTGAACCCTAAGATAGATAGTGGGGTACCTCTCCGGAGAGCGCCCCTCCCCGCTGCGGTTGGTTCTTCCTTAACTCCGGCGAGCCCCCCACCCCCTAAAAATCGACTGACCCAAAAGTCGATTCAGTCGGCTGAAGTGTAGCTACATCGGAGCAGCATCGCAAGCAAGATCAAGAGCGAGAGTAGCAGCACGAGCAAGAGCAGACGAGGCAAGGGACCAAGAGCAAGAGCAGAGCAGCAGCGCGAGCGAGAGCTAAAGCAGCAGCAGCTCCTACTGATGTGGACGTCGCCGCCGAGGGAGCGATGCCATGGAGGAAGTGGTCGGCGACGCCGCCGTGGATGGAGCCGCGCCGTGTTAGCTCGGGACCGAGCGCCGGCAGCACCGTGAGATCGAATCAAGAAGAAAATGCGGCGATTAGTGTACAACCTCTTTGGTGGCGCTGATTAGGCTGCAGCTTCATCCGAGGAAACGGTGATGATGATGCTCTTCCGGTGGTGCAGGTGAAGACGACGGTGTGGGAATGGAGGTGGCGCGAAAGACGAGGGGAACGTCGGGGCAGCTCCTTGTAGGTGGAGGATGGGGTGGCTGAACCGCTGGGACGACCAGATCGACAACGGATCCTCATCCGTACGGTGGATGAGGGGCGTGAAGGTGTTGCTGTGGACGACGTCGTCGGGGAAGACGCTCCGGCTGGGTGGCGGGCGGAGGAGGGTGTGGGGCTTCGCGGGTTTTCCCGGCCTCGGTGTATGAATGGGTGGGCGGATGGGATGGGAGTGGGGAACCATGGCTTAGGGACGCGCTTGTCCGAAATGTGAGTTAAGTTACGAAAGTACCCCCACCGATTTGAGGCGGTATTTTTGGTTCAGGGGTGAGGGAGTCCTAGATTAGGGGGTGTCCGGATAGCCGGACTACAACCTTTGGCCGGACTCTTGGACTATGAAGATACAAGATTGAAGACTTTGTCCCGTGTCCGGATGGGACTTTCCTTGGCGTGGAAGGCAAGCTTGGCGATACGGATATGATCTCCTCCCATTGTAACCGACTCTGTGTAACCCTAGCCCTCTCCGGTGTCTATATAAACCGGAGGGTTTTAGTCCGTAGGACGAACAACAATCATACCATAGGCTAGCTTCTAGGGTTTAGCCTCTCTGATCTCGTGGTAGATCTACTCTTGTACTACCCATATCATCAATATTAATCAATCAGGAGTAGGGTTTTACCTCCATCGAGAGGGCCCGAACCTGGGTAAAAACATCGTGTCCCTTGTCTCCTGTTACCATCCGCCTAGACACACAGTTCGGGACCCCCTACCCGAGATCCGCCGGTTTTGACACTGACATTGGTGCTTTCATTGAGAGTTCCTCTGTGTCGTCATCTTTAGGCTCGATGGCTCCTCCGATCATCAACAACGATGTGGTCCAGGGTGAGACTTTTCTCCCCGGACAGATCTTCATATTCGACGGCTTTGCACTGCGGGCCAATTCGTTTGGCCATCTGGAGCAGATCGAAAGCTACGCCCCTGGCCATCAGGTCAGATTTGGAAATTTGGACTACACGACAGATATCTGCGGGGACTTGATCTTCGACGGATTCGAGCCACAGCCGGGCGCGCCGCACTGTCACGACGGGCATGATCTAGCTCTGCCGCCGAACAGTGCCCTGGAGGCCGCACCCGTGTCCGCTCCGACCCTTAGCTCAGAGCCGACTGCGCCAATTGAGGACGGGCGGCTGGACACCGCCTCGGGGGCTGCAATCTCTACGGCGATCGAGCTTAACACCGTCCCTATTCTCTACAAAGCTCGTGACTCCAAGGTGCCGGACTCCTCTCCGGACTCCGAGCCCTCCGCGCCCCTGCCAATCGAATCCGATTGGGCGCCGATCATGGAGTTCACCGCCGCGGACATCTTTCAGCACTCGCCCTTCGGCGAGATTCTAAATTCACTGAAGTCTCTCTCCTTATCAGGAGAGTCCTGGCCGGACTATGGTCAGCAATGTTGGGATGCGGATGACGAAGAAATTCAACGCCCACCCACCACCCACTTCGTTGCCACTGTCGATGATTTAACCGACATGCTCGACTTCGACTCCGAAGACATCGACGGTATGGACGACGATGTAGGAGACGAACAGGAACCAGCGCCTATAGGGCACTGGAAAGCCACCTCGTCGTATGACATATACATGGTGGACACCCCAAAAGAAGGCAATGGCGATGGAACAGCGGAGGATGACCCCTCCAAGAAGCAGCCAAAGCGCCGGCGTCAGCGGCGCCGCTCTAAATCCCGCCAAAGCAAAATCGGTGATTCCGGCACGAGAGATAATAACACCCCGGACAGTGCCGAAGACAACCCCCTCCAGCAGGAGTCAGCACAGGAGGATGGAGAAGCTCGCCCTCATGAGAGAGCGGCAGATAGAGAGGTAGAGGACGATAATTACATGCCTCCCTCCGAAGACGAGGCAAGCCTCGACGACGACGAATTTGTCGTGCCTGAGGATCCCGTCGAATAAGAGCGTTTCAAACGCAGGCTTATGGCCACGGCGAGCGGCCTCAAGAAAAAACAACAACAACTTAGAGCTGACCAAGACTTGCTAGCCGACAGATGGACTGAAGTCCTTGCGGCCGAAGAGTACGAACTCGAACGCCCCTCCAAGAGCTACCCAAAACGCAGGCCGCTACCCCGATTAGAGGAGGAAGCACCTAAACCTACATCACCAGCGCATAACGCGGCCGATCAGCCACCTCGTGGCCGCGACAGAGAGGCCTCTTGGCCCTCCACTCAAGCCGCACCCCGGCGTCGCTCAGAAAATACCAAGGCACGGGGAAATGCGCCAGACCTGTGAGATATATTGGAAGACAAGGCAAGGCAAACAAGATCGATCTATGGATCGCGTGGGCGCCCCATGATACGAGACGATAACCGTCACGCCGGATATAGTAAATCCGGCCGGGCCGAACACAGCAAACAAAGCTCATTTGAGCTACGTCGTGATATAGCCCAGTACAGAGGCGCCGCACACCCACTATGATTCACAGATGAAGTAATGGATCATCAAATCCCCGAGGGTTTCAAACCCGTAAACATCGAATCATACGATGGCACAACAGATCCTGCGGTATGGATCGAGGATTATCTCCTTCATATCCACATGGCCCGTGGCAACGATCTACATGCCATCAAATACCTCCCACTCAAGCTTAAAGGACCAGCTCGACATTGGCTTAACAGCTTGCTAGCAGAATCAATTGGTTGTTGGGAGGACCTGGAAGCCGCATTCCTCGATAATTTCCAGGGCATCTATGTGCGACCACCAGACGCCGATGACCTAAGCCACATAATTCAACGGCCAGAGGAATCGGCCAGACAATTCTGGACACGGTTCCTAACCAAGAAAAATCAAATCGTCGACTGTCCGGACGCAGAGGCCCTAGCAGCCTTCAAACATAACATCCGTGACGAGTGGCTTGCCCGGCACCGAGGACAGGAAAAGCCGAAATCCATTGCAGCCCTCACGACACTTATGACCCGCTTTTGCGCGGGAGAAGACAGCTGGCTAGCTCATAGCAATAACATGACCAAGAACCGTGGTAATTCAGATACCAAGGACAGCAGTGGCAGGTCACGTCGCAACAAGGAAAAGCGCCGCATTAGCAGCGACAATGCTGAGGATACGGCAGTTAATGCCGGATTCAGAGGCTCTAAACCCGGTCAGCGGAAAAAACCATTCAAAAGAAATACTCCGGGCCCGTCTAGTTTGGACCGAATACTCGACCGCTCGTGCCAGATACACGGCACCCCCGAAAAACCAGCCAATCACACCAATAGGGATTGTTGGGTGTTCAAGCAGGCAGGCAAGTTAAATGCCGAAAACAGAGACAAGGGGCTGCATAGCGATGACGAGGAGGAGCCCCGGCCGCCGAACAATAGTGGACAGAAGGGCTTCCCCCCACAAGTGCGGACGGTGAATATGATATACGCAACCCACATCCCCAAAAGGGACCGGAAGCATGCACTCAGGGACGTATATGCGTTGGAGCCAGTCGCCCCTAAGTTCAACCCATGGTCCTCCTGCCCGATCACTTTTGATCGCAGGGACCACCCCACTAGCATCCGCCATGGCGGATTCGCCGCATTGGTTCTAGACCCAATCATTGACGGATTTCACCTCACTAGAGTCCTCATGGACGGCGGCAGCAGCCTGAACCTGCTTTATCAGGATACAATGCGAAAAATGGGCATAGATCCCTCAAGGATTAAACCCACAAAGATGACCTTTAAAGGTGTCATATCAGGTGTAGAGGCCAACTGTACAGGCTCAGTTACACTTGAGGTGGTCTTCGGATCCCCGGATAATTTTCGAAGCGAGGAGTTAATCTTTGACATAGTCCCATTCCACAGTGGCTATCACGCACTGCTCGGACGAACCGCATTTGCAAAGTTCAATGCGGTGCCACACTACGCATACCTCAAGCTCAAGATGCCAGGCCCTCGGGGAGTAATTACTGTCAATGGAAACACCGAACGCTCTCTCTGAACGGAGGAGCATACGGCGGCCCTCGCGGCGGAGGTACAAAGTAGCCTCTCAAGGCAATTCTCCAGTCCGGCTAACAAAGGTCCGGACACCATCAAGCGCGCCCGGAGTAACCTACAGCAAGACCGTCTGGCACGTTCCAAGCAAGCGTAGCAATGCGGCCCCAACCCCAGCCCTCGCGGAATCGTGAAACCAGTAGTACACGTACATAATTACGCTCTGGAAATACCATGGGCATAGGGGAGGGGCGCAACCACGGCATGCCCAAAAAGCGGCTCAACCGCACTAGGGGCTCTCGATTTTATCATTTTTCTTTTCTTACTTTCAGGACTCCACCCTCCGGAAAGCCTGTCCGGCAGTACAATCGCCGAACACTTGATGCAACAGCCAGGGAGGCAGAAAGCTACGTCGAATGTCCAGGTGGTCTCTATAACGAGCAAAATACCTGTCTTACATACCACCTCGCAGATCGCCCCTAGAGGGGAACATGTCAAATAGTCCCATCTCTTGCTTATCGCACTATTTGTATCATTCTGCTTTTACAGCAGTCTTTTAATAAACAATGCTCAGCTTCAGCTTATTATTGCATTTTCTATTCTTCTATACAAATGTTTAGTTATGACATTATGCACCCGTACACTCTGGTAAGGCCAATACGCCAGGGGCTCAAGCACCCCATAATTCGGCGTGAGAAGTCCGAACACTTTCACAAGTGCGGCCCTCCGAACTTATAGCATTATATGCATCATCTCCGAATCATGTCTTTGGTCAATAGTTGGGTTTGCCCGGCTCCCATGTTTTGGTACTGTTGGATTTCGGGTTCTGGCAAACCCTTGAGGTTCGAACTCTGGGGTGCGCGCGGAGATTACGCCTTCTTCCTACCTGCACCCCTCCGCCTCGCAAAGATCTAAGCTATCAAAAGAACAGCACAAGAGACACAAGGTTTATACTGGTTCGGGCCACCGATGTGGTGTAATACCCTACTCCAGTGTGATGTGGTGGATTGCCTCTTGGGCTGATGATGATGAACAATACAAGGAAGAACAACCTCGCGAGGGTCTGCTCTCGGCTGGGGCAATCAACTGCTAGGAGGAGTTCAGTCAACTTTCTCTCTCTTTCTCTCTGATTCTCAACTACCAGGTTTCTAGATCTCCAGATGCCTCTACCCTGGGGGTGGCTAGTCCTATTTATAGGCAAAGGCCCTGGGCCTCTTCCCAAATATTGAGCGGGAAGGGCGCCAACAATTGGCCATTTTGAAGGGGAACATCTGGTACACTTATCCTGACTAAAGTTGGTCCTCGCCTGCCAAAGGCTCTGGTGGTGACGCTAGCTTGGGCTCCACAATGACTTCCTCCCTGCCTTTGGACTGGTCTTGGTCTTGTTGCACCGAAACGGGTGCCTTTGCTTGATGCTCTTCGCCTGCGCTTGCTCCCTTTGCACCAAAGAGGAAAGGAGGACACCGCGCGGGCTGGCGCTCGCCTGGCGCCCTTGGTCGTCATGTCTTGCGTCACGGGCACCTCGTGAGGTACCCCGCCTTGATCTCTCCGCCTCCTCGCGAGCCAGCCTGATAAGGCCGTGCCTGAGGAAGCTCCGCGTCTTCCGCCCCGCGAGGCTTGGCCCCTCGCGAGGGTCTTGGTTCTGTGTTGAGGACGATGGGCCGTGCTGGGGCCCTTTCGAGCCACGCCGCAGGCCGCAGGCAGGCAAGTCTGGGGACCCCCGTTCCCAGAACGCCGACAGTAGCCCCCGGGCCCAAGGCGCGCCCGGACTTGGCCGTGCAGAGAGGCGAAAGGGCAAGGGCGTAGCGCCGCGGGCCCTAACAGCCTGCGGCCTTGGGCGCCACGTGGCGGTTGATTGGATGTGGGCGCCTCAGCAACCGCGCAGGTTGATAAAGGAGCGGCATCTGCCCAGGCTTTACTTTTCTGCTTTCTCCGGTTGCTGCTCAGATCCCCTTTCTTGCGCCTCTCCTTCCTTCTTCCAAATTTCCAGATCTACTCCGTTCGCGCGACCTAGGAAGCCATGGCGCCTCGTCAGTCCCCCGGCCGGAGCTTGGTACTCGTCTGCCTTGGAGTCGCCGAATGTGTCGGAGGCGAGCCTTGCCCGGTTCCGCCGGATGGCGGCGGCGCAGGGCATCGATGGGCCGAAGGTGTTCAAGGCCGGCTCCGCCACCCCTGAGGGCAAAGGGAGCACCTTCTATCCACTCTTTGGAAGCTCCATTGCTGCTGGCCTGGTGCCTCCCTTCTCCGAGTTCTTCTTCTCTGTCCTCCGCCACTATAAGCTACAAGCTCTGCATCTCCATCCCAACTCCGTCCTTCTCCTGGCGATCTTCGCCTACTACTGCGAGGCTCACGTAGGGGTGCAACCCTCAGTGGCCTTGCTGCGCCACTACTTCTTCCTCCGGACCTCTCGTGGTTCTCCTTCCGCGTGGGCGAGATTCATCGCGTATGGTGGCGCCATTGCCATTTCGAAACCCAGGAAAAGGATTGAGGGCTTCAGGAGCAAGTGGGTCTTGGCAGATGCTGGGCGCATCCACCCTCGGCTGATCTTGCCCATGAAGCTGCCCACGAGCTCCGGTGATTGGGGTCGAGCGGAGCTCACGGACCCCCGCGCAAAGCCGGTGTTGGAGAAGATGGACGTGGATCTGAGGCCGGCTAACATGGCGGCGGCGAACTTGACCGGCGCATCCCTGCTGAGGGAACTCCTGGAGCACGAGCTGGCTCCGCTTCAGAAGTACTCACTCCCGATGTGGAGGCCCCATCCGAGCCCCGCGGCCTTGGCCGGCGAAGACCTGGCTGCGGTCCTCCAATCTCTGGTCGAGGACGAGGTGGCGAGGTTGGAGGGCGCTCCTACGCCCTTGTTCCTTCGCAACGACTGGGAGCAGGTGGTGGAGTCCATGCCCGTCTTCAACGAGGACGGGCCCGTGCCCACGGAAGCTCCTGAGGATCCGGTGGACATGTCCTTCGACGACCCCAGCGAAGAGGAGGACGAAGGGGAGCGGGAAAAGGGGCCTGACTCCGAAGCGACTGACGGAGAGTCGAGGGCTCCCATTCCCCGGCCTAGATCCCGCATTCTCCACCTCTCTCCGAGCGATGACAACGAGGATGATGATGAGCAGGTCGGCGGGAGCTTTCCCCCGATCCCGAAGAAGGACAGGACCGGGCTGATCTCCCGCGGGTCTGCCCCTGCCCCGAGGCGGTCTGCAGACGCGCCTTCCGCTTCCGAGGTTGACCCTTCCAGCCGGCTTTCAGGCTTCAAATTTGGTTGGAGGCTGCCTGAGCTCACCGGCGACGACCCGTAAGCGCTTGATTCTTGTCTTTACTTCTTGTTCTGATGCTGAGGCTTGACGTCCGCATTCCTTGGATAGGCTGGCACCCGCGGCAAAGAAGCTGAAGGGGGCTCCTGAGGTTCCATCCGCGGCAACGCCTCTGCCCGCGGAGGAAGGTGACCGCGACGCACGGGCTTCTCCTGCCTGGTCGTCCTCGCGAGGCCTGGCCGAGCTGGCTGGGGTGAGCTCAGCCCTCATGGACCAAGTGACTCCCGAGGTGCCTTTGCCTGCTGCCGCCACCACAGTCGTTGGGGCGCAGCAGACTCCGCCTCAGGATGCTGTGGTCGTGCCACCGCCTTCTCCTCCTGCTCCACCGAGTGCTGTCTCTCCGACTCCTCCTGCCGTTCTGGAGCGTGCTGCTGCTGAGCTGGACCGGCTGCGGCAGGATCTTCTTGGCGCCGACCCTCGCTTGGTGGCCGGGCGCTTGGAGCTGGCTTCAGGATGGATTCGTTCCGCTGCTTCGATTAGGGCGGCGCTGGTCCAGGCCTCGACGACTTGCGACGAGGAGAGGCAGGCCGTCCTTGAGACGAAGGCCACTCGTGACGCAGCCCTGGGGGAGGTGGTCGTCGTCCGTGGTCGCTGCAAGACGATGGAGGACGAGCTGCAAGGCTTGCAGGACCAGCTCGCGAAAGAGCAAGAAGAAGGCGTGAAGGCTCGCGAGGCAGCCATCGAGGGCCGGGAGGCCAAGCTCAAGAAGCGTCGTGACCGCCTAGGCGTGCTGGAGCAGGAGTTGGAGGCGATGAAGGTCGAGCTGGACGGCAAGGACCGGGTTCTTGCTGAGGACCGCGTGGCCTTCGCGGACATGGAGGCGAAGGCTCGTTCTTCACTGAAGATGCTTTACGCCAGCGGCCTGGAGAGCCCTCTGGCTGGCGCCGAGGACGGCCCTGCCAAGCTGCTTCCCTTCCTGGTTCGTGCTCTTGAGGATGTCGCCCTTGGCCTTGGCCCCACGACCGAGGCCGAGGCGCGTGTCCTGTCTTCTGCAGTGCTGACGCGGGTCTTCACCCACATCTACCTTCGCGACCCCAACGTCGACCTCGACAACCTGCTGGAGCTAGTAAGCGGCGAGCGTGCCGCTGCCGCTGCTGAGGCCGTGAAGGGTCGCGCGGAGGCTCTGCTGGGGAAGTTCCGGGCCTTCAGCACCAAGCCGAAGCAAGGCGCTGCCGACCCTGCTGCTCCATGAGGCGAAGCCACTCCACGCTGCTCCACCGCCGACAAGTGACTCCGCTGCGGCTCCTGTCCTGCTTTTAATTCCTGCACATGTATCATGCCTCGGGGAGGCGTTTAAACTTGCGTTTGGTATTGAGATGACAGTGTGGACTGTAATATTTGCTTTTAAATTCCTTGAATTTACGCTTTTCCTTCCTACTTGCTTATGTTCTACGCCGCCAGAACCCAGCCCCGCGCATACCTCACCCAGCATTAGCCCCGACCGGAAACCAGGACGGGACCAAAGGAGTGAGGGGCTACGTGGCAAGTTAGGCTCCTGAGTCGCGATGCTCAGGATTCCCCCTTGGCGCACGAACAGCAAGTAGGGAGGTGAGATGCGGGTGGATCTATCGTTACGTCTGCAGAGCCCGGCCCCGCGCGTACCTCACCCAGCATTAGTCCCAACCGGAAACCAGGACGGGACCAAAGGAGTGAGGGGCTACGTGACCAGTTAGGCTCCTGAGTCGCGATGCTCAGGAGTGCCCCTTGACGCTCAAACGGCCTTCGTACCTTGGCTCCGCTCGGGGAGAGACGCGCGACGAACCAGGCCCGGGGGGCCTGGCTGGGTGGCGTGTGTCTGGGCGTGACCCAGGCGCAGCCCCCGTGCCCAGCCCCCTTGCGCGGCACTCCCGAGGGGAGGCGTTGCAATGAGGCTAGACACTGAGCTTTGGGCCCCCTGAGGTTGATGCGGCCCGGGGGGCCACCCTCAGTTGTTTATCACCAGCGCGGAGCATAGCGCTTCCGTATGTGTACGGGCATAGCCGCTCCTCGGCAGTGTCTTCAGCCAGCGCGGAGCATGGTGCTTCCACTGGTACGTGGGAGGGGGCTCCCCTCCGGGAGGAGCTCCCGGGGCGTGTACAGCCCCGCCCTGAGACGTGGCTGGCACGGTAGGGCCTGGTGAGGTGTATCTGGGCACCCGTGAGCCAGCGCGGGACTCACGGGGCCCTACCTCTAGGCAGGTTGCGCCTGGCACTGGGCCTTATCTTATGATGTGTTCCTGCAAATTTGGTTAGATGTCGGCACTCTACGTCCTCGGGTCCCGGCCCTCGAGCTAGTCTCAGCCGTCGCTGGTATGCCAGGTCACGATGCCGTGGACAAGGCCAGAGGGTAAGGGCTGAAGAGCCAGTAAGAGCCCTGAGTCGTGATGCTCAGGTACCCCCCTTTAACGTGCAAGTGGTCGACATGGAGAAGAAGAGGTGCCGTGGACCGGCAACAAATAATCAAGCATGGTGGGTCGAACGCATAGCCATAAATAAACACAAAAGGGATACATGCCGCTGGGTCTGGCCCGAGCGGCTTGGGGATGATGTAGCCCGAGTGGCGCCCCCAACAGAGTAAGCTAACAGCATGAACTAAAGGGGATACATGCCGCAGGGACGGACCCACGCGGCCTGGGAATAATGCAGCCCTGGGGGGCGCTCCCAGCTGGAAATAAAACTTGAAAGATGTCACCTGATGATGTTGAGGACGAAGGAGTGTTGGTGCAGCAGACTCGGTGGGCTGCGGAAGCCGATCCTCACGAGCCCCCAGGCCCAGGAGCCTCGGGAGGCTCCGGACGCGCTGGCGGCTCCTCACGGACCATCTCCATCTCCGCCATGGCTGCGGAACGCCTGGCCTCTTGAGCCTCCATGATGCCCCTCATGAGGCACTGGTACATGACAGCCGCGTTCGGCAAGCCGTAAGGCATGCGAACGTAGTTGTGGGACGAACCTTCGCAGCGCCCCACTCGCGAGGGCCAGAGGCGCTCCAGAGAGGCGACTCGATTGAGCCCTGGTACGTAGATGCAGACGCGTAGCCCACCATCCTTGCCTGGATGGGGGGCCATAGCTGGTAGGTGGCGGCAGCCTCTCATGACTCTCGACTCCTGTAGTTCTTGAATGGCCTTGTTGACGAACTCCTGAGGGTCTAGCCCTCCTTGCCTTGCTCCTTCTTGAGGGAAACGTGCTTCGAAACACGCCTCCACGTGGTGCCCAAGCGCCTCCCTCGTGACCTTAGCCAGGTCGGTGGCCCTCCAGGGGAGAGCCCCCGAGCCCTACCCGAGGAGGGCGCCGGGCGCGCTTTCCTATGCGATGGAAGGAGGTTCCCCCTGGACAGGCACGGGCCCTGAGGGGCCTGCCTCCTGAGGGTCCGGGCCTAATTCTTCTTCTTCTTCTTGGGTGTGGTCTCGGGAAGCCTCCTGCTTCCGCGATATGGGTCTTCCAGTGACGCGGCCTGAAAGGCTCACTCCAGGGAACACACCGTGTCCTTCTCTTCACAGGGCACCGTGATGACTCCGCCGCTTCCTGGCATCTTGAGGACGTTGTAGCCGTGGTGAGTCACGGCCATGAACTTGGCCAACGCTGGGTACCCGAGGATGGCGTTGTATAGCAGGTGAATCTGAGCGACGTCGAAGTCGATGAGCTCGGTGCGGTAGTTGTCGCGTGCCCCGAAGGTGACAGGGAGGCGAACCTGCCCGATCGGGACCGTGGAGCCATCGGTGACTCCGGAGAAAGGCTTGGTTGGCTGAAGCTGGTTGTAGGGCACTTGGAGATTGTTGAATGTTTCCACGGACAGGACGTTGAGCCCTGCCCCGCCATCGATGAGGGTCCTGGTGACCACCACGTTGCTGACGATCGGGGAGCAAAGCATCGGGAGAACTCCGGCTGTAGCCGCGCACTTGAGCTGATCCGCTGAGTTGAACGTGATGGCGCACACTGACCACCTGAGAGGCGTGTGGCTTCAAGCTTGGGGAGGACTGCATTCACTTCGCGGGCAAACTGCTTGAAGATGCGCTGAGAGGCTGGGGCTTGAGCTCCGCCCAGGATGCAGGCGATCGCGCGCGGCTCCTGGAAGCCCCCTGCCCCTTCGTCCTGATGGCGGTCCTCGTTTCTCCTTAGCTGCGGCGGCAGCGGGGGGAGGCCTGCATTGCCTTGTGGACGGTCCTCGCGAGGCTGGTCCCTCCCGTCCCCCTCGCGAGGTGGGTCTCGCCAGCGATTCTCGCGAGGTTGATCGCGCCACCCTTGGCGCGGGCCGCGGTCTTCCCAGCGTCCTGCGTTTCTTCCTCCTCCTCGGCCGTAGCCCCAGTCAGCGCGGTCGGGACGACGGCCGATCCTTCCTTCTCGCACGGCTCGGAGCTCTTGGCATTCGTTGGTGTTGTGGGTGTGGAGGTCGTGGTACACGCAGTACCGACTGCCCCTGGAGGATTCGGGCTGATCTTTGCCCCGCTTGGTTTCTGGTTCTGCCGCGAGCACGACAGCCCCCTTGCGCTTCACGTCCTTGGCCTTGGGCTTCTTCTCTTCTGGGTCTGCGGCAGGCGGCTCGAGCAGGGAGAGACGCCCTTCCTTAGCCCTGGCGCACTTGGTCGCCAAGTTGAACAGCTCCAAGGAAGTGCACAGGTCTTCATGCATCGCCAGCTCCTCCTTCATCTTGACGTCGCGCACGCCGTCGGAGAAGGCTGAGATGATGGCTTCCTCGGACACCTTGGGAATCTTGAGGCGTGCATTGTTGAAGCGCTGAATGTACTTCTGCAGGGTCTCTCCGGGTTGTTGCTTGATGCGGCGCATGTCGCTCACGGCGGGCGGCCGGTCGCGAGTGCCTTGGAAGTTGGCGATGAAGCGGGTGCGCATCTGGTCCCAGGAGGAGATCGTGCCTGGGGCCAGGTTCAGGAGCCAGGTGCGGGCCCCTTCCTTGAGCGCCATGGGAAACCAATTCGCCATGACCTTCTCGTCTCCGTTGGCAGCTTCGATGCCCAGCTCATAGAGCTGGAGGAACTCCGCAGGGTCGGCCGTGCTGTCGTAGCGGGGAGGCAGGTCTGGCTTGAACTTGGCGGGCCACGCGACACCGCACAGCTCGGCGGTGAAGGCATGGCAGCCTGCTGTGGCCACGGGAGGCCTTGGGTGACGGAGAGCTTGGTCTTGTAGGTACCCATGCGCTGTAGCTGGGAGCAGCGCGGGGTCTTGACGTGCGGGAGCAGCAGCATGGTCGCGACGTGCTGGAGCAGGGAGCGCTCGGGTAGCTTCTTGCGGGCGAGGGACTTCTTGGCAGCTCTGCTCTTGCCGCACCGGCACCTGACGGAGCGGGTTCCGCCCAGGGGCCACGCGCCTTGGAGCCATGGCATCTTCTTGATGAGGAGGCGGCTGGGACGCCCCCGGAGCTTCGTCGCCCGGGTGGGGCGGGGTGCGGTGCAGCGACACGGACGGCGCGGGAGAGCCCTCTGCGGCGCGGACGAGCTCGGCGACGCGGTCGAGCCATTCTTCGTAGACGTCGTCGACGGGACGGTAGCGGAGGAGCTCGTCTGCCGCGATGAGCGCAGCTCGAGCCTCCATGGGTGCGCGGAGCGCGCGGGACGAAGAACCAGCCTCCATGTCTTGCCGCACGGACGGATGCTGAGACGACGCTTGCTGCTCGTCCCCCGCCGGGCCGGTGGCGGCGTTGACGGCGGGTGACGGGGAACGGCGAGGACACCCGCCGACGGGAGCCGTCTGGGCGACGCGGGAAGCGAGGGCGGCTCGGCGCTTGGCGCGGGCCCGACGAGCGTCAGACATGGACGCGATGGTCGGAGGAGAACGGGGCGGTGGAAGATGAATTCCGGCGCACCCCTACCTGGCGCGCCAAATGTCGGATTTCGGGTTCCGGCAAACCCTTGAGGTTCGAACTCTGGGGTGCGCACGGAGATTACGCCTTCTTCCTACCTGCACCCCTCCGCCTCGCAAAGATCTAAGATCGAAAGAACAGCACAAGAGACACAAGGTTTATACTGGTTCGGGCCACCGATGTGGTGTAATACCCTACTCCAGTGTGGTGTGGTGGATTGCCTCTTGGGCTGATGATGATGAACAATACAAGGAAGAACAGCCTCGCGAGGGTCTGCTCTCGACTGGGGCAATGACTGCTAGGAGGAGTTCAGTCACCTTTCTCTCTCTTTCTCTCTGATTCTCAACTACCGGGTTTATAGATCTCCAGATGCCTCTACCCTGGGGGTGGCTAGTCCTATTTATAGGCAAAGGCCCTGGGCCTCTTCCCAAATATTGAGCGGGAAGGGCGCCAACAATTGGCCATTTTGAAGGGGAACATCTGGTACACTTATCCTGACTAAAGTTGGTCCTCGCCTGCCAAAGGCTCTGGTGGTGACGCTAGCTTGGGCTCCACAATGACTTCCTCCCTGCCTTTGGACTGGTCTTGGTCTCGTTGCACCGAAACGGGTGCCTTTGCTTGATGCTCTTTGCCTGCGCTTGCTCCCTTTGCACCAAAGAGGAAAGGAGGACACCGCGCGGGCTGGCGCCCGCCTGGCGCCCTTCGTCGTCATGGCTTGCGTCACGGGCACCTCGTGAGGTACCCCGCTTTGATCTCTCCGCCTCCTCGTGAGTCAGCCTGATGAGGCCGTGCCTGAGGAAGCTCCGTGTCGTCCGCCCCGCGAGGCTTGGCCCCTCGCGAGGGTCTTGGTTCTGTGTTGAGGAAGATGGGCCGTGCTGGGCCCCTTTCGAGCCACACCGCAGGCAGGCAAGTCTGGGGACCCCCGTTCCCAGAACGCCGACAGGTACCTTACATTCCGCTATATCGGCTAAGGTAGCGCTGGGAGAACTACTGCGATTGTGCCCCAGTTGAGCTGGGCTAAGCACCTCAGTAGAGAAAGCTAAAACTGACTGTCATGATAGGGCGAGAGCTGGTCGCTGTTCGAGAAGGTTTCGAGTCCTTAAAGACTTATGCCGCTTAGAGCGAGGAGTCGGCTTTGTCCGGCCTAAGCGTGTATAGTGCCCCGAATTCGGTCTTCCGAACACTATGGGCTTCGCCGAAATTTAAAATTATAGAATTCTATGGCTAAGTGAGAGTGATATCGCATTATAGTCCGATTGCCTTGTTCGTTGTGCTGAGCACCTCACTCGAAGGACCCAAGAATGGGAAAAAGATCGCTCAGGTTTATCCCGAACACCCCAACACTCGTGGCATAGGGCAGAAGCCGACGACTCGCCATCTCTTAGATATCATAAACGACCGCATAGAAGGTAATATTTTAAATTAAAACAAGCACTGCATAGCGCATATGAACAAGTTTTCAGCGCACAGGATAACACGAGCGAGTTTACTCAAAATTACATCCATGGGACATTCATCCGCCACAAGGCGGGCACCCTTCAGAACACCCTCATAGTACATCTCGGGGTGGCGATGCTCCTTGCCCGGCGGTGGCCCGTCCTTCACAAGCTTCTCCCCATCCATCTTGCCCCAGTGCACTTTAGCACAGGCAAGCGCCCTACGGGCACCCTCGATGCAGGCGGAGCGCTTGATTACTTCAAGCCGTGGATAGGCATCCACCAGCCGCCTCGCTAGCCTGAAGTAGCTCCTAGGCAGAGCCTCTCCAGGCCAGAACCAAACTATGAGGCCCTTCATGGCCTGTTCGGCCACCTTGTGGAGCTCGACCAGTTGCTTCAGCTGGTCGCTCAAGGGCACCGGGTGTCCGGCCTCAGCATACTGAGACCAGAACACCTTCTCCGACGAGCTCCCCTCCTCGGCCCGGTAGAAGGCGGCGGCATCGAACACACTACTGGGCAAACCTACGAATGCTCCTGGAGAGCTCCAGACTCGGGTAAGTAACAAGTAATTCACTTTCACGTGCTTGCTTTGCATAAAGAATGCCTTACCCGCCGCTATCTTTTTCATCGCCTCCACCTCCTGGAGGGCCTTCTGGGCTTCGGCCTTGGCAGACTTGGCATTTTCAATGGCCGTCGCAAGCTCGGACTCTCGCGTCTTTGAGTCAAGCTCCAAACTCTCATGTTTTTTCATGAGATCCTGGAGCTCTTGCCGCACCTCGCCAACCTGCGCCTCATGCTTCTCCCGCTCGGTGCGCTCCGTGGCTGCCCTCTTCTCGGCCTCGAACAGCGCTTGCTTAAGGGTCGCCACCTCAGTTGTGGCCCCTACAATAGACACGTTAATCCTGTCATTTTTTGCAGTTGCACCTTTTATATATCTAAATAAGGTATCTCTTACCTTCCTTGTCCTCGAGCTGCTTCTTGGCAAGGCCGAGCTCTTGCTCGGACCGCTCGAGGTTCTGCTTCAGCGTGTCCACCTACGCAGTCAGTGCGGCGGACGCCAGCAGCGAAGCCTGCATACGCATATTGACTTACTTTTGTTAGACTCCTGTGAATGTTATTTGATCCTCTATTCGGCTTTTCTTTCCAAACGCCAAACAGAGCATCAGGGGCTACTGTCTATGCGGTAATATTTTCACATATTTTTTACATACCTCAAAGCCTGTTAGCAGGCTGGCACAAGCTTCAGTCAGCCCTCTTTTCACGGACTGAACCTTCTGGATCACCGCACTCATAATAGTGCGGTGCTCCTCGTCGATGGAGGCGCCGTTAAGCACCTCCAGCAAATTATCCGGTGCCTCCGGTTGGGCGGAGGTCACCGGAGTCGCAGGCTTGCCCTTCTTACTAGGGGGCCGCCTGCCGGACTCCGGAACTTTTGAAGATTCCGGTGCGGTGTCCGGCCCAGGGCCAGACTTGGAGCCCTTGGGGGTTTTTCCCCTTGGCGCCTGGAGTCCGGGAGGTTGCCTTGCGACGCCTCCAGGACCACCTCCTCCTGGTTCGGAACCTCCTGGGACAACACTTCGGCGTCGTCCCTAGGGCGGGGGGAGGTAGCGGTCGGAAGCGAATTCACATCCGACGAATCCAGGGAGCCGCTCGACGAAGTGTCGAGCCAGGCCTTGGGCGGACTGCATAATTATATTCAGTGTAAGGAGAAGTTGCGCAATGAAGGAACACTATCACTCTGGTGTCCGAATAATCACGATTTCGCCAGGGGCTTGGCCCTATGCGGCCACTCCTCTTCGTCGTCGTCGGCGGCGTTGGTGGAGTAGTCCGGAGGAAGGGTCTTCCCCTTCTTGGACCCTCCGGCCTCCCCAGCTGGGGCGGCCTTCCTTTTCTTCCCTCCCCCCGCTGGAGGGGGAGAGGCCTCTTCTTCCTCCTCCTCGTCTTCACGGGAGGAGTGCGTCTCGGAGTTGTCGGACGATGAATCCGACACCACCAGGCGCCGGGCACTCTTTCGAGTCCCCGTGGCCTTCTTCTTGGCCTTCTTCTCTGGCACCACATAGGGTGCCGGAACCAGTAGCCCCGTCAAGCGGGCGTCCGCTGGGTCTTCGGCAAGGGAGCCAGACAGCTAATCTGCCCGGACGTCTCCTGCCAATCCTGCCAAAGGTAAGGGAGTTTAGATCCCGCATAGAGTCAAACTATGAAAGACAAATAACCTGTAAAAGGTAAAAACAGCTTACCGCACCGGCTTGACGTTGCGCGCTGAATCCGCGATCCTCGGTAGCGGATGCGGGAGCCTCGGCGCCCTTGAATAGCACCTTCCAGGCATCTTCATACGTCGTGTCGAAGAACCTGCTTAGAGTTTGGTGCTGGGCCAGATTGAACTCCCACAAGATGAAAGCCCGTTGTTGGCACGGGAGGATCCGGCGGATGAGCATGACCTGGATTACGTTGATGATTTTGAGCTTCTTGCTCACCAGGCTTTGGATGCATGTTTGGAGTCCGGTCAGCTCTCCCTTTTTACCCCACGACAGGCCCGTCTCCTTCCAGGAGGTGAGCCGCGTAGGGGCTCTGGATCGGAACTCGGGGGCTGCGACTCATTCAGGGTCACGCGGCTCAGTGATGTAAAACCACCCCGATTGCCACCCCTTTAGGGTCTCCACGAAAGAGCCCTCGAGCCATATGACGTTGGGCATCTTGCCCACCATGGCACCTCCGCACTCCGCCTGGCAGCCGCGCACTACCTTCGGCTTGACATTAAAGGTCTTCAGCCATAAACCGAAGTGGGGTGGGATGCAAAGGAAGGCCTCGCACACGACGATAAACGCTGAGATGTTGAGGATGAAGTTCGGGGCCAGATCCTGGAAATCCAGGCCGTAGTAGAACATGAGCCCCCGGACAAATGGGTGGAGAGGAAAGCCCAGTCCACGGAGGAAATGGGTGAGGAACACCACCCTCTCATGGGGCCTGGGGGTGGGGATGAGCTGCCCCTCTTCTAGAAGCCAGTGCTCGATGTCGTTAGACAAGTATCCGACCTTCCTCAGCTTTTTTATGTGTCCCTCTATGACGGAGGAGACCATCCACTTGCCTCCCGCTCCGGACATGGCTGGAGAAGGTTGAGGTGGGGTGTGCGGACTTGGGCGCTGGAGCTCGAGTACGCGAGAATGGATGAGCAAAGGAGGAAGAAGGCGTGGGTGAAAATGTGGATCCTTATCCCCTTATATGGGCGGACGAAAACTGTGTGCCCCCACCCGCCTGGTAAAACTCGCTTATCTCCCAAGCGTCGTAATCAATGGCACGGTTGGGTTACCCACGCCCGTATTGATGAGAATCCCGGAATAAGGGGACATGATCTCTGCTTCGACAAGACGTGCCAAGGAAACCGCCTCGCTAAACGCGCTGAGGTGGGACAGTAAAACGATTCGAATAAAGGCTTGGCCGTGGTGTGATGTCACGCTACGGAATACGTCAGCAGATTAGATTTGTGTAAATATTATTCTCTCTCTGGCAATATGTGGAATTTATTTTGCAGAGCCGGACACTATCCTTGTGTTCAAAATCTTCTATGAAGTATTCGGAGGAGGAACCCGCCTTGCAATGCCGAAGACAATTTGCTCGCCGGACTCGTCGTCATTGAAGCCTGGTTCAGGGGCTACTGAGGGAGTCCTGGATTAGGGGGTGTTCGGATAGCCGGACTACAACCTTTGGCCGGACTCTTGGACTATGAAGATACAAGATTGAAGACTTCGTCCCGTGTCCGGATGGGACTTTCCTTGGTGTGGAAGGCAAGCTTGGCGATACGGATATGATCTCCTCCCATTGTAACCGACTCTGTGTAACCCTAGCCCTCTACGGTGTCTATATAAATCGGAGGATTTTAGTCCGTAGGACGAACAACAATCATACCATAGACTGGCTTCTAGGGTTTAGCCTCTCTGATCTCGTGGTAGATCTACTCTTGTACTACCCATATCATCAATATTAATCAAGCAGGAGTAGGGTTTTACCTCCATCGAGAGGGCCCGAACCTGGGTAAAAACATCGTGTCCCTTGTCTCCTGTTACCATCCGCCTAGACGCACAGTTCGGGACCCCCTACCCGAGATCCGTCGGTTTTGACACCGACAAGGGGTATCACGGGCATTTCACTTGTCGGGATTTCACAGGAGGTGGGAGTTTTCACGCGCGTTGTAATTTTGGAATAGCTAGGTGCGGGTTGAGATGGAGGGAGTTGTCGGAGCACAACGAGACAAAGATATATCTTAAATATTTCGAGCTAACAAGGCGCGGGTTGAAATTTCCGGACAAGCCTAACGTGTACTATACCAAATCAATTTGCACTACAAATGTTATTCAAAACTTTGAATTCATGTTATGTTCAATTAAAATATTTCGCTACGTGTATAATGCATGCAACCTAGTACTCAAATGAATGTTTTAGTGCATTCCAAACGTATATACTACCGCTTCAATATGAACTATTCTTTCTCTATTTGAATAAGATCTACAATAATGATTGTTGTGAAGTCAAAGCATTTGAATTCGTTTCTCTGTTTTAATAAGATCTACAATCGTCATTATTTTCAAGTTAAACCATCATTTGTGTATTATCTTCACAACACACCACATGATTAGTCTCGAGTTACATATGAACTATGTGTACTATATGAACTCGAACTCGATTTTTTGAATCCACTTTATGTTGATTTCAAATCATAGTACATTTCAAGCTCTAGCTAGATCTTCACAAACTAAACCATGTCTCATATGTATAATGTGTTTATCACATTATGTATGGTGCCCCGCCCCTACGCCTACTAGTATTTAGATGTGAGTTGCAAACACCACACATTACCACAAATTCAAATAAAATGTGAGAATGTTCGATATATAGTATTGTTTAGATTGTTCGATATTTAGTTGTAAGCTGCAAACACCACACATTATCACAAATTCAAATAAAATGTGAGATCGTTCGATGTATAGTATGGTTCAGATTGTTCGACATTTAGCTGTGAGTTGCAAACGCCATGCATTATCACATTATGGTATAACATGTGCAAAACCACAACACGCGTATCACCGCTATATTCATGCATGCATATGTTTAAAACACTATGATCTCCTATTCAAATATATGAATCCACTTTCATATCAAATTATGATCTTTGTTAGTCTCTTACACCCACACAATCCTCTAACCTTTGTAGCTACCACTAACTTCCTCTCGTGCATGCACATGCCCTCCTCGCCCTCCCCTCCCCCAGCATTCTATCCATCGCGCACATTCATTTTTTTTCTTTAGGTCGTTCTCCCACAGTCTCCACAACTCCTTTCTGACACACACCGATCGTTAAACCTCTCCAGCGATGTCTTCCTACAACATACACACGCACCTTCAATCTCCTCCTTTATGTGTCCTTGCCTCGTGTCTCACATACGGTCCCACACATGTGTAAACTCTCGCCCCTCTTTTCATCGATCTCACAACCGCACACTCCTCCCCCTATCTAGCTAGTACCCGGTCCTCTCACACCACCTCCTAGCTCCATTCTCTCTGTCTATCCGTCTCGCCGGGCCTTATTTCCCTCTAACAAATGGACGTACACCGACCGATCTCCCGCTATACATATAGCTAGCTAGGTCCTTATAACTCGTTTTTCCCACGCGTCGACCGATCTACCTCATTAGTTATGTCTCTCCCTTCCTCCGACAAACAACAATTGATCTGCCGATCTAGTTAGGTTTGCTTACCAAACACATGGTTCCCCTTCTTCATCCATGGATGTGTCCCGACAGATCTATCACGCGCAGGCACACACAGAAACACATCCCCACTCTTATTGATAATATTGCAGTTCCACCCTCAGTTTGTCTAGTAGGCCTCTCCCACCATCTTCGAGAAGCAACTCCATCACCCATCCATCACTCTACCCCTCTCCCTCCCTCTCTCTCTCTCTCATCTCTCTCTCTGTCCCATCCTATTTCCCGTCCTTCAGTTATGTATGGATATCGACCGATCTCCCTCAAGACATAGCTGGGTCTCTCCTTCTCAACACATATACGAGTCGTTCTACCTCTATAGTTAGGCCTCTGCCTACCCCTCCCCCCACCCCCTCCCACACACACATCGATACATCGAGCGCTCTAGTCATGTCTCCCTGCGACACACAAACTTGACCTGTGCCCTCTGACGTTTCGGTAGCTAGGTCAGTCGCCCTATATCTTTGACTTGCACACACACACAATTTCGATGGCTCTCTTCATCGATCTCGCACCCACCCACTTGATCCTCTCTTCGACTCTATCGATATCTATGACCCCTCCCTCTCTTCTTGTGGATTGCCCGACCCTCTATATATGATATGGATAGGCCTCCATTTCACACACATTGCATGCAAAATTTTGTTTGAGATGTCATCTACACATATTCCCACAAATACATTCACAAAATCACCCCCCCCCCCAAACAAAAAACACTCACGAACGCACAAGCCATTTGTCTAGGTTTGTATCTCACACAAAGACCCACGTAGGTGGGGGACGTGCACGAAGTGAAGAGGTGCACACACAGCGCACGTACTCCTGTCTCTTTCCCAACCACACTCGTTTGGGTACATGGTGGAGCTCATTTCTGTACGAAAAGGCAGCCCACGTGGTAATTTGACACGTGTACTAGTTGTCCACTAGATGGAGGAAGGATCATCTACCACGGGTGAACAAACAACGCGTTATGTTAAAAAAGAGGCAAACCATGTGGGGCCTACCTTAGAGGCAAGGCTGTATACACTGGAGTACTTTTGATGTGTCCCGTCAACTCGCAGAACGAGGAGAAGCTTGCTCAGTACACCGTATCCCCCGCCCACGGGCGCGGTGGCTCGCGGGATGAGGTGAAGCTTGCTTACTAGTAGTAGTACTGTACGCCTTACGCCCGCTCCCTCGCCCACGCGCGCGGTGGCTCGCAGGACGAGGAGAGAATTTTACTACTCCCTCTGTTTACTCCTCGTCCCTACTACCTTGGTTAGAGAGATTATCATATTGTTTGGAATATGTATGTCCTTCAGTAGATTTCAATATGAACTACTAGTACATACTCCAAACACTGATGTATACAGACGTATTTTAGAGTGTAGATTCACTCATTTTGCTCCGTATGTAGCATAAAGTTGAGACACTTATTTTGGAACGGAGGGAGTATATATTTGCTATGATCTGTCAATCATTGAGATGCAATAGCATGCATGTTAGTCTCCTTTGTATTTGATGAGATGTTGCAACGGGCAACCTCGGACGCAAGATACATGTAACAGAAGCTGGAAGCTTCATAGCACTGTACTATCTCCCTGATAAATTATAGTACGTACTATACAAGTACTTCCTCCTTTCCTAAATATAAGTCTTTGTAGAGATTTCACCATGAACCACATACGGATGTATATAGATGCATTTTAAGTGTAGATTATTTTGTTCCCTTTGTAGTCCACCTAGTGGAATCTCTACAAAGTCTTATATTTAGGAACGGAGGGAGTACTATGTAAAGAGTTAGGTGTCGCACGGTGTCCAGAAAATATGGTGATAGTGTGAGGTGGGCCATGTAATCACTGAGCCTGCGTGTTTTCATTGCTCTTGCACTCCTCTGCCGTCAGAATGGAGAAAATTGTAATCTAGTCGTACCTCCTTTCGCCGAAAGCATGGGACATCCAGTAGTCCTACCACCTCAGTAATAATGACCAATGAGCCGTCAAATCACATATACCCAGCAGTAAGTTGGACGGACGAAGCAACCATCACTCTTGAATCCGCTTCTCCCTTCAACACAGGCGCCAGTGAGAGGTCGCGTCCGCTCTACCCGGGCATGAATGCGGCACCGATTCTTTGGAGCGATGCTGACCGTTTTGGGCGGGAAGCGCGCGCGGGCGATGGAGCGGGCGTGGCAGTTGTCCGCCTGTCCCTACCAGACGCCCGGAAACGAGAGGATGCACCGACTCTCGTGGCTAAAATCGTACACTACGCACCATCTCTCTGTAGGAGTAGGCCGATCAGTCGCTCTCTCTAACACACACATGTTGTTAAACACACACACACGCACACGCACACACAGGTTCATAGAATAGGAAAATCGTGCGAGTGCGAAGCCACAGGAAGTGAGATACAAATGGAGTACGTACAAGAAGAGAAGAGGTGACGAATATTCCATCAAACCTGGACTGAGGAGTAGTACTCCCTCTGTCTAGGTGTTAAGTCATCCGACGAAAATCAGATATTCCCAAAATGTTTAGGCGTCGTCCATTAACTTCGCATCTCAATCCCCTCCTGGCCTCGTTGCTAGCGAGCATTGTTACTTAGGGAGTGTTTGGATCCTTAGCAAGAACAGCTTATAGCATAGCCCGGCAAGGTTAGGCATTTGGAACTGCTAAAATATGTTAGCTTTTGTGGGCCAGCTAGCTTGGGTGGGCTAGAAAAACCTTGCTAGCTCAGGAGAGCCAGATCGGCTCGCTTCCGACGGCAAACTTCACATACTAGTAACATAGACTAGTAACATATGCATGTTACTAGTCCAAGTTACTCACCATTATGACCAGCCTAAGCAATGTAACCAAACGCTCCTTACTCTGCCTTGTTATCTCCCCCGGAAACCCAATGCATGGAGCGCAACTATGCATTGATCAGTCAAGAAATCAAAGTCGGCTTGCATGCGAGTTAATATGTGGCCCTGCATGGTAGCTAAAACGACATCTCTTAGTTGTTTGGATTAATTGTTGCGTTTAGAGACAGAAATCAGGGCTTTGATTGGAGGAATGACCAGTCAAGTTTCTCCTTCTCCTCCAATCTTCTTGCACCTTGGTCCGGCTACACCTTCTGACGTGACTTATTACACCTAGACGAAGGGAGTCGTACAAGATACGGTGGCACACTGACTTAGGTCGAATACAACTGCCCAAAATTGTGTGCATGTTATAATAAGGGTTCACTTAAAATAGTACGTGAGCGAACAGAGGGATCAATTGGACAGTGTTCCCGAGCAGTAGTGAGATGTGTGAGGTAAGATACACAGCTGGCGCTTTTATTTTTTCTTATTAATTTGTTTGTTTCACCCTCTGACTGGTGGGACCCAACGTACTACGTGGAGAGAGGTAAGGTGACTAAGGCTGCATTATTTCTGCACCACCGTGGGTAGTCTTACCACCAAAGCCACATGCCACGATTATGATTTAAATCCAAATGACTCCCACACACACAAAAAACACGGCATGCTTGTCACACGAATGCAGGAATGTATAAAAGGTTATTTTCCTCTCGTTGAACATAACGGGAGGGTTGTGTAGCTGGTTAGCCTGTTCGCTCATCAAACTTGAGGTCTCGGGTTCGATAACTACACTTGAGCATAATTCGTGCCAGGAGGATTCTTTGACTGGTCAAAATGGATGGATACAGAGCTATACGATCTCGTAGTGACCGTATAATCACCTCATCACGTATAAGATGCAGCCTCGGCGCTTGTTTTCTAGGGTTTGCACTCTTCACACTCTCTCCAGTATATATATATACACACTGGAGCCTCAACGCTTGTAGTTGCTCTCCTCACACTCTCTCACCCTCTCCAGATCTAAACAAGACTTCGTTGGCCTCTCTCTCTCTCCCCTCACTGCTGGTCTGCTTGTAGTTGCTCTCTTCACACTCTCTCACCCTCTCCAGAACTAAACAAGACTTCATTGGCCTCTCTCTCTCTCTCTCCCCTCACTGCTGGTCAAAGAGCTGGCAGGATCCGTCCACCGGGAAGGGAAGGAGGCTTAACGTTGTCGCCGTCGGCGAGGGAGGGAATCCACTACCGGCGCAGCTGTTCACTTTCACCCAGCGGCGGCGCGGGAGGGCCTCCGACCCCTTCTTCTTCGCCACCGTACATAGTGTGGGTCGAACGGCCTCCGGTCACCCACCGAACCACACCCCAAGAACCTTAAGGTATAATTTACTTATTCCACATGCATTGCTCTAGCTGCATGTGGGATTTTTCCGCTTCTGCACTCGAATCTAGGTGTTGGATCAAACAGGAAAGTAGTGGGGAAAGTTGTACACCATGAATCTAGGACGTGGTTCAAAGAGGAAAGGAATGGGGGAAAGTAGTGGGCAAAGTTGTATAGCATGAATCTAGGACATGGTTCAAAAAGGAAAGGAAGGGGGAAAGTAGTGGGGAAAGTTGTATTGCATGAATCTAAGACGTGGTTCAAAGAGGACGGGAATGGGGGAAAGTTGTATAGCATAAATCTAGGACGTGGTTCACAGAGGAAAGGAAGTGGGGAAAGTACTAGTATAGACTGGCTACCCAGCACCTACGTTGGTCGAAAAGGGAAAACAATGACAAACGCAGTACGCACATCTGTAACGAACTGATATTTTGTTTTGGGGGACAAGGCTGTAGAGTTTGAGCAGGACTAGATTTGTTGTGCTCACATACGGAAAGGTGTCTAAAGATAACAAAACCGGGACCAACACAAATATGCTCCTTGGTTGTTTGTTCTTTGTTGCAACAGACTATGGATCACCCCAGTACATCAGTAGATGCACATGGTACTGGTGCGTCCACTGTCCCGTGCAACTCTTTAGCTGTTGTTAATCTAAGGCCCTGTCTGGTTAAAAACTCCCTAGTCCCTACCTGCTTGGTTCCAGGGACTAAACATGGACTAGAGGTTATTAAATGACATGCTAAAAGACCATGTTACCCCTAGTAATGAACTAATAGAAACAAGGTGCGATGCGTGGCAGGGGCAACTGTTGGAAAAAGTCCCAAAAAGACTCTCCCTCGGGGTCTTCTTTCTTTAGTCCCAAATGCCCACTTTTAGTCCCAAAAAGTCCCTCCTGTTTGGTTTAGATGGGACTGACACGGAGTTTTTTTAGTCCCTCCACCAAAATGTCCCTGTAAAAAAAACACCCTCTAATAACATCGCTGGAAAATTGATGCAATGCCACAGTTAAAAGCAAATTATGTGTTTAACGAATTTTATTGTTAATATAATCTCTCTGTTAATATTAATCAATGCCACCGTTTGAGAAATGCTACTGTCTTGCTTTCTTTCCCATTTAGATAAGGTAGATGCTTCTTTTTGTTGGCTTCTATGTCATCCACCGTTATTGACCACTAGTTGTTTCCTTTGCACCTCTGTGTAAACAAGGTTATCTACTTCACCTTGTTGCCATTGTGACCTTTTGTTGCACTGCACAAAACACTTTTGTTTTAAGAGTGTTTTGTGCAGTTCAACCAAAATGTCACACCGACAACGTTGCTTGATTGCTTGATCTTAGTGTAACTGCACAAGAGGAGATCTTACTTCCTATCCGTGTTGGCAAATTTGGTTCAGATCTTCTTCTTGTGAGTTGTTTGAATTCCGCATCATGAGAGGTTAGTACTAGCCTTCTTTCACATGATTCTGCAGTGTGATTTCATATGTTGTGCTACTTGTACGGTAATGTTGCTTGATTTTAGTGAACTGCACAAATGGAGACAAGACTTTCAATCTGTATGTGCACCGCAATATCCCATTGAGGTAAGATAAGGATATTTCACAACTGTTGGCCTGTATTTTGCCACTTTCATCAGAAAATTAATGTCATTGTTTAGTGCTATACTTGTGCAACCTAATTGACATGCCAAATCTTACAATGAAGGTGAAGCTTGTCTGTTATTGAACCAAGTGATGAAGGGGAATAACAAGTGGAAGAAAAACAACCTAGTGTTGTAATGAAGCACTGGAACTGTGATGACACAAGTAATGATATAGTTTTGCGTCTTAATTTATTGCTATGGCTGGAACGAGCAATTGTTTTGCCACTGATTTGATGCCACTCTTAATGTAATACGTAATTATATCTACTTGTGCAAACAGGGATCTTCTTTGAAGATGCCAAATATTTTAGTGGAACTGCACAAGAAGATGTTGGAAACATTAATCTAATCGAGGAGTATATAGTAAGCATGGCCACCACAGTAGATAGCAACAGATGGTTCCGGAGAAGTGCTTCATCTGTATGCTCTACACAATAAGCCTCCTGACAAAGGTTAGTACTCGCCCACTGATTTCATCCATATGACTGAGCTTTGTCATCTCTATTGGTGTTGCGCTACTGTTTAGATACTGTCATCAAAAAGTGGTATTGTCCTTGAGAAGTGCTTCATTTGTGTTGTTTTAAATATTTCCTTTCCTTTTTTTCAAGCAAACAGGGATGCTAGCATTTAGTTATCCTCTTGTCTTTGCACAACAGGATCATCCTCCTCTGAAGAAGAATATGGAGTACGTGAAGTGACTAGTTTCGATTATGCCAGGATGAAGAAGCCATGTCTATCTTCTCATCAGAAGGAGCAGTTGAAGGATGGTTACATTATCCCCCACAAGTCCAAACTAACTTTAGCTCAGAAGGACTGACAAATCTCCATTTTCTTGCTGTGATGCGCGAGTACAATGTTGTTCTAGGATTCTTTCCGGTGAGTTCCATTTCTCTAAAAGTGTGCTCTACATGGACCATGTAGGTTCCTGTTTAAACTGTCAATTCATAGTACAGTTTACTTTATACTAATCACTTTTTTTGTATTTGTGCAAACAGGGGTGCTCAGCTTGATTTCAATGGGAACTACACAAAATGTTCATGAATACATCGAATCATTCATTTCCACCACAAAAAGGAGGTGCCGATAAGTTCAAGGCGTTGCAACATATAAGGGTGAAATCATACAAGCTACGCGCGAATTTGGTTGATTTTGGTGGAACTGCACAAAAAGAACAGTTGGTTTATTTAGCACGAGGTGCCATGTCAATGTTCGAACTGATGGCAAACCCTGCCCATTCCACAATCGTAGGCATTTGATATTTTGGAATGGGAAAACCTTGTCAAAATTTGCTCATTGATTTTAGCAAGAAGACATTCGTTTGATATTTTCGAATGGGACGCCCTTTGCTGTCAGCAGCGTCGATCCATTTTTCTTTATTCATTAGTTGTGAAGTAAATATTGGCTCTGACATGTGAATCGCTGAGATGCATAATCATCGATTGTTTTGAATGTTCTCTATGAATTGCCAGGCCTGTGTGTTTGATTGCAATGTACAGGAACGCTAAAAAGCTGCTCAAACTCTTTGTACTCCTTCTGTTCCTTTTTACTTCGCACATTGTGAAAGTGCATACTTTTTTCTATAAGATTGGTCAAAGTAGAGATACTTTAACTGCAGACAAAACTTGTGTGCACACTAGAAAGGACCGGAGGGAGTACATGTGAAACTGCTGCAAATGAGGTGATCACCCTGGGAATAATGCTAGTACGTATTGTTTTGCATGTTCATCCAATGCCAGTGATACAAGAATTCGAACTAATCAAAATAAATTCATTCATACACAGTCGGATTTCATATAAACATGCAGGATTTCATTACATTCCATACATTCTTCAACTAAAAAAGGGTGTGCTGGAGGTATAATTAATTAACCGAAGCTACCCACCTGTGTCCGGCTGAGCCGAATAGAAGCTTCAGTGACTTAACTGTAGGTGCAGTTGCGTAACTGACATGTGGTCCAGATGCCTGTTGGGCCCAGGTGTCAGTCAGCCAACTGCACCAGCAGTTAAGTAGAAGCAGTGTCCTTCTCCAACATAGCTCTCCGACTCCACGTCGCCGCCAAGAAGCTAACCGGCCGTCAGTGGTGAACCCGCCTAGCTTGTCATAGCAATTAGGGCAACTAGGAGCCCAATGATCAGGGTCCCCACATGACAAACACCTTTCTTCTTGTCATTCTTCTTCTTGAAGTTCATGTGTTGCATAGCCTTGTTCTTCCCATCAAACTTTGCTTTACCATCAAACCTGCCCTTGTTCTTGAACTTGTGGGGCTGGAAGTTCTTCTTCTGTACCAGATTGGCACTAGATCCTCCCTCAATTCCTCGAGCACGTGTGTCCTTTGCTCTCGCCTTTTCTTCCACATCAAGAGTGACAATGAGATCCACGAAGGAGGAAGCTTAGTGATGATACCTCCGGCAACAAACTTGTCCGGTAGCATACAACTAAAGTGCTCAAGTTCTCTAGCAAATGACTATTTCATGAGCTTGCTCAACCAGGGAGCGCTCTTCAATCATCCTGTAATCATACAATTGCTCCATGATGTACAGCTCAGTGCCAACAACCGAAGGGTAGCAGCGGTGGCCTTACTTCGATCCGAGCGGCGGCGACCTACCGTGTTCTACTCTTCCTCGTTTTCTGTGTGGCGCGACCTCGTTGGCAGCGGGGCAGTGCCTCAGCGGAGCCGGCGATGTCCTCTGTCTCGTTGCCGACGGGTGGAGCCTCGGTGGAGCGGGGGAAATCCTCCCCCTCGTTGCCGGCAAATTGGGCCTCGCGGAGCCGGCGGTGTCCTCTGCCTCGTTGTTGGCGCCGCGGGGCCTTGGCCGAGCAGGGCCTCGTCGACGCCAGCGGAGCGGGGACTTGTCGGAGCCGGCATTGTCCTCTGCCTCGTCCTCAGTCTCGCCAAACAGCGCCTCGCCCTCTTTGTAGGCGGCCGCAGCGTCCGCCACCCGCATGCGGTACCGCCAGCGCTCGAGGCAGCCCTCGCGGGCGGAGCGGTACGAGTTGAGCAGTGCCTCCTGCTCCGCCCGCTCCGCAATGATCTGCTCCTCCGCCTGCAGGTGCTCCTGGAGGAGATGGTGGTTGTAGGTGGCGTCGGCCTGCGCCTCCCGGAACTGCTCCTCACACTTCTGCCTCACCGTGTCCATATATTGGGCACGGGCCTCGCCGATGGTCATGGTGCAATGCACCGGCGAGGATGGCACGGAGGAGGGGGTTGGTGATGACCCACAAGTATAGTGGATCGCAACATTTTTCGAGGGTAGAGTATTCAACCCAAATTTATTGATTCGACACAAGGGGAGCCAAAGAATATTCTCAAGTATTAGCAGCTGAGTTGTCAATTCAGCCACACCTAGATAACTTAGTATCTGCAGCAAAGTATTTAGTAGCAAAGTAATATGGAAGTAACGGTAACAGTAACAGTAACAAAAGTAATATTTTTGGGTTTTGTAGTGATTGTAACAGTAGCAACGAAAAAGTAAATAAGCAAAGAACAATATGTGAAAAGCGCGTAGGCATTGGATCGGTGATGGAGAATTATGTCGGATGCGGTTCATCATGTAACAGTCATAACATAGGGTGACACAGAACTAGCTCCAATTCATCAATGTAATGTAGGCATGTATTCTGAATATAGTCATACGTGCTTATGGAAAAGAACTTGCATGACATCTTTTGTCCTACCCTCCCGTGGCAGCGGGGTCCTAGCAGAAACTAAGGGATATTAAGGCCTCCTTTTAATAGAGTACCGGACCAAAGCATTAACACATAGTGAACACATGAACTCCTCAAACTATGGTCATCACCGGGAGTGGTCCCGATTATTGTCACTTCGGGGTTGCCGGATCATAACACATAGTAGGTGACTATAGACTTGCAAGATAGGATCAAGAACTCACATATATTCATGAAAACATAATAGGTTCAGATCTGAAATCATGGCACTCGGGCCCTAGTGACAAGCATTAAGCATAGCAAAGTCATAGCAACATCAATCTCAGAACATAGTGGATACTAGGGATCAAACCCTAACAAAATTAACTTGATTACATGATAGATCTCATCCCACCCATCACCGTCCAGCAAGCCTACGATGGAATTACTCACGCACGGCGGTGAGCATCATGAAATTGGTGATGGAGGATGGTTGATGATGACGATGGCGATGAATCCCCCTCTCCGGAGCCCCGAACGGACTCCAGATCAGCCTCCCGAGAGGTTTTAGGGCTTAGCGGCATCTCTGTATCGTAATACGCGATGAATCCTTCTCTCTGGTTTTTTTCTCCCCGAACACGAATATATAGAGTTGGAGTTGAGGTCGGTAGAGCGTCAGGGGGCCCACGAGGCAGGGGGCACGCCCAGGGGGGCAGGCGCCCCCCCACCCTCGTGTACAGGGTGTGGGCCCCCTGACATGGATTCTTCTTCCAGTATTTTTTATATTTTCCAAAAATATGTTCCGTGGAGTTTCAGGTCATTCCGAGAACTTTTGTTTCTGCACATAAATAACACCATGGAAAGTCTGCTGAAAACAGCGTCAGTCCGGGCTAGTTCCATTCAAATCATGCAAGTTAGAGTCCAAAACAAGGGAAAAAGTGTTTGGAAAAGTAGATACGACGGAGACGTATCAGTTGGCGCCGGATCAGCGACTACCATGTTCTCCATTGGGACGTCGTCGTCCTCCGGCTGCCTGCCGGCCAGCCAGTCGGCAGCAATGGCTGCCATCTCCTTGTGGTCCGTCGTCCGCCCGTCCCGAAGAGCGCTGGAGCGCGAGGAAGCCATGGTGGGCAGTAGTGGTGTGGACAGGAGAATAGGAACGGATGCGGATGACTGCGGCTATGGCCGGTGCAGCAGTTTATATAGCAATGGTGGGCAGCGGAGGGATGGACGTGTGGCGCCGGAGTAGCCACCTCGGCAACCGCGTATCATTAATGTGGGCGGCAGAAGGACGGACGGACGAAACTTGTGTCGTTTGAAGGCGGAGCAATCGCATGCACCGGGAAGCGGGGTGGGCGGCACTGACCGTTTCGGGCGGAAAGCGCACGCGGGCGAGGGAGGCGGTCTGGGTGGGCCAGGGTAGTCAGACTCGTGCTTGGCAGCGGGTCGGTCCAGCAGCCGGACATGCTGGCTCGCCAGCTACCTCGCCGAGCTGAGCGATGACAATCAGACGATGGACGTAGCTTCCAACCAGGAGTTGGCGCCACTGTCCAAGCCGGTTCATGTCGTGTTCACCATAGAGTAGGTGCGGCCGCACTTCGACGCCCTAATGGCGGAAGAGCTACCAGCGCAGGAGGACCCGTGCTGCAACCTCTGTCTCCTCAACGAGCACCAGTGAACAAGCGAACGACAATGCCGTCGCGGACATGTGGCCCTATGATCCTGGCTTCCCGAATGAGCAGCGGGCGCTGTATCAGACCATCCAAAGGGCTTGCGAGGCCCTCTTAGTCGTCCTTCGAGTTGTTGCGCTCGCCGTGGCGCCGCCGTCTCGTGTTGTCAACATGGTCAACGAACATGAGGATGAGGAGATGACTTTACTTATAGAGGATGACGGTGGGGACCCACCAGGGCCATAGCCGCACGTACGCAAGTGCCTCCTTATTAGTATATAAAACTATAATTTTTTTGCTTCCTCCTAGTTTCCTGATATCACGGTCCAACTCCATTGTCAACCTATGTAGTCAATAAACGAGAGAATTGCACAAGAAGCGGCCGACAGCTGGGACCAAGCAGCTCAAGCAGTATTTGTGTTTTGAGGTGTGAGGAGTGCAGAGTTTTTCTTGAGCCATGTTTAGCCCAGATATTAATTTTTCTCCTCTGAACAACAATGAGAACATTGCTACAGCTATTAACTAGGCAGGCTGTAGCCCATCTAGCCTAGGCCAGATATCCAGCCCAGATATTAATTTTATTCAAGCTGAAAATGGCTAACACAGCTATACTTTTTTTAGGAATACCCAGACAAGGTCAAGTTGTTATTCTCCGCCCCGCGAGGCTGCAAATCTTTCCTAGGAGGGATGCATTAGGCTTAACAATAAAATGAGCTTTAAGAAATAATAAATGGGATGTAATCATAAAAACTGGGCAGTAACTATAAAAAATGCACAAAACATGTAATTACTTTATAAAATATTATTTTTGGATATTGAAAATTTTAATTTAATTAATTGTTGCGAGCCCAATGTTTCGTTGGATTTTTACATAATATAAATTTATATTGAAATTGTATTTAATCTGACTAGAAATTTCGGGATAAAAATATTTTGGATCCCATCAAAATGTGGGAAATTTTATTGAATTTTGTTTTGAACGGTTGGTTGAAATGGGCTATACTTTTAACAAACTGTAAATGGGCTGTAGTAAATTCCATTAGAATTCAAAAATTGGCTGCACATTCTTACAAATCTCAAATGGGCTATAAGTTCTCTGCCACACACTTGTGGCCTTACTAAGTTGACGCGTCCCCTAAGAAAAGAGAGTTGACGCGTATGCAAGGCTTTGTCAATTTATAGTTAACACACGGTTCTAGCAGCATTGGTCGTTGGATGTCCATCCAACGGATGCCGTGCTTCTTCTTCAATCTCGGATATTCTAGCTTCACCCGCCCAAAAAATGATTCCTCCCCCTGACATCTAGGGCGCACAGTTTCAGAAGCTGACCTGTGGGCCTACTAAGTTGACCGTACCAAGGGCTTTGTCAACTTAGTCAATATAAACGATTCTAGCTGCAGTGACCGTACGATGTCCATCCAACAGCCGTCGTGCTTCTTCAACCTCTAGTCTTCTTGCTCAAGCCGCCCAAAGCAGCGCCGGTCGTGTCGCCTGCTCCTGCCTCCCGTGGCCGGCTGTGCTGCCGCGGAGGCCTCATCACCCCCTATTACTCCCACTGCTGGCCAGGCCATCCCTCCACTCACCCACACCCCATGTTATTCTGTGGCGACGACAGCCTCACACCGCAGCCGAACCAGTGAACCCTCGTACTCCTCTCCGCGTGGGTATCCACTGCCGCGTCTTCCCCGGCTCCGCGTCGTCCCCTTCCTAGGCCTCACCGTCATCCACCGCCGTGGTGATCTCGGTGCGGCATGGTCAATGTGGTCAACGACCGACTTCCATCGGAAGAGTACTATACGTGGAGAGGCTGACAGCTGGGTCCACAGCCGCAGCAAGGAAGTGCCTCCTTATTATGCGCAAAATAATTATTCCTCCACCTAACAGCAGGGACCCACCGTACGGGCCACCGTATTTCGCAAAAAAAATGTTGCCCCTAACTGTTGGGACCCACCAGCTACATCTTCGCACGCAAGGAAGTGCGTCCGGGCAAAAAAATGATTCGCCCCCCTGACTTCTGGGACCCACCAGCTACATATTCGCACGCAAGGAAGTGCCTGACAGTCGGGACCCACCTGGTCGAAGCGTACGTAGCGTTGTCATTCTGGTCGCGAACGTGTACGTACATACTGGTCGATGTAGAGGCGCGCACGTGTCGTAGTAGAGGTGCGCATGTAGCATGTATACGTACGTACAACGGCCAGGGTGCAAGAAAGTAAATACGGCCACGTACGTACATACAGGCGGGGTTTCGAACACCTACTCGCGCGTACGTACGGCCAGGCCTCGTGTACATGGCTGGGTCGAAACGAAGAAACAGCGTCGTCGTCGTGTTCATGGGGAGCCAACCGGCTGGGTCAGAACGGAATGCGTCGTCGTGTTCATCGGGAGGGCTTGGACGGAATAGCCGATGGAAACGAGGCCTGGCGTACCATAGAACGGAGGAAACGGCCTTGTGTTCGATCGGCCACGGTCGAAACGGGATCCTGTTCATCGGGAGGGGTCTGGCGTACCGCAAAACGGAGGAAACGGACCTCCTATGGCTGAAACGGGGTCCTGTTGATCGGGAGGGGTGTGGCGTACCGCAAAATGGAGGAAACGGACTTGTGTTGGAGTGCTACGGTCGAAATGGGGGTCCTGTTCATCGGGAGGGGTGTGGCGTACCGCAAAACGGGACTCCACGGGATACTGTTCATCTCCACCGTCGACCCCCTCCAGCCTCCACGGGCTACTGTTCATCCGCCGTCGACCTCCTCCAGCCTCCACCTGCGACTGTTCATCCACGAGCTCCTGTTCATCTAGCCTCCACCGCGCGCTACTCCACTGGCTACTGTTCAACCAGCCCTCTCCACGGGCTCCTGTTCAACCACCCCTCCATGGATTCCTGTTCATCTAGCCCCAACCGGCTCGATCGATTGGGGTCCTGTTCATCCAGAGGCAACACCACGGGGTCCTGTTCATCCACCCCCACCAGGAACTGTTCATCCAAACCCCCCAGCAACGCTCACTGTTCATCCAGAGGCAGCATCGATCGGCTTCAGTTAGCAGCAGTAGCGAAGGAATCGCTCGATCGGGTTCAGTTAACAGCCATCGATCGATCGCTCGGGTTCAGCAACGCGTAGCCTGTAGTGCAATCGCTCGGGTTCAGTTAGAGCCCAACGCCTCGCTTGGGTTCAGTTAGAGCCCAACGCCTCGCACCCATGCGCATGTGTGCACGAGAGAAACGCGCATCGCTTGGCCCCGACCACCCACCGTAACCGGGAACACCCCGATATTTTCCTCGCCCTCGCTTCTACCACGGTTTTTTCCGTCATGGACGGCCCAAAGAATGTCATGCAACTGCGTCTCCGGCCCGCCCAGGACGAAAATCCCATTTTCTATCATGATTTTTTGTCATAGAAGTAGGAGCCCACCACATCTATGATGATACCGGGTTTTGTCACAATTATCGTCATAGAAGTGTCATAAGTATGACAGAAAAAAAATCATCCGGCCCAAAATGTCACGGATGTGTCTTTTTTTGTAGTGAGTGCTTTTCTGCAACCATCCTGTGTTGAATCAGCAACAAGAATAGGCACAGTGGGAGAATGGGGATACAAAGGGCATGAGCCACTCTCGTCGTTGCAATCTGATTGTTTCAGGGCTACTGTCACCATCAAATCACCTACTTACAGATTCCCTCGCAAAAAAATACTTGTACATTAACCAGATCCCAGTTTCAAATCATGAGGGGAAGGAGACGTGGGGAAGCTGTGTTGGAATACTTCTGGGTACCGACCGGAACACGGGGCATTGGCACAATCGCTAATCAGATTGGCAACAACCGGGTCAGGGCGGGAGGACGAGCGAGATGATGGGTTGGATCACGAGGAGGTGGGAGGGAGGGAGACCTTGCAGGTGGCGCGTTGAGGTCGGGCGATGGCGACACTTCCTTGCTGCGACAGCCGCCTCGTCGCCTCCAAATTGATGGACAACCGAGACAGGAATAGATGTACCAGCAAATGATCTTCATGTTCGCCAAGTATTTCCCCCCTTTCTGCCGAATGGAGTCGTAGCGCACCACGGGCATCTCTAGGTCGCAAAGGAAGCGAGGCGGCGCGGGGAGGGTGTCGGGCAAAGGGAGAGGGGTGGTGTTTGATGTTTTTCTTCCTCGTGGTGTTTATAAGGGCTTTGTGCGATATGGCCCAATTAACCACGGGCCCCCAATTTTGTCACGGGAGTAGCTGCCCACTCCAATGGCGAGAAGTACTACGGTAGAGTTTCGTTGGACGGCCGAAAATGCTGAAAACTATAGATTCCGACGGCTGTGGATGGTAATGCCCTGAGATGGCTGGATTAGTGCTTAGTTTTAATGTATCTAAATAAATAAATGGGCTAGCTGCACATTTTCTTAGCCTAGCCACCTAACCACCCACCCGCGTCGTCCTCCTGTGGCGGCTCTGGGGTGATTAGGTTTTCCCCACCGCCGCCACCTCCTACACGCGCCCCACTTAGCGCCACTGCCGATGGCGGCGGCAAGGCCTCCCCCGGCTCCTTCTCCCCAACCCTGCTTTCGCCCCTCCCAAAGGTGCCCCTCCATTCGCGACCTCATCGACATTTGTTGCGGCTTGTTGCTCCTCTTTCTGGCCGGCTCATGGTGGTGCTGCTCCTACCATCGTGCTGGGCGCCGGGCGTCGTGGGCGTAGGTGCCGGCGCAGCTACAGGATCTAAGGGCGTTAGCATTCCATTGGAGCTGACAGGGGGTTAGTCCATGGACTCGGCCGACCGCTGCAGGACTGCCTCATGCGTGGACCTTCATGGTGCGCGCGGATCTGGGCTATGCAGTGCTTGGGCATGAGTTGTTGTGGGTGGTCGCTAGAGGGTGTGGTTGTGGTGCAGGTGTGGTGTTGTGCCGGTGCGGCAGCGGGGCTGGCCGGCTGCGTATCGACGGCCCGTCTCTTGGTTGGAGGCGGGCAAGGTTTGACCTTTCCGGGCTCCGGAGCGGCGGCTTCGGGTGGTGGCATGGCGCTCCCTTGCGACAGGGGCGTCGTGTGGATGCTGGTGGGTAGCTTTGCCATGAGGGCGGCGAGGTGGCTCACGCGACGGCGTCTGTGGTGCGGGTGCGGTCATCGGGGCATCTGCTTGCGACCAAACCAATCCACCGTTTTGGGCATCGTCTTATTCGTAGTCGGCTACCTCTACTCGTCGGCCGGTGGCTATGCTTGGGGTGTTTAGATAGTGGATTTTGGTGGTGGAGGGTCATTTTTCCTAGGCGGAAGCCTTGCCCCATGTTGTCGGTGCCGGTGTCGGCGACGCTCCTGAGCGCCGCTCTCCTCCTTGGAGGCGCCATCGTGGGTTGTCCTTCCCTATCTTGTGCTCGGGTGAAAACCCTCGGTCCGGCATTCCGGTCCGGGCGGCGGCGGTGCGGTGGCGTTGTTACCTTCTTGGAGGCTCCATCTATGAGCAAGGTCCCTATCTACTAGTGGTTGATGCCGTCCGTGGACGACAACTCCTTCTCCTTGTGCTGATGGTTCTCGGACTTGGACGGTGGTGCTCTCTAGGTGTGCTAGTTTTTCCGAGGAGTGGTGTTCGGATGCCTCCCAGTCCTAGCATCAGTTTCCATTCTAGCCCAGGGGTGAGCGCCTACTACTTCTTGAGCTTGTGTTGGTTTTTTCCTTGAAAGCAAAGGGTGATGCAGCAAAGTAGAGATAAGTATTTCCCTCAGTTTGAGAACCATGGTATCAATCCAGTAGGAGAAAATGCACAAATCACCGAATACTTGCACAAATAATCAAACAGCTTGCACCCAACGCGATAAATGGGTTGTCAATCCCTTCACGGTTACTTGCAAGAGTGAGATCTGATAGAGATAGATAAACGATAAAGTAAATATTTTTGGTATTTTTGGTTTATAGATCGGAAAGTAAAAGATTGCAAAATAGTAGATTGGAAGCTTATATGACGGAAAATAGACCCGGGGGCCATAGGTTCCACTAGAGGCTTCTCTCAAGATAGCAAATAATACGGTGGGTGAACAAATTACTGCCGAGCAATTGATAGAAAAGTGCAAAGTTATGACGATATCTAAGGCAATGATCATGAATATAGGCATCACGTCCGTGTCAAGTAAACCGAAATGATTCTGTATCTACTACTATTACTCCACACATCAACCGCTATCCGACATGCATCTAGAGTATTAAGTTCATAAAGAACAGAGTAACGCATTAAGTAAGATGACACGATGCAGAGGAATTAACTCAAGCAATATGATGAAAACCCCATCTTTTTATCCTCGATGGCAACAATACAATACGAGGCTTGCTGCCCCTACTGTAACTGGGAAAGGACACCGCAAGACCGAACCCAAAGCCAAGCACTTCTCCCATTGCAAGAAAAACCAATCTAGTTGGCCAAACCAAACCGATAGTTCGAAGAGAATTACAAAGATATCAAATCATGCATAAAAGAATTCAGAGAAGATTCAAATAATATTCATAGATAAGCTGATCATAAATCCACAATTCATCGGATCTCGGCAAACACACCACAAAAAAGTGTTACATCGAATAGATCTCCAAGAACATCGAGGACAACATGGTATTGAGAATCAAAGAGACAGAAGAAGCCATCTAGCTACTAGCTATGGACCCGTAGGTCTGTGGTAAACTACTCACGCTTCACCAGAAGGGCAATAGAGTTGATGTAGAAGCCCTCTATGATCAAATCCCCCTCCGGCAGGGTGCCGGAAAAGGTCCCTAGATGGGATCTCACGGGTACAGAAGGTTGCGGCAGTGGATAAGTGTTTTCGTGGATGCCTCTGGTGGTTTGGGGATATTTGGGAATATATAAGCGAAAGAATTAGGTCAGCAGGGTCATGGGGGGACCACAAGGGTGGGGGCACGCGCCCTCCATCCTTGTGGCCGTCTCGTGGCTCCTCTGACTTCATCTCCAAGTCTCCTGGTTGTCTTCTGGTCCAAAAAAATCATCACGAAGGTTTCATTCCGTTTGGACTCCGTTTGGTATTCATTTTCTGCAAAACTCAAAAACAAGGGGAAAACAAGAATTGGCACTGGACTCTAGGTTAATAGGTTAGTCCCAAAAATAATATAAATAGCATAATAATGCATATATAACATCCAAAACAGATAATATAATAGCATGGAACAATAAAAAATTACAGATATGTTGGAGACGTATCAAGCATCCCCAAGCTTAATTCCTGCTTGTCCTCGAGTAGGTAAAGGATAAAAACAAAAAATTTGATGTGAAATGCTACCTAACATATGTATCCATGTAATTTTCTTTATTGTGGCATGAATGTTCAGATCCATAAGATTCAAAACAAAAGTTTAATATTGACAAAAAAACAATAATACTTCAAGCATACTAACAAGGCAATTATGTCTTCTCAAAATAACATGGCCAAAGAAAGCTTATCCCTACAAAATCATATAGTCTGGCTATGCTCCATCTTCATCACACAAAACATTCAAATCATGCACAACCCCGATGACAAGCCAAACAATTGTTTCATACTTTTGATGTTCTCAAACCTTTTCAACTTTCACGCAATACATGAGTGTGAGCCATGGACATAGCACTAAAGGTGAAATAGAATATGGTGGTTGTGGAGAACACAAAAGGAGGGAGATAGTCTCACATCAACTAGGTGTATCAACAGGCTATGGAGATGCCCATCAATAGATATCAATGTGAGTGAGTAGGGATTGCCATGCAACGGATGCACTAGATCTATAAGTTTATGAAAGCTCAAAAAAGAAAACTAAGTGGGTGTGCATCCAACTTGCTTTCTCATGAAGACCTAGGGCAATTTGAGGAAGCCCATCATTGGAATATACAAGCCAAGTTCTATAATGAAAAATTCCCACTAGCATATGAAAGTGACAACATAGGAGACTCTCTATCATGAAGATCACGGTTCTACTTTGAAGCACAAGTGTGGAAAAAAGGATAGTAACATTGCCCCTTCTCTCCTTTTCTCTCATTTTTTGGGACTTCTTTTTTTTGCCTTTTCTTTCTCTATTTTTTATTTCCTCACATGGGACAATGCTCTAATAATGAAGATCATCACACTTTTATTTACTTACAACTCAAATATTACCACTCGATACTAGAACAAAATATGACTCTATATGAATGCCTCCGGCGGTGTACCGGGATGTGCAATGAATCAAGAGTGACATGTATGAAAGAATTATGAACGGTGGCTTTGCCACAAATACGATATCAACTACAAGATCATGCAAAGCAATATGACAATGATGATGCGTGTCATAATAAACAGAACGGTGGAAAGTTGCATGGCAATATATCTCGGAATAGCTATGGAAATGCCATAATAGGTAGGTATGGTGGCTGTTTTGAGGAAGGTATATGGTGGGTGTATGGTACCGGCGGAAGTTGCACGGTACTAGAGAGGCTAGCAATGGTGGAAGGGTGAGAGTGCGTATAACCCATGGACTCAACATTAGTCATAAAGAACTCATATACTTATTGCAAAAAATCTATTAGTCATCGAAACAAAGTACTACGCGCATGCCCCTAGGGGGATAGATTGGTAGGAAAGTACCATCGCTTGTCCCCGACCGCCACTCATAAGGAAGACAATCAAAAAATATCTCATGCTCCAACTTTGTTACATAACGGTTCACCATAGATGCATGCTACAAGACTCATAAACCTTAACACAAGTATTTCTCAAATTCACAATTACTCACTAGCATGACTCTAATATCACCATCTTCATATCTCAAAACAATCATAAGGAATCAAACTTCTCATAGTATTCAATGCACTTTATATGAAAGTTTTTATTATATCCCTCTTGGATGCCTATCGTATTAGGACCAAATTTATAACCAAAGCAAATTACCATGTTGTTTAAAGACTCTCAAAATATTATAACTGAAGCATGAGAGTTCAACAATTTCTATAAAACACCGCAGTGCTCTAAAAAGATATAAGTGAAGCACTAGAGCAAAATTGCATAGCTCAAAAGATATAAGTGAAGCACATAGAGTATTCTAATAAATCAGGATTCATGTGTGTCCCTCTAAAAAGGTGTGTACAACAAGGATGATTGTGGCAAAATAAAAAGTAAAGATTCAAATCATACAAGACGCTCCAAGCAAAACACATATCATGTGGTGAATAAAAACATAGCCTCAAATAAAGTTACCGATAGACGAAGACGAAAGAGGGGATGCCTTCCGGGGCATCCCCAAGCTTAGGCTCTTGTTTGTCCTTGAATATTACCTTGGAGTGCCTTGGGCATCCCCAAGCTTAGACTCTTGCCACTCCTTATTCCATATTCCATCAAATCCTTACCCAAAACTTGAAAACTTCAGAACACAAAACTCAATAGAAAATCCCATAAGCTCAGTTAGTATAAGAAAATAAATCACCACTTTTGGTACTGTTGTGAACTCATTCTTTATTTATATTAGTGTGAGATCTACTGTATTCTAACTTTTCCATGGTTCATACCCCCCGATACTACCCAAAGATTCATCAAAATAAGCAAACAACACATAGAAAACAGAATCTGTCAAAAACAGAACAGTCTGTAGTAATCTGTAACTCTGGAATACTTCTGTAACTCCAAAAATTCTGAAAAATTAGGACAACCTGGGAAATTTGTGTACCAATCTAGTGCAAAAAGAAACAGATCAAAATCATGCTTATGTGAATTATGAAAATTATTTTCCTAGGCGCAAAAGTTTCTGTTTCTCAGCAAGATCAAAACGACTATCACCGTAAGCTATCCCAAAGGTCTTACTTGGCACAAACACTAATTAAAACACAAAACCACATCTAACCAGAGGCTAGATGAATTATTTATTGCAAAACAGAACCAGAAAGCAAAGAACAAAAATAAAATTTGGGTTGCCTCCCAACAAGCGCTATTGTTGAACGCCCTTAGCTAGGCATAAAACACGAATAGGTCTAGGTATTGTCATCTTTGGTATGCAATCCATAAGTGGCTCTCATAATAGATTAATATGGCAATTTAATTTTCTTTCTAGGAAAGTGTTCCATGCCCTTCCTTAACGCAAATTGAAATCTAATGTTTCCTTCTTTCATATCAATAATTGCACCAATCGTTCTAAGGAAAGGTCTACCAAGAATAATATGACATGTAGGATTGCAATCTATATCAAGAACAATGAAATCTATGGGAACATAATTCCTATTTGCAACAATAAGAACATCTCCTTCCCATAGGTTTCTTAATGGTGGAATCCGCAAGATGCCAATTTAAAGAACAATCATCAAATTCACGAAAACCTAACACATCACATAAAGTTTTTGGAATTGTGGAAACACTAGCACCCAAATCACACAAAGCATGGCACTCATAATCTTTAATCTTAATCTTAATAGTAGGTTCCCACTCATCATAAATTTTTCTAGGGATAGAAACTTCCAATTCAAGCTTTTCTTCAAAAGATTGTATCATAGCATCAACGATATGTTTAGTAAAAGCTTTGTTTTGATTATAAGCATGAGGAGAATTCAACATGGATTGCAACAAGGAAATACAATCTATTAAAGAACAATTATCATAATTAAATTCCTTGAAATCCAGAAGAGTGGGTTCATTGCTACTTAAAGTATTGACATCTCCAATCCCACTTTTAGCAATTTTTGCATCAAGATCTAAAAACTCCGAATCATTGGGACGCCTTTTAACTGAAGTTGACTCATCTCCAGTCTCATCTTTATCAAGATTTATATTAGAAAACAAAGATTCAATAGGATACACATCAATTACTTTAAGATCTTCATCATTATTTTCACGGAAACTAGAAGAACATATCTTTACAAACCAATCTCGTTTAGCATGCATCTTAGCGGTTCTTTCTTTGCACTCATCAATGGAAATTCTCATGGCTTTGAGAGACTCATTAATATCATGCTTGGGTGGAATAGATATAAGTTTCAAAGAATCAACATCTAGAGAAATTTTATCCACGCTCCTAGCCAAATCATCAATCTTGAGAAATTTTCTTCAATCAAAGCATTGAAATTCTTTTGCGAACTCATAAATTATTTAACACTAATCTCAAAATCGGAGGGAATCTTATTAAAATTCTCATAAGAATTGTCATAGGAATTACCATAATTATTAGAGGAATTACTAGGAAACGTCCTAGCATTAAAATTACCTCTATACGCGTTATTGCCAAAATTGTTCCTACCAACAAAATTCACATCCATTGATTCATTATTATTCTCAATCAAAGTAGACAAAGGCATATCATTAGGATCAATAGAAGCACTATTGCTAGCAAATAATTTCATAAGTTAATCCATCTTTCCACTCAAAACATTAAACTCTTCAATCGCATGCACTTTTTTACTAGTGGAAGATATTTTGGTGTGCCATTGAGAATAATTAACCATAATATTATATAGGAGTTTAGTAGCTTATCCTAAAGTAATTTTAATAAAAGTACCTCTTGCGGACGAATCTAAAAGATTTCTGGAAGCAAAATTCAATCCGGCATAAATTTTTTGTATAATCATCCACAAATTCAAACCATGAGTAGGGCAATTTCGTATCATCAATTTCAACCTCTCCCAAGATTGTGCAACATGTTCATGATCAAGTTGCTTAAAGTTCATAATATCGTTCTTAAGGGAGATGATCTTAGCGAGTGGAAAATACTTGGAAATAAAATCATCATTGCACTTATTCCATGAATCAATACTATTTTTAGGCAAAGATGAAAACCAAGTTTTGGCACGATCTCAAAGTGAGAACGGAAATAGCTTCAATTTAACAATATCATTATCCACATCTTTTTTCTTTTGCATATCACATAACCCAACGAAACTATTAAGATGGGATGTGGCTTCACTAGGAAGGCCGGAAAATTGATCTTTCATAACAAGATTCAACAAAGCGGCATTAATTTCATAAGATTCCACACTAGTGGCGGGAGCAATCGAAGTACTAATAAAATCATTATTATTGGTGTTGGAAAAAAACACACAATTTGGCATTCTCTTGAGCTATCGTGACAAAGCAAGCAATCCAACACACGAGCATAAAAAAAGCAAGCGAAGAAGATGAACGAAAGAGGGCGAGGCAAATCTTTTTGAAAATCGTTTTAGAAGTGGGGGAGAGGAAAATGAGAAGCGAATGGCGAATATGTAATGCAAGAGATGAGAGTTTATGATGGGTACTTGGTATGTCTTGACTTGGCGTAGATCTCCCCGGCAACGGCACAAGAAATGCTTCCTGCTACTTCTTGAGCTTGTGTTGTTTTTTTCCTTGAAGAGGAAAGGGTGATGCAACAAAGTAGAGATAAGTATTTCCCTCAGTTTGAGAACCAAGGTATCAATCCAGTAGGAGACAACACACAAATCACCGAATACCTGCACAAACAATAAAACAACTTCCACCCAACGCGATAAATGGGTTGTCAATCCCTTCACGGTTACTTGCAAAAGTGAGATCTGATAGAGATAGATAAACGATAAAGTAAATATTTTTTGTATTTTTGGTTTATAGATCGGAAAGTAAAAGATTGCAAAATAGTAGATCGGAAGCTTATATGATGAAAACCCCATTTTTTTATCCTCGATGGCAACAATACAATACATGCCTTACTGCCCCTACTGTCACTGGAAAAGGACACCCAAGATCGAACCCAAAGCTAAGCACTTCTCCCATTGCAAGAAAAACCAATCTAGTTGGCCAAATCAAATCGATAATTCAAAGAGAATTACAAAGATATCAAATCATGCATAGAAGAATTTAGAGAAGATTCAAATAATATTCATAGATAAGCCGATCATAAATCCACAATTCATTGGATCTCGGCAAACACACCGCAAAAAAGTGTTACATCGAATAGATCTACAAGAACATCGAGGAGAATATGGTATTGAGAATCAAAGACAGAGAGAAGAAGCCATCTATCTATGGACCCGTAAGTCCGTGGTAAACTACTCACGCTTCATCGGAAGGGCAATAGAGGTTATGTAGAAGCCCTCTGTGATCGAATACCCCTACAGCAGGGTGCCGGAAAAGGTCCCTAGATGGGATCTCACGGGTACAGAAGGCTGCAGCGGTGGAAAAGAGTTTTTGTGGATGCCTCTGGTGCTTTGGGGATATTTGGGAATATATAGGTGGAAGAATTAGGTCAAGAGGGTCACCGAGGGCCCACAAGGGTGGGGCGCGCCCTCCGTCCTTGTGGCCGCCTCGTGGCTCCTCCAACTTCATCTCCAAGTCTCCTGGTTGTCTTCTGGTCCAAGAAAAATCATCGCGAAGGTTTCATTCCATTTGGACTCCGTTTGGTATTCCTTTTCTCTGAAACTCAAAAACAAGGAAAAAACAGGAGCTGGCACTGGGCTCTAGGTTAATAGGTTAGTCCCAAAGATAATATAAAATAGCATATAATGCATATAAAACATCCAAAACAGATAATATAATAGCATGGAACAATCAAAAATTATAGATACGTTGGAGACGTATCAACGCCTTCATCGTCCAACGGTGCGACGCCCTTTGAGCCAGGGCGAGGGGGCAGGGGGCTCCTTTTGACGATAAAGATGATTGTCATTGTTTTGCTCGTTGGTCAGGTGATGGCGATGGCATGACCTCCTTTGGTAGCTAGTCAACTTCTTGAGTTGGCTTTGTTCCTTGCTCCGGATGCTTGATCACGACGGAGGGCTCCTTTGACTCTAGGTGGTGCTCCAAGCTGGTGCCTGCGATCTGTGGAGCTTTGTTGTTGTTGTTGCACAACACCTTTGTATCTTGTCGCTCTCTTTTTTCTCTCTTTTCTTTTGTTTGTGTTGTTGCGTTGCGTTGGTGTTGGTTGTAAGGGCTTCATTAATTTAAAGCCGAGCGACGGCTTTTTTTCTAAAAAAAATAGCCACCTAACCAACAGGGTGACACCCTATTCCCACAACAACGTTAGGTCTCCTTTTTTCTTTTGAGGGGCAATTAGGTCTCCTTTGGTTTAAAGGAAAAGTGAACGAAACATATAGCAATGAAAAAAATATTATATGGCGGCACTATCAAGTCTTTCGTTCGAAGGAATATTAAAATGGCCCTTTGGTCTCATGTTTAGAGAAAAAACATAGGGTTTTATATTTCGTTTGGACCTCTCTTTCAAATTTATACGGACAAAGGAAGGTGATTGTGATCCTTAGTGACATAATAACATGTTAATTACATATTTCCTTGTGGTTTGACTTTTTTATTAGGATTTCCTGTTTTCGTATTTCTGTGAACCAAATATCTTGGTCTGTAAATTCCTATGTTTTCTAGTTCTCTATTTTACCGATGTATTCTCACGCAATTTATGCGGGTTTTTCCTTTCCTACATTTTTAGAATCATATGAACCAATGATGCCTTATTGTAGGGAACTACATAGGAGTTCAAGGGTCTCGCTTTCCACAAACACCTTTGCCTACAATTAGCGGGATTCTTTGCACACAAGTGAGCAGCCACATTGGCACTTTTATGAATAAAACTGAATTCTCAAAAAAACTAAATTTGAAACACCTAAATTTTCTAATAAGCTCCTTTATGTCAGCTTAAAATGGCCTCAACTTTGAAGCGATGAGATTCCATCATCCCATAATTTAGTTAGAACCTGTGAGTCACTCTAAAAATAACCATTAGTAGGCCTTCCTTCGCATCCAGTGGCACAACCTCATAGACTGCATGTCGGCATGAGCCTCCATTATAAGGGCACTCACGGTGTTTCGGTACAATTTAGACATGAGCCCACAGTAGCTCCCGTCATGGTTACAAGAGTTGCTCCCTCCATCGTTTCGCATTTAAAGGCTACATCCACATTTATTTTGGTGCAGTCCATCTAGTGTAGTTTTCATTGCTTGTGGTCTAGGGTTTGGCTTTATGGATCCTTTTGATGCTCGAATTCCATAGGTCAAAGGCATAGTCAAGAGGACAAGTTTCGTTATAGGACTAACCCTTTGATCATGCAATATGTCTTTACGAGATTTCCAAATGGACCACATACCACACAAGGTTAGACAAGCATCCTTCTCCTCCACAACTGAGTCATCAATGATGTCAATTGTCCAAGAATGAGGATGCAAGGATGGGATTTTTACGTAAGCAATTCGATTTTTCCAAAATAATAAGACTCGTTCGCACTTGAACAATGCATGTCTTATGGTTTTAGCCTCGTCTCCACAAAATTCACAAAATGGGATTATGTCCATGTGCCTTTTTTCTATAACATCCTTGTAATGAATGAAGTCTTTGATCACTCTCCACCAAAAGGAATTGATCTTTGGTGAAGTTTTCATCTTCCACAAGCAATTCCAGAAAGGTTACATATCCCCTCCGAGATAAATGGGAGGAGAACAACAATGTTTTTCTCGGTGATGGTAAGTAGAGGGAATTATGAAATCATATGTTTTTCAGCTGCCCAAGCCCAAAAAAATCCAACCACTTGCCACTCGGAATGCGGGAAATTACTTAAATGTTTGCCGCAAGAAATTAGCCTTGAGTTTTTCAATGTTTCAGTCCAAACCACCACCCTACAACATGCCCTCAGTCAACATTGGTCGTCGTCCGTGTGATAACCAGTTTAAAAGTGTTATTAGTCAGGATCCAGGTGTCTTCCCAAATTTGTAACCCCATAAGACACTCTTAATCAGGCCCTTATTTAGTGCTTCTCCCCCATACATAATGGTTCTCATCTATGAGAAGCATGTTATTTTTGTCGCCTTCATAAAGTCACAATTGGGGGGGTGACCTTCTGAACTCGAACATGCGAGGATTCAGGTTTGGTGAGCAGGTGTCATCCTAGTTTGACAAGCATAGCTTGATTGATTTTTTGAAGATCCCTTATTCTCATCCCACCAAAACCTTTTTGGATAGCATTATCCTCCCATTTTTTCTGGTGAATTTTCCTTTTGTTTTCATCTCCACCCACTGATATCTAGCCACACAACTAGAATTTTTATGTGCAAGTCTTATCCGAAAGTTGGAAACAACTCATAGAAAAAGTATGGATGGCCTGGGCAACATGTTTGGTCAAGCTTTGGTCAAATGGATTGCTAAAGCTACTTCGAGCTCCACTTCTTCAAATGCTACCACAACTCCAAGGATTCCCATCAAGTTGATGTGGGTCCCAAAGAACAAGAACTAGAGAGTTCTTGAGGGTGGCTCCACCAAACATCTTCACTCTCATTCATTTATGGCAAGGAGTTAGTGCAAATCACTTCCACATCATGCACTAGTTCATGAAGTCACAAACCCTCTTGTTGGTAAGGCAAGGAACAAGGTAATCAATGCATCCATGGATATCATTATATGTGAACTTCACTCCATGTGTGTTGGATAATCTTGTTGTTCCTTGTGACACTAACCCATGTAGGTTGAAAGTGTTACAAATCCAATGGAATGCTCCAACTCTTGATGGTCATCATACATTGAATTTCCAAAACAAGTAAAACTTCACAAGGTCGTCAACAACAAACCTGATACGTCTCCAACATATCTATAAGTTTTTATTTTTCCATGCTATTATAGTATCAATCTTGGATGTTTTATATGCAATTATATATTATTTTTGGGACTAACCTATTAACCTAGTACCCAGTGCCAGTTTTTGATTGTTCCATGCTATTTCTTGCTTGTTTTTGGCTTTTCAGGAAATTAGTACCAAATGGAGTCCAAACGCTACGAAACTTTTTGATGATTTTTTCTGGACTAAGAGAGACCCTAGAAGGTTCAGAGAAGACCAAAGGATCCACGAGGGAGCGACAAGCTCATCAGGTGCGCCCCCGAGGGGGCTGGGCTTGTAAGCCCCTTGTGGCACATCTTGACCTAATCCCACCTATATAAATTCTCAAATATCCCCAATACATCAGAGAGCCACCCGAAACACTTTTTCCATCTCCGCAAGTTTCTGTTCTTCCGTGATCCCATTTGGAGGCCTTATCCAGTACTCCGTCGGAGGGGGGATCGATCACGGAGGGCTTCTAGATCATCCTTGCTGCCCTTTCGATGATGCGTGAGTAGTTATAGATAGTAGTTAGATGGCTTCTTCTCTCTCTTTGATCTTCTATATAATGTTCTCCTCGATCTTCTTGGAGTTCTATCCTATGTAATCTTCTTTTGCGGTGTGTTTGCCGGGATCCAATGAATTGTGGGTTTATGATCAGATTATTCATGAATATTAATTGAGTCTTCTCTAAATTCTTTTATGCATGATTTTTATAGGTTTGTATTTCTCTTCGGTCTGTCGGTTTGGTTTGGCTAACTAGATTAATTTATCTGCAATGGGAGAGGTGCTTTGTGATGGCTCAATCATGTGGTGCTCCATCCCAGTGACAGAAAGGGAAAGGACACGTATTTGTATTGTTGCCATTAAGGATAAAAGATGGGGTTTATCCATACTGCCTGGATTTACTTTGCCTACATCATGTCATCTTGCTTAAGGCGTTACTCTATTTTTACAGCTTACCCTAGATGCATGCTGGATAGTGGTCGATGGGTGGAGTAATAGTAGTAGATGCAGGCAGGAGTTAGTCTACTTGTCTCGGATGTGATGCCTATATACATGATCATTGCCTTGAATGTCATCAACTATGCGCTTTTCTATCAATTGCCCAACAGTAATTTGTTTACCCACCGTATGCTTTGTGTTCGAGAGAGAAGCCTCGAGTGAAAACTATGGCCCCCGGATCTACTTTTATACTCCCTAAGTAAACAAATATAAGAGTGTTTATATCACTAAAGTAGTGACTTAAACACTCTTATATTTGTTTATGGAGGGAATAATATATAAAATCCAAAATATCTTGCTGCAATTTTATTTCTTTTATTTTATTTTGCAATTTGTTTTATCTATCTACCACTACGAGATTTGATCCTTGCAAATAACCGCCAAGGGGATTGACAACCCTGTTGATTGCTTTGGGTGCAAGTATTTGCTTTTGCATGTGCCGGTGTTGCTAACGAGATTCTGTGTGGTTCTCCTACCGGATTGATAACCTTCGTTCTTAACTGAGCGAAATACTTATCTCTACTGTACTGCATCATCCTCTCCTCTTCGAGGAAATTCCAACGCAGCTCACAAGTAGCAGAAAAAATTTCTGGCGCCGTTGCCGGGGAGACATCACCAAAACCTACCAAGTACCTTCGCACAAACCTACCGAGGACGAAAACGTGCATCAACCCCTATGCATAGATTACCCCAATGTCACCTTAGGAATCCGTGAGTTGAGTGCCAAAACATATATCAAGTGAATCAATATGATACCCCATTGTCACCACGGGTATTCATAGCAAGACATACATCAAGTGCTCTCAAATGCATAAAAGTATTCAATCCGACAATAACAAAATCTCAAAGGGAAAACTCAATTCATCACAACAAGATAAAGAGGGGAAAACACTATATGATCCAACTATATTAACAAAGCTTGCGATACAACAAGATCGTGCCAAATCAAGAACACGAGAGAGAGAGAGAGAGAGAGGGAGAAAGAGAGATTAAACACATAACTACTGGTACAAACCCTCACCGAGGGTGGACTACTCCCTCCTCATCATGGTGGCCACCGGGCTGATGAAGAAGGCCACCCGTGATGATTTCCCCCTCTGGAAGAGTGCCGGAACAGGGTCCAGATTGGTTTTTCGTGGCTACAGAGGCTTGCGGCGGCGGTACTTCTGATCTAGGGTTATTTCTAGGGGTTTCTATATTTATAGGATTTTTTGGCGTTTGTTTCACGCGGAGATGGGCTTCAAGGGACCCACCACCCACCAGGGCGCACCAGGGGGCTAGCGCGCCCTGGTGTCTTGTGGGCAGTAGGGGGGCCCTCTGGTGGTTCTTTGATCCATTATTTCTCTTTTCTTTCAAAAAAAATCATCAAAAAGTTTCGTCCAGTTTCGAGAACTTTTGTTTCTGCACAAAAAACAACAACACGGTAGTTCTACTGAAAACAGCGTCAGTCCGGGTTAGTTCCATTCAAATCATATCAAAACCATATAAAATTGTTGTAAACATGGCATGAATACTTCATAAATTATAGATACGTTGGAGACGTATCACGTATATGCACCTTACATTCAGTTGCTCATCAACTCTATGGTTGGTAATAACATATTCTAGCTTCAGCACAACATTTGCCCCTTCATCGAGAGCTAGAGGACTGCATTGTTACTTTGGATCCAGCTGATCCTAGTCCAGCTGCTGCTCAGGAGCAAACTGAGGCTACCAGGGCTATTTCACAAGCCAGTGGGCCTAGTTCATCTATTGCACGGGTTGCTGTTGTTGAGATGCCCAGGTCTAGATCAGACCAGATGGCACATCTCTTTCAGGCTACTCTCCAGATTGAGCAAGGCCTAGCTAACCTTGTAGAGAACCAGAAGAACTTGGAAAAGGATAGTTGAGACAAAGTTTCACAACCTTGATATCAAGGTGACCGCAATGTTTGATTATTTTGAGAAGCTCAAGGAGGCATTTGATGCTCATGACTACGTCTGTAGTTATGACTCTTCATTTACAGGAAAGTTCAATTTAGGTGCAACAATTCGGATGTGAAAGTGGACCCCTCAAAATGCTAGGACAAATGTTGGCCAAGCCTCAAGACTCCTCATTTCATATTTAAGTGATCCAAGATCACATTGAGTCCATTGGAAAGCCAATATTATTAAAAGGGGTTGAGGTCATGATGATGGTCTAACTACTCAAGTGCTTAGAGATATTGCTCCAAAAGCCTCAAACATTTTCGCACATTCCACTATGTCCAAAACCCAAATTCATCTCGGTCCCACCGAATAACATCCACCCAGACTTACCGAGATACACAACATGTAGTCGTTGCCTAAACCCTAGCATCTTGGTCCCATCGAGTTGACCCCTCGGACCCACCAAAGAGCACTAGCCAACCTTCTGTCGCATACTGAAATTTAATCGAAATTTCCGATAGGTTTCAGTTGGCAGCGAAGTGTGGAAAGTGCTTAGGTCAGCACGACTCGGTCTCACCGACAGGTTTCATCCGGTCTCAATGAAACACCTAAAGTTCAAACCTTTTGTATAGGCTGGTCCCACCGAATTGTGCATAAATGTGTAGAACAATTGAATTTTTGGTGCTGCCTATATATATCCCCATCTATTCCACCAATCTCTCAGAGAGCAACCAGAACGAAGCATGTACCTCTCATATCCATTTTCCTGAGAGAGAGCTCCATATCATTGTGTTGAGATCAAAGGGATTCCACTCCAACCACGGAACTTTGATCTCTAGCCACCTCAATTGCTTTCCACTCGAATACCTCTCCTACCACATAGTCAAATCCATGAGTGTTTCAGTGTTGAGGAGACTATCTTTTGAAGCATAAGAGCAAGAAGTTCGTCATCAACAACCACATATGTTACCTTTTAAAGGGTGTTGCCTTCTAGATTGGTTAGATGTGTTTGGGAGCTTCCAAATCTTGTGGAGTGAATCAAAAAGTTTGTAAGGGCAAGGAGATCGCCTACTTTATGAATATCTCCCCGAGTGAGGGTAGTCCTTAGTGAACGTAAGCCATGGTCGAATAGACAAGATTGCTTATTCGTGGACCCTTCATGGGTGGAGCCCTCTATTGACTCGCACAATCGTTATCCTTGAGATTGAAGCATCCATCAACATGAACGTACGATAGCACCACCTATCGAAACCACGGGTCAAAATATTATGTGCCACCATAGCGTTTGCATATCTCCAATCCCTTCCTCTACTTAATATCATCTGCAAAGTCTTTACTTTTCGCTGCCCCACTGTTAGACTTGTATGTGTAGGGTGTTTGTAGACTTGCTAAAATTGGTAAAATCTGCCAAGAACTAAAATTAGGAAAATGTTAAGTTTTTATTTGGCAAGTAGTTTAGTAATCCCCGCTAGACTCTAGACCTACTTACGATCCTACAGACGTCGTTCTCCCCTTCTGTCGTTTGCACCATGCCGTTGGCATGGCCTGGGGGTGTAGAGGTGAATCCTCCGTCCGCTGTTGCAACGATGTTCGCCACGGCAACACCTGGGACGTCTCCACGGCGGTGCAGGGGGTGCTCTCTTTCCCATCTGGATTTGCCTCCTTCCGAGGCACTCGAACTATGCCTTCGCAGGCAGCCACCACGGTTGCTTCAGACGTTGTAAGTACATCCACCTTACTATTGCATCTTCGCCTATGTCGACTCAAAAACAACGGCTATGGTTTCTAAAGTAGTTGGTTCGACCGTGTGCCGAGCTCCGCGCATTGGATTAGATCCTAGCACCAGTTATAATGTTGCATTGTTTTTTATTGCATTTTATCATCGACTATAGGTCGATAATGGCAATGTAATTCATCGATTTGCGTGTTGATTGAAGGTTGTATTTCATGTGGAGTCTGGGCTTGGTTGGGGGAGGGGGGAGGGGTTGATTCATGTATTTAGAAAAGAGTTGTTGTATTAGGTTTGTGTTCATCGATGGTCTTCATGAAAGTGTGCTCCACGTATTTGATAACGATTTTCCAGACAACTGTTCAAAGGGCAATGCTATAGTGAAAGGAAGCATCTTCAAGAAGCATCGGGCAAAGCCAATGAACGTTGGGCACTTTCATGAGGTCAATGGCCAACTCACTTTTGCAAGGTGGTTTTAGCAATCTGTTAAGCTCGAACGAATTGTCAGCACAAACAACAGCGTGACGCTTCTAATCAAGGTTCCCTCCGCAGGACGTCCCACACGCATCAGATGATGACAGGTGCAGGTGATGCAACCTACGAGTTCACAGCTCTCGCGTGCTGATTTGTGAAACGGTCAGTCAGTGCTATCTGTGTCCAGATACAGTATTTTTCAACTACATTACCGACCGTCTGGAAACAGGAGAATAATTAACTGCATCAGCTTGAGGATCTCATGTTCATCGTTTACTTCTGAAAGAAAAGAAAAAAATATGTATTGCCACATCAATTTGCTTTACTTGAGGACAATGTTGAGTCACATATCTATACACATTTGTCGAGAAGTCGCTGAACTTCTCAATACAACAAGGAGCCAAGGTAAAGCCATATAGGAAAATCAAACGAATGGCAATACAACATAGAAGGAACATAAAAGTAACCTTCTTTGCTACACAGAAAAAGAAACATATAAGGTTGGTGATTTTACATGGAGAGATTGGGTGCGTCAAAAGTTTCCTGGCAAGCATTTTCATCGGACAATTTCAAACGTTAGAAATTAGGATAGGATCAAAGATACCAACAGGCAAGTGGCGAAGCATTTGGTACCTTAGGCTAACAAGTGATCTATGTGAAGGTAATTATCCTGTCTACGATTCGTGTGCGGCACAGAGGGCATTCCGAACAGGCAAGTGCGCAAGGCTTGCACACTGAAGAAAAGGCATAACGTTAGTAAACATAAACGACAAGGATGTTTAGCACATGAACGCAATTCCCTATCATGACTTACAGCAAAAATGCCGACAAGGAAGCAAAACTGCAGCAGTTGCGGATTCAAAACATACTTTGCAGACATGGGAATTGCCATCTTTATCACTCAGGGGGTCAGTTTCCTTCTCCTTCATCTCTTGAATTTTAGCCTGCATGCAGCAAAACATCAGTAATCCAGCAGCCATTCATGATAGAATTTTATTTTAGTACCCAACAGAAGCTCTGCCTCTTCATTAAATGGAGAAAAGAATTAGCCAGTTAATAAGAGAAACCAGCCTAAAACTGAAACAGACTCATCCCACTAACTAAACTAGGCCCAGAGCCTACTCCAGCTGCCAGTGCAGCCTTCTATGATGGAATGAAGACATTAGTTTACTTGTGAAATGTAAAAGCTGTTATGTTCAAATCGATCACTTTAGTTGAAGCTGACGATGTAGGTCAATTTAGATTACCATTGCAGGGCATCAAAGGTTCGTACAGGGATCAACAGCTTAGCACGCAAGGGCCTTAGTTACTAGCCACTTCCTCTGATTCATAATAATAGCAGTTTACAAAAAACAAAATCATTCAAACATTTTTAGGTTTGACCTTTATAGCATAGAAAGAATTGCACACATCGTCATGAATATGCGCTCATAACATATTTGTTGTTTTATTTAAAACAACACTTCTTAAGCAAACTGTGACCGAAATGCTACTTTTAAAGCCATGTTAACGTCCTAGACTACTTAAATTGTGAATCAGAGGGTGTATTGTATACCAAGTCTTACTAATACTACAAAGGCATCACACTTATCCCACAGACTATTTTGATGCATATGAGAATGGTAATGGTACACAAAGTAATGGACATATGTCCACCCCTTCATGAAACGAAAATTATAAACATACCTTGAGACGAACAAGAAGAGGTTCAAATTCTGGACTTCTATATTCTTCTGCAGTCAATGACTTCACAGTATCATCTGACACTTGTTTCTCAACTAAAGCTACATTTGTGTCACCTTTGTTTTCCTTTGCATCATTAGTTATGTCAGCTAGATTGATAGACCGGTCATCAACGTTTAAATCAGATATGCTGAAAGCCCCTCTCTTCAACTTAGCAACAAGAACCCACATGCCTGCTAGATCATTTTCTAGAGAAAACTCTTTTTTCTTTGCTTCATCAAACTTCTTCTTGTACTCCTCTTCAAGAAGCTCCTTCTCTGCCAAAGCTGCTTCTAGAGCAGCTTCCCTCTTTTTTCGCGCCAGTAGCTCCATCTTCATATCCTCTAAATCAAGACTCCAGGTCCCAACCTCATCCCTGCCCCTACCTGCTGGGCGCCCCTTTCTAACAGGAACCCTGGAATGTGCCATCTCCTGGGAGATTAATAACTCCTTTGCCTGCCTTGCATTTTGTATCGATAGCTTTGTAACTTCTTCAGCCAAATTCTTAAGCTCAACAGCTGCAGAAGATGCCAATTCTTTTGCATAAGCAGCTTCCTCACTTAATTTGTGGTTCTGATTGATTAGGTCTCGATTTTCTTCAATCACTTCCAGATGCTGGTATTTAAGCTTCTCAGTTTCAACTTCCTGTCAAGATATATTGGCAAAGTTGATTGACTCGTTTAATAAGGGGCAAAAACGTAAACTAGTTATGTACAACCAACAAATGAACATATAAATTAGTATTGCATATCCACACATTTCAAAATGCAGCACAAAATTTAGCACAATGTTCCAGCAAATCATCTACAAATACGTAGTGGGTTTTATACAATATAAGAATATGCCATGGATGCACAATATAACATTATAAACAAAATAAATTAAAGACACAAAAAAGTAGTGCAGAAATTTTGAAAGAAATCCAGTTAAACTGAAGATAAAACAGATCAAACCTTGGACTGAAGTTTAGATTTCAAATCAAGAATCTCCTGATGTGTGCATTCTTCAGGGGATATGTTGGTTTTCGGTATGAGCTGTGCCTCAAGGCGTAGAACTTTTTCTTGTAAATCATTGATTTCCATACTCTGCAAGTAGCACAATTTTTTCGTACAACAAATTAAGTATTTCCCATTCAAATATTCTAAACTGAAACTAGGCACACATAAAAGTAAGGAAGAAGGAAAGAGAACCTTCTGTTGTAGCTGCTCCTGAAGGACACGATTATCGGCCGACTTTAACTGTTCCAACATACAAGAAGACAATCAGAACTTTTTCAAAATATATCTATACATGTATATTGAAGACACATCAGTTTTGTGGGAAGCACACTGAAAATTTAGTAAGATCACCTCTAAGTCAAAAGCCTTCTCATTGCATTGAGCTGTCAACTTCGTAATAGTCTGTTTCCACAAAACGTATGTTACTACGCAGGGCAGGGGATACACAAATAATTAAGAGGCTTATCTTTATACTAGACAACATTACCTGCTGCATATCCACCATAGAAGCATTAGCAACTGATGCCTCACCACTTTCCATGATTTTTTGTTCCAGGGCTCGCAGATGCCTCCTCTTTTGCTGGATTTCATGCTCTAAATTCTCTATCTGTTATCAAAAGATACATGCATGAATATTAGTTACAGTGCAACGCATTGGAACATCATGAAGATATAGAAGATGATACATTCTATCAAAAAGAGTTATAAAACTATCAAAAGAGGATGTTAAGGGGCCATCTATCAGAAGTGGCATATTTAAAATGGAACAGTTAAAGTAAAGGGCGTAAAGCAAGATAAAATATCAACCATGAGCTTTAGAACATATTCAGAATCCTAGGAAAATAGCAGAAGTGTGTAGTGTATGCAACTGTCAAGCACTCCATGTGTCTGTCTTTCAGTAACATGAAGACATATGCTTATTTGTCTGGATACTTATTCAGTAGAACAAGTTGAATATTGAGCAGCAAGTTAAATGTAAAAAATGCTAAGAATGGGATGACACCTACTTGATTCTTTGTCCCTTCAGGGTCTTCTATGGATTGTTCAATTAGTCTTTTCAGCGAACTGGTACCAAAAGCAATCTCCCCAGCAAGCATCTTAACTTGCTCAATCAATAGATCCAAATGATCCGATTCCGTGATTCCCACCTGATATACAAAGTACATTAAGCTATAACCAATAATCATTCGTAAATTCAGCACGTTCTCTTTCAAAATCCAGTATAAAGATTCTGAGAAAAAACAGTATAAAATACACATTTTACTGTCTATTGAATGTCTAGCATCAGAGCTACTGAAGCAGGACCATTGTTAATATAGATTGTTGGATATGTTTCATCAGCCAGTGCAAAATAAAGATCCACGACAAGTCTCCACTCGGTCCTTGACTCCTCTGTCCGCCCTCCCGTTGTATCTCCTCTTCCTTCCCCTCCTCACTCCTATCGGCTGTCGCTGCCTCTTCCTTTCCCTCCTCCACCAAAGGTCGCTGCCTCCACCACACAATGGTGCTGCCTCCGCACTAACCTGTTGTTCCTGCCACAGCACCTCCTCCATACCTCTTGCTGCTGCCACCTCCTCTCTAGGACCTATTCTAGATGTCCAGTACCTACATCTGATTTTGGTATTTGCATTTCGATTTAGGGCATGGCAAATAGACGCTCTCGATCTTAGTTTAGGTTTTCCATTTTCATATGGTAATATCAGCTCGTTGCTCTCTCATAGCCTCACTAAATAATTTATTTTATTTTCAAGTACAAATAAACGCATATCTTCTAGGAGTATTATCTAACAAAAATACAGATTAATCGATCCATTCTTGCTTTACGGAAATATTGTATCAGCATATCGCAGTATCTGTATCGCAGATGCCTTCTATTCTGGGAGCTCGGCACAAAAATATTTGTGGCAGCGAGAATGCAGTCAACTAGAGAACACAACTCCGAGCCATGACTTTTCTTCAAAAAAAAAAACTCCCAGACATGACAGTTAAGAAACAATGCATGACTGCAATGGGGATTGGGGAATAAGCTGTGACTGTTACACGGACTAATTGCACATAATGTTTTTAGTGGAAAACCAGTAATGTGGCCAAATAGGTTTTGGATTTCTAATATTGTAGTTTTCCAAATGTTGTTTGAGTCAAACAAGTGACAAGACATATTTTCCACAAGAAGTTGTGCATGCATACTGCTGCTACTGACAAAAAAAAATCAAGAACGGCAAGATGATAGCTATAAACCTTAGGATTATGGCATGGGCACTTGTCACTGGCTTACTGGTCAATTAAAAAATGTAGAATGCAAACCTGCATTGAATCTTGTCCTGAACCAGTTACTGAAGGATCTCCGCTAGCAGACCTTAGTCCATTGATCTCATCCAACGGATCAGGCAAAGCAGATGATAAGGTGTCCTTTGATGTACTGTCATTTTGGACTACTGTAGTACTATCTTGGGAAGAGCTTAACTTCTGAAATAGATAGAATTAGTACACTTTCTAAGTTAAAAGAGCATGACTTATAACTTCATAGAATCAAAAACCTTAAATACAGTAACAAATGCAGAATCAGATCAATAATGAGCACCCACATCTTCCTCACTAACAGAATTTTGACGCTGAAGACGAGACGAATCTGTCAAAGCAGGAATATTGGTCTTCGTGGAAACAAGTATTAACTTGGTCAACCGCTGTATTCTGCTCATCAGAGCAGCTTTGGCATCCTCTTCCTCCTCAAGGCGAGATTGCATTTTTACCTGGCCCTCTTCCAACTAAACAAGGCAAAAGAAGTCATTTTTTAAGCATTTACCAACTTAACAATATGAAATCAATATAAGTATTCATATATAGAACAGGAAAAAAATCAAGCATTTGCATAGATGCCTCATAAACCATTGTGCTCCTTAGTTCTATCTGGCAAAACCAAATGAAGCACACCTGTTGCCGTAAAATCATTATTTCTTCCTGACTAGCACCCCCAAGCATTCCTCTCCTAAACTCATCAAGCTCTTGCTTTAGAGATGATATTTCTCTCTGATACTTCTTGATCAAAGACTTCTCATCAACTAACTGCACAGAAAAAATAATGAAATGTTCATTAATTATTCAAGTAATGGTGCCACGGGAAGTAAGAATTGCATGCTGAGAACATTTACCCGGTTACGAGAGGCATAAATTTCAACACGTTTTGCTCTGCTTGCAAATTTCAATGTATTATGGGTTTCCTCCATGTTACTCGATGCTGGGGTAATTGTGCAAATTAGCTGCATAAAGAAGTCAGTATGTCAGCTGATAATTGAAAATAAAGTTTCACTACAAGCTGCAAAGATAGCCTCCACCAGCACATGTAGTGAGTTCCAAAGCAGGAAGCTCTAAAGCACGGGTAGATACTTACTGAGACGTGACCATGGCCACTCAGTGATGACTGCAGCAGACGAGTCAACTTAGAATCTCGGTAGGGTATATGTGTTGCTCTCCCTTCACTGAGCTTCCCGATAACCTTTGCATTAGGAAGTTAAGTTCAGAATTAATCAATGATTACATTAAGGATACCAGAAACATAAGTGGCCCTGAAGTAGAGGTTGCTTAGAATAAGTGTACAAAATATGTTGCCACATATTCAAAATCTACAACTAATTACCAGATGATGTCCAATATAAGTTCAGGTGTGCTCCCTGAAGTTCTAAAACAGGATCTTAACGAGATGTGTTTCAAGTTGAAATTTACGACAATAGACATAAAACGACAACCCTGAGTTGTGACAGGTAATTTGAAAAAAAAGCTTACTGTTCCGAGAGTTAAAAGACTCTTGTTAATATAAGATCCTTCCCTTCTTCTTAACCCTGTAGTCTCTGTCTTAGAACTCTCTGAGCCAGCAAGATCAATCAAATTCTATAGAGAAGAAGTATTAAAAGGTAAGACTAGAAAGCGTAGCAGTTGAAAAATGAAATCTTGTTTATGGGTAAAACAACATACAAGCTGTGAGTACATGGCTCCGTCGTACTCGTCACCACGATCACTGCTTTCAATCATCTGCAGAAGAGCGCACAAATATTATAGACCCAAATAAATAAATACAACATATCACATGTGAGATTCAGAAACATGATGCATGATTATCAAGAAACCCAAGAGCATCCGCTATACAAGAACAATAAGGCAATATTCGTAAACAAATTGATTAAATGCCTTAATTACTGACAGAATTTGTGAGCTCACCATAGTGAAAATAGTATGACTTCGGCTGCTAAATAAGTTGAAATTGTTTGAACCAACATGCCGATGCTCTGTCATTTGAAATAGTATTAGTTTGACTCTGATAAGACTACAATTATATAGTAGATCATGAATTAAAATATCACCAAAACAGAAAAAACTGTGTAACACTCGGGTAAGACAAAAGGTGTGAGTAATTCAGAAATTAGCACCAAAATTGAGTTAGCAAACTGAATAATTACAACTGTGAGTAAAATCATATGTTGTCTAGAAAAAACATTAACTGATGCTTAAACCTATTTTTTTACAGAATGGATGATGTTTTAGGTTCCTAAACTAAAGTATCTATGAATTAATCATATTGTGATTGGGAATATAAGAGAGACCGGCATTGAGAATAGATTACGGGAGAGAAGTCACTAGATGAGCTCTAAAAGATACTCTGGTCATAAATCATTCCTTAATATGTGTGCTAATGGCTAAAACTGTAAAACATCTAGGTACTATTTTGTAAAGGAGGGAGTAATGGAAGAGCTTATTTCTCAGTAGACTGAGAAATTGTTATTTTTAAGTCGGCAATCTTAGACGTTGACTCTTTATCTGACGGTCAATCGATTAGTTGCATATTTTGGAAACTATGTGCAACTTTAGGTCTAGAAATGTGCAACTGCCCAGTTGCACATTTCTAAATTTAAAGCTGCACAATTATTATTTTTGGACAATAGTAGTCTTGATAATATGCAGCATAACTGATTGAGAGACAACAATTTCTCGCAGACTGAGAATTGCAGATCCGTTAAACAAAAGCAACCATAGGAAATCAGTGGCTAGTTATTGGTTCTACAAGAGAAGAAAATCATACAGTTCACAAGCAAACTAATGCACTGTAGAGAGATACTGCATGGCTAACAGCACATGTCCCACAGAAACAACACCTTCCTGGTGCATATCCATACCAATCGGTGACCCCTACCAGTAACACTCTAGTAGTAGGGAAAGCAATATATTATAATCACCTTCGCCAGCAGCTATGAAGGAGAGAGCATGTCCTGGAGAAAGTACAACTTCTTCTTTTATTCCTTCTACATATGTTCCCTGTAGCAAAGGAAGAAGATCAGCGGAAGATCAAAAGTAGAGGCATCACTGCAGTAGATAAAGGCATGAAGCTACATCGGCATTATTGCATATAACACAGCTTGCATCGTAGATGAGCAAGGAAAAAACAACACTGAGTCACTGACTACACAAACAAGATCTACATGTCAATCACTCTCAGAACCAAATGGCGCTCCAGACATAGTTTACGTGCTCACTTGACATGTAACAACTTCATTACCAAAAGAAGGCCACAAAAACTGCTTATCATTTTGATAACTTGCAAATCAAATAGATGGCATTCTGCTGGAACCATTAATCTAGTCATCATTTCATGAGGAAACAACAAGGTTTAAAGAAAGATAATGTGTAGCAAGTATGAGCAATATCCATATCAAACCCATGAAAGCTAAACTAACAATATTACAATATCTTCACAGTTTGTTAACTGGATGGAATGATGGCCAGAACTTTAAAAACGAAACAAGGTAAAAAGAGGGGAGAAATATAATGTGTAGCAAGTACGAGCAATATTCAGATCAAACCTATGAAAGCTAAACAAACAATATTACAATATATTCACAGTTTGTTAACTGGATGGAATGATGGCCAGAACTTCAAAAACGAAACAAGGTAAAAAGAGGGGCAGAAAGACAATGTGTAGCAAGTACAAGCAATATCCATATCAAACCCATGAAGCTAAACTATCAATATTACAATATCTTCACAGTTTGTTAACTGGATGGAATGATGGCCAGAACTTTAAAAACGAAACAAGGTAAAAAGAGGGGCAAAACGAAAAGCAGATTCGTACTAGCGACAATAACAGCAAAAATCTAAGAAAATAAGTACCAAAAAAGTACTCAAAATTAGGTTTCAGGAGGAGATGCAAAACAATTAATACAGAATTACAGCACAGATACAGAAGCAAGACAATAAACATAGTGTAACAATTGTAGAGGAATAAACCTGTGCATCCTCCCTCACACGCAGATTTTGTCCCGTAGGATCAAGCAGATCATTTATCACCTGCAATAAAATGTACAGATTTAAGCCATCCAGATAGTACTAGATGAAAGTGCATTCTGGATACAGATAATCTGCAATGGAGTGTGACTTGTAACTTTTAACTTGATCTTCATGAAAGGCAAGGAGCTCAATAATCAATATCCGGAAATCATAGTATCACTCAGACAGTATTTGTATAGCACAAGATTGGAGGGATATGGCAATCACCAACTGGCATGGGTGTGGCTCATGCAAGCTGCACCCACACCAAAAATAGTTAAAACTTCAGATTAGAAATTTCCCTAAATAGGAGATTAAAACTGTTACTCTGTTAGTTACTATCTTATGATTAGTTGCAATCTTTCTCTAAGCACAAGGTTTTTTCACATGCAGTGCTTTGGACACCATGCAGCACATAGTATTCACTCGCTTAGTGCGGGATTCAAGCTTGGCTGGGATTCAAGCTTAGAACAACACGACAGTTTGGTATCTTTAGTGGATTAACCTTTGTGGATCTTTTGACTTGGTTCAAACAAAGGCCAACCATATATAAGGAGGTAGGCACATCCACACATCTACCATCAGGAACGTGAAGTCCAACCAACAAAAATAAGTGCTGCGAGCATGCAGCAAAACGAGAAAGGGAAATATGAGGATAATTAATGGGAGCACACTCTAGGTAGGGAAATCAACCAGGAAATATTTTGCGAGTGATCAGACAAGTCAGTACTTATATTAATTTATTACAAAGAGAAAAGGCACAACGCACAAGTATCAAGTGTTACTTGAGTAACGCTGTTAGACTATTCAAGAAAGTGATAAATGCAGTGCCTTTGGAGAAATTTACGAAATGGAGATACCATACCTCATTATAGATTTCCAGGTATGATACACGTAGCAAAAATTCCCTTCCAGGAGTCTGTTGGTCAAGATATGCAAATCAAGGGTTCAAGTTCAGTATAACCAGAAAAAATGATATTCAATCGATATGAGCAGCAAAGAGTAAACAGTACAGTTGATAAAGAACACGATTTACAACAAAATAGAACTTGCAAGTTCTGTATATAGGTTTGAGTATGTCATTATGGCCACAATTGAAGTTGCCAGCCTTCCCTCTCGGCCTCTCATTGCTCTTCAGTTAATCAAATAAATAAGATTGTTTTATTTGTTCGCTAAGTGAGTGAGGAAATCCTTGTGTAAAAACCAACAAAAGAACTCTCCAAACTCATAAGTCCACTTTCCAGGCAGTTTATCTTCAAGAAAGAGCTACCACAGTTATACAGACTCGGTCTTAACTCTTAGCTCTTAAAGCTCTGTTGTTTGGAAATTCAGATTATTGTGGTCAGCTGAGTTTGGATATAACAGATCATGTTTGCATGACATGCATAAACATGGGCTGCTTTGGTGATACAGTGTTCGAAATTATATTTAGTGTTTATCTAAACGATGCTTTGTGGTTAGTAATGACTAGGAAGACATAGGTTATAGGTGCAGATTTACGAGGTGATTAACTAGTCACCAAAGTAAAGTGCTCTTTCATTAAGAAAATATATAATAAAACCATTAGGGCAGTTAAACATATTTACAGTGTGGAGTTTAAATGCTATATTGCTATGTAACTCAAGCACTTGCTGCCATACCTCTTGTATTAAGCTGAAGACATCCTTGATGGCTAATGGGATTATTCCAGGACAATTCTGGTCACCCTGCGGAAGATTGGGAAACAAATGAATAGGCAGTATAAATATTAGTCTTGTCTTCACAAATCACAAATGGGCCTGTATCCAACAATATTATTTGCGAAAAATGGATATAGCACAATCATAATTTTTACCACGTGAAGTAGCAGGTGCAGAAAATCGATTGGAACAACAGAATTGAACTGAAAGGAATATGCTAAAGGGAAGACCCTTCAAAGAATGATATCTTGCTGCTATTCTACCTGTGTTTTGATCTTATTTCTGTAGAAAATAAGAACTTACATGCATTGTGTGGGTTTTCCCACTGCTTGTGACACCATACGCAAAAACTGTCCCTACAAGTTAGTACAAAGATGTGTTCAGAGATCAGTGACTATGATAAGCTAACAATTCACCATACAAGGTAAAATATGAATTATGTAAGAATACATGCCATTACAGCAATAGCCCTCATAAAATATCGAAGCATTGAAGAAAACGATATGGATAATAAGAGTAAATTAGGTATCAAAGGAAGCATGATGAGAAGGTAGAGATTGGATATCTCATAATGCACTGTGCGATCACGACAGTAACATTACATATGGGCATAGAGTGAAGGTGGACAGATAAAAGTCTCTAAGGCTGTTGAATTACATATGACATTATAATTATATCAAAAATCAACATAAAATGTGTAGAGTAACCTAAATAAATGAAAGCGGCATACCATTTATGCCCTCCATAGCACCTTTCACAACAGGCCGAGCAGCAACATCATAGACAGCCTCAGTAGCTGTTGAAGGCCCAAAAACTCTATCTAAACAAAGAAACAAAGTGGAGAAAAGAGATTAATTATCATGTAGAAATCAAGGTGACATAATATGTTGATTTATCTTAGTTGGTTCGCCAGTTTAAAATTCAGTTATATTGATTTACTGTGACCAGTAACGTTTTATCACAGTAAGGGAAAGAATCAGGATAACTGTTTAGAAACTACTCCCTCCATCCCATAATTTAAGATGTTATTAACTTATTACAACCAATATATGAGTACATTGGCTGTAACAACATTAAGTTTGCTGTGAAACAATTTTCTGGGGGGTTTTTCAGCGCACGTGTCCAATTTCTATTGATAAAGATCACAGCACAGGGTATCAGCATCATCCATGTCCTACGATTAACGTCCATGGAGAATATCAGACATTCCAGAGAACTACATAAAGCCTGGTTGGTATCTACATTCTAATGCATCTCAACAGTGAACCACAGTTCTTGAATTTGCAAATGGATACCTTCAGACTGAATTTTGAATATATCTACATCTCAGGAGGCGAAAACTAAAATGAACAAAACCCTGCGTAAGTATGAACACAGGACCCCCCCCCCCTCCACATGTCCATACCCCGCATATCAAAGGTGATCAAACCCATCTGTGTATCTTTATATGAAGCCACGAACCATGCCACAAATTTCAATGAAACTTCAGGGATCTCAGCACTTCCCAACATCTCAGAGGAAACAGCATCCTTGCCTCTGGATAAGCTTTGTTGTGGTTTCATACCCGCATTGGACACTCTTGTGAGCAAAAAAAGGATCTCATAAACTGTATCTATATCATAGGCTTCGTAGGCTATGTGTGAATGTGAAGTACGCCCATCTTCAGTCTAGATTTCAAAACGCCCTTCTAAATCATAGGCTTCATAGGCTATGTGTGAATGTGAAGTACGCCCATCTTCAGTCCAGATTTCAAAACGCCCTTCTAAATCATAGGCTTCATAGGCTATGGTGAATGTGAAGTACGCCCATCTTCAGTCTAGATTTCAAAACGCCCTTCTAAATCATAGGCTTCATGGGCTATGTGTAAATGTGTGGGCATAAGACTGTCTTATCACTGTGCCTTTTAATAACATAGACCAGATAATATCATAATGCACTCCATACTATTCATTGTACTTAACAAATAAGCACATACCCAAGAAGGATAAGTCAAAATGTCCATATGCATATATGTTGTATAATACACAAGTAGTGAAATCATACAGTGAGAATTGGAACTTCTCTCAGGTATATATAATGTAGAAGCGGCAAAAATTATCCACGCCCAAAAAGCCACAAACTGATGATATATATGTTCTTAACTACTCCAGGTATCTGGCTGGCATGTGCCCATTCTCAAATTACCAGCCAACACCAATGTTTCCCTTCACAAATATTTTGTATCTATAGCTTGAACAAGCTTTCAAACATCCACTGGTCGTGGAGAACAAATTGGGCCATGGGACCTGTAATAGCATTGCCTATGTAAACCGTAGATCTCACTGTCAAGTCATCTGAAATTCTTAACTGAAATTCACAGCATACTTAGTGAGGGCAATTGAGAGCAAACAGTCTTCTGCAATCTCCATAAAAACAGTCTTCACAGCATACTGAAGTCAACCTCGTGAAAAATTACTAGCTGTCGACTAAACAATATCAGCTGCCTCTTGAGAAATGTGAACCAGGACTAAAATTTTCAGTTCATCCTCCCTTGTCTTGGCTCTTATGAATTCTGTCAGCCCACAATGCTAACCGACTCCGTACTAATTTCAGTAGTGCCTCACTTATGGTGTAAAACGTGTATGTGACTATGTATAAACATGCATATATCAGTTAAAGTGTGTATGTGACTGTGTAAACATGCCTATTTCACCAATGAACCCTGGAGAAAGAATTGCATTCAATAGCCTAACCGATATCATCCTCAAAATTTGCATGAAGAATCCAAGCCCTCAAAATCACAGATAGCTCAAAACTACTAGTCAGGTGCCTAACTTGCCAAATCACCAATCCCACAACCTACATTGCCAAATCCCAAATAAACCGACGGAGCAACAAAGCGTAGCTGCTTACCATAACCATAAGCCGATGGCTGGACGTAGTCACACCGCACAAGCCGATCCCCGTCGGGATACCACGTGATCTCGTCGCCGCGCTGGATCTCCCGTTCGCTGCAACCACATCGAATCCAGCTCAAATCAGTCGGAATACAGGCGACCGTGCCCCGGCACAAACCCATGGCAACAGCGCCCGCAGGCAGATCCCCGCAGCCCCCCTCCCAGATCCCCACCTGAGTGGCCGGAAGCGGATGGTGACGGAGATGCTGTCGCCTGATCGGGAGGTGTCCTCAATGACGAGCTCGTCCGCGCTAGGGAACGGCACCGGAGCAGGAGCCGGCGGCGGGGCGGGGGCGGACCGGCGTCCGGGGGTGGTGGACCTCGAGCCCCCGCCGCCGCCGTACGAGGAGACGGAGGAGGAGGAGCGGGGGATGAGCCGCCCGGCCATGTAGGAGCTGGAGGAGGAGGAGGTCGGCGGGCGGCGGCTCCCCGCGGAGAAGGGCGAGCTGCTCCGCCTCGACGAGGACGACGAGGACGGCCGCGACGACATCGCGGATCTCGCACGCACGCACGCGGCGGTGGGGCGCGGCGCGGCGCGGGACGGGGGAGCGAGGTGGAGGTGGGGGAAGGTATCCGAAGGTCAGAGGCTTCACATGGCCTGCTCCATTCAATCCAAAAGAGAAGAGAGGCCGCTGCGTCGCGAGATTTTAAAAGCGAGCCGCCACGCCGCAGAAGAAGCAGCAGCAGCACGGGGAGGAAGGAGGAGGCGGAGGAGGCTGTACTGCTACTACCCCTTGCTCGACGCAGCGTAGGTGGGGACCACGTTGGCCACGTGGCGGCGTAGTTACACTGAGCTGCCGGGGTAGTACGCCCGCGCGGCCCACCCGTCGGTCGGCGGCGGTGATTTGAAATGGGGAGGACGGTGAGACGGGTTGCGTGTGGCGGGCGGGAATAACTGCGGCGTGTTTCGCTTTCTGCGGGGGTTTTTATTGCTCTCGGGGTTGGGGAGGGGCCAGGGGAAAGGGAAGCGGTGGCCGGTGGGAAGAGGGAAGAAGGCAGCGGGCGTGAGGTGGGGGAAAAAACTGAGGTGCGGTGGTGAAACGGGTGGTGGCAGCGTGCGGCTTTCCTGGAGGCGCACGCGATCTGCTGCCACTGCGGCAACTGAGCGCTGACGCTGGGGGAGCTGGTTGGTGTGGTGTGGTCACCAGCTTTGCTTGGTCTGTTGTTATTGTTTTTTTTTTCTTTTGCCGGGATCCTTTGGACTTTTTAAAACCCGAGGTTTGTTGTTCTCGAGATGGGATTTGAAATACGAATTTGAACTTACAAAAGAGATCGCCGCTCTCTGAAGTACCGACTACCGAGTATTCCTATGTTTGGCACAAAAGCCAGAAACCTGAAGACTTCAGATTTTTGGACTTTGCGGGCAAACGTCTCATTTAGGCCCCGTTCGGAAGTACGCTAGCTTCCCGAAATAGCTGGCTTCCAGCTTCTCGCTGGAGCAGCGATGCGTTCGGCTGGCGCTGAGATACTTCGAAGTGGCATTCCCATGTAATTTCGAGGAACTCAGAAAACGTTTCGATACTGTAGCACTTCGGGGTGGCATTCCCATGTAATTTCTAGCTGTGTGATCCTTTGAGACAGAGAAAACGTTTCGACACTGTGGCACTTCGGGGTGGCATTCCATGTAATTTCCAGCATCTCCAACTTCTCATTTTCACGAAGCTGGGCGGAGGCTGCTCCTCGGCTCCGCGATAATTTGCACTGCTAGCGACTCGATCTCCAGAAGCTAGATTCTAGGAGCTGAACCGTTCGTGTGGCTTCTCGTTGGCTTCTCGGGAAGCTAGAAGCTGGAGGAGATCCGAACGGGGCCTTAGCATTGGATTGAGGCACGAATCTTGAAGCATGGGAGATCAGCCACGTCACCGAATGAATTTGTTTGTTCAGGAAAAAGAGACAAACGTCGCGAACACCCCAATCCTCTGTCTTCCCAGGTTTTCTTTTCTCTTTCCCTGCTCCTCCATTCCCCTCACATCATGGCGAGATGAGCAGATCGGACAGATCCCGAGCAGTTCTTCGAAGTGGGTGGTGGCGCGCGTCATGGCTCAGCTCCAGGGACACGCAATGCGGGCAATGCGGGCGAGGAGATGCTCGCGCGCTTCTGATCAAGACAAGCTCTAGTTCATCGAAAACGGAGTTCACGTATGCATCTTCTATGATGTTTTCGATGTTGGAGTTTTTGCCGGTTCTTCACCGATAGAGGTTTCACTCCTCTATATCGTAGGCATACTCCCCCTGCCTCTTCGTTGTTGAATAGTTCTTGTCATCCTCTATCCAACAAGCTTGAGTTTGCTCAATTCGGAGCTCTTATGTAGAAGTTTTGGCAGTTCAGGTTTTATTGTTTCCATCTGTTTTGGTAGTGCCGCTTAGCTGAGCAGTAGTACCGCTTATGGGCAACAGTGCCGCGTGTGGTACTGCTGCTTTCGGGGATGCGATTTTTCATGTGTACTTTCGCGGCAGTAGGACGGTAGCACGAGCGGTAGTACCGCCCTGATACATCTTCAATGTATCTATATTTTTTTATTGTTTCATGTTATTATATTACCTGTTTTGAATGTTTTATGTGCATTAATATGCTATGTTATATTATTTTTGGGACTAACCTATTAACTTAGAGTCAAGTGCCAATTTCTGTTTTTCCTTGTTTTTTGACTTTTACAGAAAAGGAATATCAAACAGAGTCCAAACGGAATAAAACTTTACGATAATTTTTTTTGGACCAGAAGACAGCTACGTGACTTGGAGAGAGGGCCACAAGAGTCCCAAGGAGGCCACAAGCCTCTAAGGCGCGCCCCCAGTCTTGTGGGCCCCTCGGGAGTCCCCTAACCCTAGTTCCACCTCTATATATTCTCAAATATTCCCCAAACATCATAAGCGTCCACAAAAAAACTTTTCCGCCATCGCATGCCTCTGTTCCCGTGAGATCCCGTCTTGGGGCCTTTTCCGGCACTCTGTCGGAGGGGGATTCGATCACGGAGGGCCTCTACATCAACCTTGCTGCCCTTCCGATGATGCGTGAGTAGTTTACCACAGACCTACGGGTCCATAGCTAGTAGCTAGATGGCTTCTTCTCTCTCTTTGATCTTCAGTACAATGTTCTCCTCGATGTTTTTGGAGATCTATTCGATGTAATCTTCTTTTGTGGTGCGTTTGTTGAGATCCGATGAATTGTGGATTTATGATCAGATTATCTATGAATATTATTTGAGTCTTCTCTGAACTCTTTTGTGCATGATTAGGACATCTTTGTATTTCTCTTCGAAATATCGGTTTGGTTTGGTCAACTAGATTGGTTTTTCTTGCAATGGGAGATGTTCTTAGTTTTGGATTCAATCTTGCGGTGTCCTCACCCAGTGACAGAAGGGGTAGCGAGGCACGTATTGCATTGTTATCATCAAGGATAACAAGATGGGGTTTATATCATATTGCTTGAGTTTATCCCTCTACATCATGTCATCTTACTTAAGACGTCACTCCGTTCTTATGAACTTAATACTCTAGATGCATGTGGATAGCGGTCGATGTGTGGAGTAATAGTAGTAGATGCAGAATCGTTTCGGTCTACTTGTCACGGACGTGATGCTTATATTCATGATCATTGCCTTAGATATCGCCATAACTATGCGCTTTTCTATCAATTGCTCAACAGTAATTTGTTTACCCACCGTATGTTTTCTTTCAAGAGAGAAACCTCTAGTGAAACCTATGGCCCCCGGGTCTATTTTCCATCATATATTTTCAGATCTATAAACCAAAAAACACAAAAATACCTTGCTGCAATTTATTCATATTTACTTTAATTTGCTATTTTATTTATCTTTTATGCCTATATCTATTAGATCTCACTCTTGTTCGTGACCGTGAAGGGATTGACAACCCCTTTTTCGCGGTGTGTGCAAGTGTTTGTTAGTTTGTGCAGGTACATATATTGGAGACTTCCTTGTGCCTCCTACTGGATTGATACCTTGGTTCTTAACTGAGGGAAATACTTATCTCTACTTTGCTGCATCACCCTTTCATCTTCAAGGGAAAAATCAATGCAAGCTCAAGAAGTAGCAGGAAGAATTTCTGGTGTCGTTGCCGGGGAGTTTCTACATCAAGCCTACCAAGTATCTATCATAAACTCTCATCTCTTGCACCTACATTATTTGCCATTTGCCTCTTGTTTTCCTTTCCCCCACTTCTAAAACGTTTTCAGAAGAAACACAAAAATATTTGCCTTTTCATGTGCCTTCTTTTCGTTTGCCTTGATGTCTTACTTGGTTTGCTCGCTCGTTTGCTTGGTATAACTGTGTGTTTATTGAAAATTAAAAAGCAAAAGGTTTATTGGTCCACTTAAAGTTTTCTACTTAGATCGTCTTCGATCCATATGTGCTCGTGTTGAAACTTCAACTATTTTAGTTGAGGGAAAATCATTAGATGAGCATGCTCATTTTGTGCATCACCGTTTGTCTCAAAAAGGGGGACTCTTATGGAATCAAATAAATTGTTTGCTATGCTATGCTTGGAATCTATATGAAATTTATGATTTTACTTGTTGCTCGGAGAACCCTAAAAACACCTTCCCTACCTATGTGAGTTTCATGATAATGAAATCCTATATTCCTATGCCAAAGGTGTTTATAGTTACTATGACATCGAACAAATTGAAGAATTTGTCGCTTTTAAGGGTGCTTATGAAGTTGCTTCTTTGATTGAAAAGTATGATATTACTCTCTACAAATCTAGAAATTTTGACATACTTAAATATTGCTATGAAAACTATGCTCTTAATGCCTATGTTAAAGAATTTATTGAGAGAATTGATACATCTCCAATGTATCTATAATTTATGAAGTATTCATGCCATGTTTATAATAGTTTTATATGATTTTGGTACGATTTGATTAGAACTAACCCGGAGTTTTTGTGCAGAATAAAAGTTCTCGGAATGCGATGAAAATCTCCGCAGAATTTTTCTGGAAAATATAAAAAATACTGGAATGAAGAGTTACCGGAGGGGAGGCCCGTGGGCCCATGAGGGTGGAGGGCACGCCCCTGTGCCTCGTGGACTTCCCGTGGGACCCCCTGACTTGTTCTCGACACCAACCTCTCCTATAAATACCCAAACCTCCAGAAAATAACCTAGATCGGAAGTTTCGCCGCCGCAAGCCTCTGTAGCCACGAGAAATCAATCTAGGCCCTCTCTGGCACCCTGCCGGAGGGGGCCATCATCACCGGAGGCCATGGAGGAGGATCTCGGAGGGGCCATCATCGCCATGAGGGCCAAGGACTAGAGGGAGAACCTCTCCCTATCTAGGGGGGAGGCCATGGAGGAGGAAGCACAAGGGGGAGAACCTCTCCTCCTCTCTCTCGGTGGCGCCGGAGTGCCATCGGGATGGGAATCATCGCCGCGGTGATCATCTTCATCAACATCACCATCATCATCACCATCCTCATCTTTTTACGCGGTCCACTCTCCCGCACCCCGCTGTAATCCCTACTTGAACATGGTGCTTTATGCCACATATTATGATCCAATGATGTGTTGCCATCCTATGATGTTTTGAGTAGATATCCTTTGTCTTTGGGTTGATTGATGATCTAGATTGGTACGAGTTGTATGTTTTTTTGGTGCTGTCCTATTGTGCCCTCCGTGTCGCACAAGCGTGAGGGATTCCCGTTGTAGGGTGTTGCAATACGTTCATGATTCGCTTATAGTGGGTTGTTTGAGTGACAGAAGCATAAACCCGAGTAAGGGGGTTGTTGTTTATGGAATAAAGGGGACTTGATATGTTAATGCTATGGTTGGGTTTTACCTTAATGATCTTCAGTAGTTGCGGATGCTTGCTAGAGTTCCAATCATAAGTGCATATGATCCAACAAGAGAAAGTATGTTAGCTTATGCCTCTCCCTCATATGAAATTGCAATGAAGACTACCGGTCTTGTTAACAATTGCCTAGGATAATTCCACACACCGACCCATCATTATTCCACGCTCGCTATTTATAATATTTAGTAATATATTCTAACTTTATGATAACATCACCTCTTTTTATATTTTAGCTCTCCGATACCATGCAAAGTTATGCTCTTCATACCCACAACATAGTTTTATTTCTCGTTTCTAGTTGGAAGCAAACGTCCAGTGCACGTAGAGTCATATCAGTGGCAGATAGGACTTGAGAGAATATTGATCTTACCTTTAGATCCTTGTGGGTTTGACACTCCATACTTATCACTTCCACCTTTGGGAATTGCTACAATGATTCCCTGCACTTGGGGATTATCAAGCTCTTCTCTGGCGCCGTTGCCGAGGAGCAATAGCGTGGGGTTGATATTCTCGTGTGTGCTTGTTTGCCTTCTTCACTAAGTAGATTTTGTTTTTCCTTTTTGTTTCTGTTTAGTTGTGGGTGAAACATACAAAAAATTAAAAGAATGAAAATACAAAAAAAATTACTTGCCTCTCATGCCAAAAAAGTTTTTCAATAAGAGAAGTGATTGGAAGGTTATGCGTTGGAGAAGTGAGGGTCGACCTTGAACACTTGTGTTCATGCTCATGGAAACAATGTAAAAAAATTCATGAAAGTTTCTCCGAAAATAATTATCCCCTTGCATATATCCATTGTATTATAAAAATAACGTGCCAAGCTTTGGTTTTAGGATGATTAGATTGCTTGTTTACTTTGTGCAGTACAAAAACAGAAACTTTGGTTGTAGCGCGTGAATTTACATTTTTTATTGGAAAGTCAAATGGGTCTCAAACTTTTTGCACATTACTTCTTTACAATTTTTTTTAAATTTTCATATTTGTTTAGAATTTTTTGGAGTTACAGAAGTTTACTAAACTTCCAGATTACTACAGATTGTCCTGTTTTTGACAGATTATGTTTTCTATATGTTGTACGCTTATTTTGATGAATTTATGGGTAGTATCGGGGGGTATCAACCATGGTGAAGTTGGAATACAGTAGATAAAGTGCTGATATGAAATTGGAATGAGTTTGCAACAGTACCTAAAGGTAGTGATTTGCTTTAGTATACTAACGGATATCACAAAGTTTTTGTTAAGTTTTTGTGGATGAAGTGTTCGAAGAACGAGGAGTTACCGATGTGAGAAGAATAAAGAGAGGCAAGAGTTCAAGCTTGGGGATGCCCAAGGTACCCCAAGTAAATATTCCAAGGATACTCAAGCATCTAAGCTTGGAGATGCCCTGGTTGGCATCCCATCTTTCTTCTTCAACAATTATCGGTATACCTCGGTTTTTTGTTTTATTCACATGATTTGTGTCCTTTGTGTTTTTCTTTTTCTTTAAGAATCATGCTAGTATGAGATTTCCCTTCATCGATTTATAGAATGATTCGTGTGCTTCACTTATATCTTTGGAGTATGACTGTCGGTGTCAAAACCGGCGGATCTCGGGTAGGGGGTCCCGAACTGTGCGTCTAGGCGGATGGTAACATGAGACAAGGGACATGATGTTTTTACCCAGGTTCGGGCCCTTTCGATGGAGGTAAAACCCTATTCCTGCTTGATTAATATTGATGATATGGGTAGTACAAGAGTAGATCTACCACGAGATCAGAGAGGCTAGACCCTAGAAGCTAGCCTATGGTATGATTGTTGTTCGTCCTATGGACTAAAACCCTCCGGTTTATATAGACACCGGAGAGGGCTAGGGTTACACAGAGTCGGTTACAATGGGAGGAGATCATATTCGTATCGCCAAGCTTGCCTTCCACGCCAAGGAAAGTTTTATCCGGACACGAGACGAAGTCTTCAATCTTGTATCTTCATAGTCCAGGAGTCCGGCCAAAGGTTATAGTCCGGCCATCCGGACACCCCCTAATCCAGGATTCCCTTAGTAGCCCCTGAACCAGGCTTCAATGACGACGAGTCCCGCGCGCAAATTGTCTTCAGCATTGCAAGGCGGGTTCCTCCTCCGAATACTTCGTAGAAGATTTTTGAACACAAGGATAGTGTCCGGCTCTGCAAAACAAGTTCCACATACCACCGTAGAGAGAATAATATTTGTATAAATCTAATCTGCTGGCGTATTCCGTAGCGTGACATCACACCACGACCAAGCCTTTATTCAAATCGTTTTACTATCCCACCTCAGCGCGTTTAGTGAGGCGGTTTCCTTGGCACGTCTTGTCGAAGCAGAGATCGTGTCCCCTTATTCCGGGATTCTCATCAATACAGGCGTGGGTAACCCAACCGTGCCATTGATTACGGCGCTTGGGAGATAAGCGAGTTTTACCAGGCTGGTGGGGGCACGCAGTTTCGTCCACCCATATAAGGGGATAGGGATCCACTTTTTCACCTACGCCTTCTTCCTCCTTTGCTCATCCATTTTCGCGCACTCGAGCTCCAGCGCCCAAGTTCGCACTCCCCACCTCAACCTTCTCCAGCCATGTCCGGAGCAGGAGGCAAGCGGATGGTCTCCTCCGTCACGGAGGGACACATCAAAAAACTAAGGAAGGCCGGATACTTGTCTGACGACATCGCGCACCGGCTTCCCGAAGAGGGGCAGCTCATTCCCACCCCAAGGCCCCATGAGAGGGTGGTGTTCCTCACCCATTTTCTCCGCGGACTAGGTTTTCCTCTCCACCCATTTGTCCGGGGTTTCATGTTCTACTACGGCCTAGATTTCCACGATCTGGCCCCGAACTTTATCCTCAACATCTCGGCGTTCATCAGCATGTGCGAGGCCTTCCTCTATATCCAGCCCCACTTCGGCTTATGGCTGAAGACCTTCAATGTCAAGCCGAAGGTAGTGGGCGGCCGCCAAGCGGAGTGCGGAGGCGCCATGGTGGGCAAGATGCCCAACATCCTATGGCTTGAGGGCTCCTTCGTGGAGACCATAAAGGGGTGGAGATCGGGATGGTTCTACATCACCGAGCCGCGCGACCCTGCGTGGGTCGTAGCCCCCGAGTTCCGATCCGGAATCCCCATGCGGCTCACCTCCTGGAAAGAGAAGGGCCTGCCGTGGGGCAAAAAAGGAGAGCTGACCGGACTCCAAGCATGCATCCAAACCCTGGCGAACAAGAAGCTCAAGCTTGTCAATCTAGTCCAGGTCATGTTCATCCGTCGGATACTCCCGTGCCAACAACGGGCTTTCAGCTTGTGGTAGTTCAATTCGGCACAGCACCGAACTCTGAGCAGGCTCTTCGATACTACGTACGAAGATGCCTGGAAGGTGCTGTTCAAGGGTGCCGAGGCTCCCGCATCTGCTACCGAGGATCGTGGATTCAGCGCGCAGCGTCAAGCCAGCGTGGTAAGCTGTTTTTACCTCTTACAGGATATTTATCTTTCATAGTTTGACTCTATGCGGGATCTAAGCTCCCTTACCTTTGACAGGATTGGCAGGAGACGTCCGGACAGATTGACTGCCCGGCTCCTTTGCCCTAAGACCCAGCGGACGCCCGCTTGGCGGAGCTGCTGGTTCCGGACCCCTATGTGGTGCCAGAGAAGAAGGCCAAGAAGAAGGCCACGGGAGCTCGAAAGAGTTCCCGACGCTTGGTGGTGTCGGACTCGTCGTCCGATGACTCCGAGGCAGACTCCTCCCACAAAGACGAGGAGGAGGAAAGAGAGGTCTCTCCCCCAGCGGAGGGAGAGAAGAAAAGGAAGGCCGCCCCAACTGGGGAGGCTGGAGGGTCCAAGAAAGGAAGGACCCTCCCTCCGGACTACTCCACCAACGCCGACGACGGCGAAGAGGAGTGGACGCACAGGGCCAAGCCCCTGGCAAAATCATAAGTGTTCGGATACCATAATGAATCATGGCGTTCCTTTATTGCATAGCTTTTCGTGATGCCGAATATATTTATGCAGTCCGCCCAAAGACGGGCTTGACACGTCTTCGAGCGGTTCCCTGGATTTGTCGGATGTGAACTCACTCCCGACCGCTACCTCCCCCGCCCTATGAACGACGTCGAATTGTTGTCCCAGGAGGTACCAAACCAGGAGGAGGTGGTCCTGGAGGCACCGCAAGGCGACCTCCCGGACTCCAGGCGCCAAGGGGACAAAACCCCCGAGGGCTCCAAGTCCGGCCCTAGGCCGGACACCGCACCGGAACCTTCAATGGTTCCGGAGTCCGGCAGGCGGCCCCCTAAGAAGAAGGGCAAGCCTACGACGCCGGTGACCTCCGCCCAACCGGAGGCACCGGATAACTTGCTGGAGGTGCTTAACGGCGCCTCCATCGACGAGGAACACCGCACTATTATGAGTGCGGTGATTCATAAGGTTCAGTTCGCCAAGAGCGGGTTGACCGAAGCCTGTGCCAGCCTTCTAACAGGCTTTGAGGTATGTGAAAAATATGTAAAAAATATTACCGCAGAGACAGTAGCCCCTGATGCTCTGTTTGGCGTTCGGAAAGAAAAGCCGAATAGAGGATCTAATAACAGTCGCAGGAGTCTAAAAAAAGTAAGTCAATATGCGTATGCAAGCTTCACTGCTGGCGTCCGCCGCACTGACTGCGGAGGTGGACATGCTGAAGCAGAACCTCGAGCGGTCCGAGCAAGAGCTCGGCCTTGCCAAGAAGCAGCTCGAGGACAAGGAAGGTAAGAGATACCTTATTTAAGTGTATAAAAGGTGCAATTGCAAAAAATGACAGGATCACCATGGCTATTGTAGGGGCCACAACTGAGGTGGCGACCCTTAAGCAAGCGCTGTCCGAGGCCGAAAAGAGGGCGGCCACGAAGCGCACCGAGCGAGAGAAGCAAGAGGCGCAGGTTGGCGAGGTGCGGCAAGAGCTCCAGGCTCTCATGAAAAAACATGAGAGTTTGGAGCTTGACTCGAAGACGCGAGAGTCCGAGCTTGCGGCGGCCATTGAAAATGCCAAGTCTGCCAAGGCCGAAGCCCAGAAGGCCCTCCAAGAAGTTGAGGCGATGAGGAAGATAGCGGCGGGTAAGGCTTTCTTTATGCAAAGCAAGCACGTGAAAGTGAATTACTTGTTACTTACCCGAATCCGGAGCTCTCTAGGAGCATTCGTAGATTTGCCCTGCAGCGTGTCCGATACCGCCGCCTTCTATCGAGCCGAGGAGGGCAGCTCGACGAAGAAGGTGTTCTGGTCTTAGTACGCTGAGGCCGGACACCCGGTGCCCTTGAGCGACCAGTTGAAGCAACTGGTCGAGCTCCACAAGGTGGCCGAACAGGCCCTAAATGGCTTTATAGTTCGGCTGAGAGCTACTTCGGGCTGGTGAGGCGGCTCGTGGATGCCTGTCCGAGGCTTGAGGTCGTCAAGCGCTCCGTCTGCATCGAGGGTGCCCGTAGGGCCCTTGCCCGTGCTAAGGTGCACTGGGGCAAATTGGATGCCGTGAAGCTTGTGAAGGATGGGCCGCCGCAGGGCAAGGAGCATCGCCACCCCGAAATGTATTACGAGGGTGTCTTGAAGGGTGCCCGCCTTGTGGCGGATGAATGCTCGAAAGATGTAATATTTGAGTGAAACTTGTTCGTTTTATCCTGTGCGCTGAAAACTTGTTCATATGCGCTATGCAACGCTTGTTTAATTTAAAATATTACCTTCTATGCGGCCGTTTATCAAATTTGAGAGATGGCGAGTCGTCGGCTTCTGCCCCCATGCCATGAGTGCTCGGGTGTTCGGGATAAACCTGAGCACTCTTTTTCCCATTCTTGGGTCCTTCAAGGGAGGCGCTCAGCACAACGAACAAGGCAATCGGACTATAATGCGTTATCACTCTCACTTAGCCAGAGAATTCTATAATTTTAAATTTCGGCGAAGCCCCTAGTGTTCGGAAGTCCGAGTTCGGGGCGCTATACACGCCTAGGCCGGACGAAGCCGACTCCTCACTCTAAGCGGCATAAGTCTTTAGGGACTCGAAACCTATCGAACAGCGACCAGCTCTCGCCTTATCATGACAGTCAGTTTTAGCTTTCTCTACTGAGGTGCTTAAGCCCAGCTCAACTGGGGCACAATCGCAGTAGTTCTCCCAGCGCTACCTTAGCCGATATAACGGAACGTAAGATACCAAAACATGGGAGCCGGGCAAACCCAACTATTGACCAAAGACATGATTCGGAGCTAATGCATATAATGCTATAAGTTCGGAGGGCCGCACTTGTGAAAGTGTTCGGACTTCTCACGCCGTATTATGGGGTGCTTGAGCACCTGGCGTATTGGCCGTACCAAAGTGTACGGGTGCTAAATGTCATGACTGAACATATATATAAAAAGAAAGACATAAATAGAGAATGCAATAATAAGCTGAAGCTAAGCATTGTTTATTTTAAACGGCTGTTGCGAAAGCAGAACGATACAAATAGTGCGATAAGCAAGAGATGAGACTATTTGACATGCCCCCTCCAGGGGTGATCTGTGAGACGATATGTAAGACAGGTATTTTTCTCGTTATAGAGACCACCTGGACATTTGACGTAGCTTTCTGCCTCCCTGGCTGTTGCATCGTGCGTTCGGCGATTCTACTGCCGGACAGGCCTTCCGGAGAGTGGAGTCCTGAAAGCAAGAAAAGAAAAATGACAACTACGGGAGCCCCTAGTGCGGTTGAGTCATATTTTGGGCATGCCGTGGTCGTGCCCCTCCCCCTATGCCCATGGTATTTCTAGAGCGTAATTATGTACGCGTGTTACTGGTTTTGCAATTTCGCGAGGGCTAGGGTTGGGGCTGCATTGCTACGCTTGCTTGGAACGTGCCAGACGGTCTTGCTGTACGTTACTCCGGGCGTGTTTGGCGGTGTCCGGACCTTTGTTAGCCGGACTAGAGAATTGCCTTGAGAGGCTACTTTGTACCTCCGCCGCGAGGGCCGCCGTATGCTCCTCCGTTCGGAGAGAGCGTTCGGTGTTTCCATTGACCGTAATCACTCCTCGAGGGCCTGGCATCTTAAGCTTATATAACGCCCTCGATGCGGCTATATCTCCCACGTGTCGAAGCACGACTTAGAGGCATAACCGCATTGAAAGCAATGTCGCAAGTGAGGTAATCTTCACACATCCCATGTAATACATAAGGGGAAAAGATACATAGTTGGCTTACAATCGCCACTTCACACAAATACATGAATAAAACATTACATCATACAGCTACAATCAGGGCCCGACTACGGAGCCAAAATAAAAGAAGAAACCCCGAAAGCGACAAAGGACCAAGATCGACCCCAACTGGGCTCCACTACTGATCGACTAGAACGAAACAACACAAAACACAAGATCTCCATCGAACTCCTCCTTGAGCTCGGGTGCGTCACCTGCACGGTCTCAGCGGCACCTGCAAACTGGTTTTGGAAGTATCTGGTGAGTCACGGGGACTCAGCAATCTCACACCCGCGAGATCAAGACTATTTAAGCTTAAAGGTAGGGTAAAAGGTATGAGGTGGAGCTGCAGCAAGCGACTAGCATATATGGTGGCTAACATACGCAAATGAGAGCGAGAAGAAAAGGCAAAAGCACGGTCGAACAACTATGATCAAGAAGTGATCCTGAACTACTTACGTCAAACATAACTCCAACAACCGTGTTCACTTCCCGGACCCTGCCGAGAAGAGACCATCACGGTTACACACGCGGTTGGTGTATTTTAATTAAGATCAACTTCGGGTTTTCTACAACCGGACATTAACAAATTCCCATCTGCCCATAACTGCGGGCACGGCTTTCGAAAGTTCAAACCCTGCAGGGGTGTCCCAACTTAGCCCATGATAAGCTCTCGCGATCAACGAAGGATATTCCTTCTCCCCGGGAAGACCCGATCAGTCTCGGAATCCCGGCTACAAGACATTTCGACAGCAATAAAACAAGTCCAGCAAAGCCGCCCGATGCGCCGACATCCTGATAGGAGCTGCACATATCTCATTCTCAGGGCAACACCGGATAAGCTAAGCGTACAGGTACCAACATAACCCAAGTTGCCAAGGGACGGTCCCGCACGGTGCTCTAGTTTGGACCAACACTTAGACAAGCATTGGCCCGGGGGGCTAAATAAAGATGACCCTTGGGTTAATTACTCCCAAGGGGAAAATAGGTGGTGGTGAGGCAAATGGTAAAACCAAGGTTGGGCCTCGCTGGAAAAGTCTTATTCAACGCGAACTGTCAAGGGGGTCCCATAAATCACCCGACCGCGTTAGGGACGCAAAATCCGGGAACATAACACCGATATGACGGAAACTAGGGCGGCAAGAGTGGAACAAAACACCAGGCATAAGGCCGAGCCTTCCACCCTTTACCAAGTATATAGATGCATTAATTAAATAAGATATATTGTGATATCCCAACAAGTAAACATGTTCCAACAAGGAACAACATCTCCATGTTCCAACAAGGAACAAACTTCATCTTCACCTGCAACTAACAACACTATAAGAGGGGCTGAGCAAAGCGGTAACATAGCCAATCAACGGTTTGCTAGGACATGGATGGTTAGAGGCTGACATGGCAATATGGGTGGCATGATATAGCAAGTGGTAGGTATCGCCGCATAGGCGTAGCAAAAGAGCGAGCAATCTAGCGAGCAAAGATAGAAGTGATTTTGAGGGTATGGTCATCTTGCCTGAGATCCCGCAAGGAAGAAGAACGAGTCCATGAAGAAGACAAACGGACGGAGTCGAACGAATCCTCACAACTCCGGAACGAAACCGAAGCTAACGAGAGAAGCAACCCGGAAAGAAACAAGCAACATAGTAAACAACCATCACATAAACATGGCATGATGCACAATCAAGTATGATGCATGTCCGGTTTAAAGAGGCATGGCATGGCAAAGTGCAACAAACAACGCTACAAATTAAGTGGAGCTCAATATGCAACGAGTTGCATATTGACGAAACACCATATAAATTATTTAGTTCGATCTTGTTTATGTACCCAACATTATTAAATGTTGTTAAATATGGCAAGAGGGTGAAGCAAAATAAAACTACCTATTTAGGCAATTTTAAATGAGGCCGGAAATAACAAACAACAATTCCGGAAAAGCCTCATGAGCATATATTAGATTTGGTACTGTTCTGACCTAAAGCATATTTTAGAGTTGTTAAACAGGAAAATAAAGTGCATCATGTTAATCTATGCATTTTTCTACCCCATTTACATATATAAATTATTACATTCCGAGTTACGGTTATTTAGTTATGAAATAAATCATTTTAGCATGGCATTTAAGCAAATTTAAACAAACAACATTTTAAACATTTTAATTGTTGTTATCATGATGTGAATGACATGATCAAGTTTTATGCAATATTTATGAAAATGTTGATAAGAGCATTAAGAAGCATTTGTCAACGTGGCGGAAAGAAAGTGTGCCACGGCAACGAATCCGAAAATGGTGCCACGGCAACATATCGGTTCCGGTACCCATGAAGATATCGGTGCAAAAGGAAGCGTGACGGAAGCGAGTTGAACATGATGGTGGGGTGATCCCGGATACCGGGTTCCCACGAGACGATGGCATGGCAACGAGGGACAATTCAGACACGGTGAAAACGGTGCAAACAAAGGGGCATCTCATACAACATGCATACGTTCTCCGAAGGTCGTCTCGGCGGTTATACCTTCCAAGGGAGCATTCTCGAGCGGTTCGAGTCAAGCGGTGTAGTCGTTCACGATCGTCGTGGGAAGTAGTTGTTCATGTTCCGTAGATGTTCAGGGTCACGACAAAGAACTTGACGTCCACGGGGTCTTCGCGGGTCGACGGTAGTGGTACTTGATGAATCCCAAAACGGACTTGGCATCTTCGTGCGTAGGGGTACTTGGCGTTTCCGTAGACGACGGTAGAGGTACTGGACACGTTGTTGTGGTACTTGGCAAAAATCACAGAAGATGCCTGGCGGACCGGGTACGGTTCTTGGCATCTCGTAGTCGATCTTGACGGTCCAGACAAAGCAACACAAGGGGCCTCGGGTGACAGCGACGACAAACAAAAACCCACGGAGAAGCAGGGGGTGCAGAGGCGTTTGAAGACGGACTTGGCGTTCCCGGTTCGGTGGTGGTGCTTGCGGTGCAAGGCGGCCGACGAGGAACAATAGCCGAGCAGCGGCAACGGCGTCCTTGGCGGCTTGAGCAGCCGGAGACGGTAGGGAGATGAAGTGGTCGCTGCGGCCTTAACACGACGGAGGTGGAGCAGAGTGGGCGGAGTAGAGCAGGCGCAAGGACTCGCCGGATCCAGGCAGAGCAGGCGGCGGAGTGGGATCTTCGGGCGGCGATCCATGGCGGTCTCCTGCCTCGTGGTCGCCGGCGTGGCGCTCCTGGACGGGCAGCAGAGGCGCTGCGCTGGCCGTGGTCGCCGGCAGCGACCGGACACGGCGGCGGGGCTTGCCGTGGCGCACTGGTGGCCGGGGCCAGGCGGCGTCGCCATGGAATCAGCTCGGTCGAGCACGAGATCGAGACGGGAGGAGGCGCCGGGGTGGCGATGGCGCTATGGAGACGAAGCAGGAGGGAAGAAGAGGCACTCGGGCCTTGCAGCGCGGGGAGCTCCTCTCCCTGGCGATGTGTGTTGCGTGCGAGAGATCGAGAGGGTGAGGAGGAGATCGAGCAGAGGGAGATGGGGGGTCGAGCGAGGAGGAGAAGACGGCGCTCGGGAGGGAGATGGGGAACGAGAGGAGAGGATCGGGGCAGCTAGGGTTAGGCGCGGCTGGGCTAGCTGCGCAAATGGGCCGGCCTAGATGGACAGGCCCAAGAGGTCGGCTGGGCTAGCTCTCTGCTCTCTCCCTCTCTTATCTTTTCTTTAGCAGAAAACAAATAAAGAGAAGAAAAAGAAAGAGAGGGTTAGGGAAAGAATTTGGGCATGGGGATAATTTTCCCGAACTCACAAAAATACGCTTGTTCCGAGAAAATAGAAAAAGGCAAGATCGAAAGATGTAAATTCAAACTCATTTGAATTTCACTCAATTGGTTTGAATTAGGACTTGGAAAAGGAAGTTCCAAAAATGTTGAGATTTTTGGCGAGGCTCCGGAAAATGACGAAAGGATTTATGGGTAGAGTTGGAGACCAAGAATTGAGATAACATAGGCATTGGGATTTATTTGCAAGTGTGTTATGATCAATTCCAAATAATGAAATATTTATTATAGCTCCCTAATATTGGGACGATATGTTTTAAAGAGAATCACCATGTGAATTCCCTCGATTTAAATGGATCAAAGATCCACCCGATTTTATTTAGTTGAGTTTTTAAAAAGGGCTGCATGATGACATGATGCAATGCAAATGATGCAACGATGAATGCATGACATAAACAAAAATGCAAAACAAAACAAAAACCCAACCACGAAGGAAATAAAAATATCGCATCTCCGGAAAAGGCAAGAGTTGGAGTTACTAATATGGAAAGTTGCATCCGGGGCGTTACAACACTCCACCACTACGAGAGGATCTCGTCCCGAGATCTAGGATGGCACTGGATAGAAAACGGAAGAAGAAAGAGGTAAATCTAAGTTGCTTCTTCGACAAACGAGTGAAACCATAAACCTTGGGATGTTGAGAAAAATGAAAGAAAGAAAACAACGAAGATGAGCAAAATTGAGAACACTCCGTTAGAAAAGAGAAACAAAGAACATACTAGAACCTTGAGAGGTTGCAAAGCTTGAAGAAATGACACGACGGAGGTGAAAAAAAAATTTAAAACACTCCGTTAGATAAGAGGAACATGGGATACGACGAGAACCAAGAGGTTAAGTGACAAGGTAGATATTGAAAACACTCCGGTTAAAACTAGATAGAGAAGGAATAAGATTGATATAATTTGGGCAGCACTCCGACTGAAAATGGAAGGGATTTGAACATGATCTTGACAAGATAAGAGGATACTTGCTGAAATTAACAACACACTGCCTCCGGAACTATTAGAAGAATGGCACAAGGGGTAAGAAAGATTTCAGACAGCATTCCGGTTGAGAAGGGATGCAAGACTTGATAAGATGAGAGAGCTCGAATGAAAACACGTCACTTCGGTTAAATGGATTAGCAAGGAAAAGAATATGATCTTGATAAAACGAGACGATGGGTGAAGAGAGCAACATCACAATGCCTCCGGAAGAAGAGATAGAAGATAGATCATTGGAATAAAGGAATGGAGAGGAAAATGACAACTCTCGCAAATAAAATTGAAAGAGAAAGCTTACGAAGAGAAGGTTGAATGGAGTTGTTGGATTATCAACAACGAAAGCTTAAGCTTGATGTGGACTTATGGGAGACATCCCAAAATTATGAGGTGACAACCTGCCACTAACGAAAACCAAGGATTGGATTGATATCACCAAGGAGACGAGAGACTTAATTCACCAGGAGGACAAACGAAGAATTGGGTCATTGATAAGCACCATAAATAGCAACAATCCTTAGGGAAAGCTTTAGGTGAAATATAACCCAAGATAACTCCAATGAAGAGATTGATGGATTTTAAATACCTCATTCTTGACAACATGTGAGTCATGAGACATGAACTCCAATTATCAAGAATGACATAATACCACCTCGAATGATATGGTTGACAGGATTGCACTTTAAAATGGAAGATAAAGAATACTTGGCTCCTCTGAAAAGAATCTCGATGAACACTTCGAGAAGGAATTAAATCCTTGATGAACCATCATGTAGAGCCTCCATGAAGAACTCCGGTAATAAAAGAATGATCACAAAAAATGAAGGATGAGAAGAATAAGGTTGAAGCCTTGCAATGATTAGATGGATCTCCGTGGTGATATAATTGCGAGAGCTTGGAACTCCGGAAATGAAAAGATGAAGCATCTCGAACTGAGAAATGTGACAAGATGAACAACTCTGGAAAGAAGAAACTAGACCACTTGGATGAAACAAGAACAAGAATTACATTATGCTTATCCTTCACCAATTTAAATTGATGACAAGCAATGGATTTGGCATACTACTTATTCTCGTAGAAAGGATTAAGATAGATATGGCGCAAACTTGGGAAGGTCTTCCACGAACCACCGGTAGGATTGGAAAGAACGAATTAATCTATATGATAACAAAGGAAGAAGGATCTTGAATGAACCACCGTAAGAATTGAAAATGAACGAAGAAAAGATAAAGAAACACCGGTAAGAATTAGAAAACGAATAAAGATACTTGACAGAATTTTGATACATGAGAACGAAGAGATCATGAACTGATTAGAGTATATTTCAACGATGCACCGGTAAGATTTGGAGAACGATAGACGAAGCTGAGAATGAATAATTCTGAGATGATGGGCTCCGAAGAAACAAACTGAAAAGACTCCTGAAATGCTCCGGATGGTTGAAAAGAATTCTCACAATCGAAAACAATTATGAGAGGGTGGCATCAAGCTAGAACCATGAATCTTGAAGGGAATGGACCAAGATTTAAGAGAAACTCTTCTTCGGTCTTCAAATGTTGAGAATGATGATGAGAAACACCACCATGAATAGTTGAGGCACTCCGGAATGAAAATTAGAAAGGTTGAACCAACAATGAAAAGAATTTGGATGCGATCTTGGAGAAGGCACATGACTGATGAAAAATTCATTCTTACGTCAACTTTGAAAAGAATTTGGGAATAGCTTCGGGATGATTAGAAGAGTCAGGTAAGATCCTGGGGAAAAAAAACCTGTGGGTTAGGGCCCACTCAAAAGAAACACCGATGACCAATTTAAAAGAGAGAATGCACCGGTTAGATTTAAATGGCTAGAATGAGATAACAATCTTGAAATAGCTTGAACGGATTAAGAATGGAAACACGAATCTTCAGAGATATCTTCATCACTCTGGAACAATTGAATAGCGAGAAGTGGATGATTAAGAGATACGCCGGCATAAGAAAGCACTTGAAACGAGGAAAAACTATGATTGACAATGCTTGAATTGGAACCACCGAAGACGAAAAGAATGACGAATGATGAACTTGAAGCTCCTGACCATCTTCATGATAATCACCGGATAAGAACATTAATGAGACGAATGGAGAGGCTTCACATCAATAAGATGGATACTTGATCAAGAAACCTGCGTCCTTGAAGAAAAAGGGTGGGAGGGCGGGAAAACAAAGGCAACTTTGGTCGAATGAAACAAACACCGTTGAGAAAACCAAGAATTGGTCTTGCGAATGTTGAAATGATCGGATTTACTTTGAAGAGGAGCACACCGGTTAGAAAAGAATTGACATGGCACTCTCAGATATCATGAAGGATTGGTATCCACATAGGAATATGAGAACACCGCTTAGAATAAGGTATGGAATCAACACTTGACATTGAAGCAACTCGAATACCACAAAACAAAACCAAAACAAAGGATTGGCTTGCGGAATAAGCCGGAAACAAACCTATGATAGATCCCATATCGTATCATGTGTCTGTCGGAAAGAATTCCTACGTGATACTTGAATTCTCACTTATAAACTCCCGAAACTTTCCGGTTATGCAATCAGGTGTTGGGGATACAGGGGAAGCATAATATCTCACCCAAACTAGCAAATCCTACAACCAGCTGTATCCATCCTTCAACACATAACCAAGAAACCTTCGGAAATCATCTACCTCAACCTTCGAAAAGCATCCGTTATACGAGTCATGGCAATACTCCTGCACTCGCCTCAGTACTGGGCTATCAGGGTTATCTCACCAACAACTGTACAAAAGAGATTTTCGATGTCGGCGTACTAAACTCAGGTATTCCAAAACCGCAACGATAAAATTATGACGACAACACCTCGGAGCTCAACTCCCCGGGACACTGCCACAACTCCTAAATGTCAGGAGGCAACCAAGACAATGTTGTCATCATAAAACCATCAGAACGATTGTAATATACCCGCGTGATCCTAAAATTTTTTTTTTAGTGAAATTTGAGAAGAGAAGAGTCAAAACTCTACGTCAGGAAGCCTTACCAGAAGGTCGAAGGGACTGGGAAGTAAAAAGAATTCCTAAACTCTCCGATATATAATTCCTAAATGACTCGAAACATTTTTCTAGACACAACTCGGCCGCTAAAAACGATCAATCAGTGGGGGCTCCTAAGGTCGGGGAAGGCTCTGATTACCAACTTATAACGCCCTCAATGCGGCTATATCTCCCACGTGTCGAAGCACGACTTAGAGGCATAACCGCATTGAAAGCAACGTCGCAAGTGAGGTAATCTTCACACATCCCATGTAATACATAAGGGGAAAAGATACATAGTTGGCTTACAATCGCCACTTCACACAAATACATGAATAAAACATTGCATCATACAGCTACAATCAGGGCCCGACTACGGAGCCAAAATAAAAGAAGAAACCCCGAAAGCGACAAAGGACCAAGATCGACCCCAACTGGGCTCCACTACTGATCGACTAGAACGAAACAACACAAAACACAAGATCTCCATCGAACTCCTCCTTGAGCTCAGGTGCGTCACCTGCACGGTCTCAGCGGCACCTGCAAACTGGTTTTGGAAGTATCTGGTGAGTCACGGGGACTCAGCAATCTCACACCCGCGAGATCAAGACTATTTAAGCTTAAAGGTAGGGTAAAAGGTATGAGGTGGAGCTGCAGCAAGCGACTAGCATATATGGTGGCTAACATACGCAAATGAGAGCGAGAAGAGAAGGCAAAAGCACGGTCGAACAACTATGATCAAGAAGTGATCCTGAACTACTTACGTCAAACATAACTCCAACAACCGTGTTCACTTCCCGGACCCTGCCGAGAAGAGACCATCACGGTTACACACGCGGTTGGTGTATTTTAATTAAGATCAACTTCGGGTTTTCTACAACCGGACATTAACAAATTCCCATCTGCCCATAACCGCGGGCACGGCTTTCGAAAGTTCAAACCCTGCAGGGGTGTCCCAACTTAGCCCATGATAAGCTCTCGCGATCAACGAAGGATATTCCTTCTCCCCGGGAAGACCCGATCAGTCTCGGAATCCCGGCTACAAGACATTTCAACAGCAATAAAACAAGTCCAGCAAAGCCGCCCGATGCGCCGACATCCTGATAGGAGCTGCACATATCTCATTCTCAGGGCAACACCGGATAAGCTAAGCGTACAGGTACCAACATAACCCAAGTTGCCAAGGGACGGTCCCGCACGGTGCTCTAGTTTGGACCAACACTTAGACAAGCATTGGCCCCGGGGGCTAAATAAAGATGACCCTTGGGTTAATTACTCCCAAGGGGAAAATAGGTGGTGGTGAGGCAAATGGTAAAACCAAGGTTGGGCCTCGCTGGAAAAGTCTTATTCAACGCGAACTGTCAAGGGGGTCCCATAAATCACCCGACCGCGTTAGGGACGCAAAATCCGGGAACATAACACCGATATGACGGAAACTAGGGCGGCAAGAGTGGAACAAAACACCAGGCATAAGGCCGAGCCTTCCACCCTTTACCAAGTATATAGATGCATTAATTAAATAAGATATATTGTGATATCCCAACAAGTAAACATGTTCCAACAAGGAACAACATCTCCATGTTCCAACAAGGAACAAACTTCATCTTCACCTGCAACTAACAACACTATAAGAGGGGCTGAGCAAAGCGGTAACATAGCCAATCAACGGTTTGCTAGGACATGGATGGTTAGAGGCTGACATGGCAATATGGGTGGCATGATATAGCAAGTGGTAGGTATCGCCGCATAGGCGTAGCAAAAGAGCGAGCAATCTAGCGAGCAAAGATAGAAGTGATTTCGAGGGTATGGTCATCTTGCCTGAGATCCCGCAAGGAAGAAGAACGAGTCCATGAAGAAGACAAACGGACGGAGTCGAACGAATCCTCACAACTCCGGAACGAAACCGAAGCTAACGAGAGAAGCAACCCGGAAAGAAACAAGCAACATAGTAAACAACCATCACATAAACATGGCATGATGCACAATCAAGTATGATGCATGTCCGGTTTAAAGAGGCATGGCATGGCAAAGTGCAACAAACAACGCTACAAATTAAGTGGAGCTCAATATGCAACGAGTTGCATATTGACGAAACACCATATAAATTATTTAGTTCGATCTTGTTTATGTACCCAACATTATTAAATGTTGTTAAATATGGCAAGAGGGTGAAGCAAAATAAAACTACCTATTTAGGCAATTTTAAATGAGGCCGGAAATAACAAACAACAATTCCGGAAAAGCCTCATGAGCATATATTAGATTTGGTACTGTTCTGACCCAAAGCATATTTTAGAGTTGTTAAACAGGAAAATAAAGTGCATCATGTTAATCTATGCATTTTTCTACCCCATTTACATATATAAATTATTACATTCCGAGTTACGGTTATTTAGTTATGAAATAAATCATTTTAGCATGGCATTTAAGCAAATTTAAACAAACAACATTTTAAACATTTTAATTGTTGTTACCATGATGCGAATGACATGATCAAGTTTTATGCAATATTTATGAAAATGTTGATAAGAGCATTAAGAAGCATTTGTCAACGTGGTGGAAAGAAAGTGTGCCACGGCAACGAATCCGAAAATGGTGCCACGGCAACATATCGGTTCCGGTACCCATGAAGATATCGGTGCAAAAGGAAGCGTGACGGAAGCGAGTTGAACATGATGGTGGGGTGATCCCGGATACCGGGTTCCCACGAGACGATGGCATGGCAACGAGGGACAATTTAGACACGGTGAAAACGGTGCAAACAAAGGGGCATCTCATACAACATGCATACGTTCTCCGAAGGTCGTCTCGGCGGTTATACCTTCCAAGGGAGCATTCTCGAGCGGTTCGAGTCAAGCGGTGTAGTCGTTCACGATCGTCGTGGGAAGTAGTTGTTCATGTTCCGTAGATGTTCAGGGTCACGACAAAGAACTTGACGTCCACGGGGTCTTCGCGGGTCGACGGTAGTGGTACTTGATGAATCCCAAAACGGACTTGGCGTCTTCGTGCGTAGGGGTACTTGGCGTTTCCGTAGACGGCGGTAGAGGTAGACGGCGGTAGAGGTACCGGACACGTTGTTGTGGTACTTGGAAAAAATCACAGAAGATGCCTGGCGGACCGGGTACGGTTCTTGGCATCTCGTAGTCGATCTTGACGGTCCAGACAAAGCAACACAAGGGGCCTCGGGTGACAGCGACGACGAACAAAAACCCACGGAGAAGCAGGGGGTGCAGAGGCGTTTGAAGACGGACTTGGCGTTCCTGGTTCGGTGGTGGTGCTTGCGGTGCAAGGCGGCCGACGAGGAACAATAGCCGAGCAGCGGCAACGGCGTCCTTGGCGGCTTGAGCAGCCGGAGACGGTAGGGAGATGAAGTGGTCGCTGCGGCCTTAACACGACGGAGGTGGAGCAGAGTGGGCGGAGTAGAGCAGGCGCAAGGACTCGCCGGATCCAGGCAGAGCAGGCGGCGGAGTGGGATCTTCGGGCGGCGATCCATGGCGGTCTCCTGCCTCGTGGTCGCCGGCGTGGCGCTCCTGGACGGGCAGCAGAGGCGCTGCGCTGGCCGTGGTCGCCGGCAGCGACCGGACACGGCGGCGGGGCTTGCCGTGGCGCACTGGTGGCCGGGGCCAGGCGGCGTTGCCATGGAATCAGCTCGGTCGAGCACGAGCTCGAGACGGGAGGAGGCGCCGGGGTGGCGATGGCGCTATGGAGACGAAGCAGGAGAGAAGAAGAGGCACTCGGGCCTTGCAGCGCGGGGAGCTCCTCTCCCTGGCGATGTGTGTTGCGTGCGAGAGATCGAGAGGGTGAGGAGGAGATCGAGCAGAGGGAGATGGGGGGTCGAGCGAGGAGGAGAAGACGGCGCTCGGGAGGGAGATGGGGAACGAGAGGAGAGGATCGGGGCAGCTAGGGTTAGGCGCGGCTGGGCTAGCTGCGCAAATGGGCCGGCCTAGATGGACAGGCCCAAGAGGTCGGCTGGGCTAGCTCTCTGCTCTCTCCCTCTCTTATCTTTTCTTTAGCAGAAAACAAATAAAGAGAAGAAAAAGAAAGAGAGGGTTAGGGAAAGAATTTGGGCATGGGGATAATTTTCCCGAACTCACAAAAATACGCTTGTTCCGAGAAAATAGAAAAAGGCAAGATCGAAAGATGTAAATTCAAACTCATTTGAATTTCACTCAATTGGTTTGAATTAGGACTTGGAAAAGGAAGTTCCAAAAATGTTGAGATTTTTGGCGAGGCTCCGGAAAATGACGAAAGGATTTATGGGTAGAGTTGGAGACCAAGAATTGAGATAACATAGGCATTGGGATTTATTTGCAAGTGTGTTATGATCAATTCCAAATAATGAAATATTTATTATAGCTCCCTAATATTGGGACGATATGTTTTAAAGAGAATCACCATGTGAATTCCCTCGATTTAAATGGATCAAAGATCCACCCGATTTTATTTAGTTGAGTTTTTAAAAAGGGCTGCATGATGACATGATGCAATGCAAATGATGCAACGATGAATGCATGACATAAACAAAAATGCAAAACAAAACAAAAACCCAACCACGAAGGAAATAAAAATATCGCATCTCCGGAAAAGGCAAGAGTTGGAGTTACTAATATGGAAAGTTGCATCCGGGGCGTTACAACACTCCACCACTACGAGAGGATCTCGCCCCGAGATCTAGGATGGCACTGGATAGAAAACGGAAGAAGAAAGAGGTAAATCTAAGTTGCTTCTTCGACAAACGAGTGAAACCATAAACCTTGGGATGTTGAGAAAAATGAAAGAAAGAAAACAACGAAGATGAGCAAAATTGAGAACACTCCGTTAGAAAAGAGAAACAAAGAACATACTAGAACCTTGAGAGGTTGCAAAGCTTGAAGAAATGACACGACGGAGGTGAAAAAAAATTTTAAAACACTCCGTTAGATAAGAGGAACATGGGATACGACGAGAACCAAGAGGTTAAGTGACAAGGTAGATATTGAAAACACTCCGGTTAAAACTAGATAGAGAAGGAATAAGATTGATATAATTTGGGCAGCACTCCGACTGAAAATGGAAGGGATTTGAACATGATCTTGACAAGATAAGAGGATACTTGCTGAAATTAACAACACACTGCCTCCGGAACTATTAAAAGAATGTCACAAGGGGTAAGAAAGATTTCAGACAGCATTCCGGTTGAGAAGGGATGCAAGACTTGATAAGATGAGAGAGCTCGAATGAAAACACGTCACTTCGGTTAAATGGATTAGCAAGGAAAAGAATATGATCTTGATAAAACGAGACGATGGGTGAAGAGAGCAACATCACAATGCCTCCGGAAGAAGAGATAGAAGATAGATCATTGGAATAAAGGAATGGAGAGGAAAATGACAACTCTCGCAAATAAAATTGAAAGAGAAAGCTTACGAAGAGAAGGTTGAACGGAGTTGTTGGATTATCAACAACGAAAGCTTAAGCTTGATGTGGACTTATGGGAGACATCCCAAAATTATGAGGTGACAACCTGCCACTAACGAAAACCAAGGATTGGATTGATATCACCAAGGAGACGAGAGACTTAATTCACCAGGAGGACAAACGAAGAATTGGGTCATTGATAAGCACCATAAATAGCAACAATCCTTAGGGAAAGCTTTAGGTGAAATATAACCCAAGATAACTCCAATGAAGAGATTGATGGATTTTAAATACCTCATTCTTGACAACATGTGAGTCATGAGACATGAACTCCAATTATCAAGAATGACATAATACCACCTCGAATGATATGGTTGACAGGATTGCACTTTAAAATGGAAGATAAAGAATACTTGGCTCCTCTGAAAAGAATCTCGATGAACACTTCGAGAAGGAATTAAATCCTTGATGAACCATCATGTAGAGCCTCCATGAAGAACTCCGGTAATAAAAGAATGATCACAAAAAATGAAGGATGAGAAGAATAAGGTTGAAGCCTTGCAATGATTAGATGGATCTCCGTGGTGATATAATTGCGAGAGCTTGGAACTCCGGAAATGAAAAGATGAAGCATCTCGAACTGAGAAATGTGACAAGATGAACAACTCTGGAAAGAAGAAACTAGACCACTTGGATGAAACAAGAACAAGAATTACATTATGCTTATCCTTCACCAATTTAAATTGATGACAAGCAATGGATTTGGCATACTACTTATTCTCGTAGAAAGGATTAAGATAGATATGGCGCAAACTTGGGAAGGTCTTCCACGAACCACCGGTAGGATTGGAAAGAACGAATTAATCTATATGATAACAAAGGAAGAAGGATCTTGAATGAACCACCGTAAGAATTGAAAATGAACGAAGAAAAGATAAAGAAACACCGGTAAGAATTAGAAAACGAATAAAGATACTTGACAGAATTTTGATACATGAGAACGAAGAGATCATGAACTGATTAGAGTATATTTCAACGATGCACCGGTAAGATTTGGAGAACGATAGACGAAGCTGAGAATGAATAATTCTGAGATGATGGGCTCCGAAGAAACAAACTGAAAAGACTCCTGAAATGCTCCGGATGGTTGAAAAGAATTCTCACAATCGAAAACAATTATGAGAGGGTGGCATCAAGCTAGAACCATGAATCTTGAAGGGAATGGACCAAGATTTAAGAGAAACTCTTCTTCGGTCTTCAAATGTTGAGAATGATGATGAGAAACACCACCATGAATAGTTGAGGCACTCCGGAATGAAAATTAGAAAGGTTGAACCAACAATGAAAAGAATTTGGATGCGATCTTGGAGAAGGCACATGACTGATGAAAAATTCATTCTTACGTCAACTTTGAAAAGAATTTGGGAATAGCTTCGGGATGATTAGAAGAGTCAGGTAAGATCCTGGGGAAAAAAACCTGTGGGTTAGGGCCCACTCAAAAGAAACACCGATGACCAATTTAAAAGAGAGAATGCACCGGTTAGATTTAAATGGCTAGAATGAGATAACAATCTTGAAATAGCTTGAACGGATTAAGAATGGAAACACGAATCTTCAGAGATATCTTCATCACTCTGGAACAATTGAATAGCGAGAAGTGGATGATTAAGAGATACGCCGGCATAAGAAAGCACTTGAAACGAGGAAAAACTATGATTGACAATGCTTGAATTGGAACCACCGAAGACGAAAAGAATGACGAATGATGAACTTGAAGCTCCTGACCATCTTCATGATAATCACCGGATAAGAACATTAATGAGACGAATGGAGAGGCTTCACATCAATAAGATGGATACTTGATCAAGAAACCTGCGTCCTTGAAGAAAAAGGGTGGGAGGGCGGGAAAACAAAGGCAACTTTGGTCGAATGAAACAAACACCGTTGAGAAAACCAAGAATTGGTCTTGCGAATGTTGAAATGATCGGATTTACTTTGAAGAGGAGCACACCGGTTAGAAAAGAATTGACATGGCACTCTCAGATATCATGAAGGATTGGTATCCACATAGGAATATGAGAACACCGCTTAGAATAAGGTATGGAATCAACACTTGACATTGAAGCAACTCGAATACCACAAAACAAAACCAAAACAAAGGATTGGCTTGCGGAATAAGCCGAAAACAAACCTATGATAGATCCCATATCGTATCATGTGTCTGTCGGAAAGAATTCCTACGTGATACTTGAATTCTCACTTATAAACTCCCGAAACTTTCCGGTTATGCAATCAGGTGTTGGGGATACAGGGGAAGCATAATATCTCACCCAAACTAGCAAATCCTACAACCAGCTGTATCCATCCTTCAACACATAACCAAGAAACCTTCGGAAATCATCTACCTCAACCTTCGAAAAGCATCCGTTATACGAGTCATGGCAATACTCCTGCACTCGCCTCAGTACTGGGCTATCAGGGTTATCTCACCAACAACTGTACAAAAGAGATTTTCGATGTCGGCGTACTAAACTCAGGTATTCCAAAACCGCAACGATAAAATTATGACGACAACACCTCGGAGCTCAACTCCCCGGGACACTGCCACAACTCCTAAATGTCAGGAGGCAACCAAGACAATGTTGTCATCATAAAACCATCAGAACGATTGTAATATACCTGCGTGATCCTAAAATTTTTTTTTTAGTGAAATTTGAGAAGAGAAGAGTCAAAACTCTACGTCAGGAAGCCTTACCAGAAGGTCGAAGGGACTGGGAAGTAAAAAGAATTCCTAAACTCTCCGGTATATAATTCCTAAATGACTCGAAACATTTTTCTAGACACAACTCGGCCGCTAAAAACGATCAATCAGTGGGGGCTCCTAAGGTCGGGGAAGGCTCTGATTACCAACTTATAACGCCCTCAATGCGGCTATATCTCCCACGTGTCGAAGCACGACTTAGAGGCATAACCGCATTGAAAGCAACGTCGCAAGTGAGGTAATCTTCACACATCCCATGTAATACATAAGGGGAAAAGATACATAGTTGGCTTACAATCGCCACTTCACACAAATACATGAATAAAACATTGCATCATACAGCTACAATCAGGGCCCGACTACGGAGCCAAAATAAAAGAAGAAACCCCGAAAGCGACAAAGGACCAAGATCGACCCCAACTGGGCTCCACTACTGATCGACTAGAACGAAACAACACAAAACACAAGATCTCCATCGAACTCCTCCTTGAGCTCGGGTGCGTCACCTGCACGGTCTCAGCGGCACCTGCAAACTGGTTTTGGAAGTATCTGGTGAGTCACGGGGACTCAGCAATCTCACACCCGCGAGATCAAGACTATTTAAGCTTAAAGGTAGGGTAAAAGGTATGAGGTGGAGCTGCAGCAAGCGACTAGCATATATGGTGGCTAACATACGCAAATGAGAGCGAGAAGAGAAGGCAAAAGCACGGTCGAACAACTATGATCAAGAAGTGATCCTGAACTACTTACGTCAAACATAACTCCAACAACCGTGTTCACTTCCCGGACCCTGCCGAGAAGAGACCATCACGGTTACACACGCGGTTGGTGTATTTTAATTAAGATCAACTTCGGGTTTTCTACAACCGGACATTAACAAATTCCCATCTGCCCATAACCGCGGGCACGGCTTTCGAAAGTTCAAACCCTGCAGGGGTGTCCCAACTTAGCCCATGATAAGCTCTCGCGATCAACGAAGGATATTCCTTCTCCCCGGGAAGACCCGATCAGTCTCGGAATCCCGGCTACAAGACATTTCGACAGCAATAAAACAAGTCCAGCAAAGCCGCCCGATGCGCCGACATCCTGATAGGAGCTGCACATATCTCGTTCTCAGGGCAACACCGGATAAGCTAAGCGTACAGGTACCAACATAACCCAAGTTGCCAAGGGACGGTCCCGCACGGTGCTCTAGTTTGGACCAACACTTAGACAAGCATTGGCCCGGGGGGCTAAATAAAGATGACCCTTGGGTTAATTACTCCCAAGGGGAAAATAGGTGGTGGTGAGGCAAATGGTAAAACCAAGGTTGGGCCTCGCTGGAAAAGTCTTATTCAACGCGAACTGTCAAGGGGGTCCCATAAATCACCCGACCGCGTTAGGGACGCAAAATCCGGGAACATAACACCGATATGACGGAAACTAGGGCGGCAAGAGTGGAACAAAACACCAGGCATAAGGCCGAGCCTTCCACCCTTTACCAAGTATATAGATGCATTAATTAAATAAGATATATTGTGATATCCCAACAAGTAAACATGTTCCAACAAGGAACAACATCTCCATGTTCCAACAAGGAACAAACTTCATCTTCACCTGCAACTAACAACACTATAAGAGGGGCTGAGCAAAGCGTAACATAGCCAATCAACGGTTTGCTAGGACATGGATGGTTAGAGGCTGACATGGCAATATGGGTGGCATGATATAGCAAGTGGTAGGTATCGCCGCATAGGCGTAGCAAAAGAGCGAGCAATCTAGCGAGCAAAGATAGAAGTGATTTCGAGGGTATGGTCATCTTGCCTGAGATCCCGCAAGGAAGAAGAACGAGTCCATGAAGAAGACAAACGGACGGAGTCGAACGAATCCTCACAACTCCGGAACGAAACCGAAGCTAACGAGAGAAGCAACCCGGAAAGAAACAAGCAACATAGTAAACAACCATCACATAAACATGGCATGATGCACAATCAAGTATGATGCATGTCCGGTTTAAAGAGGCATGGCATGGCAAAGTGCAACAAACAACGCTACAAATTAAGTGGAGCTCAATATGCAACGAGTTGCATATTGACGAAACACCATATAAATTATTTAGTTCGATCTTGTTTATGTACCCAACATTATTAAATGTTGTTAAATATGGCAAGAGGGTGAAGCAAAATAAAACTACCTATTTAGGCAATTTTAAATGAGGCCGGAAATAACAAACAACAATTCCGGAAAAGCCTCATGAGCATATATTAGATTTGGTACTGTTCTGACCTAAAGCATATTTTAGAGTTGTTAAACAGGAAAATAAAGTGCATCATGTTAATCTATGCATTTTTCTACCCCATTTACATATATAAATTATTACATTCCGAGTTACGGTTATTTAGTTATGAAATAAATCATTTTAGCATGGCATTTAAGCAAATTTAAACAAACAACATTTTAAACATTTTAATTGTTGTTATCATGATGCGAATGACATGATCAAGTTTTATGCAATATTTATGAAAATGTTGATAAGAGCATTAAGAAGCATTTGTCAACGTGGCGGAAAGAAAGTGTGCCACGGCAACGAATCCGAAATGGTGCCACGGCAACATATCGGTTCCGGTACCCATGAAGATATCGGTGCAAAAGGAAGCGTGACGGAAGCGAGTTGAACATGATGGTGGGGTGATCCCGGATACCGGGTTCCCACGAGACGATGGCATGGCAACGAGGGACAATTCAGACACGGTGAAAACGGTGCAAACAAAGGGGCATCTCATACAACATGCATACGTTCTCCGAAGGTCGTCTCGGCGGTTATACCTTCCAAGGGAGCATTCTCGAGCGGTTCGAGTCAAGCGGTGTAGTCGTTCACGATCATCGTGGGAAGTAGTTGTTCATGTTCCGTAGATGTTCAGGGTCACGACAAAGAACTTGACGTCCACGGGGTCTTCGCGGGTCGACGGTAGTGGTACTTGATGAATCCCAAAACGGACTTGGCGTCTTCGTGCGTAGGGGTACTTGGCGTTTCCGTAGACGGCGGTAGAGGTACTGGACACATTGTTGTGGTACTTGGCAAAAATCACAGAAGATGCCTGGCGGACCGGGTACATTTCTTGGCATCTCGTAGTCGATCTTGACGGTCCAGACAAAGCAACACAAGGGGCCTCGGGTGACAGCGACGACGAACAAAAACCCACGGAGAAGCAGGGGGTGCAGAGGCGTTTGAAGACGGACTTGGCGTTCCCGGTTCGGTGGTGGTGCTTGCGGTGCAAGGCGGCCGACGAGGAACAATAGCCGAGCAGCGGCAACGGCGTCCTTGGCGGCTTGAGCAGCCGGAGACGGTAGGGAGATGAAGTGGTCGCTGCGGCCTTAACACGACGGAGGTGGAGCAGAGTGGGCGGAGTAGAGCAGGCGCAAGGACTCGCCGGATCCAGGCAGAGCAGGCGGCGGAGTGGGATCTTCGGGCGGCGATCCATGGCGGTCTCCTGCCTCGTGGTCGCCGGCGTGGCGCTCCTGGACGGGCAGCAGAGGCGCTGCGCTGGCCGTGGTCGCCGGCAGCGACCGGACACGGCGGCGGGGCTTGCCGTGGCGCACTGGTGGCCGGGGCCAGGCGGCGTCGCCATGGAATCAGCTCGGTCGAGCACGAGCTCGAGACGGGAGGAGGCGCCGGGGTGGCGATGGCGCTATGGAGACGAAGCAGGAGGGAAGAAGAGGCACTCGGGCCTTGCAGCGCGGGGAGCTCCTCTCCCTGGCGATGTGTGTTGCGTGCGAGAGATCGAGAGGGTGAGGAGGAGATCGAGCAGAGGGAGATGGGGGGTCGAGCGAGGAGGAGAAGACGGCGCTCGGGAGGGAGATGGGGAACGAGAGGAGAGGATCGGGGCAGCTAGGGTTAGGCGCGGCTGGGCTAGCTGCGCAAATGGGCCGGCCTAGATGGACAGGCCCAAGAGGTCGGCCGGGCTAGCTCTCTGCTCTCTCCCTCTCTTATCTTTTCTTTAGCAGAAAACAAATAAAGAGAAGAAAAAGAAAGAGAGGGTTAGGGAAAGAATTTGGGCATGGGGATAATTTTCCCGAACTCACAAAAATACGCTTGTTCCGAGAAAATAGAAAAAGGCAAGATCGAAAGATGTAAATTCAAACTCATTTGAATTTCACTCAATTGGTTTGAATTAGGACTTGGAAAAGGAAGTTCCAAAAATGTTGAGATTTTTGGCGAGGCTCCGGAAAATGACGAAAGGATTTATGGGTAGAGTTGGAGACCAAGAATTGAGATAACATAGGCATTGGGATTTATTTGCAAGTGTGTTATGATCAATTCCAAATAATGAAATATTTATTATAGCTCCCTAATATTGGGACGATATGTTTTAAAGAGAATCACCATGTGAATTCCCTCGATTTAAATGGATCAAAGATCCACCCGATTTTATTTAGTTGAGTTTTTAAAAAGGGCTGCATGATGACATGATGCAATGCAAATGATGCAACGATGAATGCATGACATAAACAAAAATGCAAAACAAAACAAAAACCCAACCACGAAGGAAATAAAAATATCGCATCTCCGGAAAAGGCAAGAGTTGGAGTTACTAATATGGAAAGTTGCATCCGGGGCGTTACAACACTCCACCACTACGAGAGGATCTCGTCCCGAGATCTAGGATGGCACCGGATAGAAAACGGAAGAAGAAAGAGGTAAATCTAAGTTGCTTCTTCGACAAACGAGTGAAACCATAAACCTTGGGATGTTGAGAAAAATGAAAGAAAGAAAACAACGAAGATGAGCAAAATTGAGAACACTCCGTTAGAAAAGAGAAACAAAGAACATACTAGAACCTTGAGAGGTTGCAAAGCTTGAAGAAATGACACGACGGAGGTGAAAAAAAAAATTTAAAACACTCCGTTAGATAAGAGGAACATGGGATACGACGAGAACCAAGAGGTTAAGTGACAAGGTAGATATTGAAAACACTCCGGTTAAAACTAGATAGAGAAGGAATAAGATTGATATAATTTGGGCAGCACTCCGACTGAAAATGGAAGGGATTTAAAACTAGATAGAGAAGGAATAAGATTGATATAATTTGGGCGAGTGCTGAAAGATGTCCGCGGCGGTGAACTCCATGATCGGCGCCCAATCGGATTCGATCGGCAGGGGCGCGGAGGGTTCGGAGTGCGGAGAGGAGTCCGGCACCTTGGAGCCACGGGCTTCGCAGAGAATAGGGATGGTGTTCGGCTTGATCGCCGTAGAGATTGCAGCCCCCAGGCGATGTCCAACCACCCGTCCTCGATTAGCACAGTCGGCTCCGAGCTAAGGGTCGAAGCGGACACGGGTGCGGCCTCCGGAGCACTGTTCGGCAGCAGAGCTAGATCATGCCCATCGTGACAGTGCGGCGCGCTCGGCTGTGGCTCGAATCCGTCGAAGATCAAGTCCCCGCAGATATCAGCCGTGTAGTTTGAACTTCCAAATCTGACCTGATGGCCAGGGGCGTAGCTTTCGATCTGCTCCAGATGGCCAAGCGAATTGGTCCGCAGTGCGAAGCCGCCGAATACAAAGATCTATCGGGGGAGAAAAGTCTCACCCTGGACCGCATCGCTGTTGACGATCGGAGGAGCCATCAGGCCTAAAAGTGACGACACAGAGGAACTCTCAATGAAAGCACCAATGTCGGTGTCAAAACCGGCGGATCTCGGGTAGGGGGTCCCGAACTGTGCGTCTAGGCGGATGGTAACTTGAGACAAGGGACACGATGTTTTTACCCAGGTTTGGGCCCTCTCAATGGAGGTAAAACCCTACTCCTGTTTGATTAATATTGATGATATGAGTAGTACAAGAGTAGATCTACCACGAGATCAGAGAGGCTAAACCCTAGAAGCTAGCCTATGGTATGATTGTTGTTCGTCCTATGGACTAAAACCCTCCAGTTTATATAGACACCGGAGAGGGCTAGGGTTAGACAGAGTCGGTTACAATGGGAGGAGATCATATCCGTATCGCCAAGCTTGCCTTCCACGCCAAGGAAAGTTTTATCCGGACACGGGACGAAGTCTTCAATCTTGTATCTTCATAGTCCAGGAGTCCGGCCAAAGGTTATAGTCCGGCCATCCGGATACCCCCTAATCCAGGACTCCCTCAATGACCTTATAGAATGCTCTTTGTGCTTCACTTAAATCTTTTGAGTATGGTTTTATAGAATGCTTCATGTGCTTGACTTATATATTTTGAGCTTGGATATTGGTTATCTATATTCATTGTAGAATGATCCATGAACTTCACTTATATATTTTGGAGTATGAATAATACTATAATCTAAAGTGGATTTGGAAGAGTGTCAACTTTAGTTAGTAATGATTTCACTATTTTGGAAGAGGTTCCAATTGATTATGAGAACAAAGCTGCTATCTATGATGATGATTATTGTGATGACATGTATGCTATAAAGAATAATGTTAACCATGAAACTTGTCATCATGATTTTAATTTTCAATTGGAATATGCCTCACATGACCGTTATTCTGTTGAGTTTGCTCCCATTATTCCGAATGAGAAGAATTTTTCTTATGTGGAAAGTAGAAAAATTTCTATGCTTGTAGATCATGAAAAGAATGTTTTATGTGATGGTTATATTGTTGAACTCATTCATGAGGGAGGAATATATGCTTGTAGGAGTTGCAATAATATCAAGTTCCTCTCTATGCGCTTAAAGTTTTGAAGTTATACTTGTTTTGCCTTCCTATGCTAGTTGATTCTTGTTCCTATAAATTATGTGCTCACAAAATCCCTAGGCATAAGAAGTGGGTTAGATTTAAATGTGCTAGTCACATTCTTCATGATGCTCTCTTTATGTTTCAATTCTTATCTTTTATGTGAGCATCATTGAAATCATCATGCCTAGCTAAAAGGCATTAAAGAAAAACGCTTTGTTGGGAGACAACCCAATATTTACCCTTACTGTTTTTGTGTGTTTACATGATTAAGCTACTGTATTAATCATGTTTTATAGCTTTTGTTTCAATAAAGTGCCAAGTAAGACCTTTGGGAAGACTTGGGTGAAAGTTAATGTGATCTTGCTGTAAAAAACAGAAACTTTGCACTAACGAGATTAGCTGTCATTTTTTACAGAAGAGTGATTTTGAGTTGATTCTTTTTGCAGAAGATTAATAGAAAAATTCCTCACGTCCACCAATTTATTTCATAATTTTTGGAGTAGCATAAGTATGGTTGCTGTTCAGATCATTACAGACTGTTCTGTTTCTGGCAGATTCTGTTTTCATTGCATAGTTTGCTTGTTTTCTAGTTTCTATGGCTTATATTTCTCAATATAAATTGTAGAAATGATATAGTATAGTAGGCATTGTGTGAGAACAGTTATGAATCTTGTCTTTGACAGTACCAAAGTGGATGGTTTAATCTTTATCATACTAACCTATCTCACGAAGTTCCGTTAAGTTTTGTGTGATTGAAGTTTTCAAGCTTTGGGTGAGATATCGATATGGGGAGAATAAGGAGTGGAAAGTGTCGGATCTCGGGTTCCGGCAGACCCTTAAGGTTCGAACTCTGGGGTGTGCGCGGAGATTGTGCCCTCTACCTCTCCGTATCGCAAGGATCTAAACTACCAAAGGAACAACACAAAAGACACAGAGTTTATACTGGTCCGGGCCACCGATGTGGTGTAATACCCTACTCCAGTGTGGTGTGGTGGATTGCCTCTTGGGCTGGTGATGAAGAACAATATAGGGAAGAACAGCCTCGCGAGGGTCTGTTCTTGACTAGGGGGACGAACTGCTAGGAGGAGTTTGGCCGCCCTTCTCTCTCTCTCTCTCTCTCTCTCTCTCTCTCTCTTTGCTTGCTCTGATGGCTAGATGCCCAACTCTCCTCGATCTGATCGCCCGATGCCTCTACCCTGGGGGTGGCTAGTCCTATTTATAGGCAAAGGCCCTGGGCCTCTTCCCAAATATTGAGCGGGAAGGGCGCCAACAATTGGCCAATTCGAAGGGGAACATCTGGTACACTTATCCTGACTAAAGTTGGTCCTCGCCTGCCAAAGGCCCTGTGGTGACGCCGTTCTGGACTCCACGATGACCTCCTTCCCACCGTTGGACTGGTCTTGGTCTCGTTGCACCGAAATGGATGCCTTTGCTTGATCCTCTCGCCCGCGCTTCCCCCCTTTGCACCAAAGAGGAAAGGGAGTACACTGCGCGGGCTGGCGCCCGCCTGGCGCCCTTGGTCGTCATGGCTTGCGTCACGGGCACCTCGCGAGGTACCCCGCCTTGATCTCTCTGCCTCCTCGTGAGCCAGCCTAACGAGGCCGTGCCTGAGGAAGTGTTGTGTCGTCCGCCCTGCGAGGCTTGGCCCCTCACGAGGGTCATGGGTCTTGTGTTGACGAAGTTGGGCCGTGCTGGGCCCCCTTGAGCCACGCCGCAGGCCGCAGGCCGCAGGCAGGCAAGTCTGGGGACCCCCGTTCCCAGAACGCCGATAGTAGCCCCCAGGCCCAAGGCGTGCCCGGACTTGGCCGTGCCGAGAAGCGAAAGGGCAAGGGCGAAGCGCCGCGGGCCCTAACAGCCTGCGGCCTTGGGCGCCGCGTGGCGGTTGATTGGACGTGGGTGTCTCCGCTTCCCCACGACGCCTCGACGATCGCGTGGATTGGACAAGTCCCTGCATGCAAATCGTGTCATGATTACCTGTGATCGTGGAGGCCGACGGTTGGCCTCCGCCGGCTATAAGTACGGCACCGCGTGTGCCCTTCCAGTCCATCTCTCCTTGCTTTCTTCTTCGCCTCTTTGGCCACTCGCCGCTCTCATGGCTCCGAAGAGGTTCTCAGCCGCGGAGAAGGGAAAGGCCTGCCGGGCGGAGCCCGACTCTCCATCGGCCAAGCGCGGCCGGGGTCGTCCCCGCAAGCATCCCGCGGTCCCCATTGCGGCTCCCCGCGACCACAGGGGTGGTTCCCCGCGTGGCGGTGAACGCTCGGCTGCCAAGGGGAGGCAGGCCGTGACTGCGCGCCCCCCTAGGCCGCGCTTTCGCTCGGCGGAGGTGCTGCCGGAGTTCGTCGTGTGCTCGGAGGACCCGACCAATACCTGGCTCCAGCTCCCCCGCTTCTTCATCGACGAGCTGCCGGCCAGTGCCCGGTGCGGCTTCTGGCTCCAGGCTGATGGTTGTTGCAGCAGGGCCTCCTGGGTCTCGCTTGAGGTCTCCCCTTCTGGAAACGGGGCCCTGACTCATGGCTGGCAAACGTTTGCCCGCGCGCGCGGCCTGAGTCAGCGGTGCACCCTGCACTTCAAGTTCGACGGTGACGCCACCCTCTACGTGAGGGTGTTTGGGAAAGATGGTCGCCGCGCTGGATGCTGCCCTGAGGGCGACGACTGCGGCCAGGGGTCCCGCCCCGACGACGATGGAGGAGACAGCGCCCACGCGGATGGCGGCGCTCGACGCTCCCCAAGCTTCACCAGCTCTTCCTCAGGCGACTCCTCCAGCGGTGGTCGCAGCCAGCCCCCACGCCGTCGCGCTTGCTTGGGGGGCGGCGATTCGTCCGCCCGTCGCCGCGTCCCGGTGAAGCGCGAGAGGGAGTCCGCCTGAGCCCTGGAGGCGTCCCCGGTCGCCTTGGCTGGCCGGAGCGAGGCGAGCCGCGCCGGGCTCGTCCTTTCTTTCCTTTTGTTTCCTGCGTAAAAGAGAACAGCTGTGTGGAGCCCCGTGGGGGCGTGTTGGAGGTTATTGCCGTGAACAACTACCTTGATTTAGCTTTCGCGCTTTTCTGCTGTGTATCTGTACGTAAATAGTTCCCGGCCCCAGCCGTGGGGGCGACCGACCCAGGCCCTGTGCGTGTGTCGCGGTGCCTAAGGGGCACGGACTGGAGGGGTGCTCCTGTGACGGACCCGGGTCGCGAAACCTTAGGACGATTAGAACGGGAACCCTCGCGAGGGCGTTTGGCTGCCCCCCTCGCGAGACTTTTTTGCAAGAGGAATCAAAACGGGGGGGGGGGGGGTGAAAACCAACGAGATATAAACCAAAGACGGCAATAATTTCAATAAAACTTCAACTGCGAACAAAACGAACCAACTGCAGAAAGCAAATGAAAAAGCCGTGTCCGGCACCTAATCTAGTCTTCGACGTCTTCTCACCAGCGCGGAGCTAAGTGCTGCCACTGGGCGTGGGAGGGAGCCCCAGGGCCTGAGGCCGGCGCTCCTGAGACTCCGGGGCGTGTACAACCCCACTCATTATTACGTGAGAGTGTCACGGGCGGCGAGCTTCACAGGCGTTGGCCTTCTTCACAGGCTCCGGGTCTTTCTTCTTGGGGTAACGAGCTTCACAGGCACTTGCCTTCTTCACAGGCTCTGGGCCTTTTCCAAAAAGGGTTAGTCTTCACAGGCGTTCGCCTTCTTCACAGGCTCAGGGCCTTTTCCAAAAAGAGTTGATCTTCACAGGCGTTCGCCTTCTTCACAGGCTCAGGGCCTTTTCCAAAAAGAGTTGATCTTCATAGGCTCAGGGCCTTTTCCAAAAAGAGTTGATCTTCACAGGCATTCGCCTTCTTCACAGGCTCAGGGCCTTTTCCAAAAAGAGTTGATCTTCACAGGCGTTCGCCTTCTTCACAGGCTCAGGGCCTTTTAGGGGTAGAACCTTCGGAGGTGTTGGATGTTCCACGCATTCTAGATCGGCTCCCCTTCCTGAGTCTCCAAGCGCACGGAGCCTGGCCTAGAAACATGAACAACCTTGAACGGGCCCTCCCACATGGGAGAGAGCTTGTGTAGCCCTTCCTTGGAGAGAACCCGTCTGAGCACGAGATCTCCTACCTCGAGGGTCCTGGGGTGGATGCTGCGGCAGTGATATCGTCGCAGCGCCTGCTGGTACCTCGCCGCTCGCAGCGCGATTTCTCGGCGGCGCTCCTCCCCCAGCACGAGGTCCATCCCCCGCATGGCGTCCTATTGCGCCTCATCGAACGCTAGGACCAGCTTCTTCTTGAATGTCCTTGTCTTGAGGCCCCTCAGGACCTCCGCGTTGGCTCGTTCGGCCTGGCCGTTGCTTCGCGGGTGCGCCACCGAAGCGTAGCATATCTGCGTTCCAAGGTTAGCACAGTATGTTTTGAAGAGGTTACTGGTGAATTGTGAACCGTTGTCTGTGATGATGCGGTTCGGCACCCCGAACCGGCTCACGATACCCCTGATGAACCTGACCGCGGAACCCGCGGGGATGGTGCGGACAGCCTCCACATCTGCCCGCTTGGTGAATTTGTCAATGGCGACGTAGAGGTAGCGGTAACCCCCTGGCACCCGCGGGAACGGGCCCAGAATGTCCAGCCCCCAAACCGCAAACGGCCACGAAAGGGGTATAGTCTGCAGGCCTCCCGCTGACTGATGGATCTGTTTGGCGTGAAATTGGCAGGCTTCACAAGCCTTTACTAGTTCGACAGCGTCGTTGAGTGCGGTGGTCCAGTAGAACCCACTGCGAAATGCTTTGCCGACGAGGGTCCGTGATGACGAGTGATGCCCACAGTCCCCGCCGTGTATGTCCTCCAGCAGTTCCTTTCCTTGCTCCCTGGAGATGCAACGCAGGGATACATCATTCGGTCGCTTCCGGTATAGCTCTCCATCCCTGATGCAGTATGCCGTAGCTTGCCGCGCCACACGCTCCGCCTCTTCCTCCTTCTCCGGCAGGGCCCCTTGCGTTAAATAACTCCGGAGTTTCGTGATCCAGCACTCCTCTTGAGGTTCCATAGTCAGGAGCAGGCGTGCCCCTGAGGCGGGGCCGCAGGCCGGGGTTCTCGAGGCAGGTGGCTGGGGGAGTTCCTCCCGAGGCTGAGCAGTATTTGATAGTGCCGGCTGGGCCGAGGGCTTGAAGAGTCGCTCTTCAAAGATGCCAGGCTCCTGAGGTAACCGCCTAGACGCCCGTCCGGCGATGTCATCGGCTTCCTGATTGGTGCCGCGCGGCACATGCTTCAATTCCAACCCCCAGAACTGCTTTTCCATCCTGCGGACCTCCGCCAGATAGGCCTCCATGTGCTCATCCTTCGGCTCGTACACCTTGTTGGAGAAGTTGACAAGGAGCTGCGAATCGCCCTTGACAGTGAGGCGCTTCACCCCCAGTGCTGCTGCGGCCTTCAACCCTGCTATCAGACCCTCATATTCCGCTATGTTGTTGGAGACCTTTTCGCCTTGCTGAAAACAGAGCTGTACGGCATAGTAGAGCTTGTCCTGAGTGGGCGATATCAGCACCGCACCAGCCCCAGCGTCGTGCCTGGAGAACGCCCCATCGAAGTACATGACCCAGCCTTCTGGCGCCTCACTCCCTGGGGAGAGGGATCGGTCCTCGTTGTCCTTGAGGCCTGGCGCCTCCGTCCATTCTGCCATGAAATCTGCTAACGCTGCTCCTTTGATGACACGGGTCATGCTGAACTCGAGTTGAAACGCCTGCAGCTCTATCTTCCACTCGGCGACTCTTCGGGCTGAGTTGGGGCTCCTGAGCACTCTTTCCAAGGGGTATGATGAGATGACCTTGATGGGGTGACCCTGGAAGCAGTGACGCAGCTTGCGCGAGGCCACCAGTAGCGCGAGGAGGAGCTTTTGAGGCATAGGGTACCGTGCCCTCGCATCCCGTAACACTGTGCTGACGAAGTAGACTGGATGCTCAACCAAGCCGAGAGCATCAGCGTCCGTGGCACCCTCCTGAGGCGAGGGCGCCTCGCGAGGTGACATGACCTCGGGAGGCGGCCCGTCTAGGCGAGTGGCCTCTCCTGCTTCTGGTGCGCTCTTCAGCGGCTGATCTTCCTCAGCCATGGTTACATCTCCTATGGGCCTTCCCTTTTTCTGCTTCGTCTTGTCCCGAGCTGCTGATGTGGCTTTGATTCGGCGCTCCTCCCTGACCGCCACCAGGGCTGCGCTGGCGGAGTAGGGTGTGGCAGCGAGGTAGAGCAGCAGGGGCTCTCGAGGGCGCGGAGCCACCATGACTGGGGGGCTGGTCAGGTACCTCTTGAGATCTTGGAACTCCTTATCTGCCTCTTCAGTCCATTCAAAAGGCCCCTTCTTCTTCATTAGCTGGAAGAAAGGCAGCGCTCGCTCCCCCAGTTTGGAGATGAAGCGCCCTAGCGCGGTCACGCGCCCAGTGAGCTTCTGCATTTCTCTGAGGATTTTCGGCGGGCTCATGTCCTCGACCGCCTTGACCTTCTCTGGGTTAGCCTCGATGCCTCGGTGAGACACGAGAAAGCCCAAGAGCTTGCCTGAGGGGACCCCGAACACACACTTCTCTGGGTTGAGCCGTAGGCTCACTGCGTCGAGGCTCGCGAAGGTCTCCTCCAGGTCTTGTATCAGGGTCTTGGCCTCCCGAGACTTCACCACAATGTTGTCAACGTAAGCTTCGACGTTCTTCCCGAGCTGCGGGCCCAAGGTGATGTGCATCAGCCACTGAAAGGTCGCTCCTGCATTACGCAGCCCAAATGGCATGCATGTATAGCAGTACACCCCGCATGGGGTTAAGAAGGCGGTCTTCTCGACGTCTTCTACCGCCATCTTGATCTGGTGATACCCAGAGAAGGCGTCCAGGAAGCAGAGCAAGTCGCACTCCACGGTGGAATCGACGATCTGGTCGATGCGGGGGAGTGGGAACGGATCTTGCGGGCATGCCTTGTTGAGGTTGGTGAAGTCGACACACATGCGCTCCTTTCCTCCCTTTTTGGGCACAACAACAAGGTTGGCCAACCAGTCCGGGTATCGGACCTCGCGAATGACCCCTACGGCCTCTAGCTTGCGGGTTTCTTGGACGATGAAGGCCTGCTTCTCTGCGGACTGCCGCCTGGCTTTCTGCTTCACGGGGCGCACATTTGGGCATACGTTGAGGTGATGCTCGATGACGCTCCAGGGGATCCCTGCCAACTGATCAGGCTCCCAAGCGAATACCTTCTTATTTGCGCGCAGGAACCTGATCAGGGCCTCCTCCTGCTCAGGCTCGAGGTTGGAGCCTATGGTGAAAGTGGCACTGGAGGACCCGTCCTCGTCAACAGGTATCTGCTTGGTTTCCGCCTTGTCCTGGGTGAACAACTGCTTCTTCTTGGCCGGCGCAGCCCCCTTGGGCTCGGGGGTCCCTGCGCCGGCGGGCTGTGCCGACGCCGCCGTCTTGAAGGCGAGCTTGAGTACCCGCAGGGCGTCCCTGGTGTCCCCATGCACGGTGAGGACACCGCTGCTTCCGGTCATCTTCATGAGGTTATACGCAGGGTGCGTGGCGGCCATGAACTGGGCCAACACTGGGTACCCAAGGATGGCGTTGTAGGGGAGGCCGATGGGGGTGATGTCGAAGTCGACCATCTCCGTGCGGAAGTTGTCGTAGGTGCCGAAGGTTACTGGGAGCCAGATCTGTCCCAAGGAGCTGGATGACCCGCCCCCGACGCCCGAGAAAGACCGACTGGGCTGCAGCCGTTCTAGGGGTATGCAGAGGAGATTGAAGGTCTCGACCGAGAGCACCCTGAGGCCCGCGCCGCCGTCGACGAGGGTTCTGGTGACGGCTACCTGGCAGATTGTGGGGGTGCACAACATGGGGAGCGCGCCCGAGCCAGCCAGGTTGGCGGGGTGGTCCTCCGAGCTGAAGGTCAGACCGACCTCGCACGCCACCCGGTCCGTGGGAGCCCCCTGCCGCGCGGAAACGGCACCGACCCGGCGGACATACGGCTTGACGTGGCGACTTGTGGGCGGCGCCTGCGAGCCGCCCAGGAGGGCCACGACGACCGGGGGTGTTGATGTAGCGGTGCAGTCACCTCGTCGCACAGGCAGATGCTGGGATGATGCTTGATGCTCGTTCCCCGCCGGGCCGGTGGCGGCGTTGGTGGCGGGCGACGGGGAATGACGCAGACGCCCACCGACGGGGGCCGCCTGGGCGGCGCGGGCTCGACGGACATCGGACATGGACGCGACGGTCGGAGGAGGACGAAGCGGTGGAAGGCAAATTCCGGCACACCCCTACCTGGCGCGCCAAATGTCGGATCTCGGGTTCCGTCAGACCCTTAAGGTTCGAACTCTGGGGTGTGCGCGGAGATTATGCCCTCTACCTCTCCGTCTCGCAAGGATCTGAACTACCAAAGAAACAACACAAAAGACACAGAGTTTATACTGGTTCGGGCCACCGATGTGGTGTAATACCCTACTCTAGTGTGGTGTGGTGGATTGCCTCTTGATCTGGTGATGAAGAACAATACAGGGAAGAACAACCTCGCGAGGGTCTGTTCTTGGCTAGGGGGACGAACTGCTAGGAGGAGTTCGGCCGCCCTTCTCTCTCTCTCTCTCTCTCTCTCTTTGCTTGCTCTGATGGCTAGATGCCCAACTCTCCTCGATCTGATTGCCCGATGCCTCTACCCTGGGGGTGGCTAGTCCTATTTATAGGCAAAGGCCCTAGGCCTCTTCCCAAATATTGAGCGGGAAGGGCGCCAACAATTGGCCAATTCGAAGGGGAACATCTGGTACACTTATCCTGACTGAAGTTGGTCCTCGCCTTCCAAAGGCCCTGTGGTGACGCCATTCTGGGCTCCACGATGACCTCCTTCCCACAGTTGGACTGGTCTTGGTCTCGTTGCACCGAAATGGATGCCTTTGCTTGATCCTCTCGCCTGCGCTTCCCCCCTTTGCACCAAAGAGGAAAGGGAGTACACTGCGCGGGCTGGCGCCCGCCTGGCGCCCTTGGTCGTCATGGCTTGCGTCACGGGCACCTCGCGAGGTACCCCGCCTTGATCTCTCCGCCTCCTCGTGAGCCAGCCTGACGAGGCCGTGCCTGAGGAAGTGCTGTGTTGTCCGCCCCGCGAGGCTTGGCCCCTCGCGAGGGTCTTGGGTCTTGTGTTGACGAAGTTGGGCCGTGCTGGCCCCCCTTGAGCCACGCCGCAGGCCGCAGGCAGGATAGTCTGGGGACCCCGTTCCCAGAACGCCGACAGAAAGACCCTGAGCTTGGGGATGCCCAAGGCACCCCAAGGTAATATTCAAGGAAGACTCAAGCGCCTAAGCTTGGGGATGCCCCGGAAGGCATCCCCTCTTTCGTCTTCAAAACTATCGGTATACCTTACTCGGAGCTATATTTTTATTTGTCACATGATATGTGTTTTGCTTGGAGCGTATTTTCAATTTTACTTGCTGTTTGAATAAAATCATTGGATATGAAATCTTGAATGAATAAGAATCCTCCCATGGCTAGTTAATTATTTGACTACTCAGTGTTCTTTACTTATATCTTTTCGGAGTAGTTTGTCATTTGCTCACGTGCTTCACGTATACCCTATGAGTAAATGGTTGAATGAATTGAATATCATAAATCTGAATTTATATACGTTTCATATGCTTATAACATGGGGATTAATGACTTCACACATAATAAGTATAGGTAGTAAACTCATTGAAAGTTAGCAAATGCAGAATTGGTCACTTGAACAATTCATGAAAGAATATTGAAGGAAGAGAGATTTCACATATAAATATACTATCTTGGACATCTTTTGCAATTGTGAGCACTCATTAAAATATGACATGCTAAAAAGTTGATGTTGGACAAGGAAGACAACTTAATGGGTTATGTTTTCCTATATCTGAAACATTATATTGTCTTGGATCATCCAACATGTTGAGCTTGCCTTTCCCTCTCATGCTAGCCAAATTCTTTGCACCAAGTAGAGATACTACTTGTGCTTCCAAACATTCCTTAACCCAGTTTTGCCATGAGAGTTCACCATACCTACCTATAGACTGAGTAAGATCCTTCAAGTAAGTTGTCATCGGTGCATGCAATAAAAAATTTCTCCTTAAATATGTATGATCTATTAGTGCGAAGAAAATAAGCTTTATATGAACTTGTGATAGGGAAGAAATAAAAGCGACGGATTGCATAATAAAGGTCTTTATCACAAGCGGCAATATAAAGTGATGTTCTTTTGCATTAAGATTTTGTGCATCCAACCATAAAAGCGCATGATAACCTCTGCTTCCCTCTACGAAGGGCCTATCTTTTACTTTTACCTTCTATCCTTATACAAGAACCATGGTGATTTTCACCTTTCTTTTTTACACTTTTTCCTTTGGCAAACACTTTGTGTTGGAGCAATCTGGATATATATATCCACTTGGATGTAGGTTTTCATAAATTATTATTGTTGACATTACCCTTGAGGTAAAAGGTTGTGAGGCAAAACTATAAGCCCCTATCTTTCTCTGTGTCCGATTAAAACTTTGAACCCATAAATATCACATGAGTGTTAGCAATTGTGAAAGATTAAATGATAGTTGAGTATGTGGAGTTTGTTGAATCAAATCTCTTACATAGACCCTTCTCAAAAATAAGATGAATTACAATTGTTTGATGACTAAGAGCACGGTTTGTTAGTTTTCAAGAAAGTTTATGATCTATACACGAGAAGTTTCATGAGTTGAGCTACTGTTATGATATATAATGATGCTAGAAAAAGTGACTGGAACTATCATTGATGAAACTTATGCACTTGCTAGCATTCACACTTCATAAATTATTTCTTTTATCATTTACCTACTCGAGGACGAGCAGAAATTAAGCTTGCGGATGCTGATACGTCTCCAACGTATCTATAATTTATGAAGTATTCATGCCATGTTTACAATAGTTTTATATGATTTTGGTATGATTTGATTAGAACTAACCTGGACTGACGCTGTTTTCAGCAGAACTACCGTGATGTTGTTTTTGTGCAGAAATAAAAGTTCTCGGAATGCGATGAAAATCAACGACGAATTTTTCTGGAAAATATAAAAAATACTGGAATGAAGAGTTACCGGAGGGGAGGCCTGTGGGCCCCACGAGGGTGGAGGGCGCGCCCATGTGCCTCGTGGACTTCCTGTGGGCCCCCTTGACTTGTTCTCGACACCAACCTCTCCTATAAATACCCAAACCTCCAGAAAATAACCTAGATCGGAAGTTCCGCCGCCGCAAGCCTCTTTAGCCATGATAAATCAATCTAGGCCCTCTCTGGCACCCTGCCGGAGGGGGCCATCATCACCGAAGGCCATGGAGGAGGATCTCGGAGGGGCCATCATCACCATGAAGGCCAAGGACCAGAGGGAGAACCTCTTCCCATATAGGGGGGAGGCCATGGAGGAGGAAGCACAAGGGGGAGAACCTCTCCTCCTCTCTCTCTCTCTCTCGGTGGTGCTGGAGTGCCATCGGGAGGGCAATCATCGTCGCAGTGATCGTCTTCATCAACATCACCATCCTCATCTTTTTACGTGGTCCACTCTCCCACACCCCACTGTAATCCCTACTTGAACATGGTGCTTTATGCCACATATTATGATCCAATGATGTGTTGCCATCCTATGATGTTTTGAGTAGATATCCTTTGTCTTTGGGTTGATTGATGATCTAGATTGGTACGAGTTGTATGTTTTATTTTGGTGATGTCCTATTGTGCCCTCCGTGTCACGCAAGCGTGAGGGATTCCTGATGTAGGGTGTTGCAATATGTTCATGATTCGCTTATAGTGGGTTGCTTGAGTGACAGAAGCATAAACCCGAGTAAGGGGGTTGTTGCGTATGGGATAAAGGGGACTTGATATGTTAATGCTATGGTTGGGTTTTACCTTAATGATCTTTAGTAGCTGCGGATGCTTGCTAGAGTTCCAATCATAAGTGCATATGATCCAACAAGAGAAAGTATGTTAGCTTATGCCTCTTCCTCATATGAAATTGCAATGACGACTACTGGTCTTGTTAACAAGTGCCTAGGATAATTCTGCACACCGACCCATCATTATTCCACACTCGCTATTTATAATATTTAGTAATATATTCTAACTTTATGATAACAACACCTACTTTCATATTTTAGCTCTTCGATACCATGCAAAGTTATCCTCTTCATACCCACAAGTAGTTTAATTTCTCGTTTCTAGTTGGAAGCAAAACGTTCGGTGTACGTAGAGTCGTATCAGTGGCAGATAGGACTTGAGAGAATATTGATCTTACCTTTATCTCCTTGTGGGTTTGACACTCCATACTTATCACTTCCAACTTTGGGAATTGCTACGATGATTCCCTGCACTTGGGAATTATCAAGAATGTCCGCTGCTTTGGAAGAAAATAATGATATGCATGAATCTATAGATAATTATGATTTTGTTTATTTGATTGAAATATCCCCCCTTGGTGAAACATGATGCTTTCTATTCTTATGACCATGATGCCAATATTGATTATGCTTATGGAGATGAACTTACTATAGTTCATTATGTCAAACATGAAATTATTGCTATTGCACCCACACTTGATAGTTCCTTCAATGAAAAGCCTAATTGCAATGATGTTATTATAAATTCTATTAATGTCAATTATGCTAATAATATGCAAATCCTAAGCTTGGGGATGCTAATTTTGATATGTACACTACTTATTGCAATGGTCATGATTAGGGTGATAATGCTTTTTATGATCATGAAAATTTATTTAAGCCTCATGATGAATATGTTTGTGATAATATTGAAAGTGGGTTTGGAAGAGTGTCGACTCTAGGTAATAATGATCCCACTATTTTGGAGCATGATCAATCTTATGAAATTTTTGATAAAAGTGGGCTTGGAGAGGTCATGACTTTATTTGATGATAATCCCATTATTTTGGAAGAGTGTCAACTTTGCATGCATGTGGATCATGAAGAGAAAATTTTATATGATAGCTATTGTTGAATTTGATTATTATCATACATGTAATTATTATGAGAGAGTAAAATATGGTTGTATAAATTTTCATGTTTACTAAATTACCTCTCGTTATGTTGAGATTGCTAGTGTTTCTTTCTTCTTCCTTGCATATGCTAGTTTTTGCTTGTCTTGATAATTTGTTTTCTTATAAAATGCCTATGCATAGGAAGTATGTTAGACTTAAAATTATTTTTCACATGCTACATGATGCTCTCTTCGTGTTTCAATTGCTATCTTTCATGTGAGCATCATTAAAATTATCAACGCCTAGCTAAAAGGCTTTCAAGAAAAGCACTCGTTGTGAGGCAACCCAATATTCTTCTTTTCTATTTTTACGTGTTTGCACAATATTACTTCTGTAATAACTATGTTTTGGTGTTTTAATTAGTGTTTGAGCCAAGTAAGACCTTTGGGATGGTCTATGGTGATAGTTGATTTGATCTTGCTAAAAAACAGAAACTTTTGCGTCCAGTAGCAGAATTGTTTAAATTCATAGAAGCGTGATAAAATTCTGAAATTTTTACACAAGATGATATACAAATTGCCTAGGTTGCCCTGATTTTTGAGAAATTTTGGAGTTACAGGAGTATACGAAATTTCCAGATTATTATAGACTTTCCTGTTTTTGACATATTATATTTTCTATGTGTTGTTTGCTTATTTTGATGAATCTATGGGTAGTATCAGGGGTATGAACCATGGAGAAGTTGGAATATATAACACCAATATAAATTTAGTATGAGTTCACAATAGTACCTAAAGTGGTGATTTATTTTATTATACTAACGGATCTTATGAGCTTTTCTGTTGAGTTTTGTGTTGTGAAGTTTTCAAGTTTTGGGTAAAGATTTGCTGGACTATGGAATAAGGAGTGGAAAGAACCTAAGCTTGGGGATGCCCAAGGCACCCCAAGGTAATATTCAAGGACAACCAAGCATCTAAGCTTGGGGATGCCCCGGATGACATCCCCTCTTTCGTCTTCAATTCATCAGTAAATTTACTTGAGGGATGAGGCTATATTTTTATTCACCACATGATATGTGTCTTTCTTGGAGCGTCTTGTATGATATGAGTCTTTCCTTTTTAGTTTGTCACAATCATCCTTGTTGTACACACCTTTTGAGAGGGACACACATTAATCGTGAATTTATTAGAATACTCTATGTGCTTCACTTATATCTTTTGAGCTAGGCAGTTTGCTCTAGTGCTTCACTTATATCTTTTTAGAGCACGGCGGTGACTTTATTTTATAGAAGTTGATGAACTCTCATGCTTCACTTATATTATTTTGAGAGTCTTAAACATCATGGTAATTTTCTTAGGTTATGAATTTAGTCCTAATATGATGGGCATCCAAGAGGGATATAATAAAAAAAATCATATAAGAGCATTGAATATATGAGAAGTTAGATTGCTTGCATTTGTTTTGAGATATAAAGATGGTGATATTAGAGTCATGCTAGTGATTAATTGTGGGTTGGTAGAAATATCTGTGTTAAAGTTTGTGATTCCCATAGCATGCACGTATGGTGAACTGTTATGTGATGAAGTTGGAGCATGATTTATTTTTCGATTGTCTTCCTTATGAGTGGCGGCCGGGGACTGGTGACCCACAAGTATAGGGGATCTATCTTAGTCCTTTCGATAAGTAAGAGTGTCAAACCCAACGAGGAGCAGAAGGAAATGATAAGCGGTTTTCAGCAAGGTATTCTCTGCAAGCACTGAAATTATCGGTAACAGATAGTTTTGTGATAAGGTAATTTCTAACGGGTAACAAGTAATGAAAGTAAACAAGGTGCAGCAAGATGGCCCAATCCTTTTTGTAGAAAAGTACAAGCCTGGACAAACTCTTATATAGAGAAAAGCGCTCCCGAGGACACATGGGAATTATCGTCAAGCTAGTTTTCATCAAGCTCATATGATTCGCGTTCGTTACTTTGATAATTTGGTATGTGGGTGGACCGGTGCTTGGATGTTGTCCTTTCTTGGACAAGCATCCCACTTATGATTAACTCCTATTGCAAGCGTCCGCAACTACAAAAGAAGTATTAAGGTAAACCTAACCATAGCATGAAACATATGGATCCAAATCAGCCCCTTACGAAGCAACGCATAAACTAGGGTTTAAGCTTCTATCACTCTAGCAACCCATCATCTACTTATTACTTCCCAATGCCTTCCTCTAGGCCCAAATAATGGTGAAGTGTCATGTAGTCGACGTTCACAGGACACCACTAGAGGAGAGACAACTTACATCTCATCAAAATATCAAACAAATACCAAATTCACATGAATACTTATAGCAAGACTTCTCCCATGTCCTCAGGAACAAATGTAACTACTCACAAATCATATTCATGTTCATAATCAGAGGGGTATTAATATGCATAATGGATCTGAACATATAATCTTCCACCAAATAAACCAACTAGCATCAACTACAAGGAGTAATCAACACTACTAGCAACCCACAGGTACCAACCTGAGGCTTTGGGACAAAGATTGGATACAAGAGATGAACTAGGGTTTGAGAGGAGATGGTGCTGGTGAAGATTTTGATGGAGATTGACCCCCTCCTGATGGGAGGATCATTGGCGATGACGATGGCGATGATTTCCCCCTCCCGGAGGGAAGTTTCTCCGGTAGAACAGCTCTGCCGGAGCCCTAGATTGGTTCCGCCAAGGTTCCGCCTCATGGCGGCGGAGTTTCTTCCCGAAAGCTTGCTTATGATTTTTCCTCGGATGAAAGACTTCATATAGGAGAAGATGGGCACCGGAGGCCTGCCAGGGGGCCCACGAGGCACGGGGGCGCGCCCAGGGGGTAGGGCGCGCCTCCCACCCTCGTGGCCAGGGTGTGGCCCCCTCTGGTATTTTCTCCACTCGGTATTTTTTATTAATTCCAAAAATGACTTCCGTGAAGTTTCAGGACTTTCGGAGCTGTGCAGAATAGGTCTCTAATATTTGCTCCTTTTCCAGCCCAGAATTCCAGCTGCCGGCATTCTCCCTCTTCATGTAAACCTTGTAAAATATGAGAGAATAGGCATAAATATAACATAACGTGTAATAACAGCCCATAATGCAATAAATATCAATATAAAAGCATGATGCAAAATGGACGTATCAACTCCCCCAAGCTTAGACCTCACTTGTCCTCAAGCGGAAGCCGATAACGATAAATATGTCCACATGTTTAGAGGTAGAGGTGTCGATAAAATAAAATACAGACATGAGGGCATCATGATCATTCTTATAACAACAACATGTATGGATATTGTCATATGATTTCTTATGCTCAAGTAATTATCTATTTACGACATCAAGTATGAATCAGAAACTTCATTGAAAACTAACAAACTATAATCTCAGTCATTGAAGCAATTGCAAATTATCATAACATCAGAAAGAGTTTATGTAAGAGCTTCTCAGCAAGTCCACATACTCAACTATCATTTAGTCTTTCACAATTACTAACACTCACACAATACTTATGGGTATGGAGTTTTAATCGGACACAGAGAAAGATAGGGGCTTATAGTGTTGCCTCCCAACCTTTTACCTCAAGGGTAATGTCAATAATAATAATTCATGCTAACTTACATCCAATTAGATATATATATCAGGATCTTTCCAACACAATGTGCTTGCCAACGGATAAAATGTAAAAAGGAAAGGTGAAGATCACCATGACTCTTGCAAAAGGTAAAAGTAAAAGATAGGCCCTTCGCAGAGGGAAGCAGAGGTTGCCATGTGCTTTTAGGGTTGGATGCACGAAATCTTAATGCAAAAGAATGTCACTTTATATTGCCACTTGTGATATGGACCTTTATTATGCAGTCTGTCGCTTTTATTGCTTCCATATCACAAGATCATATAAAGTTTATTTTCTCCACACTAATAGATCATACATATTTAGAAGCAATTTTTATTGCAAGCAACATGACGACTTACTCGAAGGATCTTACTCAATCCATAGGTAGATATGGTGGACTCTCATGGAAAAACTGGGTTTAAGGATATTGGAAGCACAAGTAGTATCTCTACTTGGTGCTAAGAATTGGCTAGCATGAGGGAGAAAGGCAAGCTCAACATGTTGGATGATCCATGACAATATACTTTATTTCGGATATAAGAAAACATAACCCATTACGTTGTCTTCCTTGTCCAACATCAACTCTTTAGCATGTCATATTTTAATGAGTGCTCACAATCATAAAAGATGTCCAAGATAGTATATTTATATGTGAAAACCTCTCTTTCTTTATTACTTCCTATTAGTTGCAAGGATGACCAAAACTATGTTTGTCAACTCTCAACAACTTTTAATCATCATACTCTTTATATGTGAAGTCGTTACTCTCCATAGGATCAATATGATCTCTTTATTTATTTTTATTCTTTCTTTTTCTTTTATTACCTCAAGATCATGGCAAGATAATCTAGCCCTTGACTCAACACTAGTCTTTATTATATATAGCTCACGAACTCAATTAGATAGAAGGATCATAAGGCAAACTCAAAACTAAATCACACTAAAACTTTATTCTACTAGATCAAGATATTACCAAAAGGATCAAACTAAGAAAAACGGTAAAGATAGGAGTGTGATGGTGATACGATACCGGGGCACCTCCCCCAAGCTTGGCAGTTGCCAAGGCGAGTGCCCATACCCATGTGATTATGTCTCCTTCTTCGGAGGTGAGGAAGATGGTGGTGATGATGATAATTGTGCCTTCAGCTTTTTCATATTGTAATTGATAAGAGCAATTTCCTCTTGTAAATCATCGATCTCCGATTCTAGCTTCAAAATTTTGTCACATAAATCTCCTTTGCTTTTCTGCCAAAAACGAGAAGGAATAGATCGGTTGTTAGATAGTTTAGCCCTCTTAGGGAGACTAGATTTCTTGAACTTCACGTGCATATCCCCAGGTTGAGGTAGAGGGACATCCTCCTCCTCCGAACTTGAATCATTGATCATCATCAAATGAGCATCCTCCTCCTCATCCATAGTTCGACCACAAGGAGATAGATCCCCATAGGTCTTTGGGTCAGCAATGAGGTGTGAGACATAGCTCTCTCCGTCGGAATCCTGAGATGACATCTTGCTCTAATCTGCGGCAGAAACAACTCGAAACAAAAACAGAGGATATTTGCGTGATACGGTGGTCAAAACCTTCGGGAGATTATATAATGAATTTTTACCGACCAAAAGAAGTGTTGTGCAGGAAAACGGAGTCCGGAGGGTACACGAGGTGCCCACGAGGCAGGGGGGCACGCCCAGGGGGGTAGGGCGCGCCCTCCACCCTCGTGGAAGCCTCGTGTCCTTCCCTGACTACTTCTTATTTTCCTATTTTCTTAAATATTCCAAAACGGAGAAAAAATGCCATTAGAACTGTTTTGGAGTCAGTTTACTTACCGTACCACTTACCTATTCCTTTTCGGAGTCTGAAACGTTCTAGAAAGTGTCTCTTATGTGTTCCTCCGGGGTTACGGTTTCAATAACATTAGTTTCAACATTTATAGGATTACCTGAGATATAATGTTTGATTCTTTGACCGTTCACCACCTTCGGATTTGTGCCTTTGAAGTTGTTGATTTTTATGGCACCAGAACGATAGACCTCCTCAATAACTCAAGGACCTTCCCATTTAGGGAGAAGTTTTCCTGCAAAAAAACTTAAACGAGAGTTGAATAGCAACACATAATCACCTACATTAAACTCACGCTTTTGTATTCTTTTTTCATGCCATCTTTTAACTTTTTCTTTAAACAATTTGGCATTCTCATAAGCCTGGGTTCTCCATTCATCAAGTGAGCTAATGTCAAATAACCTCTTCTCACCTGCAAGTTTGAAATCATAATTGAGCTCCTTAATGGCCCAATATGCCTTATGTTCTAGTTCGAGAGGTAAGTGACATGCTTTTCCATAAACATTTTATACAGAGACATACCCATAGGATTTTTATATGCAGTTCTATAGGCCCATACTGCATCATCAAGTTTCTTGGACCAATTCTTTCTAAATCTATTAATAGTCTTTTGGAAAATTAATTTGAGCTCTCTATTACTCAATTCTACTTGACCACTAGACTAGGGGTGATATGGATATGCAATTCTATGATTAACATCATACTTAGCAAGCATTTTACGAAAGGCACCATGAATAAAATGTGAACCACCATCAGTCATTAAATATCTAGGGACTCCAAACCTCGGAAAAATAACTTCTTTAAGCATCTTAATAGAGGTGTTATGATCAGCACTACTAGTTGGAATAGCTTCTACCCACTCAGTAACGTAATCAACAGCAACTAAAATATGTGTATACCCATTAGAGGAAGGAAACGGTCCCATATAATCGAAGCCCCAAACATCAAATGGTTCAATAACGATTGAATAATTCATAGGCATTTCTTGACGTCTACTAATATTACCAATTCTTTGACATTCATCACAAGATAAGACAAACTTACGGGCATCTTTGAAGAGAGTAGGCCAATAAAAACCGGATTGCAATACCTTATGTGCAGTTCTATCTCCAGCGTGGTGTCCTCCATAAGCTTCGGAGTGACACTTGCGTAGGATCTGTTCCTGTTCATGCTCAGGTATACAACGTCTAATAACACCATCTACTCCTTCTTTATAAAGGTGTGGGTCATCCCAGAAGTAAAGTCTTAAATCACAGAAAAACTTTTTCTTTTGCTAGTATGTGAAACTAGGTGGTATAAATTTAGCAACAATGTAATTGCCATAATCTGCATACCATGGAGCAGTATAAGAAGCATTTATGATGGCTAATTGTTCATCAGGAAAGCTATCATCAATGGGTAGTGGGTCATCAAGAACATTCTCTAACCTAGACAAGTTGTCTGCAACGGGGTTCTCAGCTCCCTTTCTATCAATAATATGCAAATCAAATTCTTGTAGTAGGAGAACCCATCTAATAAGTCTAGGTTTAGCATCTTTCTTTTCCATAAGATATTTAATAGCAGCATGATCAGTGTGAATAATTACTTTAGAATCAACAATATAAGGTCTGAAATTATCACAAGCAAATACAATTGCTAAGAATTCCTTTTCAGTAGTAGCATAATTTCTCTGGGCATTGTCTAGAGTTTACTAGCATATTGAATGACATTTAATTTCTTATCAACTCTTTGTCCTAGAACAACACCTACAGCATAATCACTAGCATCGCACATAATTTCAAAGGGCAAATTCCAATCAGGTGGCTGAACAATAGGTGTAGAAATCAATGTTTTCTTAAGTATTTCAAATGCTTCCACACAATCATCATCAAAGACAAAAGGAATATATTTTTGTAATAGATTGGTCAGAGACCGAGAATTTTTTGAGAAGTCCTTAATGAACCTCCTATAAAAACCGGCATGACCAAGGAAACTTGTTATACCTTTGATGTCCTTGGGACACGGCATCTTTTCAATAGCATCAACCTTAGCTTTGTCAACTTCAATACCTCTTTCAGAAATTTTATGCCCCAAGACAATACCTTCATTAACCATAAAGTGGCACTTCTCCCAATTCAAGACGAGATTAGTTTCTTCGCATCTCTACAAAACTCGATCAAGGTTGCTCAAGCAATCGTCAAAAGAGGATCCACAAACAGAGAAATAATCCATGAAAACCTCACAAATATTTTCACAGAAGTCAGAGAATATATCCATCATGCATCTTTGAAAGGTAGCAGGTGCATTACATAAACCAAAAGGCATACGTCTATAAGCAAAGGTACCAAAGGGCAAGTAAAAGTGGTCTTTTCTTTATCATCAGCTAACACAGGTATTTGAGAGAAACCAGAGTAACCATCTAGAAAGCAAAAATGTGTATGTTTGGATAATCTTTCCAGCATTTGATCAATGAATGGCAAAGGTAATGATCCTTTTTAGTAGCTTTATTTAATTTGCAGAAATCAATCACCATTCTATAACCTGTAATAATTATTTACGGAATCAATTCATCTTTATCATTAGGAACGACAGTAATACCTCCCTTCTTAGGGACACAATGGACAGGACTTACCCACTGACTATCAGCAACGGGATAAATTATACCTGCCTCAAGGAGCTTTAATATTTCCTTTCTTACCACTTCCTTCATCTTAGGATTTAGCCGTCGTTGGTGATCAATAACTGGTTTGGCGTCTTTCTCCAAATTTATTTTGTGTTGACATCGAGTGGGACTAATGCCCTTAAGATCATCAAGAGTATATCCAATAGCATCACAGTGCTTCTTCAGAGTTTTCAATAATTTCTCTTCTTCTTGCTCTGAAAGGTTAATTAGCACTATAATAACAGGATATATCTTCTTTTCATCAAGATAAGCATATTTGAGAGTATCAGGTAACGATTTAAGCTCAAATACGGGATCACCCTTGGGTGGAGGAGGATCCCCTAGGATTTCAACAGGCAAGTTGTGCTTTAGAATAGGTCCCTGTTTAAAGAATACTTCATCTATTTCCCTTCTTTCATTCATAAACGTATCATTTTCATGGTCTAACAAATATTGTTCTAAAGGATCACTAGGAGGCACGGCAATAGAAGTAAGACCAATTATTTCATCTTTACTAGGCAATTCCTCATCACGGGGTTGTCTACTAAATTTAGCAAAATTAAACTCATAAGACATATCACCCAAACCAATAGTAACAACATCCTTTTCGCAGTCTATCCTAGCATTAACAGTGTTCAAGAAGGGTCTACCAAATATAATGGGACAAAAGCTATCTTGTGGGGAACCAAGAACAAGAAAATCAGCAGGATATTTAACTTTCCCACACAATACTTCAGCATCTCTAACAATCCCAATCGGTGAAATAGTATCTCTATTGGCAAGTTTAATTGTAACATCTATATCTTCTATCTCAGCAGGTGCAATATCATGCATAATTTCTTTGTATAAAGAATGAGGTATTGCAATAGCACTAGCACCCATATCACACAAGTCATGACAACAATGATCTCCTATTTTAACAGAAATAACAGGCATGCCTACCACAGGTCTATGTTTATCTTTAGCACCAGGTTTAACAATTCTAGCAGTTTCCTCACAGAAATAAATAGCATGCCCATCAATATTATCGGCTAAGAGATCTTTAACCATAGCAATTTTAGGTTCAACTTTAACTTGCTCAGGAGGTTTGTGTGTTCTGATATTACTTTTGTTGACTATAGTTGAAGCTTTAGCATGATCCTTTATTCTAACAGGGAAAGGTGGCTTCTCAATATAAGCAGCAGGAACAACATGATCATCATAAGTGATAGTCTTTTCTTCAACTTTAATAGGTGCAACTACTTCTACTTCAATGGGAGAATTATATTTAAGCCACTTCTCCTTAGTGAGATCAACATGAGTAGCAAAGGATTCACAGAAAGAAGCTACTATCTCAGAGTCAAGTCCATATTTAGTGCTAAATTCACGGAAAACATCAGTATCCATAAAAGATTTAACACAATCAAACTTAGGTGTTATACCTGACTCCTTACCTCCGTTGAGGTCCCAATCTTCAGAGTTGCGTTTAGTTCTTTCCAATAAATCCCATTTGAATGCAATAGTCTTCATCATAAAAGAGCCAGTACAAGAAGTATCGAGCATGGAGCGATTATTGAGAGAAAGCCGAGCATAAATTTTTTGAATAATCATTTATCTTGAGAGCTCATGATTGGGGCATGAATATAACATTGACTTAAGCCTCCCCCAAGCTTGAGCGATGATTTCTCCTTTGCGAGCCCAAAAATTATATATATAATTACGATCACGATGAACAAGATGCATAGGATAAAACTTCTGATGAAATTCCAATTTCAATCGTTTGTAGTTCCTTGATCCCATATCATCACATAGCCTATACCATGTCAATGCCTCTCCCTTCAAAGATAAAGGGAAGACCTTCTTCTTGATAACATCATCGGGCATACCTGCAAGCTTAAATAATCCACAAACTTCATCCACATAGATTAGGTGTAAATCGGGATGCAATGTTCCATCTCCTGCAAAAGGATTAGCTAGCAGTTTCTCTATCATACCCAAAGGAATTTCAAAGTAAACATTTTTAGTAGGTTCAGTAGGTTGAGGAGCAACTCTTTGATCTACTGGTCGGGGTGAAGATACCCCTAACAAGCCCCTCAGAGGATTACTTTCCATAGTAACAAGTGACAGTAAATTTCAGCCCAATATATAAATTTTTCCTTACCAAATTCCACCTACCAAAGGCACTTCACTCCCCGGCAACGACGCCATAAAAGAGTCTTGATGACCCACAAGTATAGGGGATCTATCGTAGTCCTTTTGATAAGTAAGAGTGTCGAACCCAACGAAGAGCAGAAGGAAATGCTAAGCGGTTTTCAACAAGGTATTCTCTGCAAGCACTGAAATTATCGGTAACAGATAGTTTTGTGATAAGGTAATTTGTAACGGTAACAAGTAATGAAAGTAAACAAGGTGCAGCAAGATGGCCCAATCCTTTTTGTAGCAAAGGACACATGGGAATTATCGTCAAGCTAGTTTTCATCACACTCATATGGTTCGCGTTCGTTACTTTGATAATTTGGTATGTGGGTGGACCGGTGCTTGGGGGCTGTCCTTTCTTGGACAAGCATCCCACTTATGATTAACTCCTATTGCAAGCGTCCGCAACTACAAAAGAAGTATTAAGGTAAACCTAACCATAGCATGAAACATATGGATCCAAATCAGCCCCTTACGAAGCAACGCATAAACTAGGGTTTAAGCTTCTGTCACTCTAGCAACCCATCATCTACTTATTACTTCCCAATGCCTTCCTATAGGCCCAAATAATGGTGAAGTGTCATGTACTCGACGTTCACATGACACCACTAGAGGAGAGACAACATACATCTCATCAAAATATCGAACGAATACCAAATTCACATGACTACTTATAGCAAGACTTCTCCCATGTCCTCAGGAACAAACGTAACTACTCACAAATCATATTCATGTTCATAATCAAAGGGGTATTAATATGCATAATGGATATGAACATATAATCTTCCACCAAATAAACCAACTAGCATCAACTACAAGGAGTAATCAACACTACTAGCAACCCAATGTACCAATCTGAGGCTTTGGGACAAAGATTGGATACAAGAGATGAACTAGGGTTTGAGAGGAGATGGTGCTGGTGAAGATGTTGATGGAGATTGACCCCCTCCCGATGAGAGGATCGTTGGTGATGACGATGGCGATGATTTCCCCCTCCCGGAGGGAAGTTTCCCCGACAGAACAGCTCTGCCGGAGCCCTAGATTGGTTCCGCCAAGGTTCCGCCTCATGGCGGCGGAGTTTCTTCCCGAAAGCTTGCTTATGATTTTTCCTCGGACGAAAGACTTCATATAGCAGAAGATGGGCACCGGAGGCCTGCCAGTGGGCCCATGAGGCAGGGGGTGCGGCCAGGGGGTAGGGCGCGCCTCCCACCCTCGTGGCCAGGGTGTGGGCCCCCTCTGGTATTTTCTCCGCTCAGTATTTTTTATTAATTCCAAAAAAGACTTTAGTGAAGTTTCAGGACTTTTGGAGCTGTGCAGAATAGGTCTCTAATATTTTCTCCTTTTCCAGCCCAGAATTCCAGCTACCGGCATTCTCCCTCTTCATGTAAACCTTGTAAAATATGAGAGAATAGGCATAAATATTGTAAGATAACGTGTAATAACAGCCCATAATGCAATAAGTATCAATATAAAAGCATGATGCAAAATGAACGTATCAGGGACGAGCGGTGGTCTTTTCCTACCAATCTATCACCCTAGGTGCATGCGTGTACTACTTTGTGTTGATGGCTAATAAATTTTCACAATAAGTATGTGAGTTCTTTATGATTAATGTTGAGTCCATGGATTATACGCACTCTCACCCTTCCACCATCGCTAGCCTCTCTAGTACCGCACAACTTTCTCTGGTGCATTAAACCCACTATATACCCTTCCTCAAAACAACCACCATACCTACCCATTATGGCATTTCCATAGCCATTCCGAGATATATTGCCATGCAACTTAAACCGTTTCGTTTTATTATGACACATACCATCATTGTCATATTGCTTTGCATGATCATGTAGTTGGCATAGTATTTGTGGCAAGGCCACCGTTCATATTTTTTATACATTTCACTCTTGATCATTGCACATCCCGGTACACCGCCGGAGGCATTCATATAGAGTCATATCTTGTTCTAGTATCAAGTTGTAATTCTTGAGTTGTAAGTAAATAAAAGTGTGATGATCATCATTATTAGAGCATTATCCCATGTGAGGAAAGGATGATGAAAGCTATGATTCCCTCACAAGTTGGGATGAGTCTCCGGACTTTATAAAAAACTAGCAAAAGAGCCCGTGCTTTGCAACGGGAGAAAAAGCACAACACACACTCTTAACCCAACAACCATCACTCAAGACCACAAATAGGTCCATCTCCTTTATTTTAGCGAGGCATCATATTTGTGTTGCCGCTTATCCTCCTTCTCACCCTCGCCGGCGGTGGACTCAGTGTTCACACAAACCAAACCATGTTTGGATGTGGTTAATCCTAAGGCATCGATCTCTCCCTCTCTCCTCTATCCTCCCTCTCCCTCTATCTCTCTCTCACTTTCTCTCTCACTCGCCATGATAAATCTATTGTTTTCATCTGCGACGTTTTCAAAGGTATGCATGTGTAGTTATCGATATTTTCTTTTCACTATATGGTTAAAGTGGGCGTTTATTTACAATCCGAATCGCCGCGGGTACGAAAGAAAAATGGATCATGCGTTATAGATTATAAGTTTGCTTCCAAAATAATATTTTAAAAATAATCAACATGTAAAATTAACATCATATTCAGATTTCATGCATTTTCTAATCAAATTGCATATATAACATGTTAAAATCAGAGTTACGGTTTAAAAGATATGGATAATTTAGAAAATCATTTGTTTGACTTTAATATCTTCTAAAATAATATTTAAAAATACTTAACAAGTAAAATAATCTCATATTCATATTCTACATATTTTTCTAATCAAATTTCATATATAACATATTTAAATCGGAGTTAGGGTCTAAAAGATATGCATGATTTAGAAAATCATTTGTTTGAGTTAAATATGACCCGCGCAGATGAATTACCTAAAAGGTCAGGGGAGTTTTTGAAAAAATGTAAAATAACGGTTCAGGTGACTTAAGTCCAGACCGTGGGTTGATTACAAGAGAACATAGGGGCTTTTTTATAAAACGGTAAAATAATGGTTCGGGTGACTTATGACCGGACTGCGGGTTGATTTGAAGAAAATACAGGGGCTTTTTTGCAAAATGGTGCGACCGACGACCAGAAACCCAATTTTCCTGATTATTAGGTAGAGATAAAAGAGGCAAAAGAAGCCCAAATAAAAAATAGAGGCCAAAGAAGCCCAAACAAAAAACAAAAAAATGAGAGAAAAAGAGAGAAGGGACAATATTAATAATGATTTTTCCACACTTGTGATTCAAAATAGCACCATGTTCTTCATGATAGAGAGTCTCCTATTTCGTCACTTTCATATACTAGTAAGAATTTTTCATTATAGAACTTGGCTTGTATATTCCAATGATGGGCTTCCTCAAATTGCCCTAGGTCTTCATGAGCAAGCAAGTTGGATGCACACCCACTTAGTTTCATTTTGAGCTTTCATACACTTATAGCTTTAGTGCATCCGTTGCATGGCAGTCCCTACTCACTTGCATCGATATCAATTGATGGGCATCTCCATAGCCCATTAATTTGCCTAGTTGATGTGGGACTTTCTCCTTCCCTTTTTGTCTTCTCCACAACCACCATATTCTCCACCTATAGTGTTATATCCATGGCTCACGCTCATGTATTGCGTGAAAGTTGAAAAAGTTTGAGAACACCAAAAGTATGAAACAATTGCTTGGCTTGTCATCGGGGTTGTGCATGATGAAGTACTTTGTATGATGAAGATGGAGCATAGACAAACTATATGATTTTGCAGGGATAACTTTCTTTGGCCATATTATTTTGAGAAGACATGATTACTTTATTAGTATGTGCTACTTCTTGAGCTTGCATTGGTTTTTTCCTCGAAGAGGAAAGGGTGATGTAGCAAAGTAGAGATAAGTATTTCCCTCAGTTAGAGAACCAAGGTATCAATCCAGTAGGAGGTACAAGCAAGTCCCCAATATATGCACCTGCACAAACAATCAAACACTTGCACCCAACGCGATAAAGGGGTTGTCAATCCCTTCACGGTCAACTGCAATGGTGAGATTTGATAGAGATAGGTATAAAAGATTGCTAGAACGTAAAACAAAATAGAAGTAAATAAATTGCAGCAAAATATTTTTAGTATTTTTGGTTTATATATCTAAAAATATATAATGGAAAATAGACCCGGGGCCATATGTTTCACTAGAGGCTTCTCTCTTGAAGGCAAACAATATGGTAGGTGAACAAATTACTGTCGAACAATTGATAGAGAAGTGCAAAATTATGATGATATCCAAGGCAATGATTATGAATATAGGCATCACCTCCGTGTCAAGTAGACCGACTCATGCCTGCATCTACTACTATTACTCCACACATCGACCGCTATCGAGCATGCATCTAGAGTATTAAGTTCATTAAGAACGAAGTAACGTCTTAAGTAAGATGACATGATGTTCTCTTGGGAAACGTAGCATGCAATTTTAAAAAAATTCCTAGGCTCACACAAGATCTATCTAGGAGATGCATAGCAACGAGGGGGAGAGTGTGTCTACGTACCCTTGTAGACCTAAAGCGGAAGCGTTTGACAATACGGTTGATGTAGTCGAACTTCTTCTAGCTCCAACCGATCAAGCACCGAATGTACGACACCTCCAAGTTCTGCACACGTTCAGCACGATGACGTCCCTCGCCTTCTTGATCCAGCAAGGTGTCGAGGAAGTACATGAGTTCCATCAACACGACGGCAAGGTGACGATGATGGTGAAGTGATCCGCGCAGGGCTTCGCCTAAGCACTGCGAGAATATGACCAGAGGTGTAAACTGTGGAGGGGGGGGGTGCCGCACATGGCTAACGATTGATGTTGTTTGTTCTAGGGGCGCCCCCCCACATATATATATGTATATATATATATATGTATATATATATATATATATATATATATATATATATATATATAAAGGTGGGGGGGGGGGAGAGGAGGCAACCAAGGAGGCGCCCAAGTAGGGTTGGGAAACGTAGCATGGAAAAAAAAATTCTACGCTCACACAATGATCTATCCATGGAGATGCATAGCAATGAGGGGGAGAGTGTTTCTACATACCCTTGTAGACCATAAGCGAAAGTGTTTCACAACGCGGTTGATGTAGTCGAACTTTCTTCGCGCTCCACGGATCGAGTACCGAACGTATGGCACCTCCGAGTTTTGCACACGTTCAGCTCGGTGACGTCCCTCACCTTCTTGATCCAGCAAGTTGTCGAGGTATTAGATGAGTTCCATCAGCATGACGGCATGGTGACGATGATGGTGAAGTGATCCGCGCAGGACTTTGCCTAAGCACTACAAAGATATGAGCAGAGGCGTAAACTGTGGAGGGGGCGCCGCACATGGCTAACAATTGACGTTGTATGTGCTAGGCGCCCCCTCCTCATATATATAGGTGGGAGGGAGAGGGGAGAGGCCAAGGGGCGCCCCAAGTGGGGCGGAATCCCACTTGGGCTCCTGCCATGGTTCGTCCCCCCTCCTTGTATAGGCGTCAGGGGAAAGGATTTCTCCCTTGAGGAGGGGAAGGGAGGAGGGACTTGCCCTCCCCCCTTTCCTTTCCCTAGGGTTGGCTGGCCTGGTCGAGGGGCGCACCAGCCCCTTGTGGCCAAGCGGAAAACTATTTTTGTGGCTTGTTTTGAGGGTTTGGGAATATCTAAATTTATAGGATTGAGAAGGAGGTCAGTGGACTCCCGAGGGGGCCACAAGCTAGGGGCACCCCCCTAGGGCACGCCTCTATGGCTTGTCGTTGCCTTGTGGGTCTTCTGACTTCATCTCCTCGTCTCGTAGGTGTCTTCTGGTCCAAGAAAAATCATCGCGAAAGTTTTACTCCGTTTGATAACTAAAAAACAAGGAAACAACACAAACTGACACTGGGCTCTAGGTTAATAGGTTAGTCCCAAAAATAATATAAAATAGCATATTAATGCATATAAAACATCCAAAAGAGGTAATATAATAGCATGGAACAATAAAAAATTGTAGATATGTTAGAGACGTATCAGTATGCTTGAAGTATTATTGTTTTTATGTCAATATTAAACTTTTGTTTTGAATCTTATGGATCTGAATATTCTTGCCACAATTAAGAAGATTGCATTGATAAATATGTTAGGTAGCATTCCACATCAAAAATTCTGTTTTTATCATTTACCTACTCGAGGACGAGCAGGAATTAAGCTTGGGGATGCTTGATACATCTCCAATGTATCTATATTTTTTATTGTTCCATGCTATTATATTATCTGTTTTGATGTTTTATATGCATTAATATGCTATTTTATATTATTTTTGGGACTAACTTATTAACCTAGAGCCCAGTGTTAGTTTATGTGTTTTCCTTGTTTTTGACTTCTACAGCAAAAGGAATATCAGGCAGAGTCCAAACGGAAGAAAAATTTACGATGATTTTCTTGGGCCAGAAGACACCTACGTGACTTGGAGAGAGGGCCAGAAGAGTCCCGAGGAGTCCACAAGCCTCTAGGGCACGCCCCCCAGGCTTGTGGGCCCCTCGGGAGTCCCCTAACCCTAGTTCCACCTCTATATATTCATTGTTGCTATCAAAGATAACAAGATGGGGTTTATATCAAATTGCTTGAGTTTATCCCTCTACATCATGTCATCTTACTTAAGGAGTTACTCCGTTCTTATGAACTTAATACTCTAGATGCATGCTGGATAGCGGTCGATGTGTGGAGTAATAGTAGCAGATGTAGAATTGTTTCGGTCTACTTGTCACAGACGTGATGCCTATATTCATGATCATTGCCTTAGATATCGTCATAACTATGCGCTTTTCTATCAATTGCTCAACAATAGTAATTTGTTAACCCACCGTATTTTCTTTCAAGAGAGAAGCCTCTAGTGAAACCTATGGCCCCCGGGTCTATTTTCCATCATATATTTTCAGATCTATAAACCAAAAAACCCAAAAATACCTTGCTGCAATTTATTTATATTAACTTTAGTTTGCTCTTTTATTTATCTTTTATACCTATCTCTATTAGATCTCACTCTTGTTCGTGACTGTGAAGGGATTAACAACCCCTTTTTCGCGCTATGTGCAAGTGTTTGTTAGTTTGTGTAGATGCATATATTGGAGACTTGCTTGTGCCTCCTACTGGATTGATACCTTGGTTCTTAACTGAGGGAAATACTTATCTCTAGTTTGTTGCATCACCCTTTCCTCTTCAAGGGAAAAATCAACGCAAGCTTAAGAAGTAGCACGCCCCTACACTACCACTCCACTTCTACTTCCCTTTCTTCTTGTTGCGTGTTCTCAGCAGTAGTAGAGCGGCTGTGGTGGGCAGCACTACCACCTGTTGGTGGTAGTACCGCTGGCTCCAGCAGTAGTGCCGCTGATGCGGCTCTGCCTCACCCCCTTGTTTTGCTCTGCCTCCTTAGTGCCCTGTGCTGCGACCCCAGTGGTAGTACCGCTAGGGCGAGTGGAAGTACCGCTCCGGCGGCATTACCGGCTCGTGGTCTTGCACCGTTGCACTACACTACGTGCACTACTGCCCGGGCGGTAGTACCGCTCCTATGAGCGGTAGTACTGCTTGTGTGAAGGCTGAGCACATAACAATCTTCTTCCCCATTGAATCTTATCATTTGAGCTCGTGTTCTTCCCCCATTGTTGACCTTCTTCGAGCTTGCTTTCTCTCAATCCCTCCAATGATTCTTGCTAGTTCTCGAGGGAAAAGAGAGAGGAGATTTAGATCCACATTTCCACCAATCACTTTCTCCTCTATGTGAGGGGAACCCCCCGGATCTAGATCTTGGAGTTCTTCGTGTTCTCTTCTTTGTTCTTCCTCTCATTTTCCTCCATAGCATTAGTTGTTGTGGTGGGATTTGGGAGAGAAGGACTTGGGCACTCCGTGTGCCCTTGCCATTGCATTTGGTGCATAGGTTTGAGTTCTCCATGGTGATACGTGGAAGTGAAGTTGAGATGCTCATTACTCTTGGCTGCTTGGTACCCTAGAGCTTGTTCCTCTTGGGTGCTTGGGCGCCCTAGATGGTTGGTGGTGCTTCGGAGCTCAATCATTGTGGTGTAAAGCTCTGGGCAAGCATAGGGGTCTCCAATTAGGTTGTGGAGATTACCTCGAGCAATTTGTACGGGTTTTGGTGACCGCCCCTAAGGGTTGTCATAGTGTACGGGTTCGGTGACCGCCCCCAAGGGTTGCCATTTGTACGGGTTTGATGACCACCCTCAAGGGTCCCTTAGTGGAATCACGACATATTGCATTGTGCGAGGGCGTGAGGAGATTATGGTGGCCCTAGTGGCTTCTTGGGGAGCATGCGCCTCCACACCGCTCCAAACGGAGATTATCATCTGCAAGGGTATGAACTTGGGGATACGTCGTTGTCTCCGTGTGCCTCGGTTATCTCTTACTCGAGCCCTTTACTTATGCACTTTACTTTGTGATAGCCATAGTATGACATGATATATATCTTACTATCACTTAGTTGTTTATCATGATTTGCATACATTGTTGGTGCACATAGGTGAGCCTAGTTGATTTAGGTTTTGTGCTTGACAAATTAAACGCTAGTTTTATTCCGCTTTTGTTCAAGCCTAAACCGTAATTATTTTAAAGCACCTATTCACCCCCCTCTAGGCGACATCCACGATCTTTCACCAATGCACTTTAAATAAGAAAAAAATGATGTTCTCTCATTACACGGTAATCAAGACCAATTACATTCTACACATGGTCTCTATAATTTCTACATGCAATTATCTCATTGGGGGTTGGATAATTAAAGAGGAGAGAGGTGGTGGCCTGCATCTTCCCAACACATTTTTTACTCCACTCCATAATTTGTCCTAAAATTTCTATATGTACACTTTTCACCAGACGGAGGGAGTAGACTACACCCTCCAACCCGATTACTAGCCTTTACAAGCAATGGAGGTGGCCACCTTGTCACCATAGAAGGGTCAAGTGATGTGTGATACGTCTCCTACGTATCTACTTTTCCAAACACTTTTGCCCTTGTATTGGACTCTAACTTTCATGATTTGAATGGAACTAACCCGGACTGACGCTGTTTTCAGCAGAATTGCCATGGTGTTATTTTTGTGCAGAAATAAAAGTTCTCAGAATGACTTGAAACTTCACGGAGAATATTTTTGGAATATATAAAAAATACTGGCGAAAGAATTAGCACTAGGGGCCCGCACCCTGTCCACGAGGGTGGGGGGCACGCCCACCCCCTGGGGCGCGCCCCCCTATCTCGTGGCCCCCCTGAGGCTCCACCGGCCTCAACTCCAACTCTATATATTCACGTTCGGGGAGAAAAAAAATCAGAGAGAAGGATTCATCGCATTTTACGATACGGAGCCGCCACCAAGCCCTAATCTCTCTCGGGAGGGCTGATCTGGAGTCCGTTCGGGGCTCCGGAGAGGGGAATCCGTTGCCGTCATCATCATCAACCTTCCTCCATCACCAATTTCATGATGCTCACCGCCGTGCGTGAGTAATTCCATCGTAGGCTTGCTGGACGGTGATGGGTTGGATGAGATTTACCATGTAATCGAGTTAGTGGGTGCCCCCCGCGTCGTCCACTCCAGTCGACTCGGGGGCGAAACCCTAGTCGCCCGCCGGTTCCTCGCCGCCCCTCCTCCTCCCCCGCCACCGCCGGGCTTGCCCACGGCGTGGTAGGCGGCGGCGGGGCTTCCCCGCACGCCGGCCTCGGCATCTGGAGACCCCCCTTCCCGCATCAGACGGCGCCGCCCGCTTCCTGCCGGCCCTCTGCGGCGCCCGACGGTCGCCGGCGTTGCCTGGGACGGCTCCGCCCATCAGATCAGACCGGCTCGGCCCTGGATCGGGGCGCTCCTCCGATCTGGCGGCCGGTGGGCCGGGGTTCCCCGGATCTGGCTAGCGTGGCCCTGCCTCGTCCTGCCCGGCTTGGGTCGCGGTGTGGTGCTCCCTGGTGGAGGTGTTATGTGTCTTTCTCCATGCTTCGACGGGATGTGTGCGGTGGGTGGATGCCGGGGCAGCGGCCTCGGGTGGTGTGGACGGCGTTACCTCTGCGGGCTACGACCGTGGGTGCTGGTGGTCCGCGACGTTGGCCGCGCGGGTGGCGAGGTCTCGGTGGACGTCTACTACAGTGGGTTGGGGTGCTCCGTCACCCGGCGTGCTTGCTTTGATGAAGTCGAATGCCTTCTCCAGCTGCGTGCGCTCCTCTGGCCATGTCTTTGGCCGAGTGGGGATGGGGGCAGGACCGGGGGAAACCCTTGGCCGCCGGCGGAGGCCACGACAATGGCGGCGCCTTTGCTGGGCGTCGGTTCCCTTTTTGGAGGCCTTGTCGAGGTCCTCTCCCATCTTTCATTGTGCTCTTCTTTTGGGAGAAAGCTCTAGTTCCCCTTGTGGGTGACGACGTCGTACCCTCGTTGCGCTCCTTCTTGAAGGCCTCGCCTCGGGTTCCCGGAAGCACGATGGGCGCTTGGCGGTGCAGGTGAGGTGTTTGGCGGCGGCAATGTGTGCAATATTTCATCTTTTCTACCACCGATCCTCATCTTGTGGTAGCGCTCCTTCGGCTTGGAGATGGATTGGCATAGGTGGTGGTCGTCGTTCGGCGTCATGATGGTGTCGATGGCGGAGGAACCTGCCAAGGTTGGTACCTCAATCTGCTCTGAAGATGGACCAGCGGAAGATGGTGGCGATGACACATGTGAGTGCGTCGGACTGGATTGTGCCCCGGACCCGGTATGTGGCTCGGTCGGGGCTTCCGGCTTTAGATGTTAGGCTTAGGTGAGAGGTCTGGGTATATGGCCCAACTTGCACCCCTTCATCATATGGATAGGAGTAGCGGCATATGTTGCCAAGATGGCGGATTCAGGCATATTGGTGTACTACTTTGTAAGGTCTTCGAGTATAATCAATAAAATGGCCGCACGCATCTCCCAGATGTAGAGGCCGGGGGTCATCCTCCTTTTCTAAAAAAATATGTAATCGAGTTAGTTTTGTTAGGGTTTGATCCCTAGTATCCACTATGTACTGAGATTGATGTTGCTATGACTTTGCTATGCTTAATGCTTGTCACTAGGACCCGAGTGCCATGATTTCAGATCTGAACCTATTATGTTTTCATGAATATATGTGAGTTCTTGATCCTATTTTGCAAGTCAATAGTCACCTACTATGTGTTATGATCCGGTAACCCCGAAGTGACAATAATCAGGACCACTCCCGGTGATGACCGTAGTTTAAGGAGTTCATGTATTCACTAAGTGTTAATGCTTTGGTCCGACACTCTATTAAAAGGAGGCCTTAATATCCCTTAGTTTCCAATAGGACCCCGCTGCCACGGGAGGGTAGGACAAAAGATGTCATGCAAGTTCTTTCCCATAAGCACGTATGACTATATTCGGAATACATGCCTACATTACATTGATGAACTGGAGCTAGTTCTGTGTCTCCCTATGTTATAACTGTTGCATGAGGAATCGCATCCGACATAATTATCCATCACTGATCCATTGCCTATGAGCTTTTCACATATTGATCTTTGCTTAGTTACTTTACCGTTGCCATTGTTACAATTACTACAAAACTTCTACTGTTACTTTTACCACCGTTACCGTTACTTCCATACTACTTTGCTACAGATATTAATTATTACAGGCGTGGTTGAATTGACAACTCAACTGCTAATACTTGAGAATATTCTTTGGCTCCCCTTGTGTCGAATCAATAAATTTGGGTTGAATACTCTACCCTTGAAAACTGTTGCAATCCCCTATACTTGTGGGTTACCAATGTGGTAGACCTCCTCCTTCTAAGTGATGGACCATGGAGATCATGAGGCTAACATTGAAGAGGAATGAAGTGAGGAAAATAAAAGGGATCGGTGCAAGAAGACGGGAACCATGATGTACTATTGATGGTGAGGATAGGCGGCTGACCCTTATCAATGGCCTTCGCAGAGGAAGACTACAGAGATTGGTAGCCTCACGACGGGCGAGGTCCACCTCTTCATCCCCGCCCTTCTTCATGCCCAACCTCTCTAGATACTCCCATGTGGCGATGTGGGGGCTCTTCGCTCGAGGTTGCCTGGCCCGGGCAAGAACTTCTCGACAATGATCTTTGCGGATTCTGGGAGGTGGGTCAATGTCAAATAGCGGCGTGAAGAAGGGGATGGGATTGGACGACATGGAGGAGTTGCGCTTGCCCAGGGGAGCATTCTTGTTCGATGAGCGGCCATGGTGGAGAAAAGGCAGGACAATACGGCCAGAAAAATCGATCGTCGGTGAAAGTACAATCATGCCTAAGGATGCAGGTGGACGCGTCTGTGCCATCCTCGTAGTGAAAATGTACTAATCCTCATTACTTCAATAATCATGTTAGTTTAATGTTTGTGTTTGCGGACAGTCATGGACGCTTTCTACTTGCATTTGTGATCATGCCCTTATTTACATTTTGATGTTGATGACTACATATAGGAGCTAATTACTTTTTCTAAGTGAATATGCAGGTTTTAGTCCCCATGGAAATTATGTCTGTGGATCATAGACCTCGTAAAATGGTTATGACTCAAGAAATGTGCAATTACGGCAAGAAGCAAAGCTTTTTTTTAATATCTTGAGTTGTAGGGATCCCACACCATTAAGAGGGGGTCAAAGGAGTTTGCAAAAGATCTGCTCAAGTCAATCATCACAAAAGCACATTCTACTCCTCCTACCAAGTAGTCCAAAGCCATAAACCCTAGCATGTCCCATGCTTGTTCATAGGCAAACATAACCATCGTCTGGTCGGAATGTCCGAGTTGCTAGTCAGACTGTCTGGCTCGGCGGAGGACTATCCGGGTCGCTAGCCGGATTGTCTGGTTTAACCCCACAAAATTAGTATACATTTCTTCCAAGCCTAACAAAGGTCGGACAATTGATCGGGGACTATTTTCGTCCAGGCTACTAGTCGGACTATCCAGGTAGCTAGTTGAACTGCCACCACATCGCGGAACTACCCAGGGTGCTGGCCAGAATGTCCGGCCGGGTGCCCCAACTATGTTAGTGGCCATACATCGCAGCCGAATGGTTCTGTCACATAGTTACTCGGTGGGTCATCCTGTTTGAGTACACGCGAGACTGTCCGGGCTTTATGCAAGAATGTTATCTTGTAGGTTGGAGACTCCTAGGCGGTATGAGTCTTCGATGAGGAATCAACTTGGGATTTACCCTCATTAAGTTTGTGATGGTTTGGAGGCCGCCTCAAGGACTACCACTAGTGGTTGAGAATTGCAATCGCTGTGATATCTCAAGGAGAATAGGGCGAGCCTTCGTGGTGGTTGTGATGTGCCTTCATGGTAATACCCATCCCTCCAACTATGATAGCTCCCCACCAAGGAAGTGAAAATCGAGATACATCCTCACCTTAGTGTCATCGGTTATCTAAACCCTCGTTTCCTACTTACGATTTACTTTGGTCACTTGACCTTGCAATCATTAACTTGTTGGATTCATTAATATTGCACTTGTTATCTCATCCTAGCAATTGTTTAGGTTCACATTTATATACCGCATTTGCCTAAACTTGCTAATAATCAATTAAAATTGTAATTCCTATTCGCCCCCTCCAGGTCCATCTCGATCCTTTAGTCAGCATGATCATATGGGTTGTGTTAACACTAAGGTTACCTACAAAGACTTAATGCAGAGGCTTCCGTTCTAGATTGCGTGGATACACAACTAACATACATGAAGTAATACAAGAGAGCACACTCATTTCAAGGTGAAAGACTGGTCATGATAATAAGAGCATCTGAGCCACACTAATCTTGAGGTGAAACAATGGTCATTATAATAGGAGCATGTGAGCCCAGGCTCAGAAATGACTTCCCGGCAACTCATGCCCATATTCTCAAGGGGGGTAGTGTGGTGCAGCTACCAGACGTGTTTAGCAAAATTTGATGAGAAATGCGAGGGACTAAACCAATTATGTATTCCCTTGATTAATACACGTCAGAATTATCAGAATGCCATCCAAAAATTGATCTAGCTTTCCACTTTTGGAAAATAATAAAATATGTTAAAAACCATCTCAGTGCTACAAACAGTATCAGCTTCTCATGTGAGATGATATTGTCTTTGACGGGGGATATTCTTTGTATCTTCCTCTACGGCTACATCGTGACGAGTCTGGGAACATGCCATGTTCTCCTATGGCTGGACGCCTGAACCATTATGCGTGGCGCTGTGGTGAGTTGGTGTTGCCGTGTTGCATGAGGGTGAGAGTGTGGATGCCCTTCTTGCTCCCATGGCAGCGACTCTCCCCATCATGGCCATGGGTTATGGAGGAGAGGAAGGGGTTGTGTGTGATAGATATTGGGCGTCTCCATCGGTGGTATCGCTACGACATGTGTAGTCGCCGGTGGGTACTACACATGACATCTCATGTGGAGACATCAAGTCATGCTTGATTCCAACAGCTCTAGCAGAGGTGTCATGTTTTGCTTGTTGTTAATGGATCGAAGGTGGTGCAACAGTGACTGAAGGCAAGACACATGGGACATATTTCTCTTTTGGTATCTCCTCCTACGGTATCCAGCTAGCGAGGTGTCGGTAGCCGGACAAGTGATGATGGTAGAGGCGGCTTCAACGACGAGTATGCACACTCCAACAGAAACACTTTATCTCTGAGCAGACTATGTCGACATGCACCTGTGTCGTGTCCTTGTTGAAGGGGTGTGATGGCTCGTGACCGCGTCAGTTTTTCCCCGAAGAGGAAGGGATGATGCAACACATCTATGGTAGGTATTTCCTTCAGTGATGAAACCAAGATTATCGAACCAGTAGGAGAACCAAGCAACACTATGGAAACGGTACCTGCACACAAAGAACAAATACTTGCAACCCGACGCGTAAGAGGGGTTGTCAATCCCTCTCGGGTAAAAGATTGGTAAAGATATAGTTTGGTAGATGCAAATAGAATAACGACAAATAAAATTAAGCGAGGTATTTTTGGGTTTTTGATAATATAGATCTAAAAATAAAAGATGCAAATAAATAAAAAGGCAAATAGCAATATAGATCTGAAGATATATGATGAGAAAATAGACCCGGGGCCCGTAGATTTCACTAGTGGCTTCTCTCGAGAAAATAGCATACGATGGGTAAACAAACTACTGTTGGGCAATTGATAGAACTTCAAATAATTATGATGATATCCAGGCAATGATAATTATATAGGCATCAGGTCCAAGATTAGTAGACCGACTCCTGCCTGCATCTAGTACTATTACTCCACACATCGACCGGTATTCAGCATGCATCTAGTGTATTAAGTTTAGGGAGAAACGAAGTAATGCAATAAGAATGATGACATGATGTAGACAATATCTATTCATGTAGGAATAGACCCCATCTTGTGTGGGGACCCCGACTCATAGGTCGAGATCACCGAATGCACGTGTACAGTGATCCTAGAGATCAATGCTCACTGAACACACAGAAGCTGAATAACAAGAGTCTTACATCCATACATACCGTCTTACACAAATTATGACCATTATGGTCAAGTCTTACATAGATAAAGCCACAAGGGCTGAATGCCAATAAACTTAAAACAGCGGAAATCTCTGTCGATAAGTAGAACCTATGCCATGTGCCTTAACCCTACAGGCATTTTGACTGGGAAACGTCCTAGTTCGCATGTTCGTCTCCGAAGAACTCTTCTTCGAACTCCTGTTCTTCCATGCCTGGCCAATTAAATAACCAGTGGCAAGCCAACGAGTACTTTGAATGTATTCGCAAGTAACCCATTGTAACGCCCTCGATGCGGCTATATCTCCCACGTGTCGAGGCACGACTTAGAGGCATAACCGCATTGAAAGCAATGTCGCAAGTGAGGTAATCTTCACACAACCCATGTAATACATAAAGGGAAAGAGTTACATAGTTGGCTTACAGTCGCCACTTCACACAATACATAAACAAACATTCATCATTCAAATTACACTCAAGGTCCGACTACGGTACCAAAATGAAAGAAGACTACCCCAAATGCTACATAGATCCCCGGATCACCCCAACTGGGCTCCACTACTGATCATCTGGAAAAGAAACATAGTAACGGCCACGTTCCTCGTCGAACTCCCAAGTGAGCTCGGACGCGTCATCTGCACTAGCATCGTTGGTACCTGCAACTGCTGTGATAATATCTGTGAGTCACGGGGACTCAGCAATCTCACACCCGCGAGATCAAGACTATTTAAGCTTATAGGTAGGAAAGGATAGTGAGGTGGAGCTGCAGCAAGCGACTAGCGTATATGGTGACTACAACAAAAGAGAGCGAGAAGAGAAGGCAAAGCACGGTCGTGAAACTAGAAGTGATCAAGAAGTGATCCTGAAACAACCTACGTCAAACATTACTCCAACACCGTGTTCACTTCCCGGACCCCGCCGAGAATAGACCATCACGGTTACACACGCGGTTGATGTGTTTTAGTTAAGGTCAACTTCGGGTTTTCTACAACCGGACATCAACAAATTCCCATCTGCCTCATAACCGCGGGCACGGCTTTCGAAAGATAATACCCTGCAGGGGTGTCCCAACTTAGCCCATGATAAGCTCTCACGGTCAACGAAGGATATTCCTTCTACCGGGAAGACCCGATCAATCTCGGAATCCCGGACTACAAGACATTTCGACAGCAATAAAACAAGTCCAGCAAAGCCGCCCGATTGTGCCGACAAATCCTGATAGGAGCTGCACATATCTCGGTCTCAGGGCACATCCGGATGAGCAAGACGTCGGGTTGGCATAGACCCTGGTTGCCCAAGGGGCGCCGGACATCGCTCGGTTGGACCAGCAATCGAAGGAGAACTGGCCCGGGGGTTAAAAATAAAGATGACCCTTGAGTCTGCAGAACCCAAGGGAAAAAGGCTTAGGTGGCAAATGGTAAAACCAATGTTGGGCCTTGCTGGAAGAGTCTTATTCAAAGCGAACTGTCAAGGGGGTCCCATAAATCACCCAACCGTGTAAGGAACGCAAAAATCCGGGAACTTAACACCGGTATGGCGGAAACTAGGGTGGCAAGAGTGGAACAAAACACCAGGCAAAAGGCCGAGCCTTCCACCCTTTACCAAGTATATAGATGCATTAATTAAATAAGAGGTATTGTGATATCCCAACAAGTAAACATGTTCCAACAAGGAACAACAAGTCCATGTTCCAACAAGGAACAAACTTCATCTTCACCTGCAACTAGCAACGCTATAAGAGGGGCTGAGCAAAGCGGTAACATAGCCAATCAACGGTTTGCTAGGACATGGATGGTTAGGGGATGACATGGCAATATAGGTGGCATGATATAGCAAGTGGTAGGTATCGCAGCATAGGCATAGCAAAAGAGCGAGCATCTAGCAAGCAAAGATAGAAGTGATTTCGAGGGTATGGTCATCTTGCCTGCCAGGTTCTCAGAGTTGTCGAAAGCTTGGTCCTCGAAAGCGTTCTCAACAGGTTCTTCGTTCATGTACTCGTCTCCCGGCTCTACCCAAAGCAAGAACACAAGCAAAGAGGACAAACATCAATCACGATGCAATGCGCAAGCAACATGATGCAAAACATGGCATGTTATGCGAGATGTGATATACAATGCATATGCATGCTCCGGAAGGACAAGGATGAACAAGGCATAATCTTGGCAAACCAAGTATGCCACTGGATAGGTGAGGTGATTTCGGTTGAAATCGATATAAAGATCACCGGAATCGGATGCACGGTTTGCAAATGACAAGCAATACAAGAATGACAATAATCTGCCATTAACAGCATGATGCTACTTAGCAAGCAACAAGAAAATAAGCTACTGTACCCAACCATATCAACAAAGCATATGACAGTAATCTACACAAGATGCTTGACAAAAGATGAACACTGAGCTACGGCTAAATCACACCACAACAGGTTCAAACAAGCATGGCAAAAGTGCAAAAGATAACAGGTTCACAGACTTGGTGAAAATATCAACATAGCAGAAACTAACATCAGGATGGCATGTTCAGAGCAATAAAACAACATGCTACAGGATCATAACATAGCAAAATAAGGCAGGGCATGAGTCTACTCAAAGCACTTGATAAAAGTCCCTTACTGACCATAAGCCAAAAAGGACCAGAAAATATGATTACACCCATGTCAATTAAACAAGTTACGTTACAGGTTTCAGACTTAGCAGAAAACTGGACATGTCAAAAACAGATAACGAGTAGGCATGTTTACGAGCTCGATGCACTCACTACAGAGCATTGCATGATAAACTAAGCATACATACATCAAGAAGACATGGCATAGTAACTATACATGGCAAGAACAACATCATAGCATGCAAGGATCAACTACACCAAGCTTGGCAAAATCGAACAACATGTAAACAATCTGCCAGCAACATTTTGAAGCAAAAGTAGAGCTCGATTGACTCAATCTATGGCACTCCATAATTACAAACAAATGCATGGATGGATAGAGAAAATACTCAAGTTCAAAACACCCTTACTGATCATGCTCAAAATATGCGTAGATATCTCGGAAACAACATGAACACATGGCATAAAAATAACAGCAGTCAGGGACTTAGTGAAATTACCAAGTCTCTGAAATTAGCAACATCAAGTACCCTAGTTTGCATGCTTGTGCTAGTCACCACAAAGATCAAAAAAATACATGGCATAATTCTCTGGAAAGGTAACATGGCATATTACAAAACTCATGTAGGACTCAACTTCATATGAGGTACACATCAATCATGGCAAAAATGACAAAAGTGCATGTTCAGATAAGATCCAGCAACTAACATCACATAGCCCTATCCTAACAGCATTTAGGGCATCAAATTGACCTCAAATTAAAATTATGCAATGAAATGAAATGATGTACTCTCCGAGGCGAACAATTTGACATATTATACGTACGAAACGGAGCTACCCATGCAAAGTTATGGCATGATGAACAGGTGATGATAATGCAAAAACTTGGAGACTTGGAAGATTTCGGGACCGAGGGAAAAAGTCAACCGTCGTCGGCGCGGAAGCCGAGGATCGCCGGAACGGCGCGGATCTCGCCGGAGTAGCTCGGGGGCGGCGCGGCGAAGTGGATCCCGCCCGGATCCGGCGCCGACGACGGCGGCGCGGGGCGGAGGCGGCGCGGGCGAGCTCGGGGCGGCGCGGGCGCGCGGCGGCGGCGGCGCGGGCGAGCTCGGGGCGGCGCGGGCACGCGGCGGCGGCGGCGGCGCGGGGCGGCGGGGTCGGCGCGGCGCGGGCGCGCGGCCGCGGCTGCCGGCGGGCAGCGCGGGGCGAGGCGGCGGGCGCGGAGGCGAGGAGCCGCGGGCGGGGCGCCGGCGGCCTGGGCCCGCGGGGGCCGGGCGCGGGCTCAGCGGGCCGGCGGGCGAGGGGCGGCGGCGGTGCCACGTGGCGCCCTGGGATTGGCCCGGGCGGCGGCGGGTTTCGTCCGGCGGCGCGGACGGGTCCGCCCGCACGGAGAGGAGCGGGGCTAGGGTTTCGGGGTGTTTTGACCCGGATTTGAAGGAGGGGGAGGCCTTTTTATAGGTAGAGGGAGGTAGGAAGCTCCAAATGGAGAGCGGTTTTCGGCCACGCGATCATGATCGAACGACGGTGAACATGGGAGTGTCTTAGATGGGTTATTGGGCTGATTTGGAGGGGTTTTGGGCTGCAACACACACGAGGCCTTCACGGTTACCCGGTTAACCGTTGGAGTACCAAACGACCTCCTATTGACCCGAAACTTGACAGGCGGTCTACCGGTGCTATACCAGGGCCGCTTGGCAAACCTCGGTCCATTCCGAGAATGTTTAATACCCACTCACGGAGAAATGTAAAAGGGGACGCCGGGGAACATAGGAGCGCCGGATTGGAAAACGGACAACGGGGAAAATGCTCGGATTTATGAGACGAACACGTATGCGAATGCGATGCACATGATGACATGATATGAAATGCATGACATGACCAAAAAGCAAACCTCGGGGAAACCCAACCACGAAGGAAATATCATAACACATAGCCGAAAATGGCAAGAGTTGGCTTACAAATATGGCAAGTTACATCTGGGGCGTTACACCCATGTTTTGGCTTAAGGTACAACAATGCATGACATAGGTAAATTTTTTGCAGAAAGCTAATTTTGAGTGCAATGACATGTTCAACAACTTGTAAGACATGCATCAGGAGAATTCAAGTAACCATGAGGACAGGTTACATATACCAACATAAATAGAGTGGGCATCAACCCAGCTCAATCATGTCAAGTCCTTTGACTTGACCCAAGTAGTACTTCCCAATTATCCCAACACACACATTGGTTTGTAAATATGTGGACGTAGCCCAAGAGCGGTTACCCAACTATCCTTGACCGTGGACACGGCTATTCGAATAGTTTTACACTATGCAGAGGTTGCACACTTTACCCACAAGATCCGGGGAACTTCCGTGTCATCCACAACCCGCGGTACCTCAAGTACCCGGGGTAAGCACCCGATCACTATCTTTCCCTAGATGACACTAACATGGAGTCCACTCGATTGGTAGTAACCCTCGTGCCCAACATTTCACAACTTAAAATTGTGGAGCCTCGCTCCCATATTCATCACATACCACTGGCACGGTGTACCAACGGTGTGTCCGGTGCCCCATAAAAATGTTCTTGGCCGCCCTACCTGGCACGACCACGTCCCGAGAGAAAGCACCAACTCTCCCCCGTCACTAGTAATGCGGGCTCCAAGCTAGTATCGGCCTAGGTAATCAATAATGCCCTTTCCCATATAAGGGTAGAGTGGTTGCACATGTAAGGTTGGAATAACGGTCGCAACTTAAACCAATCCGTTTTTGAAAGCAACACACACACTTGCCTCGGTACACCACTTTGTCATCAAGCGGTTACCCATCTCATTATCTCCCTCGGGCATAAGTGGCACCCGACGGGGTTTTCGAAAAGTCCTTTGAAAATACTTTGTCTCCATCACCATGCATATTCCCGTCCCTTTTTGCATAGCAACTACTTTAGCATCCTATCTACTCCCACCGGCATAACCCTCATAAGGAGGTAGGGTCATGCACAATGCAAGTATCAACGAGGAAGTAACAGAGGCAACCCATCAAAGTGGTTACCACCTCATCATGATTCCGTTGCAACAACAATATGGTGCTATATGACATGCATAAAAAGGGTTTCATAGTCATGGTCAAAGGGCTGCTTGCCTGGCTCAACAAAGTCTTCTGGGTCTTCAAAGTCTTCTAGTCCAACTCCTTCGTCAGCAACGCAATCTATCGTCGCAAAATATTAACGAGAAAAAAATAAGGCAATAATAAAACAGAAAAACCAAAGTGCTCGAAAAAATGTCAACTCATTTTTGTTAAATACTAGGGTTAAACTAAGAAGGGGAAAATTCTTATTTTTGGATTTGGAGCTACAGGGACAGAGCAATGGATTTTCAGACAAGGATTTAGTTGTTCAAATTTGAATTTAAATTTGAACAGCACAGAAAAGTTGGTTGGGCTTGTATGAAAGTTACACCATTAAATAGGTGAGATTTTTACAAGATTTTAGGAGCTGGAATTATTGCATTTGGATGTTTATTTAATCCTGTGGAATTTTTGCAAGTCTAATAGAAAATAAAAAGGAGCACTGTGCAACTGGGCCAGAACAGCCGCAGCGCAGAGGCCCAGTCTGAGAGGCAGCCCCAGCGCACTGGTGCGCACGCGCGCCAGGTTTAAACCTGACAGGCGGGGCCCAGGCGTCAGCGAGAGAGAGAGAGAGAGGCAATGGAGGGGAGAGGCTGACAGGCGAGGCTCGCCTGTCATCCATAACCCTGAGTCCAGACGGCTGGCGAGCTCACCGGCGACGATGCAGGGCACGACGAGGTCGGGGCGAGGGCACGGCTGGGCTCAGCGTCGCGTCGCCGTTCGGGTGGAGGTGGAGTTGGTCACCGGAGCAGCCTGGTTCACCGGCGACGAGGTCACGCGGCGGAGGTGCTTCGAGCATCGGTGGTTCCGGCCATTCCTGGCTGCAAAAAGAGTGGGGAAAGAGAGGGGAAGGGTCAGTGATGCCGCGCGGTTCCAGATCGAGAGAGAATGGGGGGCGGAGGGGGCCTGTACCGCGCGAACACCGACGAGCCGAGGCGGCGGAGCTCGAGCTCGATCTCGAGCTCTAGCGGCTCTGGAGGCAAATGGGTGGTGCAGGAGGTGGATTAGGAGTGTGGGGGAGCGACAGGGAGAGAGAGAGGCTCGGGGTTGCCTTATATAGGCTGGCCGAGGTCCACCATAGGCGCGGCCTACGGGTGCCCGCGGGATCGGCTCGGGTGGCCGTTAGAAAGGGAATGGAGGGCTTGGGGGTGTTCAAGGGAGTGGTCTAGGGTGCCAAGGAGAGAGAGGAGGAGCGGGGCGAGCTTCGGGCGGGCCATAGGAGCGACGCGAGCATTGGCCGAACGGGGCGGCATTTTGGCGCGAGCTACAGGAGAGAGAGGAGGGCGCGGGAGCAAGTGGGCGGCCTGCTGGCATGGAGCGGACGTCGAGGGGCATCGACTGGCGCGCGGGGGAGGCTCGAGGTGGGTGGGAGGCGCGACGTCAACGATCGGGTGCCCTGCCAGGCGCTCCAGAGCGCGACTTTGGCCGGCATCCGCGGCTTTCCCGCATCCGCGCGCGCGTCCACTTGTGTCTGGCAGCTGAAGGGGGCATGGGCAAAAGCTGGGGATTGCCTTGGATGCTCTGGAAGGCTGAGAGGAGAGAGGGAGGCTGAGAGAGAGAGAGGAATCCATTGTCCAGAGAGGAAAAATGGGTTTCTCCCCCCTTCATCATTGCTTCCTCGGGCAGCAAAGCACACAGGTGCTGGAGGGGGCTAGGAGGGGTCGTGGTAGAAAGTTGAGCCTACGGAGATTAGTGGAAGAGGCCAAAAATGGGATTTTTGTAAAGTGGCAGAAGGTGTTTGATGCTGGTTTGGGCAAGTAGATTGTTTCCATTTGCCATGAGACTTCACAGGGTGGAATGACACATATAATTAGGGCCTTCCACCAATTTTGAGCTTATTTGGGCAAAGTTGCCAATGCAACTTTTGTAAACCCTAGAAATCAGCAGAAATGAACTTGTGCAGATCTAGTTGATCAAATCATTTCTCCTTGATGCACCACTTGGTTTTGTGGCCTCATTTGGTCATATGAACATGATCACAAAAGTTGGGGTCAAGGAGAGAAATTTGGTAGTATAAAGTTGTTCAAATTTGATTCTGATCAGAGAGGGTTTTGGTGCATTTTGGTGAACCATCTGACCTTAATTGAGATGAGGCTTTGCAAGGTGATCACAATATGCATTTGTGACTTGCTGGATTTTCCTTGGATTTTTATGAAAATATTTCCTGTAGAAATATTTCAAATCCTTGAAATGGGCAGAAATGGTTTTGGGAGGTTTGGTCCAATATTTTGATCATGACCATGTGTTGAAACTCTTATATATGGAAAATATATGTCCACTGAGTTTCCCTGATTTTTGTCAAATATTTTTGAAACAATAAATAATTTTTCCCTATTAAAGACCATTTCTGGCCTTAAGAAAAAGCTTTTAAATAAAATAGGAAAACAACTTTTAAAATTATATTTTTGTGGTTTATGGGAATCCTATATCTAATAGGTTTCAAATATACTCTTTGAAATACTTTTCATACCTCAAATCAAGTACTTGTAGTGCAAACCTCAATTCAGGGGTTTTTGGAAAACTAATTTTTGGAAATACTATTTGGCCAAATTATTTTTGTAAGAAAATACTACATTGCACTATACACATGGCATGATCATTGGGAAGAACTTTGGGGCAAGGAGATCAAGTACAGAAGGTGGAGTAGTCGACTTTAAAGAGCTCTTTAAAAACCATACAGAGAAAACCAACTCCAAAATAAAAGCCAAATAATGCAAAAGTTTTTGTTGGTCCAATTTTTCATGCTTTATTAATGCAAATGACATGTTACATGCAGGGTGTGACATCTTGTTATCCTTAATAGTAATGATACATACATGTCATTTCCCCTTCTGTCATTGGGATTGAGCACCGTAAGATCGAACCCATCACAAAGCACATCTTCCCCTGGCAAGAAAAATCAATCTAGTCAGCCCAGGGGCGAAATTGGGCTGGGGCAACTGGGGCTGTAGCCTCAGGCGTGGCCCAACTAGCACATGTACGTATAGAAGCAATTTTTTGATAATTTGGGATAGATGGAAGATTAGCCCCAGGCTTCACGTACAAGGCTTCATCCCATTAGCCCAAGTCTAGTCGATCGATTGAATAGAAAATCAATCGTGCGGTACGTCGATGCCTCGATTTTTCATTCGTTTGCCAAGGAAAAAAACCCTCTCCCGATCGAGAAACGCTCGCCTAGTCGCCACTGCCCTCGTTAGTCATCAACCGCGTTTCCCCGCCGGCCGCAGCATCGCCCGCCCGGTCTGGCGTCCTGACCACCTGCCTCTCCTTCTTTTGATCTTCTCGAAGTGTTCCTAAATTACAGTGCACGCACACACTGCGGTACAACGGCACAGGTAATACATATTGCTCAATTAATTAGAAATCCTTCTATGTCATCATCTATTTCAGCAATTTTTTTCTAAATCTGTATCATCTAATTAATTCAGTATCTTGAACAATACTCAACTCTGTATCATTTTATTATTTTCCCTGGGTCCTTTTATATCTTGCAAACTCGATGAATTGGTGGTGTTAAATCATATTACTTAGTTCTTATTTCATTGTCGTCAGGAGATTATAAGTCCAAGATGAAGAGGACCCGTTCAATTGAATCTTTCCAATCAGTTGAGCGTGATGTATTTACAAGCATTGATGATATTAATATTATACAATGCTATAAAAAAAGAGGAAACACACGGGGCTACTACCTCGTGGACTTTGTAAAAATGGTATAATATGTTCTTTTTTTTGCAGAATTTCATATGAACAATTAATTTAGTCTATATCCAATGTCTTGATTTTAAATACTTGATTTGATGTTTGCAAATCCATGTACTTCTACTATTGCTGGTGAAGAAACAATGGCCTTGAATTAAGGAAGTCTTTGGTAATTTGTTACCAAACCATGTTTGCAATGATGCACTTTGTTAAACTATTTGTTTTTACGGAATTTCCTCTCGTGATAGTAATGAACTTGTATTTCGTTTTGAACATGATTTTGTGCCATACTTATAACACACGTTGGTGTGCGGGGTATTTGACGATATATTTAGCAAGTTAGTTTTAGCCCCAGGCTTTGAGAAATCCTGGCACCACCTCCGAGTTAGCCTAACTAAAGCAAAGATTCGAAGAAGAAATACGAGGCTATAAGTAATCATGCATATAAGAGATCAAGAGAAGACTCAAATAACTTTCATGGTTAAAAATATAGATCTGACCATAAACTCAAAGTTCATCGGATCCCAACAAACACACCACAAAGGAGTTACATCAAATAGATCTCCAAGAGACCATTGTATTGAGAATCAAAAGAGAGAGATGAAGCCATCTAGCTACTAACTACGGACCCGTAGGTCTACAATGAACTACGCACGCTGTTTGGGAACGTAGCAATTCAAAAAAAATCCTACGATCACGCAAGATCTATCTAGGAGATGCATATCAACGAGAGGGAGAGTGTGTCCACGTACCCTCGTAGACTGAAAGCGGAAGCGTTAAGTAACGCGGTTGATGTAGTCGAACGTCTTCATGATCCAAGCGATCCAAGTACCGAACGTACGACACCTTCGTGTTCAGCACACGTTTCAGCACGATGACATCCCTCGAGCTCTTGATCCAGTAGAGGGTCGAGGGAGAGTTCCGTCAGCACGACGGCGTGGCGACGGTGTTGGTGATGTGATTCCCGCAGGGCTTCGCCTAAGCACTATGACAATATGACCGAGGTGGTAAACTGTGGAGGGGGGCACCGCACACGGCTAAGAAACAACTGCGGTACCTTTGGTGTGCCCCCTGGCCATGTATATAATGGAGGGGGAGGAGGAGGCCGGCGTCCAAGGAGGGCGCGCCAAGGGGGGAGTCCTACTTGGACTCCTAGTCCAAGTAGAATTCACCCCCCTTCTCCCTTCCAACGGAGAGGGAAAGGGGAAGGGAGAGAGAGAGGGAGTAGGAGAAGGAAAGGGGGTGGCGCCCCCTTCCCTAATCCAATTCGGTCTCCTCCCTTGTGGGGGGCGCACCAGCCCCTTGTGGGCTGGTTAGCCTCCCTCCTATGGCCCATATGGCCCATATCTTTCCCTGAGGGTTCCGGTAACCCCTCCGGTACTCCGGTATGTACCTGATACACTCTGGAACCCTTCCGGTGTCAGAATAATAACTCCCAATATATCAATCTTTACCTCTCAACCATTTCGAGACTCCTCGTCATTTCCGTGATCTTATCCGGGACTCCGAGCAAACTTCAGTCACCAAAACACATAACTCATAATACAAATTGTCATCGAACGTTAAGCGTGCGGACCTTACTAGTTCGAGAACTATGTATACATGACCGAGACAAATCTCCGATCAATAACCAACAGCGGAACCTGGATGCTCATATTGGTTCCTACATATTCTACGAAGATCTTTATCGGTCAAACCGCGTAACAACATACGTCATTCCCTTTGTCATCGGTATGTTACTTGCCCGAGATTCAATCGTCGGTATCATCATACCTAGTTCAATCTCGTTACCGGCAAGTCTCTCTACTCGTTCCGTAATGCATCATCATGTAACTAACTCATTAGTCACATTACTTGCAAAAGCTTATAGTGATGTGCATTACCGAGAGGGCCTAGAGATACCTCTCCGATACTCGAGTGACAAATCCTAATCTCGATCTATGCCAACCCAACAAACACCTTCGGAGATACCTGTAGAGCATCTTTATAATCACCCAGTTACGTTGTGACGTTTGATAGCACACAAGGTGTTCCTCCGGTATTCGGGAGTTGCATAATCTCGTAGTCAAAGGAATATGTATAAGTCATGAGGACAACAATAGCAATAAAACTGAACGATCAACATGCTAAGCTAACGGATGGGTCTTGTCCATCACATTATTCTCCTAATGATGTGATCCTGTTCATCAAATGACAACACATGTCTATGGTCAGGAAACTTAACGATCTTTGATTAACGAGCTAGTCAAGTAGAGGCATACTAGGGACACTTTGTTTTGTCTATGTATTCACACATGTATCAAGTTCCGGTTAATACAATTCTAGCATGAATAATAAACATTTATCATGATATAAGGAAATGTAAATAATATCTTTATTATTGCCTCTAGGGCATATTTCCTTCAGTCTCCCACTTGCACTAGAGTCAATAATCTAGTTCACATCGCCATGTGACTTAACACCAATAGTTCAGATCGTCATGTGATTTAACACTGTATAGTTCACATCGCCATGTGACTAATACCCAAAGGGTTTACTAGAGTCAATAATCTAGTTCACATCGCCATGTGATTAACACCCAAAGAGTACTAAGGTGTGATCATGTTTTGCTTGTGAGAGAAGTTTAGTCAACGGGTCTGCCACATTCAAATCCGTATGTATTTTGCAAATTTCTATGTCTACAATGCTCTGCACGGAGCTACTCTAGCTAATTGCTCACAGTTTCAATATGTATCTAGATTGAGACTTAGAGTCATCTGGATCAGTGTCAAAGCTTGCATCGACGTAACCCTTTATGATGAACTTTTTGTCACCTCCATAACCGAGAAACATATCCTTATTTCACTAAGGATAATTTTGACCGTTGTCCAGTGATCCTACTCCCGGGTCACTATTGTACCGTCTTGCCAAACTCATGGTGTGGTACACAATAGGTCTGGTACACAGCATAGCATACTTTATAGAACCTATGACTGAGGCATAGGGAATGACTTTTTGTTCTCTTTCTGTTTTCTGCCGTGGTCGGGTTTTGAGTCTTTACTCAACTTCACACCTTGCAATACAGGCAAGAACTCGTTCTTTGACTGTTCCATATTGAACTACTTCAAAATCTTGTAAAGGTATGTACTCATTGAAAAAACTTATCAAGTGTCTTGATCTATCTCTATAGATCTTGATGCTCAATATGTAAGAAGCTTCATCGAGGTCTTTCTTTGAAAAACTCCTTTCAAACACTCCTTTATGCTTTCTAGAAAATTCTACATTATTTCCGATCAACAATATGTCATTCACATATACTTATTAGAAATGCTGTAGTGCTCCCACTCACTTTCTTGTAAATACTGGCTTCACCGCAAGTCAGTATAAAACTATATGCTTTGATCAACTCATCAAAGCGTATATTCCAACTTCGAGATGCTTGCACCAGTCCATAGATGGACCTTTGGAGCTTGCACACTTTGTTAGCACCTTTAGGATTGACAAAACCTTCTTGTTGTATCGTATACAACTCTTGTTTAAGAAATCCATTAAGGAATGCAGTTTTCACATCCATTTGCCAGATTTCATAAAATGTGGCAATTGCTAACATGACTCGGACAGACTTAAGCATCGCTACGAGTGAGAGAATCTCATTGTAGTCAACACCTTGAACTTGTCGAAGACTTTTTTTTGCGACAATTCGAGCTTTGTAGATAGTAACACTACTATCAGCGTTCGTCTTCCTCTTGAAGATCAATTTATTCTCAATGGCTTGCCGATCATTGGGCAAGGCGACCAAAGTCCATACTTTGTTCTCATACATGGATCCCATCTCAGTTTTCATGGCCTCAAGACATTTTGCGGAAACTGGGCTCATCATCGCTTCCTCATACTTCATAGGTTCGTCATGGTCTAGTAACATGACTTCCAGAACGGGATAACCGTACCACTCTGGCGCGGAACGTACTCTGGTTGACCTACGAGGTTCGGTAGTAACTTGATCTGAAGTTTCATGATCATCATCATTAGCTTCCTCACTAATTGGTGTAGGAATCACTGGAACTAATTTCTGTGATGAACTACTTTCCAATTCGCAAGAAGGTACAATTACCTCATCAAGTTCTACTTTCCTCCCACTAACTTCTTTCGAGAGAATCTCCTTCTCTAGAAAGGATCCATTCTTAGCAACAAATATCTTTCCTTCGGATATGTTATAGAAGGTGTACACAACAGTTTCCTTTGGATATCCTATGAAGACACATTTCTTTGATTGGGGTTTGAGCTTATCAGGTTGAAGCTTTTTCACATAAGCATCGCAACCCCAAACTTTAAGAAATGACAACTTAGGTTTCTTGCTAAACCACAATTCATATGATGTCGTCTCAACGGATTTAGATGGAGCCCTATTTAACGTGAATGCAACTATCTCTAATGCATAACCCCAAAATGATAATGGTAAATCGGTAAGAGACATCATAGATTGCACCATATCTAATAAAGTGCGGTTACGACATTCGGACACACCGTTACGCTGTGGTGTTCCAGGTGGCCTGAGTTGTGAAACTATTCCACATTGTTTCAAATAAAGATCAAACTTGTAACACAAATATTCGCCTCTGTGATCAGATCGTAGAAACTTTATTTTCTTGTTACGATGATTTTCTACTTCACTCTGAAATTCTTTGAACTTTTCAAATGTTTCAGACTTATGTTTCATTAAGTAGATATACCCATATCTGCTCAAATCATCTGTGAAGGTCAGAAAATAACGATACCCGCCGCCAGCCTCAACACTCATCGGGCCGCATACATCGGTATGTATTATTTCCAATAAGTCAGTGGCTCGCTCCATTGTTTCGGAGAACGGAGTCTTAGTCATCTTGCCCATGAGGCATGGTTCGCAAGCATCAAGTGATTCATAATCATTTGATTCCAAAAGCCCATCAGCATGGAGTTTCTTCATGCGCTTTACACCATTATGACTTAAACGACAGTGCCACAAATATGTTGCACTATCATTATCAACTTTGCATCTTTTGGCATCAACATTATCAGTATGTGTATCACTGCGATCGAGATTCAGTAAACTATTTACATTGGATGTAAGACCATAGAAGGTTTTATTCATGTAAGCAAAGCAACAACTATTCTTTTACTTAAATGAATAGCTGTATCGCAATAAACATGATCCAATTATATTCATGCTCAAAGCAAACACCAAATAACATTTATTTAGGTCCAATACTAATCCCGAAGGTAGAGGGAGTATGCGATGGTGATCTTATCAATCCTGGAATCACTTCCAACACACATCGTCACCTCGCCCTTAACTAGTCTCTGTTCATTTTGCAACACTAAACTTAGCAACTGAACTGGTACCAAATACCCTGGGTTAACTATGATCACTAGTAAAGTACACATCAATAACATGTATATCAAATATACCTTTGTTCACTTTGCTATCCTTCTTATCCGCCAAGTATTTGGGGTAGTTCTGCTTCTAGTGACCATTCCCTTTGCAGTAGAAGCACTCAGTTTCAGGCTTAGGTCTAGCTTTCGGTTTCTTCACGGGAGAGGCAACTTGCTTGCCATTCTTTCTTGAAGTTCCCTTTCTTTTCCTTTGCCCCTTTTCTTGAAACTAGTGCTCTTGTTAACCATCAACACTTGATGCTCTTTCTTGATTTCTACCTTCGCCGATTTTAGCATCGCGTAAAGAGCTCGGGAATCGTTTTCGTCATCCCTTGCATATTATAGTTCATCACGAAGTTCCAGTAACTTGGTGATAGTGACTAGAGAACTTTGTCAATCACTATCTTATCTGGAAGATTAAATCCCACTTAATTCAAGCGATTGTAGTACTCAGACATTCTGAGCACATGCTCACTGGTTGAGCTATTCTCCTCTATCTTGTAGGCAAACTACTTGTAAGAGGTCTCATACCTCTCGACACGTGCATGAGTCTGAAATACCAATTTCAACTCTTGGAACATCTCATATGCTCCATGGCGTTCAAAACATTTTCGAAGTCCCAGTTCTAAGCCGTAAAGCATGGCGCACTAAACTATCAAGTAGTCATCATACCGAGCTTGCCAAATGTTCATAACGTCTGCATCTGCTCCTGCAATCGGTCCATCACCTAGCGGTGCATCAAGGACATAATTCTTCTGTGCAGCAACGAGGATAATCCTTAGATCATGGACCCAGTCCGCATCATTGCTACTATAATCTTTCAACTTATTTTTCTCTAGGAACATATAAAAAATAAACGGGGGGCTACATCGCAAGCTATTGATCTACAACATAGATATGCAAATACTATCAGGGCTAAGTTCATGATAAATTAAGTTCAATTAATCATATTACTTAAGAACTCTCACTTAGATAGACATCCCTCTAGTCATCTAAATGATCACGTGATCCATATCAACTAAACCATGTCCGATCATCACGTGAGATGGAGTAGTTTTCAATGGCGAACATCTTTATGTTGATCATATCTACTATATGATTCACGTTCGACTTTTCGGTCTCTGTTCCGAGGCCATATCTGCATATGCTAGGCTCTCCAAGTTTAACCCGACTATTCTGCACGTGCAAAACTAGCTTGCACCTGTTGTATGTGAACGTAGAGCTTATCACACCCGATCATCGCATGGTGTCTCGGCACGAAGAACTGTAGCAACCGTGCATACTCAGGGAGAACACTTGTACCTTGAAATTTAGTGAGGGATCATCTTATAATGCTACCGCCGTACTAAGCAAAATAGGATGCATAAAGGATAAACATCACATGCAATCAAAATATGTGACATGATGTGGACATCATCATCTTGTGCCTTTGATCTCCATCTCCAAAGCACCGTGATGATCTCCATCGTCACCGGCTTGACACCTTGATCTCCATGTAGCGTCATTGTCGTCTCGCCAACTATTGCTACTACGACTATCACTACCGCTTAGTTATAAAGTAAATCAATTACATAGCGATTGCATTTCATACAATAAAGCGACAACCATAAGGCTCCTGCCAGTTGCCGATAACTTTTACAAAACATGATCATCTCATACAACAATTTATATCTCATCACGTCTTGACCATATCACATCACAATATGCCCTGCAAAAACAAGTTAGACGTCCTCTACTTTCTTGTTGCAAGTTTTACATGGCTGCTACGGGCTTCTAGCAAGAACCGTTCTTACCTACGCATCAAAACCACAACAATTTTTCGTCAAGTGTGCTATTTTAACCTTCAACAAGGACTGGCCTAGTCAAACTCGATTCAACTAAAGTTGGAGAAACAGACACCCGCTAGCCACCTGTGTGCAAAGCACGTCGGTAGAACCGGTCTCATGAACGTGGTCATGTAATGTTGGTCTGGGTTGCTTCATCCAACAATACTGCGGAATCAAAGTAAGACGTTGGTGGTAAGAAGTATGACTATTATCGCCCACAACTCATTGTGTTCTACTCGTGCATATCATCTACGCATAGACCTGGCTCGGATGCCACTGTTGGGGAACATAGCAATTCAAAAAAAATCCTATGATCACGCAAGATCTATCAAGGAGATGCATAACAACGAGTGTGGAGAGTGTGTCCATGTACCCTCATAGACCAAAAGCGGAAGCGTTTATTAACACGGTTGATGTAGTCGAACGTCTTCACGATCCAACCGATCCAAGTACCGAACATACGACACCTTCGTGTTCAGCACACCACTACAAAAAAGACACATCCATGACATTTTGGGCCGAATGATTTTTTTTCCTGTCATGCTTATGACACTTCTATGACGGTAATTGTGACAAAACCCAGTATCATCATAGATGTGGTGGGTTCCTATTTCTATGAAAAAAATCATGACAGAAAATGGGCTTTTCATCCTGGACGGGCCGGAGACGCAGCTGCTTGACATTCTTTGCGCCGTCCATCACGGAAAAAACCATGGTAGAAGCAGGGGCGAGGAAAATATCTGGGAGTTCCCAGTTATGGTGGGTGGTCGGGGGCCGAGCGATGCGCGTTTCTCTCGTACACGTACATGCGTGCGTGCAAGGCATTGGGCTCAAACTGAACCCGAGCGAGGTGTTCACCTACTGAACCCGAGCGATTGCACTGCAGGCTACGCGTTAGTGAACCCGAGCGATCGATCGATGGCTGTTAACTGAACCCGATCGAGCGATTCCTTCGCTATTGCTGCTAACTGAAGCCGATCGAACCTGCTGCCTCTTGATGAACAGTGAGTGTTGTTGTTGGGGGGGGGGGTTGGATGAACAGTTCCCGGTGGGGGGGGGGGCGTGGATGAACAGGAGCCCGTGGTAGTAGAGGCCGTTGCCGCTGGATGAACAGGACCCCGATCAGTCGAGCCAGTGGAGGGATGGATGAACAAGACCCCGTGGAGGGCTGGATGAACAGATGACCCCGTGGAGGGCTGGTTGAACAATAGCCGGTGGAGGGCTGGATGAATAGTAGCCCATGGAGGGGTGGTTGAACAGGACCCCGTGGAGAGGGCTGGTTGAACAGTAGCCGGTGGAGGAGCGGTGGAGGCTGGATGAACATGAGCCCGTGGATGAACAGTCGTAGGTGGAGGCTGGAGGAGGTCGATGGTGGATGGAAAGTAGCCCGTAGAGGATGGAGGAGGTCGATGGTGGAGAGGAACAGTTTCCTGTGGAGTCCCGTTTTGTGGTACGCCACACCTCTCCCGATGAACAGGACCCCCGTTTCGACGTAGCGCTCCAACACAAGTCCGTTTCGTCTGTTTTGCGGTACGCCACACCCCTCCCGATCAACAGGACCCCGTTTTGACCGTAGGAGGTCCAATTTCTTCCGTTTTGCGTTATGCCAGACCCCTCCCGATGAACTGGATCCCGTTTCGACCGTGGCCGATCAAACACAAGGCTGTTTCCTCCATTCTGCGTATGCCAGGCCTCGTTTCCATCGGCTGTTCCGTCCAAGCCGGTTGGCTCCCGATGAACATGACGTATTCCGTTGCCTCCCGATGAACACGACACATTCTGTTGCCTCCCCATGAACACGACGATGACGCAGTTTCTCCTTCCGACCCAGCCATGTACACGAGACCTGGCCGTACGTATGCACGAGTAGGCGTTCGAGACCCCGCCCATATGTACGTACGTGGCCGTATTTACTTTCTTGCACCCTGGCTGTACGTACGTGTACATGCTACATGTGCACCTCTACTACGACACGTGCCCTTCCTTACTCGGCCACGGTTCATCGCTACAGCCTGTAGACAGACCGATCGTATGTACATACACGTTCGCGACTAGAATGATTCCTTATGTGCGAAGATGTAGCTGGTGGGTCCCAGCAGTCAGGGGACGAATCGTTTTTTTCCCGTAATATGGACGCACTTCCTTGCGTGCGAAGATGTAGCTGGTGGGTCCCAGGAGTCAGGGGGCGTTTTTTTCGCGAAATACTGTGGCCCGTCCGGTGGGTCCCTGCTGTCAGGTGGATGAATCATTATTTTCCGTGTAATAAGGAGGCACTTCCTTGCTGCGGCCATGGACCCAGCTGTCAGCCTCTCCATGTACAGTACTCTTCTGATGGAAGTCGTTCCTTGACCACGTTGACCATGCCATGCCGAGAGCACTAGGGTGGTGGACGATGGTGAGGCCTAGGAAGGGGAGGACGCGGAGCCGGGGAAGACGCGGCAGTGGAAGCCCACATGGAGGGGAGTACGAGGATTCACTGGTTCGGCTGCGGTGTGAGGTTGCCGTCGTCGCAGAATAACAAGGGGTGTGGGTGAGTGGATGGCCTGGCCAGCGATGGGAGTAGTAGGAAGCGGTGAGGCCTCCGCGGCATCACAGCCGTCCATGGGAGCCAGGAGCACGCGGCACAACCGCCGACCAACGCTGGTTTGGGTGGCTGGAGCAAGAAGACCAGAGGTTGAAGAAGCACTACGGCCGTTGGATGGACATCGTACGGTCACTGTAGCTAGAATCGTTCATATTGACTAAGTTGACAAAGCCCTCCGTCCCCGTCAACTTAGTAGGCCGACAAGTTAGCCTCCCACTATGGTGGGTCCCAGCTAGTAGGGGGAGTATTCATTTTTGTGTGCGTAATAAGGAGGCACTTCCTTGCATGCGAAGATATAGCTGGTGGGTCCGACCTGTCAGTAGGGGGAATGTTTTTTCTTGAAATACAGAGGCCCTTCTGGTGGGTCCCAGCTGTCAGGTCAAGGAATCAAGATTTTGCACGCAATAAGGAGGCATTTCCTTGCGTGCGGCCGTGGACCCAGCTGTCAGCCTCTCCACATACAGTCCACTTCCGATGGATGTCGTTCGTTGACCACGCCGCGCCGAGAGCACCAGGGTGTTGGACGACGGCGAGGACTAGGAAGGGAACGACACGGAGCCAGGGAAGACTCGGTAGTTGTTTCCCATGCGTAGGGGAGTACGAGGGTTTACTGGTTCGTCTGCCGTCGCCGGAGAATAACAGCAGGTGTGGGTGAGTAGAGGGATGGCTAGGCCAACGATGGGAGTATGATGGGGCGGTGAGGCCTATGTGGCAGCATAGCCGGCCGCGGGAGGAGGGAGCAGGCAGTCCCGCCAGCGCTTGTTTGAGCAGCTGGAGCAGGAAGAGCGGAGATTGAAGAAGCATGACGGCCATTGGATGGACATCATAGTCACTGCTCTCATGTGTTGACTAAGTTGACACGGCGTTGCATGTGCGTCAACCTTTTTTTAGGAAACCATACACGCCAACTTGTAGTAGGCGTAGAAGTCGGCCTCAAATTTGTGGAAAACAACATACAACCCATCTGCCATTATTTCTAATAATTTATAGCCCATTTGCCAATTCTTAAGAATTTTTTTGGAGCCCATCTTCTTTTTGTTAGCATTACACCCCATATCATAGCCACGGTTAAAAATTGTACAAAATTTTGCATATTTCGGTGCGGTCAACTGTTTTTAATCCCAAAATATTGAGTCACATTCAAACTATTTTGAAAAATAATTTATATAAATATAAAATCCAAATAATTGTCCACGCATAATGTCGGTGAGAACGACACCTATTGGATCACTGGAATCCCTTCTACAGTCGGCGGGCGCTGGGTTGTGAGAAGAGCGGTTCTAACAAGGAGCACACAGATCGTTTACCCAGGTTCGGGCCGCGAGGATGCGTAAAACCCTAGTCCTGCTTGGTGGATGTATTGAGCTTTTCGAACTAGCTACGGTGGCCGTCTCGTTCCAAAGAGCTGAATCCTTTTCCTGGTTGCCTTGGGCCTCCTTTTATAGGAAAAAGGGGTTGCCACAGTGGCACACAGGAGGTGGAAAGGCCTACAGTGCGCGAGTTTATCGCACGTATTACAAGACAAGACGTTAAATGCATCGCTTAGGTGTCCCCTAGCTTTATCGGGGACGGGAGCGAGGCCCGTCCCTTCCGTTGCCGCTCCTCCTCGCTTCAACACGCGCCCTGGCCAGCGATGCATGCAGCGCCATGTAGGTAGGCAGGCAGCTAAGGTGGCGTGGTGGTAGGGTCTTCACGAAGATCTGCATGCCACCACGCAGGTGCTTGCTGATCTGGCCTGGAAGCTGCATGTTGCCACGCAGGTGCCTGCCCAGCTGGTTGGGCTGGCAGCTGCATGCGAACGGCGGTGGGGTCTCAATTGGTGTGGGCCTGGCAGTGGCCCTGCTGACGCCCTCGGCAAGGGCCTTGCTGGGGGGCCCGGCAAGGGTCTTGCCATGGTGTCGCAGTCGTCCCCGGCAAGACGCTTGCCGGGGGTCTCGTGGGTCTCTTTGGCGAGGGTCCCGCCGAGGGTCGTCGTCTTCTGATTCTCATATGATCTCATATATCTATGGTCTTGACAAAGATCTGCATGCCAGCACAGAGGTGCCTCCCGAGCCCTGGTCCCAACGTAGGTAGTTGGGTTGGAACCCGTGGGCTCAAGGGCGGCTCGCTCTGTTGGTGTTTGGGCAAGTTGCCCCGACAAGGCTCTTGTCGGGGCCGCGGAGGCCGCCCTGGCAAGGGCCTTGCTGGGGGACTCCACCTCGCCCCTTTGCTGTCTTGTGTTTTGGCTCCTCTCTGGCTCCCCTCCTCTACCCTGCTTAGTGTGGCCGCGGCGCGTGGCTCCAACTGCCCGCACACAAGTAAAGGGGTACAAAAGGAGTGCCTCTACTTATGTACACCGACAGGAGCCCCCGGGCCTGGGCCACACATAAGCGCGACACGTTGTTGGGCCAGGCCCAGAACGGTGCGCGGGCAGGCGGGCGCATTTTACCGCAGTAACTCTTCGTCCGCTGTGCTTCCCCATGACCCGCGTTGAACGCGCGACGTGGGGGGTCGTGCGTGACGTGGGGGTCATGTGTGGGGCGGTTTCCGCATGCATGCGTCACATCATGGTAAAGAGGCGGCTCGCGCCTTCCCCATAAAAAGAGGAAGGCTTGGAGGCGCGGCTCATTTACTGGGTGGACACGGGTCGCAGTCTTCAAGGCGCCCACGCCCCATGGTCACGGGGCGGGGAACGGTCGCCTCACCTGTCCTTTCGATCCTGCCCGCTCGCCACGCGTCCTTCATGCAAGTGGCAGGTGGTGGATGCGGGAAACCGGGCCGTCGCTGATTGGGGCAGCGGGTCGGTCCTGATTCCCCACGCCTCCGATGGCTGGATTGGCTGAGTGGGGCGGCCGAGCCTCAACCCCGCCCCTTTATAAGGAGGGGGGCGTCATCCCACATTCCTTCAGTATTCATCCTCCTTCGCCTTCGCTCCTTTCTTCCACCTGCCATGGCGAGAGGAGGTGCTGGGCCTTCAACGGTGGCTGCGAGGTCGCTGCTCGTTAGCGTGTCCCCCTTCCAACAAGCCTGCGACGGCGGAGCCGACCACGAGAGGAAGGGGGAGGGGGCGTGGCCGAGGTCACCGCGGCGGTCGGGGAGAGGGGGAGGAGGTGGCGCGGCGGCCGTGCCCCCGCCAGCGGTGCCCCCTGCGATGGAAGGTCACGTTGGGGACCAACCCCGCAAGTTCTTTATCAGGCTGCGCCGGCCACCGCGTCGTCGCCTCCGTCTTCCCACCCCTTTGCTCAGGAGATGGAGCTCAATCCGCCCCAGACCCTCAGATTGCACATGAGGGACTGTGGGACCAGCGGCACGCGAGTCGACGTCGACTTCCCCGATCCTCATGTTATGTATCTCTGTCGCGGATGGAAGTCATTTGCTCGCATCCATAGCCTGACGGTGGGGCTCGTCCTCTACTTCAAGTTAATGGAGGGCGGCCTGCTCTCCGTCAAGGTCTTCGGAGACCTTGGAACTCGCCTGAAGTGCTGCGTGGAGAGCTCCTCCGATGATGAAGATTCCTCCTCGAGCGCGAGTGACGAGGAGGACAGTGGCAGCAACGACGAGGGAGTCGAGCGGCAGGATGCCGACTCCGACTTTGACTGATCGCGCCGCCCCTCCCTCGGCCACGCGCCCTGCCGAGGGCCATCCTTGCCAAGCTCTCCATCTAGGCGCTCCCCGTCATCTCCTTGGGCGGCTGGCGTAGGAGGGCCGGAGAAGGTGAAGAAGGCGGGTGGCAGCCATCAACTCGGAGTACGCGGGCACCGACGCCTGCGTCGCGTATTGCCGGCCCGCTACCTCGTCTTCCAGCTCCATTTCCGGCACCAAGATGTTCTCTTGGTGCCTTCTGCTCTTCGTACCTTGCCTAGACGCTCTTTTTGCGCTCCCTGTTCCTTGTTCTACCTTATAAGGAGAGGGACAAGAAAGTGATTATGGGCACCTTATCTCTTTTTAGTTTGTAAGCCTGCGGGCACTTGTTAATTTTAAGACTGTAATCCCCTTGTTCATGTTTTTAATTCCGTATGAACTGTACCTGTATGGGATGTTCTTAATGAAAAAAGGGTGCTTGTCGGGTTCTTTGTGCGTGAGCGAGGCCCACGCCAAGGACGAATCCTTGTTAGTTTTAAGATAAACATTGTTGCCCGGCAACAGGCCTGGCCGTCTCCCCACTTCAGTCGACCATTCTCGCGCTCTCGGCGGAGGCATGAGTGAAGTACAGTTAGGCCCCTCGTTCATCCCCCTGCCACCACGACTACTACCGAATTCCGATCCAGGAGGTAGCTCTTGGGTACAGGAAAAGGGGAGCACGGTGGGTTTAAGAACATGAACGAGGTTTCACATGTCCCAGTTCTATACGGAAACGCATAACAGGGGGGGGGGGGTGAAAGACTTATCTGAGTCCGCAGCCCCTGGCAAGCTTGGCTTGCCGTGGTTGGATCCTTGTATCTTCAGCCCCCGACAGTCTTGGCCTGCCGGGGTCGGAGTGCCGGTTCGTTCTCTTTTTTCCCAAGCGGCCTAGCAGAAGTGTCCACATGACCTGCGAACCAAAGAGAGTAGAAAGACGCACACTCGACCTCTAGGCTAGGGGTTAGTCGCCGCTAAGCACTATCAACCCTAACCGAGGGAGAGACTTAACCTAGCATGCATGTTATAACTTAGGGCGCCAGCGCTTCGTTTATTTATGCTCAGGGTCTGTGCCTGGCTTTGTACAGAGGGTTGCATGCCTTGCCAACAAGGCTTGTACAGAGGGAAGCCCGGCAAGCCACGCCTTATGGGTAAAACTTGCGAAGATGCTCGATGTTCCAGGAGTTGCTCACTCGGACAGTACCTTTGGTCTCCAGGCGGACTGCGCCGGGCCTGGTGACTCGTATAACCTGATAAGGGCCTTCCCACTTTGGCGTTAACTTGTTGGAATTCTTGGCCGACTGAACGCGCCGAAGAACAAGGTCGCCTTCCTTAAAGCTTCGGGCATGAACCTTGCAGTTATGGTAGCGGCGCAAGGCTTGCCGGTAGCGTGCTGCTCTCATAGCCACCCGAAGACGAACTTCCTCAAGGAGCGTCGCGTCATCTTGCCGCAACTGCTCTTGCTCAAGCTCGTCATAAGCGAGCACTCGAGGTGACCCGTATATGAGCTCCATGGGGAGAACTGCTTCTGCCCCATATACTAGGGCAAACGGTGTCTGGCCGGTGGCTCGATTTGGCGTCGTCCTGATCGACCAAAGAACCGCCGACAAGTCATCAATCCAGCGCCTTCCGCTCTTGTGCAGCCTGTAAAATGTCTTCGTTCTCAGGCCTTGCAATACTTCAGCATTTGCCCTCTCCGCCTGGCCGTTGCTCCGGGGGTGTGCCACGGAAGCAAAACAAACCTTGCTGCCGAGGTCTTGGATGTATTGCATGAAGGTGTGGCTTGTGAACTGCGTGCCGTTGTCGGTGATGACTCTGTTTGGTACACCAAAATGGCAGACTAGACCTTTGAAGAACTTGACGGCTGACTGTGTTGTAACCTTCCTCACTGCCTCCACCTTCGGCCACTTTGTGAACTTGTCGATTGCAACATACAAGTACTCAGAGCCCCCGACAGCACGAGGGGAAGAGCCCAGTATGTCGAGCCCCCAGATCGAAAACGGCTTGGAGAGAGGGATTGTTTGAAGGGCTTGAGCTGGTTGATGAAGCTTCTTCGAATGGAACTGGCACGCTTCACACTTGGTTACCAGTGCCATCACATCCTGGAGGGCGGTGGGCTAGAAGAAACCTTGCTGGAACGCCTTGCCGGCAAGGGACCTCGACCCAATGTGGGAGCCACATATGCCTCCATGTATTTCCGCCAACAACTCCAGTCCTTCCTCCCGGGGGATGCACTTCAATTTCACACCGTTCGGTATTTTTTGTACAGGATGTCATCGACGAACTGGTACAAGGCAGATCAACGGGCTACTTTTTCTGCTTCTTCCTGCTCGTCAGGAAGTTCCCCTGTCTGGAGGAAACAGAAGGTATGTTGTGCCCATGCCGGAGCCTGGGGCTCGACGGAAAGGACCAAAGGCATCTCTTCCGCCATGGGGTAGCTGTCTCTACGGCCAGGGCTTGGCGCCCTGCCGGAGCCAGCCGCCCCTCGGCAGGCTCAGAATCCATGGCAAGACCCTTGTCGTCGGCCCCTGGGGGCTCCGCGGGAAAGTACTTGCCGGGGCCTGATTTCCTCCGCCTGTTCTACTCTGTTGATGGTTCGACGGATGGTTGAGTTAACCAAAGCAAAAAGGTACCTGGTTCCACAGGTAGCTTGAATGCGGTGCGCTTTGACAGGTAGTCAGCGATGTTGTTCTATGCTCGGGGAACGTGCTCCGCTTGTATAGCGTTGAAGTGCTCCTCCAGCTTCCTCACCTCATCTACGTAGGCCTCCATCAACGGACTCTGATAATCTTAGTTGACTTGTCTGACGACAAGCTGCGAATCACCCCTGACGATGAGCTTCTTCACCCCGAGGTCTGCCGCGATCCTGAGACCGGCAAGCAGCCCCTCATACTCAGCAATGTTGTTTGTGGACATCTCCCTGAGAAAGTGCATCTGGATCACATACTTGAGGTGCTCTCTGGTGGGTGTGACGAGCAGCACACCGGCACCGGCGCCTTGCAGCGAGAAAGCCCCATCAAAGTACATGATCCAGTCGCGGCTTGCTTCCTTGCCGGGGAGAGAGGTCTCCTGGATTTCTTCGTCACGCGTTGAGGTCCATTCTGCAATGAACTCCGCCAAGACTCTGCTCTGGATTGTCGAGGTACTTTCAAATTTCAACCCAAAGCTTGACAACTCCAAGGCCCATTCCACAATCCTTTGAGTCGCATCTGGGTTGTGCAGTATCCGTTGCAACGGGAGGCGGGTGACGACAGTGATCTCATGGGCTTGGAAGTAATGACGCAGCTTCCTCGAGGCCAAAAGGAGTCCGAAGAGCAATTTCTGCACGCCGGAGTACCTTGACCTAGCCTCCTGCAAGAGGGAGCTGACAAAGTAGACCAGGTGCTGCATCATCTTCTTCTTCTGCACCACTTCACTTGGTTGCGCGGGTCCTACCCCGATGGCGTCAGGCTCTGCCGGGGGCCTTGCCTCGTCGGCACCAGGCCCTACTGGGGGAATTTCTGATGTGCCATCTGCCAGTCCTGCCGTTGCCACTACCTCTTCGTCGACTTCCCTCTGCGCCACCAGCACGGCGGTGACCACTTGATTCGTCGCCGCTAGGTACAGCAACAACGGATCTTGCGGTTTAGGCGCCACCAGTACTGGTGTAGAAGAGAGGTACTTCTTCAGATCCTGTAGTGCTGCCTCGGCCTCCAAGGTCCACTCCATGGGGCCCGCCTTTTTCAAGATCTTGAAAAAGGGAAGGGCGCGCTCGACAGACTTGGAGATGAATCGACTCATGGCGGCAACGCAGCCAGTGAGCCGGCGCACATCCTTGATCCACTTGGGCGCCTCAATCTGCTCAATAGCCTTGATCTTGTCTGGGTTTGCCTCGATCCCGCACTGCGACACAAAGAACCCGAGAAATTTGCCGGACGGAACCCCGAAGACACACTTCTCAGGGTTTAGCTTGAGGTTGATCTTGCGCAGGTTGGCAAACGTCTCTTCCAGGTCTTGCACAAGAGTTGCCTTGTCCTTGGTTTTGACCACTATGTCATCCATGTATGCTTCCATATTTCTATGTAGCTGGGATTCAAAACAAATTTGGACTGCTCTTGCAAATGTTGAGCCAGCACTCTTCAACCAGAAAGGCATCTGTAAAAAGCAATACATGCCACATGGGGTGATGAATGTTGTCTTTTCTTCGTCTTCTCTCGTCATGAAGATCTGGTGGTAGCCCGAGTAGGCGTCGAGGAATGACAACAGATCACACCCAGCCATGGAATCAACAATCTAGTCGATGCGCGACAACGGGAAGGGGTCCTTGGGACAAGCCTTATTTATATCTATGTAGTCAATACACAGTCTCCATTTCCCGTTCGCCTTGCGCACCACCACCAGATTGGCTACCACATTGGATGGAGTGTCGGTGTCAAAACCGGTGGATCTCGGGTAGGGGGTCCCGAACTGTGCGTCTAGGATCGATGGTAACAAGAGACCGGGGACACGATGTTTACCCAGGTTCGGGCCCTCTCTATGGAGGTGATACCCTACTTCCTGCTTGATTGATCTTGATGAATATGAGTATTACAAGAGTTGATCTACCACGAGATCGTAATGTATAAACCCTAGAAGTCTAGCCTGTATGACTATGGTAATGTGTGTCTGCTTTCCAGACTAACCCCTGTGGTTTATATAGACACCGGGGGGATCTAGGGTTTACATAGAGTCGGTTACATAAGAAGGAATCTTCGATCGCCAAGGTTGCCTTCCACGCCAAGTAGAGTCCTATCCGGACACGGGTACAATCTTCGGCCTTCATGTCTTCACAATCCATCAGTCGCGCCCATGGATAACAGGCCGGACGCCCGAGGACCCCTTAGTCCAGGAATCCCTCAGTAGCCCCTGAATCTGGCTTCAATGACGAGGATTTCGGCGTGCAGATTTTCTCCGGCATTGCAAGGCGGGTTCCCTTTTCCGAACTCCAAGATAGTCTTCGGATGCGATGATAGTATCCGGACCTGCCACAAACACACCATACATAACCATAGAGAGAATATATATTTTTACACGAGGTCTATCCGCTGACAGCCTTTCATAATATGACATCACGTCTGTCCGGTCATAATTTCGAACCATTTTTCGTGTGCCGCTCCATGTTTTGAGACGCGATTGTCATTGGCACATCTTGTCAAAGCAGAGATCGTGTCCCCTTATCGCGAGATTCTCATCAATGCGAGCATGGGTAACCCAACTGTGCTGTTTATATAGCCCTTGGGAATAGGCGAGTTTTTAGGACGAGCGGGGAGGCGCTTGATATCCGCTACCTTTATAAGGGGATAAGGGCTCTCTCCCTCTACCCACACCCTCTCTCGCCTTCAGTCCTTCCGTTTCTGAGCTCTAGCACCCAAGCTTTAGCTTTTCCTCGTTCGAGAAGGCACTCCAAACATGTCCGGATCCGGAGCTGGAGGCAAGTGGATGGCCTCCTCCGTCAATAAGAAGGACATCACGAAGCTCCGGGAGGCCGGTTATTTAGCCAAGGATATCGCTCACCGACTCCCGGCAAAAGGGCAAATCGTCCCTACCCCCGAGCCCCATGAGAGGGTTGTGTTTCTCACACACTTTGTCTGCGGGCTGGGATTCCCTCTTCATCCATTTGTCCATGGATTGATGTTTTACTATGGGTTGGACTTCCATGATCTTGCCCCCAACTTTATCCTCAATATCTTGGCGTTTATCGTCGTGTGCGAGGCCTTTCTCCGCATCCCACCTTGCTTCGGCCTATGGCTGAAGACCTTGAATGTGAAACCGAAGGTGGTGAGCGGTCAACAAGAAGAGTGCGGAGGCGCCATGGTGGGCAAGATGCCCAATGTCACCTGGCCCGAAGGCTCCTTCGCAGAGACGGTAAAGGGATGGCAATCGAGGTGGGTCTACATCACCGAGCCGCGTGACACCGATTGGGTAGCAGCCCCCGAATTCCGATCCGGAGTTCCGATGCGGCTCACTTCCTGGCAAGAGAAGGGCCTGACATGGGGATCTTCGAACGAGATAACTGGGCTCTAGACATGCGTCCAGAACAATATAACCAAGAAGATTAAGCTTGTGAATGTGATCCAGGTTATGCTCATTTGCCGGATCCTTCCATGCCAACGCCGGACTTGCTATTTGTGGGAGTACGACCTGGCTAAGCACCAGACGCTGCTAGAGCTTCCGGTCCGACAAAAATGGGCTGACCAAAGCCTGTGCTAGCCTTCTAGCAAGCTTTGAGGTGAGCACATGATTGTAAGAAGAATATCACAGCATAGACAGTAGCCCCTTATGCTCTGTTCGGTGTTCGGAAAGAAAAGCCGAACAGAGGATCAAAATTAATTTTCGCATGAGTCTAACATAAAGTGTCTATGTGAATAAGCAGGCCTCGTTGCGGGCTGCTACCGCTCAAACTGCGGAGGTCTCTAGACTGAGGCAGAAACTGGAGCGGGCCGAGCAAGAGCTCCGCCGCGTGAAGAAGCACCTGGAGGATAACGAAGGTATGCACTAACCTGCGTGTATATTGAAGAGTAAGTTGTTCAAGCTGACTAAAGTGTCATGAACTTTATTAGGGGCCACGACCGAGGTGGCGGCCCTCAAAAGGGCGTTAACTGAGGCAGAGGACAAAGCGGCCAAGGAGCGCGCCGCGTGCAAGAAGCACGAGGCCTGGGTGGGCGAGGCGCAACAACAACTCCAGTGCGCGATCGAGAGATTTGAGTCCTTGGAGCGCGATTGTAAGGCGCAAGAGTCCGAACTAGCGAAGGTCCGCCAGAGCGCACAGGATGCACGAGCCAAAGCCCAGAACGCCCTCCAGGAAATTCAGGCGGCCAAGGAGATTGCGGCGGGTAAGTCTTTCACCGTGCCAAGCAAGTATATAAAGAAACGTTCCTTGTACTTATCCGAATTTGGGTTTTCCAGGGGCGTTTATGGATCTGCCGCGCAGCGTATCAGATGTTGCCGAGTATTATAGAGCCGAAGAAGGGATGTCTACGAAGAAGCTATTCTGGTCCCAATATCTTGGACCCGAACATCCAGTACCCTTCAGCGACTAGCTAAAGTAGTTGGTCGAGCTGCACAGGTCGGCAGAGCTAGCCATGAAGGACCTGATAGTCCGGCTGTGGCCTGCCGAGCCTGTACCTAGCAGCTACTTCGGTCTTGTTAAGCGGCTTGTAGGTGCTTGTCTGCGGCTCGAAGCCGTGAAGCGGTCGATCTGTATTGAAGGTGCACGTATGGCCTTTGCCCGCGTCAAGACGCATTGGGCAAAGCTGGATGCCAAGAAGCTTACGACCGAGGGACCGCCGGAGGGCAAGGAGCATCGTCGACCCGAGCTCTATTTTGATGGTGTCCCAGAGGGGTCCTGCCTTGTGGGGGAGCAATGTTCGAAGGATGTCATATTCCCATGAGAACATTTGTATTATCCTGTCCTGTAATATGGAACAATGATGTTTATGTATTATAATGCTTGCAGTTTATATTTTACCTCCTGTGCGGCCGTTTATGAAATCTGAGGGTTGACCAGTCGTCGGCTTCTGCCCCCACGTAGGTAGTATGGGGGTGTTCGGGATAAATCTAAACACTCTTTACTCCACATTTTGGTCCTTAAAGGAGGTGTTTAGCGCAACGAACAAGGCAATCAGACTATGCGGCCTTTACCGCCCTCACTTAGACATAGGAGTTTGACAATTAAGAAAGTTGTTGAAGCCCCTGGTATTCGGAAGGCCGAACTAGGGGCATTGTACACGCCTAATGAGAGGAACCGATTCTTTGCAAGAAGCGGGAAAAAATCTCTAACGATTTGGGACCTCTCGAATAGCTGACCAGCTCTCGCCGCATCATGATAGTCAGTTTTCGGCTTTCTCAACTGAGGTGCTCATCCAGAAGAACCGGGACACAATCGCAGTAGTTCTCCCTTTACTACCCTAGCCGATATAATGAAACGTAAGGTAGCAAGCACTGGAGCCAGGCAACCCAACTATTGACCAAAGACATGATTCAGAGCCGGCGCATATAATGCTATAAGTTCGGGGTGCCAAACTATACTGTAAAAGTGTCCGGACTTTTATTGCCGTAATGCGGGTGTGATGAAGCCCCTGGCATAATGATACGTACAGTGGTGTACGCGTGCGATAAGCAATATATGCAAAGGTGAGGAAATAGGAAAAATAAGTAATAAGCTGACCCCACCATGTATTCACTATTGTGGTGTAATTAGTACGTCGAGGCGTACTTTGTGCAAGTAATGCGATAAGCAAGTAAAGCTATTTAACATGCCGCAACCAAGGGCGAGCTGCATGCGGGTATGTAAAACAGGTATGGCAATTGTTTGATAGATACCACCTGGGAATTCCCTTGTACGCTAGAGCTCCTCGCCTCCTTGGTGTGTTCCGCAAGCGGGTCGTCGGCATAGACCTCGAAAAGAGAAGAAACCCGTAATAAAGAGAAAAAGCAAATGTGTGCGAATCCCAGGGTCGGTCCAGCTGTATTGTGGGTCACGAGCGAGTTGTGCCTCCATCGGTACCCGTGGGGTTTTGAGTGCGTAGTTATGTACGCGCGGTACGAATGCAATTTCCTTATCGGGGTTGGGACGGAGGCCGATTTATTAATTCAGCTCTTGACGAACCGAGCTTCCCTATTGCAGTGTAGTCCAGACCTTCTTAATCATGTCCGGGGGCTCGGCGGCCGGATTGTGGTGCCGCTTTAGAAGGCCGCTCTGTACTTTTATTGCTAGGGCTGCGGTGTGCTCCTCTGTACGGAGGGAACGTCCTGTGTTTCCATTTACTGTAATGACGCCGCGTGGACCGGGCATCTTGAGCTTGAGATAAGCATAATGTGGCACCGCATTGAATCTAGCAAACACTGTTCGCCCGAGCAGTGCATGGTAGCCACTGTGGAAGGGGACGATATCGAAGATTAACTCTTCGCTTCGGAAGTTGTCCGGAGAACCGAAGACCACCTCCAGCGTGATTGAGCCCGTGTAGTGGGCCTCAACGCATGGTATGACTCCTTTAAAGTTAGTCTTTGTGGGCTTGATTCGTGAGGGATGAATGCCCATCTTCCGTACTATATCCTGGTAGAGCAGGTTGAGGCTGCTTCCACCATCCATCAGCACTCGTGTTAGGTGGAATCCGTCGATGATTGGGTCAAGGACCAGTGCGGCCGAACCACCATGGCGGATACTAGTTGGATGATCTCGACGATCGAAGGTGATCGGAAATGACGACCACGGATTGAATTTTGGGGCGACTGGCTCTACCGCGTAGACGTCCCTGAGTGCCCGCTTGCGCTCCTTTCTAGGGATGTGCGTGGCGTATATCATGTTCACCGTTTTGACTTGAGGGTGAAATTTCTTATGCCCCCCCGGTGTTCGGCTGCCGGGCTCCTCATTATCGTCCTCGCTCTGTGATTCCTCTTCCTTGTTTCCGCTATTTACCCTGCTGGCTTGCTTAAAGACCCGGCAATCTCTGTTAGTATGGTTGGCCGGTTTGTCTGGGGTACCGTGTATCTGGCACGGACGATCGAGCATGCGGTCCAAGCTGGATGGTCCTCCGCCGTTCCTTTTATAGGGCTTCTTTCGCTGGCCGTACTTGGAGCCCCTGAATTCGGCGTGAACTGTAGTGTCATCGGTGTTATCGCCATTACTTTGGCTCTTGTGTCTGTTGCGTCGGAGCTTGCCGGTGCTATTTCTGGACCCGGAGGGGCCTGCTTCGTTGGCTGTGTTTGTACTGTGAGCCAACCAACAATCTTCTCCCGCGCAAAAGCAGGTCATAAGTGCCGTGAGGGCTGCCATGGACCTCAGCTTTTCTTGGCCGAGGTGGCGGGCGAGCCATTCATCACAGATGCTGTGTTTGAAGGCCGCTAGGGCTTCGGCGTCCGGACAGTCAACGATCTGGGTCTTTTTGGTTAGGAACCTTGCCCAGAATTTTCTGGCTGATTCTCCAGATTGTTGAACTATGTGACTTAAGTCATCGGCATCGGGTGGCCGGATGTATGTACCTTGCAAGTTCTCGAGGAAGGCTTCTTCCAAGTCCTCCCAGCTGCCGATGGAGTTCTCAGGCAGACTATTTAGCCAGTGTCGAGCTGGTCCTTTGAGCTTTAATGGGAGGTATTTGATAGCTTGGAGGTCATCTCCTCGGGCCATGTGGATGTGGAGAATAAAATCTCCGATCCACACTGCGGGATCGGTTGTTCCATCGTATGATTCAATATTGACAGGCTTGAACCCCTCGGAGAATTCATGATCCAACACCTCGTCCGTGAAGCAGAGAGGGTGTGCGGCGCCTCTATAGCGGGCCGCCCGCGTCACGACGTGCCTCCGACGAAGTCCGTCTGCGGTTATCGGCCCAGGCGTGATTAGGTTTGTTTCGTCTAAATATGTAGATGTCGTCCCGAGTAGGGAAGCGTCCTCGCGATCCGTAGATTGATCTGGTGTGTCCGGATCTACTGTCCAATTCCTGCCGATGGTCGTATGATGGTCCCGAGCTGGTCTGTCCCTGTGTTTGCGAGGCGGTGGGGCGGGCTGTTGTTCGCCTGAGTTGCCGTTTTATCCCGACCACGAGGTGGTCAGTCCATCGCACTATCCCGACCGCGTGGTGGTCGGTCCGTGTTGCGTGATGGAGGTATGGGATCTGGTGCCTCCTCATCGAACTGAGGTAGCAGTCTGCGTTTTGGGTAACTCTTGGCTGGGCGCTTGAGGCCGTATTCTTCGGCTGCTAGGACATCGGTCCATCTATCGATGAGTAGGTCTTGATTTGCTTGGAGCTGCCGTTGCTTTTTCTTTAGGCTTCTTGCGGTAGCTATGAGTTGGCGCTTGAAGCGCTCGTACTCGAGGGGTGCCTCAGGCACGATGAAGTCCTCATTGTCAAGGCTCTCATCATCCTCAGAGAGTGGATGATAACTATCATCATCCGGGTCATTAGTCATGGCCTGTTTATCAGGGTTAACTTGCTCGCTGTCTTGGTCCTCCTGTTCGGATGCAGCTCTAACAGGGTGTTCATTATTTTCGGCATCGCCCGGAGTACTATTTTCCCCGGTGCCAGTGTTGCCATCTTTTGAGCGACGAGGCTTAGAGCGGCGTTTAGGGCGTCGGCGCTTGGACTGTGTCTCAGAGGGTTTATTCGCATCTGGCTCTTCTTTGTCGTCGCCAGATCCTTTAGGTGTATCAACCATGTAGACGTCGTACGAAGAGGTGGCCGTCCAATGTCCAGTGAATGGAGGGTCTTGGCCTTGATCCTTGTTGATATCGTCGTCCATGCCGTCGATGTCTTCGGAGCCATAATCGAGCTCGTCGGTTAAGTCCTCGATGGTAGCTATGAAGTGGGTGGCGGGTGGGAAGCAAAATTCCCCATCATCAGCCTCTAACTCGAACAGAACATAGTTCGGCTGCGAGTCCTTCTCCAAGGACAAATTCTTTAAAGAGTTCAGCACATCACCCAAAGGTGAGTGCTGGAAAACGTCTGCGGTGCTGAATTCGAAGATTGATAACCGATCTAGCTCGGTGTCCGCAGGCGTACACGGTCCGGAACTTATAGCCGGAGACGAGTCCGAAGTTCCGCTGACGCAAATATTGCAGGGTGTTGAGTCCGTGTGTGGCTCCAACGCCGTGGACTCTGTGGCTTTGCGTGGCACGATCTGCTCTGGTTCTAAGGCCGTTGCAGCAACATGAACCATCTCCTGGATGTGATCCGATGACACATTTAAGTCATGTTCATCGGAGCAAGGGGGAGCGATTGCCGCGGTCTCAAATCCATTGAAGATCAAGTCTCCACGGATATCCCTGACGTAGTTCAAGCTTCCAAATTTGACCTGATGGCCAGGGGCGTAGCTATCGACCTGCTCCAGATGGACAAGCGAGTTGACCCGTAGTACGAAGTCGCCGAACACAAAAATCTATCCAGGGAGGAAGGTTCCTCCTTGGACGGCGTCATTATCGATGATTGAAGGGGCCATCGAACCTTTTTTTGATGGCACAGTGGAACTCTCAATGAAAGCACCAATGTCGGTGTCAAAACCGATGGATCTTGGGTAGGGGGTCCCAAACTGTGCGACTAGGATCGATGGTAACAAGAGACGGGGGACACGATGTTTACCCAGATTCAGGCCCTCTCTATGGAGGTAATACCCTACTTCCTGCTTGATTGATCTTGATGAATATGAGTATTACAAGAGTTGATCTACCACGAGATCGTAATGGCTAAACCCTAGAAGTCTAGCCTGTATGACTATGGTAATGTGTGTCTGCTTTCCAGACTAACCCCTTCGGTTTATATAGACACCGGGGGGATCTAGAGTTTACATAGAGTCGGTTACATAAGAAGGAATCTTCGATCACCAAGCTTGCCTTCCACGCCAAGTAGAGTCCTATCCGGACACGGGTACAATCTTCGGCCTTTATGTCTTCACAGCCCATCAGTCCGGCCCATGGATAACAGGCCGGACGCCCGAGGACCCCTTAGTCCAGGACTCCCTCATGGAGTACTCCCCTCACCAAGCCTGCTGCTTCCAACTTCCTGATCTCGTCCGTGATAAATTCTTGCCTTTCCAGAGCTTGCTTCCTGACCTTCTGCTTGACGGGCCGTGCATGAGGACAGACAGCTAGGTGGTGCTCAATCACCTCCCTGGGAACACCGGGGATGTCGGATGCTTGCCATGGAAACACGTCGACATTCGCCCGCAGGAAGGTGACGAGCGCGCCTTCCTATTTTGTCACAGCCCTAGAATTGCTAGTGGTTAGTTGCATCTGTAAGCATCCATGCATCATGTTAAATTCCAATTAAAGTTGAAATGGGGATGACATAAACCCCCAGCACCACTGAATCCAACTAGGGTTATTAAAATACTTTTTCAATGAACCTGAAATGCCCTTAAAAAATGTTCATCATCTTTGCCTTGGTCTAGAACCTCTGACAAAAATGGTTCACATTTTTCTAGGACAACATTGGGTCACTGAATTAAATCATATGATATTTGCATTTGGGCATTTAAATGCTATATAACACTTTAAATGTCCAAATATTCATGAACTAAAATGTTTACTGTTGGAAATATTCCAAACAGTAGCCCTGAGCAGTTTCATGAATTTTGAGATTGTTCTGGTATTTTTAATAAAGCCTCAATTTACAGAATAATAGAAAACTGAAATAAATAGAAAAAGGAGAGAGACAAAGGAACTTACCTGGCAAAGCCCACCAGAGCCGGCCCAGCTCTTGTGCTGGTCCAACACTGTGCAGCCCAGCCAGCGCAGCGCCTTCTTCAACCTTCTGCCAGAAGGCGAGGCAGCTGCGTGGAGAGCGCACAGCCGAGCTGCGCCAGCTCCTGCTTGCCGCCTCCTGCTTCCCGCCGCTGCCTCGACGCCCAGGACGTCGCCACGCGCCTCCCCGGTCTCCTCTCGCTCTCTTCCCCGCCACTCTCCCCCTCCTCTGCTCTCCCCCTCGCCTCTGCACCTCGGACCCGGCCACGTCCGTCGCCGTTGCTCACTGCAACCGCGCTCACCGCCCGTCCCTCGACCAACCACCATGCTTACCGGCTCCGCCTCGTCATCCGCATCATCCTAGAGGAGCCACGCATCCTTGGGCGCTCTACAACGTCGCCACCATCGTCGCCTTCGTCCTCGGCCGCCGCGGTTCGTCGCCGTTGATCCGCCGCAACCAAAGCTTCCCTGAGCCCTTGAGCTGCTCTGCGAATCCGCCGTGAGCCCCTCTTCCTCTCCCATCCTCTCTCAAACTCACGCCCGTCCCGTAGCTCCATCTCCCACCGCGGCCGAGATCTTCTCGCCGCCGGCCATGGCGCAGCCGTGGCCACAGCCGCGCAAGCTCACAACGGAGTACCTCACCGTGCTCAGGAAGCCCCCAGGAGCCCAACGCACACGTCCACTCGCCCTCCCGTGCACCGTAGCACTGATCCCGACCTCGCCCGAGCTCCGGCAGCCGCCGAAGTCATCGCCGGCGCCATTTTCGGCCATCCCCGGTCCAACCACCACCGTCACTCGATGCGGGGGAGCGCCCGCAGCAAGTAGGTGCTCACCGCCGTCGATTTGGTCATCGGGGGAGCATTTCCGAGCCGCCCCGCCGTCTCTGTCGTCGCCGGCGACGAGTCGCCGGCGAGTTGACCTCGTGACCGGGGGGGGTTTGACTCCCCTGGGTTAATAATAGGTGGGCCCAGAGCCCTGTTAATCCTAGCTTAGTGCTAACTAAAACTTAGCTAACCCACCAAGTCTGACATGTGGGCCCATGCTCTAATCAACTTAGGTTAGTATTTAAATTAGCACTAATTAACCCTGTTAATTGGTTGTGACACTGACCACTGGGACCCACTGTCAGGATTGACCTGGACCGGCTGTTGACTTGCTGAGGTCAGCATGACCTCATGCTGACGCAGTAATTGTTTTCTGGATTTAAAATAATTCAGAAAAATCCAGAAAATGCCTAAAACTTCTAAAAATCATAGAAATTAATCTATAGCTCAGAATGAAATAATTTATACATGAAAAATTATCAGAAAAATTCAAGGAATCCATCTGTACCATTTTCATGCATGTTTGAACAACTTAAAGTTGCTGTTTAAGGCAATTTGCATAAATGGCATTTAAACTCTCACGTATGGAGTTTGAATTTGAACCTAAGGTTCAAACCCACTCCGTTTAACATGTTGCTAGTTGCATTAGCTCGACCACAACATATTTCCATGTCATGATCATGCATCATATTGTGCATTGCATTGATTGTGTTTCCTTCTCAGTTGCCGGTGGTTGTTCCCCCTCGGTAGACGTATGTTCCGACGATGAGATCGTTGACACTGATGAAGACTCAATGTTATCTTCAGAAGTGCCAGGCAAGCAAAACCACCTTGTTCATTCCGATACAATCCCACTCTCTCGCTCCTGCTCTCTTTTACTGCATTAGGACAACAACGATTCAACTGTTACATGCTGCGGTAGCTGAACCCCTTTATCCTCTGCATGACCTGTCATTCCACAGTAAATAGATGAAACCCACTAGCATGAGTAGGAGTTGTTTGAGCCCTGATGTGCCTACTCATTCATGCTTGTTTGTCATGCCTGCTACTGCTTAGAGTTGAGTCGGGTCTGATTCATCGGGTGTGAATCGGAATGGTGTTGAACATGTCCTGATGTGTGTGAACTAAGTGTGTGAACACGATTTGGTAAAGGTATTGGTGAGAGGCCATGTAGGAGTACATGGTGGGTTGTCTCATTGAAGCCGTCCTCAGGAACTGAGTTCTGTGTTTGTGATCCATGATACAGTTACTACCACACATTGGGCCCTGAAATATGACCCCGCTCGACTTACCGACCCCTCTCGTTCCCTGTCCAGGAGTTGCAAGTAGTTTCTGGTGTTTGTAGTATGCTGGGGGCCGCACGCAGCGCTGACCGGAGGGGTGGGCTGTGTTGCGGTAGGCACGTGGCACGGTGTACCGGGCGCCCGTTTGGTGTCTCGGGAACCCTGCACACATCGTTTGGGGCTGTGAGCGAAACTCCGGCCGGATCTCCTCATGGATGGAACCCGAATAGGCGATAAACCTGGACTAGAGACTTGTGTGGTTGGTTAGGTCGTGGTCTACACCCACGTCGGCTTTCGCTTGAAGTCTGCCGAGCACATGTCGTGTGCAGACGCTAAGTGGTGGAAACATGTGTGAAGAAGTACACCCCTGCAGGGTTATAATGATCTATTCGAATAGCCGTGTCCGCGGTAATGGACTTCTGGGTTGCCTATAACAGTTCATAGACAAGTGAAAGTGGATACTCTAAAAACTCGCAAGATAAGTGTGAGTGCTATGGATGGCCTTCTCGTAGGGAGACGGAAGTGGATCCATAGTGGTGTATTGGATGGTGAATATGTGGACTCGTGTGCGCCACCTCAAAGAGTTGCTTGCAGTCGTAGTTCAGGATAGCCACCGAGTCATAGCTGGCTTGCTGCAGTCAAACTCCACCACCCCCTTTATTGATACTGATGCATATGTAGTTAGTTCTGATGTAAGTCTTGCTGGGTACATTTGTACTCACGTTTGCCTATTTTATGTTTTTGCAGAGAGACTTCAGTCTCACTAGTAGTACCGCTTGGACTTCGACGTTTAGCTTGATACCTCAGCTACGATCTTGTGCCCTCGGCAGGATCTAGTAGATAGTCAGGCTTCTCAGCCTTTTCATTGATAGATGTCTGTACCCAGACATGTTAAGCTTCCGCATGTGCTTGTTGCTTGTATGCTCTGAATGTTGGGTCATGAGACCCATGTTTGTAATATCTCGCTCCTCGGAGCCTAATGAATAAATACTTTGAGTCGTAGAGTCTTGTTGTGATGCCATGTTGTATTTACACATATCGAGCATATTGTGTGTATGATGATTGAAATGCTTGGTATGTGTGGGATCCGACTATCTAGTTGTATATCCTTAGCAGCCTATCATATGGGGAAATGTAGGTCTAGTGCTTCTGAGCGATAGTAGTCCGCTACAGCCCGGACCACCGGAGTCCTGCTAGCCCAGCACTACTGCTCGGAACACTTGACTGGCCGGCATGTGTTTCACGTCGTTCCTGTGTCTGTCCCTTCGGGGAAATGTCACGCGTGTTATTCGGAGTCCTGCCTAGCCTGCTACAGCCCAGATTACCGGAGTCCTGTTAGCCCAGTGCTACAGCCCGAGTAAATCTCGTTGATGACCGACATGCTCGATGTGATTCATGTATGCCTGTCCTCATAGGCTAGCGCCGCTTTGGGTTCACGACTAGCCATGTCGGCCCGGGTTCTCTGTCATATGGATGCTAGCGACACTATCATATACGTGAGCCAAAAGGCGCAAACGGTCCCGGGCCAGGTAAGGTGGCACCCGTGGGAGTACCGTGCGTGAGGCCGCAAAGCGATATGATGTGTTACATGCTGGATCGATGTGACTTAGGATCGGGGTCCTGACATATTTGCTGTCGAGGGTGGAGATTATGGTGAAAGCCCCTCCCGTGCCATCCTCCCTAATGGACACCTTCTTGGTCTGCGGTGGCGCAGCTCTGGATTTCTTGCTCTTGCTGGTGGAGCTCTCTGGCACGTTCTCGACGGTAGCACAACACTCCGAGGAGGTGCGCTTGCCGGAGTGGTTGTGCGAGAGGTCTTGCCGGGCTTCTTCTTCCCCCCGGGGCTTCAGCGGCAGGAGCAAGTGCCTTGCCAGTAGCTGCTGCAACTGCTTCCCGGTAGAGTAGGTCGGCGCAGATCAACGCATCCTTCTTGTCGGAGGGGACGGTGATGATGGTCAACGGCCCACGCATCTTCAGTGTGTTGTAGGCGTAGTGTGCCACCGCCATGAACTTGGCTAGTGCCGGGTGGCCGAGGATCCTGTTGTAGGGCTAGGGGATCTCGGCCACATTGAAGACGATCCTCTCCGTCCTATAGTTCAACTCACCTCCAAATGTCACGGGCAAAGTGACCTTCCCTTTCGGCTGGCTCCTTCCCGGATTGACCCCTTGAAATGTACCCATTTCCTCGAGGTCTCCATCAGGAATTTGCAGCCTTTTGATCACGACAGGCGAGATCAATTTCAGGAAGGCCCCACCACCAACCAACATCTTGTTCACCTTGAGGTTGCGTATCGTTGGCGAAACCAACAACAACAAACACCCAACCGCAGTTGTGCGGTCAGGGTGGTCCTCGGCGTCAAAGATGAGGGGCGTGCTGGACCACTTCAGTGGCTTCTGAGCGTCGAACGACGGCTCTACTGCTGTAATCTCACGCGCCCACTGCTTGAGCTAGCGGTGAGAAGTATGCAGCGAGGCGCCACCATCGACGCACATGGCCTCCGTAGCCTTCTGGAACTCTTGCTCACCGGACTCGTCGTCCTCGTCATGATCATCGTCTTCTTGTTTCTTGTCACGGCCTCGGGCGGGCCTCTCTTGCTGGTTCTCCTTGCTGCGGCGGCCTCCTTGGCCGCCACCCTTCTTGCAGGATCCTTTGGCACCGTCTTTACCCTTCTCCTTATCCCGGCTCTCATACTCGGCCCTTTGCTTTTCAGCCAGCAGCTCGACCCTGTCGGCAGTTCTGGAGGTCGTGGCCCTGGTGCGATGGATCTTGCAATACTGCTTGTCGGAGACCCCCGGCTTGTCGGCAGCCGCTAAGGCCCGGCAAGCGGCACACCCGGCAATTTCCTTGCCGGGGTCGTCTACCTTGGCCTTCTTGGTGGCGCCAGTGCTGTCGGATCCCTCGACGGCAAGCACGGTCTTGCCCTTGCGTTTCCTGTTGCGGCGCCGGCCCTTCTTCGTCGGGGCGGCGGTGTCTTCATGAGTAGAGTCGGTTTCCACGCCGGCGTCCTCGCCGGGGTACTTCGTTCCCTCTTCAACCCGGGCGCACCTATCGGCCAGAACATAAAGTTCGGCCACATCCTTAACCTTGGTCATCGCCAGCTCTTCGCGCATCTTGTGGTTGCGCACGTTCTGATGGAACGCGCTAATCACGGCAGCGGGATGAACATCAGGGATGTTGTACTGCACCCGGCTGAATCTCTGGATGTACATGCGCAGGTTTTCCCCTTCCTTTTGGGGAATGATATGCAAATCACTGGCCTAGCCATAAGCTTGGTGGCCTCCAGTAAAGGCACCAACGAACTCGTGGCACAGGCCCGACCAACAAGAAATGGAATCCGCCGGCAAGTGCATCAACCAAGACATGACATTGGGCTTCAGTGCCAACGAGAAGTAATTGGCAAGCACCTTGTCGTCGCGAGCTCCGGCAGCTTGCAACGCGATGGTGTAGATGCTGAGGAACTCTGACGGATGGGTCTTGCCATTGTACTTCTCGCCGACGTCGGGCTTGAACATGCGGTGGGACGGCCACTGGAACTGCCGCAGCTCAGGGGTAAAGGCTGGGCAACCCACCTCGTAAGGTAGGCCGCCGGAGCCCCCGATGCTGGGTGGTCCATAGCGGGTTCCGCCCGCTTGTCCGACTGTTGGCGTGTATCACGCCGGTGCTCGATAGTGGTTCGACATCTTCGTGGGCTCGTTCTCGAAGAACTTGGTGCTGGTCGCGGTGGGTCCGTGGGTCGGACTATGCTATGGAAATGTTATCACATGCGTCGTCACGAGGATTGACACTGGCGGCAGCTGGCGCGGGGAGGAGAGTGTACTGTGGCTGCAGCTCCCCCGGTCCTCCCACCACTGGCATGTGGTGGCTCGACGGAGCACCGGCCCGAGGGCCCCACCGTTCGCGAATCATCCTTATTGGCGATGGCGACGAGGCTCTGGATGGTGGCTCTCCACTCGTCGAGCTTCTCCGCAGCAGGAGGAAAGTCGAGGAGCAGCTGCGCGCGCGCCAAGGCTTCTGCTGGCATGGGTGGTGGCGACAGCTGCGTGGACCATGGCGCGCTTCGACTTCTAACCACGGTAGAAGGAGCTCTATCACGGCCCATCATCGCCAGCACTTCGGCGGGCATGCTGGCCTCCTTCGTCCCGCAGATGATGCACAAGGATCTTCCCACGGCGGTGCCCAGGGTCACCGGCGTGGTGACGCTGCTCGTCGCGCACACCATGGGAAGAGCGCACTGTGGGTGCCGGTGTGGGCGTCCTGGAGGTCGTCGCGCCGCCCGTGGGTGGCACGGCGGCGACTCCGGAGGGCCCCGCGCCGCCTGCCTGGGGCCCAACTTCGTCTCTAGATTTTGTGGCGTGCGGCCCGCCGTCTTGCGCACGAACGACGCCGCTCGCCAGGCTCTGACTGCCAGAGCGATGTTGGTGCTTGCGGGCCGCGCCTCGGGTCTTGTGCACGACCATCCCGCTACTCGCCCTCACCAGTACGGGCCGTCTGGCCCCCGACAAACCGACCGCCATGGCCTTCTTCTTGGGAGCCATGGCGACGAAGGACTGCTAGGCTCATTGCTAGACCAGATTCTCACAACTGGGCCCCCTACCTGGCGCGCCAAAGATGTCGGTGAGAACGACACCTATGGGATCACTGGAATCCCTTCTATGGTCGGCGGGCACGGGGTTGTGAGAAGAGCAGGTCTAACAAGTATCACATAGATCATTTACCCAGGTTCGGGCCACGAGGATGCGTAAAACCCTAGTCCTACTTGGTGGATGTATTGAGCTTTTCGAACTAGCTACGGTGGCCGTCTCATTCCAAAGAGCCGAATCCTTTTCCTGGTCGCCTCGGGCCTCCTTTTATAGGAAAAAAGGGGTTGCCACTATGGCACACAGGAGGTGGAAAGGCCTACAGTGCACGAGCTTATCGCACGTATTACAGGACAAGACACATTAAATGCATCGCTTAGGTGACCCCTAGCTTTATCGAGGACGGGAGCGAGGCCCGTCCCGTCCGTCGCCGCTCCTCCTTGCTTTGACATGTGCCCTGGCCAGCGATGCATGCAGCGCCATGTAGGTAGGCAGGCAGCGAAGGTGGCCCGGTGGTAGGATCTTCACGAAGATCTGCATGCCACCACGCAGTTGCTTGCTGATCTGGCCTGGAAGCTGCATGTTGCCACACAGGTGCCTGCCTTGGGCTGGCAGCTGCATGCGAAAGGCGGCGGGGTCTCAATCGGTGTGGGCCTGGCAGTAGCCCTTCTGACGCCCTCGGCAAGGGCCTTGCCGGGGGGCCCGGCAAGGGTCTTGCCGTGGTGTCGCAGTCATCCCCAGCAAGAGACTTGCCAGGGGTCTCGTGGGTCTCTTTGGTGAGGGTCCCGCAGAGGGTCGTCGTCTTCTGATTCTCATCTGATCTCATATATCTATGGTCTTGACGAAGATCTGCATGCCACCACGGAGGTGCCTCCCGAGCCCTTGTCCCAACGTAGGTGGTTGGGTTGGAACCCGTGGGCTCAAGGGTGGCTCGCTTTGTTGGTGTTTGGGCAAGTTGCCCCGGTAAGGCTCTTGCCGGGGCCGCGGAGGCCGCCCCGGCAAGGGCCTTGCCGGGGGACTCCACCTCGCCCCTTTGTTGCATTGTGTTTTGGCTCCTTTCTGACTCCCCTCCTCTGCCCTGCTTAGTGTGGCCGCAGCGCATGGCTCCGACTGCCCGCGCACAAGTAAAGGGCTACAAAAGGAGTGCCTCTACTTTTGTACACCGACACATAAAAATCAATGGAATTTAAAATCTTGTAATGAGAAAACTGAAACTAATTCCCGGTTTGATGTGTTTTAAAAATGCACAACCCATTTCTAGGCAAACCGCCGTCTTGAAAGATTTGCAGCCCAGCAGGGCTGATAAAGCAAGTAGGCCTCGTTTGGGCATTCTTAAAAAAATAGAACTGGGCTACCATTTTCAGCAAGAATAAAACACAACTGGGCTCATGATGTGGTAAACATAAATAAAACCCTGGCTAGACGGGCCACAGCCCCCGCACAACCCCATTGTTACCCTAATCCGTTGCTAAAACCAGTATAAATAACAACTGCTTGTTCCTAAAAAAAATAACAACCGCGCGACCTGCTGGGTCCTTGGTGTAAGCCGCTCATTGTGTAATTCTCTCGTTTATTGACTACATTGACAATGGCGTGAGCCCCAGATGTCCAACCATTAGGGGGAACCCTTTTTTTGGGCTTGTAATAATGAGGCACTTGCTTGCGTACTGCCATGACGCTGGTGGTTCCCTACTGTCATCCTCTCCACGTATAGTCATCTCCTTGTTCCTCTCGGTTGTTGACGAAGTTGATAATGCAAGAGGGCGGCGCACCGCGCACGGCGAGCGAACCAAGGTAGAGGATGACGGTGAGGCCTCGGACGGAACGAACAAGAGGCGTGGAAGATGCGCCGGTCCAGTCGCAGGCGGAAGGGAGTACTATCGGTGTCAAAACCGGCGGATCTCGGGTAGGGGGTCCCGAACTGTGCGTCTAGGATCGATGGTAACTGGATACGGGGGACACAATGTTTACCCAGGTTCGGGCCCTCTCTATGGAGGTAATACCCTACTTCCTGGTTGATTGATCTTGATGAATATGAGTATTACAAGAGTTGATCTACCACGAGATCGTAATGGCTAAATCCTAGAGGTCTAACCTATATGACTATGGTAATGAGTCTCCCTCATTCGGACAACGCCCTCCGGTTTATATAGACACCAGAGAGATCTAGGGTTACATAGAGTCGGTTACATAAGAAGGAATCTTCATAGTTGATCGCCAAGCTTGCTTTCCATGTCAAGGAGAGTCCAATCCGGACACAGTTACGGTCTTCGGCCTTCATGTCTTCACAGCCCATCAGTCCGGCCCATGGATAACAGGCTGGACGCCCGAGACCCCTTAGTCCAGGACTCCCTTAGTAGCCCCTGAACCTGGCTTCAGTGACGAGGAGTCCGGCCCGCAGATTGCCTTCGGCATTGCAAGGCGGGTTCCCTTTTCCCAAACTCCGAGATAATCTTCATATGTAATAATTGTATCCGAACCTGTATACACAACTGCAGAGGATATATAATATTACACGAGTCCAATCCGCTGACAAATTTATGGCAACATGACATCATGCCTGCTCGGCCATTATTTTCGAATCATTGAGCTAGCTCGCCGTCCCACGTCTTGAGACGTGGTTTTATTGGCATGTTTTATCCCAGCAGAGATCGTGTCTCTCCCTTTTTTAAGGGATTCTTATCAACCTAGACGTGGGTAACCCAACCATCACTTGGGTACAACTCCTAGGGAATAGGCAAGTTTTGAGGCCTAGGAGGAGACATTCGATATTCGCGGCCTTTATATAGGGGTACAAACCCGTCTTTTTCTTTCACGCTTGTTTCTTCCTCAACCTCTGCCACCCCGAGTTCCAACACCCGGGTTCCAATCGCCAGAAGCTCCAATCATGTCCGGATCCAACCGCCAAGGCCGGTGGGTGGCTTCTTCTGTCATGGAGGGAGATATTGCAAAGCTTTGGGCGGCGAGGTATCTGACCGTGGAAATCCTTCATCAGCTTCCTGCCGAGGGGCAGGTTATTCCCACCCCCAGATCCGACGAGAGGGTCGTGTTCGTGTCCCACTTCCTCCGCGGGTTAGGGTTTGTTCTTAACCCCTTCGTCCGAGGGCTCATGTTCTATTACGGGCTAGATTTTCACGATCTGGCCCCGGACTCCATTCTTCTTATCTCGGAGTTTATCGTCACGTGCGAGGCCTTCCTCTGAACTCCTCCGCACTCTGGCTTATAGCTCCAGACCTTCAATGTGAAGCCGCAAGTAATAGAGGGGAAGCAGGCAGAGTGCGGTGGTGCCATAGTGAGCGAGCTTGCTAGTGCTATTTGGCTGAAAGGATCTTTTGCCAAATCTCCCGGCTTATGGCAGCAAGGGTGGTTCTATATCACCGAGCCCCGTGGCTCGAAGTGGGCAGTCGCGCCTGAATTTTGATCCGGCCCCCCAATTCAACTAGCATCGTGGATTAATAAGGGGTTGTACTGGGGATCAACGGACAAGGTGCGAACTTTGCAAAGTCGCATCCAAAGCCTCATTGAGAGGGACATCAATGTCGTCAATGTTGTTCAAGTAATGCTGGTCCGCCGAACCCTGCCGTGCCAGCGACGGCCTCTCCGCATGTGGGGGTTCAATCCATAAGGGTCACAGACTCTTCAACACTTCTTCAACACTATGCACGAAGGAATGTGGAAATTATTTTTCGGGAAACGAAAGCAATGGTCGGACACCACCGAAGATATCGGCCTTGACTGCAACCATCCGGACACCCTGGTAAGTACTCGTTCGTCGAACACCTTATATTAGGATACACAGTGGCAAGACACTGACCGAATCATCCTTTTTCAGGGCTGGATAAAGAAAGTGGAACGGATTAGGTGTCCGACTCCCCTTCCCGAAGACTCAGCCAGTCCTACGTTAGCTAGGATGCTGGCCTCAACACCATACCAGGCGCCGGCAAAGGAGAGTAAAGAGGAGAGTCAGAAGACCCAAGATGACCTTTGTTCCGAAGGTAAGTCGGACACTGAGTCCGGAGAAATCGATCTCTCCTCGCCTGAAGACACAGGTGGAAGAGGACCAGGCATCCCTTCTCCGAACATGGGAAAAAGGGCTGCCTCCAAAGGTTGGGAGGGGCGGTCTCCCAAGAGGGGCAAGATTCCGCCGTCGAGCGGCTTGGGTTTGGAAAGCGACGCTGTTGAACAGCTCCGACAAGGGTACAAGCCCTCGGCCAAACCATAAGTGAATCCGAAGTACTTTGATAGCGCCCCACTCCGTTGCGTAACACGTTCGTGCACTTTTACAGGTTGGCACAATGTTTTTCTGGGCAATCCTCTTCTTCGGGAAGTCTCCTCCCAAAGATGATGGAAAGCGAGTCGCCTCCCCCGACCTCATCGCCCAATAAGGCGGACGACTCCGAAGTGTCATCGCGGAGGGTTTTTCTTGCTAAACAAGCTATGTAGGGGATGAAAGAGGCAGTGCCCGAAGGTGGATCTCCGACTGTCCAGGATTCTGGGGCCAATAATAAAGGTCCCAGACTTTCTGGCTTGCCGCCGACGATGATTCCGGAGACGGGTGAGCAAATTCCTTCAAAGGATGAATGTTCTCCTAGAGCGGCTTCCGGAGACCCAACGGCTCCAGAAATATTACGGGACATGTTGCGAAATGCATCTGTCTCTGGGGAACAGCGTACCTTGATAGGTACGGTTGTCGTGGAGTTAACACGTCAGATGTCTTCTTGGAAAGACTTAGTCGTGGAGCCATCGCAACGGGTTAGCTTGAAGGGGTTAAACCGGACAAGGGACACGGGAGTTTATACTAGTTCGGCCCCTTCGATGAAGGTAAAAGCCTACGTCTAGTTGTGATGGGATTGATTGGGTTTCGATGCGCAGGGAGCGAATATGCTAGCCTGAGCCTCGAGTTGTTGTTGTCTGTCCCTAAACCGCCGCCGGGTCACCCCTTTATATACACAGGAGGACCCCGGCCAGTCTATAGAGTCCTAGGCTGACTTATACAAGTGCCAGCCTTAGTCTCTTCCTTTCTTTCTTATATTACAAGTTTATACAAGTATGGAGGTTTACCATCATGGGCCCTAAATCGCCCGTGGACTCTGGGCCATTACGCTTCATTCGTAAAGTGCCATCCTCCGGGTTGTCTTGGGCTTCGGTATAGCTAAAGGTGAACCGGCCCCTCCTGGTCGGTTTACCCTTAGCGGTTATATCCTAAACATTAGGGCCCAGATTGATTTGAACCTGTTCATGTCAATCTTCAATCCTTAGGAACATTATTAAAATTGATATCCACCCTTGTAAACCGCCATATTGCCTTTCCCTGTGAACTTTAGTGAACCGCCGTGACGTCATCTTCTGTCACTGCAGCAAGTTATGGTGATGTCATCCCTGCATACCAAGATTTATAAAGATTCCCTTCTCTTTAATTAATTCCCGAAGACCGAGGCGACAACTATATCCTTTTCTGCCACTTCAGACCCCTCGATTTTCGCACCTGCCATTTTATCCCCTTTCCTTTATAAATAAGACCGAGGCTCCTTTCATTTTCCCCCTTACCTCTTCACCTCGTCTTCCTCCTCGCGACCCGAAGAACTCAAGCATCACCGCCGTCGTCGACCTTGAAGCTCTGCCTTATCTCAGGCCGCCGCATCACCCTGTCTGTGCCAAATCTCCTGCGATACTCCTCCGTCGCTGCGTGACTCTGGTAAATGCTCCCTTTTCTCACTTATCAGATCTATATTAGGGTTTCAAATTTTCTTTGGTGTTCGTCAGTGTTCATCAGTGTTCGTCTGCCTTCCCTTTATCATCTCACTGAATCCAGTAATGCCTGATATCTTCTTTTTGCGACTGGATCTGTAGTTTGTACTGTACTGTACCACATCATCTTGCTATTCCTGGATAAATTCTTATTTGAACCTTCTCTGTTCTGTTTAGCGCCATTGTAGGGCTCAAAAAAATTTCTTCATTGACCGACGGTAGATCCAAAATTATATCACCATCTTGTGAAACTTGTTTCTGCAATACTTGGTAAATTTTCAGATCTAACCGTGTTACCGAAGGGCGGTTTAACCTGCGATAATTGATAATTCCTCATATGCCATTAGCCCTCACTTAAACCGCCGTATAATTTTGAATATCAATGCTTGGCTCCTCTTACATACACTTTGATTAAATTTCCGGTTTAGCATTACATGCCAATTTAATATTGATGAATTCACTTGGATCAGCACTCGTAAAGTGCCCATTTTCCTTCTGCAGACTGTGATGGCACCTCAATTTGCTGCCTGTAACTGGGTCCCATCCCGTATTACCGAGACACAGATCAACAACTTTGTCATTACGGGCGCTTTAGCTCCACAGAATGTTCTTCAGTGGCGAGTTCCTGGTCCTGAATGCCCTCCTGAACCCAAAGAGGGAGAGGTGATTGTGTTCTTGTAACATCTAGGCCGGGGCTTCAGTCCCCCCGGATCAAAAAAATTTCGGGACGTGCTTGCCAGCTTCCTACTCCATCCTCAAGATATAGGACCAAACTCAGTGTCCAATATATGTGATTTCCAGGTTTTCTGCGAAGTTTATCTGCAGGAAGAACCAACTGTTGATTTATTCCGGGATCTCTTTCACTTAAACCGTCGGACCGAATTTGCTGACGGCCCCAATACTGAACTTGGCGGCATTTCAATTCAGAAGAGGAAAGAAGTTGAATTTCCTCACGCCAAACTTCATAGCCACCCAAAGGACTGGAACCAAACGTGGTTCTATTGTCAAAACACTGCTCCTACTGACGAAAATCCTCTGCGGGTTACTGGCCATACGGGCTTAGCAATAGCCACCCTTTACCTCCACGACTAACAGCAAAAGAATGTCAAGCCTATGCATCCCAACTTGTTAGACTTCGGGCTTTCATGGCCAATGGTTTAACTGGCATTGATCTTATCCGCTGCTGGCTTTCATGGTGTATTTTGCCCTTAAGCCGCCGCTTCGGGTTAATGTGTGAATATACTGGCCAGACATATGACCCGCAACGGTTTAACCAAATAGAGATGACTGAGGATGAGGTCACTGAAAGTGTGAAGGAGATACTTGATGAAAGTCTCAATGTGTGCACTCAGGTCGGTGTGCCTCCTTATTATGCCTCCAACAAACTGCCAGCGGTAAGCATTTTAACTTTGTATCTTCCTGACTCTGCTGCGCTTATAGCTTCATTGTAATAGCCCTTTGCACAACCTCCCAGGGAGACAGCCCCTTCTGGAAAAAGAAACTTCAAGACAAACCGGCCAAGGCTCCTCGGATTAAGAGCAAGGTCACCAAGAGAGCTGGCAAGAAGAAAGCTGCCGAGACTTCTGAACCGCCAGAAGATGTCCATGAATCAACTGAAGAGGTAGAACTTGACTCCCTTGGCTTTCATTTCATACATCTTATTGACAATGATTGCTCCCAGGATGATGCAGAGGCCAGCCGTGCAGATCACGTTGAGGTAATTTATCTTTCTAACTCAGAACTTGTGCCAGCTCAAAGGCTTCGCCGTGCAGTTCGGAAAGTGAAATGTTCTCACCCTCTTGCTTATGTGGGTCAAAAACTTTCTTTGAAGACACAGCAAACTGAAGGTCGTCGCACAACTCGGCACAGTGGCCAACAGGTCACTTCCTCCGGTTTACCTCTGACACCAACCCGGAAACGCCGCCCCGAGGTTGCCTGTTCTCCTGAAAACGTTATCCTTTGAAGGGTTTTTTTCGATGCCCTCTCAATCCATCTAATTCAAACTATCAGGTATCTTCAAACTCGTCGGGCGGTTCATCCACCACTCAACTGCCTCCATTGAAAACCGTCCCTGGGTAAGCATACAACCTTTCATTTTTGCTTTATACTTATATTGACCCTACTAATCCTTGTTTTGATATTAGCGGCAAAGCTCGTCTGAGTAAGAAGGCTAAGACCAGTACCCCTTCTGGCGAGGTTGAACCGACAGAGATTCCTGAAGATGCCCGTGAGAACTTTGAAAATCCCATGGACGACTTTATCCCGCCAGAACCAACTGCAAATGCTGATCCGCCAAAAGCTGACCCGGCCACTCATGAGGGCACCTCCAGTCCACATGCCACACCTGCAAGTCCAGCTGCTGATCCTCTGAACTCCACAGTCAATCCGCCAATTCCTCCTACCACTTCAATCCCTGAAAAGGATGATGAAGTTGTCGTTACCGGCATTGGTTATACCGCTCCGGGCAATCCGGTCATTTTGGCAAAACACAATGCGAAAGATGAATTTGCTTTCCCAGGCAAAGGGAAAGCAGAAATTGATTTGTCAAAGTACGCTCATCTTTCTGTCCAGGAGCTTCATTCCGGATTTTTGAACCGGCTTTATGCAAGCCGAGACTCTGAAGCTGATTTGGTGAACCTGATGAAAGAACGCTATGAGGTATTCCTTCTCATCTTAATCTTGTATCCTGTAGCCCCCAAGGGCCGAGTTAATTTGTAAAGTTGAACCGGGACTTGTGATCCCTCTCATTCTGTACTGCTCCTTATCGATATTCTTTTGAATAAATATACATTAGCCCCCAAGTGCCCGGATTAAAACTTGTATTGATCCTGGGGACTTTGAACCAGCAGCAGGAAAGAAACAATCCGCATTTGCCCCCAAGTGCCAAATGTATAACTAGTTGTATACTTGGGACTTTGGTATTATACTGATATTCATCTGTGACCGACAGTCGGAGATAAATGGTCAACGCACTCAAATTGCTGACCTTCAAGAAAGCATCAAATCTCAACAAGAGGAATCTTCCAAGTCCAAAGATGAACTAAAAGACGCTTTAAGTTCCCTGGAACAACTTAAAGAAAACTTCAAGACTGAACGTGCCAAGTGGGAAAATGAGAGGGATGCATTACAAAAACGAGCTGAAGACGCCGAATCAGCTCTTAAACCGGTGGAAGAAGAGCTTTCTGGATTGAAGCGCCAAGTGAATGCTATGACATCTACCGTTTTTGGTGAGTACTTACTAAGCCATGAAATATTCCTTGTTGGAAAGCAGCTGTTAACAATCCTTACCCGTTGCAGGAAATCGTATTACTCATCTGGGTTCAGATGCACGGGTGAAGCTGAAAGCAGCATATACTTTTATTGAACAACTGTATGCTGGTGCCCAACGGGTTATTTGTGCAGCCTCTTATAACAACCCGACCACAACCCTGATCAAGGAAACGCTAGCAAGGCTTTCGATGGTACTAGCCCAGTTAGAAGAAGTGAAGCGATCTGCTGCCAGGGCAGGTGCTTTGTTGGCCCTCACCCGAGCCAAAGCGTGGATAGCTGACCTTGATCCGATTGACCTTGCAAAAGGCTTTCCAAGCACAGAAGAGGACGGGGCGGATTTGACGCCGCCGCCTTGAAAAAGGTGACAAGGGAAATGCGTCCTCTGGCGAGTCAACTTGCAGAAGATGCTAACTTGACTGTTCACCGGTCTCGCTATGATGCAAATAACAAATGGGTTAATGCTGACTTGCCGGAAGTGCAAAATCTCATTCTGCCAATCCGTAAGCACACTTATGCCCCTGATGTTGATCCGTCAGAACTTATCAGTGAAGAAGCTGTCTTTTAGGCTTTAACCCGGATTGACTGGACAAGCACGGATTTCCAACCACAAGGCGAAGATGAGGCTGAACCGGCGCCAAATGACCCGTCAACTTCGCAACATCGTGGCAACGAAACTTAATCCGGCAAGCTAATGAATGCTCCACAGACTTTGTTCAGGGAAAAAAAACCATATTTTGGGCCTTGAAAGCGCCTTGTAATAGGCTAGATAAATATTATGATCCGTTCTGCCATCGTGCACTGGGATATACTTTGTCTTGATCTGTCATGATAATTTCAGCACTACCTTATATATTTTCAATATTATGCAATCCCTGTATCTGTATAAGAAAAAATTTGTCCAGGCGTTTTACCGCTGGACGGGTCAAAATACCCCGCATAACTTGGCAAGCACTCATGGTTGCTAACAATATAGCAATAATAAATCATACCTGGGATATGAAAACATTGCTGTTAGTCTTACCAATTGTGATATTAGGAAGGATGAAAATCCAACTTCCATCATGCCATTTTGGTATATGATATCGAACCGGGTTGTGATAAACACCGGACGATTACTGGAGACAAAGTGTCAATCCAGACCGGTTTAGAGGATGCCGGATTACCTTTGTTTGAATGCTTGAACAGAAAATCCGCAAGCCACACCGGGTTAAGAAACACCGGGTGATCGTAAACATGGTGAAAGATAAAAAACTTAATCATGGGCAAAAACAAAGAAAAAATCAAAATCAAGGCTTTTCAAGGGCTGCCAGGCCCAAATCAAGGCTTTTCATGGGCTGCCAGGCCACTGAGTTAAACCATTTTAGCAAAGCCTTTTAAGATGGGCCTCCAACTAACCAATCATCATTTTAACTTTGACAAGTTCAGGGTCTCAAAGAGAGTAACTGTCAAACGTTCGACGGGTCGTGCCAGGATTACCTGGATAGGAGTGGCTTACTTGATGAAGGCAGGTTAACCCGGGGTTTTAGGTGAATACACCAGGCTTCCAAGCCGTGGGTCGATACCCGGCTACAAGGGTTGTCGGCGTTCTGGGAACGGGGGTCCCCAGACTTGCCTGCCTGCGGCCCGCGGCGTGGCTCAAGGGGGCCCAGCACGGCCCAACTTCATCAACACAAGATCCAAGACCCTCGCGAGGGGCCAAGCCTCGCGGGGCAGACGACACAACACTTCCTCGGGCACGGCCTCGTCAGGCTGGCTCACGAGGAGGCGGAGAGATCAAGGCAGGGTACCTCGCGAGGTGCCCATGACGCAAGCCATGACGACCAAGGGCGCCAGGCGGGCGCCAGCCCGCGCAGTGTCCTCCCTTTCCTCTTTGGTGCAAAGGGGGCAAGCGCAGGCGAGAGGATCAAGCAAAGGCATCCATTTCGGTGCAACGAGACCAAGACCAGTCCAACGGTGGGAAGGAGGTCATCGTGGAGCCCAGAACGGCGTCACCACAGGGCCTTTGGCAGGCGAGGACCAACTTTGGTCAGGATAAGTGTACCAGATGTTCCCCCTTGAATTGGCCAATTGTTGGCGCCCTTCCCGCTCAATATTTGGGAAGAGGCCCAGGGCCTTTGCCTATAAATAGGACTAGCCACCCCCAGGGCGGACAGGAGGAATCTAGCAAGTTAGCATCGAGGAGGAATCTAGCAACTTAGCATCGAGCAACCGGGCCAGCAGAAGAGAAAGAGTGGGAAGGGCGGCCAGACTCCTCCTACTAGTTCGTCCCCCTGACCAAGAACAGACCCTCGCAAGGCTGTTCTCCCCTGTATTGTTCTTCATCACCAGCCCAAGAGGCAATCCACCACACCACACTGGAGTAGGGTATTACACCACATCGGTGGCCCGAACCAGTATAAACTCTGTGCCTTTTGTGTTGTTCCTTTGGTAGTTTAGATCCTTGCGAGACGGAGAGGTAGAGGGCGTAATCTCCACGCACACCCCAGAGTTCGAACCTTAAGGGTCTGCCGGAACCCGAAACCCAACATTTGGCGCGCCAAGTAGGGGTGTGCTGGAATTTGTCTTCCACCGCTCCGCTCTCCGCCGACCATCGCGTCCATGTCTGACGCTCGTCGGGCCCGCGCCGAGCGCCGGGCCGCCAACGCTTCCCGCGTCGCCCAGACGGCTCCCGTCGGTGGGCGTCCTCGTCGTTCCCCGTTGCCCGCCGTCAACGCCGCCACCGACCCGGCGGGGAACGAGCAGCAAGCGTCGTCTCAGCACCCATCCGTGCAGCAAGACGGCCGCACCGCTACTCCGTCGCTCGCACCAGCTGGCTCTTCGTCCCGCGCGCTGCGCGCACCCTTGGAGGCTCGAGCTGCGCTCATCGCAGCAAACGAGCTCCTGCGCTACCGTCCCATCGACGACGTCTACGAAGAGTGGCTAGACTGCGTCGCCGAGCTCGTCCGCGCCACAGGGGGCTCTCCTGCGCCGTCCGCTCCGCTGCGCCGCACTCTGCCATGCGCTGGCAATGAAGTTCTGGGGGCGTACCAGCCGCCTCCCCTCCAAGAAGACGCCATGGCTCCAAGGCGCGTGGCCCCTGGGCGGAACCCGCTCCGTCAGGCGCCAGCCCAGCAAGAACGGAGCTGCCAAGAAGTCCCTCGACCGCAAGAGGCTGCCCGGGCGCTTCCTGCCCTGGTTCGCCGTGACCCTGCTCCGGCTCCAGCACGTCAAGACCCCACACTGCTCCCAGCTGCAGCGCATGGGGACCCGCAAGGCCAAGCTCTCCCTCAACCAAAGCCTCCCGTGGCCACCGCAGGCTGCCGCGCCTACACCACTGAGCTGCGCAGCGTTGCGTGGCCCGACAAGTTCAAGCCAGACCTGCCTCCTCGCTACGACGGCACGACCGACCCTGCAGAGTTCCTCCAGCTCTATGAGTTGGGCATCGAAGCTGCCAGTGGAGACGAGAAGGTCATGGCGAACTGGTTCCCCATGGCACTCAAGGAAGGAGCTCGCACCTGGCTCCTGAACCTGGCTCCAGGCACGATCTCTTCCTGGGACCAGATGCGCACCCGCTTCATCGCCAACTTCCAAGGTACCCGTGACCGGCCACCTGCCGTGAGCGACATGCGCCGCATCAAGCAACAACCCGGAGAGACCCTGCAAAAGTACATCCAGCGCTTCAACAGTGCGCGCCTCAAGATCCCCAGGGTGTCCGAGGAAGCCATCATCTCGGCCTTCTCCGATGGCATGCGTGACGTCAAGATGAAGGAGGAGATGGTGATGCATGAAGACCTGTGCACCTCCCTGGAGCTGTTCAACTTGGCGACCAAGTGCGCCAGGGATGAGGAGGGGCGTCTCTCCCTCCTCGAGCTGCCTGCCGCAGACCCAGAAGAGAAGAAACCCAAGGCCAAGGATGTGAAGCGCAAGGGGGCCGCGATGCTCGCGGCAGAACCAGACACCAAGCGGGGCAAGGATCTGCCTGAATCTTCCAGCGGTAGTCGGTACTGTGTGTACCACGACCTCCACACCCACAACACCAACGAATGCCAAGAACTCCGTGCCGTGCGAGAAGGAAGGATCGGCCGTCGTCCTGGCCGTGCCGACCGGGGCTACGGCCGAGGAGGAGGAAGGAACCCAGGACGCTGGGAAGACCGTGGCCCGCGCCAAGGGTGGCGCGATCAACCTCGCGAGGACCGCTGGCGAGACTTGCCTCGCGAGGGGGACTGGCGGGATCAGCCTCGTAAGGATCGACTGCAGGGCAACGCAGGCCTCCCTCCACTGCCGCCTCAACCAAGAAGGAACGAGGACCGTCACCAGGACGAGGGGGCTGGGGGCTTCCAGGAGCCACGCGCAATCGCCTGCATCCTGGGTGGAGCTCAAGCCCCAGCCTCCCAACGCATCTTCAAGCAGTTTGCCCGCGAAGTGAATGCAGTCCTCCCCAGGCTCGAAGCTACATGCCCTCTCAAGTGGTCGGCATGCGCCATCACGTTCAGCTCAGCAGATCAGCTCAAGTGCTCGGCCACAGCCGGGGTCCTCTCGAGGCTTCGCTCCCCAGTCATCAACAACGTACTGGTCACCAGGACCCTCATCGATGGTGGAGCAGGGCTCAACGTCCTGTCCGTGGAGACATTCAACAATCTTCAAGTGCCCTATGACCAGCTTCAGCCGACCAAGCCCTTCTCAGGAGTCACCGACGGTTCCACGATCCCGACCGGGCAGGTCCACCTCCCTGTCACCTTCGGAACCCGCAGCAACTACCGCACCGAGCTCATTGACTTCGACGTCGCTCACATCCGCCTGCCGTACAACGCCATCCTCGGGTACCCAGCGCTGGCCAAGTTCATGGCCGTGACTCATCATGGTTACAACGTCCTCAAGATGCCAGGAAGTGGTGGAGTCATCACGGTGCCGTGTGAAGAAAAAGATGCAGTGTGTTCCCTGGAGCGAGCCTTTCAGGCCGCGTCACTAGAAGACCCAGATCGTGGAAGCAGGAGGCTTCCAGATATCACCCCCAAGAAGAAGAAGACATCGTCAGGCTTGACCCCTCAGGGCCCGCGTCTGCCCAGGGGGGACCCTCCTTCCGTCGCATAGGAAAGCGTGCCCAGTGCCCTCCTCAGGCAGGGCTCGGGGGCTCTCACCTGGAGGGCCACCGACCTGGCCGGGGTCACGAGGGAGGCGCTTGGGCACCATGTGGAGGCGTGCCTCGAAGCACGTTTCCCACAAGAAGGAGCAGGGCAAGGAAGGTCAGACCAGCAGTAGTTCGTTAACAAGGCCGTTCAAGAACTGCAGGAGTCAAGAGTCATGGGAGGTTGCCGCAGTCTACCAGCTATGGCTCCCCATCTAGGCGAGGATGGTGGGCTGCGCGTCTGCATCGACGTACCAGGGCTCAATCGGGTCGCCACGATGGAGCGCCTCTGGCCCTCGCAAGTGGGGCGTTGCGGAGGTCCACCCCACAGCTATGTTCGCATGCCTTACGGCTTGCCGAGCGTGGCTGCTGCATACCAGCGCCTCGTGAGGGGCATCATGGAGACTCAGGAAGACAGGCGTTCCGCGGTCCTGGCGGAGACGGAGACGATTCGCGATGAGCCACCAGAACCTCCGGAGCCTCCTTAGGCCCCTGGGCCTGGGGGCTCGTGAGGATCGGCTTCCGCAGCCCACCGAGTCTGCTGCACCAACACCACTTCATCCTCGGCATCTTCAGGTGACGTCGTTCAAGCTTCATTTCCAGCTCGGAACGCCCCCCCCAGGGCTGCTTCATTCCCAGGCCGCGTGGGTCCGTCCCTGCGGTGTGTATCCCTTTTTTACTTTTCGGTCATTAGCTTGCTTTGTTGGGGGCGCCCCTCGGGCTGCATCATCCCCAAGCCGCTCGGGCCAGGCCCAGTGGCGTGTATCTCCCTTGCGTTTATTTCCATCTATGCTTTCGTCTATCATGCTTGATTACTTGATGCCTGTCCACGACACCTCTCCTTCTCCATGTCGACCACTTGCACGTTAAAGGGGGGGTACGTGAGCATCGCGACTCAGGGTTCTTACTGGCTCTCCAGCCCTCACCCTCTGGCCTTGTCCATGGCATCGTGACCTAGCATACCAGCGACGGCTGAGACAAGCTCGAGGGCCGGGACCCGAGGACGTAGAGTGCCGGCATCTAACCCAATTTGCAGGAACACATCTCAAGATACGGCCCAGTGCCAGGCGCAACCCGCCTAGAGGTAGGGCCCCGTGAGTCCCGCGCTGGCTCATGGGCGCCCAGGTACACCTCACTCGCGCCAACCAGAGCAACTAACTATTGACTAATAGCTGTCATCACAACCTCGTTTTCCTTCCATGATGAGCTTGCAGGACCTCCTGAGGGAGTTGCGTCGGCCAAGGCCTTCACGGAGTTCCCTTCACCCTCGTCCGCGCAAACCGCTTGCACGTTAAAGGGGGGGTGCCTGAGCATCGCGACTCAGGGCTCTTACTGGCTCTCCAGCCCTCACCCTCTGGCCTTGTCCATGGCATCGCGACCTGGCATACCAGCGACGGCTGAGACCAGCTCGAGGGCCGGGACCCGAGGACGTAGAGCAGAAAGGGGAGCAGAGGCGAGGGAGAAGGGGCACGCGAGGACTCCGCCATGCAACTCCGACTCCCGTCGCCGCGTGGACCCGTCGTCACACAGGAGTAACCCCTGATTAACAAGATAAGTCACCGCACGACAACCCCGGTTACCGTGGCACTATCCCCGCACCTAACGCAATTCCGTACTAGCGACGTCGCTCCCCTTTCTCACCGAGCGATGGCTGGTTGGGCGCGAAAGGGGACCTCCTGAGCATCGCGACTCAGGGGCTCTTACTGGACCCCGGGTCGCTCACCTCCTGGCCTTGACCACGGCATCGCGACCTGGCATACCAGCGACGGCTGACGCCGCCTTCGGACTGGGACCAGTCGACGCAGAGCACCAAGCCCTCGCGAGGTTCGAAAGGGAGAACTAAGCTACGACGGGATTGACGACTCGCACAGTTCCATAGCAAAAGTCATATATTGACAAAAGGATCATAAACACCTTACAAGCCCCCACCGGGCGCAGTATGACTCCTTGCAGGAAACAGGTCCCGAGGGGCACTAACTACATGTGCCCCTGCAAAAGACGCCATCATCAACAGTGGGCCATCAGGCACCGGCGCCAACCCCATCCAGATTGGAGTCAGCGACGGCCGAGTGAGCCCGCCCTGCTCCGGGAGCGGCGTTGGCTCGCGGGCTCATAGCTGTCATCGCTCGTCTCCGGAGTCGCGAAGGCCTCGCTGGGATCGCTGGATCCTCCGGCGCTCCCATCGCTTGTGGAGCTGTCCAGGGAGCGGTCATCGGACCCAGCCGTCACCATGGCGAGGTCCTGGCTGCCTCCCCCGGGGCAGCACTCCAGCCGGCGCCCGTTCACGTCGAAGACCTTGAAGAACATCACCGAAGCGCCATCGTACTCCAGGTGGATCGTGAGGGCGCCCCTTGCCCTGCAACCCCGAGCGATCTCGCCCCAGCCGCGAGTCATGAAGACCTCACCCGAGGCAAGGACCGCGACTTCTGCCTTGGTCGCGGGGGTGCTGCAATCGGCGTGCTGCAGCCATAACTCCAGGAGTCTTCCCTGCGGGATAACGGAGGCAAAGAAGGGAGGAAAGCGAATCCAAGTTCGCGGAGGCATGGCAGCGTGGAGCACGAGCTCGCGGGAGGAGCCCTTGGCGTGGACTCCAGGAGGAACGACCAACACCTTCGTGACCCTCCGGCGCTGGCGACGGCGCTGGGGATCGACATCTCCTCTTCCAAGGCCCTCGGCGTGGGCATACAAGGGAAGCGGGAACCCCGGCGGAGGCCGCTCGTACCAAGGCCTTAGCACCGCCAGGTGGTCTTCCTCGTCTCGGCCGCGCAAGGCAGGCCGCTTATTCGGCGGGAGCGGATCTGGTTCCTCTCGAGGAGCTTTTCCCTCCGTTGCAGAGAACCGGCGAATCGGAGCCATCACGCCAAGGCGGAGCAAGAATCAAGGCGAAGAAGAAAGCAAGGAGAGATGGACTGGAAGGGCACGCACGGAGCCGTACTTATAGCCGGCGGAGGCCAACCGTCGGCCTCCACGATCACAGGTAATCATGACACGATTTGCATGCAGGTACTTGTCCAATCCGCGCGATCGACAAGGCATCATGGGGAAGCGGAGACGCCCACGTCCAATCAACCGCCACGCGGCGCCCAAGGCCGTAGGATGTTAGGGCCCACGGCGCTTCACCCTTGCCCTTTCGCCTCTCGGCACGGCCAAGTCCGGGCGCGCCTTGGGCCCGGGGGCTACTGTCGGCGTTCTGGGAACGGGGGTCCCCAGACTTGCCTGCCTGCGGCCCGTGGCGTGGCTCAAGGGGGCCTAGCACGGCCCAACTTCATCAACACAAGACCCAAGACCCTCGCGAGGGGCCAAGCCTCGCGGGGCGGACGACACAGCACTTCCTCAGGCACGGCCTCGTCAGGCTGGCTCACGAGGAGGCGGAGAGATCAAGGCAGGGTACCTCGCGAGGTGTCCATGATGCAAGCCATGACGACCAAGGGTGCCAGGCGGGCGCCAGCCCGCGCAGTGTCCTCCCTTTCCTCTTTGGTGCAAAGGGGGCAAGCGCTGGCAAGAGGATCAAGCAAAGGCATCCATTTTGGTGGGAAGGAGGTCATCGTGGAGCCCAGAACGGCGTCACCACAGGGCCTTTGGCAGGCGAGGACCAACTTTAGTCAGGATAAGTGTACCAGATGTTCCCCTTCGAATTGGCCAATTGTTGGCGCCCTTCCCGCTCAATATTTGGGAAGAGGCCCAGGGCCTTTACCTATAAATAGGACTAGCCACCCCCAGGGTGGAGAGGAGGAATCTAGCAAGTTAGCATCAAGGAGGAATCTAGAAAGTTAGCATCGAGGAGGAATCTAGCAAGTTAGCATCGAGCAACCGGGCCAGCAGAAGAGAAAGAGTGGGAAGGGCGGCCGGACTCGTCCTAGTAGTTCGTCCACCTAACCAAGAACAGACCCTCGCGAGGCTGTTCTCCCCTGTATTGTTCTTTATCACCAGCCCAAGAGGCAATCCACCACACCACACTGGAGTAGGGTATTACACCACATCGGTGGCCCGAACTAGTATAAACTCTGTGCCTTTTGTGTTGTTCCTTTGGTAGTTTAGATCCTTGCGAGACAGAGAGGTAGAGAGCGTAATCTCCGCGCACACCCCAGAGTTCGAACCTTAAGGGTCTGCCGGAACCCGAAACCCGACAAGGGTCCTTTCAAGCTCTTTGGTATTTGACACAAAGAGCCCCCAAGTAACTTTGTGAGCTGTGCTCAATGGGTGCCTATGTTTGAGCTGTGCCTTGAGCAATCAGACTCTCTTTGGCCCCTTGGGTGTGAAGCTCCCAAGCTAAGTGGTGGCGTGATAGCCGGTTTAAGAGGTAGTACTCCGCTTTTCTAAGCTGAAGCCCCCAGTTTAATAAATATTGGAAGGAAAACAACGGAGACCCTGCTTGATTTAGCATGGGTGCCAGTTTATTTTATTGATCATAATATGTACATTGTCGAAATATATACATAAGAAAAGCCAGTGGCTTCAAGCATAATAAGGCCATTGGAGAGCTATGTTCCATGGCCGCCGGGTCTCCTCCTCAGAGCTACGTGAGTCTTCTCGAACGTCAATGAGGTAGTATGATCCGTTGTGTAGATTCTTGCTGACCACAAAGGGTCCTTCCCAAGGCGGGGATAGCTTGTGCATATCAGTCTGGTCTTGAACGAGACGGAGCACCAGATCACCTTCTTGAAAGGTTCTTGTCTTAACCCGGCGGCTGTGATAACGCCGCATGTCTTGTTGATAAACTACTGACCGAGCGAAAGCCATGTCCCGTTTCTCATCTAACAGGTCTAGCGCCTCTTGGTGTGCTTGCTCATTGTCCGCTTCAACATAATTTGCAATACAGGGTGAGTCATGACGGATATCGCTTGGAAGGACAGCCTCTGCCCCGTAAACCATGAAAAAAGGTGTATAACCTGTAGACCGGTTTGGGGTGGTGTTTATACTCCATAACACTGATGGTAATTCTTCCACCCAACAACCCGGGTCCGCTTCAAAGGGACCATAAGCCGAGGCTTGATACCCTCCAGGATTTCTTGATTCGCCCTCTCCGCTTGACCATTAGACTGGGGGTGAGCCACAGATGCTAGATCAAGCCGGATGTGCTCTCGTTGGGAAAATTCCTCCATCTCTCCTTTAGAAAGGTTCGTACCATTGTCTGTGATGATACTGTGTGGAAAGCCGAAACGGAAAATAATCTTTTTAAGGAATTGAACCGTCATAGCTGCGTCACACTTACTGATGGGCTCCGCTTCAACCCATTTAGTGAATTTGTCAACCGCCACCAGCAGGTGGGTCTTCTTGTCCTTGGAACGCTTAAAGGGTCCCATCATATCAAGCCCCCAGGTAGCAAACGGCCAAGTGATGGGAATCATGCGTAATTCTTGAGCTGGAACATGAGCTCGACGTGAAAATTTCTGACAAGCATCGCACCGCTTTACCAAATCCTCCGCATCAGAATGGGCTGTTAACCAGTAGAACCCATGACGGAATGCTTTAGCCACGAGGGATTTTGAACCGGCATGGTGACCACAATCCCCTTCATGGATTTCCCGCAAAATCTCTTGCCCCTCTTCGGGAGAAATACAACGTTGGAACACGCCTGAAACGCTGCAACGGTGTAGCTCACCATTATGCACGACCATAGACTTGGACCGCCGGATTATCTGTCTGGCGAAAAGCTCATCATCTGGTAACTCACCCCGGTTTAAGTATGCCCAATATGGGACAGTCCAATCCGGAGTGGCATGTAAAGCAGCTACCAATTGGGCCTCCGGATCAGGAACAGCTAAATCCTCCTCTGTAGGCAATTTTATAGACGGGTTATGTAAAATATCCAGAAAGGTATTAGGTGGTACCGGTTTACGTTGAGATCCCAGCCGGCTGAGAGCATCAGCTGCTTCGTTCTTGCGCCGGTCGATGTGCTCCACCTGATAACCTTTAAAGTGGCCTGCTACCATATCCACCTCTCGCCTATAAGCTGCCATGAGTGGATCTTTTGAATCCCAAGTGCCAGAAACTTGCTGGGCCACTAGATCAGAGTCTCCAAAGCACCGAACCCGGCTTAAGTTCTTTTCCTTGGCCACACGGAGGCCGTGGAGTAGGGCCTCGTACTCTGCTGCATTGTTAGTACAAGGGAACATTAAGCGGAGAACATAACAAATTTTATCACCTCGAGGGGAAGTAAGGACGACTCCAGCCCCCGAGCCTTCCAACTGCCTGGACCCGTCAAAGTGAATAGTCCAGTATGTGTTATCCAGTTTGTTCTCTGGTGCCTGTAACTCGGTCCAGTCATTAATGAAGTCGACCAGCGCCTGAGATTTGACAGCTGTTCGGGGCATATACTTCAACCCATGGGGACCAAGCTCAATTGCCCACTTCGCAACCCGGCCAGTTGCCTCTCTATTCTGGATTATATCGCCCAAGGGAGCAGAGCTAACCACTGTGATGGGATGGCCTTGAAAGTATTGCTTGAGGTTCCTACTTGCCATGAAGACTCCATATACAAGCTTCTGCCAATGCGGATATCGTTGCTTGGATTCGATCGGTACTTCACTGATATAGTAAACTAGCCGTTGAACCGGATATTCCTTTCCAGCCTCCTTACGTTCAACCACAATCGCTACACTGACTGCACGGGCATTGGCAGCCACGTACAATAACAAGGGCTCCTTATCAACCGGAGCAGCAAGAAGGGGCGGTTCAGCCAGCTACCGCTTCAAATCCTCAAATGATGTGTTAGCGGCGTCACTCCAGACGAATTTATCTGTCTTCTTCAGCATCTGATATAAGGGAATTGCTTTTTCTCCCAAACGACTGATAAACCGGCTGAGGGCTGCAATCCGGCCCGCCAAACGCTGAACATCATTGATGCACACCGGTTTAGCCAAGGATGTGATCGCCTTGATTTTTTCCGGATTGGCCTCGATGCCTCGGTTGGATACCAGAAAGCCCAGAAGCTTGCCTGCCGGAACACCAAAAACGCACTTCTCCGAGTTAAGCATCATTTTGTAAACCCAAAGATTGTCAAACGTCTCCTTGAGATCATCTATCAAGGTTTCCTGCTTCCTGGATTTTACCAGAATATCATCCACATAAGCGTGAACATTGCGCCCGATCTGCTTGTGAAGACAAATTTGCACACAACGCTGATAGGTTGCTTGGGCGCTCTTTAGCCCAAAAGGCATTGAAACGTAGCAGAAGGCTCCAAAGGGGGTGATAAAGGCTGTCTTCTCCTGGTCCTTAACTGCCATTTTAATCTGATGATAACCCGAGTAGGCGTCCAGGAAACTCAGGCGGTCACAACCCGCCGTCGCATCAATGATCTGATCGATATGTGGGAGAGCAAAAGGATCGGCCGGGCATGCCTTGTTCAAATCAGTGTAGTCCACACACATACGCCAAGTGCCGTTTTTCTTAAGAACGAGCACTGGATTCGCCAACCACTCAGGATGAAATACTTCGACAATAAACCCCACTCCCAGTAGCCGGGCTACCTCTTCACCAATGGCCTTGCGTCTCTCTTCGTTAAAGCGGCGGAGGAACTGCTTGACCGGTTTAAACTTGGGATCAATATTGAGATTGTGCTCAGCGAGTCCTCTCGGTACACCTGGCATGTCAGAAGGCTTCCATGCAAAAATGTCCCGATTCTCACGGATGAACTCGATGAGCGCGCTTTCCTATTTCAGATCCAGATTGGCACTGATACTAAACTGTTTGGATGAATCACCAGGGACAAAGTCAACAAGTTTAGTCTCATTAGCCGGTTTGAATGCCAGGGCCGGGTCATGTTCAGTTGTGTGCTTCTTCAAAGGGGTCATGTCTGCCGGATCAACATTGTCTTTATAGAATTTCAACTCCTCCGTAGCACAAACCGACTCGGCGTAGGCTGCTTCACCTTCCTCGCAATCCAAAGCAATCTTGCGGCTACCATGTACTGTGATCGTCCCTTTATGACCCGGCATTTTGAGCTGTAGGTAGACATAACAGGGTCTCGCCATGAATTTCGCGTAAGCCGGCCGTCCGAACAGCGCGCGATATGGGTTGTGGATCTTCACCACCTCAAATGTCAATGTCTCAGATCTGGAATCATGCTCATCTCCGAACACAACTTCCAAAGCAATCTTCCCAACAGGGTATGTCGATTTGCCTGGTACCACGCCGTGAAAAACTGTATTCGACGGTTTAAGATTCTTATCTGTCAACCCCATGCGGCGGAAAGTCTCATAGTATAGGATGTTTATGCTGCTTCCTCCATCCATTAAAACTTTGGTGAACTTGTAACCCCCCACCTGAGGTGCTACGACCAGGGCTAGCTGACCCGGATTGTCAACCCGTGGTGGGTGATCCTCTCTGCTCCTCACAATGGGCTGCTCCAACCATCGTAAGTAATGCGGCACGGCCGGTTCAACAGCATTAACTGCCCTCTTGTGAAGCTTCAGATCTCGCTTGCACAGGCTGGTCGTGAACATGTGATATTGTCCGTTGTTCAACTGCTTGGGATGACTTTGGTATCCTGACTGCTGCTGATTCCCCTGGTTGTTCTGCTGATTATTGCCATGGTTGTTCTGATGGCCTTGGTTATTCTGAAACCCAGAGCTTGAACCGCCGCCCCCATTGAAACTAGGACCTGATCCGCCGGACGGACCCTGATCATACTAGTAGAGATCAGAGTTTTTGAATTCCCTCATTATGTGACAATCCTTCCAAAGGTGGGTGGACGGGGCCTCCTTGGTTCCGTGCTTCGGACAGCGCTGGTTTAACAAGCGCTCCAGATTCATCCCACCACCGTGTTGGGGCGGTTTACCTTTACGACACTGCATATTCGTGTTAGCCACAAAATCTGAATTATCTGCCTTGCGCTTACCGTTATTCCCATGGCCTCCTTGGTTATGGTGCTGCTGCCCTTTCGCACCGCCGTTCTTCTTTCCCTTCTCCGGTTTCTCCTCATCAGACTCGGGATCCTTGGTATTATCAGAATCGGCATATTTTACCAAGGCGGCCATGAGTGTTCCAATATCATTGCAATGGCGCTTGAGCCTTCCCAACTTCATCTTTAACGACTTAAACCGGCAATTGCGCTCCAGCGTTAAGATCGCTTGGCCAGCGCTAATCCGGTCTGAAGAGTGCAAAACCTTCGAAACCTGGCGCACCCAGTGCGTTGTTGACTCACTCTCCCCTTGAACACAGGCATCCAGATCTACAATGGACATAGGCTGTTTGCAGGTGTCTTTGAAATTGGCTATGAACCGAGCCTTTAACTGCCCCCATGACTCGATGGAATTGGCCGGTAAGTTTTTCAGCCAAGTGCGGGATGTCCCCTCTAACATCATCGTGAAATATTTTGCACACGCCGCTTCATCCACCTCCAGCATCTCCATTTCCATCTCATAACTCTCGACCCAAACCTCAGGCGGCTGATCAGCAGTGTAATTGGGTACTTTTCGTGGACCTTTAAAATCCTTAGGCAGCTGTATGTTACGGAGGGCCGGAATAAGACACGGCACTCCCCAAGAACTGAAAGCGACCCCAGTGCCTCGGTCTACCGACGCCATTGGCTGAAGCGGGGCGGTTTGATGGCGGCCGGCCTCCCTACGTGCCCTGCCATTATCCACCACATCTTGAGCATTCATCTCCCCATGGGCCGCATTACGACGCCTCGCACTGCTAGATACTTCCGGTTCATCCATGTGCCTGCTGTAGCTTTTGCTTGGACGGGGGGTCGAATGGATTCTATCCCAGCTATAAGAATAGGCCTGCTGTTGCACCACGGCGGTTTGAAGAAGATCCTTGGCCCGCCGTGTTTTGATTGCCGCCAATGAGTCACCTTCAATTGGAATAGCCGCCAGACGGGCCGCTGCAGCAATCATATTGTCCAAAGGGCTCGGAAAGTGATCTGGTGGCGCGGTCACATGCGGCGGAGGGTTGTCCGTCCGTCGAGGTGGTTCTGTCAGGCGCGGCTGATCCGGCGCCGTCCCAGGTGCTTCAGTCTGGTTTATGGCTGCCGGATTGCTCGTCCCAGCCCCTGGTGTATTAAAGAGGTTCAAGCCTTCAAAGACCGGCGGCATACGCGATCGATACTTCCGCCGCATTACCTCGTTTGATGCGTTCTGGTCCAAGGCCAGCCGGTAATTCTGTGCCTGTATCAATTGTGACTGGGCATCCAAAGCGGCCCGTTCCTCAGCCATCTTAGCATCTGTAGCCGCCAGATCCTCCTTGGCCTGTGCTATCTGGTCTTTCAGCTTTGCAACATCCGCATTATGCTGGTCCTGCGTCTCCGGGGTAACCACCGCGATTAGCAAGGTCGCCCAAGCATCCATCAGATCGGAGAGAACTTGAACTGGCCGGCGCCCCGGGCCACCTGCCGCAGCTGCTGTTGAAGATTGCAATGTTGGCTGTGTTCCGTCCATGTATACGGCAACCCGGCTCGGCGGTTCAGGGAGATCCGGAATACTACCGCCGTCGAAAAATCCCTCGAACCCATTGTCATGGACTTGGTACAGGGACTCAGTTTCACCGGTGGATGACTCGCTATTGGAGTAAACAGCTGTCTCACCTTCAGATACCGGTTCAGATCCGGCCCCATGGACGCACCCCACGAACGCTCGCTTCACGGCAGGCTTGACTTGGGTAGGGTTTGCACGCTGAGCTGTCTCGACGAGGTCGGTGCAGATGTCCAGCTCAGGACCCGGTTCACCGATCTTGCCGATGAAGATATGGATTCCTCCAAAGGGGACCCGGTATCCGTACTCAATTGAGCCGGTCTCGGGGGCCCACCCTTCATTGTTGATGTAGAGCTTGCCGCGACGACTCTTGGTCATCCGGCCAACCGCGTACCCTTTGAGTCCTTCGAAGCTGCCCTTCAAGAACTCGAAACCATCGTGCGATAGACCCATGGTGGGCGCCAACTGTCGTGGAGTTAACACGTCAGATGTCTTCTTGGAAAGACTTAGTCGTGGAGCCATCGCAACGGGTTAGCTTGAAGGGGTTAAAGCGGACAAGGGACATGGGAGTTTATACTAGTTCGGCCCCTTCGATGAAGGTAAAAGCCTACGTCTAGTTGTGATGGGATTGATTGGGTTTCGATGCGCAGGGAGCGAATATGCTAGCCTGAGCCTCGAGTTGTTGTTGTCTGTCCCTAAACCGCCGCCGGGTCACCCCTTTATATACACAGGAGGACCCCGGTCGGTCTACAGAGTCCTAGGCTGACTTATACAAGTGCCAGCCTTAGTCTCTTCCTTTCTTTCTTATATTACAAGTTTATACAAGTATGGCGGTTTACCATCATGGGCCCTAAATCGCCCGTGGACTCTGGGCCATTATGCTTCATCCGTAAAGCACCATCCTCCGGGTTGTCTTGGGCTTCGGTATAGCTAAAGGTGAACCGGCTCCTCCTGGTCGGTTTACCCTTAGCGGTTATATCCTCAACAACGGTGGTTGAGAAAATTTTGTCCGTGAAAGCGGATTAAATGAAGCCTTCATGAGCCTGCTGAAGGGTTTCGAGGTTTGTGATATAATGTTTTCAGCTATGTTTTATTTGCAAAGATGCGCCTGTGTATAGGTAGTAGCCCCTAAGACTCGGGTTGGCTTCCATTGGGAAGCAACCGGAGGATCGAAAAGGATCGTTTTGAGGACTAACCTGATGAACTGGAACACATGCTGCTTCCCCCTTGGCCACTTCCCGGACTATGGAAATTGCCGAGCTGCAGCGGAAGCTTGATGTGGCGCGGGATGACCTTGTGTTAATCAATATGCATCTTGACGAGTCACAATGTATGTATTCGGGGCAACCCCCATGCATTTTTGTGGTATAAGCATGATGCTAAAATCTATATGTTGGAATATGCATGGCTACAGATGGTGCTGCCGCCGTTGAAGGTCTTCGGACGGGGCAGGCCCGGGCCAAGGAGCAGGCTAGGTGTAGCAATGTAGCTGCCGAAAAGGCATCGACTGAGTTACAAGCCGAATAAGCTACACGGAGCCAAGACGAGGAGAAGATGTCCACGATGGCGCTTGAACTGAAAAATGCTACTGGCCGCTGCGAGTTGTTGGAGAAGGAGAGTAAAGCCTTAATGGATGAACTGGACAAGGCCTTACAGGAGGCGAGAGAAGCGGTCGGAATCTAGAGCAGCCCGTGAGGAGGTTCGACAGGCTAGGGAGATTGCGGCTGGAAAGCCCTTTCTGCTGCAAACTAGGTTCGGTGACCCGAACTATGCTCAGCTTAACCAAGTGTGGAGTTCTCCGGACGAGTTCTTAGACTTGCCAAAGAGTTCTTCCGATGCGGTGCAGTATTACCAAGCGCGAGACGGGTATGCTACGGAGAAGCTCCTTTGGTCGCAGTTTGGCGCATCAAAGTGCCCTCTGTTGCTCAATGAACAGATGTCCCAATGGGCCGAACTTCATAGGATATCCGGCGCTGCCGTGAAGGATGTCATAATCCGGTTGTGTCCAACTAAGCCTATTAAACATAGCTACTTTGGTTTGGTGCAAAGACTTGTTAACGCAGTGCCGCGAATCGATGCTGTGAAGCGATCAGCATGCATTGAAGGTGCACGGATGGCTTTTTCCCGAGTCAAGTCATTCTGGGGAAAGATGAAGGCCATCAATATCGCGGCTAAGAGTCCACCCAAGGGCAAGGACCGTCCTGAACCGGAGCATTCTTTTGAAGACGTCCTAGAGGTCGCCCGCTTAATAGAGGGTCAATGCTTGAAAGACACAATGTTCGAGTAAGGTGTATGATGATTGTAAAAGACAATTTTATAGTTAATCTTTTTTTATGTCTTGCTTGAAAGCTTGAATTCCTCCTGTGCGGTCGTTGTAATATAATCTGTAAGTTTTCCAGTCGTCGGCTTCAGCCCCCTCGTAGGAAGTACGGGGGTGTTCGGAAAAGCATTTAATCACTCTTTATCCAACTTCTTGGTCCATAAAGGAGGTGATAATGTGGCGAACCAGGCAATCGGACTATAGGGCGTTAACACTTTCACTTAGCCATAGGAGTTTTATGGTGGTACTACGACATAGCCCCTGGTATGTATGCGGCGTATGGTGCCTTACATATTTGATCTGAAAAAGATCCTTCGTGTGACACAGAGAATTGCTAAAGAATCCAATTAGTCGTCAAGTGGTTGACCAGCTCACGCCGCATCATGACAATCAGTTTTCGGCTTTCTCTACTAAGGTACTTGACCAGATGAACCAGAAGCACAATCGCAGTAGTTCTCCCTTTACTACCCTAGCTGATATAGTGGAATGTAGAGTAGCAAGCACAGGAGCCGGGCAACCCAAGTATTGACCCAAGACAATGATTCGGAGCTGATGCATATAAGGACAAACTTGCGACGCCAAAGTACGCTATAGAGCTGTTCGGGCTTTTGCTGGCAACTCATTTGTTCCCATGCCGAGCCCCTGGCAGGTTATGCCAAGGTATGTTTGTGAAGCAACCGTGGGAGCCGTATTTAGTGGCGAAACAACACGGATGATTAATTCGGATACTGTTTACTGGGAGTTGAGCGATATGCCAATGATTATTTATTATATATATAGAAGCCATCCTCCCGGCTATTTGACATGCTCGGAGTCGGAGGCAGAGGAACAGGCATAGTACAGGCTCAAAATAGAGTGCGGTCTACAAAAAGTTATTTTGGACCTCCTGTCGCACGTCTACGCCGCCAGTCCTCGGCAGGGGGAATCCTTAATGGAAATAGCCCCTCAGCTGAGCATACGGATCCGAACTCCGATAGAGCCATTTTTAGATGGTTGTCCTGTTCGTCACCTGTTTTTAAGGGATAGTGAAAGAAATAAAAAGAAAACGGATAGAAAAGGTTACGGGGATGCTTGCAGGCTTGTCCGTAGTGTGCCCTCCACCAATGCCCATGGTATCTTGATTGCGCAGTGATGTATGCGCGACACAAATTTTGTAGGTGTATGTGGTGGGCGGCGCAAGCCGAACTGTTAAATACGCTCTGGGAGTAGTTGATCCTCGGGTGGAAATTGCTTCAGGCCCTCGGTATTTTGTTGGTGAACCTCTCTGTCGTCCCTGTCGCCTGGCGGCCTCTTCCCCTTGTGTTCGGCGTTGAGCTTGCCGGCCTATTTAAAGACCCAGCAGTTTCTGTTAGTATGATTGGCTGGTTTGTCGGGGTGGTCGTGAATCTGGCAGGGTCGCTGCAATATCCTGTCCAGGTTGGATGGTTCGTCTTGTTTCGCCTTGAATGGCTTCTTCCGTTGACCGGGCTTGGGATTGCTGAATCCGGTGTTGACCGATGAGTCGCGTGATCTTTCATTGTCATTGCGACTGTTATATTTTCTTCGCCGTGGCTTGCTGTTGCCGTCTCGGATTTCGGAAGTGCCCGGGTCGCTGGCGCTGTTGCTTTTACGAGCGAGCCAGTTGTCTTCTCCCGCGTAGAAGCAGGTCATCAGAGCAGTGAGGGCTGTCATGGATTTAGGTCCTTCTTGACCGAGGTGGCGTGCAAGCCATTCGTCCCGGACACTGTGTCTGAAAGCCGCAAGGGCTTCCGTGTCCGGACAGTCGACGATTTGGTTCTTTTTTACTAAGAACCAAGTCCAGAGCTTCCTGGCTGACCCTCCGGGCTGCTGGACAATGTGACTTAGGTCACCGGCATCCGGTGGCCGAACATATGTTCCTCGGAAGTTGTCGAGGAAAGCCTCCTCCAATGCCTCCCAACTACCTATGGAGTTTTTAGGCAGGCTGTTTAACCAGTGCCGAGCTGGCCCTTTTAGCTTTAGTGGGAGGTATTTAATGGCGTGGAGGTCGTCCCCACATGCCATATGGATGTGGAGGATAAAATCTTCTATCCATACCGCGGGATCGGTTGTTCCGCCGTATGATTCAATATTGACGGGTTTGAATGCTTCGGGGAATTCATGATCCATTAGTTCGTTGGTGAAGCAAAGCGGGTGTGCGGCGCCTCTATGTTGGGCCACACTGCGACGTAACTTCGAAGGAGTCCATTTGTGGTTTTCGGCTTGGGCGTGGCTAGGTTTGTCACGTCCGAATAGGTAGCTGTCATCGCGTGTTGAGGTATGCTTTCGTGATCCATAGATCGGTCTTGCGTGTCTTGCTCTACTGTCTAAGTCTCGCTACAGGTTGTCTGGGCAATCGTGAGCTGCATTATTCCTACCTTTACGGTGAGGTGGGGCAGTCTGGTATTCGGCTTGCATTGCCTCTTTATCCGGACAGAGTTGTTGGCGGCCTGCCGCATTGTGTGATGATGGTACGGGTTCCAACGCCTTGTCTTTGAACTATCGTAGCAATCTATGCTTCGGGTAGCTTTTGGCCAGACCACTAAGGTCGTATTCTTCGGCGAGCAGGACCAGGCTCCATCTATCGTTGAGTAGGTCTTGGTTAGCTTGAAGCTGATGCTGCTTCTTTTTCAGGCTCCTTGCTGTAGCTATGAGCCTGCGCTTGAAGCGCTCCTGCTCAAGGGCCTCTTCGGGTACGATGAAGTCTTCGTCGCCAAGGCTTACCTCATCTTCGGAGAGCGGAAGGTCGTTGTCGTCCTCCGAATTTTCGCTGGGCAGGGCCTGTTCATCGGGGCTGGTTTGCCCGTTTTCCTGTTCCTCCTGTTCGGATCTTGCTCCAACAGGGTCTTCATTGTTTTCGGCGTCGTCCGGAGTACTATTTTCTCCAGTGCTATTGTTGCTGTGATGTGGCTTGGAGTGGCGTTTAGGGCGCCTGTACTTGGACTGTGTCTCCGGAGGTTTATTCTCAACTGGATCTCCTTTGTCATAGTCGCGCGCTTTTTTAAGTGTGTCAACCGTGTACACGTCATATGAAGTGGTGGTCGTCCCCCGTTTGGTGACTGGCGGGTTTTGGCCTTGCTCCTTGTCGGTATCATCGTTGATACCGTCAATGTCTTCGGAGCCATAATCAGGTATGTCCTCGACAGTGGCTATGAAGTGGGTGGCGGGTGGGAAGCAAAATTCCCCATCATCAGCCTCTAGATCGAACCGAACATAGTTCGGCTGTGAGTCCTTCTCCAAGGAAAAATTCTTTAAAGAGTTTAGAACATCACCCAAAGGTGAGTGCTGGGAGATGTCTGCGGCGCTGAATTCAAAAATTGATAACCGATCCAGCTCGGTGTCCGCGGGTGTACATGGTCCGGAACTTATAGCAGGAGACGAGTCTGGAGTTCCGTTGACGCAAATATTGCGGGTTGTCGAGTCCGTGTGCGGCTCCAATGCCGCGGACTCTGTGGCCTCGAACGACACAATCTGCTATGGTTCTAAGGCTGTTGCAGCAACAAGAACCATCTCCTGGATGTGATCCGATGACAGATTTAAGTCATGTTCATCAGAGCGAGGGGGAGCGATCGTCGCGGTCTCGAATCCGTTGAAGATCAAGTCTCCGCGGACGTCCACAACGTAGTTCAAGCTTCCAAATTTGACCTGATGGCCATGGCGTAACTATCGATCTGCTCCAGATGGCCAAGCGAGTTGGCCCACAGTACGAAGTCGCCGAACACGAAGATCTGTCCGGGGAGGAAGGTTTCTCCCTGGACCGCGTCAATATGGATGATCGAAGGGGCCATCGAACCTTTCATTGACGACATAGTGGAACTCTCAATGAAAGCACCAATGTCGGTGTCAAAACCGGCGGATCTCGGGTAGGGGTCCCGAACTGTGTGTCTAGGATCGATGGTAATAGGAGACGGGGGACACAATGTTTACCCAGGTTCGGGCCCTCTCTATGGAGGTAATACCCTACTTCCTGCTTGATTGATCTTGATGAGTATGAGTACTACAAGAGTTGATCTACCACGAGATCGTAATGGCTAAACCCTAGAGGTCTAACTTGTATGACTATGGTAATGAGTCTCCCTCATCTGGACTAGCCCTCCGGTTTATATAGACACCGAAGAGATCTAGGGTTACATAGAGTCGGTTACATAATAAGGAATCTTCATAGTTGATCGCCAAACTTGCCTTCCACGTCAAGGAGAGTCCAATCCAGACACGGTTATGGTCTACGGCCTTCATGTCTTCACAGCCCATCAGTCTGGCCCATGGATAACAGGCCGGACACCCGAGGACCCCTTAGTCCAGGACTCCTTCCAGTATGAGGGTTGACTGGTTCAGGTACGGTTGCGTGTTGGGGCTAACGTCACCAAAGAATAATAGGACGTGTGGGGGAATAGAGGGAGGGATTGGCCAACATTGGAAGGTACGGTAGGGCGGCGGAGGCGCAGCTAGCCATGGGAGGCGGGAGCAGGCGGAGCCAACGGGGTGGTTTGGTTTGGGAATCTGGAGGAACAAGACAAGAGATAGAAGATACACGACGGATGTTGGATGTCAATCCAACGGCTGGTAGGCAGAATCCTTTGTTGAGTAGCTAGTAAGTCGACACCATCTTGGAGAGGCTATTTCCTCGTGGGTCCCAAATGTCAGAATCCAAATCTGTCACGGTCATGCAGCCTTTCCTTTGAAAATTTACAGCCCATTGGTGTGCTAGTTCAAAATAAGTTTGTGGGTGCTGGTGGGGGCTAATCACTTGGCTTCTGTAATGCACAGTGAGCTCAAGCAGCCGGCGAGAGTGATGTTATTTCCCTTGATGGATTTTTTACAATATTTCACTCTAAATTAAACGAATGGCAAGCCATTTGCCTTGTTTCAAAGAAAATATGACAGTCATAGCCGAGTTGAAAAGGGCAAGAACATCTAACTCTAGCTTACAAACTATACAAAAGCACGTGGGTTAATTGTTTATCGGGTTTAGACAAAACCCAGGTTGAAAAGGGCAACAACATCTAACTCCAGCACTGTTTTCGGCAGTCACAGTCAAATGGATCGGTCAGGTCCATAGAATGAACATCCTGGGTCGTAAAATTTATTGGATTATGACCACAATATGTTGTAAATAGAATCCCGACATGTTCAGAAGCTCTTTTGCCCACCTAAAACTCCTTTTTTTGCTCTTCGACATACCCATCCGTGAAAACCATGCTGCTGATAAACTTAAGCCTGATGGACAATAGTAACCTCACATTCAGCAGGAATAATGTGACAAATCTAGTGTTTGCATGGTTGGCTACATATCATTCTAGCGTTATTGTCTTCAATCGAATGTCATGAGAAGTGAGAAATTCCCGGTCCTTATGAATCCACCGATTGGTTATAACTTTCTTACCCCGTCCTGTTGCATTGTTGCATAAATAGACATGAAGATTGAAAACAGTTAAGGTCTAAAAAAGAGTGTTGAAAGAGCAACAACTGAACGGTTAATTCTAGTACACTCGTGAAATTATCACCTTTATATACAACTTCTTCAGACATGGAAAGCATTGCAGCAAGCCAATAATCTTATTCAGATAAAAACTATTCATTTGGATATATAAGATCTTGACAGAATCCAGCACCATTGATAGGCAATCCATGGAGAAACTCTTCATTGAGCATAGAACATAATATTTGTACAAAATGTGTACTCCAAGATGATATATAACTTATGCACAGAAATTTAAAATGGAGCTTGTGGTTACTAGTGTAGATGATAATATAAAGTACCTGAAGAACTGTGGAGCCAAACACCATCTTGAAATGAGCACATAGATCATGTCTTACACCCAAGGTTTCCAGTTTAGGCCCAGAGAGGACGATTATTTGCGACGGTGAATAACCAGAATCAAGGATCAACCTTTGAAGTGAAGGGGCATCTTGGATGATGAGCTACCTTTCGTCAAAAGAAGTTCCAATTCTTACAAGGTTAGGCGGCTTTATTTGGAGAGAACCGATTCTAACTGTGAAAACAAGCACCAAGCACTCCAGGGCAAGGCAACTGGAGTGGATGATGCTGTGCAATGAGGCCTTCGATATATGAACCCGCACAAGTGAAAGTTTCTTGAGAAATGGGAGTCGAAGGTTTAGTACCAGATTGTTTGGTAGGTAGCACAACACAAAGGTGGCGGTGTGGAGAGAGGAGGAAAACCGCGAGATGGACATCGGTGCTGAGGGCACAAGTACATGACATTCGGTATCTAGTAGGTGATTTCCAGGGGAATAGTAGAACTCAAGCAACTGTAGTTTTGTGAATTCAGGGGATTTTAGCCAGGCGTCCACCATGAAGGGCATGGTATGCTTGCTCAGGTAGCATGACGGGATGCAGAGTCTTTGAACGGAGCCCTGGGGGAGGAGATGATGGCTCTGGGGATTTCAAAATCATTGACGAGAGATAGCTGATGACAGTCGAGATTAAGGGGCACGATGCACCATAGAGGGCGCCAGCGAATTGAGAGAACTTGGGTGCGACAGCAATCCTTGGTGGGGAGAAGCGAGAAGATCTCCCCAAGGACGGCGTCCGGGAGATCGCTGATGCGGTCCACCCGAGATTCTTGTCACAGCCCTAGAATTGTTTGCAACTAGTGGCACAAGCATCCATGCATCTTGTCTAAATTACATCTTTAATTTGAAATGGGGGATAATAAACCCTAGCAGCAAATGAAATTCAACCAGGTTCAAACTTAAATCTTTTCAATGATCCCAAAATGCCCTTTAGAAATGTTCATCATTTTTGAATTGGTCCAGCACCTTTGACAAAAATGATGCACATATTTCTAGGCCATCCTGGATTTTTGAATTAAATCATATGCTATTTGCAATTGGGCATTTAAATGATATATAATATTTTAAATGCTCAATTAATTCTGAACTTAAGTGAGGGCTGTTGGGAATATTCCAACCAGAGCCCACAATTATTTTCATCATTTTTGGAAACGTTCTGGTATTTTTAATATAGCCTAGAAGCTACAGAAATAATAGAAAAACAGAAATAGAGGAGAGAGAGAACTTACCTGACTTACCTGTCGCGGCCCAGCTGGCCCGTCCACCTGCGCGGCCCAGCCCGCCTGGCCCATCCCCTTGTCGTCTTCCTCCTTGCCAGGAGGACGGGCGCATGCCCGACGCGCGCGCACCACCGTGCGCCACCTCCTGCTTGACGCCGAGGGCCTGGACGCCTCTGGCGTTGCCACGCAGACCCCCTGGAACCCTCGACCGCTCCACTCTCTCCCTGCCTCGCCTCTCTCGCTCTCTCTCCCGAAGCCGAGCGGAGCCGTCGCCGCCGCTCGCTGCCGCCGCAGCCACCGACCACCCCTCGCCCTACAGATGAGTCCAGAAGCCCCGCCACGATGCCCTCGCCCTCCCCACCGAGCCACGCTTCACCGGAGGCCCTGCATCGCCGCCATTGGGTCATCTTCAACCTCGGCACCAGCCGTACGCTGTTCATCGATTCGCCTCGCTCTGGTCGCCCCCGAGCCCACTGATCTGCTCATCGACCTCCCTGCGAGCTCCGCCGCTTTTCCCCTCTTCTTTCCCACGCGTTTGCACCCTCTAGGCCATAGTACCACCATGGCCAAAGCTCGCCAAGGCTCGAGCTTGTCGCCGGTGTCGCTCCGGCGACCATTTGGTCATCCCGTGCTACCCAACATGCTTGCCGCATCGCGTAGTGCCTCGCTAGCGCCTCAATTCCCGCGTTTGCATGCCGCAGCCCCAACACCGCACATGGCCGAACTCCGGCCGCCGCCTTGGAGCTCGCCGTCATTGGCTCCAGCCACGATGGACCCGGCCTCCACCACCACTAGACGTGCGCCTGCAGGAGCTCTCCAACGAGCCCAAGAACGGCCTCGCCCGTGCCCTGTGGGCGTTTTCCGAGCCACTCCACCGTCTCGGGCCTCGCCGGTGTCGAGTCGTCGGTGGGTTTGACCCCGCTGACCATTGACCATGTGGGCCCAGTTTGACCCCCTGGGTCACTAACGTGTGGGCCCCAGACCACTAACTAAACTAGGTTAGTATTAGTTTAACACTAACTAAACTTAATTAGTTTAGCTAACTACTAACACGCGGGACCCACAGGTCAGGGTTGAACTGGGCTGCCCCGTTGACTCGCTTACGTCATGCCGACGTCATGCTGACGCAGTAAAGTTTTCTGGAATTAAAATAAATCAGAAATGATTTATAAACTTCAGAAAATACCCAAAACTTCTAAAAATCATATAAAATCAATTGTAACTCAGAATGAAATAATTTATATATGAAAAATGATCAGAAAAATCCAATCTATCCATCTATACCATTTGCATGCATGTTGGAACAAATTAAAGTTGCTGTTTAGGACAATTCAATTGAATGGCATTTGAATTTTAACATATGGGGTTTGAATTTGAACCTAGGGTTCAAACCAACTTCATTTATTATGGTTGCTAGTTGCATTAGCTCAACTCACATCATATTGCCATGTCATGATCATGCATCATATTTTCACATTGCATTGATTGTGTTCTTTCTCTATTGCGGTAGTTGTCCCCTCTCAGTAGATTTTGCTCCGATGATGTGATCGATGACCCCGATGAAGAACTATACTATCTTCAGAAGTGCCAGGCAAGCAAACCCCCCTTGTTCATTCTGATAAAATCCCACTCTCTGCTCCTGCTCTCTTTTACTGCATTAGGACAACAATGATTCAACTATTACATGCTGCGGTAGTTGAACCCCTTTTCCTCTGCATGACCTGTCATTGCCACAGTAAATAGATGAAACCCACTAGCATGAGTAGGAGTTGTTTGAGCCTGATGTGCCTACTCATTCATGCTTGTTTGTCATGCCTGCTACTGCTTAGAGTTGAGTCGGGTCTGATTCATCGGGAATGAATTGGAATGGTGATGAACATGTCCTACTGTGTGTGAGCTAAGTGTGTGAACACGATTTGGTAAAGGTAGGGGTGAGAGGCCATGTAGGAGTACATGGTGGGTTGTCTCATTGAAACCGTCCTCAGGAACTGAGTTCTGTGTTTGTGATCCATGAACAGTTACTACCACACATTGGGTTCCGGTAACTCGGCCCCTCTCGGCTTATTATCCAACTCGATCTGTGTCCAGGAGTTGCAACTAGTTCCTGGTGTTTGTCGGTAGTGTTAGTAATCTACCAAGTGGCACCCGGTACACATCGTTTGGGGCCGTGAGCGATACCCCGGCCGGATCTCCTTGCAGATGGAAACTGAATAGGCGATAAACCTGGATTAGAGACTTGTGTGGTTAGTCAGGTCGTGGCCGACTCCCTCGCCAGGCTTCCGCTTGAAGGTTGCCGAGATACACGACGTGTACATGGTGGTAAGTGGCGAGAGCGTGTGTGAAGAAGTACACCCCTGCAGGGTTAACATCATCTATTCGAATATCCGTGTCCGCGGTAAAGGACTTCTCGGTTGCCTATAACAGTTCATAGACAAGTGAAAGTCGATACTCTAAAACTCGCAAGATAAGCGTGAGTGCTATGGATGACCTCCTCGTAGGGAGACGGGAGTGGATCCATAGTGGTGTATTGAATGGTGAATATGTGGACTCGTGTGTGCCACCTCAAAAGAGTTACTTGCAGTCGTAGTTCAAGATAGCCACCGAGTCAAAGCTGGCTTGCTGCAGTTAAACTCCACCGCCCCCTTTTGATACTGATGCATATGTAGATAGTTCTGATGTAAGTCTTGCTGGGTACATTTGTACTCGCGTTTGCCTATTTTATGTTTTTGCAGAGAGACTTCAGTCTCGCTAGTAGTACCGCTTGGACTTCGACGTTTAGCTTGTTACCTCGGCTACGATCTTGTGCCCTCGGCAGGATATGGTAGATAGTCAGGCTTCTCGGGATTTTTCATTTGTAGATATCTGTACTCAGACATGTTAAGCTTCCGCATGTGCTTTGACTTGTATGCTCTGAATGTTGGGTCATGAGACCCATATTTGTAATATCTCGCTCCTCGGAGACTAATGATAAATACTTTGAGTCGTAGAGTTTTGTTGTGATGCCATGTTGTATTTACACATATCGAGCATATTGTGTGTATGATTGGAATGCTTGGTTTGTGTGGGATCCGACAACCTAGTTGTTTATCCTTGATAGCCTCTCTTATGGGGAAATGTAGCCTTGTGCTTCCATGAGCCATAGTAGTCCGCTACAGCCCGGTTCACCGGAGTCCTGCTAGCCCAGCTCTACTGCTCCGGAACACTTGACTGGCCGGCATGTGATTCACTTCGTTCCTGTGTCTGTCCCTTCGGGGAATTGTCATGCGGTGACATCCGGAGTCCTGCCTAGCCTGCTACAGCCCGGTTCACCAGAGTCCTGTTAGCCCAGTGCTACAGCCTGGATTCGCACGCTGCTGGTCAACATGCTCGATGTTGATTCATGTATGCCTGTCCCCGTAAGTTAGTGCCACTTTGGGTTCACGACTAGTCATGTCGGCCCGGGTTCTCTGTCATATGGATGCTAGCGACACCATCATATACGTGAGCCAAAAGGCGCAAACGGTCCCGGGCCATGGAAAGGCGACACCCGTGGGAATACCGTGCGTGAGGCCGCAAAGTGATATGAGGTGTTACCAGCTAGATCGATGTGACTTGGAATCGGGGTCCTGATAGCGTTGGTATCAGAGCCTGACTGCCTGTAGGATTACCAAGCCAAACTGGTCGAAGTTGAGTCTAGAAATGCTTTAGCTATATAAGGGAATTGATTGTGGAAGGGAACGTAAGGCTCCTTTTACTCCTTTACCTTATGGCCTTCTGATCTGAGTCATCCTCTTCTCTTCTACGGGGATTAAGAACTAGGATTCTCGTCTATCTATCAGGATCACGTGTTACTAATCCATAGACTCTTAGGATTGCTGGTCTCAAGCCTCAGTTCAGTTTCTACCACTTCCATGTGTTGACGGTTGATTCCGGAACCTTGATATTGTGATGTTGAGTGGTCATGCCACTATTTCGCATGATGTCTCAAATCTTTTGAGCATTTACAGCCGTTATGCTGTCCGACTCATCCCAAGTTTCTAAATAGTCCGATGCATTGGCAAATCCCTTCTTCCCGTTTCCGATGTCCTTTTGGGCCAGATTAAGCACACTAAACGGTCTGTTGAGGTACTTCATTGCCTCGACATATATGTTGGAGTTATTATTATGACCCTAGGTGTCTTAGAGAACCACCTAGTAATCTAGCCATGTTTTTTGTTCCCAGTGTGATGAATCTGGCCACCATTCTCGAAAGCATCCCGTGATGCCACTTAGTAGTAGGCATTCTACTCCTGTGTTTTGAACCCGAGATTCACCCTACTTACCTCATGTCGATAGTGTTTGCTACTTCCTTTAGGATATTAGTAAACTTTGCATTAGTCCTCGAGGTCCGTGGTAGTTCCTTCTTCCATATACTACGAACCGCTTATGGCATAAGTTCTTTGAACCAAAAGATCACAACCAGAGTGCTCTTGATGAGTTCTCCATTCTGCATTGTGAATTTGCCAGTTCTACCTTTCTGCATGGGTTATCCGGAAGAAATGTTGAGCTTTGCTCGACATACTAATCTATGCATCCACAATTCAGAAAGTTATATGTTCCTTTGAGTTGCCCCTCTTCAATTGAATTCTAACCCTCATCTATCAATTGATAGTCAGGACTAGTTGTGCATTCGTGTTATCGATGCCTATTATTCTTCTGGTCCACCAAGCCATTCTATTCCAGAATGACTAGGAGGAACAAACTCCAGCGCCTCATCCATTTCTTGGACTGGTCAAAGCAGTCGTATTCCACAGATCAAATTGCCAATCCAGCCTTTGATCTGTTCTACCTTGGGATATTACCATCTTTATATCAAGAATGTCATGGGAATTGCAGACCATCTTATGAATTCTTGGTACAGTGATACCCCTTGCCATCATTATTCATTCCTCAGTTTCGTGTTGTCGCAACCGGAATGCCGACAAGTGAATTGTGATGTGTGAAATCAATACTCCTAGCAACTAGTTGCTTGGTAGTTAATGGACAATATTCTCATTCTTAGCGTGTTGGTTATTGAATCATCATTCTAAGATAGTTTGTGCTACCTAGTCCTTATTTCTGGTGCACTCTTCGATCAATGAGTTAGGATTATTCAGTCCCTTGCTTATTTGATCATATCATCTTGCTCTGAAAAGCAAGATTGTTCTCGAGCTTAGTAACATATCGGTGGTTCATGATTTTACGAATATCTTCTCGGAAGTATCACCAGGTTGTCACCTGACCGCTATGTTGAATTCATGATCAAGTTGGTTTCTTATAAACCACCCCTTCTCCAAGAATCCGTGTTGGTTACCCCTGAGCTAGTTGGTTAAGCTAAACAACAACTTGGAGAGTTGGAAGACAAAAGGCGTTGCCGAATTCGGTTCTTTCTGAAGGGATATCCTTGTGTTTGTGTGTGTGTTAAAGAAAGATGATATGTTCACCAATTTGTCCCCGTGATCAGTTGTTGAATCTATTGTCTTGTCAAACTTTGACTTGTGTATGGGCTATCGTCAAGTCAAATCAGTACCAACGATGTTCGTAATGTTGTCCTACTCGTGGTTGACCCCTTGAGCATACATCGTTACATCTTTTGGTCTGACCAATGCTATCACTGTGTTCTCATGATGGTGGAAGTCCAGTGATATGGAAATTCCGATGAGTTGTTGTTGAACCCATCAGCAGCATTTTGTCCCCCCACCCATGACTCATGTTGAACATCAACTTAGTGTTGGGAACTTGTGTAAGCATTTCTTCGTGTTTTGTTCATGAAGCATATGTTTGGATGAAAGTAGCGACTTCCTCTAAGTTCACGTGCAATCGATGCAAGTTGCCGCCATGAATTCGAAAAAGTTTGTTTTGCTTCCTCTGGAATCATCCCAAGTCAGTCATGCACGTGCGAAGTATTCTATGGTTTGATAGACTGATCATCTTCATTCCATATGAATTTCCTAGCACACCAAGCCACTGATTGATTTGTTCAAGGAGAAGAAGTTCCTTCCTAAGATCTAATCCGGACTTATGTAAGGACTTCGATATCCTCGATGATGGTTCCTCACCTGAACTTCAGTAGTGTTTTACTATAAGACTACTGAGTGATCATGCTTGTCTTGGACAGTGTGTTCACACGTATGTAGCAGAACCAGCTCATGTTTTGGATCTCACTATCGTAGTTCATTTCTCGAGAATCTCACAACGTCATCTCGTTGATTTGTGTTGCAAACTTTCATTTCTCTTTCTTGACCTGATGAGTCTGGAATGTCCTGACACCAACCAGATCTGAATCTCAGGCAGATATGATGGTTGGAACATTCCCAACATTTGCATTTTGTTCCCAGCTGGCACCCCATTGTGCCAATTTCCTATGGGTTGTTCTTCTCAGCAGTTGCTGTCAAGGATCATCTTCAAAAGTGGACTTACCATGGGTCCGATCCATTTCCGATGATAGGCAAAAATCATCCATTGCGTTGTCTTCAACAAGGTAGTCCACATCATCCATTCTAGTCTGGGTATGCCATCCCTTCGTACTCCACCAAACGATTGTTGTGGTTTACCTTAGGCTGGTATACAGAGTGTCAATGATCTCTGAATCAAAGATAATTTTTTTGCCACTTAAGGGAATATTTCTGCGAGTCACCCTCCTTAAGGTGTCTCGTTGTGGTATCATGGCAACCCAACTCCTCGCTACGTTGACACCGTTCACCACCCTCCTAGGTGTGGGAATTCCGCTACTTATTTAAACCTTGTCATATGCTCTTTTCCAGCATTCTTGATGTGTGTATCGTGTCTTATCTCGACAGATGTTGCTATGTCTCGTTCTTTGAGTTGATCGTCGGTTGCTCAGTCTTCGAGAAGATCGATTCTTCGAGAGTTTCTTTTCTTCCTGTTATCGTGTTGGATGGATTTCTCAGAGCAAGACATCGAGACAAAGATGGTGATCGTGTCAACGTTCCTATGAAGTGCACCATGGATCGTGAAGATCGTGTTAGCTTGTGCTCCCTCTGTCTTCTTACCTCACGTCTTGAATCTCGGGACGAGATTCTTGTTTAGTGGGGGTGAGTTGTCACAACCCTAGAATTGTTTGCAACTAGTGGCACAAGCATCCATGCATCTTGTCTAAATTACCTCTTTAATTTGAAATGGGGGATAATAAACCCTAGCAGCAAATGAAATTCAACCAGGTTCAAACTTAAATCTTTTCAATGATCCCAAAATGCCCTTTAGAAATGTTCATCATTTTTGAATTGGTCCAGCACCTCTGACAAAAATGATGCACATATTTTTAGGCCATCCTGGATTTTTGAATTAAATCATATGCTTGCAATTGGGCATTTAAATGATATATAATATTTTAAATGCTCAATTAATTCCGAACTTAAGTGAGGGTTGTTGGGAATATTCCAACCAGAGCCCACAATTATTTTCAGAATTTTTGGAAACGTTCTGGTATTTTTAATAAAGCCCAGAAGCTACAGAAATAATAGAAAAACAGAAATAGAGGAGAGAGAGAGAACTTAACTGACTTACTTGTCGCGGCCCAGCTGGCCCGCCCACCTGCGCGGCCCAGCCCGCCTGGCCCCTCCCCCTGTCGTCTTCCTCCTTGCCAGGAGGACGGGCGCGTGCCCGACGTGCGCGCACCATCGTGCGCCACCTCCTGCTTGACGCCGAGGGCCTGGACGCCTCTGGCGTTGCCACGCAGACCCCCTGGACCCCTCGACCGCTCCACTCTCTCCCTGCCTCGCCTCTCTCGCTCTCTCTCCCGAAGTCGAGCGGAGCCGTCGCCGCCGCTTGCTGCCGCCGCAGCCACCGACCACCCCTCGCCCTATCGATGAGTCCAGAAGCCCCGCCGCGACGCCCTCGCCCTCCCCACCGAGCCACGCTTCACCGGAGGCCCTGCATCCTCGCCATCGGGTCGTCTTCAACCCCGGTACCCGCCGGACGCCGTTCATCGATTCGCCTCGCTCCGGTCGCCCCCAAGCCCACTGATCTGCTCATCGACCTCCCTGTGAGCTCCGCCGCTTTTCCCCTCTTCTTTCCCACGCGTTTGCACCCTCTAGGCCATAGTTCCACCATGGCCGAAGCTCGCCTCCGCTCGAGCTTGTCGCCGGCATCGCTCCGGCGACCGTTTGGTCATCCCGTGCTACCCAACATGCTTGCCGCATCGTGTAGTGCCTCGCTAGCGCCTCAGTTCCCGCGTTTGCATGCCGCAACCCCAACCCCGCACATGGCCAAACTCCGGCCACCGCCTTGGAGCTCGCCGTCGTTGGCTCCGGCCACGATGGACCCGGCCTCCACCACCACTAGACGCGCGCCTGCAGGAGCTCTCCAACGAGCCCAAGAATGGCCTCGCCCGTGCCCTGTGGGCATTTTCCGAGCCGCGCCACCGTCTCGGGCCTTGTGGGCGTCGAGTCGCCGGTGGGTTTGACCCCGCTGACCTTTGACCATGTGGGCCCAGTTTGACCCCCTGGGTCACTGACGTGTGGGCCCCAGGCCACTAACTAAACTAGGTTAGTATTAGTTTAATGCTAACTAAACTTAATTAGTTTAGCTAACTACTAACACGCGGGACCCACAGGTCAGGGCTGACCTGGGCTGCCCCGTTGACTTGCTTATGTCATGCCGACGTCATGCTGACGCAGTAAAGTTTTCTGGAATTAAAATAAATCAGAAATGATTTATAAATTTCTGAAAATACCCAAAACTTCTAAAAATCATATAAAATCAATCGTAACTCAGAATGAAATAATTTATATATGAAAAATTATCAGAGAAATCCAATCTATCCATCTGTACCATTTTCATGCATGTTGGAGCAACTTAAAGTTGCTGTTTGGGACAATTCAATTGAATGGCATTTGAATTTGAACAAATGGGGTTTGAATTTGAACCTAGGGTTCAAACCAACTTCATTTATTATGGTTGCTAGTTGCATTAGCTCAACTCACATCATATTGCCATGTCATGATCATGCATCATATTTTCGCATTGCATTGATTGTGTTCTTTCTCTATTGCCGGTAGTTGTCCCCCCTCAGTAGACGTTGCTTCGATGATGTGATCGATGACCCCGATGAAGAACTATACTATCTTCAGAAGTGCCAGGCAAGCAAAACCCCCTTATTCATTCCGATACAATCCCACTCTCTCGCTCCTGCTCTCTTGTACTGCATTAGGACAACAACGATTCAACTGTTACATGCTGCGGTAGTTGAACCCCTTTTCCTCCGCATGATCTGTCATTGCCATAGTAAATAGATGAAACCCACTAGCATGAGTAGGAGTTGTTTGAGCCTGATGTGCCTACTCATTCATGCTTGTTTGTCATGCCTGCTACTTCTTAGAGTTGAGTCGGGTCTGATTCATCGGGAATGAATTGGAATGGTGATGAACATGTCCTACTGTGTGTGAGCTAAGTGTGTGAACACGATTTGGTAAAGGTAGCGGTGAGAGGCCATGTAGGAGTACATGGTGGGTTGTCTCATTGAAACCGTCCTCAGGAACTTAGTTCTGTGTTTTTGATCCATGAACAGTTACTACCACACATTGGGTTCTGGTAACTCGGCCCCTCTCGGCTTATTAACCTACTCGATCTCTGTCCAGGAGTTGCAACTAGTTTCTGGTGTTTGTAGGTAGTGTTAGTAGTCTACCAAGTGGCACCCGGTACAGGTGGGCTTGGGAAAGACTAGGCACCGTGGCCAGGTATGCCAAGCGTCGCCCGTTTGGTGGGCTTGGAACCCTATACACATCGTTTGGAGCTGTGAGCGACACCCCGGCCGGATCTCCTTGCAGATGCAACCCGAATAGGCGATAAACCTAGACTAGAGACTTGTGTGGTTAGTCAGGTCGTGGCCGACTCCCTCGCCAGGCTTACGCTTGAAGGTTGTCGAGATACACGACGTGTACATGGTGGTAAGTGGTGAGAGCGTGTGTGAAGAAGTACACCCCTGCAGCGTTAACATCATCTATTCGAATAGCCATGTCCGCGGTAAAGGACTTCTGGGTTGCCTATAACAGTTCATAGACAAGTGAAAGTGGATACTCTAAAACTCGCAAGATAAGCGTGTGTGTTATGGATGGCCTTATCATAGGGAGACGGGAGTGGATCCATAGTGGTGTATTGAATGGTGAATATGTGGAGTCGTGTGCGCCACCTCAAAAGAGTTACTTGCAGTCGTAGTTCAGGATAGCCACCGAGTCAAAGCTAGCTTGCTGCAGTTAAACTCCACCACCCCCTTTTGATATTGATGCATATGTAGATAGTTCTGATGTAAGTCTTGCTGGGTACATTTGTACTCACGTTTGCCTATTTTATGTTTTTGCAGAGAGACTTCAGTCTCGCTAGTAGTACCGCTTGGACTTCGACGTTTAGCTTGTTACCTCGGCTACGATCTTGTGTCCTCGGCAGGATCTAGTAGATAGTCAGGCTTCTCAGCCTTTTTCATTTGTATATGTCTGTACTCAGACATGTTAAGCTTCCGCATGTGCTTTGACTTGTATGCTCAAAATGTTAGGTCATGAGACCCATGTTTGTAATATCTCGCTCCTCGGAGCCTAATGTTAAATACTTTGAGTCGTAGAGTTTTGTTGTGATGCCATGTTGTATTTACACATATCGAGCATATTGTGTGTATGATTGGAATGCTTGGTATGTGTGGGATCCGACAACCTAGTTGTTTATCCTTGGTAGCCTCTCTTATGGGGAAATGTAGCCTTGTGCTTCCATGAGCCATAGTAGTCCGCTACAGCCTGGTTCATCGAAGTCCTGCTAGCCCAGCACTACTGCTCCGGAACACATGACTGGCCGACTTGTGATTCACTTCGTTCATGTGTCTGTCCTCTTGGGGAATTGTCATGCGGTGACATCCGGAGTCCTGCCTAGCCTGCTACAGCCCGGTTCACCAGAGTCCTGTTAGCCCAGTGCTACAGCCCGGATTCGCACGCTGCTGGCCGACATGCTCGATGTTTATTCATGTATGTCTGTCCCCGTAAGTTAGTGCCACTTTGGGTTCACGACTAGTCATGTCGGCCTGGGTTCTCTGTCATATGGATGCTAACGACACCATCATATACGTGAGCCAAAAGGCGCAAACGGTCCCGAGCCATGGTAAGGCGACACCCGTGGGAATACCGTGCGTGAGGCCGCAAAGTGATATGATGTGTTACTGCTAGATCGATGTGACTTGGAATCGGGGTCCTGACAATTCTATGGGTTCCTGGGATCCAGTGGGGGCGGGGTCGCCGCTTCTCCCCGCACTGCCAGGTGCGGGATCTACAACAGGCGTCGCCGCTGGCGGGAGCATCATCTTCTTGGCGCTGGGGTCAGCCGACTCCATTTTCCTCGAGGGCGTCACGTCGCGCTCATGGATTTGAGAATAGTAACGAATGACGAGCCTAGTTGTAGTGCGAGTGAAGAAGAAGGGGTGCTGGGCTTTTCTGTAGTAGTGAGGAAGAAGGGGAGCTGGGGTTTTCTGTAGGAGTGAGGTGAGGAATTTGGGGATACGAGTGGAGCGAGCTGACGTGAGGTGGGTGGGAGTGAGGAGGAAGAAGAGCACCCAGGTTTTTTGGGGGGCGGTGTGCTGGGTGTGGCTAGCGCCTCTCATTAAGTAAATATATGACTTTTGAATTGATTTCATTATCTGCTAGGGTGGATGGGCTGTTTGGTCTTGGGCCCAGAGAAACAATTACTACTAGTACAGTGGAGACACTCTACAGCTACCCAGAAAAACAATTACTACTAGTACAGTGGATACACTACCGCTTCTGGCTCCTCCTAGGTGATAACCCACAAGTATAGGGGATCGCAACAGTTTTCGAGGGTAGAGTATTCAACCCAAATTTATTGATTCGACACAAGGGGAGCCAAAAAATATTCTCAAGTATTAGCAGTTGAGTTGTCAATTCAACCACACCTGGATAACTTAGTATCTGCAGCAAAGAATTTAGTAGCAAAGTAGGATGGAAGTTACGGTAACGGTAGCAAAAGAAATATTTTTGGGTTTTGTAGTGATTGTAACAGTAGCAAAAAAAGTAAATAAGCTAAGAATAATATGTGAAAAGCTCATAGGCATTGGATCGGTGATGGAGAAATATACCTGATGCGATTATTCATGCAACGGTTATAACATAGGGTGACACGGAACTAGCTCCAATTCATCAATGTAATGTAGGCATGTATTCCTAATATAGTCATACATGCTTATTGAGGGAGTCCTGGATTAGGGGGTGTTCGGGTAGCCGGACTATACCTTCAGCCGGACTCCTGGACTATGAAGATACAAGATTGAAGACTTCGTCCCGTGTCTGGAAGGGACTTTCCTTGGCGTGGAAGGCAAGCTAGGCGATGCGGATACTCAAGATCTCCTACCAATGTAACCGACTCTATGTAACCCTAACCCTATCCGGTGTCTATATAAACCGGAGGGTTGTAGTCCGTAGGACGAACCATCATCATAAACAATCATACCATAGGCTAGCTTCTAGGGTTTAGCCTCCTTGATCTCGTGGTAGATCTACTCTTGTACTACCCATATCATCAATATTAATCAAGCAGGAGTAGGGTATTACCTCCATCGAGAGGGCCCGAACCTGGGTAAAAACATCGTGTCCCTTGTCTCCTGTTACCATCCGACCTTGACGCACAGTTCGGGACCCCCTACCCGAGATTCGCCGGTTTTGACACCGGCATTGGTGCTTTCATTGAGAGTTCCTATGTGTCGTCGCCTTTAGGCCCGATGGCTCCTCTGATCATCAACAACGATGAGGTCCAGGGTGAGACTTTTCTCCCCGGACAGATCTTCGTTTTCGGCGGCTTCGCTCTGCGGGCCAATTCGCTTGGTCATCTGGAGCAGATCGAAAGCTACGCCCCTGGCCATCAAGTCAGGTTTGGAAGCTTAAACTATACGACTGATATCCGCGGAGACTTTATATTCGATGGGTTCGAGCCACAGCCAAGCGCGCCGCACTACCTCGAGGGGCATGATCTGGCTCTGCCTCCGAACAGTGTCCTAGATGCCGCATACGCACCTGTTCCGACCCTAGACTCGGAGCCCATTACGCCAATCGAGGATGAGCGGTTGGACGTCACCTCGGGGGTTGCGATCTCAAAGGCGATCGAGCCGAACGCCAGCCCCGCACTCCGCGTAACCCGTGACCCCGAGGGTCCGGACTCCTATCCGGACTCCGAACCCCCCGTGCCCCTACCAATCGAATCCGATTGGGCACCTATAATGGGGTTCACCGCCGCGTACATCTTTCAGCACTCGCCTTTTGGCGACATCCTGAACTCTCTCAAGTCTCTCTCTTTATCAGGATAGCCCTGGCCGGATTACGGTCAACAAGGATGGGATACGGACGATGAAGAAATTCAAAGCCCACCCACCACCCACTTTGTAGCGACCGTCGACAACCTAAACGACGTGCTCAACTTCGACTCCGTAGACATCGACATCATGGATGACGATGCAGGAGATACCGATGAACCAACGCTCATAGGACATCGGACAGCCACCTCATCTCACGATGTGTACATGGTGGATACACCTAAAGGAAATGACAACGAGGAAAAAGGGGATGGAACGGGAGATAGACCCCCCGGAAAGCAATCAAAGCGTCGGCATAAACGCCGACCCAAGCCCCGCCTCGACAAAAACCCAGCCATAGAGCAGGACAGGCCGGTAGACGACAAGCGAGCCTTAGAGCAGCCGTCCGAACAGGGCAACACGGCTAGAGAAACCGAAACTCCCTCCCCCGGCAAAAACGGCATTCCAGACAACGTTACGCCGGATAAATCCATGGAGCAGAAGAGTCTCCACAAGAGGCTCGTTGCAACTGCACGCAGCCTGAAAAAGCAGAAGCGGAAGCTAAAGACAGGGGAAGATGCACTCCGTATTAGATGGAATAAACTAATCAACACCGCAGACAAATACGGCGATGGTCGCCGTACTAAAAGCTATCCAAAGAGAAAGCTACTGCCCGAATTCGACGAAGAGGCCCTAGAGCCCTCGCATTCAAAAAATAAGAAAACCATACGGTCGGATAGACGACCCCATAAGGCGGCAAGTGGCACCGCACTTAAATCGGTATGCGACCCACCTAAGGATTCACATCATGGCCCAGCCAGGTCCATTTATGGGCCAAGAAAGCAAGCTCTTGTAAGCAATGCAAAAAAGCCATCGTCAGAATCCGGCACACCCAAATACAGGGGCGCCGCACATCCCCTATGTTTCACCGATGAGGTTTTGGACCACGAATTTCCCGAAGGATTCAAACCCGTCAACATAAAGGCGTATGATGGAACAACAGACCCCGGAGTCTGGATTGAGGACTACATCCTCCACATACATATGGCTAGAGGAGATGATCTCCACGCCATTAAATATTTACCCCTTAAGCTTTAAGGGCCAGCCCGGCACTGGCTTAAAAGCCTTCCCGATAACACAATTGGAAGTTGGGAAGAGCTCGAGGATGTTTTCCGAGCAAATTTTCAAGGGACCTATGTCCGCCCTCCGGATGCAGACGATCTTAGTCACATAACTCAACAGCCCAGAGAATCAGCTCGGCAGTTCTGGAATAGATTCCTCACTAAAAAGAATCAGATAGTCGACTGTCCGGACGCCGAAGCCCTAGCAACTTTCAGGCATAATGTCCGAGACGAATGGCTCGCCAGACACCTCGGCCAGGAAAAGCCAAGAACAATGGCCGCACTCACAAGCCTCATGACCCGCTTTTGCGAAGGAGAGGACAGCTGGTTGGCAACATGCAGCCCCAGCGACCCAAGTACATCCGAAACTAGGGATGGAAACGGAAAACCGCGACGCAACAAGGATCGTCGCCGAATTAAAGAAAAAAGTCCGAAGAGCACGGCAGTAAATGCCGGATTCAAAGGCTCGCAACAAAATCAGACAAAACCACCCCTCCAGGATAGTAGGGATGATCCGTCCAACTTAAATAGAATCCTGGACAGGATATCTCAGATATACAGTACTCCGGGGAAGCCTACTAACCATACCCACAGAGATTGTTGGGTTTTCAAACAACCGGCAGACTCAATGCCGAACACAAGGGGCTCGACACACCAAGCGAAGACGAGGACGAACCCCAGAAGCAGAGTACCAGGAAACAAAAGAACTTCCCACAAGAAGTAAAAATAGTGAACTTACTTCACGTAACAAAACGTGTGGCACCCATAAAGGTATGCACAATACGACCTATCCCCAAGGGGTCCCGCCACTGGTTATTAAAACCAATGACCTTCGATCAGCTAGACTATTCTAGAAATATCAAGAACGCAGGCTGGACTGCCCTGATACTCGATCCAATAATTGGCGGATTCCAGTTTGCAAATGTCCTTATGGACGGCGGCAGTGGACTAAACCTGATATATCAGGATACAATCCACCACATGGGGATAAACCCAGCAAGAATTCGCCACAGCAAAACCTCCTTTCAAGGGGTAGCACCTGGTCCGGACACCCATTGTATGGGTTTTCTCCGGCTCGAAGTTATATTCGGCTCTGCCGATAACTTCCGTCGCGAAAAGCTGACCTTCCATGTCGTCCCGTTCTCAAGTCGCTATCAAGCACTACTGGGACGCGAAGCTTTCGCTCGCTTTAAAGCAATACCGCATTATGCATCTCTCACGCTTAAGATGCCCGGTCCACGAGGCATCATCTCTTTGAAGGGGAAGCACTAAAGTGCGCCTCCCCCAAGCGAAGGATTGTGCGGCCGCTTAGACAGCCGCACAATAAAATGGCCTCACCAGCCAAGAAACTTTTCGACATAGGTCATTAAAGGCCACGAACGCGGAATAGACGAGTTCGGTACAAGTCCATCATTAATGCAGGCTTAGAGGCCATATACCCCCGTACTAGGGGCAACGCGCAGAGACAATAAAGCTCAATTTTATATTTTACTTTATACTTCATTTATTTTAAAACCTTTTGTTCGGCACGACCCATTTTCAATTTAGTTCCTCTCTTTTTCAGATGAACGTCGTGCGGCGCCCGTTCAGGATACGGCACAACGGAGACACAGGCACAGAGGTGCAGTAGGGACCCGTCCTAAAGGATTCTTTTTAGATTAAGACCCTGCGTAAACCTTTTTTACTGTCTCTTGTTGCGACACATCCCCTGGTTTTTTCCGATATAACCAAGGAGGAGGCTGGCGTCTTGGCATGTGGCCACGTCAGAATTTTTCGCACGTACCTGGACACTAGGGGCTTTTTTAGCTAAGAGTGTTGTTTCGCCCGCACTCATAAAAGACCGAACACCTTAGGGAGTGTTCGGCGTCGCGAGTTTTGGCATTATATGCATCAGCTCTGAATCATGTCTTTGGTCAAATGTTGGGTTGCCCGGCTCCTGAGTTCGGCTACCTTACGTTCCGCTCTATCGGCTAAGGTAGCACCAGGAGAACTACTGCGATTGTGCCCCAGTTCGGCCGGGCGAGCACCTCAGTAGAGAAAGCCGAAAACTGACTGTCATGATGTAGCGTGAGACTGGTCAGCCACTCGATGACCTATTGGAATCTATCGGATTCCTCCGCTTTAACGAAGGGCCGCTTCCCGGTCAGGCACATACGCGCCCCGAACTCGGGCGAGCGCAGTCGCCACTAATGGGCTACCCAAATAGTCCCACTGTCAAGCTCCTATGGCTAAGTGAAAGTGTTAACGCATTATAGTCCGGTTGCCTGGCCCGCTGTGCTATCACCTCCTTTGTCGGACCAAGACGTTGGGTTAAGTGTGAAAATGCGTCTTCTGCGAGCACTCCCGCACTATGTGCGTGGGGGTTGAACCCAACGACTGCAATCTTTCAGATTATATATATATATATATATTTTAAACGGCCGCACAGGAGGTGTTTACAATACTTGAAGGCACAAGTATAAAAAGGCCACTACAGTTTATCAAAATATTACTTCATCATTACATATGCTATAATAACATAGCATCCTTCGAGCACTGCGTCTCTATTACACGAGCGCCTTCAAGGACTTCCTGAAAATAGTGCTCGGAGGACACTCGGCTTTTATCCGAATCTCGGGATGCAATAACGGTGCTCTCCATCTCTGCCCAGTATGTCTTGACACGGGCAAGAGCCATCCTTGCACCCTTTATACACGCCGACATCTTCATTGCATTAATGCACGGCACCGCGTCAAGGAATTGCTGCACCAAGCTGAAATAACTCTTCGGCTACGACCTCCCCGGCCACAGATGACTCATGGCGTACTTCATGGAGAGTCTGGACAACCTATTAAGTTCGTCCCATTGAGCCAAACGATCGTCCACTATCAGTGGACGCTCTGGATTGTGAAATTGCGACCAGAACAGTTTTTCCACTTCATGATCTTTTAGATCTCGAAAGTGTTCGACCGCATCAGGAGCACTCGCCGCCAAATCCAGATAGGTGTCCTCCACACTCCACATCCGTTCTAACGGAGCAAACTTCAGATCGCAAAATTTTCTTCGCAGCATGAAGGGCTTTCCAGCCGCAATCTGTTCGACCTAACGCAGCTCCTCCTTTGCAGCTCTCATCGTAGAGCGCATGTCCTTGGCATCAGCAACGGCCTTCTCTAGGACCGCCTGTCTCGCCTGGTCTTCTTTCTCAAGAAGTATGCAATGGTCTGCAGTACTCTTTAACTTTTCGGCCATACTGGCCATCTCTTCCTTGCTTCGGCAATGAGCAGCCTGTTCGGCTCTCAGCTCTTCAAGGGCCTTCTTGGCAGCCGCATCACTTTTCCTGGCTTGATCTTTAGCTCGGGCAAGTTCTGCCCTAAGACTTTCCACGGCGGTCGCACCATCTGTGTCAAGCACACATATTGTAAGACACTGGCCTAAAACTCTTCTTACCCAATGCTGCCCGAGGAATCACATACCTTGAGCCTCATCGAACCGCTTGTTGACAAGCGTGATGTTGTCATATGCCACGTCCAGTTGCCGCTTTAGTTCGGCAAAACCAGCAGTTCTGCTTGATTCTGGACACCCTGCAACCTACATCAAAAGGCGACATTTTAGACCTGGGATTATGATCCTCCGCGTGCCATCATTTCTTGATGACATGCAGAGTCTCAGGGTCTACTATCTACATAGGGCGCATCTTATTTATGGGCAACTGACAAAAGTACACATTATCTAATGTACCTCAAAACCCGTCAATAAACTTTCGACGGCCACACGCAATCCGCTCTCTGCGGACGAAATCCTTTCAATCACCGTGCCCATTAATGCACGGTGTTCCTCTGAAATAGAAGCTCGCCCTAGCAGAACCTTTAGCTCCTCCGGCCGAGCACCAGACGGTGCCGGACTTGTCCCATGACCTCTTTCAAAGGCCGGACGCGGAGAACCTCGGGGGGGGGGCATAGCGATCTTCCGCCCCTGCCGGACTCGGAGAAACCCTCCGTGACGACACCTCAGGGTCGCCCGCTTCGTTAGGCGGTACAGCAGAAGGAGGCGTCCCGCTCTCCATCATCTCCGGAAGAAGATCCCCCGAAGACGAGCTCTGCTGAGAAGGGCTAAGGTCCGAACTACAAGGTAAAAATTCGGTTAAACTTCTCAGATATAAATCACGGATTTCTCTCATCCCTCGAAAGGAAAAATCTTTCTCTACTCACGGCTCGCTGGAGGGCTGATCTCCTTGAGTACGCAGTCCGGCCGTGGAACTCCCCGGCGTCGGACCCTCTGACGAGGATCTTTTCCCCCATTTCGAGACCATGGTCTTCGGGTCGTCAGAGGCGGCTCTCTTCTTTCCCTTAGGAGAGGAATCGTCGGTTCCTCCCTTCGGAGCAGCCTCCTTCGAGGAGGCCATAATTTCCTTGTCCTCCCCCTTACTTCCCTCCAAAGGCACTACCTCCAGCATCCTGACTAGCACAGGATCCAGCCGAGTTTCGGGAAGGGGAGCCGGACACCTGATCAGCTTCGCCTTCGCTATCCACTCCTCTTTAATAGGACAGCTCTTTTAAGGGCAAGTCTATGATAATTATACGGATAGAAGGTCCGGGCACAAGGTTACTTACTTGAGTATCCGGGCGATTGCGGCTTAGGCCTGCGTCCTCGGTGAAATCCGGACACACTTCGTGTGATCCGAAGAACAGTTTATACATCTCCGCGGGCGTCATGCTCATAAAATCCCGGAGAGCTCGTGGTCCCTCTGGATTGAACTCCCACAGGTGAAGGGTGCGACGTTTGCCGGGCAGTGTACGGCGAATCAGCATGACCTACGTCACCTTGACCAGGTTGAGGTCTCCTTCCAAGAGATCCTTAATGCGGCCCTGCATCAAGGGTGCGTATTTGGGCAAACCCCAATCTAACCCTCTGTTGATCCACGACGCTAGCCATGGTGGGGGACCCGAGCGAAAGACAGGAGGCGCCACCCACGTGGTGCCCCGGGGAGCGGTGATATAAAACCACTCTCGTTGCCACAAGCCTAGCTCCTCTTGAAAAGAGCCCTCGGGCCATGGAGCATCGACATTTTTGCTTATAACAGTGCCTCCGCACTCTGCGTGCCGTCCCTCGATCATCTTCGGCTCCACTTTGAAAGTCTTGAGCCATAATCCGAAGTGAGGGGTAACACGGAGGAACGTTTCACACACGACGATAAATGAGGAGATATGGAGGATGGACTCCAGAGCTAAATCATGAAATTCCAGCCCGTAATAAAACAGCAGTCCCCTCACAAAGGGATCCATGGGAAAGCCTAACCCTCGGAGGAAGTGAGACATGAACACCACGCTCTCGCCGGGCTGGGGACTGGGAATAACCTGCCCTTGAGCAGGCAATCTATGTGAAATTTCACAGGTCAGGAACTTAGCCTCCCTCAACTTTAGCACGTCCTCCTCCGTGATGGAGGAGGGCGTCCACCGGCCTTGAAGGTCAGAACCGGACATTGTCGAAGGTCCGAAGCGCCTGGAATCTGGAGCCTGGGGTGTTGGGACTCGAGGCGACGGGCGAACACACTTGAGATTGAAAAAAGAAGTAAGGCCTTGGTATCTTTATAAGAGGTTGAATACCAAGAGCCCTCCCCGTAACCGTTTTGGACTCGCCTTTAATCGAGGGAACTTGCTAATGGGCACGATTGGGTTACCCACGTCCGTATTGATGAGAATCCCGTAAAAGGGGCACACGATCTCTGCTTTGACAAGACGTGCCAAGGAAACCGCCTCACTAAACGTGCTGAGGTGGAAAAGTGAAAACAATTTATATAAAGAGCTTGGTCGTAGTGTGATGACGCACTGCGGAATACGCCAGCAGATTTGATTTGTGTTAATATTATTCTCTCTATGGCAATATGTGGAAACTTATTTTGCAGAGCCGGACACTATTTTTGGTGTTTACAATCTTCTATGAAGGACTTGGAGGAGGAACCCGCCTTGCAATGCCGAAGACAATCTGCGCGCCGGACTCGTCGTCATTGAAGCCTGGTTCAGGGGCTACTGAGGGAGTCCTGGATTAGGGGGTGTTCAGGTAGCCGGACTATACCTTCAGCCGGACTCCTGGACTATGAAGATACAAGATTGAAGACTTCGTCCCGTGTCCGGAAGGGACTTTCCTTGGCGTGGAAGGCAAGCTAGGCGATGCGGGTACTCAAGATCTCCTACCAATGTAACCGACTCTGTGTAACCCTAACCCTATCCGGTGTCTATATAAACCGGAGGGTTGTAGTCCATAGGACGAACCATCATCATACACAATCATACCATAGGCTAGCTTCTAGGGTTTAGCCTCCTTGATCTTGTGGTAGATCTACTCTTGTACTACCCATATCATCAATATTAATCAAGTAGGAGTAGGGTATTACCTCCATCGAGAGGGCCCGAACCTGGGTAAAAACATCGTGTCCCTTGTCTCCTGTTACCATCCGACCTTGACGCACAGTTCGGGACCCCCTACCCGAGATCCGCCGGTTTTGACACCGACACTTATGGAAAAGAATTTGCATGACATCTTTTGTCCTACCCTCCCGTGGCAGCGGGGTCCTAATGGAAACTAAGGGATATTAAGGCCTCCTTTTAATAGAGTACCGGACCAAAGCATTAACACATAGTGAATACATGAACTCCTCAAACTACGGTCATCACCGGGAGTGGTCCCGATTATTGTCACTTCGGGGTTGCCGAATCATAACACATAGTAGGTGACTATAGGCTTGCAAGATAGGATCAAGAACTCACATATATTCATGAAAACATAATAGGTTCAGATCTGAAATCATGGCAATCGGGCCCTAGTGACAAGCATTAAGCTTAGCAAAGTCATAGCAACATCAATATCAGAACATAGTGGATACTAGGGATCAAACCCTAACAAATCTAACTCGATTACATGATAAATCTCATCCAACCCATCACCGTCCAGCAAGCCTATGATGGAATTACTCACACACAGCTGTGAGCATCATGAAATTGGTGACGGAGGATGGTTGATGATGACGATGGCGATGGATTCCCCTCTCCGGAGCCCCAAACGGACTCCAGATCAGCCCTCCCGAGAGAGTTTAGGGCTTGACGGCGGCTTCGTATCGTAAAACGTGATGGATCTTTCTCTTTGATTTTTTTCTCCCCGAACGTGAATATATAGTGTTGGAGTTGAGGTCGGTGGAGCTCCAGGGGGCCCACGAGGCAGGGGGGCGCGCCCTGGGGGGGGGGGGGGCAGGCGCGCCTCCCACCCTCATGGACAGGGTGTGGGACCCCTGGCCTTGATTCTTTCGCCAATATTTTTTATTATTTCCAAAAATAATCTCCGTGAAGCTTCCTGTTTCTGCACAAAGATAACACCATGGCAATTCTGTTGAAAACAGCGTCAGTCCGGGTTAGTTCCATTCAAATCATGCAAGTTAGAGTCCAAAACAAGGGCAAAAGTGTTTGGAAAAGTAGATACGACGGAGATGTATCAACTCCCCCAAGCTTAGACCTTTGCTTGTCCTCAAGCAATTCAGTTGATAAACTGAAAGTGATAAAGAAAAACTTTTACAAACTCTGTTTGCTTTTCTTGTTGTAAATATGTAAAGCCATCATTCAATTTTTCAGCAAAGATTATGAACTAACCATATTTACAATAACATTTAGGTCTCATATTTACTCATGTCAATGGCAAAATCAACTAGCGAGCAATAATAATAAATCTCGAATGACAACACTTTCTCAAAACAATCATGATATGATATAACAAAATGGTATCTCGCTAGCACTTTATGAGACCGCAAAACATAAATGCGGAGCACCTTTAAAGATCAAGGAGTGACTAAATATTGTAATTCATGGTAAAAGAGATCCAGTCATAGTCATACCCAATATAAATTAACAGTAATGGATGCAAATGACTGCGGTGCTCTCCGGCTGGTGCTTTTTAATAAGAAGGTGATGACTCAACATAAAAGTAAATAGATACGCCCTTCGTAGAGGGAAGCAGGGATTTGTAGAGGTACCAGAGCTCGATTTTGAAATAGAGATAAATAATATTTTGAGCGGCATACTTTTATTGTCAACATAACAACCGAGAGATGGCGATATCTTTCATGCTACACACATTATAGGCGGTTCCCAAACAGAATGGTAAAGTTTATACTTCCCCTCCACCAACAAGCATCAATCCATGGCTTGCTCGAAACAACGAGTGCCTCCAACTAACAAGAGTCCTGGGGGAGTTTTGTTTGCAATTATTTTGATTTGGTTTGCATAAAGCATGGGACTGGGCATCCCGGTGACCAGCCATTTTCTCGTGTATGAGGAGAGGAGTCCACTCCTTTTGAGAATAACCCGCCTAGCATGGAAGATACAAACAATCCTAGTTGATACATGAGCTATTCGAGCATGCAAAACAGAATTTCATTTGAAAATTTAGAGTTTGGCACATACAAATTTACTTGGAACAGCAGGTAGATACCGCATATAGGAAGGTATGGTGGACTCATATGGAATAACTTTGGGGTTTAGGGGATTGGATGCACATGCAGTATTCCCGCTTAATACAAGTGAAGGCTAGCAAAAGACTGGGAAGCGACCAACTAGAGAGCGACAACAGTCATGAACATGCATTAAAATTAATAAACATTGAGTGCAAGCATGAGTAGGATATAATCCACCATGAACATAAATATCATGAAGGCTATTTTGATTTTGTTTCAACTACATGCATGAACATGTGCCAATCAAGTCAGTCAAATCATTCAAAGGAGGATACCATCCTATCATACCACATCACAACCATTTTAATAGCATGTTGGCACGCAAGGTAAACCATTATAAACTCCTAGCTAATTAAGCATGGCATAAGTAACTATAATCTCTAATTGTCATTGCAAACATGTTTATTCATAATAGGCTGAATCAGGAATGATGAACTAATCATATTTACAAAAACAAGAGAGGCCGAGTTCATACCAGCTTCTCCCATCTCAATCAGTCCATCATATATCGAGATAATTGCCTTTCACTTGCACGACCGAACGATGTGAATAATAATAATAGTGCACGTGCATTGGACTAAACTGGAATCTGCGAGCATTCAATTCAAGGGAGAAGACAAGGTAATATGGGCTCTTGGTTAAATCAACAACAATGCATATAAGAGCCACTCCGACATTTTTATCATGGTCTTCTCCTATCGACCCCCAAAGAAAAGAAAAGAAATAAAACTATTTACACGGGAAAGCTCCCAACAAGCAAAAGAAGAATGGGAAATCTTTTTGGGTTTTCTTTTAATTATTACTACTACAGCAAGAAACTAAGCTAGCTAAAAGCTACTACTAATTTTTTTGGTTTTCTTAAGGTTTATCAAACACACAAGAAGAAAGCATAAAAAAGGAAAGTAAACTAGCATGGATAATACAATGAAAAAGTATGAGCACCGACAACTAGAATGAGTATGTGAACATAAATGTAATGTCGGCGAGAAATATGTACTCCCCCAAGCTTAGGCTTTTGGCCTAAGTTGGTCTATGGCCACGGCTGGCCTGGCGGATATCCAAAGTTATAGTTGGGGTCGTACTGAGAAGCAGCGGCTATTGCATCATGGGCTGCAGCTTGGAGGCGAGCTGCCCTCGTCCTCCTCTCGTACTCATTTGCCTCCTCCTTGGTTATGACATATCTCCCCTTTGTCTGAAAATCAAAGAGAGTAGGAGCAGGGAGAACAATATTGACGGCGTGACACCTGTCAAAGATTAGTCGGTACTGGAGAGGTGGTTCATTCCTCTCAACAAACCGATGGTGAACCATGGCATTAAAATCCTGATAAGAAGGAGGCAATTCCATATCATACTCACGTATGGGTATATCAAGAAAATTAGCTAAACGAGTTGCATAAATTCCACCAAAGAAATCTCCATTAAATCTATTATTATGCAACCTACGTGCAACAATGGCTCCCAAATTATAATGTTTATCTCCTAATACAGCGCTCTTGAGAACACTGAGATCGGGGACGCACATGTGACATGCTTCATCCTTACCATTTATGCACCTACCTATGAAGAGAGTGAAATAATGTATAGCAGGAAAATGAATGCTCCCTATGGTAGCTTGTGTTATATCTCTAGACTCTCCCACAGTTATACTAGCAAGAAAGTCTCTAAACTCAGATTTGCGAGGCTCACTAGTGCTACCCCATTGTGGAAGTTTGCAAGCAGTATTAAAATCCTCTAAGTCCATAGTATAAGAATTTTCATAAAGATCAAACATGACAGTTTGAGAATTGCGTGATGATGAGAATTCAAACCTCCTCACAAAGGAATCAGTGAGATAGGGTACTGGTGGCACTTATCTGCCTTGAAGCACACAAGATCAGCGTTACGCACGTATGCGTTAAATTCTTCCTTGATTCCTGCTCGATCCATAAAGTCCTCTGAAGGCCATTCACAAGCCCGCACTTGAGCTTCCCTTGGTGGTTCATCGTCGGCATCGCGCATTGCGAGCTTGGGTCCTTGCTTCCTTGAAGAACCACCTTGGTACATTTTCCTAAACATATTTCTTCCTCTGAAAAATTTCTGAAAATTTTAGTAACTCAGAATAAAAGTGAACCAAACTCAACAAAATTGATAGCAACTACTCCCACAAGTGCCTAGAGACTAAATCATGCATTAAAACTACTTGGGACCATATAAATTTGACATGCAAGCTCAAGAACAGGGTCACCTAAGCAGCAAAAATTTGCAATAAATAAAGCACTAGAACAAAAACTAATTAGACCATTGGAGGAGTCACATACCAAGGAACAATCCCCCAAAGCAGTTTTGTGAGAGGTGCTTTGAGCAAGGAGATCGAAAATCGCAGCAAAATGAGCTAGAACTCGTGCTTGAGCTGGTTGGTGATTTTTTGGGAGGAAGAAGGAGTGTGTGGTAGCTGGAATAAGTGGAGGGGAGCCAACATGGGCCCACGAGGCAGGGGGCGGACCCTGGACCCTCGTGGCCAGGTGCTTGCTCCCCCTGCTGTGTTCTTAGTGCCAGATATTCTCAAATATTCCAGAGAAAATCATATTTCAATTTCGGGGCATTTGGAGAACTTTTATTTTTGGGGTATTTTTTTATTGCACAAATAAATCAGAAAATAGACTGAAAATACTAATTTTACTTTATTTCAACTAGATAACAGAAAGTAAAAGGTGGGTACTGAAGGTTGTGCTTTCTAACTTCATCCATCTCATGCTCATCAAAAGGAATCCACTAACAAGGTTGATCAGGTCTTGTTAACAAAATCATTCCGAATAACATGGAACCGAAGAAAATTCGAATAACACTATGTTACCTCAACGGGGATATGCACGTCCCCAATAATAAGAATATCATATTTCTTCTTGACAGTAGGAAGAGGAAATTCAAAACCTCCAATAATAATTGATGGAATTTTTCCAATAGAATTGATACTGTGGACTTGAGGTTGTTTCCTTGGAAAGTGTACCGTATGCTCATTACCATTAACATGAAAAGTGACATTGCCTTTGTTGCAATCAATAACAGCCCCTGCAGTATTCAAAAAGGGTATTCCAAGAATAATAGACATAATATCGTCCTCGGGAATATCAAGAATAATAAAGTCCGTTAAAATAGTAACGTTTGTAACCACAACAGGCACATCCTCACAAATACCGACATGTATAGCAGTTGATTTATCAGCCATTTGCAAAGATATTTCAGTAGGTATAAAGGGAGAGGCATAACACTAACACCGGCTCCAAGATCACATAAAGCAGTTTTAACATAATTTCTTTTAATGGAGCATGGTATAGTTGGTACTCTTGGATCTCCAAGTTTCTTAGGTATTCCACCCTTAAAAGTATAATTAGCAAGCATGGTGGAAATTTCAGCTTCTGGTATCTTTCTTTTATTTGTAACAATTTCTTTCGCATACTTGGCATAAGGATTCATTTTAAGCATATCAGTCAAATGCATACGCAAAAAAATAGGTCTAATCATTTCAGCAAAGCGCTCAAAATCCTCATCATCCTTTTTCTTGGATGGCTTAGGAGGAAAAGGCATGGGTTTCTGAACCCAAGGTTCTCTTTCCTTACCGTACTTCCTAGGAATAAAGTCTCTTTTATCATAACGTTGATTCTTTGGTTGTGGGTTATCAAGAGCAACAGCAGGTTCAATTTCTACATCATTGTTATTGCTAGGTTGACCATCAACGTGAACATCATCATTAACATTATCACTAGGTTCATGTTCATTACCAGATTGTGTTTCAGCATCAGAAATAGAAATATCATTGGGATTCTCAGGTGTGTCAACAACAAGTTCACTAGAAGCATGCACGGTCCTATCATTTTTCTTTGTCTTCCTCTTAGAAGGACTAGGTGCATCTACATTAGTTCTATGAGAATCTTGCTCAATTCTCTTAGGGCGACCTTCAGGATACAAAGGTTCCTGAGTCACTTTACCCCCTCTAGTTGTAACTCTAACAGCAAAGTCATTATTCTTACTATTCAATTCATTGAGCAAATCATTCTGAGCTTTAAGTACTTGTTCTACTTAAGTGGTGACCATAGAAGCATGTTACTAATAAGTTTAAGTTCACCTTTAACTCTAGACATATAATCACTCAAGTGTTTAATCATATAAGCATTGTGTTTTAATTGTCTACCAACATAAGCATTGAAGTTTTCTTGTTTAACAATAAAATTATCAAACTCATCTAAGCATTGGCTAGCAGACTTATAACAAGGAATATCACTTTCATCAAATCTATAGAGAGAATTTACCTTTACTACCTGTGTCGGGTTATCAAGACCATGTGTTTCTTCAATAGGTGATGAATTAAGATCATATATTTCTTCAACAGGCAGTAAATTAAGACCATTTATTTCTTCAATAGGAGGTAAATTCTTAACATCTTCATCTTTAATACCCTTTTCTTTCATAGATTTCTTTGCCTCTTGCATATCTTCAGGACTGAGAAATAGAACACCCCTTTTCTTCGGAGTTGGCTCGGGAAATGTCGAATTGTTTTCATTAGTCAACATATTATTCAATAGAATTTCATCTTTATCAACAGTTCTTTCCCTGAAAACACAACCAGCACAACTATCTAGGTGGTCTCTGGAATTATCGGTTAGTCCATTATAAAAGATATCAAGTATTTCATTTTTCTTGAGAGGATGATCAGGCACAGCATTAAGTAATTGGAGAAGCCTCCCCCAAGCTTGTGGGAGACTCTCTTCTTCAATTTGCACACAAGTATATATATATCCCTTAAAGCATCTTGTTTCTTATGAGCGGGAAAATATTTAGTAGAGAAGTAATAAATCATATCCTGGGGACTACGCACACAACCAGGATCAAGAGAATTAAACCTTATCTTAGCATCACCCTTTAATGAGAACGAAAATATTTTAAGGATATAATAGTAGAGAGTTTTCTCATCATTAGTGAACAGGGTGGCTATATCATTTAATTTAGTAAGATGTGCCACAATAGTTTCAGATTCATAGCCATAGAAAGGATCAGATTCATAATCCTTATCAGTAACAAAGATAGGTGAAGTGGCATAAGCAGGCTCATATTTCATTCTAGCATTCAGAGTTTTTTCTTTAAGCTTAGCTAATAATTTCTTAAGATCGCTTCTATCATTGCAAGCAAGAAAGTCTCTAGCAGTTTCTTCATCCATAACATAGCCCTCAGGCACAACAGGCAATTCATATTTAGGGGGAGAATCTTCATCAGCACTTTCATCAATATTATCAGTTTCAATAATTTCATTCTCTCTAGCCCTAGCAAGTTGTTCATCAAGAAATTCACCAAGTGGCACAGTAGTATCAAGCATAGAAGCAGTTTCATCATAAGTATCATACATAGCCAAAGTGGCATCATCAATAACATGCGACATATCAGAATTAATAGCAGAAGCAGGTTTAGGTGTCGCAAGCTTACTCAAAACAGAAGGTGAATCAAGTGCAGAGCTAGATGGCAGTTCCTTACCTCCCCTCGCAGTTGAGGGATAAATTTTTGTTTTCTCGTCTTTCAAGTTCTTCATAGTGACCAGCAGATATAAATACCAAGTGACTCAAAGAATAGAGCTATGCTCCCCGGCAACGGCGCCCGAAAATAGTCTTGATAACCCACAAGTATAGGGGATCGCAATAATTTTTGAGGGTAGAGTATTCAACCCAAATTTATCGATTCAACACAAGGGGAGCCAAAGAATATTCTCAAGTATTAGCAGTTGAGTTGTCAATTCAACCACACCTGGATAACTTAGTATCTGCAACAAAGTATTTAGTAGCAAAGTAGTATGGAAGTAATGGTAATGGTAGCAAAAGTAATATTTTTGGGTTTTGTAGTGATTGTAACAGTAGCAACAGAAAAGTAAATAAGCTAAGAACAATATGTGAAAAGCTCGTAGGCATTGGATCGGTGATGGAGAATTATGCTGGATGCGATTATTCATGCAACAGTTATAACATAGGGTGACACAGAACTAGCTCCAATTCATCAATGTAATGTAGGCATGTATTCCGAATATAGTCATACATGCTTATGGAAAAGAACTTGCGTGACATCTTTTGTCCTACCCTCCCATGGAAGCGGGGTCCTAATGGAAACTAAGGGATATTAAGGCCTCCTTTTAATAGAGCATCGGACCAAAGCATTAACACATAGTGAATACATGAACTCCTCAAACTACGGTCATCACCGGGAGTGGTCCCGATTATTGTCACTTCGGGGTTGCCGGATCATAACACATAGTAGGTGACTATAGACTTGCCAGATAGGATCAAGAACTCACATATATTCATGAAAACATAATAGGTTCAGATCTGAAATCATGGCACTCGGGCCCTAGTGACAAGCATTAAGCATAGCAAAGTCATAGCAACATCAATCTCAGAACATAGTGGATACTAGGGATCAAACCCTAACAAATCTAACTCGATTACATGATATATCTCATCCAACCCATCATCGTCCAGCAAGCCTACGACGGAATTACTCACGCACGGCGATGAGCATCATGAAATTGGTGATGGAGGATGGTTGATGATGACGATGGTGATGGCTTCCCCTCTCCGGAGCCCCGAACGGACTCTAGATCAGCCCCCTCGAGAGAGTTTAGGGCTTGGTGGCGGCTTCGTATCGTAAAACACGATGAATCTTTCTCTCTGATTTTTTCTCCCCGAATGTGAATGTATAGAGTTGGAGTTGAGGTCGGTGGAGCTCCAGGGGGCCCACGAGGCAGGGGGCGCCCTGGGGGGGGGGGGCAGGCGTGCCTCCTACCCTCGTGGACAGGGTGTGGGCCCCTGGCCTTGATTCTTTCGCCAATATTTTTTATTATTTCCAAAAATAATCTCCGTGAAGTTTCGGGTCATTTCGAGAACTTTTGTTTCTGCACAAAGATAACACCATGGCAATTCTGCTGAAAACAGCGTCAGTCCGGGTTAGTTCCATTCAAATCATGCAAGTCCAAAATAAGGGCAAAAGTGTTCGGAAAATTAGATACGACGGAGACATATCACTAGGTCATCAAAACGTCTCCCTCTACTGAATGTCGTTTTAGTTTTGTTCACCGACATGCGATCCATGCAGCGTAGGCCCAAATGCCATCCACCAAATTAGAAGGAAGTATGCAGGCAGAGAGTCACCCCGGTCGTAGCGCGGCAGTAACGAGTCTTTGCATCACAAAACCCCACCTCCCCGCAGTCTAAGTTTGGCGGACGAAGCAGTCATCATTTCACTCTTTGCTGAATCCTCTTCTCCCTCATCGTCTTCAAGAAAGACAACACTCGCATCTGCCACTGTTCTTCTCTCCCAGCGAAGGGAAGGTAAGCGAATCCTTGATGTTGGTATATTTTTGTTCATAGAAAAAGCGAATCCGGGATGAAAATGTTTTCTACATGAAAGTTGCTTAGAAAAATCCAATGAATCCGAATACGCGGTCCGTTCATCTGTCACATGCCCCTAGCATGTTGAACATGGAACATTCCCCCTCCAGTCATCTATCTGACACAGGTCCGGAACCGGGAAAACATTTCCAGTTGAATTCCCATTCACCTACATCGTGCAACACTTCGTTAGGTCGACCCTAGTTATGCTTTTCGTCATGTCATGCTTAGTATTGCATCTGTTTGCTTATATTTACTGTTTTCTTCCCCCTCTTCTCTCCGGTAGACCCCGAGATCGATGATGCCCCTGTGATTGACTATGTCGACGATGACCCCTCCTTGCCAGAGCAACCAGACAAGCCCTCCCTTTGATCATCCCGATATCGCCCATTCCATTCTCTCATGCTTGCATTAGATTTTGCTACTGTAACTGATTGCTACTATTCTGATGCATAGCCTGCTTTTGTAACCTGCTTATTGTTACCTACCTGCTTATCCTAAACTGCTTAGTATAGGTTGGTTAGTGATCCATCAGTAACCCCCACCTTGTCCTTGTTGCCCCTACTTCATCATCGAAGACCCGATCAACGGGATCGAAGACCAGGCCCCGGCACCGCACATCACTTTCCCCTTAGTTGCTCGACACTACTGGGTTACTATTGAGTGCCGAGGGTGAGACCTCTACAACACTCCTGATGTTAACCCTGTAGGGTAGCTATTCGGCCGTGGTCATTGAGGGTGATTCCGCCTTAACCACTTCCGATACGACTCTGTCGTGCAACCCCTCAAGTGTGAACCTCGGGGGTGGTTCCTATTACGTTCACCTTGATGATTACATCGAGTGGAATCCATCAAGGGTGATTTCTCAGGTTTTTGTCTTGGTGTTAGACACACGGTTAGTATGGTTACTATGACTTTTCACTAAACCATGTTACTAAAGACGGGTCGACCCTGAGGGGTACCCGCACGAACTTAATTGCAAGTGATGTGGAGTCGGGTTGACCTGGAAGGTGCTCGCGAGATAATTACGAGGCGTGGCCGGGCATTCCTAGCCCCTGCCGCAAGTCCTCGAGACGGGGCAACGGGGTCACATCTTTCATGAGTCTCTGCTTGTTACCGCGCGTTCCTAATCCACTAAGATTTGGATATTTGATCCGAGAGGCCTCTGGCCTGATAGCACTAACCATCACGTGGGCATAGTATGGGATTTCTGCGCCGTATGCATCAGCCGAAGCATAATAGACGTCAGCGCCTGAGCGGCGCGCGCCGGGTTGGGCTGGTAAGCAACTGCCTTTTTGAAGGAGGTAGCTAGGTCTGCTCACCGGCCGCATTCGCAACGTGCAGGAGTTCCTGGGGCAATGCCCCATGACCCCTGGGGGCATAGGTTTAGTCTGGCGTGCTGACCTCTCTATTAAGCCTTCGATTTGTGCCGTTTGCCGTCGCTCCCGTGCTTGTCTGTAGTCGCCATGGCCAGAGTCCAAGCCCCTATGTATGTGTTGCTGGTGATCTAATTTCTATTGCCGCTGCTGCTAGTTCCTCCCCTACCCCGCACAGCCGCAGCCTCCCGCTCCGGCGCCCGTCGTTGCTGGTCCGTTCGCGCCACGTCGACCTGCGCCACCCTCCCGCTGCACTTCGGCCGCCTGCTGCAGCTCCGTTGACCTGCTCGCTCACTGCAACGCCTCTGCCCGCCGCAGGCGCCTTCGCCGGCCCGCGCTGCTCGGCGCACACTGCTGCGTTGCTGCTGCCGCCGCGCTTGTGCAGCCGTCCCGTCGCGCCCAGGCCGCACCTCCTGTCCCGTGCTCGCCCCGCACCCGCAAGTTGCGCCCCCTACGCGCCTCGCGCCTCGTTGGTGCTCGCCGCCACGCACCCCGTTGTCGCCGCGCCTTCCTCCACTCGCCAGACGCCGATCCGCTTCCGTCGGGGCCGCTGCTGGCCGGGGCCTCGCCCTGCTCTACCACCCCCTGTGCTGGGCGTTGAGGCCGCCGACGCCTCCTGCGCCGTGCGTGCTGCCAGGGGGAGCCTAGTCGTGGCCGGCTCAGCCACTGCCCAGTGGCCCCCCTGTTCTAATTAGGGGCTAACCCCCCCCCCCCCCACTAATCCCCCTTTGCACTAACCCCCCTAGCTAACTAAAACAGTTAGATTAGTTTTTATTAAAATGTGACTCTAACTGGTGGACCCCCCTCTAACTATTAAAATTAATAAAACTCTGATAAAATTGTCCCTATGACACTTGGGCCCCACTGCCCAGTTTTGACTAGTCAACATTCAACACTTTGACCGTTGACTGCTGAGTCAGCACCCCTCTGGCCCCATGTGTAATAGACTCTAACTAGAGTAGTAGTACTAGGTGACAAAAGTAATATGTTTTTTTATTTCAAATTATAATAATTGCAGAAATTGTTTAAAACTTTGTTAATTCATAGGAACTAATTCGTAACTCGTATGGAAATGTTTTCTACATGAAAATTGCTCGGAAAAATCCAAGAACCCGAATCCGTTCATCTGTCACATGCCCCTAGCATGCTGAACATGGAACATTCCCCCTCCGGTCATCTATCTGACACAGGTCCAGAACTGGGAAAACATTCCCGGTTGAATTCCCCCTTCACCTATATCGTGCAGCAGTTCGTTAGGTCGATCCTAGTTATGCTTTTCGTCATGTCATGCTTCGTATTGCATCTGTTTGCTTATATTTACTGTTTTCTTCCCCCTCTTCTCTCTGGTAGACCCCGAGATCGATGATGCCCCTGTGATCGACTACGTCGACGATGACCCTCCTTGCCAGAGCAACCAGGCAAGCCCCCCTTTGATCATCCCGATATCGCCCATTCCATTCTCTCATGCTTGCATTAGATTTTGCTACTGTAATTGATTGCTACCATTATGATGCATAGCCTGCTTTTGTAACCTGCTTATTGTTACCTACTTGCTTGTCCTAAACTGCTTAGTATAGGTTGGTTAGTGATCTATCAGTGACCTCCACCTTGTCCTTGTTGTCCCTGCTTCATCATTGAAGACCCGATCAACGGGATCGGAGACCAGGCCCCGGCACCGCACATCACTTTCCCCTTAGTTGCTCGACACTACTGGGTTACTACCGAGTGCCGAGGATGAGACCTCTACAGCACTTCTGATGTTAACCCTGTAGTGTAGCTATTCAGTCGTGGTCATCGAGGGTGATTCCGCCTTAACCACTTTCGATACGACTCTGTCGTGCAACCCCTCAAGTGTGAACCTCGGGGGTGGTTCCTCTTACGTTCACCTTGATGATTACATCTAGTGGAATTCATCGGGGGTGATTCTTCGGGTTTTCCCCTTGATGTTTGGACACACGGATACTTGGACTTTACCACTGTTACCTGGAAAGACGAGTCGACCCTGAGGGTGATTCCTCAGGTTTTCCTCTTGGTGTTAGACACACGGTTACTATGGTTACTATGACTTTACACTGAACCATGTTACTAAAGACGGGTCGACCCTGAGGGGTACCCGCGCGAGCTTAATTGCGAGTGATGTGGAGTCGGGTTGACCTGGAAGGTGCCCGCGAGATGATTACGAGGCGTGGTGGGGCATTCCTAGCCCTTGCCGCAAGTCCTCGAGACGGGGCAACGGGGTCACATCTTTCGTGAGTCTCTGCTTGTTACCGCGCGTTCCTAATCCACTACGATTTGGATATTTGATCCGAGGGGCCTCTGGCCTGATAGCACTAACCATCATGTGGGCATAGTATGGGCATTCTAGATCGTATGCATCAGCCGAAGCTTAATAGACGTCAGCAACTGAGCGGCGCGCGCCGGGTTGGACTGGTAAGCACCTGCCTTTTTGAAGGAGGTAGCTAGGTCTGTTCACCGGCCGCGTTCGCAACGTGCAGGAGTTCCCGGGGCGATGGCCCATGACCCCTGGGGGCATAGGTTTAGTCCGGCGTGTTGACCTCTCTATTAAGCCTAGGTCGGGTTGCGGCGTATTGTTTGGCCGAGGCTGGGCATGACCCAGGAAAGTGTGTCCGGCCGGAGTTAATCGAGCATGGTGGGTAAATTGGTGCACCCCTGCAGGAAAGAAAACATCTATCGATAGCCTGTCCTACGGTAACGAACACTTGGAGTTCTATCCCGATCGATACAACTAGAACTGGATACTTGAGATGAGACATGGATATGAGAAATGGATAGTATGGCTCTGGGATTTATTTCTCGCAGGGAGTCGAGAAAGGATCTCTGGCCGAGGTTGATAACACTACTACTACTTTACTTTATGCTACTCTACTCCCTCCTGTTGCTGCAAGATGGTGGTTTCCAGAAGATGGTAGTCTTCGATAGGCTAGGCTTTCCCCTTCTCTTCTGGCATTCTGCAGTCCAGTCCACACATACAACCCTTTTCATTGATACCGATGCTTATGTAGTGTAGATCCTTTCTTGCGAGTACTTTGGATGAGTACTCACGGTTGCTTTGCTCCCCCTTTTCCCCCTTTCTTCTCCTTTCCGGTTGATGCAACCAGATGTCAGAGCCCAGGAGCCAGATGCCACCGCTGATACCTACTACTACGTGGAGACCGCTGACGACCAGGAGTAGTTAGGAGGCTCCCAGGCATGAGGCCTTGCCTTTTCGATCATTGTTGCTTTTGTGCTAGCCTTCTTAAGGCAAACTTGTCTAACTCATGTCTGTACTCATGTATTGTTGCTTCCGCTGACTCTTGTGTATTCGAGCTTATGTATTCGAGCCCTCGAGGCCCTTGGTTTGTAATATAAAGCTTTTATTATTTTAATTTGTGTTTAGAGTTGTGTTGTGATATCTTCCCGTGAGTCCTTGATCTTGATCGTACACATTTGTGTGTATGATTAATGAACGATTGAATCGAGGGCGTCACAATCATGTAAGAACCGTCCAAATTGTTGCTGAAACAGAAGCGTCCTCACTAGTTTTTTCATGAATATGGCATGGTAAGACATAAGTTGTCATGGTTTATCATACGAGCAGTGTGTGTTTGATGAAATAGAGTACTTGTTCGAGAACTGTGCGTCGACGTATACATAAGTACTTGTAAACACTGTTGGTGCTACCCCACTTGTAAGCAGTTGTGCAAAACACGGTACATTGGCTCAGCTTGCTTCAACACTAGGCTATCGACCAGCTAACAATCAATAATCTGTTGTCTGACATATAAGAAACTACTCCTACGTATCTTGTTACAGTGGTTCATGCAGTTAACTGAGGCCACAATGTAAATTCCAAACGTTCACACGCTAGTCCAGCGTTCATGTGTAACACTCACATTAAACTCGACTTCATAAAAAACTTGAAAAGCATACATTAAGCAATTTTATACATCTCAATGATTCATAGAACATAACATACATATACTAGTTCACAGCAAAAGACAAAGTTGTGAGAAGGTTTACAAATCAGGAAAAAACAAGCAAAGGCTTCTCTAAGCAAAGGGCCTCCCGGCAGACTTAAATTTCCTGGAGTTCACTCTGTTTTTTTCTTGTTGCTACCATCCAGGGTTAGGTTCTCTCATTCCAGAATAACCAATTGTAATTGTGTTCTCAGCTGAAATTCTGAACTGAACCATGTAGTGTACTCACCAACTGAAATTCTTGTGCATTCCACTAAATTTAAGCACCGCTATTTGCAGAAATAAGCATACCACAATGCCTCTTGTCGGTGCACCTATCCCAAAAACCTCCGTGCATCCGTGCCAGCTAGTTCTCGGTCCATGGATCACCTCATAGAAAGTGCATTCCAGATTAGGATGCAGTTGTTTTTGCTCATCCCTGCGCTGCAATCAGGAAGTAAAACGTACGAATCAGCTTCTTTTAGATTATGTTGGTCATTCTACCTAGTTACTACCAATGTAGGAATACCTGGAACACTGGTGGTTAGAGGACGACAACTAGGAATAGCCATCTCATTTTGTGCAGTTGTACTAAAACTGAGGTGTGTACTTTTCATTGTGCAGGTAGAAACGATATGGAGACAGACATCCCTGTTTGTGCAAATACGAAATACGATTATTTAAACAGTGACAGATATTTGCAGTGGCATATGATTAACAACAACATCTATTGTGTTATAATTGGCATTAGATTGACAGTATGGAAGTGCCCTTAAGTAAGTAGCATCACATCACATCAACACTGCCACTAGATTAACATGCACAATGATACGTCTCCAACGTATCTATAATTTTTGATTGCTCCATGCTATATTATTTACTGTTTCATGACCCAAGCAGGCAAAATTCTCTTGGTCAAATCAGTCCTCTCCTCATTATCCATCTTCTTCATGAGCTGCCTAGAAATTCCTGTAACCATTAAGAAACAGATTATTAAGTACTTGAGACACTGCCTTTGGAGAAGCTCTGACATGGAGGATAGAAGACCAGCTTTGGTAGCTTGGCACACAGTTTGCAGGCCAAAAAATCAGGGAGGTCTGGGCATTTTAGACATTTACACTCACAATAAAACACTTTTGATGAAGAATCTGCACAAATTCTTCAATAGACATGATATACCTTGGGTAAAACTTATATGGGAAAGTTATTACTCTGAAGGACAATTACCAGGAAATAATATGATTGGCTCTTTCTGGTGGAAAGCAAACTTGGCTCTTATAGACCAATACAAAGCCCTGGCAAGATGCAATGTGGGAGATGGAAGAACTGCTTTCTTCTGGGATGACTTGTGGCATACTTCAATTCTCAAACATTCTCTACAACACTTACACTCCTTTGTCAGAAACCCACATACAACTGTCCAAACAGTTATCAATACAGAATACCTCCAGGACCTGTTTCATCTACCACTCACAACTGAAGCCTATGAGGAATTCTTGCAAATGGAAGACATATGCATCCAAGCAAGACAATCTGAACATATAGATGCCCTGGACACCTGGAGTTACATTTGGGGGAGTGAATTCTACTCCTCAATCAAGGCCTACAAAGTACTGATTGGACACAAGCAAGTCCCACCACACTTCAATTGGATCTGGAACTCATCCTGTCAACCAAAACATAAGGTATTCTTCTGGAAGCTACTTCATGATAGAGTAAATACAAGGAATCTGCTAAGGAGGAAAAACTTTGTGTTGGAAGTTTACAACTGTGCTGTTAGAGATTGTCAACAGGAAGAAACTCTGCATCATCTGTTTTGGGATTGCCCCTTTGCTCAACAATGCTGGAACTACATCTGCCGTACTAGGACTCTAAATTTATCAGTCCTCGAAGCCTTCCAAGACCTTAAGAATAAGCTACACTTCCCTTTCTTCATGGAGATCATAATTCTTGGATCATGGGCCATCTGGATATCCAGAAACAATAAGATTGTCGGTGTACTAAAGTAGGGGTACCTTAGTACCCCAGACTTGTGCACGGGCAGTTGTAGCACCCTGCGGCGAGGCCCGCCCAGGAAGCGCCAAGAGAAGACCAAGCATTCAAGACAAGGCCCCCGGCAAGAGGAGCTCGCCGGGCCAAGAAGACAAGACCCCGGCAAGAGGAGCTTGCCGGGACGACTAAGCCCATGTAATACCATTCAAGAACAAAGTATACGAGACAGAAGATCGAGACCCCGACAAGAGGAGCTTGTCGGGAAGGCCGAACCCAGGCACCACAAGAGAAGCCCGCCACGGCGCGCCATGCGCCCCGGCAAGGCCTGATAGCCGGCAAGCTATCAGGCACAGGAAGACGACCCCCGCGGCAAGCCACTTGCCGCGGCAAATCGCCACCTCAGGACTGCGCTCCAGCTCGCCCGCCCACGCGTCGCTCCGGGGCTTCCCCCAAGGGCACGTGGCGGGGCACCGCGCAGCCTGGGGTATGCGGTGGCATGCAGCCACCATCGTGGCAAGCGGTGGCGCACCTAACGGTCCGCCTCGGTGCTGTCCGGGCGACCGTGACGGGCATTTAATGCCCTTGTCCCCTACCGTCAGAAGTAGGTATGATAACACTGTGCCGCACTGTAGCGCCACTGTTCCCGCACTGTTACAACTTCCACCCCTTTTACACTTTTACCCCTTTCTCTTACGTTGACACCTGTCGGTGACCCCTTTGCGCTATAAAAGGAGGCCCGTGTGCAACGTAGAGGGGGTTCGGAGATTGGGGATCCAGACAGCCATACGCTCGGTGTAGCTAGCTCTCCAAGCTCCCAAGCTCCCCAGTTCAATACAACCAAGCAGGAGTAGGGTTTTACGCGTCCATCGCGGCCCGAACCTGGGTAAACCGCCCGTGTGCTCGCCTCGATCTGCTCTCCGCGCTCCCTCCGCCCCCCTCACCGGACAACGAAAGGGGCTCCGGTCCCATAGGTGCTCGCGGGGGACGCCGTCCACCCCGACATCTTTGGCGCGCCAGGTAGGGGGCGCCGGGGGACAGCCCGCTCCTGCGGATCCCAGGATCCGTCCAGTCGAAGCAGGTGTCCCCGATAAGCCTTGCTCCGGCAAGCAGATCAGCAGTCTGAACGCTGAGGAACAGTCCGCTCCTGCGGATCCGAGGATCTGTCCAGTTGAAGCGGGAGTTCCCGACAAGCTTTGGCATTCTTTCCCACGGGCTCGTGTGCGGCCCTCCTCGAGTATCCACTCGCGCAGAGTTCGGGCAAGAAGCAGCTGCTCCTTGAGGAGGACCGCCTTCCGGCCGCTGGGCGAACCGCTCGCTTCCAGCGAATCCTGCGCCGCTCCTGTAGCCGCAGCGGTTAGCGCCGGAAGCCGCGAAAAAGGCGCCCTCGTTCTTCGGCGCGTCTCGTCCGCCAAGATCCAAACGAGTCGACGCCGACCGTGGGAGGAATCTTGCCAGCGCGGTTGCCGGAACCCGTTTCGCCAACCATCCTCTCTGCCCAAGTCTTGCCGCAGTTGCATGTGATCCTTGGCGCAGAGAGGGGCGCGGATCCCCAAGCATAGCTACGCCTAGCTCCGGAGGGTCGTGAGGCCCTGCGCCTTTGCCTACCCCCAGGATGGGCTGGATGCTGCCCAAGGAGGTTTTACCCTACCGGGCGGCAAGCGATAAGAAAAGATAAGTTGCCGGAGCTCGAGCAATTGCCCCATCAATTTTTAAGAGTTATCTCCCTCGAACGACCGAGCCTTGGTTGAGAGGCCTGAGCGCGGAAGGACCGGCACGAGACTGGTTGCGCCCTCATTTCGTTTCGAGTCCGCTCAACGACTTGAGTGTGCTACACCCCGAGTAGCGTCCTCACTTTGTTTCGAGCTCGCCCGGCACCCTAAGCGTGCTGCGACTGCAGTCGCACCTCTTACTTTGCCTTGAGCCTGCTCAACAATCTGAGTGAGCGGCAACCAGCCGCGGCGAGGTTTCTTGCCGGTGGTAGCCCCGCCAGCGGGTCGCTGACGTCCCGCACTCGGCGCCCGTGGCAAGGCGGAGGCCTACGCCGGCAAGTCCCCGAAAACGTAGGGCGGAAACAAACAAGGCGCCGGTCAAGTAGAGGAGATAACAGTGCGATGCATTGCCTAAGATAAAAAGTTATATTACAAAATGCCTTACTGCTGCTCTAACCAGCCGTTTCCATGGCATATTTAACAGCGGCAGGGAAAGGAGATAAAAGAAAGGGGCAGGCGGCCTAGTCCACGCGGTCGCCATCTTCGCCTCTCCGAAAAAAGAGATCGTGCGCGACGCGACGCGCGCCTGCGCGGTTCAGTCCCGCGCACGCCACCCACGTCACGCTCACCCCGCACGCCCCGCCCCCACGACGCCGCGATAAGCGCGTGCCGCCTGGGGAAGGTGCGACGGGTGCGGAGTTAAGGAGCAGCGCGACCAAGGCCACGCGTGCCCGTGCACTGTTAGGGCCTGGCCCAACGACGCTCGGCACCGTGTGTGGCCCAGGCCCGGGGGCTCCTGTCGGTGTACTAAAGTAGGGGTACCTTAGTACCCCAGACTTGTGCACGGGCAGTTGTAGCACCCTGCGGCGAGGCCCACCCAGGAAGCGCCAAGAGAAGACCAAGCATTCAAGACAAGGCCCCCGGCAAGAGGAGCTCGCCGGGCCAAGAAGACAAGACCCCGGCAAGAGGAGCTTGCCGGGACGACTAAGCCCATGTAATACCATTCAAGAACAAAGTATACGAGACAGAAGATCGAGACCCCGACAAGAGGAGCTTGTCGGGAAGGCCGAACCCAGGCACCACAAGAGAAGCCCGCCACGGCGCGCCATGCGCCCCGGCAAGGCCTGATAGCCGGCAAGCTATCAGGCACAGGAAGACGACCCCCGCGGCAAGCCACTTGCCGCGGCAAATCGCCACCTCAGGACTGCGCTCCAGCTCGCCCGCCCACGCGTCGCTCCGGGGCTTCCCCCAAGGGCACGTGGCGGGGCACCGCGCAGCCTGGGGTATGCGGTGGCATGCAGCCACCATCGTGGCAAGCGGTGGCGCACCTAACGGTCCGCCTCGGTGCTGTCCGGGCGACCGTGACGGGCATTTAATGCCCTTGTCCCCTACCGTCAGAAGTAGGTATGATAACACTGTGCCGCACTGTAGCGCCACTGTTCCCGCACTGTTACAACTTCCACCCCTTTTACACTTTTACCCCTTTCTCTTACGTTGACACCTGTCGGTGACCCCTTTGCGCTATAAAAGGAGGCCCGTGTGCAACGTAGAGGGGGTTCGGAGATTGGGGATCCAGACAGCCATACGCTCGGTGTAGCTAGCTCTCCAAGCTCCCGAGCTCCCCAGTTCAATACAACCAAGCAGGAGTAGGGTTTTACGCGTCCATCGCGGCCCGAACCTGGGTAAACCGCCCGTGTGCTCGCCTCGATCTGCTCTCCGCGCTCCCTCCGCCCCCCTCACCGGACAACGAAAGGGGCTCCGGCCCCATAGGTGCTCGCGGGGGACGCCGTCCACCCCGACAAAGATATTTGAGAATATTACTCCAACTTTCCAAGGCTGGAAGTGCATATATTTAGAGGAACTCAAACTTCTGAAATATAGAATGAAGACTAAGCATGAGAGAATGTTCTCTAACTGTCTGGATTCTCTGCTGTAATCTCTTTTACTTCTTCTTTTGTCTATAGTTTTTTTAGTTTCTTTTATTTTTCTTTTCTTTTTCTTTACTGTTTTTTTTGTTTTCCTAGGCTTACCTCAAGCCCATAAGACTACTCTGTTTCATCTACCTTAATAAAAGTTTCAGTGGGGTGTTTACCCTACTGTTTATAGTCAAAAAAAATATTATTTACTGTTTTTGACTATATTGGGCTTTATTTTCCACTTTTATATTAGTTTTGGGACTAACCTATTAACCGGAGGCCCAGCCCAGAATTGCTGTTTTTTTTGCCTATTTCACTGTTTCGAAGAAACGAAATATCAAACGGAGTCCAAACGGAATGAAACCTTCGGGAACGTGATTTTCTTAACAAATATGATCCAGGAGACTTGGACACTCTGTCGGTGTCAAAACCGGCGGATCTCGGGTAGGGGGTCCCGAACTGTGCGTCTAGGTGGATGGTAACATGAGACAAGGGACACAATGTTTTTACCCATGTTGGGGCCCTCTCGATGGAGGTAAAACCCTACTCCTGCTTGATTAATATTGATGATATGGGTAGTACAAGAGTAGATCTACCACGAGATCAGAGAGGCTAAACCCTAGAAGCTAGCCTATGGTATGATTGTTGTTTTTGTTTCCTACGGACTAAAACCCTCCGGTTTGTATAGACACCGGAGGGGCTAGGGTTACACAGAGTCGGTTACAACGGAAGGAGATCTACATATTTGTATCGCCAAGCTTGCCTTCCACGCCAAGGAAAGTCCCATACGGACACGGGAAGAGGTCTTCAATCTTGTATCTTCATGGTCCAAGAGTCCGGCCAAAGGTTATAGTCCGTCTATCCGGACACCCCCTAATCTAGGACTCCCTCAGTAGCCCCTGAACCAGGCTTCAATGACGACGAGTCTGGCGCGCAAATTGTCTTCGGCATTGCACGGCGGGTTCCTCCTCCGAATACTTCGTAGAAGATTTTGAACACAAGGATAGTGTCCGGCTATGCAAAATAAGTTCCACATATTGCCATAGAGAGAATAATATTTACACAAATCTAATCTGCTGACGTATTCCGTAGTGTGACATCACACCACGGCCAAGTCTTTATTCGAATCGTTTTACTGTTCCACCTCGGCACGTTTAGCGAGGCGGTTTCCTTGGCACGTCCTGTCGAAGCAGAGATCGTGTCCCCTTATTCCGGGAATCTCATCAATACGGGCGTGGGTAACCCAACGTGCCATTGATTACGGCACTTGGGAGATAAGCGAGTTTTACCAGGCTGGTGGGGACGCGCGGTTTCGTCCGCCCATATAAGGGGATAAGGATCCACCTTTTCACCTACGCCTTCTTCCTCCTTTACTCATCCATTTTCGCGCACTCGAGCTCCAGCGCCCAAGTCTGCATTCCCCACTATCGGTGTCAAAACCGGCGGATCTCGGGTAGGGGGTCCCGAACTATGCGTCAAGATCGGATGGTAACAGGAGACAAGGGACACGATGTTTTTACCCAGGTTTGGGCCCTCTCGATGGAGGTAATACCCTACTCCTGCTTGATTAATATTGATGATATGGGTAGTACAAGAGTAGATCTACCACGAGATCAAGGAGGCTAAACCCTAGAAGCTAGCCTATGGTATGATTGTGTATGATGATGGTTTGTCCTACGGACTACAACCCTCCGGTTTATATAGACACCGGATAGGGTTAGGGTTACACAGAGTCGGTTACATTGGTAGGAGATATTGAGTATCCGCATCGCCTAGCTTGCCTTCCACACCAAGGAAAGTCCCATCCGGACACGGGACGAAGTCTTCAATCTTGTATCTTCATAGTCCAGGAGTCCGGCGAAGGTATAGTCCGGCTACCCGAACACCCCCTAATCCAGGACTCCCTCAGTAGCCCGAGAACCAGGCTTCAATGACGACGAGTCCGGCGCGCAGATTGTCTTCGGCATTGCAAGGCGGGTTCCTCCTCCAAGTCCTTCATAGAAGATTGTAAACACCAAAAATAGTGTCCGACTCTGCAAAATAAGTTTCCACATATTGCCATAGAGAGAATAATATTAACACAAATCAAATCTGCTGACGTATTCCACAGTGCGTCATCGCACCACGACCAAGCTCTTTATACAAATTGTTTTCACTTTTCCACCTCAGCACGTTTAGCGAGGCGGTTTCCTTGGCACGTCTTGTCAAAGCAGAGATCGTGTGCCCCTTTTAACGGGATTCTCATCAATACGGACGTGGGTAACCCAACCGCGCCATTTACCATGGCGCTTGGGAGGCAAGCGAGTTTTATTAGGTTGGTGGGGACACATAACCGCATCCGCCCATATAAGGGGATAAGGATCCACCTTTTTTACCTACGTCTTCTTCCACCTTTGCCAATCCATCTCTCGCGCACTCAAGCTCCAGCGCCCAAGCCCACTCTTCCCACCTCAACCTTCTCCAGCAATGTCCGGAGCGGGAGGCAAGTGGATGGTCTCCTCCGCCACGGAGGTACAAGTAAAAAAGCTAAGTAAGGCCGGATACCTATCCAAGGACATCCCGCACCAGCTTCCCGAGAAGGGGCAGCTTCTCCCCACCCCAAGGCCCCATGAGAGGGTAGTTTTCCTTCCCCACTTCCTCCACGGACTGGGTTTTCCACTTCACCCATTCGTCCGGGGACTCATGTTCTACTACGGCCTAGATTTCCACGATTTGGCCCCGAACTTCATCCTCAACATCTCGGCGTTTATCGTCGTGTGTGAGGCCTTCCTCCGCGTCCGCCCCCATTTCGGCCTTTGGCTCAAGACCTTCAACGTCAAGCCCAAGGTGGTGCATGGCAGCCAAGCGGAGTGCGGAGGCGCTATGGCTGGCAAGATAGCCAACGTCCTCTGGTTCGAGGGCTCCTTTGTGGAGACCCTAAAGGGGTGGAAAGCCGGGTGGTTTTACATCACCGAGCCACGCGATTCGGAATGGGTCGCAGCCCCCGAGTTCAGATCCGGACCCCCCACGCGGCTTATGTCCTGGAAAGAGACGGGCCTGTCGTGGGGCAACAAGGAAGAGGTGACCAGACTGAAGACCTGCATCCAGTCCCTGATAAACAAGCCAATCTGGCTTGTCAATATAGTCCAGGTCATGCTCGTCCATCTGATCCTCCCGTGCCAACAACGGGATTTCAATTTGCGGGAGTTCGACCCGGCGAAGCCGAACCCTCACCAGGCTCTTCGACACGTCGTATGATGACGTCTGGAAGGTGCTAATCAAAGGCGCCGAGGGCCCCGCATCCGCTTCCGAGGACCGCGGATACAGCACGCAGCGTCATGCTAGCGAGGTAAGCTATCTATGCTTTTGACAGGATTATTAAGCTCTTTTTCATAGATTAACTCTATGCGGGATCTAAACTCCCTTACCTTTGACAGGCTTGGCAGGCGATATCCAGACCAATTAACTGTCCGGCTTCCCTGCTCGAAGACCCAGCCCCAGCTCTCCTAGTGAATCTGCTGACTTCGGCACCATATGTGGTGCCGGAGAGGAAGGTCAAGAAGAAGAAGACCACCGGGACTCGAAAGAGTGCTGGTAATTTGGTGGTGTCGGACTCGTCATCTGACGAGTCCGAGACGCCCTCCTCTCGTGAAAACGATAAGGAGGAAGAAGAAAGCTCTCCCCCCCAGCAGAGGGAGAAGAGAAGAAGAAGGCCGCCCCATCAGGGGAGGCCGAGGGGTCTAGGAAAAGGAAGACCCCTCCGCCGGACTACTCCCATGACGCCGAAGAGAGCGGAGAGAAGTGGCCGAACAGGGCCAAGCGTCCGGCGAAGTCGTAAGTTTGGACATTAGAGTAACTCATGATGTTCCTTTGTTGCGCAGCTTTCCTTAATGTCGAATGTGAATATGCAGGCCGCCCCAGGCCGAATACAACGAATCATCGGGCGGCTCCCTGGACTCATCGGACGTGAACTCCGTTCCGCCCGCTGTCTCCCCCCGCACCACGGATGACGCTGAAGTGGCATCGCGATGAGCTCCGGGGCAAGAAGAGGTGGTCCTGGAGGAGCCGCAAGGCAACCTTCCAGACTCCTGGAGTGAAGGGGACAATACCCCTCAGGGCTCCAAGTCCGGCTTTGTGCCGGACACCGCGCCGGAATCTCCAACAGTTCCGAGCCGCGGTAGGCGAACTCCTTCCAAAAGGAGCAAGCCTTCTAAGCCAGCGACCTCCGTCCAACCGGAGTCGCTGGACCATCTGCTTGAGGTGCTTGACGGCGCCTCCATCGACAAGGGGCACCGTACTATTATGAGTACGGTGATCCAAAAGGTTCAATCTGCCAAGAGCAGACTGACCGAAGCTTGCGCTAGCCTTCTGACAGGCTTCGAGGTAAGTAAAAATATGTCAAAATATTACCGCATAGACAGTAGCCCCTGATGCTTTGTTTGGCATTCGGAAAGAAAAGTCGAATAGAGAATCTATTAATTTTCGCAGGTGTCTAACAATAAAGAGTCAATATGCGTATGTAGGCTTCGCTGCTATCCACCGCCGCACTGACTGCACAGGTGGATGTCCTAAAAAAGGACCTCGGGCGGACCGAGCAAGAGCTCGGCCTTGCCAAATGGCAGCTCAAGGAAAAAGAAGGTAGAAAATACCCTACAGAAAAAGGTGCCTATAGAGAGGCGTGATTGCAAAGAATAACAGGATTGTACTGCTTATTGTAGGGGCCACAACGGAGGTGGCGACCCTCAAGCAGGCTCTATCTGAGGCCGAAAATAAAACGGCTGAGGAGCGCACCGAGCGAGAAAGACTTGGGGCTCAGGTTGGCGAGGTGCAGCAAGAGCTGCAGGCTCTCATGAAAAAACATGAGAGATTGGAGCTTGAGTCAAAGGTGCAAGCATCCGAGCTCACGTCGGCCCTTGAGACCGCCAAGGGTGCCAAGGCTGAAGCCCAAAAGGCCCTCCAAGAGTTGGAGGAGATGAAAAAGATAGCAGCGGGTAAGGCATTCTTAATGCAAAGTACAAATATAAAAGTAAACTACTTGTCACTTACCCGAATCCGGAGTTCTCCAGGGGCGTTCGTAGATCTTCCCCGCAGCATATCCGCCGCCGCCGCATTCTACCGAGCTGAAGAGGGCAGCTCGACGGAGAGTGTGTTCTGGTCTCAGTATTCTGAGGCCGGACACCCTGTGCCCTTGAGCGACCAGCTGAAACAGCAAGTCGAGCTCCACAAGGCGGCCGAACAAGCCATGAAGGGCTTCATAGTTCGGCTGTGGCCCGGAGAGGCCCTGCCTGGGAGCTACTTCGGGCTGGTGCGGCGGCTGGTGGAGGCCTGTCCAAGGCTTGAGGTCATCAAGCGTTCCGTCTGCATCGAAGGTGCCCGAAGGGCCCTTGCTCGTGCAAAGGTGCACTGGGGGTAAGCTTGACGGTGAGAAGCTGGTGAAGGACGGGCCGCCGCAGGGGAAGGAGCATCGCAAGCCTGAGAACTACTACAAGGATGTTCTTGCAGGTGCCCACCTTATTGCGGATGAATGTACCAAAGATGTAATATTTGAATGAACTCGCTCGTCTTTATCCTGTGCGCTGAAAACTTGTTCATATGCGCTAAGCAATGCTTATTGAATTTAAAATATTATTTTCTGTGCGGCTGTTTATCAAAAATTGAGAGATGGCCAGTCGTCGGCTTCTGCCCCCATGCCGCTAGTGCTGGGGTGTTCGGGATAAACCTAAGCGCTCTTTTTCCCATGGTTGGGTCCTTCGAGGGAGGCGCTCAGCACAACGAACCAGGCAATCGGACTATAGTGCTTGAACACTCTCACTTAGCCATAGAACTTTATAATTTTAAATTTCGGCGAAGCCCCTAGTTCGGAAGACCGAATTCGGGGCGCTATCCATGCCTTTGGCCGGACAAAGCCAGCTCCTCGCTCGAAGCGGCATAATTCTTTAAGGACTCAAAAAACCTCTCGAACAGTGACCGGTCTCTCGCCTTATCATGACAGTCAGTTTTAGCTTTCTCCACTGAGGTGCTTAACCCAGCTGAACCGGGGCACAATCGCAGTGGTTCTCCTAGTGCTACCTTAGCCGATATAGTGGAACATAAGGCACCAAAACATAGGAGCCGGGCAAACCCAACTATTGACCCAAATCATGATTCGGAGCTGATGCATATAGTGCTATAAGTTCGGGGTGCCGCACTTGTGAAAGTGTACGGACTTCTCACACCAGATCGAAGGGTACTGAAGCCCCTGGCATGTTTGTCGTACCATGGTGTACGGTTGCGATCATGTTATTTAATAAACATATATATTAAAAGAGGATAATGCAAAAAATAGACAAAAAGCTATGCATTGTTTATAAATAGGCTATTTATCAAAGCCGAACGATACAAGTAGTGCGATAAGCAAAAAGATATTAGATTATTTAACATGTCCTGATCAGGGGCAGGCCGCAGAATTGTGTTCGAAACAGATATACCGCTCGTAATAGAGACCACCTGGGAGTTCCATAATGCGGCGTAGCTTTGTCTGCTTCCCTGGATCTTGCATCGTTTGTGCGGCAGTCGAATTGCCGAACAGGTCGTCCAAAGTGTGGAGTCCTGAAAGTAAAAAAAAGAATCTGGCAGACCCTAGTACGTTTTAAGCCGTATTTCGGGCATGTCGTTACTGTGCCCCTTCCCCTGTGCCCATGGTATTTCAAGGGCATAATTATGTACGCGAGGTACTAGCTTCGCTATGTCGCGATGGCTGGGGTTGGGGCCGCATTGCTATGCCTGCTCAGAACGTGCCAGGCGGTCTTGTTGTAGGTTACTCCGGGCGCGCTTGGCAGTGTCTGGCTTTTTAATGGCCGGACTGGAGAGGTGCCTAAAAAGGCTGCTTTGTACTTCCGCTGCAAGAGCCGCCGTGTGCTCCTCCATACGGAGGGAGCGTTCGGTGTTTCCGTTGACCGTGATTACTCCTCGAGGGCCTGGCATCTTGAGCTTGAGATATGCGTAGTGCGGCACCGCATTGAACTTTGAGAATGCGGTTCGTCCGAGCAGGGCGTGATAGCCACTGTGAAACGGGACTATGTCGAAGATGAACTCTTCGCTTCGGAAGTTATCCGGAGATCCAAAGACCACATCAAGTGTTATAGAGCCTGTACAGTTGGCTTCTACACCTGGTATAACGCCTTTAAAGGTCGTTTTTGTGGGCTTAATCCTTGAGGGATCTATGCCCATTTTCCGCACTGTATCCTGGTAAAGCAGGTTCAGGCTACTGCCGCCGTCCATGAGGACTCTTGTGAGGTGAAAGCCGTCGTTGATTGGGTCGAGAAGCAATGCGGCAAAGCCGCCATGACGGATGCTAGTGGGGTGGTCCCTTCGATCAAAAGTGATCGGGCAGGAGGACCATGGGTTGAACTTTGGGCCGACTGGCTCCATCGCGTATACGTCCCGTAGCGCACGCTTCCGTTCCCTCTTGGGAATGTGGGTTGCGTATATCATGTTCACCGTCCGCACTTGTGGGGGAAACCCCTTTTGTCCATTGTTGTTTGGCGGCCTGGGCTCCTCCTCGTCGTCGCTATGCAGCCCCTTGTCTTTGTTTTCGGCTCTTAACTTGCCTGCCTGCTTGAACACCCAACAATCCCTGTTGGTGTGATTGGCTGGCCTATCGGGGGTGCCATGGATCTGGCACAAGCGGTCGAGTATTCGGTCCAAACTGGACGGGCCCTGAGTATTCTTTTTAAATGGATTTTTCCGCTGACCGGATTTATAGCCTTTGAATCCGGCGTTGACTACCGTATCTTCATTGCTGTCGCTGCTAACGCGGCACTTTTCCTTATTTCGACGTGTCCTGCCACTTTTGTCCTTGGTATCCGAATTACCAAGGTTCTTTGATAAGTTGTTGCTGTGAGCTAGCCAGCTATCTTCGCCCGCGCAAAAGCGGGTCATGAGTGTCGTGAGGGCTGCCATAGATTTCGGCTTTTCCTGTCCCAGGTGCCGGGCAAGCCACTCGTCGCGGATGTTATGCTTGAAGGCTGCTAGGGCCTCTGCGTGCAGACAGTCGACTATCTGGTTTTTTGTTTGTTAGGAACCGTGTCCAGAATTGCCTGGCCGATTCCTCTGGCTGCTGAATTATGTGGCTTAGGTCGTTGGCGTCCTGTGGTCGCACATAAGTGCCCTGGAAGTTGTCGAGGAATGCGGCTTCCAGGTCCTCCCAAGAACCGATTGAGTCCGCTGGCAGGCTGTTAAGCCAATGCCGGGCCGATCCTTTGAGTTTGAGCGGGAGGTATTTGATGGCGTGTAGATCATCGCCACGTGCCATGTGGATGTGAAGGAGATAATCCTCGATCCATACCGCCGGGTCTGTTGTGCCATCGTATGATTCGATGTTTATGGGTTTGAAACCCTCTGGGATTTTATGATCCATTACTTCATCTGTGAAGCATAGTGGGTGTGCGGCGCCCCTGTACTGGGCTATATCTCGACGCAGCTCGGAAGAGCTATGTCTGTTGTGTTCGGCCCTGCCGGATTTGTTGTATCCGGAGTGAAGATCATCGTGACATGTCGTAGGGCGTCTGCGCGATCCGTAGATCGATCTGGTTTGCCTTGCCTTATCCTCCAGTACATCTCGCATGTCTGGCGCGTTTTCCCGTGCCTTAGTTGAGCGGCGTCGGGGCATGGCTTGTGTGGAGGGCCGAGAGGCCTCTCTGTCGCGGCCGCGAGGTGGCTGGTCTGCCATGTCGTGCGCTGGTGATGTAGGCGCTTCCTCCTATGATCGGGGTAGCGGCCTGCGCTTTGGGTAGCTCTTGGAGGGGCGTTCGAGTTCATACTCTTCAGCCGCACGGACTTCAGTCCATCTATCAGCTAGCAGATCTTGATCAGCTCTAAGCTGTTGCTGCTTTTTCTTGAGGCTGTTCGCCGTGGCTGAAAGCCTGCGTTTGAAACACTCTTGTTCGGCGGGGTCTGATGGTACGACGAATTCGTCGTCATCGAGGCTGGCCTCGTCTTCGGAGGGAGGCATATAGTTATCATCCTCAACCTCTCGGCCTGCCGCTCTCTCATGAGGGCTGGCTTCTCCATCTTCCTGCGCCGAATCTTGCTGGGGAGGGTGTTCTTCGGCGCTATCCGGGGTACTATTATCTCCGGTGCCAGAATCACCGTTTTTACTTTGGCAGGATTTAGAGCGGCGTCGCTGATGCCGGCGCTTTGGCTGTTTCTTGGAGGTGTCATCCCCCGTTATTCCCTCGCCATCTCCATCTTTTGGAGTATCCACCATATATATGTCATATGACGAGGTGGCTGTCCAGCGCCCTACAGGTGCTGGTTCCTATTCGTCTCCTACCTCGTCGTCCATACCGTCGAAGTCTTCGGAGCCGAAGTCAAGCATGTCGGTTAAATCGTCGACAGTGGCTACCAAGTGGGTGGTGGGTGGGCTTTGAATTTCTTCATCGTCCGTATCCCATCCTCGCTGACCGTACTCCGGCCAGGGCTCTCCTGATAAAGAGAGAGACTTGAGAGAATTCAGGATGTCGCCAAAAGGCGAGTGCTCAAAGATGTCCGCGGCGGTGAACTCCATTATCGGCGCCCAATCGAATTCGACCGGCAGGGGCGCGGGGGGTTCGGAGACCAGGGAGGAGTCCGGACCCTCGGGGTCACGGGTCACGCAGAGTGCTGGGCTGGCGTTCGGCTCGATCGCCTTTGAGATCGCAGCCCCCAAGGTGACGTCCAACCGTCCATCCTCGCTTGGCGCAATAGGCTCCGAGTCTAGGGTCGGAACAGGTGCGTATGCGGCCTCCAGGGCACTGTTCGGAGGCAGAGCCAGATCATGCCCCTCGAGGTAGTGCGGCGCGCTTGGCTGTGGCTCGAACCCATCGAAGGTCAAGTCTCCGCGGATATCAGCCGTGTAGTTTAAGCTTCCAAACCTGACTTGATGGCCAGGGGCGTAGCTTTCGATCTGCTCCAGATGACCAAGCGAATTGGCCCGCAGAGCGAAGCCGCCGAAAACGAAGATCTATCCGGGGAGAAAAGTCTCACCCTGGACCTTATCGTTGTTGATGATCAGAGGAGCCATCGGGCCTAAAGGCGACGACACAGAGGAACTCTCAATGAAAGCACCAATGTCGGTGTCAAAACCGGCGGATCTCGGGTAGGGGGTCCCGAACTGTGCGTCAAGGCCGGATGGTAATAGGAGACAAGGGACACGATGTTTTTACCCAGGTTCGGGCCCTCTCGATGGAGGTAATACCCTACTCCTGCTTGATTAATATTGATGATATGGGTAGTACAAGAGTAGATCTACCACGAGATCAAGGAGGCTAAACCCTAGAAGCTAGCCTATGGTATGATTGTGTATGATGATGGTTTGTCCTACGGACTACAACCCTCCGATTTACATAGACACCGGATAGGGTTAGGGTTACACAGAGTCGGTTACATTGGTAGGAGATCTTGAGTATCCGCATCGCCTAGCTTGCCTTCCACGCCAAGGAAAGTCCCATCCGGACACGGGACAAAGTCTTCAATCTTGTATCTTCATAGTCCAGGAGTCCGGCAAAGGTATAGTCCGGCTACCCGAACACCCCCTAATCCAGGACTCCCTCACCCACCTCAACCTTCTCCAGCCATGTCCGGAGCGGGAGGCAAGTGGATGGTCTCCTCCGTCACGGAGGGAGACGTCAAAAAGTTGAGGAGAGCTGTATACCTGCCCGACGACATCGCGCACCGACTCCCCGATGAGGGGCAGCTCATCCCCACCCCCAGGCCCCATGAGAGGGTTGTCTTCCTTACCCACTTCCTCCGCGGACCGGGATTCCCCCTCCATTCATTCGTCTGGGGGCTCATGTTCTACTACGGCCTGGACTTCCATGATCTGGCCACAAACTTCATCCTCAACATCTCGGCGTTTATCGTCGTGTGCGAGGCCTTCCTCTGCATCCGGCCCCACTTCGGCTTGTGTCTTAAGACCTTCAACGTCAAGCCGAAGGTTGTGGGTGGCCGCCAGGCAGAGTGCGGAGGCGCCATGGTGGGCAAGATGCCCAACGTCCTATGGCTCGAGGGCTCCTTCGTGGAGACCATAAAGGGGTGGCAATCGGGGTGGTTCTACATCACCGAGCCACGTGACCTTGAATGGGTCGCAGCCCCCGAGTTCCGATCCGGAGCCCCTACGCGTCTCACCTCCTGGAAAGAGAAGGGCCTGGCGTGGGGCAGTTCGGAAGAGGTAACCGGACTCCAAACATGTGTCCGGAACCTGGTGAGCAAGAAGCTCAAGCTAGTCAACGTAGTCCAGGTTATGCTCATCCGCCGGATCCTCCCGTGTCAACAACGGGCTTTCAATTTATGGGAGTTCGACTCGGCTCAGCACCGAACTCTGAGCTGGCTCTTCGACACAACGTACGAAGATGCCTGGAAGGTGCTGTTCAAGGGTGCCGAGGCTCTTGCTTCCGCCACTGAGGATCATGGATTTTCCGCGCAGTGCCAAGCCAACGCGGTAGGCTATTTTGCCTCTTGCAGGATACTTGTCTTTTGTAGTTTGATTCTATGTGGGATCTAAACTCCCTTACCTTTGACAGGATTGGCAGGAGACGTCCGAGCAGATCAGCTATCCGGCTCCTTTGCCCGAAGACCCAGCAGACGCTCACTTGGCAAAGTTGCTGGTTCTGGCACCTTACGTGGTGCCGGAGAAGAAGGCCATGGGAACCCGGAAGAGTTCCCGGCGCCCGGTGGAGTCGGACTCATCGTCCGATGACTCCGAGGCGGACTCCTCCCACGAAGACGGGGAGGAGGAAAGAGAGGTTTCTCCCCTAGCAGGGGGAGAAAAGAAAAGAAAGGCCGCCCCAACTGGGGAGGCCGGAGGGTCCAAGAAGGTGAAGACCCTCCCTCCGGACTACTCCACCAACACCACCGACAGCGAGGAGGAGTGGCCGTCCAGGGCCAAGCCCCTGGCAAAGTCGTAAGTATTCGGACACCAGAGTGACTCATAGTGTTCCTTTATTGCAAAGATCTTCCTAACGTTGAATATAATTGTGTAGTCCGGCCTGAGACCGACTCGACGTATCTTCGAGCGGCTCCTTGGATTCGTCGGATGTGAATAGCTTTTCACTTCCGGCCGCTACCTCCCCTCCCCCTACGGACGATGCCGAGGTGTTGTCCCGAAAGGTTCCAAGCCAGGGGAGGTGGTCCTGGAGGCACCGCAAGGCGACCTCCTGGACTCCAGGCGCCAAGGGGACAAAAACCCCAAGGGCTCCAAGTCCGGCCCTAGGCCGGACACCGCACCGGAACCTTCAAAGGTTCTGGAGTCCGGCAGGCGGCCCTCTAAGAAGAAGGGCAAGCCTACGACGCTGGTGACCTCCGTCCAACCGGAGGCGCTGGATAACTTGTTGGAGGTGCTTAACGGCGCCTCCATCGACGAGGAGCACCGCACCATTATGAGTGTGGTGATCCAGAAGGTTCAGTCCACCAAGAGCGGGCTGACCGAAGCCTGTGCCAGCCTGTTGACAGGCTTTGAGGTATGTAAAAAATATGTAAAAATATTACCGCATAGACAGTAGCGCCCGATGCTCTGTTTGGCGTTCGAAAAGAAAAGCCGAATAGAGGATCTAATAACATTCGCAGGAGTCTAACATAATTAAGTCAATATGCGTATGCAGGCTTCGCTGCTGGCCTCTGCCGCACTGACTGCAGAGGTGGATGCGCTGAAGCAGAGCCTCGAGCGGTCCAAGCAAGAGCTCGGCCTTGCCAAGAAGGAGCTCGGGGAAAAAGAAGGTAAGTAATACCTTGTGGAGTATAATATAAAAAGATGCAGTTGCAAAAAATGACAGGATCGCTATTGGTGTCATAGGGGCCACGACTGAGGTGGCGACCCTTAGGCAAGCGTTGTCCGAGGCCGAAAAGAAGGCGGCCACGGAGCGCACCGAGCGGGAGAAGCATGAGGCGCGGGTTGGCGAGGTGCAGCAAGAGCTCCAGGCTCTCGTGAAAAAACACGAGAGTTTGGAGCTTGACTCAAAGAGCGAGAGTCCGAGCTCGCGACGGCCCTTGAAAGCACCAAATCTGCCAAGGCCAAAGCCCAGAAGCCCTCCAGGAAGTTGAGGACATGAAGAAGATAGCGGCGGGTAAGGCATTCTTTATGCAAAGCAAGCACGTGAAAGTGAATTATCTGATACTAACCCGAGTTCAGAGCTCTCCAGGAGCATTCGCAGATTTGCCCCGTAGCGTGTCAGATGGCGCCGCTTTCTACCGAGCCGAGGAGGACAGCTCGACGGAGAAGGTGTTCTGGTCTCAGTACGCTGAGGCCGGACACCCGGTGCCTTTGAGCGACTAGTTGAAGCAACTGGTCGAGCTCCACAAGGTGGCCGAACAGGCCATAAAGGGCTTTATAGTTTGGCTGTGGCCTGGGGAGGCCCTGCCTGTGAGCTACTTCAGGCTGGTGAGGCGGCTGGTGGATGCCTGTCCACGGCTTGAAGTCGTCAAGCGCTCCGTCTGCATCGAGGGTGCCCGTAGGGCGCTTGCCCGTGCTAAAGTGCACTGGGGCAAATTGGATGATGTGAAGCTTGTGAAGGACGGGCCACCGCAGGGCAAGGAGCATCGCCACCCCGAGATGTACTATGAGGGCGTCCTGAAGGGCGCCCGCCTTATGGCGGATGAATGTTCGAAAGATGCAATATTTGAGTGAAACTTGTTCGCTATCCTGTGCGCTGAAAACTTGTTCATGTGCGTTATGCAACGCTTGTTTAATTTAAAATATTACCTTCTATGCGGCCGTTTATTAAATTTGAGAGATGGCGAGTCGTCGGCTTCTGCCCCCATGCCACGAGTGCTGGGGTGCTCGGGATAAACCTGAGCACTCTTTTTCCCATTCTTGGGTCCTTCGAGGGAGGTGCTCAGCACAACGAACAAGGCAATCAGACTATAATGCGTTATCACTCTCACTTAGCCAGAGAATTCTATAATTTTAAATTTCGGCGAAGCCCCTAGTGTTCGGAAGACCGAGTTTGGGGCGCTATACACGCCTAGGCCGGACAAAGCCGACTCCTCGCTCTAAGCGGCATAAGTCTTTAGGGACTCGAAACCTCCCGAACAGCGACCAGCTCTCGCCCTATCATGACAGTCAGTTTTAGCTTTCTCTACTGAGGTGCTTAGCCCAGCTCAACTTGGGCACAATCGTAGTAATTCTCCCAGCGCTACCTTAGCCGATATAGCGGAACGTAAGGTACCAAAACATGGGAGCCGGGCAAACCCAACTATTGACCAAAGACATGATTCGGAGCTGATGCATATAATGCTATAAGTTCGGAGGGCCGCACTTGTGAAAGTGTTCAGACTTCTCACGCCGTATTATGGGGTGCTTGAGCCCCTGGCGTATTGACCGCACCAAAGTGGACGGGTGCTAAATGTCATCAGTGAACATATATATTGAAAAAGAAATGAATAGAGAATGCAGTAATGAGCTGAAGCTAAGCATTGTTTATTTTGAAATGCTGCTGTGAAAGCAGAACGATACAAATAGTGCGATAAGCAAGAGATGGGACTATTTGACATGTCCCCCTCCAGGGGCGAGCTGCGAGATGATATGTAAGACAAGTATTTTGCTCGTTATAGAGACCACCTGGGAATTCGACGTAGCTTTCTGCCTCCTTGGTTGTTGCATCGTGTGTTCGGCGATTGTGTTGCCGGACAGGCCTTCCGGATGATGGAGTCCTGAAAGTAAGAAAAAATGACGAAATCGGAGCCCCTAGTGCGTTTGAGCCGCATTTAGGGCATGCCGTGACCGTGCCCCTCCCCCTGTGCCCATGGAATTTTTAGAGCATAGTTATGTACGCGTGGTACTGATTTCGCAGTTTCTCGAGGGCTGGGGTTGGGGCCGTATTGCTACGCTTGCTCGGAATGTGCCAGGCGGTCTTGTTGTAGGTTACTCCGGGCGCGCTTGACGGTGTCCGGACGTTTAAAAGCCGTACTGGAGAATTGCCTTGAGAGGCTGCTCTGTACTTCCGCTGCTAGTGTCGCCGTATGCTCCTCCGTTCGGAGAGAGCGTTCGGTGTTTCTATTGACCGTGATGACTCCTCGAGGGCCTGGCATCTTGAGCTTGAGGTATGCGTAGTGCGGCACCGCATTGAACTTTGCAAATGCGGTTTGTCCGAGCAGTGCGTGATAGCCACTGCGGAACGGGACTATGTCGAAGATTAACTCCTTGCTTCGGAAATTATCCGGGGATCCGAAGACCACTTCAAGTGTAACTGAGCCTGTACAGTTGGCCTCTACACCCGGTATGACACCCTTAAAGGTCGTTTTTGTGGGTTTAATCCTTGAGGGATCTATTCCCATTTTTCGCACTGTATCCTGATAAAGCAGGTTCAGGCTGCTTCCACCATCCATAAGGACTCTAGTGAGATGAAATCCGTCAATGTTTGGGTCTAGAACCAATGCGGCGAACCCGCCATGACGGATGCTAGTGGGGTGGTCCCTTCGATCAAAAGTGATCGGGCAGGAGGACCATGGGTTGAACTTTGGGGCGACTGGCTCCAACGCATATACGTCCCTGAGTGCACGCTTCCGCTCCCGCTTGGGGATGTGGGTTGCGTATATCATGTTCACCGTCCGCACTTGTGGGGGAAGCCCTTTTGTCCACTATTGTTCGGCGGTCGGGGATCTTCGTCCTCGTCGCTATGCAACCCCTTGTCTCTATTTTTGGTATTTAACTTACGGGCCTGCTTGAACACCCAACAATCCCTGTTGGTGTCATTGGCTGGCTTTTCGGGGGTGCCATGTATCTGGCACGAGTGATCGAGTATTCGGTCCAAACTGGACGAGCCCGGAGTGTTTCTTTTGAATGGCTTTTTCCGCTGACCGGGTTTAGAGCCTCTGAATCCGGCATTAACTGTCGTATCCTCTGCATTGTCGCTGTTAATGCGGCGCTTGTGCTTATTGCGACGCGACCTGCCATTGTTGTCTTTGGTATCCGAATTACCGGGGCTCTTGGTCATGTTATTGCTACGAGCCAACCAGCTGTCTTCTCCCGCACAAAAGCAGGTCATGAGTGTCATGAGGGCTGCCATAGATTTTGGCTTTTCCTGTCCGAGGTGCCGGGCTAGGCACCCCGGCGTCACTCAAAAATACCAAGGCACAGGGAAACGCGCTAGACCTGCATGATATATTGGAGGACAAGGCAAGGCAAAAAAGATCGATATACGGATCGCGTGGGCGCCCTACAACACGAGACGGTAACCGTCATGCCGCATACAGTAAGTCCGGCCGGGCCGAACACAGTAGACAAAGCTCATCTGAGCTACGTCAGGATATAGCCCAGTACAGAGGGGCCGCACACCCACTATGCTTCACAGATGAAGTAATGGATCATCAAATCCCAGAGGGTTTCAAACCCGTAAACATTGAATCATACGATGGCACAATAGATCCTACGGTATGGATCGAGGACTATCTCCTTCATATCCACATGGCCCGCGACGATGATCTACACGCCATCAAATACCTCCCACTCAAGCTTAAAGGACCAGCTCGGCATTGGCTTAACAGCTTGCCAACAGAATCAATTGGTTGTTGGGAGGACCCGGAAGCCGCATTCCTCGACAATTTCCAGGGCACCTATGTGCGACCACCAGACATTTGTAAACTGGAGTCCACCAATTATTGGATCGAGTACCAAGGTAGTCCAGCCTGCACTCCTGATACTTCTAGAGTAATCCCGATGATCGAAGACGATCGGTTTTGTCAGCCAGTGGCGGGACTCCTTTGGGATAGGCCGTATGGCGCGTATCTTTATGGGCGCTGCACGTTTTCTTATGTGAAGTAAGTTTACTGTTTTTACTTCTTGTGGAAAATTCTTTTGTTTCTTAGTGCTCTGCTTGTGGGGTTCGTCATCGTCTTCGCTTGGTGCGTTGAGCCCCTTGTGTTCGGCGTTGAGTCTGCCGGATTGTTTGAAGACCCAACAATCTCTGTGGGTATGGTTAGCAGGCTTCCTGGAGTACTGTGTATTTGACATATCCTGTCCAAGATTTTGTTTAGGTTGGAGAGCTCGTCCCTGTTCTCCTGTAGGGGCGGCCTTTTCTGATTTTGTCGTGAGCTTTTGAATCCGGCGTTGACTGCCGTGCTCTTCAGACTGTTTTCCTTAGTTCGGCGACGATCCTTGTTGCGTCGTGGTTTTCCGTTTCCATCCCTAGTTTCGGATGTACTTGGGTCGCTGGTGTTACATCTTGCCAACCAGTTGTCCTCTCCTGCGCAAAAGCGGGTCATGAGGCTTGTTAATGCGGCCATTGTTCTTGGCTTTTCTTGGCCGAGGTGTCTGGCTAGCCATTCGTCTCAAATGTTATGCCTAAAAGCTGCTAGTGCTTCGGCGTCCGGACAGTCGACTATCTGATTCTTTTTAGTAAGAAATCTGTTCCAGAATTGCTGAGCTGACTCTCCGGGCTGTTGAGTTATGTGACTGAGATCGTCTGCATCCGGAGGTCGGACATAAGTCCCTTGAAAATTTGCTCGGAAAGCGTCCTCGAGCTCTTCCCAACTTCCAATTGTGTTTTCAGGAAGGCTTTTAAGCCAATGCTGGGCTGGCCCTTTAAGCTTGAGGGGTAAGTATTTTATGGCGTGGAGGTCATCTCCTCTGGCCATATGTATGTGGAGGATATAATCCTCGATCCAGACTCTAGGGTCTGTCGTTCCGTCGTACGCCTCTATGTTTACGGGTTTAAATCCTGCTGGAAATTCATAATCCAGGACCTCATCGGTGAAACATAGGGGGTGTGCGGCACCCCTGTATTTGGGTGTGCCATGGCGTTCAGATACTGGTTTTGTCGCATTGCTTTCGAGAGCTTGCTTTCTTGGCCCATAAATAGACCTCGCTGGGCAATCTTTTTGATGCGAGTCCTTGAGTGGGTCGCATGCCGGTTTGAGTGCGGCACCGCTTGCCGTTTTATGCTGGCCATGGAGTCGTCTATCCGACCGGGTGGCTTTCTTACTTTTTGCATGCGAGGGCTCTAAGGCCTCTTCGTCGAATTCAGGCAGTAGCTTTCGCTTCGGGTAGCTTTTAGTGCGGCAATTGTCGCCGTATTTGTCGGCGGTATTGATTACTTTGCTCCATCTGATTCTGAGTGCATCTTCCGCAGTTTTTAGCTTCCGCTTCTGCTTTTTCAGGCTACGCGCGGTTGCAACGAGCCTTTTGTGGAGGTTCTTCTGCTTCGTGACCTTATCCGATGTAAGGGCGTCCGGAATGCCGTTTTCACCGGGGACGGGTTGTTCGGTTTCTTTATCCGAGTTACCATGTTCGCACGGTTGCTCTAAGGCATGCTCGTCGTCTGCCGGCTCGCCCTGCTCTATGGCTGGGTCTGTGTCGAGGCGGGGCTTGGGGCGGCGTTTACGCCGCCGCTTTGATTGTTTTTCGAGAGATCGATCCCTAGTTGCATCCCCGTGTTCCTCGTTGTCGCTTCTTTTAGGCGTATCCACCATGTACACATCATGAGATGAGGTGGCTGTCCAATGCCCTATAGGCGTTGGTTCATATGCGTCTCCTACACCATCGTCTGAATCGTCGATGTTTTCGCAGTCGAAATTGAGCACGTCGTTTAAATTATCGACGATGGCTATTAGATAGGTGGTAGGTGGGCTTTGAATTTCTTCGTCGTCCGTATCCCAACCTTGCTGACCATAGTCCGGCCCGGGCTCTCCTGATAAAGAGAGAGACTTTAGTGACTTCAGGATGTCGCCGAAGGGCGAGTACTGGAAGATGTCCGCAGCAGTGAACTCCATGATCGGCGCCCAATCGGATTCGATCGGCAGGCGCGCGGAGGGCTTGGAGTCCGGAGAGGAACCCTGCTCCTTGGAGTCACGGGCCTTGCGGATTACGGGGCTGGTGTTCGACTCAATCTCCTTTGAGATCGCAGCCCCCGAGGCGGCGTCCAACCGCTCATCCTCGATCGGCGCAGCTGGCTCCGAATTAAGGGCCGGAACCGAAGCGGGTGCGGCCTCCAGGGCACTGTTCGGCGGCAGGGGTAGATCATGCCCATCGTGACAGTGCGGCGCGCTCGGCTGTGGCTCGAATCCATCAAAGATCAAGTCCCCGCGGATGTCAGTCGTGTAGTTTAAACTTCCAAATCTGACCTGATGGCCAGGGGCGTAGCTTTCGATCTGCTCCAGATGGCCAAGCGAATTGGCCCGCAGTACGAAGCCGCCGAAGACGAAGATCTGTCCGGGGAGAAAAGTCTCACCCTGGACTGCATCGTCGTTGATGATCGAAGAAGCCATCAGGCCTAAAAGCGACGACACAGAGGAACTCTCAATGAAAGCACCAATGTCGGTGTCAAAACCGGCGGATCTCGGGTAGGGGGTCCCGAACTGTGTGTCTAGGCGGATGGTAACAGGAGGCAAGGGACACGAAGTTTTACCCAGGTTCGGGCCCTCTCGATGGAGGTAAAACCCTACGTCCTGCTTGATTAATATTGATGATATGGGTAGTACAAGAGTAGATCTACCACGAGATCAAGGAGGCTAAACCCTAGAAGCTAGCCTATGGTATGATTGTTGAATGTTCTGTTGTCCTACGGACTAAAACCCTCCGGTTTATATAGACACCGGAGAGGGTTAGGGTTACACAAAGTCGGTTACAATGGTAGGATATCTAAATATCCGCATCGCCAAGCTTGCCTTCCACATCAAGGAAAGTCCCATCCGGACATGGGACGAAGTCTTCAATCTTGTATCTTCATAGTCCAGGAGTCCGGCTGAAGGTATAGTCCGGCCATCCGTACACCCCCTAATCCAGGACTCCCTCACCTGCGCTTAAAGCGCTCTTGTTCGACGGGATCCTCAGGTACGACAAATTCGTCATCACCGAGGCTTGCCTCATCTTTGGAGGGAGGCATGTAGTTATTATCCTCTTCCTCTCTGTTTGCCGCCCTCGCAGGGGGGCTGGCCTCTCCATCCTCCTGTGCCGAGTCTTGCTGGAGGGAGCTGTCTTCGGCACTGTCTGGGGTGTTATTATCTCCCGTGCCGGTATCACCGTTTTTGCTTTGGCGGGACTTAGAGCAGCGCCGCTGACGCCGATGCTTGGGTTGCTTCTTGGAGGGGTCATCCCCCGTTGTTCTGTCGCCATTGCCTTCTTTGGGTGTGTCCACCATATATATGTCATATGACGAGGTGCCTTTCCAGTGTCCTATAGGCGTTGGTTCATGTTCGTCTCCTACATCGTCGTGCATACCGTCCATGTCTTTGTGGTCGAAGTCTAGCATGACGGTTAAATCATCGATAGTGGCTACGAATTGGGTGGTGGGTGGGCATCGAATTTCTTCGTCGTCCGCATCCCGATCCTGTTGGCCACAATCCGGCCAGGACTCTCCTGACAAAGAGAGAGACCTTAGTGAATTCAGAATATCGCCGAAGGGCGAGTGCTAAAAGATATCCGCGGCGGTGAATTCCATGATCGGCGCCCAATCGGATTTGATTGGCAGGGGCGCGGAGGGTTCGGAGTCCGGATAAGAGTCTGGCACCTTGGAGTCACGGGCTTCGCAGAGGATAGGACTGGTGTCCGGCTCGATCGCCATTGAGACTGCAGCCCCCGAGGCGGTGTCTAGCCACCCGTCCTCGATCGGCGCAGTTGGCTCCGAGCTAAGGGTCGGAGCTAACGCGGGTGCGGCCTCCAGGGCACTATTTGGTGGCAGAGTTAGTTTATGCCCATCATGACAGTGCGGCGCGCCCGGCTACGGCTCGAATCCGTCAAAGATCAAGTCTCCGCGGATATCAGCCCTGTAGTTCAAGCTTCCAAATCTGACCTGATGGCCAGGGGCGTAGCTTTCAATCTGCTCTAGATGGCCAAGCGAATTGGCCCGCAGTGCAAAGCCGCCCAATACGAAGATGTGTCCGGGGAGAAAAGTCTCACCCTAGACCGCATCGCTGTTGATGATCGGAGAAGCCATCGGGCCTAGAGATGACGACACAGAGGAACTCTCAAATAAAGCATCAATGTCGGTGTCAAAACCGGCGGATCTCGGGTAGGGGGTCCCGAACTGTGCGTCTAGGCGGATGGTAACAGGAGACAAGGGACACAATGTTTTTACCCAGGTTCGGGCCCTCTCGATGGAGGTAAAACCCTACTCCTGCTTGATTAATATTGATGATATGGGTAGTACAAGAGTAGATCTACCACGAGATCAGATAGGCTAAACCGTAGAAGCTAGCCTATGGTATGATTGTTGTTTTTGTGTCCTACGGACTAAAGCCCTCCGATTTATATAGACACCGGAGGGGCTTGGGTTACACAGAGTCGGTTACAATGGAAGGAGATCTACATATCCGTATCGCCAAGCTTGCCTTCCACGCCAAGGAAAGTCCCATCCGGACACGGGAAGAGGTCTTCAATTTTGTATCTTCATGGTCCATGAGTCCGACCAAAGGTTATAGTCCGGCTATCCGGACACCCCCTAATCCAGGACTCCCTCACCCTCCGTCAAGAAAGCCACGAGGCGGTCACGAGGGTGGAGGGCGCCCCCCTAGGGCGCGCCCCTGCCTCGTGGGCCCCTCGAAGCTCCACCGACGTACTGCTTCCTCCTATATATACCTACGTACCCCCAAACGATCAGATACGGAGCCAAAAAAACCTAATTCCACCGCCGCAACCTTCTGTACCCACGAGATCCCATCTTGGGGCCTGTTCCGGAGCTCCGCCAGAGAGGGCCATCATCACGGAGGGCTTCTACATCATCATAGCCCCTCCGATGAAGTGTGAGTATGTCAGGACCCCGATTCCAAGTCACATCGATCTAGCCGGTAACACCTCATATCACTTTGTGGCCTCACGCACGGTATTCCCACGGGTGTCGCCTTACCATGGCCCGGGACCGTTTGCACCTTTTGGCTCACGTATATGATAGTGTTGCTAGCATCCATATGACAGAGAACCCAGGCCGACATGACTAGTCGTGAACCCAAAGTGGCACTAACTTATGGGAACAGGCATACATGAATCAACATCGAGCATGTCGGTCAGCAGCGTGCGAATCCGGGCTGTAGCACTGGGCTAACAGGACTCCGGTGAACCGAGCTGTAGCAGGCTAGGCAGGACTCCGGATGTCACCGTGTGACATTTCCCCGAAGGGATAGACACAGGAACGAAGTGAATCACATGCCGGCCAGTCAAGTGTTCCGGAGTAGTAGTGCTGGGCTAGCAGGACTCCGGTGAACCGGGCTATAGCGGACTACTATGGCTCATGGAAGCACAAGACTACATTTCCACATAAGAGAGGCTACCAAGGATAAACAACTAGATTGTCGGATCCCACACATACCAAGCATTTCAATCATACACACAATATGCTCAATATGTGCAATACAACATGGCATCACAACAAGACTCTACGACTGAGAGTATTTATTCATTAGGCTCCGAGGAGCAAGATATTACAAACATGGGTCTCATGACCCAACATTCAGAGCATACAAGTCAAAGCACATGCGGAAGTTTAACATGTGTGGGTACAGACATCTACAAATGAAAAAGGCTCAGAAGCCTGACTATCTACTAGATCCTGCCGAGGATACAAGATCGTAGCTGAGGTAACAAGCTAAACGTCGAAGTCCACGCGGAACTACTAGCGAGACTGACGTCTCTCTGCAAAAACATAAAATAGGCAAACGTGAGTACAAATGTACCCAGCAAGACTTACATCAGAACTAGCTACATATGCATTAGTATAAATAGAGGGGGGGTGGAGTTTGACTACAGCAAGCCAGCTTTGACTCGGTGGCTATCCTGAACTACGACTGCAAGTAACTCTTTTGAGGTGGCGCACACGAGTCCACATATTCACCATACCAATACACATCTATGGATCCGCTCCCGTCTCCCCACGAGAAGGCCATCCATAGCACTCACGCTTATCTTGCGAGTTTTAGAGTATCCACTTTCACTTGTCTATGAACTGTACAAGGGGTCCAAGTTTCCATATCCGAGGAATCCGGCTATTTGAATAGATAATGATAACCCTGCAGGGGTGTACTTCTTCACACACGCTCTCGCCACTTACCACCATGTACACGTCATGTACCTCGGCAACCTTCAAGCGGAAGCCTGGCGAGGGAGTCGGCCACGACCTGACTAACCACACAAGTCTCTAGTCCAGGTTTATCGCCTATTCGGGTTCCATCCGCAAGGAGATCCGGCCGGAGTGTCACTCACGGCCCCAAACGATGTGAACAGGGTACCCAAGCCCACCATCCGGGTGCCACTTGGTACACCGTGCCACTGTGCCTAGTCTGTCCCAAGCCCACCTGTACCGGGTGCCACTTGGTAGACTATTAACACTACCTACAAACACCAGAAACTAGTTGCAACTCCTGGACAGAGATCGAGTTGGTTAATAAGCCGAGAGGGGCCGAGTTACCGGAACCCAATGTGTGGTAGTAAGTGTTCATGGATCACAAACACAGAACTCAGTTCCTGAGGACAGTTTCAATGAGACAACCCACCATGTACTCCTACATGGCCTCTCACCGCTACCTTTACAAAATCGTGTTCACACAATTACCTCTCAATAGTAGTACATGTTCACCACATTCCAATTCATCCCCGATGAACCAGACCTGACTCGACTCTAAGCAGTAGCTGGCATGACAACAAGCATGAATGAGTAGGCACATCAAGGCTCAAACAACTCCTACTCATGATAGTGGGTTTCATCTATTTACTGTGGCAATGACAGGTCATGCAGAGGAAAGGGGTTCAACTACCGCAGCATGTAACAGTTCAATCGCTGTTGTCCTAATGCAATAAAAGAGAGTAGGAGCGAGAGAGTGGGATTGTATCGGAATGAACAAGGGGGTTTTTCTTGGCTGGCACTTCTGAAGATGATATAACTCTTCATCGGTGCCATCGATCACATCGTCGGAACACGTCTATCGAGAGGAACAACCACCGACAAACAAAGAAGAAACACAATCAATGCAATGCAACAATATGATGCATTATCATCACATGGCAATATGATGTTCATTGAGCTAATGCAACTAGCAACACAATTAAATGAAGTTGGTTTGAACCCAAGGTTCAAATTCACACTCCACATGTGGTTATTTAAATGCTATTCATTTGATTTGTCCTAAACAGTAGCCATAGGTTGTTCTAACATGCATGAAAATGCCGTATTCAGATTCTTTGGATTTTTCTGATCATATTTCATATATAAATCTTTTCCATCTGAGTTATAGATTATTTTCTATGATTTTTAGAAGTTTTAACTATTTTCTGGAATTTTCTAAACCTTTCTGATTTATTCAAATTTCAGAAAATAGTTACAGCGTCAGCATGATGTCATCAGGTCAACACAGCTGACCGGGGTCAAACCTGAGCCGTGGGTCCCACATTCCACGTCACTGTGCTGATTAGGTTTAGATTAAACTAATCCAAAACTTAACAGGGGCTGGGCCCACCTGTCATGGACCCAGGGGGTCATTAGGTTAGTGCCTAATGGTGTTTTCGCCGGAGTTAGGCCGCCGGCCATGGCCAGACGCGGCGGAGGTGCTCGAGAATCGCCCACAGGGCTCGGTTCGAGGCGTGCTTGGGCTCGTTGGAGAGCCCTCGCTGGCGCGCATCGAACGGTGGCGCTGGCCAGACCTGTGGTGGCCGGAGGCGACGGCGAGGAGCTCGGCCGTGACGGCTGGAGCTCGGGCGTGAGCGTGGGCAATGCTGCGATGCGAGAACGAGCAAGAGGAAGGAGGGAAAACGGAGGGTAGCTCACGACGGGTCGGCGCGCGCTTAGCGGGATCGCAGAAGGGCGAACAGCGACGGGGCGTTGACGATGATCTCGGGCGGCCAGGGTCGAAGATGGCGATGGCGACGGTGATGCAGGCCGTCTGGGCTTGGTTCCTTCAGCTTGGAGAAGCTGCGCGAGGACGCAGAGCTCGGGGGCACGACCGAGGGGCGAGGGGACGGCTGTGGCTGCGCGGGCAGCGAGCAGCGGCGACGGCAGCGGTCGGCCACGAGATGCAGAGCGAGAGGGAGGCAGCAGAGGAGGGGATCGACACGGGGAGGGGAAGAGAGGGTTCCGGGAGGGGTGTGTGGTGCTCGTAGCGGCATCGGGGAGGCAGCAGGCAGGCAGGAGGTGGCGGTGCGCGTGCGTGCGCGCCGCGGGCACGCGCCCCTGTCCTCCTAGCGAGAGGAGAGGGACGACTGGCATGGCCAGTTAGCTGGGTTGAACTGCTGGGCCGGCTGGTAAGTGGCCCAGGTAACTTCTCTCTCTCTAATTTAGTTTCTGTTTTCTATTTGTTTGCTCTGTTTTGATTTAGTTTAGCACTACATCATTTTTATATAATTCTGAGAATATTTTTGGGCACTCTCTGAATTAATTCGGTGTCCCTCAATATTTATCAGAATATTGGGAGCTGTCAAAATATTTATAGCAATGTTTTGGAGCCCCAATCAAATACAATATGTGTTGAGGTAAAATCCAAGATGGCTAGGATAAATGTGCATCACCTCTGGTTGCTGTTTCCAACATTTCCAAAAATCATGAACATTTTCTAAGACCATTTTGGGTTCTTTGAATTTATTTTAGTTGAACCTATTTGATTTCTCTTTAGGTGCTAGGGTTTGAGTCAATCCCCATTTCAATTTCACATAACTTTAGACATGATGCATGGATGCAATGCCACTATCTGCAACCAAATTCTAGGGCTATGACAACTCACCTTCACTAAACAAGAATCTCGTCCCGAGAATCAGGACGTGAGGTAAGAAGACAGAGGGGCACAAAAACTATCACAATCTTCTTGATCCAATTGCCCTTCTTGAAGATGTTGATTCATTCCATCATCTTGGTCTTGACATCTTTGCCTTCGAGATCTTCACTCGACACGACAACGGAAAGAGAGGGAAACCCTACAGGATTCTATCTTCTTGAAGATCAAGCAACTCAAGATCAGTTCATGGAGTAAGACGTAAGAACATCTCTTGAGTTGAGACACAAGACACACATCAGGGATGATTGAAAAGAAACAGATGACGAAGATTCAAATTGGTAGGAAACCATTCCACGCTTAAGTAAAATGGTGCATGGTTTCAAAGTAGCAAGGAGATGATTGCCATGATTCCATAATGGGACACCTTAGGAAAGGTGACTCGTAGAGTTATTCCCTTAAGTGGCAAAAAGAATTACTTTTGATAAAAAGATCATCGAAACTCTCTATACCGGACTAAGGCAATTCGCAAACGATTGTTTGAAGGAATTGGAAAGAATGCCATACTCAGTTTGGAAAGGAAACTACGGTTATAAAACAACTCGGCAAACGGGAGGCACGTCCCAATTGATACCGAGGATATAACCTAGTGACTGAGTGTGCTCTTAAGATCTTGAGCATTTCTGTACTCATCAAGGTCTTACCAACATCTGTGCCAGGGATCCTGGCAACACATCTTACTACCTTGACGAATAGTGATGGACATTGCAGATGCAAGGGAAGACAACACTTTCTCAGATTTCACCTTGGCGAGGCCAAGGAAATGAAATCTGGATGATCGACCGAGAGACATTTAGCACTCCGCTTCTAATGTTCTCCTTGATGCGCATAGCGTAACCCATTTATTGATATGGTTTGGTATCTAGAACATCAAGTGAAAGGTCAGACTTCAGGGGCACAAGAATCCATAAGGAACAGTTACGGAAGCAAATCCTATGAAATCCTTATGGGGAGGTGGCCAACTTTCTCAATCAAGATACTACAATAATAGGTCTTCCGACTGGGTGTGTTGACCACGACATCCACTTACCGGGTTACTGAGAGACCATTAGTATAGTTCTTGGGAAACGTTTCGACCATCATATCTGCCTGAGATTCAGATCTAGTTGGGGTTAGGACATTCCAGACCCATCAAGTCTAGAAAGAAAAATGGAAGTTTGCAACAATAATCGACGAGATGACGTTGCGAGATTCTCGGGGAATGAACTACGATAGCAAGCTCCAAAACATGAGCTGGTTCTGCTACACACATGTGAACACGCTGCCCCAGACAAGCATGACCACGTAGTAGTCTTATAATAAAATACTACCAAGTTCAGGTTGGGAACCATCATCGAGGATATCGAAGTCTTGTGCATTACCATGGATTAGCACTTAACTCCTTTTCTTCGAACAAACCAATCAGTGGCTTGGTGTGCCAGGAACACATATGGAGTGGAGGTAATTAATCTAGCAAACCATAGAATACTTCGCACGAATGCATGACTGACTTGGGATGATTCCAAGTGAAGCAACATTGACTTTCTTGAATTCAGGGCGGCAACTTGCATGAAATGCACATGAATTAGAGGAAGTCACTTCTTTCACCAAAACATATACCTCATGAGCGGAACACGAAGATAATGCTTACAAAATTTTCCAACACTAGCTCAATGTTCAACATGAATCATGGAGGAGACAAGATGCTGCTGATGGGCTCAACAACAACTCATAGGAATTTCCATATCACTGGACTTCCACCATTATGTGAACAATGTGATAGTATTGGTCAGCCCAAAAGATGTAATGGTGTATGCTCGAGGAGTCAACCACGAGTAAGACAACATTACGAATATCGTTGGTTCTAACTTGATTTGACAATAACCCACACTCAAATCAAGGTTTGGACAAGACAATAGATTCAACAGCTGATCACGGGGATCAGTCGATGAAGATATCATCTTTCTTCAACACACACACACACTCAAGGATATCCCTTAGTGATGAACTAAGTCGGACAAGCTTTTATGTTCCAACTCTTCAAGTTGTTGTTTAGCTTAACCAACTAGCTCGGGGTATCCAACACAGATTCTTGGAGAAAGAATAGTTTATAGGAAGACCATTTGATCACGAGCTCAACATAACGGTCAAGGGACAACCTGGTGATACTTCTGAGAAGATATTCGAAAAATCACGAACCACCGATATGTTATTAAGCTCGGGAGCAATCTTGCTTTCGAGGCAAGATGATGTGATCAATTAAGCAAGGATTGACACAATCCTAACTCTTGATCAAAGAGTGCACCGGATATAAGGACTAGGTAGCACAACCAATCTTAGAATGATGATTCCATAACCAACACGCTAAGAATGAGAATATTGTCCATTTACTATCAAGCAACGAGTTGCTCGGAGTATTGATTTCACACATCACAATTCATTTGTCGGCATTCCGGTTACAATAACACGGAACCGAGGAATGAACAATGATGGCAAGAAGTATTACTGCGTCAAGAATTCATAAGAGGTGGTGCAATTCTCATGACACTCCTGACATAAAGATGGTAACACTCCAAGGTAGAACAGAGCAAAATCTCGATTGCGTTTTGATCTGCGAAATACAATTGTTTTGACCCAATCCTAGATATGGATGAGGTTCTGGAGTTTGTTTCTCCTAGTCATTCTGGAATAGGATGGCTTGACGGACCACAAGAATAATAAGCATCGATAACACGGATGCACAATTACTCCTGACTATCAATTGACAGACGATGGTCGGAATACAAATGAAGAGGGACAACTCAAGGGACATATAACTTTCTGAGTTGTGGATGCATAGATTAGTATGTCAAACCAAGTTCAACATATTTCTTCCGGATAACCCATGCAAAGAAGGTAGAACTGGAAGAGTCACATCATAGAATCGAGAACTCGTCAAGAGCACTCTTATTTTGATCTTTTGGTTCAACGAACTTCCGCCAAGGATGGTTCATGGTATTAGGAAGAATGATATACCACGGACCTCGAGGACTATCACAAGGTTACTAATATCCTAAAGGAACTAGCAAACAATATCAACATGAAGTAAGTAGGGTGAATCTCAGGTTCAAGAACCCAGGAATATAATACCTACTACTAAATGGCACCACGGGATGCTTTCGAGAATGGTGGCCAGAATCATCACACCGGAAACACAAAACATGGCTAGTTTACTAGGTAATCTCCTAAGACACCTAGGGTCGTAATAATAACTCCAACATATATGTTGAGGCAATAGAATACCTCAACTCAGCAATTAGTGTGGTTAAACTGGCCCAAAGAAACATCAGGAACGGAAAGAAGGGATTTGCAAATGCATCAGACAATTTTAGAAACCTGGGATAACTCGGACAGCATAACGGCTGTAAATTCTCAAAAGGATTTGAGACATCTTGCAAATTGGTGGCATAACCACTCAACATCACAATATCAAAGTTCCAAGATCAACGGTCAACACATGGAAGTAGTAGAAACTGAACTGGGGCTTAAATCAATCAATCCTATAAGTCTATATCATAGTAACTCGTCATCCTGATAGATAGAAGAGAAGGCCTAGTTCTTAATCCCCGTAGAAGAGAAGAGGTTGACTCAGATCAGAAGGCCATGAGGTATAAGGAGTAAAAAAGAGCCTTATGTTCCCTTCCACAATCAATTCCCTTATATAACTAAAGCATTTCTAGACTCAACTTCGACCAGTTTGGCTTGGTAATCCTACAGGCAGTCAGGCTCTGATACCAAAGCTGTCAGGACCCCGATTCCAAGTCACATCGATCTAGCGGGTAACACCTCATATCACTTTGCGGCCTCACGCACGGTATTCCCACGGGTGTCGCCTTACCATGGCCGGGACCGTTTGCGCCTTTTGGCTCACGTATATGATAGTGTTGCTAGCATCCATATGACATAGAACCCGGGCCGACATGACTAGTCGTGGACCCAAAGTGGCACTAACTTATGGGAACAGGCATACATGAATCAACATCGAGCATGTCAGTCAGCAGCGTGCGAATCCGGGCTGTAGCACTGGGCTAACAGGACTCCGGTGAACCGGGCTGTAGCAGGCTAGGCAGGACTCCGGATGTCACCGTGTGACATTTCCCCGAAGGGACAGACACAGGAACGAAGTGAATCACATGCCGGCCAGTCAAGTGTTCCGGAGCAGTAGTGCTGGGCTAGCAGGACTCTGGTGAACCAGGCTGTAGCGGACTACTATGGCTCATGGAAGCACAAGACTACATTTCCCCATAAGAAAGGCTACCAAGGATAAACAACTAGATTGTCGGATCCCACACATACCAAGCATTTCAATCATACACACAATATGCTGAATATGTGCAATACAACATGGCATCACAACAAGACTCTACGACTCAGAGTATTTATTCATTAGGCTCCGAGGAGCGAGATATTACAAACATGGGTCTCATGACCCAACATTCAGAGCATACAAGTCAAAGCACATGTGGAAGCTTAACATGTCTGGGTGCAGACATCTACAAATGAAAAAGGCTGAGAAGCCTGACTATCTACTAGCTCCTGCCGAGGGCACAAGATCGTAGCTGAGGTAACAAGCTAAACATCGAAGTCCACGCGGAACTACTAGCGAGACTGACGTCTCTCTGCAAAAACATAAAATAGGCAAACGTGAGTACAAATGTACCCGACAAGACTTACATCAAAACTAGCTACATATGCATCAGTATCAACAGAGGGGGGTGGTGGAGTTTGACTGCAGCAAGCCAGCTTTGACTCGGTGGCTATCCTGAACTACGACTGCAAGTAACTCTTTTGAGGTGGCGCACACGAGTCCACATATTCACCATACCAATACACTGCTATGGATCTGCTCCCGTCTCCCCACGAGAAGGCCATCCATAGCACTCACGCTTATCTTGCGAGTTTTAGAGTATCCACTTTCACTTGTCTATGAACTTTACAAGGGGCCCAAGTTTCCATATCCGAGGAATCCGGCTATTCGAATAGATAATGATAACCCTGCAGGGGTGTACTTCTTCACACACGCTCTCGCCACTTACCACCATGTACACGTCATGTACCTCGGCAACCTTCAAGCAGAAGCCTGGCGAGGGAGTCGGCCACGACCTGACTAACCACACAAGTCTCTAGTCCAGGTTTATCGCCTATTCGGGTTCCATCTGCAAGGAGATCCGTCGGGGTGTCGCTCATGGCCCCAAACGATGTGAGCAGGGTTCCCAAGCCCACCATCCGGGTGCCACTTGGTACACCGTGCCACTGTGCCTAGTCTGTCCCAAGCCCACCTGTACCGGGTGCCACTTGGTAGACTACTAACACTACCTACAAACACCAGAAACTAGTTGCAAATCCTGGACAGAGATCGAGTTGGTTAATAAGCCGAGAGGGGCCACGTTACCGGAACCCAATGTGTGGTAGTAACTGTTCATGGATCACAAACACAGAACTTAGTTCCTGAGGACAGTTTCAATGAGACAACCCACCATGTACTCCTACATGGCCTCTCACCGCTACCTTTACCAAATCGTGTTCACACACTTCGCTCTCAACACTAGGACATGTTCACCACATTCTAATTCATCCCCGATGAACCAGACCTGACTCGACTCTAAGAAGTAGCAGGCATGCCAACAAGCTTGAATGAGTAGGCACATCAAGGCTCAAACAACTCCTACTCATGCTAGTGGGTTTAATCTATTTACTGTGGCAATGACAGGTCATGCAGAGGAAAGGGGTTCAACTACCGCAGCATGTAACAGTTGAATCGTTGTTGTCCTGATGCAATAAAAGAGAGCAGGAGCGAGAGAGTGGGATTGTATCGGAATGAACAAGTGGGTTTTGCTTGCCTGGCACTTCTGAAGATGATATAACTCTTCATCAGTGTCATCGGTCACATCGTCGGAACACGTTTATCGAGAGGAACAACCACCGACAAACAAAGAAGAAACACAATCAATGCAATGGAACAATATGATGCATGATCATGACATGGCAAATATGATGTTCATTGAGCTAATGCAACTAGCATCACAATTAAATGAAGTTGGTTTGAACCCAAGGTTCAAATTCACACTCCACATGTGGTTATTTAAATGCTATTCATTTGATTTGTCCTAAACAGTAGCCATAAGCTGTTCTAACATGCATGATAATGCTATATTCAGATTCTTTGGATTTTTCTGATCATTTTTCATATATAAATCTTTTCCATCTGAGTTATAGATTATTTTCTATGATTTTTAGAAGTTTTAACTATTTTCTGGAATTTTCTAAACCTTTCTGATTTATTCAAATTTCATAAAATAGTTACAGCGTCAGCATGACATCATCAGGTCAACACAGCTGACCGGGGTCAAACCTGAGCCGTGGGTCCCACATTCCACGTCACTGTGCTGATTAGGTTTAGATTAAACTAATCAAAAACTTAACAGGGGCTGGGCCCACCTGTCATGGACCCAGGGGGTCATTAGGTTAGTGCCTAATGGCATTTTTGCTGGAGTTAGGCCGCCGGCCATGGCCAGACGCGGTGGAGGTGCTCGGGAATCGCCCACAGGGCTCGGTTCGAGGTGTGCTTGGGCTCGTTGGAGAGCCCTCGCTGGCGCGCATCGAACGGTGGCGCTGGCCAAGCCTGTGGTGGCCGGAGGCGACGGCGGGGAGCTCGGCCGCGGCGGCCGGAGCTCGGGCGTGAGCGTGGGCAGTGCTGCGGTGCTAGAACGAGCAAGAGGAAGGAGGGAAAACGGAGGGTAGCTCACGATGGGTCGGCGGCGCTCAGCGGGCTCGTGGAAGGGCGAACAATGATGGGGCGTTGACGGCGATCTCGGGTGGCCAGGGTCGAAGATGGCGATGGCGACAGCGATGCAGGCCGTCCGGGCTTAGTTCCTTCGGCTTGGAGAAGCTACGCGAGGACACAGAGCTCGGGGGCACGACCGAGGGGCGAGGGGACGGCTATGGCTGCGCGGGCAGCAAGCGGCAGCGACGGCAGCGGTCGGCCACGAGATGCAGAGCGAGAGGGAGGCAGCAGAGGAGGGGATCGACATGGGGAGGGGAAGAGAGGGTTCCACGGGGTGCATGTCGCTCGTAGCGGCATCGGGGAGGCAGCAGGCAGGCAGGAGGAGGCGCTGCGCTTGCGTGCGCGCCGTGGGCACGCGCCCCTGTCCTCCTGGCGAGAGGAGAGGAACGACTGCCATGGCCAGTTAGCTGGGCCGAACTGCTGGGCCGGCTGGTAAGTGGCCCAGGTAACTTCTCTCTCTCTAATTTAGTTTCTGTTTTCTATTTGTTTGCTCTGTTTTGATTTAGTTTAGCACTAAATCATTTTTATATAATTCTGAGAATATTTTTGGGCACTCTCTAAATTAATTCGGTGTCCCTCAATATTTATCAGAATATTTGGAGCTGACAAAATATTTATAGCAATGTTTTGGAGCCCCAATCAAATACAATATGTGTTGAGGTAAAATCCAAGATGGCTAGGATAAATGTGCATCACCTCTGGTTGCTGTTTCCAGCATTTCCAAAAATCATGAACATTTTCTAAGACCATTTTGGGTTCTTGGAATTTATTTTAGTAGAACCTATTTGATTTCTCTTTAGGTGCTAGGGTTTGAGTCAATCCCCATTTCAATTTCACATAACTTTAGACATGATGCATGGATGCAATGCCACTATCTGCAACCAAATTCTAGGGCTGTGACAGAGTAGTTTCCCTTAGACCTTCGAGTCCATATTTAGTAGCTAGATGGCTTCTTCTCTCTTTTTGGATCTCAATACAGTGTTCTCCTCCTCTCTCGTGGAGATCTATTCGATGTAATCTTCTTTTTGCGGTGTGTTTGTTGAGAACGATGAATTGTGGGTTTATGCTCAAGTCGATCTATGAACAATATTTGAATCTTCTCTGAATTCTTTTATGTATGATTAGTTATCTTTGCAAGTCTCTTCGAATTATCAGTTTGGTTTGGCCTACTAGATTGGTTCTTCTTGCAATAGGAGAAGTGCTTAGCTTTGGGTTCAATCTTGTGGTGTCCTTTCCTAGTGACAGTAGGGGAAGCAAGGCACGTATTGTATTGTTGCCATCAAGGATAACAAGATGGGGTTTTATCATATTGAATGAAACTATCCCTCTACATCATGTCATCTTGCTTAAGGCGTTACTCTGTTTTTAACTTAATACTCTAGATGCATGCTGGATAGCGGTCGATGAGTGGAGTAATAGTAGTAGATGCAGGCATGAGTCGGTCTACTTGTCTCGGACGTGATACCTATATAGATGATCATACCTAGATATTCTCATAACTATGCTCAATTCTGTCAATTGCTCAACAGTAATTTGTTCACCCACCATAATACTTATGCTCTTGAGAGAAGCCACTAGTGAAATCTATGGCCCCCGGGTCTATTCTCATCATATCAATCTCCATCATTTATTATTGCTTTGCTTTTTTACTTTGCCTTTTAATTTTTACTTTGCATTTCTATATCAAAAATACCAAAAATATTATCTATCATCTTTATCAGATCTCACTCTCGTAAGTGACCGTGAAGGGCTTGACAACCCCTAATCGCGTTGGTTGCGTTGAGCTATTTGTTTTGTGTAGGTACGAGGGACTCGCGCGTAGCCTCCTACTGGATTGATACCTTGGTTCTCAAAAACTGAGGGAAATACATACTCTACTCTGCTGCATCACCCTTTCCTCTTCAAGGAAATCCAACGCAATGCTCAAGAGGTAGTAGGAAGATTTCTGGCGCCGTTGCCGGGGAGTCTACGCAAAAGTCAACATACCAAGTACCCATCACAATTCCTTATCTCTTGCACTACATTATTTGCCATTGCCTCTCGTTTTCCTCTCCCCCAGTTCACCCTTGCCGTTTTATTTGCCCTCTCTTTTTTGTTTGCCTTTTTATCGCTTGCCTTTTGTTTGCTCGTGTGTTGGATTGCTTGTCACGATGGCTCAAGATAATACCAAATTGTGTGACTTTACCAATACCAACAATAATGATTTCCTTAGCACTCCGATTGCTCCTCTTACCAATACTGAATCTTGTGAAATCAATACTGCTTTGTTGAATCTTGTTATGAAAGATCAATTCGCCGGCCTTCCTAGTGAAGATGCCACTACTCATCTAAATAGCTTCGTTGATTTATGTGATATGCAAAAGAAGAAAGATGTCGATAATGATATTTTTAAATTGAAGCTATTTCCTTTTTCGCTTAGAGATCGTGCTAAAGCTTGGTTTTCTCTTTGCCTAAAAATAGAATTGTTTCTTGGAACAAGTGCAAAGATGCTTTTATCTCTAACTATTTTCCTCCCGCTAAGATCATCTCTCTTAGAAACGATATTATGAATTTTAAGCAACTTGATCATGAACATGTTACACAAGCTTGGGAGATAATGAAATTAATGATACGTAATTGCCCTACTCATGGTTTGAATTTGTGGATGATTATACAAAAAATTTATGCCGGATTGAATTTTGCTTCTAGAAATCTTTTAGATTCGGCCACGGCACTTTTATGGAAATCACTTTAGGAGATGCTACTAAACTCCTATATAATATTATGGTTAATTATTCTCAATGGCACACTGAAAGATCTACTAATAAAAAAGTGCATGCGATAGAAGAAATCAATGTTTTGAGTGGAAAGATGGATGAACTTATGAAATTATTTTCTACTAAGAGTGTTTCCTCTGATCCTAATGATATGCCTTTGTATACTTTGATTGAGAATAATAATGAATCTATGGATGTGAATTTTGTTGGTAGGAATAATTTTGGTAACAACGCGTATCGAGGGAATTTTAATCCTAAGCCTTATCCTAGTAATCCTTCTAATAATTATGAAAATTCCTACAACAACTCTTATGGAAGTTTTAATAAGATGACCTCTGAATTTGAGAATAGTGTTAAAGAGTTTATGGATTCACAAAAGAATTTCAATGCTTTGCTTGAAGAGAAATTGCCTAAAGTTGATGATTTGGCTAGGAATGTTGCTAGAATTTCTCTTGAGGTTGATTCTTTAAAGCTTAGATCTATTCCTCCTAAGCATGATATCAATGAGTCTCTCAAAGCCATGAGAATTTCCATTGATGAGTGCAAGGAAAGAACCGCTAGGATGCGTGCTACGAAAGATGCCTTTATTAAAGTGTGTTCTTCCAATTCCTATGAAAATCAAGATGAAGATCTAAAAGTTATTCATGTATCCCCTATTAAATCTTTGTTTTGCAATATGAATCTTGATGAAACTGAATATGATCTTCCTTTACCTAGAAGGCGTTCCAAAAATTCGGAGTTTTTAGATCTTGATGATGAAATTGATAAAAGTGGGATTGGAAAGAATAAAACCCTAGATGTTGCTAAACCCACTATATTGGATTTCAAGGAATTTAATTATGAAAGTTGCTCTTTAATTGATTGTATTTCCTTGTTGCATTCCGTGCTAAATTCTCCTCATGCTTATAGTCAAAATAAAGTTTTACCGAACATATCGTTGATGCCTTGATGCAATCTTATGAAGAAAAACTTGAGTTGAAAGTTTCTATCCCTAGAAAACTTTATGATGAGTGGGAACCTACTATTAAAATTAAATTAAAAATCATGAATTTTATGCTTTATGTGATTTGGGTGCTAGTGTTTCCACTATTCCCAAAACTTTGTGTGATTTGCTAGATTTCCGTGATTTTGATGATTGCTCTATAACTTGCATCTTGCGGATTCCACTATTAAGAAACCTATGGGAAGAATTAATGATGTTCTTATTGTTGCAAATAGTAATTATGTGCCCGTAGATTTTATCGTTCTTGATATAGATTGCAATCCTTTTTGCCCTGTTATTCTTGGTAGACCTTTCCTTAGAACGGTTGGTGCAATTATTGATATGAAGGAAGGGAATATAAGATTCCAATGTCCATTAAAAAAGGGCATGGAACACATCCCTAGAAATAAAATAAAATTGCCATATGAATCTATCATGAGAGCCACTTATGGATTGCCTACCAAAGATGGCAATACCTAGATCTATCCTTGCTTTTATGCCTAGCTAGGGGCGTTAAACGATAGCACTTGTTGGGAGGCAACCCCATCTTATTTTTAGTTTTTTTTGCTTTTTGTTTCTGTTTAGGAATAACTAATCCATCTACCTTCTGTTTAGATGTGGTTTTGTGTTTTAATTAGTGTTTGTGCCAAGTTAAACCAATAGGATCTTCTTGGATGATAGTTATTTGATCTTGCTGTAATTTCTAGAAACTTTCTGTTTACAAAAACAATTGTTAAAATCACCAGTACGTGATAAAATACTGATTCCAATTGCTTCTGATCAATAAACAAATTGCCTAGGTCATCCTATTTTGGTAGATTTTTTGGAGTTCCAGAAGTTTGCGTTAGTTATAGATTGCTACAGACTGTTCTGTTTTTGACAGATTCTGTTTTTCGTGTGTTGTTTGCTTATTTTGATGAGTCTATGGCTAGTAAAATAGTTTATAAACCATAGAGAAGTTGGAATACAGTAGGTTTAACACCAATAAAAATTAAGAATGAGTTCATTACAGTACCTTGAAGTGGTCTTTTGTTTTCTTTCGCTAACGGAGCTCACGAGATTTCTGTTGAGTTTTGTGTTGTGAAGTTTTCAAGTTTTGGGTGAAAGCTTTTGATGAATTATGGAACAAGGAGTAGCAAGAGCCTAAGCTTGGGGATGCCCATGGCACCCCCAAGATAATCCAATGACACCAAAAAGTCAAAGCTTGGGGATGCCCCGGAAGGCATCCCCTCTTTCGTTTACTTCCATCGGTAATTTTACTTGGAGCTATATTTTTATTCACCACATGATATGTGTTTTGCTTGGAGCGTCTTGTATTATTTGTGTGTTTGTTTGTTAGTGTGACACAATAACCCTTGCTGTACACACCTTTTGAGAGAGCCATACATGAATTGAGATTTGATAGAATACTCTATGTGTTTCACTTATATCTTTTGAGATATATAGTTTTGCTCTTGTGCTTCACTTATATCTTCTAGAGCACGGTGGTGGATTTGTTTTATACTCCCTCCGTTCCTAAATATTTGTCTTTCTAGAGGTTTCAAATGGTGACTACATACGGAGCAAAATGAATGAATCTACACTCTAAAAAAATGTCTATATACATCCGTATGTGGTGACCATTTGAAATCTCTAGAAAGACAAATATTTAGGAATGGAGGGAGTATAAACTATTGATCTCTCATGCTTCACTTAGATTATTTGGAGAGTCTTAAACAACATGGTAATTTGCTTAATAATAATAATATGCTTGGTATTCAAGATTTGTAAAACTTTCTTTCGAGTGCGTTGAATACTAAGAAAAGTTAGATGCTCGACAATTGTTTTGAGATATGAAGATGGTGATATTAGAGTCATGCTAGTTGAGTAGTTGTGAATTCAAGAAATACTTGTGTTAGAGTTTGTGATTCCCTTAGAATGCATGTATGGTGAACCGTTATGTGATGAAGTCGGAGCATGATTTATTTATTGATTGTCTTCCTTATGAGTGGCGGTCGGGGACGAGAGATGGTCTTTTCCTACCAATCTAACCCCCTAGGAACATGCGCGTAATACTTTGCTTTGATAACTTCTAGATTTTTGCAATAAGTATATGAGTTCTTTATGAGTAATGTTGAGTCCATGGATTATACGCACTTTCCTTCCTTCCACCATTGCTAGCCTCTCTAATACCGCGCACCTTTCGCCGGTATCATACACCCACCATATACCTTCCTCAAAACAGCCACCATACCTACCTATCATGGCATTTCCATAGCCATTCCGAGATATATTGCCATGCAACTTTCCACAGTTCTGTTTATTATGACACGCTCCATCATTGTCATATTGCTAGCATGATCATGTAGTGTACATCGTATTTGTGGCAAAGCCACCGTTCATAATTCTTCCATACATGTCACTCGCGATTCGTTGCATATCCCGGTACACCGCCGGAGGCATTCATATAGAGTCATATTTTGTTCTAAGTATCGAGTTGTAAGAAAAATAAAAGTGTGATGATCATCATTTTTAGAGCATTGTCCCAAGTGAGGAAAGGATGATGGAGACTAGGATTCCCCCACAAGTCGGGATGAGACTCCGGACGAAAAAAAAGAGGCCATAAAAAAAGAAAAGGCCCAAATAAAAATAAAAAAATGAGAGAAAAAGAGAGAAGGGACAATATTACTATCCTTTTACCACACTTGTGCTTCAAAGTAGCACCATGATCTTCATGATAGAGAGTCTCTCATTTTGTCACTTTCATATACTAGTGGGAATTTTTCATTATAGAACTTGGCTTGGATATTACAATGATGGGCTTCCTCAAAATGCCATAGGTCTTCGTGAGCAAGCGAGTTGGATGCACACCCACTTAGTTTCTTTTGTTGAGCTTTCATATACTTATAGCTCTAGTGCATCTGTTGCATGGCAATCCCTACTCACTCACATTGATATCTATTGATGGGCATCTCCATAGCCCGTTGATACGCCTAGTTGATGTGAGATATCTTCCCTCTTTTTGTCTTCTCCACAACCACCATTCTATTCCACATATAGTGCTATATCCATGGCTCACACTCATGTATTGCGTGAAGATCGAAAAAGTTTTGAAAATGTCAAAAGTATGAAACCATTGCTTGGCTTGTCATTGGGATTGTGCATGATTTAAATACTTTGTGTGGTAAACATAGAGCATACCCAGACTATATGATTTTGTAGGGATAACTTTCTTTGGCCATGTTATTTTGAGAAGACATGATTGCTTTGTTAGTATGCTTGAAGTATTATTATTTTTATGTCAATATAAACTTTTGTCTTGAATCTTTCGGATCTGAATATTCATACCACAATTAAGAAGAATTACACTGAAATTATGCCAAGTAGCACTCCGCATCAAAAATTCTCTTTTTATCATTTACCTACTCGAGGACGAGCAGGAATTAAGCTTGGGGATGCCAGATACATCTCAAACGTATCTATAATTTTTGATTGCTCCATGCTATATTATTTACTGTTTTGGACTATATTGGGCTTTATTTTCCACTTTTATATTACTTTTGGGACTAACCTATTAACTGGAGGCCCAGCCCAGAATTGTTGTTTTTTGCCTATTTTAGTGTTTCAAAGAAACGGAATATCAAACGGAGTCCAAACGGAATGAAACCTTCGGGAACGTGATTTTCTCAACAAATATGATCCAGGAGACTTGGGCCCTCCGTCAAGAAAGCCACGAGGCGGTCAAGAGGGTGGACGGCGCCCCCCTTCCTAGGGCGCACCCCCTTCCTCATGGGCCCCTCGAAGCTCCACCGACGTACTCCTTCCTCCTATATATACCTACGTACCCCCAAACGATCAGATACGGAGCCAAAAAAACCTAATTCCACCGCCGCAACCTTCTGTACCCACGAGATCCCATCTTGGGTCTTGTTCCAGAGCTCCGCCGGAGAGGGCCATCATCACGGAGGGCTTCTACATCATCATAGCCCCTCCGATAAAGTGTGAGTAGTTTACCTCAGACCTTCGGGTCCATAGTTAGTAGCTAGATGGCTTCTTCTCTCTTTTTGGATCTCAATACAATGTTCTCCCCCTCTCTCGTGGAGATCTATTCGATGTAATCTTGTTTTTGCGGTGTGTTTGTTGAGACTGATGAATTGTGGGTTTATGATCAAGTCTATCTATGAACAATATTTGAATCTTCTTTGAATTCTTTTATGTATGATTGGTTATCTTTGCAAGTCTCTTCGAATTATCAGTTTGGTTTGGCCTACTAGATTGGTTCTTCTTGCAATGGGAGAAGTGCTTAGCTTTGGGTTCAATCTTGCGGTGCCCTTTCTGAAGGAAATATGCCCTAGAGGCAATAATAAAGTTATTATTTATTTCCTTATATCATGATAAATGTTTATTATTCATGCTAGAATTGTATTAACTGGAAACATAATACATGTGTGAATACATAGACAAACAGAGTGTCACTAGTATGCCTCTACTTGACTAGCTCATTGGTCAAAGATGGTTATGTTTCCTAGCCATGAACAAAGAGTTGTTATTTGATTAACGAGATCACATCATTAGTTGAATGATATGATTGACATGACCCATTCCATTAGCATAGCACCCGATCGTTTAGTATGTTGCTATTGCTTTTATCCATGACTTATACATGTTCCTTTAACTATGAGAATATGCAACTCCCGTTTACCATAGGAACACTTTGTGTGCTACCAAACGTCACAACGTAACTGGGTGATTATAAAGGTGCTCTACAGGTGTCTCCGAAGGTACATGTTGGGTTGGCTTATTTCGAGATTAGGATTTGTCACTCCGATTGTCGGAGAGGTATCTCTGGGCCCTCTCGGTAATGCACATCACATAAGCCTTGCAAGCATTGCAACTAATGTGTTAGTTGTGAGATGATGTATTACGGAACGAGAAAAGAGACTTGCCGGTAACGAGATTGAACTAGGTATTGGATACCGACGATCGAATCTCGGGTAAGTAACATACCGATGACAAAGGGAACGACGTATGTTGTTATGCGGTCTGACCGATAAAGATCTTCGTAGAATATGTAGGAGCCAATATGGGCATCCAGGTCCCGCTATTGGTTATTGACCGGAAACGTGTCTCGGTCATGTCTACATTGTTCTCGAACCGTAGGGTCCGCACGCTTAACGTTACGATGACAGTTATTATGAGTTTATGCATTTTGATGTACCGAAGGAGTTCGGAGTCCCGGATGTGATCACGGACGTGACGAGGAGTCTCGAAATGGTCGAGACATAAAGAATTATATATTGGAAGCCTATGTTTGGACATCGGATGCATTCCAGGTGAAATCAGGATTTTACCGGAATACCGGGAGGGTTACCGGAACCCCCCGGGAGCATAATGGGCCAACATGGGCCTTGGAGGAAAGGTGAGAGGGCAGCCCTAGGGGCTGCGCGCCTCCCCCCCTTCCCTAGTCCTATTAGGACTAGGAGAAGTGGGGCGCCCCCTCTCTCTCTCTCTCCCCCTTGGAGCAATCCTAGTCCAACTAGGATTGGGGGGGGGGAATCCTACTCCCAGAGGGAGTAGGACTCTCCTGGCGCACCAAACCTGGCCGGCCAGCCCCTCCCCCTTGGATCCTTTATATACGGGGGCAGGGGGCACCCCAAAGACACACAAGTTGATCTACGGATCGTTCCTTAGCCGTGTGCGGTGCCCCCTTCCACCAAATTCCACCTCGATTATATCGTTGCAGTGCTTAGGCGAAGCCCTGCGCCGGTAACACATCAAGATCGTCACCACGCCGTCGTGCTGACGGAACTCTTCCCCGACGCTTTGCTGGATCGGAGCCCGGGGATCGTCATCGAGCTGAACGTGTGCCAAGAACTCGGAGGTGCCGGAGTAACGGTGCTGTGATCGGTTGGATCGCGAGGAGAACGTACGACTACTTCCTCTATGTACGACTACTTCCTCTACGTTGTGTCAACGCTTCCGCTTAGGTCTACGAGGGTACGTAGACAAACACTCTCCCCTCTCGTTGCTATGCATCACCATGATCTTGCGTGTGCGTAGGAAATTTTTTGAATTTACTGCGTTCCCCAACAGTGGCATCCGAGCCTAGGTTTTATGGTTGATGTTATTTGCACGAGTAGAACACAAGTGAGTTGTGGACGATACAAGTCATACTGCCTACCAGCATGTCATACTTTGGTTCAGCGGTATTGTTGGATGAGACGATCCGGACCAACCTTACGCGTACGCTTACGCGAGACCGGTTCCCTCGACGTGCTTTGCACAGAGATGGCTTGCGGAAGACTGTCTCTCCAACTTTAGTTGAACCGAGTGTGGCTACGCCCGGTCCTTGAGAAGGTTAAAACGGAGTCTATTTGACAAACTATCGTTGTGGTTTTGATGCGTAGGTAAGATGAGTTCTTGCTTAAAGCCCGTAGCAGCCACGTAAAACTTGCAACAACAAAGTAGAGAACGTCTAACTTGTTTTTGCAGGGCATGTTGTGATGTGATATGGTCAAGACGTGATGCTAAATTTTATTGTATGAGATGATCATGTTTTGTAACCGAGTTATCGGCAACTGGCAGGAGCCATATGGTTGTCGCTTTATTGTATGCAATGCAATCGCGATGTAATACTTTACTTTATTGCTAAACGGTAGTGATAGTCGTAGAAGCATAAGATTAGCGAGACGACAACGATGCTGCGATGAAGATCAAGGTGTCGCGCCGGTGACGATGGTAATCATGACGGTGCTTCGAAGATGGAGATCACAAGCACAAGATGATGATGGCCATATCATATCACTTATATTGATTGCATGTGATGTTTATCCTTTTATGCATCTTATCTTGCTTTGTTTGACGGTAGCATTATAAGATGATCTCTCACTAAATTATCAAGAAGTGTTCTCCCTGAGTATGCACCGTTGCGAAAGTTCTTCGTGCTGAGACACCACGTGATGATCGGGTGTGATAGGCTCTACGTTCAAATACAACGGGTGCAAAACAGTTGCACACGCGGAATACTCAGGTTTAACTTGACGAGCCTAGCATATACAGATATGGCCTCGGAACACAGAGACCGAAAGGTCGAGCGTGAATCGTATAGTAGATATGATCAACATAATGATGTTCACCATTGAAACTACTCCATCTCACGTGATGATCGGACATGGTTTAGTTGATTTGGATCACGTGATCACTTAGAGGATTAGAGAGATGTCTATCTAAGTGGGAGTTCTTAAGTAATATGATTAATTGAACTTTAATTTATCATGAACTTAGTCCTGGTAGTATTAGCATATCTATGTTGTAGATCAATAGCTCGCATTGTTGCTTCCCTGTGTTTATTTTGATATGTTCCTAGAGAAAATTGTGTTGAAAAATGTTAGTAGCAATGATGCGGATTGGATCCGTAATCTGAGGTTTATCCTCATTGATGCACAGAAGAATTTTGTCCTTGATGCACCGCTAGGTGACGGACCTTTTGCAGGAGCAGATGCAGACGTTATGAACGTTTTGCTAGACTCAATATGATGACTACTTAATAGTTTAGTGCACCATGCTTAACTGCTTAGAATCGGGACTTCAAAGACGTTTTGAACGTCATGGAGCATATGAGATGTTCTAGGAGTTGAAGTTAATATTTCAAGCAAATACCCGAGTTGAGAGATATGAAGTCTCCAACAAGTTCTATAGCTAAAAGATGGAGGAGAATCGCTCAACTAGTGAGCATGTGCTCAGATTGTCTGGGTACTACAATCACTTGAATCAAGTGGGAGTTAATCTTCCAGATAAGATAGTGATTGACAGAATTCTCTAGTCACCATCACCAAGTTAGTAGAACTTCGTGATGAACTATAATATGCAAGGGATAACGGAAAATATTCCCAAGCTCTTCGCGATGCTAAAATCAGCGAAGGTAGAAATCAAAGAAAAACATCAAGTGTTGATGGTTGACAAGATCACTAGTTTCAAGAAAAGGGCAAAAGGAAAGAAGGGGAACTTCAAGAAGAACGGCAAGCAAGTTGCTGCTCAAGTGAAAAAGCCCAAGTCTGGTCCTAAGCCTGAGACTAAGTGCTTCTACTGCAAAGGGACTGGTCACTGGAAGCGGAACTACCCCAAGTGATTGGCGGATAAGAAGGATGGCAAAGTGAACATAAGTATATTTGATATACATGTTATTGATGTGTACTTTACTAGTGTTCATAGCAACCCCTCAGTATTTGGTACTAGTTCAAGTTGCTAAGATTAGTAACTCGAAACGGGAGTTGCAGAATGAACAAAGACTAGTTAAAGGACAAGGTGACGATGTGTGTTGGAAGTGGTTCCAAGATTGATATGATCATCATCACACACTCCCTATACTTTCGGGATTAGTGTTGAAACTAAATAAGTGTTATTTGGTGCTTGCGTTGAGCATGAATATGATTTGATCATGTTAATTGCAATACAGTTATTCATTTAAGTTAGAGAACAATTGTTGTTCTGTTTACATGAATAAAACCTTCTATGGTCATACACACCAATGAAAATAGTTCATTGGATCTCGATCGCAGTGATACACATATTCATGATATTGAAACCAAAAGGATGCGAAGTTAATAATGATAGTGCAACCTATTTGTGGCACTGCCGTTTAGGTCATTTTGGTGTAAAGCGCATGAAGAAACTCCATGCTGATGGAATTTTGGAATCACTTGATTATGAATCACTTGATGCTTGCGAACCATGCCTCTTGGGCAAGATGACTAAAACGCCGTTCTCCGGAACAATGGAGAAAGCAACAGATTTGTTGGAAATCATACATACTGATGTATGTGGTCCGATGAATATTAAAGCTCGCGACAAGTATCATTATTTTCAGAACTTCACAGATGATTTAAGCAGATATGGGTATATCTACTTAATGAAACATAAGTCTGAAACGTTTGAAAAGTTCAAAGAATTTCAGAGTGAAGTGGATAATCATCGTAACAAGAAAATAAAAGTTTCTACGATATGATCGCAGAGGTAAAATATTTGAGTTACGAGTTTTGGCCTTCAGTTAAAACCGTGTGGAATAGTTTCACAAATTCATGCCACCTGGAACACCACAGCATAATGGTGTGTCCGAACGTCATAACCGTACTTTATTGGATATAGTACAATCTATGATGTATCTTACCGATCTACCACTATCGTTTTTGGGATTATGCATTAGAGACAGCTGCATTCACATTAAATAGGGCATCATCTAAATCCGTTGAGACGACACCGTATGAACTATGGTTTAGCAATAAACCTAAGCTGTCGTTTCTTAAAAGTTTGGGGCTGCGATGCTTATGTGAAAAAGCTTCAACCTGATAAGCTCGAACCCAAATCGGAGAAATGTGTCTTCATAGGATATCCAAAGGAAACTGTTGGATACACCTTCTATCACAGATCCGAAGGCAAGACTTTTTGTTGCTAAGTTCGGAAACTTTCTAGAGAAAGAGTTTCTTTCGAAAGAAGTGAGTGGGAGGAAAGTAGAACTTGATAAGGTAATTGTACCTTCTCCCTTATTGGAAAGTAGTTCATCACAGAAATCTGTTCCTGTGATTACTACACCAATTAGTGAGGAAGCTAATGATGATGATCATGTAACTTCAGATCAAGTTACTACCAAATCTCGTAAGTAAACTAGAGTGAGATCCGCACCAGAGTGGTACGGTAATCCTGTTCTGGAAGTCATGTTACAAGACCATGACGAACTTGCGAACTATGAGGAAGCGATGATGAGCCCAGATTCCGCGAAATGGTTAGAGGCCATGAAATCTGAGATATGATCCATGTATGGACTTTGATGGATTTGCCCGATGATCGGCAAGCCAAAGAAAATAAATGGATCTTGAAGAGGAAGACGGACACTGATAGTAGTGTTACTATCTACAAAGCTAGAATTGTCGCAAAAGGTTTTCGACAAGTTCAAGGTGTTGACTACGATGAGAGTTTCTCACTCGTATCTATACTTAAGTCTGTCCGAATCATGTTAGCAATTGCCGCATTTTATGAAATCCGGCAAATGGATAAACAAAACTACATTCCTTAATGGATTTATTAAAGAAGAGTTGTATACGATGCAACTAGAAGGTTTTGTCGATCCTGAAGGTGTTAGCAAAATATGCAAGCTCCAGCGATCCATCTATGGACTGGTGCAAGCATCTCAGAGTTGGAATATACGCTTTGATAAGTTGATCAAAGCATATAGTTTTATACAGACTTGCGGTGAAGCCTGTATTTACAAGAAAAGTGAGTGGGAGCACTACAGCATTTCTGATAAGTATATGTAAATGACATATTATTGATCGGAAATAATGTAGAATTATTCTGTAAAGCATAAAGGAGTATTTGAAAGGAGTTTTTTTCGAAGAAGGACCTCGGTGATGCTGCTTACATATTGAGCATCAAGATCTATAGAGATAGATCGAGACGCTTGATAAGTTTTTCAATGAGTACATACCTTGACAAGATTTTGAAGTAGTTCAAAATGGAACAGTCAAAGAAAGAGTTCTTGCCTGTGTTACAAAGTGTGAAATTGAGTAAGACTCAAAGCCCGACCACGGCAGAAGATAGAATGAGAATGAAAGTCATTCCCTATGCTTTGGCCATAGGTTCTATAAAGTATGACATGCTGTGTACCAGACCTATTGTATACCCTACCCTGAGATTGGCACGGGAGTACAATAGTGATCTAGGAGTAGATCACTGGACGGCGGTCAAAATTATCCTTAGTGGAATAAGGATATGTTTCTCGATTATGGAGGTGACAAAAAGGTTCGTCGTAAAAGGTTACGTCGATGCAAGTTTTGACACTAATCTAGATGACTCTAAGTCTCAATCTAGATACATATTGAAAGTGGGAGCAATTAGCTAAAGTAGCTCCGTGCAGAGCATTGTAGACATAGAAAATTGCAAAATACATAACGGATCTGAATGTGGCAGACCCGTTGACTAAATTTCTCTCACAAGCAAAACATGATCACACTGTAGTACTCTTTGGGTGTTAATTACATAGCGATGTGAACTAGATTACTGAATCTAGTAAACCCTTTGGGTGTTGGTCACATATCGATGTGAACTATGGGTGTTAATCACATGATGATGTGAACTATTGATGTTAATCACATGGTGATGTGATCTAGATTATTGACTCTAGTGCAAGTGGGAGACTGAAGGAAATATGCCCTAGAGGCAATAATAAAGTTATTATTTATTTCCTTATATCATGATAAATGTTTATTATTCATGCTAGAATTGTATTAACTGGAAACATAATACATGTGTGAATACATAGACAAACAGAGTGTCACTAGTATGCCTCTACTTGACTAGCTCATTGGTCAAAGATGGTTATGTTTCCTAGCCATGAACAAAGAGTTGTTATTTGATTAACGAGATCACATCATTAGTTGAATGATCTGATTGACATGACCCATTCCATTAGCATAGCACCCGATCGTTTAGTATGTTGCTATTGCTTTTATCCATGACTTATACATGTTCCTTTAACTATGAGAATATGCAACTCCCGTTTACCATAGGAACACTTTGTGTGCTACCAAACGTCACAACGTAACTGGGTGATTATAAAGGTGCTCTACAGGTGTCTCCGAAGGTACATGTTGGGTTGGCTTATTTCGAGATTAGGATTTGTCACTCCGATTGTCGGAGAGGTATCTCTGGGCCCTCTCGGTAATGCACATCACATAAGCCTTGCAAGCATTGCAACTAATGTGTTAGTTGTGAGATGATGTATTACGGAACGAGAAAAGAGACTTGCCGGTAACGAGATTGAACTAGGTATTGGATACCGACGATCGAATCTCGGGTAAGTAACATACCGATGACAAAGGGAACGACGTATGTTGTTATGCGGTCTGACCGATAAAGATCTTCGTAGAATATGTAGGAGCCAATATGGGCATCCAGGTCCCGCTATTGGTTATTGACCGGAAACGTGTCTCGGTCATGTCTACATTGTTCTCGAACCGTAGGGTCCGCACGCTTAACGTTACGATGACAGTTATTATGAGTTTATGCATTTTGATGTACCGAAGGAGTTCGGAGTCCCGGATGTGATCACGGACGTGACGAGGAGTCTCGAAATGGTCGAGACATAAAGAATTATATATTGGAAGCCTATGTTTGGACATCGGATGCATTCCAGGTGAAATCAGGATTTTACCGGAATACCGGGAGGGTTACCGGAACCCCCCGGGAGCATAATGGGCCAACATGGGCCTTGGAGGAAAGGTGAGAGGGCAGCCCTAGGGGCTGCGCGCCTCCCCCCCTTCCCTAGTCCTATTAGGACTAGGAGAAGTGGGGCGCCCCCTCTCTCTCTCTCCCCTTGGAGCAATCCTAGTCCAACTAGGATTGGGGGGGGGGGGGAATCCTACTCCCAGAGGGAGTAGGACTCTCCTGGCGCACCAAACCTGGCCGGCCAGCCCCTCCCCCTTGGATCCTTTATATACGGGGGCAGGGGGCACCCCAAAGACACACAAGTTGATCTACGGATCGTTCCTTAGCCGTGTGCGGTGCCCCCTTCCACCAAATTCCACCTCGATTATATCGTTGCAGTGCTTAGGCGAAGCCCTGCGCCGGTAACACATCAATATCGTCACCACGCCGTCGTGCTGACGGAACTCTTCCCCGACGCTTTGCTGGATCGGAGCCCGGGGATCGTCATCGAGCTGAACGTGTGCCAAGAACTCGGAGGTGCCGGAGTAACGGTGCTGTGATCGGTTGGATCGCGAGGAGAACGTACGACTACTTCCTCTACGTACTACTACTTCCTCTACGTTGTGTCAACGCTTCCGCTTCGGTCTACGAGGGTACGTAGACAAACACTCTCCCCTCTCGTTGCTATGCATCACCATGATCTTGCGTGTGCGTAGGAAAATTTTTGAATTTACTGCGTTCCCCAACACTTTCCCAGTGACAGTAGGGGCAGCAAGGCACGTATTGTATTGTTGCCATCAAGGATAACAAGATGGGGTTTTTATCATATTGCATTAAACTATCCCTCTACATCATGTCATCTTGCTTAAGGCGTTACTCTGTTTTTAACTTAATACTCTAGATGCATGTTGGATAGCGGTCGATGAGTGGAGTAATAGTAGTAGATGCAGGCAGGAGTCGTTCTACTTTTCTCGGACGTGATGCCTATATACATAATCATACCTAGATATTCTCATAACTATGCTCAATTCTGTTAATTGCTCAACTTTAATTTGTTCACCCACCGTAGAATACTTATGCTCTTGAGAGAAGCCACTAGTGAAATCTATGGCCCCCGGGTCTATTCTCATCATATCAATCTCCATCACTTTATTATTGCTTTGCTTTTTTACTTTGCCTTTTACTTTTTACTTTGCATCTCTATATCAAAAATACCAAAATATTATCTATCATCTCTATCAGATCTCACTCTCGTAAGTGACCGTGAAGGGCTTGACAACCCCTAATCGCGTTGGTTGCGTTGAGCTATTTGTTTTGTGTAGGTACGAGGGACTCGCGCGTAGCCTCCTACTGGATTGATACCTTGGTTCTCAAAAACTGAGGGAAATACTTACTCTACTCTGCTGCATCACCCTTTCCTCTTCAAGGAAATCCAACGCAGTGCTCAAGAGGTAGCACACAACAATAGCATTAGTATTACTGTCATGAGAGTAGCACATGGTCAGTAAATGTGCAATCAAATTTGTGCAGTTCCACTGGGATGAAGCAATGTTAGCGGTGTAAGATTTAAGTGCAACTGCAAAAACTCAATTCATGGGAAATAAAGCAAGAAGGAAGCACTTCATAAAATGGTGGTGGCATTGCTTCAATTTATCGATGGCACTAGACCATTACTTGTAGTGACATTAGGTGGCATTGCTTAATGCTTCATGTGATTTTACATTAACGGTAGGGATATGGGCGTAGGGACAACAGGGGCATAAAGTGGTGAGGCAGATGTGGTTGCCGAGAGCGGCAAACACTCATGCAGCATGTCTGCATTTGTCCCATTTTTATCTCCTCGGCGACATTTTCCTATGTGAGCACAGGAAATCTAGACCTGCTCATTCTCATTTGCGTTGTCCCCCAACACCCCTCACTTTCTTTCCTTTTTCAACCAAGAGAGAGGTCCACTTCCCCCCCCCCCCCCCACCCTTTGCTATCCACCATGCTTTCTTCGCCTTTCAACCAAGAGACCGGTTGGGTAGCCAATATCTACTACTTTCCCCCGTTTCCTCTTAGAACCAAGTCCTAGATTCATGCTACAGCTTTCCCACTTTCTTCCCTATTTGAACCAACTCTTAGGTTCGACTGTATGATCTAGCTTTACCTCTAATAATAGTAAAAGTCTAGGTGGCTTTGGAACAGCCGACAGAAGTAGAAAAAGATCCACACGCGGCCACGTGGGGAGCTGGGGCAATAGAGCAAGGCAGGTTTCGAAGGAATATATACCCGAGGGTCATCGGCATGTGGCAAAGACGGCGTTGGGAGGCCGCATCTTGGTCACAATACCGCAGGGAGGAAGAAGGGGTCGGAGGCCCTCCCGAGCCGGCGCTCTCTTGGAGAGAACGGCAGGACCACCGATCGGGACCCGCGGGGCAGCCGTTGGTCTCCTCCCTCGCCGCCGACGACATCGTGAACGATGCACCTACACCCCTGCCCCGGTCGAGGTGGTCCGGCCTGATTTGTGACCAGCCGTGAGCAGATAGAGTGTGGCCACCTATGTGTTGCTTAGATCTGGACAACATGATAGATCGAAAGAGAGGAACCCTAGTAAAGCAAGTGCTAAGGCTCCTGCTTATATATATAGTGGAGTGATTTTGTTGTACCAGCTTAAAAAAATGTGCTCCTACGTGTACCCGCGAGTGGGTGTGAGCGAACTAGTTCGTGCATGCACTGCTTCTCTTTGTGAAAGTACAATATACTATGCCCAAAGAACGTTCGCCACAAGAGTAATAGTATAAGTGTGTGACGTGTGAGCTAAAATAAAAGGTGTGTGATGTCTTTTGTTTTTTAGAAGTTCTGAGGGTAGGGTGTGAAGAGCACATATGTGTGTGACTTCTACCTGCAGATAGACGGTGGGTGCGAGAGGACTCGGGAGAGTCGTGACACATGAGGGTGCGTGTGTGCGTGAGAGAGGGGGGGCACATATCAATGCAATGCATGTGACCGTAAATCATTATCCGAAAAACGTTCACCACAAGCCATTTCCTGATGAACGCCGTAAGAACCGTTAGATTGGCATCCGACAGTGTCAGTTTTGCCATGTCATTTAACAGAGAAGCCACTCCTCCTACAGACAAATCTTCCACGTGAGTGTTAGCAACTGTTGTATGCTCCTCCCCTCATTCCAAAATGCAGTGCATATAGCTTTATTGAAAATTCGAACCTTGCAAACTTTTACCGAGTTTTCGTGTACCAAAATGCACATATAGACTACCCAGTATATATCATTTCCTTCATCTTCGAGAGGTAATTATAAAGATGGGGGAGGATTCTACAAAGAAAGACTGTCATATCACCTGCAGCAATTTCAACCATCCTTTGGTGTGGAGGACTATCATAGTAACTCTATATGATATGATTTTTATAGATTTTTTCCTTTAGAGCCAATTGGTTCATAGGAATACATTCATATACTCCACATTTCAAAGGAAATACACATGATATTATTTTTATAGCTTTAGAGCCACTTGGTTCATATGAATGGATTCCTATACTCCCATAATTTCAAAGGAAAATAAACATTAGCATATATTCAATAGAAAAGTTCCTATGATTTGAACCAAATGACATCTCTTTTCTAATCCCTCCTCATAGGAATTGAGATACATGTCATCTCTAGATTCAATAGAAAAGTTCCTATGATGTGACCCAAATGACATCTCTTTTACAATCCCTACTCATAGGAATTGAGATACATGTCATCTCTTTCCCTACAACTTCCATGTATACATCTTCTATTCCTAAAAGCTACTACAACCCACTAGTAGCTTTTTTCCTAGACATGCAACTATGGCACAAGAACACGTCATGCATGCAAGCCATAAATCACATTGTTTTTGTACTCTATGCATGCAAGCACCACATCATCAATTCGTGCATGTTATTCATAAGTTATTTCTTGCATTAAATTTTGTATTGACAATGTATGTGCTAGTCACGTGCACACATATGTAATTCACATTCACATTCTGGTTAGAAATCTCATTCTTTTAACTGCCATTCATTTTTTGCCTTTGTACTCCCTCCGTCTAGGTGTGTAAGTCATCTTCCGAAAAACAAATAATCCCAAAACACTTAGGCACGGTACATTAACTTCCTCCTTGTTTCTTGTTTCGTGACATATCAACGAATAAGAAATGTGGACCTTGCATGCTTTCAATGGCTTGAGACTTTCAAACATGACATGAAGTGGTTAATTCATTGCATGGAATCCTATTAACTAGCAAAAATACCTAAGATGACTTATACACATAGAAGGAGGGACTTTGAGTGAAAATCATCAAGTGAGGAAAATCCAAACCCAAACCCAAACACCTACAAACCCAAAGTGATTGAGCATCACTGAAGAGATTGATCCTGCGAGGATCTGACGCTTGTTACCTTTGAAGACTGTGCTTCTTCGAGACGGTTAGGCGTCAAGGTCTAGAGCATCCAAGAGGAATTGTGGATCGCCGAGTGACCAAGTCTGTGAAGGTTTGGAAGTCACCTGAAGACTTACCACGAGTGATTGGGCGAGGACTGTGTGTCCTTAGCTCAAGGAGAATACAGTGAGGACTGTGTGTCCGGGACTAAGTGTCCTCGAGTTTAAATACTCAGCCGCTCCAACCAGATGTACAACTGAGGCAGCAGTTGGAACTAGTCTACCAAATCATTGTCTTCACCAAGCTTACTGGTTCTATTTCCTCAACACTTTCATTTCCTCATTACTGTGTTGTGTATTTGTTCATATCTGTGTTTGAAGACTTTGACTGAAGACTTTCTCAATTTCCTCAGTTCAATTTCTTCAGTCTGTTTGTCTTCATCTTGTGCTATCTTGTGTTTACGCTTCCTGTACTCTGTGTTCGTCTTCATTTCATCATGATGACTATGCATGTAATCTGCTATGTTTACTTCTGAGTACTTATTCCACTGCTAGTAGTTCTTCGCTAAGGAATTTCCTCACGAGCAAATTCCTCAGTGAAGAATTTCATAAAAATCGCCTATTCACCCCCCTCTAGTCGATATAACGCACTATCAATTGGTATCAGAGCAAGGTACTCCCTTGTTCTGTGTGATTTTGGTTTAACCGCCTGGAGTTTTAGTTATGTCGACCGCAGATATGAAGAAAGTGCCGTGCCCCATCTTTGACGGTCACGAGTATCCCAAATGGAAGGCTATGATGAAGAAGTGTCTCATGGTGATGGACAACGAGCTATGGACCGTCACTGAGATTGGTCTGGCCGATCTATGCAAGATGGCGGAAGCTGATGACATTCGCAAGTACACTCAACTCAACCTCACTGCGAAGGCCGTCATCTACTCCAGTCTGTCTCGAAACTAGTTCAGAAACATCATGCATCTCGATCAGGCGAAGCTTGTATGGGACCGTCTCTCTGATGTCTATGAACGCCATCGAACCCGTCATGATCCTTGGTTTGAGGATTTCAAGGAATCGCTCAAATCGATGACATTCGAACCAGAATCATCATCCTCTACTCCATGCCTTATGGCAAAAAGTGCGGAGGTAACTGAATGCTACCTATCTGAGTCTAGTGATGAAGAATCTGGTGATGAATTTGGACCTAGTTATGTCAAACTTGCTTCCCTTGCCGCTAAACAACAAAGAGCTTTGCAAAAGGCTAATGATATGCTTAGTAAGAGCAATGATATGTTGGGTGAAGAAATGGATCAGTCACAAGCCTTGGCTGAAAGTCTTCAGAGACTTCATTCCAAGCATGACTCTCTTCAAGATCAGCATAACTCTCTCCTGTCTGATTTTGAGAAGATAAGCGTGAGTTATGAAGATCTTCAGAAGGAGCACGATTCATTACTTGCTCAACAAATCAGCGCTGCTCAGGAAGAATTTATTCCTCCATGTTTAAAATGCATTGAACGAGAATCTGCTAATTCCTCACCTGAATGTTCAAATGCTTCAAATGTTACAAATTCTTCACCTGTCTCTGCTATCACAAATTCCTCATCTGAGGACATTGCTAGTACTACTGACGATGCAGGACTGAAGGAATTGTACATGATAGGCATGTACAAAAGCCTCAAAGGGCATCAGACTCTTTGTGATGTGCTTAAAAAGCAGATCCTCAACAGGAATCCTAGGAAAGAGGGTATTGCCTTTGAGAGGAAACTCAATGCTGATGGTACATATTGGAAGCCTGAGCAGTACCCCAAAACCTCATGGGTTGCTGCAAAGGGACCTCCAGTTGATCCATCTAATTTATCTGGCTTTACATGTGAATCTTCTCATTCTTCTGATGAGTCATTTGACTCAAACAATAAACTGTTCAAAAATCAGAATGGTGAAGTATATGCTAGATATGTTGGCACTAACTGCAGGAACGGTTCTCCTATGAAGAAAACCTGGGTTCCCAAAAGGTGCCTTGAAAGTCTTCAGGTGAATGTCCTCATGACACCACCTATGAAGAAAAGGAACCCCGGATCAAATTCTTCACATGGACCAAATTCCTCATATGGATCCAAGTCCTCATACGGACCAAATTCCTCAAGAGGATCAAATTCCTCACATGGATCAAAGTCCTCATATGAACATCATCGTGCTAACAACTCTGTTTCGCACGGAAGAGCCAAGGGCTATGAATATGAGCATTATTCTTCAAATTATTATGTTCATAAGTCCTTGAAGAATTTCTCTGCTTATTCATATGCTTACCCTAACCCCTCTTATGTGAAACGAAATGGTTTGGTTGCTTTGCGACCATTCTCATATGGAGCTCGCAGAGTGATGAACTCTTTGCCACCCCTTCAGATGTGGGTGGTGAAGAAAAAGAACTAATCTCTTCTGCAGGGTCAGGTCTCCAGACGTGCGATAACGTCTGAAGAATTTGCTGGGGACCTGACAAAATGCCTGAAAGGACGCAGGCTAACCATGATGAAATGAACTTTCATTTCACACGTCCTCCCTCTATTTTATCTGTCTTACTGCTTGATGAAATTGATCTGATGAATTGTGATATCATATTCTTCACTGCTGAAGTATATGAGGTCGTAAGTTACACTAATTCATCTGCAGGATGATCAACCCAAAGCCACTGAATGGGTACTTGATAGTGGATGTACAAATCACATGACCGGTGACAGGAATCTGTTGACGGATGCTCCCTTATCAGCGTCACACATGAAGCATATCATCTTCGCTGATAAAAGCAAAAGTCAGGTATTGGGTCTAGGTAAGGTTGCTATCACAAAGGATCGACACATGGACAAAGTCATGCTTGTTGAGTCCTTAGGATACAATCTTATGTCTGTCTCAATGCTTTGTGATCTTGATATGGTTGTTGTCTTTGGCAAGTATCATTGTGTTGTGATTATGGAAGCTGACAATTCCAAAGTCTTCGAAGGCTTTAGGAGAGGAGACTTGTATATTGTTGATTGCTCTGCAGATTCACAACCAGCCGTGTGCCTACTTGCAAAAGCTTCAGAAGGATGGCTATGGCATCGACGACTTGGTCATGTAGGCATGAGGAATTTGAACACGCTTGCGAAGAAGAAGCATGTCATTGGCATTGAGAATGTCAAATTCCTCAAGGATCACTTGTGCGGTGCCTGTGAAGCTGGAAAGATGACAAAGGCCAAGCATCCAGCGAAGACTATCATGACCACTACTCGTCCATTTGAATTGCTTCACATGGATCTCTTTGGTCCTAATCATTATTCCTCTGTTTCAAATGAAGCATCTCAATATGGCTTTGTTATTGTTGATGATTACTCTCCTTACACATGGGTACACCTTGTCTCTTACAAAACTGAAGTGCAGGAAGTCTTCAAACGATTTTCCTCAAGGGCTTCAACCAACTTTGGTGTGAAGATCAAGCACATCAGAAGTGACAATGGCACTGAGTTCAAGAATTTGGGTCTCGATGACTATCTTGATGAACTTGGTATTACTCATGAGTTATCTGCTCCTTATACTCCTCAACAGAATGGCGTCGTGGAGCGCAAGAACAGGACTCTTGCTGAGATGGCTCGCACAATGCTCGATGAGTACAAAACCCCTCGTCGTTTCTGGGTTGATGCAATTGATACTGCGTGCCATATCATCAACAGAGTATATCTTCACAAATTCTTCAAGAAGACTGCCTATGAACTCCTCACTGACAAGAAACCCAATGTGAGTTATTTCAAAGTCTTCGGTGCTAAATGCTGGATTAGAGATCCTCATCACAACTCTAAATTTGCACCGAAAGCACATGAAGGTTTTATGCTTGGTTACGGAAAGGACTCACACACCTACAGAGTCTTCAAAAATGTTCTTCACAAGATTGTTGAAACTGTAGATGTGCGGTTCGATGAAACTAATGGCTCGCAAAGAGAGCACCTACCTTCTGTGTTAGATGAACCAGCACCTGAGGATTCTATCAAGCATAAGGCTACTGAAGATGTCATTCCTACTAAAGAATCTACTGAAGAATTCATTCCAGAACGTGAAAAACGTCGAGCTGATGCACCTGAAGAAAATGCTGAGGAAACTGATGCTGAAGAAAATGCTGATCAAATTCCTCAACGATAACCAGCTCACCCTCGCGTTGCAAAAGAAGTGCAAGTGGAGAAGATCATCGATGACATTAGAGCACCAGGTCCCCTCACACGCTCAAAAGCTTCACATCTATCTAACTTTTGTGGGCACTTTGCTTTTGTCTCTATCACAGAGCCCGCTAAGGTAGATGAAGCATTTCTGGATCCTGAGTGGATTCAGGCCATGCAAGAAGAATTACATCAGTTCAAGCTCAACAACGTATGGGTACTAGTCAATCGTCCCGATCCTCGCAAGCATAACATCATTGGTACAAAGTGGATCTACCGCAACAAGCAAGATGAAAATGGTGTTGCGGTGAGGAATAAGGCACGACTAGTAGCTCAAGGCTACACACAGGTTGAAGGAATTGATTTTGATGAAACTTTTGCACCTGTTGCTAGACTTGAGGCTATTCGCATATTGCTTGCTTATGCTAACCATCATGATATCATCTTATACCAAATGGATGTGAAAAGTGCATTCCTCAATGGTAAGCTTGAGGAAGAAGTATATGTTGCTCAACCCTCAGGTTTTGAAGATCCAAAACATCCTGACAAAGTCTTCCGACTTAGCAAGGCCCTCTATGGCCTCAAGCAGGCCCCACAGGTGTGGTATGATACATTGAAGGAATTCTTCATGAAGAAAGGCTTCACACCCGGTTCACTCGATCCCACTCTCTTTACTAAATCTTATGATGGTGAACTGTTTGTGTGCCAAATATATGTTGATGATATCATCTTTGGCTGTACTGACCAACGTTATAGTGATGAATTTGCCTATATGATGAGTGAAGAATATCAAATGTCTATGATGGGAGAGTTGAAATTCTTCTTAGGTCTTCAAATTCGTCAACAGCGCAATGGTATATTCATATCTCAGGAGAAATACCTCAAGGATGTCCTGAAGAAATTCGGCATGCAAGATTGCAAAGGCATCAAAATTCCTATGCCCACAAATGATCATTTATGCACTGATGAAAATGGTACTGACTTCGATCATAAGGTATACCGCTCCATGATTGGCTCTTTATTGTACTTATGTGCATCTAGGCCAGATATAATGCTTAGTGTTTGCATGTGTGCATGATTTCAAGCTGCACCGAAGGAATCCCACCATAAGGCTGTGAAGCATATTCTTCGATATCTAGCTCACACACCAACACTAGGATTATGGTATCCCAAGGGCTCGGATTTTGATCTCATTGGATATTCAGACTCTGACTATGCTGGTGACCGTGTGGACCGCAAGTCAACATCTGGCACTTGTCATTTCCTCGGACGATCCTTGGTCTGTTGGTCCTCGAAGAAACAGAATTGCGTATCACTGTCTACTGCTGAAGCTGAGTACATTGCTACTGGTTCTTGCTGTGCTCAATTACTATGGATGAAGCAAACGCTCAAGGACTATGGCATCAACATGAAGAATGTGCCTCTCCTCTGTGACAATGAGAGTGCCATCAAGATTGCTCACAACCCAGTTCAGCACTCGAAGACAAAGCACATTCAGATTCGTCATCATTTTCTTCGTGACCATGTGTTGAAGGGCGACATTTCTATTGAGCATGTGAAGACTGAAGAACAGCTAGCCGATATCTTCACTAAGCCCATGGATGAGAAGAGATTTAGCAAGTTGCGGCGTGAGCTAAATATCTTAGAGTCTTCGAATGTACTTTGAAAACGCACTCATCCTAACACTTATGCAAAATTGATGACTTAGATGTGCAACACATGAAGAAACGTTTTTCTTCAATCAATGAAGAATAACACTCTAAGTGTGCAGAAATTAATGAAGAATTTGATTCTCAGAACCCTACGACAATTGTACGCGGTGTCTGAAATCATCATTCTTACACGTGGGTCATGCCACCACAAAAGTTGAAAATCTTCAATTTGAGTTTTTCCTCAACTTTTGAAATTCCTCAGTTTTTCAAATTCTTCAACTTTGCAAAATCTTCACTTGTGTCGTTGTTTTTCTTCATTGGCTATATATATATATGAGTTTATGTCCTCTACAGCATTCACTTATAGCTATTTCTTCAAGTTGGATCTTTTCTGCTAAGTGAATGTGATCGGACCCTTCCCCTCTATGCTATACTCAATCCAATCTATTCACAAATTCTTCATGTGCGTTCAAATCGAAACTCGTTCAAATTCTTCACTGTGTCCTTGTCAGCTGAAGAAATTGCGAACGAAACGTTAAAACTAATCTTATCCAAACTTTCGGTTTTGCCGCTCAAACCGTTCCGCATCCCACAATGCATTATTTTATCCACCCACGATCTTACAGATCTCCACTACACAGTACGTGGGTGACACAAGTCGCGAGAAGGAGAACGGCCAGGGGCACGTTCGTCCTAAATCTTCGGACGAGCAGTTTTTCACTGCGGCTATAAATACCCCTGTCGCCGTCCTCACTCCTTTTACCCCGCTCGATCTCACTCTCCCGCTCGAGCTTCCAAACCCTAGCGCCGTCGCTACTCAATCGTCACCGGTGAGGAAGAGCTTCACTGCCTCGACCTCGTCGACGTCGTACTCGCGCCGACCGAGGAAATCTTCACCTCCGCCGCCACCGTAGACGTCCTCCTCCGCCAAGTTAGGGCGTGGAAGATCTGCATCGACTAACTTCACTGTTCCAACTCCCAGTTCGTCGTGTTCTTCGTTCAGGGTAAATAAAAGCTAATTTTACTGCCCTGTTTGATTTGAAACTTTTCTACAAAATCTTCAAAGGTGTTTTATTCTTCAAATCCTCACACACAAAACACCTCACATATTATCTGTTCTTGATTCATTTCCCTAAGCCTCATTTTCTTCAAGATTCCTCAATTGTGTGGATCCTCGATCTATACAACTCTGGAACCTAAGATATAAAGCGCTTAGTGAAATTCATCAAGACGAATCTGGTCAAATTCCTCAAACTTGTTCTTTATGAAAAACCCTCTGAGAACGCATATGACCTCTCCAAATTCCTCGCAACTATACTCTGTTCACAGGTACACATGTCCGCTGCTGAATCATTAGGTTCTCATCAACTTAACTCATTGGCAGCGTTCCTCGAAGAAAAGTTGCATACTTCTTCAGAGAATTCAATTGTTCAAATTCCTCATCTGAAGAAAATGGCTAAAGGTAAACGGCCACAGAAAGGAGGAAAGAAGCCTGAGGTCATGACTGCTTTTGAGATCCCAGAGGATATTTACAAAGAGTACTGCACGCCTGATGAAGCCAAGTTTGGCAAAGAAGATAAAAATCAGCGCAAGGTGCGAATCCAGAGGATTGAACGGAGATGGGCACGTGAATGGAGGGAGTACAGATACGTCACTCCTAAGTATATGAAGAAATTCGCACTTAACCCTCCATGCCCAAGAGCCCCATTGGCACCTGGCCAAGTGGCTGATCCCACCAGCATCAAGCGTGGTGAGGATTTTCCTGAAGAATGGGCCAAGCGCCAAGCTAAACTGGCAAGACAAGCCAAATAAGCAGTGAGGAAATTCAATGAAGACTCTGCTGATGCTGCCACTGAGGCTTCTGTCAAACCGAAGAAACCGATGCTCAAGAAGCCCGCTCGCAAGCCAAGTGCTTCAACATCAATGCCCTCACGGCCAGAATCTTCAAAATCTTCAAAGCAAATTCCTCACGCTGCTCCTGCTCCACCAAAGTCCTCAGCTGTCCCGACAAAGTCCTCAGCACCTGTGCATCTGACCTCGTGCCAAAGGACTACAGGCACCTCAATTGCCTCTGGTGTCTCAGCTAGTTCCTCAGCTGCACCAAATTCCTCAGCTGGACCCTCTCTGCTGAAGAAAAAGGCTACTGCTGGACGCGGCACTCGTCCAAGTCCTCAGAAGAAATAGGTAGTCTTCACTGTGCCATCTGATGATGATGAAGCTGATGAAGAAGAACTTGCTGAAATCATCAGGGACCGCCAGGAAAGGGCTGCTAAAGCCAAAGGCACACCTGTGCCCCTGCTATTGGATCCAAGGGCGATCCTAGATTATATTGATCTCTGGCATAAGGACCCTAACACACCTATGCCTGATTTCAAGCTGACACCTGGCCAAAGTCACATGTTGACTCACTTCATCCAAGAGGAGAAGTGGAAGTATGATAGGGCGAGAGAGATCAAGAAATCGCAGTACAGAAAAGAGAAGCTGCTGAAGAAAAATGTTGTCAAAATGACGCCTGATGAACTTGTCAAGATGCAGGCTGAGATCAAAGCCCTCAGCGACAACTTTGACTCGTACTATGCTGATTGGCAAGGAGCCAAGGTCAGATTTGTGAGGCTAACTGATACCTTCACCAAGGGTGCAGCCTCAACACAACAAATTCCTCAAGCTGAAGCATCTGTTCAGCAAACTGAAGAACCTGCCAGCACCGCTGATGAAGTTCAGGTTGCTGAAGAAAATGCCAGTTCCAGGGCTGATGACTCTGCTCCAGCCACTGAAGAAATTGCCAGGGCATCCACTAGTGGTGCGCCTGAAGAAAATGAAGAAACCAGGGCAACTGCATCAGTTGCGCCTGAGGACAATCAACCAGATTCCTCAGCTCCACCTGCGCCTACGCCAACTCCAATTCTTCCATCTGCATTAGATGTGAAGAAAACCAAGGCTGCAGAGCGAGCTGCTGTGAAGAAAAGGAAGGCATCCAATGCTTCAGAATCTTCAGCTCCCAAGAAGATGAAGCCGATGACAAGCTCATTTGCAAATCCCATTGATGCCATTCCTATCTCCTCCATGCCATCAAAGGACCTTGTTCCTTTTGGTGAAGATTATGAGATCCCTAGTGGATCAGATGAAGAAACTCAATCTGCTGCTTCGTCAGAGCAGATTGATGAAGAAATTGAAGCGGATGCAATCCCTTCAACCCCAATGGTTTCATCACCAATGCCTCAGTTTGATGCTGAAGAGGCTGGTGTTGAAGAAATTGATGAAGATGTGGATATTGGAAGCACAACCCCGTTGATGAATGACGACTTTTGGGAAAATCAGCATCCCAATTCCCCACTCTTCACTCCCTTGCAGCAAATTCCTCACTCTCCTTCACCAACAGTAAAATTGGGCTCTGAAGAAACTCATCCCACTGCATCTGTGAATGAAGAAATTCCAGCCACTAGTGCTGAAGAAACTGCTGCTGAAACTGACAAGGTGACTGCACCTGAGGAACATCCTGAAATTCCTCAGCCTGAAGAACCTGAGATTGTGATTCCTGAGGTCGTGATGCAACTCACTGACACTCCTCTGCCAAGGCCAAAGGATCCGTTCTCGTGCAAACAGAAATTCAAGGCTGAAGACTTCTATGGCGAGCACGTGTTCTTCACTGAATACAATCCATATGACTCTGCTCGCATAAGGAACAGGCGTTTCTGGACAGCCAGCCAAGCCAATTTCTATTCCTCAGTGCTTTACAACAAAGACAAAGTCTTCGACCATGCTCATATTCCTCACATGGATATGGAGTCTTTGTCGTGCTTCACGCCAGTCCTCGGTGTTCTTCACGACGCTGGGCTGCTCAACTTCTGCACAGATATATGCGATTGGAATGAAGAACTTATTCTTCAATTCTACGCAACGTTGCACATCACCGGCAACTCTGAAGATGTGAACTCATGGATTTTGGACTGGATGACTGAGAACACACATCATAAGGCCCCAGCATCTGAATTGCTTCGTGTCCTTCCTCTGAGTCCACCCACCGAAGATGCGCGTTGTGTGTACAACGAACCTGAGCTTTCAAATCACTATATGCAAGTGTTGATGAAGTCTTTGAAGCCAGGGCAAGCTCCTAGAACCAAATTCCTCGTCAAGGAGTTGTTGTATGTGCCAAGGACTGTCTATCGCATTCTGATGAAGACAATGAGTCCCATCAAAGGCCACGACTAGACTGATGAAGAAGTCGTTGGCATCAAGAAGAATCTGCTTTTCAACATCATTCATGGTGTTCCCGTCAACTTCCATGATTTCTTCATGAGGACTCTGGCCAACATTGCTATGTCACCATTTGAGATGAAGCCTTATGCACCTTGGATAATGAAATTCATCAGGACAAGGTCTTCACTAAACTACAAGGCTGAAACTCCCAACCACTGCAGCTACTTGCCTCCCATTGAAGTCCTCAAACGGACATTTTCCTCAGCTGAAGAAAAGGGCAAGGCCACTACTGTGATAGATGAAGGCATTCGTCCATTGGATGGTCAATTTCGCAAGGCTGCTTCTTATTCCAGCAATGATGACTCTGCCACACATGACTCTGCTGCCAACACTGCCAAGCCAAATCCTCAAGCCACAGCACCCAGGGTGATGACTGACCGTGAGTTACTCCTCAGTCTTCATCAAAAGGTTGATCGCAATCACAAATGGGTCAAGCGTCAGTTTGGTTCCATTCTTCACAACATGACTTCCACACACAATGCAGTGAAGAAAGACCATTACTACCTTGATGAAACCCTCAACCGCACCTGGGTTGTTCTGTCTAAAGTGTACAGTGCTGAAGACTTGGAGAAAATGGGTCTCAAAGAAGACTTTGACTGGTTTGCACCTCCTCCGAAGAAATACAAGAAGGTCAAGGTTCCTTCTTTGGTGGCCAGTTCATATTCTTCAACGCGTGCGACTGATGAAAATGAAGATTTGGACGACACTGCAGCAGGCCCTACTTCAACGACCGACCCCAACAACGTTGGCGCTCCTTCATCAACTTGAATATCTTCAGGGGCGTTAGTCCTCAGTTTCGATCGTTTTGGTCATTTGATGACAAAGGGGGGGGGGGGAATCTGAGTTAGTCTTCAAGCGGGTCTATAATAAGGGCGATTTTTGCTAAGTTACAACTCTCGCTCTTCCGAAACTTTTATTGGATCAAGTTGTAATCTTAAGTCCGATGGTGCGCTGATACTTTTGTTGCACTATGCTTTGACACTTTGATGCGCTATTCTGCATGATTATTCCTCGTTAATATTATTGCACGCATGCTGAATTACATTAGGCACCATATTTCATCATGCATTTCAAATTCTTCATATTATGTATCAAATGCGTGTATGAATTACAAGATATAGGGGGAGATCTCCATGATTCAACTCTTCAAGTGTGCATTGCTTCAAAAGCAAATTCCTCACTATGCACATCTTCAGGGGGAGTTCTTCTATATCTTGCAATCAAATTCCTCAATATCAGTATTCACACTTCATATATTTATCCCCGTTGAAAACTTAACCTATGTTGTCATCAATCACCAAAAAGGGGGAGATTGTAAGTGCATCTAGTGCCCCTTAGTGATTTTGGTGTATTGAAGACTTATAGGTTAAGTATCTAATGTGTTTATGAGTGTACACAGGTCTATAAGTCTATGAGGAGTTTGATATTTACAGTGAAATCGACCCCTAAAAATGAAGTTCTTCGACTGAAGACTTTGATATTATGAAGACTTTCTGAAGACTTTGAAAGTGAAGAAATTGGTGTGACCTTGAAGACTTGGTATTCATTCGAGGAACATGAAGCGTGAAGACTTTTGTTTTCGTAGTTTCATTTTCTCTTTCTTGAGTCATAGGAAACACCGTACTGTTAAAGGGGGTCGAGGAAATACTAAGGAGAAAATTTCCATGTGATGCTCATCTCAAATCCTACACCTGCCAATCCCTTTGAGTGAAGCCATTGGAAATCTCATACAGTTCAGTCAATTTCTTCAGTGACAGAGACGCAGTTCTTCTGGTCATTGAGGACTTTGCTCCAACTAAGGAGTTAGGAATTCGCCAGTGCGAATTGCCTAGACTGTGAGGAACATGATAGCCCTGAGGAATTTGTACCTCAAATTTCCGACCGTTGCTGTGCTACGCGCCAGCTGTCCTAAAATATCTTATCCACATAACGGTCATATCATTGAAGGGCATTTATGTCTTATCATGTCGGGCTGCTCCCTAGGCTATAAATAGCTGCCCCCTACAACCACTAGCTGGTTGGCTGCTCCGCATGAACTTGACACTTGTCATTTGAGAGCAACCCATCCTCCGAGGACTTTGAGCGAAAATCATTAAGTGAGGAAAATCCAAACCCAAACCCAAAACACCTACAAACCCAGATTGAGCATCACTGAAGAGATTGATCCTGCATGGATCCGACGCTTGTTACCTTTGAAGACTGTGCTTCTTCTAGACGGTTAGGCGTCAAGGTCTAGAGCATCCAAGAGGAATTGTGGATCGCCGAGTGACCAAGTCTGTGAAGGTTTGGAAGTCACCTGAAGACTTACCACGAGTGATTGGGCAAGGACTGTGTGTCCTTAGCTCAAGGAGAATACGGTGAGGACTGTGTGTCCGGGACTAAGTGTCCTCGAGTTTAAATACTCAGCCGCTCCAACCAGATGTACAACTGAGACATCAGTTGGAACTGGTCTACCAAATCATTGTCTTCACCAAGCTTACTGGTTCTATTTCCTCAACACTTTCATTTCCTCATTACTGTGTTGTGTATTTGTTCATATCTGTGTTTGAAGACTTTGACTGAAGACTTTCTCAATTTCCTCAGTTCAATTTCTTCGGTCTGTTTGTCTTCATCTTGTGCTATCCTGTGTTTATGCTTCCTGTACTCTGTGTTCGTCTTCATTTCATCATGATGACTATGCATGTAATCTGCTATGTTTACTTCTGAGTACTTATTCCGCTGCTAGTAGTTCTTCGCTAAGGAATTTCCTCACGAGCAAATTCCTTAGTGAAGAATTTCATAAAAATCGCCTATTCACCCCCCTCTAGTCGATATAACGCACTTTCACTATATAGTGTGCATATAACTTTGAAAGATGGTCGTTGGATGAAGCTAATCCGACAGTGCAGAGATGGCAAATCCGAGCACTACCGGCTGTTGGATATCATCAACATTCCACCAGATTCTTCCACATGTACAATCTAGAAGACTCCATGGTTGAACTTAAGCATAATGCACAAACCTCAAAACACAAGCACTTCTCCTTTGTTCTAGAATCTTCCGTATCATAATTGCCCAAACTTTTTTTTCTAAATGAATTGTCATTATTTGTTTTTTACTTTATGCTTTACAATGCACAATCCCATGAATTTTAACATTTTTATAAAACTAATTGATTTTGAATGAGATGAACTATAAGAACTAAACGATCATCTACATCATGCATATGACTCAAAGCTTACATGCTATATTGTGTATTTATTCATAATTTGGTTTTCAAATCTCATGTGTTCAATGCATGTGTACCTTACTAGTTTTGAGTAGAGTAGCAAATTTCACGCGGCCGCGGGTATATGAAAATGCAGGGTCCATGCATCATTGCCTTTCGGTCAAACCTATGTCCACAATTTTTTGTACGTATATCTCCACTGGTCCCTGAACCCAAAATTCTGCCACGTTCCCGTAAAACCAAGCGGCCCACGCATATTAAGGCATCGACTCGAACTCAATCCCTCTCCCGGTTACTATGACATGGCCCCACACGCCGTAGTACTCCTACAAACCCTACCGCCGCACGCATCATTGGTTTTCTTCAAGAGGACGAGGGAGAAGCGAATTTGTAGTGGGGGCGCTTTTAAAAAAAAGGATTTGTAGTGGAGGCCCCTACCTTAGGGTGCCCAAGGTAGCTACTGCACACATCATTGGTTTTCTCTTTTCTTTATGCTCTTGCGCCCTAGAGTGAAATTGTGGTTGCTTCGTCCGTCCAGCTTAATGCGGGAAAGGTGGGGCTTTGTGATTTGACACCTCATCTCTCATTTACTACTACTGCGGCACTACGACCGGGGTGCCTCCAAGTCCAACCGCTGCTTCGAACTGTAATTTGGTGCATCGCACGTGGAACAAGACTATGGATGAGCCACATGTCGGTCAAAGGGGTCCTGTTAAGTGTGTCGCCATTTCATGTGCGGACTGACCCTGCTTGAGTTGCTACGCCAACACGACAGGAGCAACCTACCACTTGGTTTTTCTCCTTGGTGAATCCCGACTATATTGATCTAAAAAGATACGTACTGTACTACCCTCTCTGTCTCGGTTTATAGGGCGTGCACGTAGTTCTAGGTCATCCATTTGACTAACTAAATATGAGTTACTATGTCACAAAAAGTATATCATTGGATTCTTAAGCGGATGTAGTTTCTAAACATATATTGTTCATCACATATATAGCCAGTTAAATTCCCAACCTAGAACGACGTGCATGCCCTATAAACCGATACGTTGGAAGTAGTAAAAATGAGGTGATTTTACCGAGCGATGGGCGGGGAGCATGGCCTGTCATGCGGTCCCACATATCATGATGTACCAAGGCGATGCGCGTGTCCCTCTTGAGGCAGAAGCAATACTATGTGGTTTTCTTGAAGGATATGATGACGAAGCGAAGTGTGAAATAATGGTTGCTTCGTCCGTCTGGGAAGGTGCGGCATTGTGATTTGACGTCTCATTGCTCATTACTACTACTGGGGCGGTACGACTCGGTGCGTCCCCCAGTTGTTCTGCACTTTTATTTGGTGCATGACACGTCGACCCAGTTGCTATATGTCCCACGTGTCGGCGAGAGAAAGTACATAATTCATGAAAGCGAGCGTCGACGGAGGAGTACAAGACACAACTTGGTTTTTGCTGCTTCGCGCGATCCATCGGAACAAACCCAGACTTAAGAAGGCGAGGGCAGGTCTTTTCCTGCGCGGCAGGCAAGGGAGTTTGGCATAGTCTGTTCGAGGCAACGAGGCAGTAAGGGAAACAAGCAAATAAAGGTTGAGCGACTTAGTTTTGGGAAAATCTGATTTTACGGTGTACGCACCCACTATGGAGGTAGTACTACTTACTACTCCCTCCTTTCCGGTTTATAGGGCTCATCTAAAAAAATTGTTTTTCCGTTTTATAAGTCTCAATTCTACTAGTAGTAGTAGTACCATCACATGTTTGGATTTTGAGGTGCGTTAAATCGCCCGCTGCAAGGAGTGTCAAGAGAAAACTCACCAATGCATGTAGAAGTTCATGGAAATTTTTTGGTCGTGCATGCATTCGTTCTAATTAATGCCTTGGTAAACATAACTTATTGAAAAAAAATGAGCGTACTAATTACTTGTGCAAACTACGAAATTAATTCCACCACTCATCGTCTACCTTGGTTGGAGAGACTTTGAAATTGAGTCTGTCGGCGTTCTGGGAACGGGGGTCCCCAGACTTGCCTGCTTGCGGCCTGCGGCGTGGCTCGAGTGGGGGCCCAACGTGGCCCATCTTCATCAACACAAGGCTTAAGACCCTCGCGAGGGGCCAAGCCTCGCGAGGCGGACGACATGGAGCTTCCTCCAGCACGGCCTTCTTAGGCTGGCTCGTGAGGAGGCGGAGAGATCAAGGTGGAGTACCTCACGAGGTGCCCATGACGCAAGCCATGACGACCCGAGGTGCCAGGCGGGCGCCAGCCCGCGCAGTGTCCTCCCTTTCCTCTTTGGTGCAAAGGGGGCAAGCGTAGGCGAGAGGATCAAGCAAAGGCACCCATTTCGGTGCAACGAGACCAAGACCAACTCCACGACAAGGAGGAAGTCACTGTGGAGCCCAAGCCGGCGTCATCACCAGAACCTTTGACAGGGGAAGACCAACTTTAGTCAGGATAAGTGTACCCGATGTTCCCCTTAAAATCGGCCAATTGTTGGCGCCCTTCCCGATCAAATATTTGGGAAGAGGCCCAGGGCCTTTGCCTATAAATAGGACTAGCCACCCCCAGGGTAGGGGGGAGGAGGAATCCAATCCGATTCAGGACCTAGAGCAAAGAGAGAGAGAGAGAAAAGGGCGATCGAACATCATCTAGCAGTTCATCCCCTAGCAAAGAACAGACCCTCGCGAGGTCGTTCCCCTTTGTACTGTGCTTCCTCATCAGCCCAAGAGGCAATCCACCACATCACACTGGAGTAGGGTATTACACCACAATGGTGGCCCGAACCAGTATAAACCTGTGTCTCTTGTGTTGTTCTTGTAGTAGTTTAGATCCCAGCGAGACGGAGAGGTAGAGGGCACGATCTCCGCGCGCACCCCAGAGTTCGAACCTTAAGGGTCTCTTGTAGTAGTATAAAACCTGTGTCTCTTGTGTTGTTCTTGTAGTAGTTTAGATCCCAGCGAGACGGAGAGGTAGAGGGCACGATCTCCGCGCGCACCCCAAAGTTCGAACCTTAAGGGTCTGCCAGAACCCGTGATCCGACATTTGGCACGCCAGGTAGGGGTGCGCCGGAATCAGTCTTCCACCGCTCCGCTCTCCTCCGACCACCGCATCCATGTCTGACGCTCGTCGGGCCTGCGCCGAGCGCCGGGCCGCCATCGCTTCCCGCGCCGTCCAGACGGCCCCCGTCGGCGGGCGTCCTCGTCGTTCCCCGTCGCCTGCCGCCATCGGCCCGGCAGGAAACGAGCAGCAAGCGTCCTCTCAACACCCGTCCGTGCTACGGGATGGCCGCACCGCCACTCCGTCGCTCACCCCAGCCGGTTCCTCGTCGCACGCGCGCGCCCCTGGAGGCTCGAGCTGCGCTCATCGCGGCGAACGAGCTCCTGCGCTACCGCCCCGTCGACGACGTCTACAAGGAGTGGCTCGACCGCGTCGCCGAGCTCGTCCGCGCCGCAGGGGGCTCTCCCGCGCCTTCCGCACCATTGCGCCGCACTCCGCCCCACATGGGCAATGAAGCTCCGGGGGCGTTCCAGCCGCCACCTTTCCAAGAAGATGCCATGGCCCCAAGGCGCGCAGCTCCTGGGCGGAATCCGATCCGTCATGCGCCTGCCCAGCAGGAACGGAGCTGCCAAGAAGTCCCGCGACCGCAAGAGGCCGCTCGGGCGCTCCCGGCTCCGGCTCGCCGAGACCCTGCTCCGGCTCCGGCGCGTCAAGACCCCGCGCTGCTCCCAGCTGCGGTGCAAGGGGACCCACAAGGCCAAGCTCTCCCTCAACCAAAACCTCCCGCGGCCACCGCTGGCTGCCGCGCCTACACCCCTGAGTTGCGTAGCGTCGCGTGGCCTGGCAAGTTCAAGCTGGACCTGCCTCCTCGCTACGACGGCACCACTGACCCCACGGAGTTCCTTCAGCTCTACGAGCTGGGAATCGAAGCTGCCAGCGGGGACGAGAAGGTCATGGCGAACTGGTTCCCCATGGCGCTAAAGGAAGGTGCTCGCACCTGGCTCCTGAACCTGGCCCCAGGCACGATCTCCTCCTGGGACCAGATGCGTACCCGCTTCATCGCCAACTTCCAAGGTACCCGCGACCGACCTCCCGCCGTGAGCGACATGTGCCGCATCAAGCAGCAATCTGGGGAGACCCTGCAGAAGTACATCCAACGCTTCAACAACGCGCGCCTCAAGATCCCCAGGGTGTCCGAAGAAGCCATCATTTCGGCCTTCTCCGATGGCGTGCGCGACGTCAAGATGAAGGAGGAGCTGGCGATGCATGAAGACCTCTGCACCTCCCTGGAGCTATTCAACCTGGCGACCAAGTGCGCCAGAGCTGAGGAGGGACGCCTCTCCCTCCTCGAACTACCTGCCGCAGACCCAGAAGAGAAGAAGCCCAAGGCCAAAGACGTGAAACGCAAGGGGGCTGCCGTGCTCGCGGCAGAACCAGACACCAAGCGGGGCAAGGATTTGCCTGAATCCTCCAGGGGCAGCCGGTACTGTGTGTACCACGACCTCCACACCCACAACACCAATTTATGCCAAGAACTCCGCGCCGTGCGAGAAGGAAGAGTCGGCCGACGCCCTAACCGTGCTGACCGGGGCTACGGCCGAGGAGGAGGAAGGAACCCGGGACGCTGGGAAGACCGCGGCTCACGTCCAGGCTGGCGCGACCAACCTCGCGAGGATCGCTGGCGCGACCCGCCTCGCGAGGGGGAATGGAGGGATCACCCTCGTGAGGATCGCCCCCATGGCAACCCAGGCCTGCCGCCGCTGCCACCTCAACCAAGAAGGAATGAAGACCGCCACCAGGACGAGGGGCCTGGGGGCTTCCAGGAGCCTCGAGCCATCGCCTGCATCCTGGGTGGAGCTCAAGCCCCAGCCTCCCAACGTATCTTCAAGCAGTTTGCTCGCGAGGTGAATGCAGTCCTCCCCAAGCTCGAAGCAACGCGTCCCCTCAGGTGGTCGGCCTGCACCATCACGTTCAACTCAGCAGACCAGCTCAAGTGCGCAGCCACAGCCGGAGTCCTCCCAATGCTTTGTTCCCCAGTCATCAGCAACGTTCTGGTCACCAGGACCCTCATCGACGGAGGGGCAGGACTCAATGTCTTGTCCGTGGAAACATTCAACAGCCTCCAAGTGCCCTATGACCAGCTTCAGCCAACCAAGCCCTTCTCCGGAGTCACCGACGGTTCCACGGTCCCGATCGGGCAGGTCCGCCTCCCAGTCACCTTCGGCACCTACAACAACTACCGCACCGAGCTCATCGACTTTGACGTCGCCCACATCCACCTGCCGTACAACGCCATCCTCGGGTACCCAGCGCTGGCCAAGTTCATGGCCGTGACTCACCATGGCTACAACGTCCTCAAGATGCCAGGAAGCGGCGGCGTCATCACGGTGCCATGTCAAGAGAAGGATGCAGTGTGTGCACTGGAGCGAGCCTTTCAGGCTGCGTCACTAGAAGACCCGGATCGCGGAAGCAGGAGGCTTCCTGAGACCACCCCCGAGAAGAAGAAGACAACATCAGGCTCAGACCCTCAGGAGGTAGGCCCTTCAAGGCCCGCGTCTGCCCAGGGGGACCCTCCTTCAATCGCGTAGGAAAGCGCGCCCAGCGCCCTCCTCAGGCAGGGCCCGGGGGCTCTCACCTGGAGGGCCACCGACCTCGCCAAGGTCACGAGGGAGGCGCTGGGGCACCATGTGGAGGCGTGTTTTGAAACACGCTTCCCTCGGGAGGAAGCCAGGGAAGGAAGGCCAGACCAACAAGAGTTTGTTAGCAAGGCGATACAAGAACTACAGGAGTCGAGGATCATGAGAGGTTGCCGTCGTCCACCAGCTGTGGCTCCCCATCCAGGCGAGGATGGTGGGCTGCGCGTCTGCGTCGACGTACCAGGGCTCAACCAGGTCGCCACAGTGGAGCGCCTCTGGCCCTCACACGCGGGGCACTGCGGAGGACCACCCACAGCTATGTTCGCATGCCTTATGGCCTGCCGAGCGTGGCTGCGGCATACCAGCGCGTCATGAGGAGCATCTTGGAGGCGCAGGAAGGCAGGCGATCCGCGGCCCTGGCGGAGATGGAGGCTTCTCGCGAGGAGCCACCAGTGCCTCCGGAGCCTCCCGAGGCCCCTGGGCCTGGGGGCTCGTGAGGATCGGCTTCCACAGCCCACCGAGTCTGCTGCACCAACGCCACTGCACCGACGACATCTTCAGGTGACATCTTTCAAGTTTCATTCCCAGCTGGGAGCGCCCCCCAGGGTTGCATCATTCCCGGGCCACGTGGGTCCGTCCCTGTGGCATGTATCCCTTTTTATCTTTTCAGTCGCTAGCTTGCTTTGCTGGGGGCGCCACTCGGGCTGCATCATCCCCAGGCCACTCGGGCTAGGCCCAGCGGCATGTATCCCTTCCGTGTTTATTTCCAATATGCATCATGCTTGATTACTCGATGCCGTCCGCGGCACCTTTTCTTCTTCATGTCGACCACTTGCACGTTAAAGGGGGGGTGCCTGAGCATCGCGATTCAGGGCTCTTACTGGCTCTCCAGCCCTCACCCTCTGGCCTTGTCCACGGCATCGCGACCTGGCATACCAGCGACGGCTGAGACAAGCTCGAGGGCCGGGACCTGAGAACGTAGAGTGCCGGCATCTAACCAGACTTTGCAGGAACACATCTCAAGATGCGGCCCAGCGCCAGGCGCAGCCCGCCTAGAGGTAGGGCCTCGTGAGTCCCGCGCTGGCTCATGGGTGCCCCGACACACCTCGCCCGCTCCAACCGGCGAGCTCCTGAGCGACTAACAGTCAACTGATCGCTGCTATGGCAATCCCATCTTCTCTTTTTTAGGTGAATCCGCAGGGCCCATAGGGGGAATCACGCTAGCCGAGGCCCTCACGGTGTTCCTTTCGCCCTTGCCCGCGCGAGCCGCTTGCACGTTAAAGGGGGGTGCCTGAGCATCGCGACTCAGGGCTCCTACTGGCTCTCCAGCCCTCACCCTCTGGCCTTGTCCATGGCATCGCGACCTGGCATACCAGCGACGGCTGAGACCAGCTCGAGGGCCGGGACCCGAGGACGTAGAGCAGAAAGGGGAGCAGAGGCAAGGGAGAAGGGGCACGCGAGGACCTCGTCAAGCAGCTCCGCTCGAGCTACCCCCCATATCCGACGGCACGATGAGGGCAATCTCCAATCCTCGAGATAAGTCACCATTCAATGCATTGGCTACCGCAGCACTACCCCCTCACCTAAAGCAACTCCATACTAGCGACGTTGCTTCCCTTTCTCACCTAGCGACGGCTGCTTGGGCGCCAAAGGGGACCTCCTAAGCATCGCGACTCAGGGGCTCTTACCGGACCCCGGGTCGCTCACCTCCTGGCCTTGACCACGGCATCGCGACCTGGCATACCAGCAACGGCTGACGCCGCCTTGGGACTGGGACCTGTCGACGCAGAGCAACAAGCCCTCGCGAGGTGCGACAGGGGGAACCAAACTACAACGGAATCCGCGATTCGCACAAATTCATAGCAAGGGTTACATATTAACAACAAGGATCACAGCCACCTTACAAGCCCCTATGTGGCGCAATATGATTCCTCGCAGGGAAAGAATCCTAAAGGGTGCTAACTACACGCACCCCTGCAGAAGATGCCATCATCAACAGTGGGCCGGCAGGCGCCGGCGCCAACCCCATCCAAATCAGGATCGGCGGTGACCAAGCGAGCCCGCCCTGCTCCGGGAGCGGCGCCGGCTCGCGGGCTCGTAGCTGTCGTCGCTCGTCTCCGGCGTCGCGAAGACCTCACTGGGATCGCTGGATCCTCCGGCGCTTCCATCGCTTGCGGAGCTGTCCAGGGGGCGATTGGCAGGCCCCGCCGTCGCCATGGTAGGGTCCTGGCCGCCTCTCCCGGGGCAGCACTCCAGCCGGCGACCGTTCGCGTCGAAGACCTTGAAGAGCATCACCGAAGCGCCGTCGTACTCCAGGTGGATCGTGAGGGCGCCCTTCGTTCTGCAGCACCGAGCGATTTCACCCCAGCCGCGAGTCATGAAGACCTCGCCCGGGGCGGTGATCGCTACCTCTGCCCCGGTCGCGGGAGTGCTGCAGTCGGCGTGCTGCAGCCACAGCTCCAGAAGTCTCACCTGCTGGAAGGCGTAGGCGAAGAAGGAAGGAAGGCGGATCCAGGTCCGCGGAGGCATGGCGGCGTGAAGCACGAGCTCGCGGGAGGAGCCCTCGGTGTGGACTCCAGGAGGAACAACCAACACCTTCGTGATCCTGCGGCGCCGGCGGCGGCGCTGGCCGAGGGGATCGGCGTCTCCTCTTCCAGAACCCTCGGCGTGAGCATACAAGGGAAGCGGGAACCCCGGCGGAGGCCGCTCGTACCAAGGCCTCGGCACCACCAGGCGATTCTCCTCGTCTTGGCCGCGCAAGGCGGGCCGTTTCTTCGGCGGGAGCGGGTCAGGAACCTCCTGAGGAGCCTTTCCCTTCTCCGCCGTGGAGAACCGACGAATCGGAGCCATCAAACCAAGACGAAGCAAGAACTAAGGCGGGAGAGGAAGCAAGAAGAGATGGACTGGAAGGGCACGCGTGGTGCCATACTTATAGCCGGCGGAGGCCAACCGCCGGCCTCCACGATCACAGGTAATCATGACATGGTTTGCATGCAGGGACTTGTCCAATCCGCGCGATCGTCGAGGCGTCGTGGGGAAGTGGAGACGCCCACGTCCAATCAACCGCCACGCGGCGCCCGAGGCCGCAGGCTGTTAGGGCCCGCGACGCTTCGCCCTTGCCCTTTCGCCTCTCGGCACGGCCAAGTCCATGCGCGCCTTGGGCCCGGGGGCTACTGTCGGCGTTCTGGGAACGGGGGTCCCCAGACTTGCCTGCCTGTGGCCTGTGGCGTGGCTCGAGTGGGGGCCCAACATGGCCCATCTTCATCAACACAAAGCTCAAGACCCTCGCGAGGGGCCAAGCCTCGCGAGGCGGACGACATGGAGCTTCCTCCAGCACGGCCTCCTTAGGCTGGCTCGCGAGGAGGCGGAGAGATCAAGGTGGAGTACCTCACAAGGTGCCCATGACGCAAGCCATGACGACCCAAGGTGCCAGGCGGGCGCCAGCCCGCGCAGTGTCCTCCCTTTCCTCTTTGGTGCAAAGGGGGCAAGCGTAGGCGAGAGGATCAAGCAAAGGCATCCATTTCGGTGCAACGAGACCAAGACCAACTCCACGACAAGGAGGAAGTCACTGTGGAGCCCAAGCCAGCGTCATCACCAGAACCTTTGACAGGGGAAGACCAACTTTAGTCAGGATAAGTGTACCCGATGTTCCCCTTAAAATCGGCCAATTGTTGGCGCCCTTCCCGCTCAAATATTTGGGAAGAGGCCCAGGGACTTTGCCTATAAATAGGACTAGCCACCCCCAGGGTAGGGGGAGGAGGAATCCAATCCGATTCAGGTCCCAGAGCAAAGAGAGAGAGAGAAAAGGGCGATCGAACTCCATCTAGCAGTTCATCCCCTAGCAAAGAACAGACCCTCGCGAGGTCGTTCCCCTTTGTATTGTTCTTCCTCATCAGCCCAAGAGGCAATCCACCACATCACACTGGAGTAGGGTATTACACCACAATGGTGGCCCGAACCAGTATAAACCCCGTCTCTCTTGTGTTGTTCTTGCAGTAGTTTAGATCCCAGCGAGACGGAGAGGTAGAGGGCACGATCTCCGCGCGCACCCCAGAGTTCGAACCTTAAGGGTCTGCCGGAACCCGTGATCCGACAGAGTCATAAACAAGAAAGGAGGGAGTAGTAACATAGCCTAGGGTAGCTTGCTGCCCCACGGACTCCAAGGAAATTGCTGTAGTAGTACTACCTCTGTCCTGGTTTATTGGTCCCCATTGTATATTGTGTCAAATTTTGACTACAGATTGAACTAACAAAACGTTCATGCATGTTACAAAAAACTATATCATTGAAAAGTATGTTGAAATACGAATCCAATGATATATTTTTTGTTGACATGCATTAACATTTGTTAGCTAAATATTTGGTCAAAATTTGGCATGAACTACAAAGGTGACCTATAAACCAGGACGGAGGTAGTACTACTCCTATATACCACTGTACTACTCCTACTACTAATAGACATATATTTCAAACAATATGATAATCTCTCTAACTAAGGTAGGGATGAGGAGTAAACGGAGGGAGTAGTAAAATTTTCTCCTCGTCCTGCGAGCCACCGCGCGCGTGGGCGAGGGAGCGGGCGTAAGGCGTACTAGTAAGCAAGCTTCACCTCATCCTGCGAGCCACCGCGCCCATGGGCGGGGAAGACGGTGTACTAAGCAAGCTTCTCCTCGTTCTATGAGTTGACGGGACACATCAAAAGTACTCTAGTGTATAGAGCCTTGCCTCTAAGGTAGGCCCCACAAGGTTTACCTCTTTTTTTAACATAACGCGTCAAGTCGCAATTTGTTTATTCACCCATGGTACACGATCCTCCATCAAGTGGACACCTAGTACACGTGTTGAATTACTACGTGTGTTGCCTTTTCGTACAGAAATGAGCTCCACTGTGTACCCGCGCGGGTGTGGTTGGGAAAGAGACGGGAGTACGTGCGTCGTGCGTGCACCTCTTCTCTTCGTGCACGTCCCCCACCTACGCGGGTGTGTGTGAGACAGATACAAACCTAGACATAATGCGCCGTCCATCCCCATCCCTCCACCCAGTTCGACCACCAGTCACCACCACGCCCCACTCCTCCTCACCTTATCTCTCATCTTTCTCGAGATATCATTTCTGCGATGAAATTCTCGAGATACCATTTTTCCGATAAAATTCTCGAGATATCATTAGTTTTTACACATGGGATTACTATTGCATGGGTCAATCACAACGGGTGTTTTGTAAAAAAATGCATCTTGATGTTCCGTGCAATGCACGGGCATCCAATCACAACAGGTGTTTTGTAAAAAAATGCATCTTGATGTTCCATGCAATGCACGGGCATCTTGCTAGTCCATGAAAACAACACATGGCAAAATTTCACGGCGAACGAGGGATTTGAATCTGCTGGGAGGGGCTATTTGGATCTTGCCTGGGGTAGCCAAAATATTGGCGATCCTTTTGTCCATTGGTGCCCTTGCCACCGATGAACGAGGAATGGCTTGGGTGCTCATGCATCCTCCAACGCGCACGTTGGAGACGAGCTCACACGAGCTGTGGTTTTTTTCTCCCACCACGCCACCCGAGCCGGCCGCAGACTGACCCGAGACCCGCAAATTATGCCATCCAACCATAGCCGCACACATTCTGACAGCAACTCAACCAACCGGACGAAATTCATGCAAACACGGCGATATTTCATATAAACAATGACAGAATTAATATAAAATACCGGATTTTGATACAAACATGACGGATTTCATTACATTCAAATCAACTAAGCAGTGCTAGTTCTGGACAACACATGTATATAATACCTGGCCTAAATGGTCGGCCGCCGATCCATTTGTGTTCCTCATGTCTAGCAGCACGATCATCGGACTGTCGGGAGCCCCGGAGGTAAATGCTTCAGCATAAAGGATGGCTCGCTTCCCCACTACTGAACTGATATCGTTGGCCGATGCCCAAGATGATGGTGGAAGGGGGCTTCTCCGCTTCCGTGGAGCCCATGCGGGGTCGACAAAGGTCCTCACAACAAAAGGATCCGGCAAGACACCTGCTGCGTATGCCGGTGACGACTCCGCGGTGACCTTCATTGGACCCAAGCGGCGGCGGCCTCCCGTGTTGTACTTCTCCTCGATGACAGCAGCAGATGCTGAGGCGCTTCCACCGACTCGTCGCTCCCCGTGCACCCGGCTTCTGTCTCTGCTTGCATGGCGCGGCCGCCGGCATGGGAGTCTCGGCCACAGAAACGGGAGATGCGGTCGCAGACACGGGAGGCGCGGTACGAGGCGGCGGCGTGGACGGCAGCGATGACGCTCGCGCACCGCTCCTTGTCGAGCTGTCCTGGAGCGGCGAATTGCTGAACCGCGCACCGGCTTGGGGCGGCAACTGGCTCCGTCGGGCGAGGGGAGGGAGGTGGATCAGCGAGCTGCATAGCTCATATTCGGCGGGCTCGGCTTCCACACGGGTTTCATGGAGGCGTTTGAATGCGGCAATGAGGCGTGTTCAGCCGGGCATGCAGCGAGTGGCGCCCTCGACTCTGACGTACGACACCGCGCCATTCTTCCATTGACGTGTGGGCTCTTTGGGTACATGGCCTGCATGTCAGTGACCCAATGCAGACAGCTCACGGCAGAGGAACTTTTGGTGGGCCAGGGCAGTCAGAAGCGGGCATTTCATAAATCGATGATTGTTCAATGAGTGTGACGTCATTTATTTCATGTAGATAAACCTACTATATAATGTAAGAGAATTTTAAAATTTTCATATATGTTGATAGCCTGTTCAATACATTGTGATTCACAAAGACTGCTGCAAACATCAATGTGCTGCTTATCACAGATAAGATTGGTTAATACCCATAACAATCCATGTCCTTAACAAAGGGTGCATGCACGTATAGGTTGAGCGTGTGTCTTGCGTCGCGTGCTGTGTGCATGCAGGCGTGCGAGTGTTGCATGTGTGCATGTGTACGTTTCAGTGTTGCATGCATGTGTGCGTACGTGCATGTGTTCATGAGTGCATGTGTACGTGTGAGTGTTGCACGCCTGCATGCATGCGTGTGTTCGTTATGTGTACGTGTCAGTGTTGCACGCCTGCATGCGTGCGTGTGTTCATGCGAGTGTTGCATGCATGCATGTGTACATGCGGGGTGAGGCTACACGTCAGTCGACTGACTTTTTCACTCTGGTCAGTAGATTTACCAGCCGTTGGATATGAAATCAAGGGCCTGCAGTTTATCTTCAACCTCCACCCCCCGAGCCGCCGGCCACCACCGGCTGAACCACCGGCCCCCGCCGCCCGTGGCCGGCCCGCGCCGCCATGCCGCCCCACCCGCCCTAAAACCACTCCCCACCGCTGGTCCGCCGCCGCCCCGGCCATCCCTCTAGCCCCCCCCCCCCCGCGCTGAGCTTTTTCTCCGGTGATCCCCATGCCACCGCCCAATCACCGCGCCCCTCCACCGCTGGCGACTGCCAACCAGAGATCTCACGACTTCGAGTCCCCACCGACCACTAATTTATTACCATTTCTGTCCTTCATATACGCGCTGATGGGTGGGCCATATGGTAATGTGCGCTGCTGAATGTGGATCGTTTGACTGGTCAATTGATCGTGTCATCAACAAATTATGGAGTTGTATGGTGAGCCAGTGACCGTATGATCACCCTAAAATGTATTTTATTAACACAGTACATACTCGAACTACCATTTCTTTCTTTCATATACGTGCTGACAGGTGGACCCCACAGTTACACGCCCCGATGGTGCAACACTAGTTACGCCACGTGGAACATTTGACTGGTGAACTGATTGTGTCATCAACAAAATACGGAGTTGTACGGGTGAGCCAGTGACCGTATAATCATGACATGCAGTTTTTTAACACAGTACATGCGCAAGCGCTCATATATACGTGCAAGTACTCACTGCTATAAGCGCACACACGCAGACCCTACCCCTATGAGCACCTTCGAGAGAGTGAGCCAACATATGATCTTGAGATTTTACGAAGTCACCATAGGTGCCTCGTAGTCGAGTGGAACGTCTCCTCCCATTGAACGCACATCGTCGGAAAATACTGAAATTAATCCAGGATAAATGCGAGCACCAAGACTTTAACCCTAGTGGGCTCGGGAAACCACTCTCCTCCTAACCATCCAACCACGGGTTGGTTAGCACCACAAAATGTATGTGGTGACCTTCATGAGCTTATTCTGAAGTCCAGTGACCATATCATGCTTTCTCTTCAAATACAATGACCGTAAGTGTCGTCAACAAAATACGGAGCACGCATCAAATACAATGTCCGTCAGTGTCATCAACAGAATACGGAGACGTATCATGAGCTAGATACCGTATGATCACCACGAGAATGTATACGGTGACCGTAATGAGCATATTCTAAAGTCCAGTGACCATATAGTGCTTTCGCTTGAAATACAGTGACCGTCGCGCGTGAATGTGTCATGGGCATGCATACTTTTAGAGGGCCAATAGATAGTTTGTGTGCGTATGTGAAAGTGGTGTAGAAAGAGGGGGTGTCCGGTGGAGACAAGGAGAGATATGCCCTTTGTTTCTCTTTCCCGTGACTAATATTTTAGGAGAAAATATAAACATTCACAATGTAGAACAAATATTTTTGGATGCACCATGCAATTAACTTTCATGTTTAACATTGTACTATTATATATGCTTATTTTCTTAGTAGCCGATTGTGTGTGTGGTGTGGTGGGCACATCATTTCTAGTTAGGGTGGGCACATCATTTCTAGTTGTGGTGGGTCAACATGAGGACTCATGGGTCGGTTCCATCCTGCGCCACATAGGTTGGACCGAGACGCATTATACGAAGACCCATGTGGAGGACTCGGCGTACAACACGAAGCTACCAGAGTTGTGGAGGACTCTATCCCCACTGGTGATAAGCCGGCTATATATGATTTGTAACCCTAGGCCCCGAGTATGTTATAGAAGCCTAGGGGCTAGTTCGTCGATAATATACACACACGCACAATGCCTGGTATTCACGTGTACTTTGTACACACCCCTATCACTAATATACAATACCAGGAGTAGGCTTTTTCCTCAACTGCAAGGGTCCGAACTTGGGTAAAACTTTGCCTCGTATTACCATCTAGCCTAACAGTCAGGGATATCCTACCGAATGATCTGATGGAATCATATCTGCCAACTACTGAGAGAGAGGTGTGTCTGTGGGGGGGGGGGGGCAATGTGTGCGAGAGAGGCCTAAAGATAATATGCGTGCGGGAGACATGTAGGCACATATATGTATGTATAGAGGGCTAGTAGAGACCGTGCGTGTGTATATATGCATGTGAGAGAAATAGTGTTTTCCAACTGAGATTAGTGAAAAGAGTGGTACATAGTAGTTAGAGAGAGAGAGAGTGCGTGAGACACCCCGACACCCCGGGAGAGATTGTGAGCATGTGTGAAAGAGAAATGCCAATGTATATAAAGTGTGTGCACTTATGCGTTAGGTAGAGAGATATATAGCGTGTTTGTGAGAACGGGCCGAGGCATAGTGCATCTACGTGTAAAAGGCGGTTCTACGCATTAAATTAAAATATAAATGGCATTATTATTTTTGGATAAGATCATGAATTTTGCAATTTGCGTATGAACGAAAATCGGTCTATCAGACACCTGTACTCTATTGAATTCTAGCATGTGCATGTGTTTATTTCATATTATCGATCCATAGAGTGAGAGTAGTTTGAAATACAGGCAATGCATTGCTTTTGCAATTCATATATAAACATTAATTAGTTCACTCCATGTTGTTAGTGTGAAGCACTTTATACATTTGTCACTTACATGGATAAATTCCAAATTGCTAGCTGCGAAATAGAATACATGTTGAATTCAACATAAAGGGGGTTTCGAAGATTCCAATTCATAGGAAAGTGCATTCATCTATTTGAACCCATGATAATTGCATTTGTAAATCAGATCTAAAAGGCGGCATCAATCTTTGTTGTGCGCTTGAACATGCTATATATTCATACACATTCTAACTTTTTTTTGCAACCAAGGAGATTATATCTAGAACCATGCATGAACTGAGGTAAGTTGCATATTTTTTATTATATACTCGTGTACAATGTATATTCAAATGTACCCCCTCTATTCCAGAATAATCGTAGTTTTAGGATTTTCAAGAGTAAAGATTTATGAAGTTTGACAAATCCTGAAAGTTCAATTCAAGAGAACCGAAAACGTTAATGCTTCTGCTCCCAAATATTGAACGAAGCACCAAATAAGCCTCTGGTCACCTGAAACCGCGCGAGACTAATGTTTGGTGGTAGGAAATTACTATCCTGACTCTGGCCCATGTAGCATATCGGCCCGATGTCCAAAGGTCTAAACCAGGGTAGGTTTGTAACTTCACCAAGATGCCAGTCTCAACCGCCTCCGAGAAGCATTCATACGCTGTGGGCGCCTAAACACCCATGCGCTCGGCGGAAATCTATCTCGCCCACCATTTGGGACACCTCAGATTACTGTCCTACCCCCAACCCGCAATATGTCCAAAATTTTAGATGGGGGCAAAGTTTGTAAATTTCCCCTAATTTCAAACAAGCGTGTCCCAAACCGAAACATTGTCCCCCCTTAGTTCCCCCTCCCTCCGTTTCCCCATTCATACTCCATGGGCACCAAAACACCCTCTCCACCAGCCGCGAAACCCCAGCCTCCTCCGTCCTCCACCCCATCGCGCCCAATCCACCGCCGCCCTCCTCCATCACGCCGGAGCCGGTACCCCGAAGTCGTCGTCCAACGCAACCGCAACCACAGCGCCCTCAAGGACTTAGCAGCTGAGCCGAGGAAGAGCTGCCTCCACAACGCCGACACCGACGTGCGCCGTACCAGAACCACTTCGACCACGCCGTCATGCGCCTCACCGCTGCCGCTCCACTATCGCAATCGTCCACCGCACCGGAGGTGTTCCCGCTACGCCGTCATTCGCCGCCTTCAATTTGGTTCCCCGCCACCGACAGACGGCCACCGCACCACACTCAACAACTTGGCCATGAGTTTGTCCAAGGCTCCACCATCCTCCACAACTTCTCGTTTTCAGCGAACCACAAGAAGATCGTTGGAAAAACAGAAGGAGGACACATCACTACCAGCAGAAATAGGTACTCATCTTCCCTTATTCGTGCAAATCTTACGTCTCTGCTCACACCGTATTCATCCCATGAATGAAACTAGTTGATCGCTTCTTACTGCATCTTCTTCGTGATACTAAATGCACAAGGCTTCCTCCCATTTACTATTTCACCTTTTCTAGAGGTCAGTAGCCCGCCTGGATTTCAATTCAGGGTCAGTTGAATCGCAATTAAAAGAAGCAGCACCCGCTTAGGCGCGCGGAGCACCTAGTCCACCTGTTCACCGAGGAAGCGGCCCATCGGTGTCTATCATAGGGGTGTGGGGCGCAGGAGCTGCTTGCGCTCGATCTGGAGGTCGGCAGGGCTTGAAGGGATGGCCTAGGGGGGGTACCAAGCACGGCGGTGCACTGAGGTCGAGGGGAGGTCGGAAGCACGGGACTGGGCCGGTGGTCGCTAGCGTTTCGAGGAAGATCGTAACATTGACTGGCTGGAGGTAGATGAAGGCGATCTGCCCGTTCTTTGAACATCGAACTGTGCAGAAAAAATGGAATGACCTATTTGTTTTCAGTCGACTGTTATTTTCATAGGACCACACTTTGTGGTGTGCTGGAGGAGCATCTGCATTTCCCAGCCATCCAAGTGCTCATATTTCAAAATCCTAGAATCTAGTAATTTCGTGTACCATGCATGTTGTAGAGCTATCATATGTCTACCGTCATTTATTTCTCACCGAGCTGCTATCTGCTACCTTTACATTGTACTACTTATGCACACACTTCACCCATACTCACACTATTGTTTTTTTATGCATGGGTATTTCAGACTCTGACGCGGTGTTGATGAATACAAAAAAGAAAAGACATAAGTCGCTCCAGTGTAATTCGAAGATAAGCACTAAACGTTTCAGTGCTCTAAAGGGTGCAGTGCCAGCAGATGGAGATAGTAAATGTAGCTTTACAGTTGATGATCTCAATTGCCACACACAACCATCCCAGGTGCTTGCTTTAACTTCGCCCTGTCAAATGTGGTTGCATGTTGCATATGGTGTCTAGCTTGTATTGCTTCCAATTTGGTTAAATTGCATCCGCTTACTTCACACACTATACCTTTGATAATGACATGCCTTCTTGTTTTTGATACATACTACATATGTCTATTAACCATGTTCGTACATCAAACTAATGCTCTTTTGTATCCCTCATCAATCACTTATGATGAGACAGTCACCCGTGTGGGTTACTGTGAGACGCGCTACTCGTTTAAAGAGTGTGGTGTCATCCTCCCCACATGATTCTCAAGAAACAACAAGGCTAAATGAAGATAGTCAACGTAGCTCTCTAGTTGATGACCGCAATTCCCCCACACCACCATCACAGGTGCTTGCTCTTACTTGGCAGTGTGATATGTGGTTGCATGTTGCATATGGTGTCTACCTTGTAATGCTTCTAATTAGGGTAAATTTCATCTGCTTAGTTAACACATTATACCTATGAATATGACATGCCTTCCTGTTTTTGGTACATACTACGTCTTTCTATTAACCATGTTCTTACATCAAACTACTTTTCTTGTGTATCCCTCATCAATCACTTCTCACGAGACACCTTCAAGTTGACAGTGTAATATTGGTTGCATCTTGCATATCATTTCAAACATGTATTGCCTCTAATTTGTTGAAGTGCCACTTATAATGAGACACATCTAACTTGGTAGAGTGATTTTGGTTGGATCTTTCATATGGTGTCTAGAGTGCATTGCTTCCAATTTGTTGAAATGCCTTCTGCTTAGCATTTTTCGTACATATTCCATCCTCCTACAGTGTGGTTGCCATACATAAAAGTTGTGTTTGTCAGTATCATGCATCAACGAATTTGGAAGTGCGAATTTCATTCCTTTTTCTTGTGTGTTTACTTGACAAGGCAAAATCTAAAAGGACGAAGGCACAAAATGATGGTGGTCCTCTGGAGCAACCGAAACGGATGATCTCTGCAGATTCTCCTGCTACTCCTACTGCAGTGCAAGTTCCAAATCTCATCTCCCCTACTCCACAACCCTAGGTGCTTTCTCTAACATGGCAGTGTGATATCTGGTTGCATGTTGCATATGGTGCCTAGCTTGTATTTCTCCTAATTTGTTAAATTGCATCTCCTTAGCTTACACATTATACATGTGAATATGACACGCCTTCCTGTTTTTGGTACATACTACATCTGCCTATCACACCATGTTCTTACACCAAACTATTGTTCTTATGTATCCTGCATCTATCACTTATCATGAGACAGTCACGCCCGTGGGTTAGTATGAGACGCGCTACTCTTATAAAGAGCGCAGTTTCATCCTCTCCACATGATTCTCAAGAAATAGCAAGCCTAAATGAAGATATTGAACGTAGCTCTGTACTTGAAGACCGCACTTCCCCTACACCACCATCGCATGTGCTTGCTCTAACTTCGCAGTGTGATATGTGGTTGCATGTTGCATACGGTGTCTAGCTTGTAATGCTTCTAATTAGGGTAAATTGCATCTGCTTAGTTTACACATTATACCTATGAATATGACATGCCTTCCTATTTTTGGTACACACTACATCTATGTGTTAACCATGTTCTTACAAGAAACCACCTCTCTTCTGTACCCTGCATCAATCACTTACGATGATATACCTTTATTCGTTGCATATTGCATATTATTTCTAGCTTGTTGCTATGTATTGCTTCTAATTTGGTCAAATACATTTGTTAGGCCACCCTTTTAATTTGGCAAAGTGATATTGGTTTCATCTTTCATATGGTTTCTAGCTTGCATTGCTTCTAACTAGTTCAAACACCTTGTGCTTAGTTTACACTTTATACATCATACATGTCAATATGTCATGCCGTCCTGTTTTTCATACATATTCCATCCTCCTATCATGCGGCTGCCTTACATGAAAGTAGTGTTTGTCAGTATCATGCACCAATGAGTTCTGAAGAGCAAATTTTATTTCTTTTTCTTGTGGGTTTGACTTGACAAGGCAAAATCAAAAAAGAGGAAGGAAAAGAGTAAGGAAGGCGACGATGGTGGTCCTCTATAGCAACGTAAACAGAGCATATGTACGGATTCTCCTTGTACTGCTAGTGCATTACAAGTTCCAAGTCTCCGCTCCCCTACTCCACCATCCAAGGTGCTTGCTCTAACTTGGCAGTGTGATATCTGGTTGCATGTTGCATATGATGTCTAGCTTGTATTGCTCCTAATTAGTGTAAACTGCATCTGCTTAGCTTACACATGATACGTGTGAATATGACATGCTTTCCCATTTTTGGTACATACTATATCTGTCTATCACACCATGTTCTTTCATGAAACTACTCTTCTTGTGTATCCTGCATCAGTCACTTATGATGGGACACTTAGCTATTTTTATTGCCTTTTATTTTACTTTGCATCTTTATCATAAAAATACCAAAAATATTATCTTATCATATCTATCAGATCTCACTCTCGTAAGTGACCGTGTAGGGATTGACAACCCCTTATCGCGTTGGTTGCGAGGATTTATTTGTTTTTGTAGGTTCGAGGGACTCGTGCGTGGTCTCCTACTGGATTGATACATTGGTTCTCAAAAACTGACGGAAATACTTACGCTGCTTTACTGCATCACCCTTTCCTCTTCAAGGAAAAACCAACGCAGTGCTCAAGAGGTAGTAAATTGCATCTGCTTACTTTACACATAATGCCTGTGAATATGACACCCGTTCCTGTTTCTAGAACATACGTGTAAATGATGAGCACATCTCCCCTACTCCACCATCACACGTGCTTGCCTAACTTGGAACTGTTATATGTGGTTGTATGTTCCGTATGATGTCTAGTTTGTACTGCTTCTGATTTTGTTGAATTGCATCTGCGAAGCTTACAACTTATACCTGCAACGATCACTTACCCATAAGACACATTTAACTTGGGAGTGTGATGTAGGTTGCATCTTGCATTGTCTTCTATCTTGTATTGCTTCTAATTTCTTGAAATGGCACTTACGACGAGACACTTTTTACCTGATAGAGTGATATTGGTTGCATGTTCATATGGTGCCTAGCTTTTATTTCTTCTAATTTTGTTGAAATGCCTTCTGCTTACTGTTTTTCATACATATTCCATCCTCCTATAGTACGTCTGAATATGCAATGCTATCTTTTTTTGTATATATTCCATCCTCCTATCCTACGCTTGCCTTACATCAAAGTAGTGTTTGTCTGTATCATGCATCAACCAGTTATGCAAAGCTAATTTTATTCATCTTCTTTTGGTTTTGACTTCATAAGGCAATATCAGAAAATAGGAACAAAAAGAGTAAGTTAGGGGATGTTGGTGGTCCTCCGGACCGACGCAAACAGAGACTCTCTAGGTTTGCCACTGCTACTGCTAATGAAGTTGAAGTCCCAAGTCTACATGATGAGTTCATCTCCTGTACTCCACCATCGCAGGTGCTTGCTCTAAGTTGATAGTGTGATAATTGGTTTCATGTTGCATATATTGTCTAGCCTGTATTTCTTCTATTTTGATTAAATTGCACCTGTTGAGTTTATATGTTATACATGTGCATATGACATGCCTTTCTGTGTCTAGAATACACTGCATCTATCAATCATACCATGTTCTTACATCAAAGTACTATTGTTGTGTATCCCGCATCAGTCACTCATGATTGGACGCTTTTAACATGGTAGTTTGATAGTGGTTGCATCTTGCATTGATTTCTATGTTGTACTGCTTCTAATTTTTCGAAATGCCACTTATGACAAGACACTTCTAACTTGGCAGAGTGATATTGGTTGCATCTTTCATATGGTGTCTAGCTTGCATTACTTTTATTTTCTTGAAAATCCTTCTGCTTAGTTTACACATCGTAGCTGTAAATATGTCACGCCGTCCTATTTTTCTTACATATTCCATCCTCATACGGTTGTCTTACATCAAAGTATTGCTTGTCTGTATCATGCATCAATGAGTTCTGAAGAGTGATTTCATTCTTTTGTGTTGTGGGTACGGCTTGACATGGCAAAGTCAAAAAAGAGCAAGGAAAAGAATATAGTAGGGAATGGTGTTACTCGTCGGGTGAAATAGAAAAGGATCTGCCCTCGAGATTCTACCGGTACTTATAGTGCAGTAGAAGGTCCAAGTCCACCGGCTAAATCTACAAACACAGTATCACCTGCTCCACCAGCTGCAGCATCTGCTTCAACTGTACCAGCATCTCGACGAGTTACTCGTTCGTTTGCTCTGGAACTGGCCAGTTCCCAAGCTGCCTTCACACCTAACACTACTTTTGAAGCACTGCTGACACAACAGGACTTGGCAAGATCAGATGAACCCCATGAGCATCGACACCAAGACGGTACCTGACCGAGTCAAGTTGCAGTTGCATGCTCCTTTATATGTACTCTCACATTTTGATGTGCACTACAATAAATGCTAATGTATTACAGTAGTTCACCAAAATAAGTTATGCATAAACGTGAAACCTACTTTGTTTGTTTTTGTCTCATTAGTAACGTATCTGGTACACTAATCTACAAGTTCAAACTTTCAGCAAGCTATGGAACAAATGATTGAACAGCCACAACCACCTGAAGGTGACGAGGCTACCACAGGCACAATGTCACCTCTTGCTGCAGTGCGTCAGTATCTCTCCACTAACAATGCAAAAAGCACCTTCTTGCGTAATTCTGGGTTGGTTGTCAAGGTAACCTCGTCCAAATCGCCTATTGAGCAAAATCTTCCGGCTAGACAGAGTGATATATCTGTGCTCCAGACACAAGTCCAATCCCTGATGGACGTTGTTTCGGAAACAAGAATAGTGTTTGACAAATGTCGTGAAGATATGGATGGTTTTGAAACCAGACTATCAGACATTTGCTTCGTTGTTCAAGAGCAATGGCGGAAAAAATGGGAAGATCATGCTGCTCCATCAGATTCTACAGCCTGAAAGGTCAAATGATTTGTGCTTCTATACATCTAATGGTGCTTTTATCTGCAAGGACTGTAAACTTTACGCCAACATGCCTTTTGTTGTATGGTTGGAATTTATTTTGTTGTGATACAGCATTTATGATGCTGCCAATGGTTGCAGTAATTATGAGCTATTTTTGTATAGTGTAGGTTTATCTTAGTAATGTATTCGGCCGAAAGCTTCGTAGGAGCCCAACATGCCAACATTCGTCGGGCCCATTCCAAGTGGGCTAAAAATGATTATGGGCCGAAATTTGCATGTAGCCCACTAAAAATATCTGGGCCTAAATCAGCATAAGCTTTCATATTTTTCTGGTAGGCCTGTGCCCATAGTGGGCCTTTAATAGGCCTAAAGATAATTTGGGCCCTCAGTAATAATAGGCCAAAAGTGAGATTGGGCCTTTAATAGGCCGAAAGTGAGATTGGGCCCTGATTGTGCCAAATAACCCACTGGTCTTAGCAGGCCAAAATGGTGGCCCATTTACAATGCGGATCGTCCACATGCCAAAATTCAGACAGGCCGTAAATGCACCGACCGACTACACGGGCCTTTAACAGGTCGGAAGTTCGGTCAGGCTTGATTAGCATCATTTTTATATGGGCCGTTAGTACGCTTGATGTGACGTTGGGCCACATATGGCCCATGGATTTCGTCCAACGTTAACATGCCGAAAGTCACAACAGGCTGAAAGTGGCCCAAATCTATAGTGGGCCTCTAACAGGCCGAATGTCAGACATGGCCGAATATGACCCAAATCCTTCATGGTCGTTTATGGGCCGAAAGTTTCAATGGCCTATAAATGGGCCCAAATGAAGCAAGACCTTTAACAGGTCGGAAACACACCGGGCCGTAATTCGGCCCAAATACTTAGCGGAAAGTTAACGGGCCATAAGTGACCATGGGCCGCGATGATGACAAGTTTATGACGGGCCGTTAACGGGCCGATTTGACACTAGCCGTACGGGCCTTAACTGGGAATGTTGGGCCTTTAGCTGGGCCGGCCCATTATGGTCTGCAAAATCTTATGGGCCTTTAGCTGGGCCGGCCCATTATGGTCCGCTAAATCTTGTGGGCCTTTAGTTGGGCAAGTCCATTTAATCTTTATGGGCCATTTTTGGGCCGGTCCACGTGTCAACATATCATAGGCACATCTCGCCCATTGGATGAGTGACACCTATGCCAACGCGGAGCTGACACGTGGTTCCGTCAGCCAATCAGAATTTTACACATGGAAAATCGGCATTGGTCGTGGCTGTTAGCGGGTTATCGGATCCAAAACTAGACTCGATAGCATAACGGCGACCCGTTATGGTGGATGCCACATGTCAGTCACCCTTGCCAAAAGCACTTCTGTGACGCGCGATTTATCGTCATGGAAGTGGACACTTCCGTGATGATAATTTTGGTAATGTCACGGAACACTTCTACGACATCACAGGTATGAATATCTTGATTCTGTCATAAAATCGTCATGGATGTACATGCATGACAGAAAACGTGACCTACTGTGACAAACACGTATCATCATGGAAGTGTATTTTTTTGTAGTGCACGTTTCAGTAGGATGACGTCCCTCGATCTCTTGATCCAGTAGAGGGTTGAGGGAGAGTTCCGTCAGCACGACGGTGTGGCGACGGTGTTGGTGATGTGATCCACGTAGGGCTTCGCCTAAGCACTACGACAATATGACCGAGGTGGTAAACTGTGGAGGGGGCACCGCACACGGCTTGAAACAACTGTTGTACCTTTGGGGTGCCCCCTAGCCACGTATATAAAGGAGGGGGAGGAGGAGGCCGGCGGCCAAGGAGGGCGCGCCAAGGGGGGAGTCCTACTTGGACACCCAGTCCAAGTAGGATTCGGACCCCCTCCTTCCTTCCAACGGAGAGGGAAAGGGGAAGGGAGAGAGAGGGAGTATAAGAAGGAAAGGGGGGTGGCACCCCCTTCCCTAATCCAATTCGGCCTCCTCCCTTGTGGGGGGCGCACCAGCCCCTTGTGGGCTGGTTAGACTCCCTCCTATGGCCCATATGGCCCATATCTTTCCCGGGGGGGTTCTGGTAACCCCTCCGGTACTCCGGTATGTACCTGATACACTTTGGAATCCTTCCGGTGTCTGAATACTAACTTCCAATATATCAATCTTTACCTCTCAACCATTTCTAGACTCCTCGTCATGTCTGCGATCTTATCCGGGACTCCGAACAAACTTCGGTCACCAAAACACATAACTCATAATACAAATTGTCATCGAACGTTAAGCGTGCGGACCCTACGGGTTCGATAACTATGTAGACATGACCGATACACATCTCCGGTCAATAACCAACAGCGGAACCACGATGCTCATATTGGTTCCTACATATTCTACGAAGATCTTTATCGGTCAAACCGCATAACAACATACGTCATTCCATTTGTCATCGATATGTTACTTGCCCGAGATTCGATCGTCGGTATCATCATACCTAGTTCAATCTCGTTACCGGCAAGTCTCTTTACTCGTTCCATAATGCATCATCCCGTAACTAACTCATTAGTCACATTGCTTGCAAGGCTTATAGTGATGTGCAATACCGAGAGGGCCTAGAGATACCTCTCCGATACTCGGAGTGACAAATCCTAATCTCGTTTTATGCCAACCCAACAAACACCTTTGAAGACACCTGTAGATCATCTTTATAATCACCCAATTATGCTGTGACGTTTGATAGCACACAAGGTGTTCCTCTGGTATTCGGGAGTTGCATAATCTCATAGTCAAAGGAATATTTATAAGTCATGAAGACAACAATAGCAATAAAACTAAATGATCAACATGCTAAGCTAATGGATGGGTCTTGTGAAGGAAATATGCCCTAGAGGCAATAATAAAGTTATTATTTATTTCCTTATATCATGATAAATGTTTATTATTCATGCTAGAATTGTATTAACCGGAAACATAATACATGTGTGAATACATAGACAAACAGAGTGTCACTAGTATGCCTCTACCTGACTAGCTCGTTGATCAAAGATGGTTAAGTTTCCTAGCCATAGACATGAGTTGTCATTTGATTAATGGGATCACATCATTAGGAGAATGATGTGATTGACGTGACCCATTCCGTTAGCTTAGCACTCGACCGTTTAGTATGTTGCTATTGCTTTCTTCATGACTTATACATGTTCCTATGACTATGAGATTATGCAACTCCCGTTTGCCAGAGGAACACTTTGTGTGCTACCAAACGTCACAACGTAACTGGGTGATTATAAAGGAGCTCTACAGGTGTCTCCAAAGGTACATGTTGGGTTGGCGTATTTCGAGATTAGGATTTGTTACTCCGATTGTCGGAGAGGTATCTCTAGGCCCTCTCGGTAATGCACATCACATAAGCCTTGCAAGCATTGCAATTAATGAGTTAGTTGTGAGATGATGTATTACGGAACGAGTAAAGAGACTTGCCGGTAACGAGATTGAACTAGGTATTGGATACCGCCGATCGAATCTCGGGCAAGTAACATACCAATGACAAAAGGAACAACGTATGTTGTTATGCGGTCTGACCGATAAAGATCTTCGTAGAATATGTAGGAGCCAATATGGGCATCTAGGTCCCCCTATTGGTTATTGACCAGAGACATGTCCCGGTCATGTCTGCATTGTTCTCGAACCATAGGGTCCGCACGCTTAACGGTACGATGACAGTTATTATGAGTTTATACATTTTGATGTACCGAAGGTAGTTCGGAGTCCCGGATGTGATCACGGACATGACGAGGAGTCTCGAAATGGTCGAGACATAAAGATTGATATATTGGAAGCCTATATTTGGACATTGGAACCGATCCGGGTGAAATCGGCATTTTACCGGAGTACCGAGGGGTTACCGGAACCCCCCAGGGGGTTAATGGGCCTTCATGGGCCATAAGGGAGAAGAGAGGGGCCGGCCAGGGCAGGCCGCGCGCCCCCTCCCTCCCTAGTCCGAATAGGACAAGGAAGGGGGGCGGCACCCCCCTTTCCTCTTCTCCCTCCCCCTTTCCTTCTCCAACAAGGCAAGAGGGGGGAGTCCTACTCCCGGTGGGAGCAGGACTCCTCCAGGCGCACCCCTTGGGGGGCGGCCGCACCTCCCCCTCCCTCCTTTATATACGGGGGCAGGGGCACCCTAGGACACACAAGTTGATCTTCGTGATCGTTCCTTAGCCGTGTGCGGTGCCCCCCTTCACCATATTCCACCTCGGTCATATCGTTGCGGTGCTTAGGCGAAGCCCTGCGTCAGTAGAACATCATCATCGTCATCACGCCGTCGTGCTGACGAAACTCATCCCCGAAGCTTTGCTGGATCGGAGCCCGGGGAGCGTCATCGAGCTGAACGTGTGCTAAGAACTCGGAGGTGCCGGAGTAACGGTGCTTGGATCGGTTGGACCGGGAAGACGTACGACTACTTCCTCTACGTTGCGTCAACGCTTCCGCTTCGGTCTACGAATGTACATAGACAACACTCTCCCCTCTCGTTGCTATGCATCACCATGATCTTGCGTGTGCGTAGGAATATTTTTGAAATTACTACGTTACCCAACAGTGGCATCGGAGCCAGGTTTTATGTGTTGATGTTATATGCACGAGTAGAACACAAGTGAGTTGTGGGCGATATAAGTCATACTGCCTTCCAGCATGTCATACTTTGGTTCGGCGGTATTGTTGGATGAAGCGGCCCGGACCGACATTACGCGTACGCTTACGCGAGACTGGTTCTACCGCCGTGCTTTACACACAGGTGGCTGGCGGGTGTCAGTTTCTCCAACTTTAGTTGAACCGAGTGTGGCTACTCCCGGTCCTTGCGAAGGTTAAAACGGCATCAACTTGACAAACTATCGTTGTGGTTTTGATGCGTAGGTAAGATTGGTTCTTGCTAAGCCCGTAGCAGCCACGTAAAACTTGCAACAACAAAGTAGAGGACGTCTAACTTGTTTTTGCAGGGCATGTTGTGATGTGATATGGTCAAGACATGATGCTAAATTTTATTGTATGAGATGATCATGTTTTGTAACCGAGTTATCGGCAACTGGCAGGAGCCATATGGTTGTCGCTTTATTGTATGCAATGCAATCGCCCTGTAGTGCTTTACTTTATCACTAAGCGGTAGCGATAGTCGTAGAAGCATAAGATTGGCGAGACGACAACGATGCTACGATGGAGATCAAGGTGTCGCGCCGGTGACGATGGTGATCATGACGGTGCTTCGAAGATGGAGATCACAAGCACAAGATGATGATGGCCATATCATATCACTTATATTGATTGCATGTGATGTTTATCTTTTATGCATCTTATCTTGCTTTGATTGACGGTAGCATTTTAAGATGATCTCTCACTAATTATCAAGAAGTGTTCTCCCTGAGTATGCACCGTTGCGAAAGTTCTTCGTGCTGAGACTCTACATTCAAATACAACGGGTGCAAAATAGTTGCACACGCGGAATACTCAGGTTATACTTGACGAGCCAAGCATATACAGATATGGCCTCGGAACACGGAGACCGAAAGGTCGAGCGTGAATCATATAGTAGATATGATCAACATAATGATGTTCACCATTGAAACTACTCCATCTCACGTGATGATCGGACATGGTTTAGTTGATATGGATCACGTGATCACTTAGAGGATTAGAGGGATGTCTATCTAAGTGGGAGTTCTTTAGTAATATGATTAATTGAACTTTAATTTATCATGAACTTAGTCCTGGTAGTATTAGCATATCTATGTTGTAGATCAATAGATCGCGTTGTTGTTTTCATATGTTTATTTTGATATGTTCCTGGAGAAAATTGTGTTGAAAGATGTTAGTAGAAATGATGCGGATTGGATCCGTGATCTGAGGTTTATCCTCATTACTGCACAGAAGAATTATGTCCTTGATGCACCGCTAGGTGACAGACCTATTGCAGGAGCAGATGCAGACGTTATGAACGTTTGGCTAGCTCAATATGATGACTACTTGATAGTTTAAGTGCACCGTGCTTAACGGCTTAGAATCGGGACTTCAAAGACGTTTTGAACATCATGGACCATATGAGATGTTCCAAGAGTTGAAGTTAATATTTCAAGTAAATACCCGAGTTGAGAAATATGAAGTCTCCAACAAGTTCTATAGCTAAAAGATGGAGGAAAATCGCTCAACTAGTGAGCATGTGCTCAGATTGTCTGGGTACTACCATCGCTTGAATCAAGTGGGAGTTAATCTTCCAGATAAGATAGTGATTGACAGAATTCTCTAGTCGCCATCACCAAGTTAGTAGAACTTCGTGATGAACTATAATTTGCAAGGGATAACGGAAACGATTCCCAAGCTCTTCGTGAAGCTAAAATCGACGAAGGTAGAAATCAAGAAAAACATCAAGTGTTGATGGTAGACAAGACCACTAGTTTCAAGAAAAGGGCAAAAGGAATAAGGGGAACTTCAAGAAGAACGGCAAGCAAGTTGGTGCTCAAGTGAAGAAACCCAAGTCTGGTCCTAAGCCTGAGACTAAGTGCTTCTACTGCAAAGGGATTGGTCACTGGAAGCGGAACTACCCCAAGTATTTGGTGGATAAGAAAGGATGGCAAAGTAAACAAAGGTATATTTGATATACATGTTATTGATGTGTACTTTACTAGTGTTCATAGCAACCCCTCAGTATTTGGTACTAGTTCAGTTGCTAAGATTAGTAACTCAAAACTGGAGTTGCAGAATGAACAAAGACTAGTTAAGGGTGAAGTGACGATGAGAGTTGGAAGTGGTTCCAAGATTGATATGATCATCATCGCACACTCCCTATACTTTCGGGATTAGTGTGGAACCTAAATAAGTATTATTTGGTGTTGAGCATGAATATGATTTGATCATGTTTATTGCAATACGGTTATTCATTTAAATAAGAGAATAAATTGTTGTTATGTTTACATGAATAAAACCTTATATGGTTACACACCAACGAAAATGTTTTGTTGGATCTCGATAATAGTGATACACATATTCATAATATTGAAACCAAAAGATGCAAAGTTAATAATGATAGTGCAACTTATTTGTGGCACTGCCGTTTAGGTCATATTGGTGTAAAGCGCATGAAGAAACTCCATGCTGAGGGGATTTTGGAATCACTTGATTATGAATCACTTGATGCTTGCATACCATGCCTTATGGGCAAGATGACTAAGACTCCGTTCTCCGGAACAATGGAGCGAGCAACAGATTTGTTGGAAATCATACATACTGATGTATGTGGTCCGATGAATATTAAGGCTCGCGACAAGTATCATTATTTTCTGATCTTCACACATGATTTGAGCAGATATGGGTATATCTACTTGATGAAACATAAGTCTGAAACATTTGAAAAGTTCAAAGAATTTCAGAGTGAAGTGGAAAATCATCGTGACAAGAAAATAAGGTTTCTACAATCTGATCGCGGAGACAAATATTTGAGTTACGAGTTTGGTCTTCAGTTAAAACAACGTGAAATAGTTTCACAAATTCGTGCCACCTGGAACACCACAGCATAATGGTGTGTCCGAACGTCATAATCGTACTTTATTGGATATCGTACAATCTATTATGTTTCTTACCGATTTACCACTATCGTTTTGGGGTCATGCATTAAAGATAGCTGCATTCACGTTAAAAAGGGGCACCATCTAAGTCTGTTGAGACGACACAATCTGAACTGTGGTTTGGCAAGAAACCAAAGTTGTCGTTTCTTAAAGTTTGGGATTGTGATGCTTATATGAAAAAGTTTCATCCTGATAAGCTCAAACCCAAATCGGAGAAATATGTCTTCATAGGATACCCAAAGGAGACAGTTGGGTACACCTTCTATCACAGATCCGAAGGCAAAATATTCATTGCTGAGAATGGATCCTTTCCAAGAGAAGGAGTTTCTCTCGAAAGAAGTGAGTGGGAGGAAAGTAGAACTTGATGAGGTAACTGTACCTGCTCCCTTATTGGAAAGTAGTTCGTCACAGAAATCTATTCCTGTGACTACTACACCAATTAGTGTGGAAGCTAATGATGATGATCATGTAACTTCAGATCAAGTTACTACCGAATCTCGTAGGTCAACCAGAGTGAGATCCGCACCAGAGTGGTACGGTAATCCTATTCTGGAGGTCATGTTACTTGACCATGACGAACCTACGAACTATGAGGAAGTGATGATGAGCCCAGATTCCATGAAATGGTTTGAGGCCATGAAATCTGAGATGAGATCCATGTATGAGAACAAAGTATGGACTTTGATTGACTTGTCCAATGATCGGCGAGCCATTGAGATTAAATGGATCTTCAAGAGAAAGACGGACGCTGATAGTAGTGTTACTATCTACAAAGCTAGAATTGTCGCAAAAAGGTTTTCGACAAAGTTCAAGATGTTGACTACAATGAGAGTTTCTCACTCGTATCTATGCTTAAGTCTGTCCGAATCATGTTAGCAATTGCCGCATTTTATGAAATCTGGCAAATGGATAAACAAAACTACATTCCTTAATGGATTTATTAAATAAGATTTGTATACGATGCAACTAGAAGTTTTTGTCGATCCTAAAGGTGTTAACAAAATATGCAAGCTCCAGCGATCCATCTATGGACTGGTGCAAGCATCTCGGAGTTGGAATATTCACTTTGATGAGTTTATCAAAGCATATAGTTTTATACAGACTTGCGGTGAAGCCTATATTTACTAGAAAGTGAGTGGGAGCACTACAGCATTTCTGGTAAGTATATGTGAGTGACATATTGTTGATCGGAAATAATGTAGAATTATTCTGCGAAGCATAAAGGAGTATTTGAAAGGAGTTTTTCGAAGAAGGACCCCGGTGAAGCTGCTTACATATTGAGCATCAAGATCTATAGAGATAGATCAAAACGCTTGATAAGTTTTTTCAATGAGTACATACCTTGACAAGATTTTGAAGTAGTTCAAAATGGAACAGTCAAATAAAGAGTTCTTGCCTGTGTAACAAGGTATGAAATTGAGTAAGACTCAAAGCCCGACCATGGCAGAAGATAGAAAGATAATGAAAGTCATTCCCTATGCCTCAGCCATAGGTTCTATAAAGTATGCCATGCTGTGTACCAGATCTATTGTATACCCTACACTGATTTTGGCAAGGGAGTACAATAGTGATCAGGAGTAAGATCACTGGACAGCGGTCAATATTATCCTTAGTGGAATAAGGATATGTTTCTCGATTATGGAGGTGACAAAAGGTTCGTCGTAAAGAGTTACGTCGATGCAAGTTTTGACACTAATCTAGATGACTCTAAGTCTCAATCTAGATACATATTGAAAGTGGGAGCAATTAGCTAGAGTAGCTCCGAGCAGAGTATTGTTGACATAGAAATTTGCAAAATACATACGGATCTGAATGTGGCAGACCCGTTGACTAAACTTCTCTCACAAGCAAAACATGATCACACCTTAGTACTCTTTTATTATTAATCACATAGCGATGTGAACTAGATTACTGACTCTAGTAAACCCTTTGAGTGTTGGTCACATAACGATGTGTACTATGGGTGTTAATCACATGATGATGCGAACTATTGGTGTAAAATCACATGGTGATGTGATCTAGATTATTGACTCTAGTGCAAGTGGGAGACTGAAGGAAATATGCCCTAGAGGCAATAATAAAGTTATTATTTATTTCCTTATATCATGATAAATTTTTATTATTCATGCTAGAATTGTATTAACTGGAAACATAATACATGTGTGAATACATAGACAAACAGAGTGTCACTAGTATGCCTCTACCTGACTAGCTCGTTGATCAAAGATGGTTAAGTTTCCTAGCCATAGACATGAGTTGTCATTTGATTAATGGGATCACATCATTAGGAGAATGATGTGATTGACTTGACCCATTCCGTTAGCTTAGCACTCGATCGTTTAGTATGTTGCTATTGCTTTCTTCATGACTTATACATGTTCCTATGACTATGAGATTATGCAACTCCCGTTTGCCGGAGGAACACTTTGTGTGCTACCAAACGTCACAACGTAACTGGGTGATTATAAAGGAGCTCTACAGGTGTCTCCAAAGGTACATGTTGGGTTGGCGTATTTCGAGATTAGGATTTGTCACTCCGATTGTCGGAGAGGTATCTCTGGGCCCTCTCGGTAATGCACATCACATAAGCCTTGCAAGCATTGCAACTAATGAGTTAGCTGTGAGATGATGTATTACGGAACGAGTAAAGAGACTTGCCGGTAACGAGATTGAACTAGGTATTGGATACCGATGATCGAATCTCGGGCAAGTAACATACCAATGACAAAAGGAACAACGAATGTTGTTATGCAGTCTGACCGATAAAGATCTTCGTAGAATATGTAGGAGCCAATATGGGCATCCATGTCCCGCTATTGGTTATTGACCAGAGATATGTCTCGGTCATGTCTGCATTGTTCTCGAACCGTAGGGTCCGCACGCTTAACGTTATGATGACAGTTATTATGAGTTTATACATTTTGATGTACCGAAGGTAGTTCGGAGTCCCGGATGTGATCACGGACATGACGAGGAGTCTCGAAATGGTCGAGACATAAAGATTGATATATCGGAAGCCTATATTTGGACATCGGAATCGATCCGGGTGAAATCGGCATTTTACCGGAGTACCGAGGGGTTACCGGAACCCCCCGGGGGGTTAATGGGCCTTCATGGGCAATAAGGGAGAAGAGAGGGGCCGGCCAGGGCAGGCCGCGCGCCCCCTCCCTCCCTAGTCCGAATAGGACAAGGAAGGGGGGCGGCGCCCCCCTTTCCTCTTCTCCATCCCCCTTTCCTTCTCCAACAAGGCAAGAGGGGGGAGTCCTACTCCCGGTGGGAGTAGGACTCCTCCAGGCGCACCCCTTGGGGGGCGGCCGCACCTCCCCCTCCCTCCTTTATATACGGGGGCAGGGGGCACCCTAGGACACACAAGTTGATCTTCGTGATCGTTCCTTAGCCGTGTGCGGTGCCCCCCTTCACCATATTCCACCTCGGTCATATCGTTGCGGTGCTTAGGCGAAGCCCTGCGTCGGTAGAACATCATCATCGTCATCACGCCGTCGTGCTGACGAAACTCATCCCCGAAGCTTTGCTGGATCGGAGCCCGGGGAGCGTCATCGAGCTGAACGTGTGCTAAGAACTCGGAGGTGCCGGAGTAACGATGCTTGGATCGGTTGGACCGGGAAGACGTACGACTACTTCCTCTATGTTGCGTCAATGCTTCCGCTTCGGTCTACGAGGGTACGTAGACAACACTCTCCCCTCTCGTTGCTATGCATCACCATGATCTTGCGTGTGCGTAGGAATTTTTTTGAAATTACTACGTTACCCAACATCTTGTCCATCACATCATTCTCCTAATGATGTGATCCCGTTCATCAAATGACAACACATGTCTATGGTCAGGAAACTTAACCATCTTTGATTAACGAGCTAGTCAAGTAGAGGCATACTAGGGACACTTTATTTTGTCTATGTATTCACACATGTATCAAGTTTCCGGTTAATACAATTCTAGCATGAATAATAAACATTTACAATGATATAAGAAAATGTAAATAACATCTTTATTATTGCCTCTAGGGAATATTTCCTTCACACGCATCATCGGAGAGGCACCAATGAGGATGATGAACCCCTCCGTGATGGTGTCTAGATTGGATCTCATGGTTCTGGAACTTGCGGCGGCTGGAATTGTTTTTCGTCGACTCCCCTAGGGTTTTTGGATTTTGGGGGTATTTACATAGCAAAGAGGCGGTGCGGGAGGCGGCCAAGGTGGGCACAACCCACGTGGGCGCGCCTGGCCCCCCAGGCGCGCCCTGGTGGGTTGTGCTCCCCCCGGAGCCCCACTCTGGTACTTCTTTGACCCAAGGCGCGCCCTGGTGGGTTGTGCTCCCCTCGGAGCCCCACTATGGTACTTCTTTGACCCAACAGGTGTCTTCTGGTCCAGAAAAAATCTCCAAAAAGTTTCGCTGCATTTGGACTTCGTTTGGTATTGATTTTCTACGAAGTAAAAAACAAGCAAAAAAACAACAACTGTCACTAGGCACTATGTAAATAGGTTAGTCCCAAAAAATGATATAAAGTTGCTATAAAATGATTGTAAAACATTCAAGAATGATAATATAACCGCATGGAACAATAAAAAATTATAGATACGTTCGAGACGTATCAGGGTGGCTTGAAGCTTAGCTTTGGGGATGAAAATCCTGAGATTGACCTACGGTTGGACTCATCATCGTCGGTGCACGTGTGACTATTCCTTTTTGAAGGCTTAGGCAAGTAGCTATGTGTTTCTAGTTTTACCATAGGTTGGTGGTTTTCTAGTGGAGTTTGATGAGTGATATTTTTACACTCATCGAACCTGAGTTTAAACCGAGATATTTCATTGAAAAACAAGATATTTGCTCCAATATTGCTACTAATGACTAATGAATGCAAAGTATTTCAAATATCCAATCTTTATTTTGTTTCCACGGGAAATGGGCTATTTATGGACAAAATCAAGCCAATACATGGAAAGGAGTAAAGTGGAGATATGAAAGATCAAGTGGGAGCCGTAGAAGAGTAACCAGAGCAAAAGACGGTGTTCCATACGACCATCGCCGCTCGTATGGATGGTCGTATGGACTGCCAACGGAGCCGTCTAATCCACATGAACAACCTTTATAAAAGACCCTATGTCAGATGAGCAACATAACATTGCCATCTTCGCAACAGTCATCTCGATCAACCGTAGTCGCCGTCATTTCCCATCTACATCTCCATAGCCACCACCTTCATCGCCACCATAGTTCTCAGCCATCTAGCCATACTTTGTAATCGTGTATCACATCCGACATCTATTGTAAGACATATTATCAATCAATCAATCTTCATGATGTGTTCTTCATTTATCTCTTTATGTGACCAGATCTCCATGCGTGAGTAGTTCGGTAAGGTCATGAGTTGAGGCATAGCCCTATAACCCGGTGTATTTGTTGGTGGGATCGATGGAAGTACTTTGAATTAACGCTCGTATGTGTAACATAAAACTTCTTCGTAGTTGTCTCTTGTCTCATTCGCGTTCTTCGTCCCTGTAGGTACCCAGGATCATGGATAACGAGTCACAAAGAGGCTAAGGGCAGGGAGACCATGATGTGTTATTCTGAACACTAGTGACAGAAAGGTTTAGTATGGTAACACGGATCCTATCTATGGGGGTACAAGAGGTGTAGTCATTAAACGCCCAATACTTTTGTCTGATTATTGCTATCTTAATTGCCGGGACAACCCCGCGCGATAGATGGGGCCTTCGGTTGAACAACTGACTCTTGATGGAGGATGTGTGCCGGTCAAGGCGTAATTTGGACACATCTCCCACTTTGATACGTAGCAAGCACATCTCGATGGATGACTTCCAAGGCACAAATTAAGATCATAATGGTCCCGACACAAATATATGGTTGTAATAATATGTCCTCATACCCATGTCCATGTTTATTATAACTGTTTCTTGTGTCAACTTGATTCCGGGCCGGTCAAAAACTGGAATTTAATTTTCTTGCAAAAGCTTCTTAGAAACTCTTGATTTAAAGGGTATCGTCCTCTCGTGGGTTTGATAACTCAGGGTCACCTCTAGGGAAAAGGGCGAGAATTCTTTCTGCTCATTTACCGGATCACTAAAGGGACTAATCAGAGTTACTGCCGTGAGGCATGCGGCCTTGTTTTTAGTCTAATCTGTTCGGCTGCTGAATAATATATGCCTGTGTGCATCACTCGATGTAGAGGCTCGGGATCATCGTTTTCAAAAAAATTGGCAACGAAACTAAAGCAACTCTAATTCTAGTTTTGGTTGCCATTGATGATAAAATTTAAAACCAATGTGTGATGCCTTAGAAAGCAATGTACACCAATTTGTTACTGATAAATTGGGTTGATTGTGCCACCAAGTGATGAAAATGAAGATTATTCATGTTAAGAACAAAGATGAAATTGTGCATCATTTTGTGGAGATGATGTAGCAAAAAGCACCTTGCAATTGGGGAAACAATGAGCCTACAGTAGTTAGCGGAGATTTCTTCAGAGGCGGCCGAGTCTCCCTACAACTCACATAAACATGTAGGAAAGTGTTGTAGTAGTCGGTAACAGGGGAAATAGAAAGATTAAGGAAGTCACTTTAGAAGGAGGGAAATTGCCACCAAGGCAACAACGATTGTATTTCATGAACGCTTGAATTAAGTCTTCAATACAATCGTTGTGAGCCATTATATCTACAAAGCAACTTATTTGGATTTGGGTGAGATTGTGATGTCCGAAATTGAATCAATCGGAATAGAGGATCTAACTTCTAATCCAGCTCATTGTAGAGGACAAGAAAGAAACACGTGAAATATTAAAATTTAGAATAATATTCATAATGGACAAAGGTGGCAAATGAGCCATGGCGAGGATGGGAGAAGGGGCGTGGGTTGGGTGATTCACCAATTGTGATCGGTAAGTAGTAGGAAGGGAAGTATGCAATGTTGTATACTTCTCTTAGTAACACCAAGTACAACACAGACACACGCAGAGGCACCCCTCCCCCTTCACACAACGTCTATTGAAAGTCGAGAGTCAAGGAACTCCAAAGATTGACCACATCACCACATTAACAGTGTGCGATCGATAGAAAAGTCACTTGCACTAAACTAGACACCGGAGATTCAAGCATGAGGTTTGATCGCTGGTGGATTTGGGATTCAACTCTTATCCTAAGCATCCAATCGATGACTCTGGGCAATGGTGTATAATCGCTTCCATAATTAAGTGAATATTCTCTTGACATGGTTGGTGTGAAGGTGTTTTCACATTAGATTGTAAGCATCAACACAAAACTGTTTTCTTCATTTTTGTCAAAAAGCGCGGGAGATACATAAAAAGGTGATGCAATAATAATGCAACAACTTTGAGCATTGACACTGACTTATAGAAGTCCTTAATTCCTTCTTGGTGTGTCACTGGAAGGTACAATTTCCATGTTTTATGTCCACACGAATAGCATGACCGTGTGGTAGGTGATTATATGAGCATGAAAGAGAAGGGTCGCATTGTGTCTAACATGGTGCGATCATAAAAGTTTTTCAAGCTAACAACCAATATATTATCCTGTATAGTGCAATGACATGATTCGTCGCACAAAAATAAATAGTACAGACATGATAAAAACACTATGGAATTTCCCCCCACAAAAATAAATAGTACAGACATGATAAAAACACTATGGAATTTCCCCCCCACAAAAATAAATAGTACAGACATGATAAAAACACTATGGAATTTCCCCCTCCAAGTGCACTAGAAACCCTTTTCCACGACGTGTCAAGGAATAACGAACCATGCATGAAGCACGCCAGAAAATTGTCAATCACATTACCGACCCTACAGAAAGCTAAACAATCCCATCAGAATCATCAGACGATCTCTAGTAATTTGAGTGGATTTCGGTGCAAGCATGAGCATGTGGAAGGCCAAAAGAATGACCAGGAAAAGACGAGAGAAGATTAGACACGGTTGTTGGCAGGTCACCCTAATGCCAAAAACGCAATCTCCGTCTCCATCCAAAGCGCCCAAAACACTACGGTGGCCACATGCCCGATACGCGTGCAGTTCGAACGTAGCCGTGCTTCTGTTATCATCACCATCCGATAACCGAGCAAGAGGTCCGTGCGTGTACAGTGAAACTCGACGTGCACGCCGAGCTGTTAGCGTGGAGACAGAGCGTGCATGCGAACATTGGATCCTACGAACGGGCTTTTGCCCCCACATGGGAGCCCTGTCTACTAGTTCGAACATACGTACAGGACAGTGACACTGTCCAGACACGAAGCTGAATTATCGTGTCTTCATCGATTTTTATCACATATAGTCCCACGCTTTCGAGCATTTAGGACCAGGAATAATGGAGCCCCCCTGGACACATGGTACCGATCACTGGTTGGTCAGGCCTTGCAAACCTCCAAAAATGCTGCAGTCTATCTGATGGTGAGTTCTCTCCCATAATGCCAGGAGCAGTACTGCTAGTAATAAGCCATCTCCATCGACGGCCACTTAAGTAACAACCAAGTGGTACACTTATTTAACGTGTTAGGTCAGGTGTAGTAAACCGCATAGGTGGTGTATTAAACTGAGCTACTGGAGAGCAAGACAAGCGCAGAGCAGCAATCATATGCTGCTCTTGCTAGCATCCAAACCCCCAATCTTGCCACATAAACAATTGGGTGCTGATGGCCTGGCCAGTTTTATTATAACCTTGGAGGAGTATTTATTTTCTGCACCGACTGCGAAATTCCCTTTGCACTCATGGATGGATCGATGGGGGCATGTTTGTAGGGTGTGTAGAACCTGCAGGCCGCATGTGCCCATCATGCCATAAAATATAGGAAATCTCGGTGTGTCATCGGCTACAAAACTTGAGAAGTAAACTAAGGTAGATGGGGATGATCTGGAATATCTTGGGTCATGGTCGCAGGGAAGGAAGAGGACGGCTCCACCTCCATGGCTCCATGTTCATGTTAGGAATCAGAGGGTGCTTGGATCCAAGGGACTATTTTTAGTCTGATTAAAAATAGTCTATTTTAGAGGCTAAAGTTCCAAGCACCCCTGACTAGAGGCTAGGACTAGTCTTGAGGCTAAAATTTTTTAGTCATAGGAAACCTACTAAAATGTGTATTAGCCCTCTCTCTCCTTATTTAGTTCCTCTACTTTAACACATGCGAGTTTCGGATTGGATGGTTTGAAGGATAATAAATGCTCAATAACTTGATTTTAATCTCCTTAGTATTTGGATCCAAGCATGGGTGAGACTAGCAAGTTTTACTCCTACTACTTTTAGTCATGGGATTAAAACGTATCCAAGCACCCTCTCAGACTCTGCGTCCTGTTTTTTGTTCGTACTTACTGGGCTTGCAGCATCATTGTCACCGTCCAGAGGAGCAGAGAATATTTATGCGAGGGACGTGGTGGGCCTGGACCGCCGGTAGAGACGAGTTTTACATCTCCTGGGTGGGGCGCCAGCGGCCCGGTAGTCGGTGGGGCGATGCAGACAGTCAGGGGAACGGAAGTGAGATGGGCAGATGGGTTTGATTACTACCGACACATGCAAAACTGTAACCGCTTCTGCTTTGCAAAGTACAGTGGTGCCCATTTTCTGCAGGGGTCATTCACTTCATGTTTGTACATTCAATTCGAAAGTGATAATGTGATCCCGAGCTGCAGTGCTCTCGGTATCTGTACCATACGAGTCTCTCGAGATGGGCCGCTGAGGTTCGCTATTTACAGCTGGAAATTCATTTACATAATTGATTTTATGGCCCATGGCCCAGTTGTCGGAAGGAATAATGGATACGCCGTTAGTCAGGCCCGCCAAGGGACAGAAAGTCTGTGTCGCGGATCAGGAACGCCGGTACCAAATGAGCCGGCTCGAACGAGATTCTGTACCAACGGCGGCAGCAGCTACTGCCATTTAATGCATCCACCCGTTCGAGCGACCAAGCAATCTTCTCCGGCACGGTTATCGTCTATATTACGCACCTCCATCTCAGTGTTCGGCTCATCAGTAAAATCTCTAGCTGTACGAGATCGCATCCTAGCCGTTTCCACCAGCAGCTCTACCATGTCCGCATCATCGTCATCAGTAGGGCAGGAGGAGATCTTGCCCCTGGTTCCTTGTACGGAGTGCGGCGGACGGGTGTACTCCTGGATTGCTCGATCTGGAGTGAACGCTGGTCGTCGAATGTACAAGTGTGTCAATAAGGAGGTACGTCCCCAGCGCATAATGACTCCATCTTCATCTCGAAATTGTACTGATTTCATGCTACGCCCCCGTTGTTTGCAGATTTGTGGATACATGAGATCATCAGATGAGTACCGTGCGCAGCTCATCGGTAGCCAGCTTCTTGCAGATCGTCAGGCTGCCCCCGTGCATATACAGCAGGCAGCTTACTTGCATCGTCGAGCTGTATCCGGCGAGCCAGGCGAGCAATGGAGGCGCGGAGGGGAGGTTGCGTCAGATGTCCGACTTGAGCAGCAGCCATGGAAGGGGAAGGCTCGGGCATCCCAGGGAGGTCAACTGTCGGTCCTGAAAGTGCTTGTTATGTTAGTGGGCGCACTGCTGGTGGTCGCAGTGTTTATGTTAGCGGCGCGGTTCAAAATAGTTTACTTACTTAGTAGGTAAAAGATTTGGTCAGTTGACCGGGGGATTGCAATTATCTGTATGGTTTCCCTTGTGTGGTGGGTACTAGAACTATGTAATGATGCATGCGGCGATTAATAAAGTATCCGTTTGTTGATCCAGAGAATATTTTTTGTTAACCAAGGTCTCATGTGTGCAGCCTGTCTTCCAACCTACCACTGTTTCGCAATAAATCGGCCGCACCAAACTTACCAGTGCAGCCTTATCTCATTATCGGCTCCCGTCCTGTGCAGCTGGCTACTTGTTCCACACTTGTCTCCAGTAGCTTCTCATGCCGCTGGTCGCCTCCGGCAAGGAATCACCGTGGATCTCGGCGGACTCCGTGAGCTGCGGCTGCTCAAGTACGCCCGGTATGCACTTAGATTAACTCCCATCGCCAGCTCCTATCATGCCGCCCGGGCCCGATTATATGTTTTTATCGTCCATTGGGGCTGGATTAGATCGGAGGAATATAGTTTCTTCCTCGCGGAAATCTTGCCATGATTTTAGCTTTCTAGGTTCAGTTGTATTGTATATTCAGCCGGGATCTCCCTCCGTACCGTATGAATAAGCCCCAAAATCTTTGACCGAATTTGTCGCCGCCGACCAGGGCGCACTTGCGTCTGCCCCTTATTTCTGAAGGCTGTACTTTAGCACTGGATGTACAGCCGTGTGTTTAGTGTACAGACTGCACGATTTTTTAGCAAATAGTTTGCATGATTTCTTCTGTTTTTTTTATGCTAAGCATATGATTTTTTGTGAAGGCTGCAATCATGTCTGACATGGCCAGTTGCGATGGGGATGAACACCCTGAACGAGTTCTACCACAATGAGCCGGACAATCGGGTGGCGGGGTTGAAGGACAGGTGCCACCGACGCCAACTTCCAGAATCTCAGTTAAGAGAGCTGTTGAAGTAATTCAATCATTTGATGATTACAAGAGGTGGTTGATAACTGAAATAGGGTTTGGGGGTATGCTGAAGCTCCCTGCCATACTGAAAATGAACCTTAAATTCAGTGCATGGGTAATGAGTAAAGTCAGTGTTAAGCGCCGTGCTATTATACTGTCAGCCACGAAGATTCTGAAGTTTTGGGCAGATGATGTGCACAAGGTTTTCGGTATCCCCTGCGGTCACCGGAATGTAAGAGGCCGGGATGGATTTATAAACCCTGAGGCCGTACAGTTCATAAAAAACACACTTGGGATGGACAAGACAGGGGCGCACAGCCTCAAGGCGGCAGAGCAATTCCTTCTCAGGGACATAAGTGAATCATCTAGCAAGCTTGAGAAGGATTGCTTTCAGATTGCATTCGTCATTTTCGTAATGGGTCATGTTTTGGCGCCTACAACCAAACATGACTATGGCACGATAGACTACTGGGGTGCAGTTGCTGATACGGAAAGTATATCACAGTTCAACTGGTGCGAGTATGTTCTTGAGTGTCTGATGGAGGCAGTCCGTCGGCTAAAGAATGACATGATGGCAGGCAACATGTCTACTAATTTGGTTGGTTGCCACTTGTGGTTACAGGTTAGTTTCTGTAATACAATCCAGTAGAGTATGTTCCTTGACGCAACACGCCGTCTCTCATGCCCAATTCTTTATGTTTGCAGGTTTTCTTCCTCGACAATGTTGATTTAGGGATGTTCAACAAGAAGCATGATGTCCTCCCTCGGATAAGTGACTTTGACCAGGCAACCATGAAAAATATGATAACTATGTCAACTGATATTGGCACCAGCGTCCTGTCTTTCTACAACTGTAAGGTGATGACTCCATAAGATAGCAGCAACCGTCTTACTCGTTTTCCATTATCCAAGTTATGTCTGTGTGCTCACGGATCTAGTTTTCGAAATCTTCAGTTCCGTCGTGATGATGATGTATGCTATACTCGACGGAAGCATCCTGAATGCAATCCTGAAATCAACATCCAAGGAGCAGGCTTTGGCAATCATGATGTATTTATTGGTGATGATACAGCAGCAGTGGCAATGGGAGTGAATGAATCGTCTTCGTCAGTTGCTCCCAATGTAGATGTGCAAACACCTCTTCGCGCCCTTGGACCAATTGATTTTGCGCAGCATCTACAAAGGCGGTACCCTAGCATGGTGAGTCCGTTTATTTTGTCATCTTTTCATGTTCTCCAAGCTGAAGTTGGGTGATGCTAGTGTGATCTCATATGTGTCATGTACCAGGCATCGCATCTTATATCTATTTTGTTGAGGGAGCAGAATGCCCGGTGCCAGCGCGAAATCAATACAGCCCGTGCTAATATCCAGGCTGACATGATCAAGTTTGTCGATAAACTCATGGATGCACTGAGCACAAGGTGCATATGCTGCACAGCCAGGGGCTTTACTGATTGCCCAGCTAGAGCTGTTGATATACCAACAGGTCCTTCTTTTTAGTTGAGCGTTTTGATTTTTCCGGTGTCATCCTTAGGCTTGGATACTCACTTTATGTATTTGGTGTGAGCAGAGGGGCTGAGGACTCCTGCAGGTCCTAAAATTTCTGGAGTGAGACTTGATACGTCGGCATGCTCCGGTAATTTGAATTTTCTTTTAGGTACTGACCAATGTGCACCCTTTTAAAACCATGACAGCCTCTTCAAATGTGTCAGATGGCAACCCCACCGTACGGAAGAGGCGTGATGAATCAACATCTCATCAGCATGAAAAGAGGCAGCGGACTGGTGAAGCGACTATGATAAATCTCAGAGATCAAATTGAATGCTTTGCTAAACATGTGTTGCAACAGATTTGTGAGTTGTTCATTGACCTCCCGAATGATGGGAGCACCACTGTATTTGGGGAGAGGACGAATGGACTCCCAGAACGCAAATATGTCTATAGGCCTGGTTTCCAGACTGACCCCTGGACAAGGGGTGTTATCCCTTACCCTCCAACGCCAGCGGTTACGGACCTTTTAGTTGAGTTCTTTGCCACGTCATCAGCCCACCACCTGTCAAGGTACCAGCACGATCTGATCATCATTATATTGTCTTGAAATTATTGTACCGAGCTGACTTTTCTGTTCTATTTGTTATTGTCCATGGCAGGAACTTCCTTGTTCATGAGAAACCTCGGTTCATACGTATATCAGGGGTCACATTGAAAGAACAGCTGGTCGGGGACGCGGCAATCGACCATGAGCTCATGTCCGTCATCATCCGTCGTTATTCCCAGGCGGACCAGGAAGCTGATAAGGAATCACCGTATCTTTCATGGAGGCACCCAATTGAACCCGAGTTCTCGGTTAGTTTTTTTTTAAGTCTCCTTGGTAGAAACATTACACCACAAGTGTGACAACATCTTCTCGTTCAACGCAGACTTTTGTTTTATCGGATTTCGATTATCTGCACACAAAGTCGATTCAGAACCAGCTATGCGGTAATGATCTGAAGTATGATATTACATCTTCACAGCTGGTAGGTGCAATCCACTAGTTCTGATTTGCTTTTGCATCTAGAGTGTATGTGTCATTTTTCTGATACATTTTTTTGGCATCTGTTAGTTCTTCACTCCCGTGCCCAGGGCTGAAGGTTGGATGGTCGTTTTCTGGGACATGATCAAACGGTTGATCACCGTCATCGATCCTCTATACACCAAGCAATGCCCACATCCTCCGACACAGCAGCGAGATGAGATAATTGCCTGGAAGCTTCACCATGCTCTGTTCCACTGCCTTTATGAATACTATGCTGGATGGCCAACAAGCAAAGATAGTTGGACTGTGAAGTTCATGCCAGTCAGTGACAACATAGTTACTCGGTAATTCATCAACATACTACTGAGTGTGTCTGTTAATTTTTCTGCTCGGCCCATGCCGCCAAATGCATACTCTCATCACAACTGTTCCTTTTTCTCATGTATGTACTAGAGATGAAACTGGTGCATGCATCATCCATATTGCTCGCCAATTTGATGGGGAAAAGCTGAAGTTGCCCATCACGAAGGTAAAGTTCCACTTTTAACTCCACCCCAGTGTACCTCACATTTCAACTCACTAGTACATGCTGACGTTGTTACACAGCACAACATAGCGAAAGTGAAGCGGGAAGCACTACACCAGTGCATGAAGCTCCAGGGCAACTTCTCATCACTTGCAGGAGACGCACTTTGGCATGTCCTCGCTCCTTCAGACTCCCCTTTCGACTCCACTTGAGTTATTATCGCCCAAACCCATGAATAAATGTAGCTGTATGTACGACCCTTCGTACGTGCCAAGCTTTTGCACTTGTTATAAAATCTTAAACCATTTGTTTCCATTCCAAGTTGGAAACATGTATCCTTAGTACGCACTGTAGTAATATTCATATGCTGGTTCTATGGGACCAACCGTTCAACATCAACTTCCATAGTTTTTCAACGCGATGCCGGCACATCCTCGGAACTGTCTCGATGGATCTAGTTTACCGGCAGCTTCTCTCATTAGTTTGATATCCGATACCATTCGCCACATGCTTCACGATCTACTAGACTACATGGACTCACTTCACCCCAGTACAAGGGCCACACATCTGAAGCTGCACACATCTGAAGCTGCACACTAACTCTACATGGACTCGCGCACCATGTAAAATCTCCGATCTGAATGCACACACGCATGGACTATCAATAGGTCCATGTTTCCATACTGGTCCCCATCTTCAACTGCAAATCAAATGTAGTGCCGCGAAAGCATAGACATACACAAATACTATGGGGAGCATACACTCTGAGTGAGATGGCTGCAGTGCCACACGCTAATTCGTTCGAATAGGTTCAAATTCACACACATCCAACATAGCATACGGGGTAACACCGCTCCAGATCACTTGCACACCTACATTGTCGGATGCTAGCTAAATCTATAGGGCATTCAGTCTTACGGAATAACAACGACCGGGGAAAATTTGAAGCATCACCACACCAGAGACTGGGATGGCAACTAACACTTCCTCCCCCTCAGTAGACACCTAAACATGATTAGGCCTGGAGCAATTCTATCGTTAACTTCACGTACGTTTCACCCAAAATAAGATCCATTATCTTCAGCTTAGAAAGGCAGGATGTCCTCGAGCATGAAGTCTGGCAGTTCAGCCCTGTTTCCCCTCATGGAGATCACCTCATATGATATTGACTGACGCAGGTACAGCAGACGTCCCTGCCCATTTAAGTTCAGAAGTTAGATTTCCCAGGACAACAGCAAAATATTATGTTGACTAAACTATGGCACATACCGGTGTGAGTATAGTCTGAAGGTACAACCCAGTGTGATTCCTGATGTAGTTGATACTGTGTAGCCAGCTGTCCTCGCTGCAAGTCAGTAGTGGGAATCGTGGTTAGTTACAGAAAATCATCATCAGCTGAAAATTCAGAATTGTTCAATCATATCAACATACATCTCACAACTTTCATGCATGCCGGTGTTATAGCTGATCCTCCATCCCTGAGACGGGACGTGCCACCCAGCGATATTTGCATGGATGCATCGACGAAGACCCTCCAAAATTAAGTTTGCATTGTCTTCGTGCTTGGCCTTCATCACTTCTCTTGGTGAAGATGTCTCGCATGGGTCTTCTCCTCCGTATCCAGCACATATACCGACCAACTATTCAGTAGTGGTACTGGTAACATCAGCTGCAAGATGTTATGATAATTAGTAGACATACTAGCACTGGAATTTGTCATCTCCAGTACTGTCACATCACATTTTACCTTCTTGACCCAGTCAAGCCTGTAACCTAGTGCTTCGGTACTCATCATGGTATTCATGTACTCAAAGTCCAAGCTGGCCCCCCTATACATTAGTGCCAGCTGCAAGGAACACGCAGGATATACTTATCATACAGCGGGACAAATGAAAACAATTTGACTCCATAGAGATTGCAGATCTTACCACAAAGCGAAGATCAAATATGTGACGGAACCTGATCTGCCATGTCCCATACATTTTGCCTTCCTTGTACACCAACATACGTGACACAGCTGCCCACCCAACTGAGCTAACTCTCCCGCCAGGTCCAAATTCCTTCACAAAGTCTTCTCCTGATAGGACCACCAGGTATGGCACAAGATGCTTGTACCACTTCCTGTATTCCACAAGCATGTGCAGACACTTATCAGCAAAGCATCGACTATCTCTAATATGACCACTTAATGGACGCAGAATCACAAGATATCTTACTTGTTCCGATCTCTAGAAGTGCTCCCTAGCATTCTGTCCCAGAAATCCACTATATTGCGACCAAGAGGCTCTTCGTGCTTCAGACCGACCTTTCCTGGGAATTTATCTCCCATCACAGGATTGAAAAATGTTCTCACCATGCCCACATTCAACCTCAGATTGGTGGCCATCCGGCTGGATGCATTGCCTGCCCCCCTAACCACTGTAACGCCAGTACCATCAGCTAGAACAACATTTCAATATTAGTATATTAATTTATATCGGTCATATGGGCACTTGTGTCAGGAGCATCTGAGTTAAGGAAAGATGATGCGAACCTCCGGCAGCATTCTCCATCTTTGCTTCCCCCCTTTGGCCATCTGTTGTATGCGTTAGCATGTCAGCTGGCCATGTGGTACACAGGGAACAGCAAGTCACACCTTCCACTAGTGTAAGTTTTTATTTCACAACTCCATGCTTACTTAAATCATATGTACCTTGTGCAGCTTGTTCACCTCTTCTTGTGGCTGCAACTGAACTCTCTCCCCTGGTTGCAACTGCAATCGCACACAAGTAAGTCAGTTATACGGGTAGCACAAACACAGGCACAAGTCAGGTAAGAATTATTGTTGGCTTTCTTGCTCGAATTATTGTTGGCTTTGTTGCTCACTTGTAACCACTGGTAAGGCGTGACCTTCGAGATGCTGTAACACTGTTGTTCCCTGTGTTGGAACCTCTTCAGTCTGCTGCCTCGTCCGATTGTTTGCACTTTGACTTCTGGCGACTTGCGATGCAGTAACACCTGCATCCATGATTTGATCCTCCGCATGGTTGTTATCATGGAGGTCATCTTCATCTGAGCGAACTACAGGTGATGGCTCCCTACTCCTTGGAGTGCGTCTTATCCTCTGCCGACACCTCCTGCTCCCCCTGTTGGCACTTCTCTTGTGACGCCTCCTACCTCCGGCACCGGATGGGTTGTTCAAAGCCACATCTATGTTTCTGACACCTGCAGTCCAGGACACAAACTATATGTCAGCCAGCTGCACTTTTTTCCCATGTTGCATGCCCAATCATATGTACGCACCAAATACCATAATTACTACCTTCATCAGCCTGAGCTGGATCTTCAACAATGCGGACTGGCGCTGACATGCTAACAAACACCCGAGGTGGAGTCGAGCCAACACAATGTATCCCTACAGAAACATCATGTTATTTCCACCAATCTATACCAACGCAATTATCAATTCACATGCTAATGTGCTTACCATTTACCACAGTCTGGTATTTCAAGCTTTCAGTCACATTACCACCACTTCCAGGCGTGGATCCCAGGACCTCCTCACCTGCGAATTTCAGCGGGTTTTTTAGGCAGGGCTCATACAAGCAGTCTAGATTGACTCTGTTCTAATTCCATCCTCAAGCGCTGACCGTTAATGTTTGCCTGAAATTTCAGGCATTCGGGGTTTACGTCTCCGTTAAGAGTTGCATGAACGTCAGCATCACCTGTGTAGCATGCAAAACAAAGTATTACTTATTGGAAAGCACATTCCTATAGACAATCATCTCGGTTGCAAGCAGTGCAGATACCTGGCACTTGGTTTCGAGCATCACCGGCACTATGATCGCTGCTTGTTACGAGGTCTACGAACTCATCTACAAATGGCTCATCAACAACTTCAGTTTCATCAATCTGTGTGAAGTACATGTTGCCGGTGTGGGTTACGGGCACACTTGTCACCAAATCGATAAATGGGACCTCCATCTCTGCATCACATGTCAAAAAGAAAATCTATGTGAAAACACAATAACATATGTACTTGAACACACACATCCAGTTCAGGCACTCTACCATTTGCATCATACAATTTTTGTACTGATGAAGCAAACAGACCATCTATTCCATTGGATATGTTCGTTGCAGTTGTATCCACAAGTAGGCTGTCATGATGCATGTCCAGCATTTCATCATATGATTCCCCACTAGGACTATCTTGTGTCAGAGCACGCGATCCATCAGCTTGTCCTGAAGTGACAACACCCACATCTCTTGCACCTTCATTTCCATCTCGGTTTTGCCGATCTAAATCCATCGCCACTCCTTCAGCTGTTCAATTGTGTATGCATGTACAATGTCAGCATCGATATGGATGAAGTGGTAAGTTTTTTGTTTTTGGTCATTCTAACCTTGGATATCGGACGATGCTTGCAGGAATCTAGCAATCAGCACTCCACGGTTGCTGAAATCATTTTCCCTCTGCTCTGGGAGAACATATGGATCTGAATCGGGTAGACCGCTATCAACAACAGCTTGCACTGGTGTCTTCGGGCTATCTTCCAAAGCGTCATTCTGAGTCATAGCCATGTCAACTCCATCTGTTCGATGAGCAACATCTTACTCAGGTTAGTTTCCCCTATAAGAATGTTGTGCCTCGCGAAATTATATGCATGTACACTATATTATTGCACTTATTTTTTTACCTGATGCCACTATGTGGGCAGGTATAACTGGTTTAGCTTCATGCTCCATGTGAATAGGGGACCCTATTTGTGCTGCTCCACCGGGGACTAGGGGTAATGCTGTTTCAGAATTCATTCTGTCAGTGGGCATGTTTCTAAACCAGGGATATGGCATGATGATTTTGCAGCCTCAACATTACCTGTGATGGTCATCAATGGAATTTCAACCGGCGCCACTCCCCGCCCACGTTGCTCTGCAAAACGTAATAATTGATTTGTCATGTACAAAGTATGAAACCTTACTTCAGCGGTCAAGTTATACCAGATGGTCTATTACCTTGGTGATGCATGAATCTGGACCGGTTCCTGCCTATGCGTTCATACCGACTCTGCATGTCCTCGTCACTGTCTGATGACTCAAATCCAATTTCTGGGTCCATCACCTGTTTACCAGGGTCATCTGCTGCAATTTCCACTATGCGGCTGCGTTGCCGGGCTTCGTAGCCTCCTTCCTCAATTACCACAGGTGGCAATCGTGCTACACGTGCCTGATCTGCAAGAGATGCATCTGCGGCACCAAGACAGTTTGTTAGATCAGAAAGGAGTAATTTGTAATTTTCTGAATTTAGTTCTGAACTTCGTTTTTACCTATTGCTGCAACCAACTGTCGATCATCTTCTGAAGCAGTGTCGTAGCTTTCATCATCTTCACCTTTTGCATTCAGGCGATCAGATATAATTCAAATTCTAATTTTTACTATCACAAATGACAGAACATGTCATAACCATGCATACATGCTGAATTTTAAACCTCTATTGGGGTGGTACCTGATTCACTCATTGCCTGGAACGCGACATCACCAGGCATGCTAACTCTAACTATAAGTGTGCTAGCATTGTCCCCCTCTTCGGTATGGCTGACAGGGCTGATAAGCTGATATGCATCTATATCTGCAATGGTTAGGGATGCACCATTTCTCTCTGAACCTTCTATCACCAAGACATTTCTGCTGGTCTCTCCATCGTCGCCTTGCACTGTAACCCCCAGCTCACTCTCGTTACGAGATGCTTCTTCTTGGTTCCTGCCACTTGAAGGGGCGCCTGCATTTCCATTGTCGACACCACCTCCATGGTTCATGGCCGAAGGAGCAAACAGCTGAAGAAATGTCAGCATGTGTCAATAGCAACATCATCTTACTCGGAATTTTATAATTCATCACCTTGGGTCACTCACCAGATGTGCCGTCGCTTCCATCAAAGGATGCCACCTCCACACACGCTGATCCATGTAACCTTCTGGCCTTGTCTGCAAAACACAACGAAGACAAAACCCATCAATAAATTCCACACAAGAAAATCGAACTCATTTGCCATAAAAATTTATACAAAACATATATTACTCTGTAGTAGCCTGGGTTTTCCCTCTCAAGTTGAATTAGCACCCTAACAATTGGAAGGGTGTAGGCACAAATTCTGGGCAGCAAGTTCGATCTTAAGTTGGCACGTCCATAGTCCACCCAGTCGAACTGAAAGTGCTACAATGTGGATATGGACCACCAATCATTAGCACATGCAGAAGTATGTACTACGTGGGATCTCAGCATGCCAAACACAAATGTACATCACCTGTAGATTTATTACCTGTAGAAATAATGGATTTCCACCGAGGATTATAAGGTCAGCTCCGTTGGCCACCCCCTCTTGATATCTACTTGCAGATATCCTGAGCACGTCTATGGAGTATCGAGCCATGTTGTACTCACCTATTGCCCATGGCTCTTGAACTAAGGCTAGTAGTTCATCAGGAATGGACGAAACTGATTGTCTCGGGCCCAGTAAAGTACATGCACCAAGCAGGCTGCATGCAACGGCAAAAGCAGTTGTATCATGTTCGTCCATGGAGCACGGATCTATCTTGCTAATTGCGTACTCTAGATCTGCCACCTTCAGACCACCTTTGCATCCTAGCCCAATCAGTGATCTAACTCTCTTAACCATTGTAGATCTACTCACAGATGTACTAAATGACACTAGCCTACCATGCCCACGCAAACCCAAGATCCTAACTCCATCTTCGTCTCGTATCGGCCTTACTTGCCCATCTGGCAAACGTAAAGTGAGTACCGGCCCGCTAGTGTCAACCCTACCCAGGAGTTCGCCAAAGAACGGACGATCTATTGGCCCTGCGTATCTGTTCGTCAGCAAGCCAGCCATTCCAGTTGGCTCGGCCGCATGGTAGAACAGAGTACTCAACCCTAGGAAAGGATTAGTTGCAAACATGGATCTGTACGAGGGCTGCCTTGCCGCTGCATCCACAACTGCCAGCGCCTGGCTACCCCACCCGGTGTTCCTTCTAGCTGGCCTTCCTCGCCGGCGGCCGGCGGATCTTGCTCGACTCGGAGTTCCAGGGGGGCGAGCCATCTTCTGCACCAAATAAAGCACATGCAACTACATCAGGAAGATTTGTGGTGCCAGGTACGTACTGAAGCATGGAAAGCTAGATCGAGCAAGCAGCCGACGGCAAGGAACAACAAAACCAGATCACAACCGGTCCGACAGATTCATCAATAAATTAGCAGCGGCGGGAGCAAGACCAGCAAGAAATCGGAGACCGGAGCAAGACCGGCGTCACAATAAAAAGTATTCTCAAAGCGGATCAGAGCTTACCAGAGAGACAGCTCCCCGCGTCTGCCGCAGAAGCTCAGATCTGGAGCCTGCAGCTTGGAGCTTTCTCCTTGCAAAGGTCCAAGGGGGATACTGGCGCACTGTGTGCAATGGGTGAATTGAGCACTGTGGAAGAACACGGACGAGGTTAAAACCACAGTCGCCCCCCACCCCAGCACTGTTCCAGCTACCGTACTCAAGAAGGCTTTTACTGCACCCCGCACTGTATTCTATTGTTTAAAAACCAGCAACCCGCAGCCACCACAGATTTTTGGATTCCATAGGCGCGAAATCTGCCGCCCGCGTAGACGCACCTCACACACATTTATTAATCTTTTTTTACAGCCGCACCTCCTTAGGAAATTTACCTGCGTTGCCGGACACGTGTCAGTTTTATCAATATGGCCCCTCGTTCCAAGAAGTATCTTTCATGGGATCACACACCCGTGCACCCTTTCCGAATAATAATTACCTTTTGGTACAAAGCTGGAAGGATCTATGCAGTGGTGGATAGATATTTCGGGACCAGCAAGAGTACTGCACGTACCCTTTTTAAAGGAAGTTCGGACTGGGGGGCCAGCACGAAAAGCGGAAGCGGACAATTCCAGGGGATGTTTTTCAGTCATCACCCCCACCACTCCTGTTGACTACATGCATGTAACAGTACACCAGCAAATATAGTAGTACTACTCTGTGTTCACACATGTCTCAGCACTGCATGCATGCACATGCAGCGACCGGGAGACCAGGCAGTTTGCTAGTAGTCGCAGCACTAAACTCATGGCTTGTTCATGCATGCACACCCATGGCCCATGTGCCAGCGAGTATAATATAACTGTTCGTCTTTTCCAAATGTGTCCATGCATGCACGGGGTAGCATGCCATTTTTCTATGCGCCGTCAGGGAAGGGAGACCTGCGTTTTGGTCTTTAATTAAGTGATGGGCACGGACAGTTTACTGACGACTACGGTCATGAAAGGTTTTTTTATTAAACCCACAGTTGTACAACCACACCGAGGCGTTTCAGATCTACTTAGAAGCTAATAAAACCTGATTACCACGCATGACTTCCTACGCATGCCACCACTCCAGCCGGCAAAGACGTCTTTGCCTACACCTCACACCTACTAAACTTGGATTACTACAGAGCCCTACATAATCCTACGTCGCTTCGCAAGCGACACGGTGCTCTCTTCAACAGCATCCTCCTCAATCACTGCATCTGAAGCCTGACCGACGCCTCCTTGGCACTCTGCATCTAAAGTGTTCACCAGCGTCGAACCAGCTTCCGGATCATGGTTGCCATACCCCTCTTTTGCATCCACCACAGCGAGTTGCAAGACTGGTACGTCACCGGCACGCGTCTCTAAAACATCCTCCTCTGCCTTCATATCATAAGGTGGAATCAAAAAAAGTGAGCATGGGTGCAAGTCTGATCAAATCAATTAGATTTCAGGTTGCTTACCTTCTCTGATAGCGAAGAAACAACTGAAGCGTCAGGTGTGCTGAAGTGGGATCCTGCTACTTGATTCACCGAAGCGTCTGATACTGCATCTCCCTGGAAAACGCAGAAGCCATGAGTGTGTGCCGATGAGGTAATGGTTCAATAATCCACTACCAATAAACTTAGATTTACCTGAACGGGCACCACCCAGGGAAGAGAGAAATCTTTAGAGCTGGTCAACGCAGAGATGGAGAAACCATTCCGATCCATATGGCCTCCTATCTTAGCCTACTTCCTCGAAGCACTTCGTTCGTCTGCTTGGGTGAACTAGGCACATCCCCTTTATGTACAGCCTGCCGGACGCCATCCCGCTCAACTGATTCAAAATTTGGACGGCAATGGCGCTCAGCAGCTAGGTTGGTACACCCATAAAATCACGTCCATGCTGCTGGTGTCATTAATTACATTACATATGTACCATAGCAGCCGCATACATCTACATTATCTGCAGCCTGCACCACGGCGTAGTGCCAACAATGATTCTAACTACATTCTTAGAAGTCTCCATTCAGTCAAAAAAGTTGTAGCCAGCAAAATTTTTGTCAGCAATAAATAATATGTTCGCAAACAAATACACCCAGAGAAGAAGCAGATGCAAGGTGTCCTGGAGGTCTTTTTCACACAAGTTGAGTAACATAAAGCTTAAATAGTTTTTGGCACACCAGTACATAAAAATACAGAAAAACAGCTGCATCAACATTGTACAAACCCTCATGCAATCACATATTCAGCCTCAGATCAGCCGCTTTGTGGCAGTTGTTCCTGCGGTGCCCTTCAACACCACAGTTCTTGCATCTTCCAGGCCTCCGGGGTTGCTTTGGCACATCACCGCGATCAGGGCATGTAGTTCGCTTGTGTCCTTCTCGTCGACATATGGTACAAAATCTAGTTCTCTTGCTCAGCCCTTCATATGGAGCTTTCTCTCGACTTGTCGTTGGCCTACCCATTTCCTTCCTCTTGGCAGGAGGCATCATCCCTGCAAGCATATTACCTGATTCATTCCCTGAGTTGATATCATCGTTCATCATTGGTCCATTGGGCGCCATATCAATTCCCAGTCGATCAGCTTCTGCCGGATTTTGGTTGACAACAACCCCATTTTCAGCCATCCGGTCCTCCAGGCCAAGGCCGTCTCTAATCTCTGTGTATGGCTTCATTTCTTCAGCACAATGCTTGAACAACGCAATGAGGCGATCATATGCTTGTACACTTGCATCCCCCATTCGGACTAGCTCCATCGCTTGCATGTACATATTGAAATGCCTATAACTGAAGGGGTTGTTGCTGTTAGCATTGTCCTTCTGGTACTGGGAAAGGTGTGGAGGCAGGATGTCCCGCGCATCTCTTGTCCACCTCTTAACTATGTGTTTCTTCGGTATTTCTGTCACGCGAATGAAGTCTAGAACCTGCATCACAAATTTCGTTTTCGTTAGTACCCAATTGAATACAACCATTTCAATGATATCTTATTACCTTCAGAATATGGCTGCACAGCATTCCCATGTGAGTGAATTGCCCGCATTCGCAGTCAAATTCGTCACCACTGTCGACGACAGTAACCTTGTATGAAATCCTGCACCATCTCTCTCTCCGAGCTGCATCCGTGTGGATTGCAACGTACGTTTTCCCTTTTTCTACCTCTTCTACTTGGTAAGCACCACATTCGTATATTATATGTCCAAATTGCTCGAACATTGCTCTGGTGTATATTTTGCCAGCATGTCTTTCTGTAGCCATGTTTGCTCTGTAGAGTGGCCTCCCCTGCATATAGAAATGGATGTCAGCCATATCAGAAGATTTAAACCATCCTAGCAATGAAAACTTGTGTTGCCTACGCAAGGAACAATAGCTTACAATTCTGGTACGCTTTTCTTCATAATTTTCCTCCGCTTCCCTGTCGAATTGCAGAACCATGTATTTCCGCACAAACTGGTGCATTGGGCACCCCGGTGGTATGTAGTTCTTCAGCATATGATTCGCGCTTTCACTCCTCTGAGTACTAGTCATTTTTGCGCAGAACACACCTTTGAAATAAGGCTTTGCCCATTTGTGTCGGATATCGTACAACTGCGTCATGTACTCATGTGACTTCAGGTTATATTTATCTACTAGGAACTTCCATGCCTCTTCAAATTCGTCAACTGTCAACATGTGATTAACAACCTTGTGAAATTCTGCTTGGAAATCACTCTTCTTCGTGTACAATCGGCCCAATGACTCCTTCGCCTTCTTGAGTACATGCCACTTGCACCACCTGTGTGCTGTGCTCGGCATCACATTCTGTATCGCAACCTCCATTGCACGATTTTGGTCTGCCAAACACAGGGGGTACCAACTATGTTAGACATATCTACATGAAAGGCGTTCAATTATACACTGCAAGATGCACTCGCTTTTCACCTGTGAGAATTGTTTGTGGAGCCTTCCCACCCATCATCCTCACAAACTCTGAGAAAACCCACTCAAAGGTTTCCACCTTCTCATCCCGTACCAACACGCCGGCAAGTAAAATGCTCTGAAAGTGGTTGTTCACCCCAACAAATAGCCCAAACGGCATGTCATACAAGTTGGTCCTGTAAGTTGTATCAAATGTCACCACATCACCAAAGAAAGTGTACTGTAGCCTGCTGTTCCCATTTGCCCACATGAGGGTACTAATCCTCCCCTCCTTGTCGGCTTGCACTCTGTAAGTGAATTGCTGATCCTTCACACCTAGCTCTTGGAACACCTCCATTGTCTTCCGGACGTCATCCTCTGCCTGGTCACGACCAATCTTTCCACACAAGTTCCGCAATGCTCTTTTTGTGAATGGTACATTCTCCATCTTACCAAAAAAGCTTCCTATGATACTATAAACTTTCGACAGGTTCACATTATTTTCCCTCAGCTGCTTCACCAAATCTCTGCTGTAGACGTCGATATGTTTGTGCGATGGCCAGTGCAATGTCTGCCCATATGTCGGAGACAATGAGTGGTTGTGCTCGTCACGGTGCTCTGCTATATACCACCCATTGTCCTTCGACCGCAGCAGCCTAACTAGAGCAGGACATTCACATCTGCATGAACGAGTATTCTCCACGATCGGTTTACCCTGTTACATATTTGCATTCCGGAAAATCTTATCAGACACTCCATAAGGAAAAAATGAAACTTATAGCTGCAAGCACAATCATTGAGTAATGGAAATCATACCGCACAGCCGCAGACTATCTCTTGCATGCACTTTGTCCTGCTGACATTGAGTCTGCTCTTCCCATATCTGATGCCAAATCCTTTCTCCCATGAGTACAAATTGTAAAAATCGTATGCCTCTCCAAGTGTATCGAAGCTTAACCCTATTTTTGGCACAATGACATTGTCACCGGGTTCCTCCGCAAAAACGCGCACCGTTTTCTCCAGTGCTGTCATCCTGTCTGGGTTGGGGGCACGTCCTGGTGCAGCAGCTCCAATCCGGACCCTGGTGTTTCCATCAGCACACAAATGCATTTCTAATTAGATTCATGTATGACCAGTTAATACCAGTTCTTTCTAACAGAGTCAATATTATCTTCATCCACACAGTTAACAAATATTTTATTCATTCGCCATATCTCATCTCAATTCATACAGTTTTATCTTAGAGAATTCATGTGCGCCCCGGCCCCTGCCTGCTCTGTTTTCTCGTATTTGTACCACCTCTATCAAAGTGTCTACTGACAGCAACACATATCAGTAATTCTGTAGTACATACAACAAACAGTAGGCAACCGCTTGCTGCACCCAGTTCCAACAACTGTATTAATCTACAGAACCCAGTTTCAACGACCATACCTTCGTGTCCATCCCGGAGCCTGCGGATCAACTTGTTCTATTGAGTTTTCAGAAGCTTGTGGCCGGTCTGCACCCTCTCTTGTTTCCAGAGCAGCCGGCGAGCAGATGAGCCCATCTGCACTTGATCCACTCGCCGCTGGCAACTCCCCGCCCGGCCTCGATAGAACGGGATAGCGAAGAGGCTCCATTGGTATGTCGCTGTCATTCACTTCCTCTATCAGCGTCCTACTGATGGAACACATGAACGGAAGGTAAAACTCAGATCTTGGAAGAACTACAAATGAAATCAATACAGGAAGCAGTCACAAGGGGCAAGACTCGAACCTGTTCACCGGCTGCATCAAGAACTCCATGGCCGCCGGACCTGCCTCACCGCAATCCTCAGGGATGGAGCCGCCGGGGCCGCCTCACCGCAAACCTAAGTGATGGAGCCGCCGCCGCAGCCCAGACGCTGTGGATAATAGCAGACCGGACTAGGGGATTCTGGAGGTATGAGCCAGCTCGGTCCACCTACCCCACTCATGCATTTACTGCATCACAATGGCGTCGTTACCACGCTTGAATCACGGGCCAGAATTTCGCTGACGTCTCGAGCCACGGCTCTGACGCCCGATCTCCACGGCCTCGAACAGAGACGGAATTCAGGTCCACCGTCCAGGAGTTTTTCTCATTTTCCTTCTGATTTCCACGCTGGCTCATGCTCCTGACACCGGCCCCATCTCTTCCACAAAACGAATCACGACGCTTTTTTCGGCGGGACAGATAACGAGACCACTGCAGCTCGTGATCAATTCCTCCGCGTCCCATTCAATTCCTATTTTTACTAGTACTAGTAAGTAGTAACCCCGCAAAAAAAATTATTTTTACTACTAGTAGGCTGCAGGTTTTCCTTGCGTCATATTTCGCTATATTATCCAGCATTCTTGCATGTGCCCGCTTTATTAGTCGTTGCGAGTGGCTCCCGAGTCATCATGTACATAAAAGAAGATGCAAAGTCGGCGATCCACTCGAAACAGCTTTCACCATGCTTTAAAATAATAAAGTCATAGGGCCAAACAATATATTGTATTGAGAGATTTTTCGTAACCTGATGAAATAGAAAAATCAGCAAAACTAGCCTGAACGCAAAGAACCCACCAAAGTGCGCAACTAAAGCCTTCAGCTAGTCGTCCTCAAGAAGCACAAGACCCATTGTTACTCCCGAGGAACACCCTCACTCATCGGTGACACCCCTAAGAGGGTCACGATGCGAAGCGTCTCCACCACTGTGTCAGATGAGGCAGACATAGGTTTTCTCCCTGGGTGTTGGAGGGTAAGGAGATGGCCAAGGTGGCGCTCCAAGAGGAACACAACACCTACATGCCTTGTCACCATCGAGGAGCAAAGCGTTCGCTTGCCCCCACCCCCACCTTGTCGTGGTACCAAGCCACCCCACCACGATGGATCGGGAACACTAGATCAAGATCAAGCTTTGGCCGCCACCAAAGAGGAAAGCTTCGCAGGGATCACCCACCATAGTGCAGCTAACCATCCACATGGCCGTAGTACATCAGCCTCCGCTTCTCGCTGGAGAGCCAATCCGTGTACCCACCATCTGGGGTAGGCGCCCCGACGTCCAATGCCGTACCCCCGCCACCTCAGACCACTAGATCGCCACCAAGGTTGCGCCTTGGCACATACATCACTCACATAGAGGTGGGCCTCCACTTGGCCAAGTGACGAGTGGACCTCTGGTACCGGGTGCCCGATCCTGCGTAGATCTAGCCCCAAACCGATGATGCGGCCAAGGAGGGGGCTTGCCGATGACACCCAGCAATACGCCTACATGCCACTGGTCCACGTGACGAGTGGACCTCCGGCACTGGTCGCCCGATCCTACGTAGATCTAGCCCCAAACCAATGATGCGGCCAAGGATGGGGCTTCCTGATGACACCCAGCAGTACGCCTACATGCCACCGATCCATGTGACGAGTGGACCTTCGGCACTGGGTGCCCGATCCTGCGTAGATCTAGCCCCAAACCGATTATGCGGCCAAGGGCGGGGCTTGCCGGTGACACCCAGCAGTACGCCTACATGCCACCGGTCCACGTGACGAGTGGATCTCCGACACTGGGTGCCCGATCCTGCACAGATCTAGCCCCAAACCGATGATGCGGCCAAGGAAGGGGCTTGCCGATGACACCCAGCAGTACACCTAAATGCCACAGGTCCACGTGACGAGTGGACCTTATGCACTGGGTGCCCGGTCCTGCGTAGATCTAGCTCCAAACTGATGATGCGACCAAGGACGGGGCTTGCCGATGACACCCAATAGTACGCCTGTTGGGGAACGTAGCATGAAATTTCCAAAAAATCCCTACGCTCACACAAGATCTATCTAGGAGATGCATAGCAACGAGAGGGGGGGAGTGTGTCCACGTACCCTCGTAGACCGAAAGCGGAAGCGTTTGACAACGCGGTTGATGTAGTCGAACTTCTTCTCGTTCCGACCGATCAAGCACCGAACGTACGGCACCTCCGAGTTCTGCACACGTTTAGCTCGATGATGTCCCTCGAACTCTTGATCCAGCAAAGTGTCAAGGGAGAGTTCCGTCAGCATGACGGCATGGTGACGGTGATGGTGAAGTGATCCGCGCAGGGCTTCGCCTAAGCACTACGTGAATATGACCGGAGGCATTAACGGTGGAGGGGGGCGCCGCACACGGCTAACAATGTTTGTTCTGTGTTCTAGGCGCCCCCTCCCACATATATATAGGTGGGAGGGGGAGGGGGACAGCCATGGGGCGCCCCAAGTAGGAGGAATCCTACCTGGGGGCCTTGTCCAATTCGCCCCCCCCTACCATCTTTTCCGGAGAGGGAAGGAAGGAGGAGAGAGGAGGGAAGGAAGGGGGAGGCCGAATTTGAAGGAAATATGTCCTAGAGGCAATAATAAAGTTGTTATTTTATATTTCCTTATTTCATGATAAATGTTTATTATTCATGCTAGAATTGTATTAACCGGAAACTTGGTACATGTGTGGATACATAGACAAAACACCGTGTCCCTAGTAAGCCTCTACTAGACTAGCTTGTTAATCAAAGATGGTTAAGTTTCCTAACCATAGACATGTGTTGTCATTTGATGAATGGGATCACATCATTAGGAGAATGATGTGATGGACAAGACCCGTCCGTTAGCTTAGCATGTTGATCGTTCAGTTTTATTGCTATAGCTTTCTTCATGTCATACACATATTCCTTTGACTATGAGATTATGCAACTCCCGGATACCGAAGGAATACCTTGTGTGTTGTCAAACGTCACAACGTAACTGGGCGATTATAAAGATGCTCTACAGGTATATCCGAAGGTGTTTGTTGGGTTGGCATAGATCGAGATTAGGATTTGTCACTCCGAGTATCGGAGAGGTATCTCTGGGCCTCTCGGTAATGCACATCATGATAAGTCTTGCAAACAATGTGACTAATAGTTAGTTGCGGGATGATGCATTACGGAACGAGTAAAGAGACTTGCCGGTAACGAGATTCAAGTAGGTATGAAGATACCGACGATCGAATCTCAGGCAAGTAACATACCGATGACAAAGGGAATAACGTATGTTGTCATTACGGTTTGACCGATAAAGATCTTTATTGAATATGTAGGAACCAATATGAGCATCCAGGTTCCGCTATTGGTTATTGACCAGAGAGGTGTCTCGGTCATGTCTACATAGTTCTCGAACCCATAGGGTCCGCATGCTTAACACTCGATGATGATTTTGTATTATATGAGTTATGTGATTTGGTGACCGAATTTTGTTCGGAGTCCCGGATGAGATCACGGACATGACGAGGAGTCTCGAAATGGTCGAGAGGTAAAGAGTCATATATAGGACGATAGTATTCGGACACCAGAAGTGTTCTGGGGGTACCGGATACGTATCGGGTCACCGGAAGGGGTTTCGGGCAATCCCCGACAAGCTATATGGGCTTAATGGGCCAAGAGGGGAAACACACCAGCCACAAAGGGGCTAGTGCGCCCACCCATATGGGCTGGTGAAACTGAAGAAGGAAAGGAAAAAGGGAATAGGATTCCCCCTTCCCCCTCTTCCCTTCCTACTCCGAATAGGAATTGGAAAGGGGGGAGGCCGAATTGGAACGTGCCCAAGTAGGATTCCTCCTACCTGGGGTGCCCCCTTGGCTGCCTCTCCTCCCCTCCAACCTATATATATGAAGGGGTGGCACCGCTAGAACACACAACAAACATTGTTAGCCGTGTGCGGCGCCCCCCTCCATAGTTTACGCCTTCGGTCATATTCACGTAGTGCTTAGGTGAAGCCCTGCGCGGATCACTTCACCATCACCGTCACCATGCCGTCGTGCTGATGGAAATCTCCCTCGACACTTTGCTGGATCAAGAGTTCGAGGGGCGTCATCGAGCTGAACGTGTGCAGAACTCGGAGGTGTCGTACGTTCGGTGCTTGATCGGTTGAATCGAGAAGACGTTCGACTACATCAACCGCGTTAAGCAAACGCTTCCGCTTCCGGTCTACGAGGGTATGTGGACATACTCTCCCTCTCTCGTTGCTATGCATCTCCTAGATAGATCTTGCAGTGAGCGTAGGATTTTTTTGAAATTGCATGCTACGTTCCCCAACAGTGGCATCCGAGCCAGGTCTATGCGTAGATGATATGCACGAGTAGCACAAAGAGTTGTGGGTGGTGATAGTCATACTGCTTACCACCAATGTCTTATTTTGATTCGGCGGTATTGTTGGATGAAGCGGTCCGGACCAACCTTACATGACCACGTTCATGAGACCGGTTCCACTGACAGACATGCAACTACTTTTGCATAAAGGTGGCTGGCGGGTGTCTGTTTCTCCAACTTTAGTTGAATTCAATTTGACTACGGCCGGCCCTTGTTGAAGATTAAAACAACAAACTTGATGAAACACCGTTATGGTTTTGATGCGTAGGTAAGAACGCTTCTTAGTAGAAGCCCATAGCAGCCACGTAAAACTTGCAACAACAAAGTAGAGGACGTCTAACTTGTTTTTGCAGGACATGTTGTGACGTGATATGGTCAAGACATGATGTGATATACGTTGTTGTATGAGATGATCATGTTTTATAAAAGTTATCGGCAACTGGCAGGAGCCTTGTGGTTGTCGCTTTATTGTATGAAATGCAAACGCCATGTAATTACTTTACTTTATCGCTTTGTGTTAGCGATAGTTATAGAAGCAATAGTTGGCGAGACAACCACAACGCTACAATGGAGATCAAGGTGTCAAGCCGATGACGATGGAGATCATGACGATGCTTTGGAGATGGAGATCAAAGGCACAAGATGATGATGGCCATATCATGTCACATATTTTGATTGCATGTGATATTTATCTTTTATGTATCTTATTTTGCTTAGTACGGTGGTAGCATTATAAGATGATCCCTTAACTAAATTTCAAGGTATAAGTGTTCTCCCTGAGTTTGCACCGTTGCGGAAGTTCTTCGTGCTGAGACACCACATCATAATCGGGTGTGATAGGCTCTACGTTCACATACAACGGGTGCAAGACAGTTTTTCACATGCGGAATACTCAAGTAAAACTTGACGAGTGATACGTCTTCAATGTATCTATAATTTTTTATTGTTCCATGCTATTATATTATCCATCTAGGATGTTTTATATGCATTCATATGCTATTTTATATGATTTTTGGGACTAACCTATTAACCTAGAGCCCAGTGCCAGTTTCTGTTTTTTCCTTGTTTTTGAGTATCGCAGAAAAGGAAAACCAAACGGAGTCCAAACGGAATGAAAACTTCGGGAGAGTTATTTTTGGAACGGAAGCAATCCAGGAGACCTGGAGTAGGCGTCAAGGAAGCTTCAGGAAGCCATGAGGCAGGAGGCGCGCGCCCCACCCTCGTGGGCCCCTCGTGGCTCCCCTGACTGACTTCTTTCGCCTATATATATCTATATACCCTAAAAACATCAGAGAGCATAATAGATCAGGAGTTCCGCCGCCGCAAGCCTCCGTAGCCACCAAAAACCTACCGGGACCCTGTTCCGGCACCCTGCCGGAGGGGGGATCCCTCACCGGTGGCCATCTTCATCATCCCGGCGCTTTCCATGACGAGGAGGGAGTAGTTCACCCTTGGGGCTGAGGGTATGTACCAGTAGCTATGTGTTTGATCTCTCTCTCTCTCCCGTGTTCTTGAGGTGGTACGATCTTGATGTATCGCGAGCTTTGCTATTATAGTTGGATCTTATGATGTTTCTCCCCCTCTACTCTCTTGTGATGGATTGAGTTTTCCCTTTGAAGTTATCTTATCGGATTGAGTCTTTAAGGATTTGAGAACACTTGATGTATGTCTTGCATGTGCGTATCTGTGGTGACAATGGGATATCACATGATTCACTTGATGTATGTTTAGCTGATCAACTTGCGGGTTCACTGACCTTGTGAACTTATGCATAGGGGTTGGCACACGTTGTCGTCTTGACTCTCTGGTAGAAACTTCAAGGCACTCTTTGAAGTTCTTTGTGTTGGTTGAATAGATGAATCTGAGATTGTGTGATGCATATCGTATAATCATACCCACGGATACTTGAGGTGACGTTGGAGTATCTAGGTGACATTAGGGTTTGGGGTTTGGTTGATTTGTGTCTTAAGGTATTATTCTAGTACGAACTCTAGGATAGATCGAACGGAAAGAATAGCTTCGAGTTATTTTACTACAGACTCTTGAATAGATCGATCAGAAAGGATAACTTTGAGGTGGTTTCGTACCCTACCATAATCTCTTCGTTTGTTCTCCACTATTAGTGACTCTAGAGTGACTCTTTGTTGCATGTTGAGGGATAGTTATATGATCCAGTTATGTTATTATTGTTGAGAGAACTTGCACTAGTGAAAGTATGAACCCTAGGCCTTGTTTCAACACATTGCAATACCTTACGCTCACTTTTATCATTAGTTACCTTGCTGTTTTTATATTTTTCATATTACAAAAACCTATATCTACCATCCATATTGCACTTGTATCACCATCTCTTCGCCGAACTAGTGCACCTATACAATTTACTATTGTATTGGGTGTGTTGGGGACACAAGACACTCTTTGTTATTTGGTTGCAGGGTTGTTTGAGAGAGACCATCTTCATCCTACGCCTCCCACGGATTGATAAACCTTAGGTCATCCACTTGAGGGAAATTTGCTACTGTCCTACAAACCTCTGCACTTGGAGGCCCGACAACGTCTACAAGAAGAAGGTTGTGTAGTAGACATCAAGCAGTTTCTGGCGCCGTTGCCGGGGAGGTGAGTGCTTGAAGGTATATCTTTAGATCTTGCAACCGAATCTTTTTGTTTCTTGTTTTATCACTAGTTTAGTCTATAAAAGAAAACTACAAAAAAATGGAATTGAGGGTGCCTCATATGCTTCATCTTTTTAATGTTTTTCATGAAAATAAGGATTCTGATAATTGTGCCGAAGTGTTAGAAGAAGAATGCATTAGAATGTTTGGCACTAAATCTTTGAATGATGAGCATGATTGCAATGTTATTAGTATGAACTCTTTGAATATCCATAGCACTAATGATGATTGCACTAGTCATGATGAAAATGTCTCTTATAAGCATGTCAATTTTTGTGGAGTGCATAGAGTTTGCAAGTACACACCAAATAGGGAAGATAGATTTTGCAAGAGGCATATGTATTTAGAAACTAAATGGTTGCAAGAAAGGCTAGATGATTGTGCTGAAAGATTCAATATTTATCGACATCCTTGTGAACTTTGCAATGAACATGGTCATTTGAAGCTCCAATGCTATTTGTTTCATGATCAAATCGTGTCCAAAAATTGTGATAACTTGATTACCCTTGAGCATCATAAAGAGTTTAGTCTTCTTTTGGGGTATGAAGAAATGAAACGTATAACTGAGGGTATTCCAAAATTTAGTCTTGATAGATTTCTTGATTTTGATATAGAAGAAATTTTTATGTATTGTGCGGTGAATTGCATTGAAAATCCTTATATTGCCTATTACATAAAGACAAGAAAACAAATAGAAGATGAAGAGAATACTAATGAAAGGGAAGAGACTTCCCAATATCCTCCTATTATTTCTTATGATGAATCAGGTAACGAGGAGGAGCCTTCTATTCAACCAATCTTATTAATAAGGAGCTCCAAAAAGAGGGTTAAACCCACACATGATGTGAAGAAGAAAAAGAAAATACGGAGAAGCAAAGGTGAAAAGGTATCCCTCCCAAATGATGTTGCTCCTGTTACTCGTTGTGATGATGATAATTGCTATACTATTGGTGCTATCCATACTATTCATGATGAGAGTGATTATGCTTATGATATGAAAAGACCCAAGCTTGGGGATGCTATGTTTGATGAGAATGACATGTTTGAGAATATATTTGCTGCAATTAATGTTTGTCCCAAGCTTGGGGATGCTATGTTTAATGAAGATGATATTTTTAGCCTCCCAAGTTTTGATGAGCAAATTTATTATGATGATAGCATGCCTCCTACTTATGATGATTATATTGATGAAAGTGGGTTTGGAAGAGTGTCAACTTTAGAAAGTAATAATCCCACTATTTTGGAGGGTGTTGAATCTTATAATATTTATGGAAGTGGATTTGTAGAGGTCATGACTTTATTTAGTGATGAATCCACTATTCCGCAAGAGGTTTCAATTGATTATGATGAGAACAAAGTTGCTGCTTATGATGATTATTGTGATGAAACTTATGCTATAAAAAGTGCTCCCTCCGTCTAGGTGTGTAAGTCACCTTACGAAAACCAAATAATCCCAAAACACTTAGGCACGGTACATTAACTCCCTCCTCGTTTCTTATTTTTTGACATATCAACCAATAATAGATGTGTTCCATGCATACTTTCAATGACTTGAGACTACCAAACATGACATGCAGTGGTTAGTTCATTGCATGCAATGCTATTAATTAGCAAAAAGACATTAAGTTTTCTCGTTTTCCTCTCCACCTTGGTCGCGGTGCACACCGTAAGATGACTTACACACCTAGATGGAGGGAGTAGTGATGATTATATTTATAAACTTGTCATGATTATGATTACCCTTTTTCTGAACATTACTCTTTTAATATGGAAACAATTTATAGTATTCGAGTTTCTTATGATACTCCCACTATTCTGAATGAGAAGAATTTTGCTTATGTGGAGAGTAGTAAATTTTCTATGCTTGTAGATAATGAAAAGAATGCTTTATGTGATGGTTATATTGTTGAATTCATTCATGATGCTACTGAAAATTATTATGAGGGAGGAATATATGCTTGTAGGAATTGCTACAATATCAAGTTTCCTCTCTATGTGCTTAAAGTTTTGAAGTTATGCTTGTTTTGCCTTCCTATGCTAGGTGATTATTGTTCCCATAAGTTGTTTGCTCACAAAATCCCTATGCATAGGAAGAGGTTTAGACTTAAATATGCTAGTCATATTCTTCGTGATGCTCTCTTTATGTTTCAATTCTTATCTTTTATGTGAGCATCATTGAAATCATCATGCCTAGTTAGGGGCGTTAAACGTTAGCGCTTGTTGGGAGGCAACCCAATATTATTTTTGTTCCTTGCTTTTTGTTCCTGTTTAGCAATAAATAATCCATATATACTCTAGTTAGATGTGGTTTTATGTTTTAATTAGTGTTTGTGCCAAGTAGAACCTTTGGGAAGACTTGGGTGAAGTCTTTATGATCTTGCTGTAAAAAACAGAAACTTTAGCGCTCACGAGATTAGCTGCCAGTTTTTACTGGAGAGTGATTTTAGGTTGATTCTTTTTGCAGATGATTAATAGACAAATTCCTCAGGTCCACCAATTTATTTCAGAATATTTGGAGTTACATAAGTATACGTTTGATACAGATTACTACAGACTGTTCTATTTTTGACAGATTCTGTTTTCTATGTGTTGTTTGCTTATTTTGATGAATCTATGAGTAGTATCGGAAGGTATGAACCATATAGAAGTTGGAATACAGTAGATATTACACCAATATGAATTTAGAATTAGTTAACAACAGTACCTAAGTGGTGATTTATTTTCTTATACTAACGGAGCTTACGAGTTTTCTGTTGAGTTTTGTGTTGTGAAGTTTTCAAGTTTTGGGTAAAGATTTGATGGACTATGGAATAAGGAGTGTCAAGAGCCTAAGATTGGGGATGCCCAAGGCACCCCAAGGTAATATTCAATGACAACCAAGAGCCTAAGCTTGGGGATGCCCCGGATGACATCCCCTCTTTCGTCTTCGTTCATCGGTAACTTTACTTGGAGCTATATTTTTATTCACCACATGATATGTGTTTTGCTTGGAGCGTCATTTTATTTTATTTTGTTTTGCTTGATGTTTGAATAAAATACCAAGATCTGAAATTCTTCAATGTTAGAGAGTCTTCACATAGTGGCATAATTATTCGACTACTCATTGATCTTCACTTATATTTTTCGGAGTAGTTTGTTGGTTGCTCTAGTGCTTCACTTATATCCTTTTAAAGCACGACGGTAGTTTTATTTTGAAGAAATAGATGAACTCTCATGCTTCACTTATATTATTTTGAGAGTCCTAAACATCATGGTAATTTGTTTTGGTTATGAAACTAGTCCTGATATGATAGGCATCCAAGATGGTTATAATAAAAACTTTCATATAGAGTGCATTGAATACTATGAGAAGTTTGATACTCGATAATTGTTTTGAGATATACAGATGGTGATATTAGAGTCGTGCTAGTTGAGTAATTGTGAAATTGAGAAATACTTGTGTTGAGGTCTGCAAGTCCCGTAGCATGCACGTATGGTAAACGTTGTGTGACAAATTTGAAGCATGGAGTGTTCTTTGATTGCTTTCCTTATGAGTGGCGGTCGGGGACGAGCGATGGTCTTTTCCTACCAATCTATCCCCTAGGGGCATGCGTAGTAGTACTTTGCTTCGAGGGCTAATAAACTTTTGCAATAAGTATATGAGTTCTTTATGACTAATGAGAGTCCATGGATATTACGCACTCTCACCCTTCCATCATTGCTAGCCTCTTCAGTGTCATGCATTGCCCTTTCTCACCTTGAGAGTTGGTGCAAACTTCGTCGGTGCATCCAAACCCCATGATACAGTACGCTCTATCACACATAAACCTCCTTATATCTTCCTCAAAACAGCCACCATACCTACCTATTATGGCATTTCCATAGCCATTTCGAGATATATTGCCATGCAACTTTCCACTGTTCCGTTTATTATGACACGCATCATCATTGTCATATTGCTTTGCATGATCATGTAGTTGACATCGTATTTTTGGCAAAGCCACCGTTCATAATTCTTTCATACAAGTCACTCATGAGTCATTGCACATCCCGGTACACCGCCGGATGCATTCATATAGAGTCATATCTTGTTCTAAGTATCGAGTTGTAATTATTGAGTTGTAAGTAAATAAAAGTGTGATGATTTTCATTATTAGAGCATTGTCCCAATAAAAAAAGAGAAAGGCCAAAAAAAAGGAAGGCCCCAAAAAAAGGGGGAATAAAAGGGACAATGCTACTATCCTTTTTCCACACTTGTGCTTCAAAGTAGCACCATGATCTTCATGATAGAGAGTCTCTTGTTTTGTCACTTTCATATACTAGTGGGAATTTTTTATTATAGAACTTGGCTTGTATATTCCAACAGGGGGGTAGGGCGCGCCTCCCTGCCTCGTCCCTTCCTCGAAGCTCCATTTAGGGACTCCGAACAACATTCGGTCACCAAATCACATAACTCATATAATATAAAATCGACATTGAACATTAAGCGTGCGGACCCTATGGGTTCGAGAACTATGTAGACATGATCGATACACCTCTCCGTGCAATTACCAACAATGGAATATGGATGCTCATATTGGTTCCTACATATTCTACGAAGATCTTTTATCGGTCGTACCGCAATGACAACATACGTAATTCCCTTTGTCATCGATATGTTACTTTCCCGAGATTCGATCGTCGGTATCTTCATACCTACTTGAATCTCGTTACCGACAAGTCTCTTTACTTGTTCCGTAATGCATCATCCCGTAACTAACTCATTAATCACATTGCATGCAAGGCTTATCATGGTGTGCATTACTGAGAGGGCCCAGAGATACCTCTCCGATACTCGGAGTGACAAATCCTAATATCGATCTATGCCAACCCAACAAGCACCTTCGGAGATACCTTTAGAGCATCTTTATAATCACCCAGTTACGTTGTGACGTTTGATAGAACACAAGGTATTCCTCCGGTATCCGGGAGTTGCATAATCTCATAGTCAAAGGAATATGTATAAGTCATGAAGAAAGCAATAGTAATAAAACTTAACGATCATTATGCTAAGCTAATGGATGGGTCTTGTCCATCACATCATTCTCCTAATGATGTGATCCCATTCATCAAATGACAACACATGTCTATGGTTAGGAAACTTAACCATCTTTGATTAACGAGCTAGTCTAGTAGAGGCTTACTAGGGACACGATGTTTTGTCTATGTATCCACACATGTATCAAGTTTCCGGTTAATACAATTCTAGCATGAATAATAATCATTTATCATGAAATAAGGAAATATAAATAACAACTTTAATATTGCCTCTAGGGCATATTTCCTTCAGTCTCCCACTTGCACTAGAGTCAATAATCTAGATTACATTGTAATGAATCTAACACCCATGGAGTCTTGGTGCTGATCATGTTTTGCTCATGGAGGAGGCTTAGTCAATGGGTCTGTCACATTCAGATCCGTATGTATTTTGCAAATCTCTATGTCTCCCTCTTTGACTTGATCATAGATGGAGTTGTAGCGTCTCTTGATGTGTTTGGTTCTTTTGTGAAATCTGGATTCCTTCGCCAAGGCAATTGCTCCAATATTGTCACAAAAGATTTTCATTGGACCCGATGCACTAGGTATTACACCTAGATCAGATATGAACTCCTTCATCCAGACTCCTTCATTTGCTGGTTCCGAAGCAGCTATGTACTCCGCTTCACATGTAGATCCCGCGACGACGCTTTGCTTGGAACTGCACCAACTGACAGCTCCACTATTCAGTATAAATACGTATCCGATTTGTGACTTAGAGTCATCCGGATCAGGATCAAAGCTAGCATCAATGTAACCATTTACGACGAGCTCTTTGTCACCTCCATAAACGATAAACATATCCTTAGTCCTTTTCAGGTACTTCAGGATGTTCTTGAACGCTGTCCAGTGATCCACTCTTGGGTTACTTTGGTAGCTCCCTGCTAGACTTATAGCAAGGCACACATCAGGTATGGTACACAACATTGCATACATGATAGAACCTATGGCCGAGGCATAGGGAATGACTTTCATTTTCTCTATATCTTCTGCAGTGGTCGGGCATTGAGTCTGACTCAACTTCACACCTAGTAACACAAGCAAGAACCCTTTCTTTGACTGATCCATTTTGAACTTATTCAAAACTTTATCAAGGTATGTGCTTTGTGAAAGTCCAATTAAGCGTCTTGATCTATCTCTATAGATCTTGATGCCCAATATATAAGCAGCTTCACTGAGGTCTTTCATTGAAAAACTCTTATTCAAGTATCCTTTTATGCTATCCAAAAATTCTATATCATTTCCAATCAACAATATGTCATCCACATATAATATTAGAAATGCTACAGAGCTCCCACTCACTTTCTTGTAAATACAGGCTTCTCCAAAAGTCTGTATAAAACCATATGCTTTGATCACTTCATCAAAGCGTATATTCCAACTCCGAGATGCTCGCACCAGTCCATAAATGGATCGCTGGAGCTTGCACACTTTGTTAGCTCCTTTAGGATCGACAAAACCTTCTGGTTCCATCATATACAACTCTTCTTTAAGAAATCCATTAAGGAATGCAGTTTTGTCTTCCATTTGCCAGATTTCATAATCATAAAATAAGGCAATTGCTAACATGATTCGGACAGACTTAAGCATCGTTACGGGCGAGAAGGTATCATCATAGTCAACTTATTGAACTTGTCGAAAACCTTTCGCAACAAGTCGAGCTTTGTAGACAGTAACATTACCATCAGCGCCGGTCTTCTTATTAAAGATCTATTTATTCTCTATGGCTTGCCGATTGATACGTCTCCAATGTATCTACTTTTCCTAACGCTTTTCCTCTTGTTTGGACTCTAATTTGCATGATTTGAATGAAACTAACCCCGAACTGACGCTATTTTTAGTAGAACTACCATGGTGTTGCTTTTGTGCAGAAATAAAAGTTCTCGGAATGGAACAAAATTTTGTGTGGATTTTTTATATAATATATAAGAAATTCTGGAGCCAAGACCTACCGGAGGGGAGGGGGGGAGTCCCTGGGTGGGTGATGTCGCTTGAAGCTACGTTGGTATTTCCCCAAAGAGGAAGGGATGATGCAGCACATCGACGGTAGGTATTTCCCTCAGATATGAAACCAAGGTTATTGAACCAGTAGGAGAACCAAGCAACACAACATAAACAACCCCTGCACACAAATAACAAATCCTCGCAACCCGACATGTTAAAGGGGTTGTCAATCCCTTTCGGGGTATGACGCCTCAAGTGGCAAACGGACGTGAGATAAATTTATAGTAAATTGATAGATCGAATGCCAAATAAAATAAATAAGGAAAAATTACAGCAAGGTATTTTTTTATTTTTGGTTTAGTAGATCTGAAAATAAAAGCAAAGGAAAATAGATCACAAAGGAAAATAATATGAGAAAGAGACCCGAGGGCCGTAGGTTTCACTAGTGGTTTCTCTCGAGAAAAATAGCAAACGGTGGGTGAACGAATTTCTGTTGGGCAATTGATAGAACTTCAAATACTCATGACGATATCCAGGAAGTGATCATTATATAGGCATTACATCCAAGATTAGTAGACTGACTCCTGCCTGCATCTACTACTATTACTCCACACATCGACCGCTATCCAGCATGCATCTAGTGTATTAAGTTCATGGAAAAATGGAGTAATCAATAAGAACGATGACATGATGTAGGCAAGATCTATCTATGTAGAGATATACCCCATCGTTTTATCCTTAGTAGCAACGATACATACGTGTCGGTTCCCTTTGTCACTCGGATCAAGCACCATAAGATCGAACCCACTACAAAGCACCTCTTCCCATTGCAAGATAAATAGATCAAGTTGGCCAAACAAAACCCAAATATCGGAGAAGAAATACGAGGCTATAAGAGATCATGCATAAAAGAGATCAAAGAAACTCAAATACTTTCATGGATATAAGAAGATAGATCTAATCATAAACTCACAGTTCATCGATCCCAACAAACACACCACAAAAGAGTTACATCATATGGATCTCCAAGAGACCATTGTATTGAGAATTCAGAGAGAGAGAGAGAGAGATAGCCATCTAGCTACTAACTACGGACCCGAAGGTCTACAAAGAACTACTCACGCAACATCGTAGAGGCACCAATGGAGGTGGTGAACCCCATCCGAGATGGTGTCTAGATTGGATCAGCTGGTTCTGGACTCTGCGGTGACTGGATGAATATTTCGCCGACGTTTCTAGGGTTTGTGGAATATTGGGGGTATTTATAGAGCAAGCAGGCGGTCCGGGGGCACCCGAGGTGGGCACAACCCACCAGGGCGCGCCTGGGCCTCCTGGCGCGCCCTGGTAGGTTGTGCCTCCCTCGGGGCACCCCTAGGGCGCATCCAGGGCCCATTGTGTTCCTTCTGGCCCATAAAAAATCTCCGTAAAGTTTCGAGGCATTTGGCCTCCATCTGGTATTGATTTTCTGTGTTGTAAGAAACATGGAAAAAACAACAACTTGCACTTGGCACTATGTCAATAGGTCACTACCAAATAATGATATAAAATGACTATAAAATGATTATAAAACATCCAAGATTGATAATATAACAACATGGAATAATAAAATATTATAGATACGCTGGAGACGTATCAGCATCCCCAAGCTTAACTCCTACTCGTCCTCAAGTAGGGAAGTGATAAAAACAGAATTTTTGATGTGGAAAGCTGCCTATCATGCCATATCATATTCTTTCTTTATAGCATGGGCATTTGGACTTTTATATTGTTCAAAGCAACAGTCTATTTTTGACATGATAATTTAAATACTCAAGCATATCAACAAGTAACCATGTCTTTAAAATATCAACGCTAAAATAAGTTATCCCTAGCCCATCATACTCAAACATTGATCCATTCATGAAACACACTCGAATATTCGTTACACCCAATACTTAACTACGATCATATTGCCTCCTAGTTGGTGCTTTTGTAAGAGAAGATGGAGACTCAAATTCAAAATAAAAATTGCATAAAGTAAAAGAAAGGCCCTTCATAGAGGGAAGTAGGGATTTGCGTAGGTGCCAGAGCTGAAAGCGAAAAACTTAGAGATAAAAACATTTTGGGAGGTGTATCCATCCCACCAACGAAAATGACTTAGAGTTCCCAACACTTTCCATGCTAGATATCTCATAGGCGGTTCCCAAACAGAAAATAAAGTTTATTCCTTTTTCAACCATACTTTCACTTTCCATGGCTAGCCGTATCCACGGAGCCCTCCATACCAACACTTCCAAGGAATTTATTATTTGACAACATAAAGTAAATTCATTTTTAATTTCAATACTGGGCATCCCTAATACCTTTGCCTTACTATCGTGCAATGACAAGTGAATAAACTCTTGAGAATAACACATCTAGCATGGAAAATATTAGCCATCCCTCACCGCTCCGCGAGCGAAACAAACACACAAAAGAGAAGTTTATTTTGAAAATTAGAGATGGCACATACAAATTTGCTTAGAACGGCAAAATAATACCGCATATAGGTAGATATAGTGGACTCATGTGGCAAAACTGGTTTAAGGGTTTTTGGATGCACAAGTAGAGATCATACTTAGTTCAAAATGAAGGCTAGCAAAAGATTGAGAAGCGACCAACCAAGAAACAAATAATCTCATAAGCAAGCACTAAGCATCAATAACACCGAATAATGCACCACAAGTAGGATATAATTTCATTGCATGACTATTGACTTTCGTACTTGCATAGGGAATCACAAACCTTAAGACCAATATTCTTACTAAAGCATTATTACTCATCCACATAACTCACATATCACAATATCATATCTCGAAACTATTACTAAGAATCAAGTTTATTTTGTCCAATGATCTTCATGAAAGTTTTTATTATATCCTTATTGTATATATATCACTTTGGGACTAATTTTTATGTGTTGCTTTTGACAAGCTCCAACAAATGTAAGTGAAGATCATGAGCATAATTTTTCTTCCTTTATCTCAAATTAATTTAAGTGAAGCAAGAGAGAATTTCTTCAAAATTTTACTAACTCTCAAATAAATCTAAGTGAATCAAGAGAGCATTTCTTCAAAAATACTAAGCACACCGTGCTAAAAAAATATAAGCGAAGCACTAGAGCAAGTCCATTGCTCATAAAAATTTAAGTGAAGCATAGAGAGCAATTCTTAAAAGTCATGATATGGCTCTCTCAAATAGGTGTGTCCAGCAAGGGATCAAGACTTAAAACACAAAATAAAACAAGCAAAGACTCATATCATACAAGACGCTCCAAGCAAAGAACATATTATGTGATGAATAAAAATATAGCTTCGAGTAAAATACCGATGGTCATTAGAAGAAAAAGGGGATGCCACTCGGGGGCATCCCCAAGCTTAGTTGGTTGCTCATCTTTGGATAATAGCTTGGGATGCCGAGGCATCCCCAAGCTTAGGCTCTTCTATCCTTTATTCCTTTATCCATCGTAAGATAACACAAAACTTGAAAACTTCAATTACACAAAACTCAACAAAACCTTCGTGAGATCCGTTAGTGTAAGAAAGCAAACCACTACTATAAGTGTTGTATAAAACCAATTCATATTTTGTTTTTGCATTATATCTACTGTATTCCAACTTTTCTATGGCAAACACTCATCAAAGAAAACCATAGAGCCATCAAAATAAGCACACAACGCAAAGAAAACAGAATCTGTCAAAATAGAACAGTATGTAGCAATCTGACCATTTTGAAAACTTCTGGAACTCCAAAAATTCTGAAAAATTAGGACTACGTGAGAAATTTGTATATTGATCTACTTCAATTGGAATTGGTATTTTATCACGCGCCGGTAAACAATGAGAATTGCTTTCGTGAGCGCAAAAGTTTCTGTTTTTAAGCAAGATCAAACAACTATCACCCAAGAAGATCATAAAGGCTTTACTTGGCACAAACACTAATTAAAACAAAAAAACACAATCATAACAGTAGCATAATTGTGCAAACACTCAAGAATAGAAAGCAAAAAGAAAAAAAATTATTCATTGGGTTGCCTCCCAATAAGCTCTATAGTTTTACGCCCTTAGCTAGGCATAAAGCAAGGATCTAAGTTTTGTCATCTTTGGTTCGAGATCCGTAAGATGCCCTCATGATTGATTCATATGGTGGCCTAATTATTGTTCTAGGAAAGTGTTCCATACCCTTTCTCAAAGGAAATTGGAACTTAATATTGCCTTCTTTCATATCAATCACGACACTGATAGTGCGTAAAAATGGTCTACCAAGAATAATTGGACAAGACGGGTTGCAATCAATATCAAGAACAATAAAATCTATGGGCACATAATTCCTATTTGGAAGAATAAGAACACCATTAATTCTTCCCATAGGCAAATTTAAGGAACAATCTTCAAGATCGGTAAAACCAAGCACATCACATAAAGATTTCGGAATTGTAGAAACACTAGCACCCAAGTCACACAAAGCAAAACATTCATAATTTTTAATCTTGACTTTGATAGTAGGTTCCCACTCATCATGCAATTTTCTAGGAATTGAAACTTCTAATTCCAATTTTCTTCAAGAGCTTTCATCATAGCATCAACAATATGTTTAGTAAAAGCTTTATTTTGTCCATAAGCATAGGGTGAATTTATCATGGATTGCAACAAAGAAATATAATGAATCAAAGATAAACTATCATAATTAAAGTCTTTGTAATCCAAAAGAGTGGGCACATCACTAGTTAAAGTTTTGACCTCTTCAAACCCACTTTCATATATTTTCTCAATAAGATTTTCACCCTCCGAAATATTGGGACGCTTTCTACCGAAAGTTGACTCTTCTCCAGTCCCTCTTTCACCAATCTTAACTTTACTAAACAAGGAATCAATAGAATAAACACCAATCATTTTAAGATCTTCATCACTTTTGCAAAAGAAATCACTAGAAAACGCTTTTTCTAAAAATTCTCTTTTAGTTCTAAGCATAGCGGTTATTTTATTACTTTCATCCGTAGAAACATAAAGAGCTTTAATCGATTCATCTACTTTAGGCACAAAAATTTTCATCTTGAGAGTTTCCACATCATGAGCAATTCTATCAACACTTCTAGACAAATCATCAATCTTACTCAACTTTTCTTCTATGGAAGTGTTGAAAACTTTTTGTGTGTTGATAAATTCTTTAATATTCTTCTCAAGATCAGAGGTGTTCCTATTATTATTATAATATTGATTTCCATAGGAATTACCATAATTATTGGGGAATTACTAGGAAAAGGCCTAGGATTAAAATTACCTCTATAAGCATTGTTATTGAAATGATTTTGAGAGATAAAATTCACATCTATGGCATCATTATTTTGCTCAAGCAAAGTAGACAAAGGCATATCATTAAAATCAATAGGAGAACTTGTACTTGCGACCAATTTCATAAGAGCATAAACTTTTCATTCAAAGAAGAAATTTCTTTAACCGAATAATTTGCCATAATATTATCAAGCAATTTGGTGGCTTCACCCAAAGTAATTTCCATAAAAGTCCCACCCGCGGCGAAATCTAAAAGATTACGAGAAACAAAATTCAAACCCGCATAAAAAATTTGTATGATCATCCAAAGATTTAACCCATGAGTTGGGCAAATCCTTAGCATCATTTTCATCCTTTCCCAAGATTGTGCAACATGCTCATGTTCAAGTTGCTTGAAATTCATGATCTGGGTTCTATGGGAAATAATTTTTGCGGGAGGAAAATACTTAGTGATAAAAGCATCTTTGCACTTATTCCAAGAATTGATACTATTGCGAGGCAAAGAAGAGAACCAAAATTTTGCAGCATATCGCATAATTACATGAAGGTATTAAGATGGGATGTGACATCCTCATTAGGAGTACCGGAAAATTGGTCTTTCATAACGAGATTCAGCAAAGCAACGTTAATATCACAAGACTCCGCACTAGTGGTGGGAGGAGCAATCGGAGTGCCAATAACATCATTGTTGTTGGTAACTGAGAAATCACACAACTTGGTGTTCTCTTGAGTCCTGATGACTACATAACAAGATTGCACTCAAAAACAGATCCGGCAAGAAAACGGTGAACTAAAAAGAGAGGCGAATAAAACAACAATTTTTTGTGAAGTGGGGGAGAGGAAAACGATAGTCAAATGGTGAATAATGTAAATTGCAAGGAGATGAGATTTGTGATTAGGAACCTGGTATATTTTGAAGATCCTCCATGGCAACAGCGCCAGAAATTCCTTTTGATGTCGCTTGAAGCTACGTCGGTATTTCCCCAAAGAGGAAGAGATGATGTAGCACATCGGCGGTAGGTATTTCCCTCAGATATGAAACCAAGGTTATCAAACCAGTAGGAGAACCAAGCAACACAACGTAAACAAGCCCTGCACACAGATAACAGATCCCCGCAACCCGACGTGTTAAAGGGTTGTCAATCCCTTTCAGGGTACGACGCCTCAAGTGGCAATCGGACGTGAGATAAATTTGTAGTAAATTGATAGATCGAACGTGATATGACTCCAATGTATCTACAAATTTCGATTGATCCATGCTATTATATTATCTGTTTTGGATGTTTAATGGGCTTTAATATGCTCTTTTATATTCTTTTTGGGACTAACCTATTAACCGAAGGCCCAGTGCCAGTTTCTGTTTTTTTGCCTATTCCAGTGTTTTGCAGAAAAGGAATACCAAACGGAATCCAAATGGAATGATACCTTCGCAATGATCTTTCTTGGAACAAACGCAATCCAGAAGACTTGGAGTTGAAGTCTGGAACTCCGCGAGGCGGCCACGAGGCAGGAGGGCGCGTCCAGGGGGGTAGCCGCATCCCCACCCTCGTGGGCCCCACGGAGCTCCACCGACGTACTTCTTTTGCCTATATATACTCTTATACCCTAAAAACATCAGAGGGACCCACGAAACCACTTTTCCACCGCCGCAACCTTCAGTACCCGTGAGATCCCATCTTGGGGCCTTTTCCAGCAATCTGTCGGAGGGGGAATTGATCACGGAGGGCTTCTACATCAACACCATAGCCTCTCCGATGATGTGTGAGTAGTTTACCGCAGACCTTCGGGTCCATAGTTATTAGCTACATGGCTTGTTCTCTCTCTTTAGTTCTCGATACAAAGTTCTCCTTGATGTTCTTGGAGATCTATTCGATGTAATACTCTTTTGCGGTGTGTTTGCCGAGATTCGATGAATTGTGGATTTATGATCAAGATTATCTATGAATAATATTTCGTTCTTTTCTGAATTCTTATATGCATGATTTGATTGCAAGTGTCTTCGAATTATCGTTTTAGTTTGGCCTAACTAGATTGATCTTTCTTGCAATGGGAGAAGTGCTTAGCTTTGGGTTCAATCTTGTGGTGTCCTTTCCCAGTGACAGTAGGGGCAGCAAGGCACATATTGTATTGTTGCCATCGAGGATAAAAAGATGGGGTTTATATCATATTGCTTGAGTTTATCCCTCTACATCATGTCATCTTGCTTAATGCGTTACTCTGTTCTTACGAACTTAATACTCTAGATGCATGCTGGACAACGATCGATGTGTGGAGTAATAGTAGTAGATGCAGAATCATTTCGGTCTACTTGACACGGACGTGATGCCTATATTCATGATCATTGCCTACATATTCTCATAACCATGCGCTTTTCTATCAATTGCTCGGCAGTAATTTCTTCACCCAACGTAATACATGCTATCTTGAGAGAAGCCACTAGTGAAACCTATGGCTCCTGGGTCTATTTTTCATCATATTAGTTTGCCGTCAACTTGCCAATTTCTGTCGCCGTTCTTTTTATTTTCCAATCTTTACTTTCCAATCTATACAACAAAAATAAGAAAAATATTTATTTTACTATCTTTATTAGATCTCACTTTTGCGAATGACCGTGAAGGGATTGACAACCCCTTTATCGTGTTGGTTGCAAGGTTCTTGATTGTTTGTGCAGGTACTAGGTGACTTGCGTGTTATCTCCTACTGGATTGGTACCTTGGTTCTCAAAAATTGAGGGAAATACTTACGCTACGTTGCTGCATCACCCTTTCCTCTTCAAGGGAAAACCAACACATGCGCAAGAGGTAGCAAGAAGGATTTCTGGCGCCGTTGCCCGGGAGATCTACGCTCAAGTCAAGACATACCAAGTACCCATCATAAACTCTTCTCCCTCACATTACATTATTTGCCATTCGCCTCTTGTTTTCCTCTCCCCCACTTCTAAAACTATTTTCGAAAACCTTTGCCTTTTCTTCGCCCCTTTCCCTTTGCCTCTTTTCCGTTCACCTGCTTCTTGTGTCCTCGGGTGTTTGTGTGCCTGTTTGCTTTGGTGGCTTTACCAAAAAGCGTTGATCCTCACCTTAGAAGGTTGGAAGAAATTGAAAACAACGTTAGAAGCTTTATGTCTTTGTAGTTTGAGCATAATAATTTCTTCAGAAACGAGATCAAAGAACAAACAAGTTTTATGGAGTACATGAATAAAGAGCTTGATGATATTTCTAAGGAATTTTATGGTTTAAAATCTCAGTTTGCTCATCTTGAAAATTTAGTAGGCCAAATTTCGGATAAGCAGACCACCTTAGTTAATAAGATGGCCGCTAAATCGGAAGATCTAGATGATAATAAAGATGAAGATCTAAAAGTGATTGATGTGTCTCCTATTAAATCTTTGTTTTCCAATATGAATCTTGATAAAGATGGGATTGGAGATGAGTCAACTTTAGTTAAAAGGCGTCCCAATGATACGGAGTTTTTAAATCTTGATGCAAAAATTGATAAAAGTGGGATTAAAGTGGTCAAAACTTTGCATAGCAATGAACCCACTATTTTGGATTTCAAGGAACTTAATTATGATAATTGCTCTTTGATAGATTGTATTTCCTTGTTGCAATCCGTGTTAAATTCTCCTCATGCTTATAATCAAAACAAAGCTTTTATTAAACATATCGTTGATGCTTTAATGCAATCTTATGAAGAAAAGCTTGAATTAGAAGTTTCTATCCCTAGAAAAATTTAGGATGAGTGGGAACCAACTATTAAAATTACGATTAAAGATCACGAATGCTATGCTTTATGTGATTTTGGTGCTAGTGTTTCCATGATCCCAAAAACTTTGTGTGATGTGTTAGGTTTCCGTGAATTTGATGATTGTTCTTTAAATTTGCATCTTGCGGATTCCACCATTATGAAACCTATGGGAAGGATTAATGATGTTCTTATTGTTGCAAATAGGAATTATGTGCCCTTAGATTTCATTGTTCTTGATATAGATTGCAATCCTACATGTCCTATTATTCTTGGTAGACCTTTCCCTAAAATGATTGGTGCAATTATTGACATGAAAGAAGGAAATATTAGATTCCAATTTCTGTTAAGGAAAGGCATGGAACACTTTCCTAGAAATAAAAATTAAATTGCCTTATGAATCAATTATGAGAGCCACTTATGGATTGCATACCAAAGATGACAATACCTAGATCTATTCTTGTTTTTATGCCTAGCTAGGGGCGTTAAACGATAGCGCTTGTTGGGAGGCAACCCAATTTTATTTTTATTCTTTGCTTTTTGTTCCTGTTTAGTAACAAATCATTCATCTAGCCTCTGTTTATATGTGGTTTTATGTTTTAATTAGTGTTTGTGCCAAGTAGAACCTTTGGGAAGACATGGGTGAAGTCTTTGCGATCTTGCTGTAAAAAACAGAAACTTTTGCGCTCATGAGATTAGATGCCTTTTTTATGTGAGTGTGCTTTTAGGTTGATTGTTTTGGAAGATGATTAATAGACAAATTCCTCACGTCCACCAATTTATTTCAGAATTTTTAGAGTTCCAGAAGTATTCGTTTGATAGGGATTGCTACATACTGTTCTATTTTGAAAGATTCTGTTTTTCTTGTGTTGTTTGCTTATTTTAATGAATCTATTGGTAGTATTGGGGGGTATGAACCATAGAGAAGTTGGAATACAGTAGGTTTAACACCAATACAAATAAAGAATGAGTTCATTACAATACCTTAAAGTGGTGGTTTGTTTTCTTATACTAACGGAGTCATGAGATTTTCTGTTAAGTTTTGTGTTGTGAAGTTTTCAAGTTTTGGGTAAAGTTTGATGGATTTTGGAATAAGGAGTGGCAAGAGACTAAGCTTGGGGATGCCCAAGGCACCCCAAGGTAAAATTCAAGTATAACCAAAAGCCTAAGCTTGATGATGCCCCGGAAGGCATCCCCTCTTTCGTCTTCGTCTATCGGTAACTTTACTTGGGGCTATATTTTTATTCACCACATGATATGTTTTTTGCTTGGAGAGTCTTGTATGATTTGACTCTTTGATTTTTAGTTTAACACAACCATCCTTGCTGTACACACCTTTTGGAGAGACACGCATGAATCAGAATTTATTAGAATACTCTATGTGCTTCACTTATATCTTCTGAGCTAGATAATTTTGCTCTAGTGCTCCACTTATATCTTTTTAGAGCATGGTGGTGGTTTTATTTTATAGAAATTATTGATATCTCATGCTTCACTTATATTATTTTGAGAGTATTTAGAACAACATGGTAATTTGCTTTGGCTATAAAATTAGTCCTAATATGATGAGCAACCGAGATGGGTATAATAAAAACTATCATATAAAGTGCATTGAATACTATGAGAAGTTTGATTCCTTATGATTGTTTTGAGACATGAAGATGGTGATATTAGAGTCATGCTAGTTGAGTAGTTGTGAATTTGAGAGATACTTGTGTTAAAATTTGTGATTCCCGTAGCATGCACGTATGGTGAACCGTTATGTGATGAAGTCGGAGCATGATTTATTTATTGATTGTCTTCCTTATGAGTTGCGGTCGGGGATGAGAGATGGTCTTTTCCTACCAATATATCCCCCTAGGAGCATGCACGTAGTACTTCGTTTCGATAACTAATACTCCCTCTGTTCCTCAATATAGGGTGTATATTTTTTGGTACGGAAATTAAAGAACGTATGTGGAGGGAAAATTTCACAAGTTTTTGGGAGAGATTACACCTGACTAATTGACATGAGAAAATAGAGGAGCTTGCCCTATATAAGGAAATGTAATCAAATCCCTTAAAAAATTATCCAAACGAGTGGTGCAACGCAATAAACCATATATTTCGGACTTTTTCTCAAAAATCTATACACCTTATATCAAGGAATGGAGGGAGTAGATTTTTGCAATAAGTATGTGAGTTCTTTATGGCTAATGTTGAGTCCATGGATTATACACACTCTCACCCTTCCACCATTGCTAGCCTCTCTAATACCACACACCTTTCGCCGGTATCATACACCCACCATATTCCTTCCTCAAAACATCCACCATACCTACCTATTATGGCATCTCCATAGCTATTCTGAGATATATTGCCATGCAACTTTCCACCGTTCCGTTTATTATGACACGCTCCATAATTGTCATATTGCTTTGCATGATCATGTAGCTAACATCGTATTTGTGGCAAAGCCACCGTTCATGATTTTCATACATGTCACTCTTGATTCATTGCACATCCCGGTACACCACCGGAGGCATTCACATAGAGTCATATTTTGTTCTAAGTGTTGACTTGTAATTCTTGAGTTGTAAGTAAATAAAAGTGTGATGATCATCATTATTAGAGCATTGTCCTAGTGAGGAAAGGATGATGGAGACTATGATTCCCCCACAAGTCGGGATGAGACTCCAGACGAAAAAAGAGGCCATAAAGAAAAGAGAAAGGCCCAAATAAAAAAATGAGAGAAAAAGAGAGAAGGGACAATGCTACTATCCTTGTACCACACTTGTTCTTCAAAGTAGCACCATGATCTTCATGATAGAGAGTCTCCTATGTTGTCACTTTTATACTAGTGGGAATTCTACATTATAGAACTTGGCTTGTATATTCCTATGATGGGCTTCCTCAAATTTCCCTAGGTCTTCGTGAGCAAGCAAGTTGGATGCACACCCACTTAGTTTATTTTGTTGAGCTTTCATAAACTTATAGCTCTAGTGCGTCCGTTGCATGGCAATCCCTACTCACTCACATTGATATCTATTGATGGGCATCTCCATAGCCCGTTGATACTTCTAGTTGATGTGAGACTTGATACGTCCATTTTGCATCATGCTTTTGTATCGATATTTATTGCATTATGGGCTGTTATTACACGTTATGTCACAATACTTACGCCTATTTTCTCTTATTTTACAAGGTTTACATAAGGAGGGAGAATGCCGGCAGCTGGAATTCTAGGCTGGAAAAGGTGCAAATATTAGAGACCTATTCTGCATAACTCCAAAAGTCCTGAAACTCCACGAAAGTTATTTTTGGAAATAATAAAAAAATACTGAGCGGAAGAAATACGCCAGGGGGGCCACCACCTGTCCACGAGGGTGGGGGCGCGTCCTACCCCGCAGGGCGCGCCCCCTGCCTCGTGGGCCCCCTGTTGGCTCTCAAGTGGCCATATTCTGCTATATGAAGTCTTTCGTCCGAAGAAAAATTATAAGCAACCTTTCAGGACGAGACTCCGCCGCCACGAGGCGGAACCTTGGCGGAACCAATCTAGGGCTCCGGCAGAGCTGTTCTGCCGGGGACACTAGTGGCTTATCTCAAGGGCATAAGTGGATTCTCTCAAGAGCATAAGTATTTTACGGTGGGTGAACAAATTACTGTTGAGCAATTGATAGAATTGAGCATAGTTATGAGAATATCTAGGTATGATCATGTATATAGGCATCACGTCCGAGACAAGTAGACCGACTCCTGCCTGCATCTACTACTATTACTCCACTCGACCGCTATCCAGCATGCTTCTAGAGTATTAAGTTCATAAAAACAGAGTAACGCCTTAAGCAAGATGACATGATGTAGAGGGATAAATTCATGCAATATGATTAAAAAAACCCATCTTGTTATCCTCGATGGCAACAATACAATACGTGCCTTGCTGCCCCTACTGTCACTGGGAAAGGACACCGCAAGATTGAACCCAAAGCTAAGCACTTCTCCCATTGCAAGAAAGGTCAATCTAGTAGGCCAAACCAAACTGATAATTCGAAGAGACTTGCAAAGATAACTAATCATACATAAAAGAATTCAGAAGATTTAAATATTGTTCATAGATAAACTTGATCATAAACCAACAATTCAACGGTTCAACAAACACACCGCAAAGAAGATTACATCGAATAGATCTCCACGAGAGAGGGGGAGAACATTGTATTGAGATCCAAAAAGAGAGAAGAAGCCATCTAGCTAATAAGTATGGACCCGAAGGTCTGAGGTAAACTACTCACAATTCATCGGAGGGGCTATGGTGTTGATGTAGAAGCCCTCCGTGATGGATGGCCCCTTCGGCGGAGCTCCGGAACATGCCCCAAGATGGGATCTCGTGGGTACAGAAGGTTGTGGCAGTGGAATTAGGTTTTTGGCTCCGTATCTGATCGTTTGGGGGTATGTAGGTATATATAGGAGGAAGAAGTACGTCAGTGGAGAGACAGAGGGCCCACGAGGGTGGAGGGCGCGCCTGGGGGGGGGGGGGGGTAGGCGCGCCCCCCTACCTCGTGGCTTCCTCTTTTGTTTCTTGACGTAGGGTCCAAGTCCTCTGGATCATGTTCGTTCCGAAAATCACGTTCCCGAAGGTTTCATTCCGTTTGGACTCTGTTTGATATTCTTTTTCTGCGAAACTCTGAAATAGGCAAAATAGCTATTCTGGGCTGGGCCTTTGGTTAATAGGTTAGTCCCAAAGATAATATAGAAGTGAATAATAAAGCCCAATAATGTCCAAAACAGAAGATAATATAACATGGAGCAATCAAAAATTATAGATACGTTGGAGACGTATCAAGACTATCTTCTCCTTTTTGTCTTCTCCACAACCACCATTCTATTCCACCTATAGTGCTATGTCCATGGCTCACGCTCATGTATTGCGTGAAGATTGAAAAAGTTTGAGAACATCAAAAGTATGAAACAATTGCTTGGCTTGTCATCGGGGTTGTGCATGATTTAAATATTTTGTGTGATGAAGATAGAGCATAGCCAGACTATATTATTTTGTAGTTATAACTTTCTTTGGCCATGTTATTCTGAGAAGACATGATTGCTTTGTTAGTATGCTTGAAGTTTTATTGTTTTTATGTCAATATTAAACTTTTGTTTTGAATCTTATGGATCTGAACATTCATGCCACAATAAAGAGAATTACATTGAAAATTATGCTAGGTAGCATTCCACATAATAAATTCTGTTTTTATCATTTACCTACTCGAGGACGACCATGAATTAAGCTTGGGGATGCTTGATACGTCTACAACGTATCCATAATTTTTGATTGTTCCATGCTATTATATTATCTGTTTTGGATGTTTAATGGGCTTTAATATGCTCTTTTATATTATTTTTGGGACTAACCTATTAACCGAAGGCCCAGTGCCAGTTTATGTTTTTTTTGCCTATTTTAGTGTTTTGCAGAAAAGGAATACCAAACGGAATCCAAACGGAATGATACCTTCGTGATGATCTTTCTTGGAACAAACGCAATCCAGAAGACTTGGAGTTGAAGTTTGGAACTCCGCGAGGTGGCCACGAGGAAGGAGGGCGCACCCAGGGGGGTAGGCATGCCCCCACCCTCGTGGGCCCCATAGAGCTCCACCGACATACTTCTTTCACCTATATATATACTCTTATACCCTAAAAACATCACGGGGAGCCACAAAACCACTTTTCCACCGCCGCAACCTTCTATACCCGTGAGATCCCATCTTGGGGCCTTTTTCAGCGATCTGCCGGAGGGGGAATCGATCACGGAGGGCTTCTACATCAACACCGTAGCCTCTCCAATGATGTGTGAGTTGTTTACCGCAGACCTTCGGGTCCATAGTTATTAGCTAGATGGCTAGTTCTCTCTCTTTGGTTCTCAATACAAAGTTCTCCTCAATGTTCTTGGAGATCTATTCGATGTAATACTCTTTTGCGGTGTGTTTGCCGAGATCCGATGAATTGTGGATTTATGATCAAGATTATCTATGAACAATATTTGGTTCTTCTCTAAATTCTTATATGCATGATTTGATATCTTTGCAAGTCTCTTCGAATTATCTGTTTACTTTGGCCTACTAGACTGATAGTGCTTAGCTTTGGATTCAATCTTGCGGTGTCCTTTCCCAGTGATAGTAGGGGCAGCAAGGCACGTATTGTATTGTTGCCATCGAGGAAAAAAGATGGGGTTTATATCATATTGCTTGAGTTTATCCCTCTACATCATGTCATCTTGCTTAATGCGTTACTCTGTTCTTATGAACTTAATACTCTAGATGCATGCTGGACAGCGGTCGATGTGTGGAGTAATAGTAGTAGATGCAGAATCGTTTCGGTCTACTTGACACGGACGTGATGCCTATATTCATGATAATTGCCTACATATTATCATAACCATGCGCTTTTCTATCAATTGCTCGGTAGTAATTTGTTCACCCACCGTAATACATGCTATCTTGAGAGAAGCCACTAGTGAAATCTATGGCCCCCGGGTCTATTTTACATCATATTAGTTTCCCGTCAACTTGCCAATTTCTGTCGTCGTTCTTTTTATTTTGCAATCTTTACTTTCCAATCTATACAACAAAAATACCAAAAATATTTACTTTACTATCTTTATTAGATCTCACTTTTGCGAATGACCGTGAAGGGATTGATATCCCCTTTATCGCGTTGGTTGCAAGGTTCTTGATTGTTTGTACAGGTACTAGGTGACTCCTACAGTATTGATACCTTGGTTCTCAAAAACTGAGGGAAATACTTACGCTACTTTGCTGCATCACCCTTTCCTCTTCAAGGGAAAACCAATGCATGCTCAAGAGGTAGTAGAACGCCAAATAAAATAAATAAGGACAAATTGCAGCAAGGTATTTTTGTATTTTTGGTTTAGTAGATCTTAAAATGAAAGCAAAGGAAAATAGATCGCAAAGGCAAATAATATGAGAAAGAGACCCGGGGGCCGTAGGTTTCACTAGTGGCTTCTCTCGAGAAAAATAGCAAACGGTGGGTGAACAAATTACCGTTGGGCAATTGATAGAACTTCAAATACTCATGACGATATCCAGGCAATGATCATTATATAGGCATCACGTCCAAGATTAGTAGACCGATCCTGCCTGCATCTACTACGATTACTCCACATATCGAGCACTATCCAGCATGCATCTAGTGTATTAAGTTCATGGAAAAACGTGAGTAATGCAATAAGAACGATGACATGATGTAGACAAGATCTATCTATGTAGAGATAGACCCCATTGTTTTATCCTTTGTAGCAACGATACATACGTGTCGGTTCCCTTTCTGTCACTGGGATCAAGCACCATAAGATCGAACCCACTACAAAGCACCTCTTCCCATTGCAAGATAAATATATCAAGTTGGCCAAACAAAACCCAAATATCGGAGAAGAAATATGAGGCTATAAGAGATCATGCATAAAAGAGATCAAAGAAACTCAAATACTTTCATGGATATAAAAAGATAGATCTGATCATAAACTCAAAGTTCATTGATCCCAACAAACACACCGCAAAAGAGTTACATCATATGGATCTCCAAGAGACCATTTTATTGAGAATTCAGAGAGAGACAGAGAGATAGCCATCTAGCTACTAACTACGGACCCGAAGGTCTACAAACAACTACTCACGCAACATCGGAGAGGCACCAATGGAGGTGGTGAACCCCTTCCGAGATGGTGTCTAGATTGGATCTAGTGGATCTGGACTTTGCGGCGGCTGGATGAATATTTCGCCAATGTTTCTAGGGTTTATGGAATATTGGGGTATTTATAGAGCAAACAGGCAGTCGGGGGGGCACCCGAGGTGGGCACAACCCACCAGGGCGTGTCTGGGCCTCCTGGCGTGCCCTGGTAGGTTGTGCCTCCCTTGGGGCACCCCTAGGGCGCAACCAGGGCCCATTATGTTCCTTCTGGCCCATAAAAATTCTCCGTAAAGTTTTGGGGCATTTGGACTCCGTCTGATATTGATTTTCTGCGATGTAAAGAACATGGAAAAAAATAGCAACTGGCACTTGGCACTATGTCAATAGGTTAGTACCAGAAAATGATATAAAATGACTATAAAATGATTATAAAACATCCAAGATTGATAATATAACAGCATGGAACAATAAAAAATTATAGATACGTTGGAGACATATTAGTGGGCATAACCCACCAGGGCGCGCACCCCTCTCCTGGCGCACCCATGTGGGTTGTCCCCACCTAGTGGCCCCGCAGACCCTGAAACCGACGCTATAAAATCCTATTTTCTAGAAAAAAATTAGGGAGAAAGAATTAGCGTGATCCACGAGACGGAGCCGCTGTCACCTCCTGTTGTTCATCGGGAGGCCAGATCTGGAGTCCGTTTGGGGCTCCGGAGTGGGGGGGTCTTCGTTCTTCGTCATCACCAACCCTTCTCCATCGCCAATTCCATGATGCTCCCCACCGGGAGTGAGTAATTCCGTCGTAGGCTCGTTGGTCGGTGAGGAGTTGGATGAGATTCATCATGTAATCGAGTTAGTTTTGTTAGGGCTTGATCCCTAGTATCCACTGTGTTCTAAGATTGATGTTGCTATGACTTTGTCATGCTTAATGCTTGTCACTTTGGGTCCGGGTGCTATGAACTCAGATCTGAACTGTTTATGTTATCACCATTATATCCATGTTCTAGATCTGATCTTGCAAGTTATAGTCACCTACTACGTGTTATGATCCGGCAACCCCGGAGTGACAATAGTCAGGACCACTCCCGGTGATGACCGTAGTTTGAGGAGTTCATGTATTCACTATATGTTAATGCTTTGTTCTGGTTCTCTATTAAAAGGAGGCCTGAATATCCCTTAGTTTCCAATATGGACCCCATTGCCACGGGAGGGTAGGACAAAAGATGTGATGCAAGTTCTTTCCATAAGCACGTATGACTATTTACGAAATACATGCCTACATTATATTGACGAACTGGCGCTAGTGCCATATCGCCCTAGGTTATAACTGTCTCATGATGAATATCATCCAACAAGTCACTGATCCAATGCCTACAAATTGATCCTATATTGTTCTTGCTAAGTTACTATTGCTATCATCACCGTTACGCTTGCTACAAAATTACTGCTATCACTATTACCGTTACCGTTGCTGCTACTACTGTTATCAAAACTATTATATTAGTATGCTACTGATCACTTTGCCGTAGATAATTAATCTCCAGGTGTGGTTGAATTGACAACTCAGCTGCTAATACCTTCAAATATTCTTTTGTCTCCCCTTGTGTCAAATCTATAATTTTGGGTTGAATACTCTACCCTCGAAAACTGTTGGGATCCCCTATACTTGTGGGTTATCACTGATCATCGGGCAAGTCAACGAAAGTCCATACTTTGTTATCTACATGGATTCCATATCAGATTTCATGGCCTCAAGCCATTTCGCGGAATCTGGGCTTATCATCATTTCCTCATAGTTCATAGGTTCGTCATGGTCTAGTAACATGACTTCCAGAACAGGATTACCGTACCACTCTGGTGCGGAACATGCTCTGGTTGACCTACGAGGTTTGGTAGTAACTTGATCCGAAGTTTCATGATCATTATCAATAGCTTCCTCACTAGTTGGTGTAGGCATCACGGTAACGGTTTTCTCCGATGAGCTACTTTCCAATTCGAGAGAAGGTACAATTACCTCATCAAGTTCTACTTTCCTCCCACTCACTTCTTTCGAGAGAAACTCCTTCTCTAGAAAGGATCCATTTTTAGCAACAAAGATCTTCCCTTCGGATCTGTGATAGAAGGTGTACCCAACAGTTTCTTTTGGGTATCCTATGAAGACGCACTTCTTCAATTTGGGTTCGAGCTTATCAGGATGAAACTTTTGCACATAAGCATCGCAACCCCAAACTTTAAGAAACAACAACTTAGGTTTTTTGCCAAACCACAGTTCATATGGTGTCGTCTCAGCGGATTTAGATGGTGCCCTATTTAACTTGAATGCAGCTGTCTCTAATGCATAACCCCAAAACGATAGTGGTAAATCGGTAAGAGACATCATAGATCGCACCATATCCAATAAAGTACGGTTACGACGTTCAGCCACACCATTACGTTGTGGTGTTCCAGGTGGCGTGAGTTGTGACACTATTCCACTTTGTTTTAAATGAAGGCCAAACTCGTAACTCAAATATTCGCCTCCGCGATCAGATTGTAGAAACTTTATTTTCTTGTTATGATGATTCTCCACTTCACTCTGAAATTCTTTGAACTTTTCAAATGTTTCAGACTTGTGTTTCATTAAGTAGATATACCCATGTCTGCTTAAATCATCTGTGAAGGTTAGAAAATAATGATACCCGCCGCGAGCCTCAACACTCATCGGACCACATACATCGGTATGTATTATTTTCAATAAGTCAGTGGCTTGCTCCATTGTTCCGGAGAATGGAGTCTTAGTCATCTTGCCCATGAGGCATGGTTCACAAGCATCAAATGATTCATAATCAAGTGATTCCAAAATTCCATCCGCATGGAGTGTCTTCATGCGCTTTACATATTACTCATATAAATATAACAACCATTATTCTCTGATTTAAATGAATAACCGTCTCGCATCAAATAAGATCCAGATATAATGTTCATGCTCAACACTAGCACCAAATAACAATTATTCAGGTCTAATACTAATCCCAAAGGTAGATGTAGAGGTAGCGTGCCGACGGTGATTACATCGACCTTGGAACCATTCCCGACGCATCTTCACCTCGTCCTTAGCCAATCTTTGTTTAATCCGTAGCCCCTGTTTCAAGTTGCAAATATGAGCATAGAACCAGTATCAAATACCCAGGCGCTACTATGAGCATTAGTAAGGTACACATCAATAACATGTATCAAATATACCTTTGTTCACTTTGCCATCCTTCTTATCCACCAAATACTTGGGGCAGTTCTGCTTCTAGCGATCAGTCCCTTTGCAGTAGATGCACTCAGTTTCAGGCTTGGGTCTAGACTTGGGCTTCTTCCCGGGAGTGACAACTTGTTTGCCATTCTTCTTGAAGTTCCCCTTCTTTCCCTTGCCCTCTTTCTTGAAACTAGTGGTCTTGTTAACCATCAACAATTGATGCTCTTTCTTGATTTCTACCTCCGCAGCTTTGAGCATAGCGAAGAGCTCGGGAATTTTCTTATCCATCCCTTGCATATTATAGTTCATCACGAAGCCTTTGTAGCTTGGTGGCAGTGATTGAAGAACTCTGTCAATAACACTATCATCCGGAAGATTAACTCCCAGCTGAGTCAAGTGGTTATGATACCTAGACATTTTGAGTATGTGTTCACTGACAGAACTATTCTCCTCCATCTTGCAGCTATAGAACTTGTTGGAGACTTCATATCTCTCAACTCGGGCATTTTCTTGAAATATTAATTTCAATTCCTGGAACATCTCATATGGTCCATGACGTTCAAAACGTCTTTGAACTCCCAATTCTAAGCCGTAGAGCATGGCACACTGAACTATAGAATAGTCATCAGACCGCATCTGCCAGACGTCCAAAGCGTCTACATTAGTAGGAGGGGGCTTGTCACCTAGCGGTGCATCAAGGACATAATTCTTCCATGCAGCAGTGAGGATAATCCTCAAGTTACGGAAAAAGTCTGTGTAGTTGCTACCATCATCTTTCAACTTAGCTTTCTCTAGGAACGCATTAAAATTCAAGGGAACGGTAGCACGGGCCATTGATCTACAACATAGATATGCAAAAACTATCAGGACTAAGTTCATTACAAATTTAAGTTCAATTAATCATATTACTTAAGAACTCCCACTTAGATAGACATCCCTCAAGTCATCTAAATGATCACGTGATCCATATCACCTAAACCATGTCCGATCATCACGTGAGATGGAGTAGTTTTCAATGGTGAACATCTCTATGTTGATAATATCTACTATATGATTCATGTTCGACCTTTCGGTCTCCAGTGTTCCGAGGCCATGTCTGTACATGCTAGGCTCGTCAAGTTTAACCTGAGTATTCCGCATGTGCAAAACTATCTTGCACCCGTTGTATGTGAACATAGATCTTATCACAACCGATCATCACGTGGTGTCTCGGCACGACGAATTGTCGCAACAGTGCATACTCAAGGAGAACACTTATACCTTGAAATTTTAGTGAATGATCATCTTATGATGCTACCGCCGTACTAAGCAAAATAAAATGCATAAAAGATAAAGATCACATGCAATCAAAATATATGACATGGTATGGCCATCATCATCTTGTGCCTTTGATCTCCATCTCCAAAGCACCACCATGATTTCCATCGTTACCGGCTTGACACCTTGATCTCCATCGTAGCGTCGTTGTCGTCTCGCCAACTATTGCTTCTACAACTATCGGTAACGCATAGTGATAAAGTAAAGCAATTACATGGCGTTTGCATTTCATACAATAAAGCGACAACCATAAGGCTCCTGCCAGTTGCCGATAACTGTTAGAAAACATGATCATCTCATACAATAACGTATATCACATCATGTCTTGACCATCTCACATCACAACATGCCCTGCAAAAACATGTTAGACGTCCTCTACTTTGTTGTTGCAAGTTTTACACAGCTGCTATGGGCTTCTAGTAAGAACCGTTCTTACCTATGCATCAAAACCACAACGGTGATTTATCAAGTTTGCTGTTTTAACCTTCAACAAGGACCGACCATAGTCAAATTCGATTCAACTAAAGTTGGAGAAACAGACACCTGCCAGCCACCTTTATGCAAACTAGTTGCATGTCTGTCGGTGGAACCGGTCTCCTGAAGGTGGTCATGTAAGGTTGGTCCGGGCCGCTTCATCCAACAATGCCGTCGAATCAAAATAAGACATTGGTGGTAAGAAGTACGATGATCACCGCCCACAACTCTTTGTGTTCTACTCGTGCATATCATCTATGCATAGACCTGGCAGGATGCCACTGTTGGGGAACGTAGCATGCAATTTCAAAAAAAATCCTACGCTCACGCAAGATCTATCAAGGAGATGCATAGCAACAAGAAGGGGAGAGTGTGTCCACGTACCCTCTGAAAGGACCACGATGTCGCCTAGAGGGGGGGGGGGTGAATAGGTGTTTTAAAAACTTTGACGGATTTGGCTTTTTCCTAATGCGAAAATTAACTAAATGGATACTTTTCATGCACAAATCCTAAATATACTAGGCTCAACTAAGTGCACCAACAACTTAATGTAAATGAAATGAGCACAAAAAGGATACTAACAAGCACAAGTAAGTTACACAAACTTACTTGAGCAATATCACAAGATATGTAAGTGTATGACAGAAGCTAGAAATTCACACTAAACACAAGATATATCAATAGTAGCAAGTATGAATTGCGGGATATAAAGTGTAGGCCTAAATAATCTCTTCAAGGAAATAGCCAACACAATATAATGAGGACAACAATATATAGTGAATGCAAGGTCAAGAGGCCAAAGTAAACCACAAGTAGTGGCTAGGGTTAGAGATAACCGAAGACACGGAGACGAGGATGTATCTCGATGTTCACTTCCTTGGAGGGAAGCTAGTCACCGTTAGAGAGGTGGATGTTACCACGAAGGGGGGAATGATCAAGACTTGCTCAAATCACGAATTCCTTTGGTCACAAGAGGGAGAGGGAGTGGATCTATCACTTGATTGGAAAATCTCTCAGTAACTCTCAAAATCTCTCCAGGATCTAAGATTTGGTGTAGGAGAAGTGAGAGGGAGCCTTTTTGTGTTCTAGGGTTCATATGAATGTGTTTGCTCAACCTTCTCCCTGGGTGGAAGAAGGCTATATATAGTGGTAGTGCAAATATGGCCATTGGAGTGTAAGTGGTTGTGTCGGGCCGGACATCCGGGCAAGGGCTGGACATCCGGCGGGGGAGAAATGTGCACACATACACAAAAAAATAGAGCCAATGTACAGGGCCCGAACATTTGGCCAAGGCCCGGACATCTGGCCAAAGTTGGGGCCCCGGACATGCGGACAAGTGCCGAACATCCAGGAGACAAAACCAACATTTCAACATGATCTCTGGATATCTACGGCCGGACATCCGGTCCAGGGGCCGGATATCCGGAAATTTCACACAAACTAGACGCCCTCTGGATAGCAGTGGTCGGACATCCGGGTAAAAGCCCGGACATCCGGCCAACACAAAAACTGCAGCCGCCCCAAAAGTAAAACATGCATAACTTTCACATCCGGACTCCGATTTTGATGATCTAGGGCTCGTTTTGAAGCTATGGAAAAGCTCCAGGTCCTCACATAGAGAACCACCCAAGATAAACCAAAATGGAGGGTGCAAAGTATGGAAAGGTTTTATCATGTATTTGGGTAACCTATTTGCACTACAAAAAAAATACACTTCCGTGATGATACGTGTTTGTCAGAGTAGGTCGCATTTTTTGTCATGCATGTACATCCATGATAAATTTATGATAGAATCAAGATAGTCATACCTGTGCTGTCGTAGAAGTGTTCCATGACATTACCAAAATTATCATCACGGAAGTGTCCACTTACATGACGATAAATCGCGCGTCACAGAAGTGCTTTCGTCAAGGGTGACCGACACGTGGCATCCACCGTAACGGAACGCCGTTAAGCTATCGGGTCAGATTTTGGATCCGATAACCCGTTAACAGCCCTGACCAATGGGAAATTTCCACGTGTAAAATTCTGATTGGCCGAAGGGAACACCTGTCAGCTCGTCAGTGGGCCAGATGTCGCCCGTCCATTGGAGGAGATATGCCTATGATACATCGACACGTGGCTGGGCCCAACAGAGGCCCATATTGGTTAAAAAGGCCGGCCCAGTCAAAGGCCCGTAGAACTTAATCAGGTACTAGTGGGCCAGCCCAATAATGGCCTGCTTAATAAAGGCCCATTTACGACCCGAAGCCAGATCTGGCCCGTTAATTGTTCACCCAATATTTGGGCCCATTTGCGCCCCGAAGCCAGATCTGGCCCGTTAATTGTTCGCCAAATATTTGGGCCCAACTACAGCCCAGTGACTTTCGGCCTGTTAGAGGCCTGATGTTGACATGGGCCTATTTCAGCCCGATGTGACTTTCGGCCTGGGAATGGCCCGTGCTGCCCATGGGCCATATATGGTCTGACGGGACATCGGGCCCACTAACGGCCCATGCTAAAGGTGGCAACAATTAAGCCCAACGTGACTTTGGGCCTGTTAAAGGCCTGTCGCGTAATTCGGCCCGTTGATGCCTGTGCTAAGCTTTCGGCCTCTTAAAGGCCCATGATATCAGTGGGCCAACTAAGGCCCGAGATATGTTTCGGCCTGGTAACGGCCCGTGAGCTAACTGGGCCCAAAACGGCCCGGTCTACATTTCGGCCTGCTAAAGGCCCGTCGACGACTAGTGAAAATTGAGGCCCAACATGCATTTTGGCCTGCTAAAGGCCCGTGGTTTCATCTTGGCCATAACAGGCCAGTACAATATTCAGCCTGTTAATGGACCAATGCTACCTGGGCCAAACTAAGTGCTGGGTCAAAAAAAGGCCCAACTAAAATATAGGCCGGTGTAAGTTTGGGCCTGGCGCAATGTGTGAAGGCCCCAATCATTCGGGCCCAAGAAAGACGCAGGCCGGCCCAATTGTGGCCCACTAAAACCCTGGCCCGTTAGAGTCGAATGTTTCGGTCCGGTCGACTACATCTGATTTTTTTTCCAGATAGCGAATGATGGCAGTAACTAGTAGGAATTAAGAACAAACCTACTCTATACAATAAAGAAATTACGACATAGTAACTAAGAATAAACCTACACTATACAATAAATGATTTAAGGTATATTACATCCACTGGGCATCGAAGTTCGCCACCAGTGATCATAAAGCGCAATGAAGAAGCAGATTACAAAAACTGAGCACCATTGCAACGTAACAAAATAATACTGAACCGAGACCACTTCCAGGACAGTTCAAGAAAGGTTAGCCTTGCGGGGGAACTGCTGCGCAAGCTGCTGAGCAAGGCTGTGAGACCGGCCTAGCATGTCGGTCATAGCTTCCAGGTGTAGCTGTTTAGCGATGAGGTTCTCATTGATGTTCTCCGCAATCTTTCTTAGAGATAGGAATTCAAGTCGAAGTTGAGTTGCAGAATGCCTTTCTGCTAGAACTTGGGACTAAAGAAGTCGAACTGATTCAGACAAGGAATTCTGTGAGCTTGTCTGACTGTTAGTCTCAAGTAAGTTGAACACTGCATCAAGACAATACTTTGGGGTTGTCTCGCTATCTTCAAGATGTTTTGCCTTCTTTGCTGCAATAATGTTGGGTTTGTCTCACAGCCTTCAACAGACTTGTGCATGCCATCAGGCATATCACCCTGAAACAAAGCAGAGAGATGACATGTTTTGCACGTGTATAAACAAAGATGATAACTGTTCTGTCAATTCTATCCAATTTCAAATTAGAAAATAAAGAGTAAGTTCAAAATATCAATAGCATAATTTGGCATTGTTCATAATGCGGGGAGCTTCACCACACTACTGGATTACCATGTCAACATAACAAGCATAGATGAAGGGAAAAGAAAATCATTGTATCTATTTTGGATAATGTGCATGGCATGTTGTTCATATCATCAGCCACATCAGTAAGATAAAACAGGAGATGACAAGGTGCAAACGTGGGCTGCTTCACCACACACTAGATTATAGATCCACGAAAACAAGCATACATATAGGGAGTATTAAGTAATGTGCATGGTATGAATAAGAAATTTGGTTTTACAAGTAAAACTTAGAACTTACGGTTCTTACGAACATGCATTTTGGTAGAAACAACAAACTAAACAGCAGTAAACGATAGGGAGTATGAGCAAATTAAATAGCAGTTGAGGATAAAGGCTTTAGAAGGACTGACTTACATTAACAGTTAACACCGGCTTTATAATGCCCTTCTCCATGTCAAGGGAAGGATAACTCAAGAATTTCAGCACAGAATCTCTTCATAAGCATTGCATGTACTCTACATTTTGTAGAGAGTAATTATAGATATGATAATACTAGAAGGGATAGAGGATAATGAAGGTAAGATGCAGATTGATGCTAGATAATCAACTACCAATCCCTGGAAGTACAAGCGTTACAGGGCAAAATGTACTGACAAGAGCAATGGGCTACACTTCTGCACTGGCATTGTGTGTGTATTCTACTTGTTGGTAAGATTAAATATAGATCTGATCTTTTTTAATGAATGGTGGGCGAGGGAGATAAGATGCAGAATGCTACAAAATGAACCAATCCCTCTTCCCATAATACAAGAGTGTTTTGAACACTGGTGTACTGTACAAAACGTTCTTATATTATGGGACGGAGGGAGTAGCTGTTAATGTAAGTACAGTGATAGACCACGTTTAGTCCTTACAAGAGGACTACAGAGCTAAACCTCTTCAAAAGCATTGGGTTGATTCTAAATTTATCTAAGAGTCCATACGGATCTTATAATGTCCACCAAATGGACGATTACGAGGCTAACATGTGCAGTGATGCTACATAATCAAACAGCTATGAAAGTAAGTATGGTCATACAGGGCAAGAGGTACTCACAAGAGCAATGCAGTGTGCAGTATAGTTGTGAGATTCTGTGGTCCCTTGAGAATGAATGTTCTTCTGCTAACAGTTTTCGTACAAGTGAGACATTAAGGAAAATCCAGAAATGTAGTTCAAATTGTGATGTGATATCATAGACAGTACCTTACGCTGCAGCCGAGACCAATGTGTAACAAGATTATTCCAGTCATCGTCGGATAAATGTAGCACCGGAGACTTCACAGAAATTTCATTCAGAGGCTTGCCATCAAAGTGCGCTTGCCTCAGGTAGGAACGATACTTCATCAATGAGTGCTTGAAAAGCGCAACCAACCCTTGCTCGTCATCACAATCCAGTTTGCTCCTCGCCTATTTAAAAGAATGAAATCTTGTGTCTTCTGTCAGCAGAAACATATGCAGTAATGACCATGAATAACATTAGTACATTACTTACGCGTAAGTTGCGGAGGAAGACTGGAAATTGTTCTGTGTCTGCGGTATAATCTTTCCATGAAGGAAAGATGCGCACAAAGTTCCTGACAACAACATAAGCTTCGTCTTCTAAACTGGGAAGAAATGGAACAGGGGTCCTATTTGCTGCAATTGGGGCTCTCTCTGGTTCGAAATAGGATTTGGCAACTGGATTTGGTGTACTCTTTGCTGGAATGGGGGTTTTGCGTCGTACAGCTGGTGCTATGTCAACTGGCATAATCATACTGTTTGCTGCAGTTGGGGTCTGCTGAGTTGGGGCATCAGAAATGACCAGTGTAGTAGGGCTAGAGTCTGCTAGAGTTGGGGTATTTTGTGGGTCAGGTGATATTGCAACTACACCTAATGGGCTATTTGATTTATCAGGTGCCACTACATTTTCCAAATACTTTGCTTGTGCTCCTCCACGATCAGCAATCACCCTCTTCCTTTTGAACGTTTGATACACAATAACAAGATTTGAATGGATAAATATGGTATGATGACAGATGTAATATGTACTGAAAATGGATAGGCAGGGCGTATTTACATACACGATGTGTAAACTAAGCTAATGGCAGTTCAACAAAGTAGAAGCAATGCAAAGCATCAGTTGCAAGATATGTGCAAGCAATGTAACCTTGGAAAGTTAGAGCAAGTACCTTGATGGGTGAATAAGATAGGGCATCTTCCTCTGACTCCTCCACTAGGGAGCTACATTGACTTAGGTCTCCCTCTAGCTTGGAATCACTGTTAGGATCATATTCTGAGCATGAATCTGTAGGTGGAGAGCATTTGCATTACATTGCATCCAGACTTGATTTCAGTCCCTTGATGCCAAGTTTGAAAGCCATGGCATTGTTCTGCTTTATTATTTTCATGCGCGCAAGCTCATAATCATTATGATGCTGTTCAGAATCTGAGATTCATGAAAACATAAAAAGTAGTCAAATTATCTATGGATTGCATTGCGGATTCAACTAGGAGAGTGTTTCCCTATAAACCCCTACATATGCAAAGTTCACCTCCCCAACCGTGCTGACCAGACCACATACAGAAATACAAACCCCTTATGTCTCTATAACAGGCAGGCACACATTTCAAAACTGAAGTAGGAACATTAGAATCATACGAAATTCGTATTTGAACAAATATACTAAGCAATTATGAGTGGCGTAATGTTTAGCTTCAAGGGTGGAGTGTTGGTAGTGCGACACAAAGCAAGTAGGCAGATTGTATTCCATGTAAAAGATCGAAACCTATGTAAAAGCTGGAAATGACACTTTCTTTCTATACAATGCAGTGTTCGTTACCCACACATGATGGAAGAGATCACATAGAGAAATACTATTCACTCATGTCTACGGTTCCAGTATTTAGAAACAGGGTTGTCCACCCTAAAATAATATTGACAATAAATATGACAAGGCAAGCATAGATGTAGTGAATCCATCATTTACTTGTGAGCTTACTAGGACAAGTATGCAGAATTGTAACTGCAGTAAGAGACCGTCCAAAATCTGAATGAAGAAGTTTGTCTAGCACTTATTGTTTGCAACTAGTCGACGTGAATAATTGGATATTATATCAAATGAGTAAGAGAGACAAGTAAAATTGTCAACAAACCTGGCTTGCAGTAGTAATCTGGGTCAGTGTCACTACGGCCAACAATCCAAAATGACTAGTTTATGTTCCGAGGGCCGGAATTTTGAAAACCCTGTGAACTTTAGAGGTACTAAAGATTACCGAAATACATCTGAACCATTAAGTGTAGGTAGTGCTGAGCACACAACAAACCCTAATGACAGTCCTGCCTAATGAGTAATGAATCAATTAGAAAATGGGTGATGAGGAGTGGCTGCTGAGTGTTGAGGACGTATCTCAGGATAAATCGGGTTGGCTTGGTGGGTGCTGCACGCCTGAGCCCTGAACAGATTGGGAAGGTAGGCACGGCGGCGCGCCCGCGCAGCGGTGACGCTGTTGGGCGAGCGGCTCCTGGCCTCCTGTTAGTCCGGCGTCTCCTCCTAGAGTCATGCCGTCCAGGGACGGCAAGTCGCCGGCGAGGCAGGCAGCTGGGGGCGAGTAGAGATCGGAAGCGCGCAGCAGAATAGAGGGGAATCGGGGCCTGGGATGACCCAAAGTCCCAGGGTGGGCCGGCCCACCGTGGGCACCCTGTAGAGATACACACCCGAGCGGCGAACATGCATTTTTGAAACTAATTTAGGAACATTTAGCTGACCAATTAAACAACTCTGTTTTAATAATATCAGATTCATATTTGAACAACTAAGCTTGTTTAGCTTGATGGGTGGAGCAGTGTTATTATGACACGAAGCACGTATTCTGATCGTATAGTGATCATAAAAGGGGGAAACTCTAAGCATTTTTTAGCAAAAGAGGGTTTCCCCTCCGATTTCTATTAAAGAAACCACCATGGAACCAACATGATCAATTAAACCCTAAGCATGATCAATTAAACCATATTATGGCTGTGCCATGGCAGATTTGAAGCTGCAAACCGGAGAAATGATATTTAGCATCCATTGTTTGCTTCGAACTAAGAACTAAATTCTAAGAGCTGAAAAGAAAGTAGAGTAACCAAGTTAAGATCTATTTTCTGGTTGAGATCAAAAAGTTGAGGACATATGAAGTACCAGCTCTCTTGCGGCGCCGTGTAGGCATCGGGGGTGCGATGACTGTCGGTGGCGTTGAAGCAGATCTGTGACGGTAGATGGGTGCATCGGGGGATAAGTCCCATTGCGGTGGAAGAGAAGGTCGTGTGAGCGGCCCCGACAGAGAGTACGACGGCGCCGATGAAGTGAGAGGACGCGATGCAAGGCTATTGGTCCATCGCCGTGGTTCAGAAACGTCCATCTCTAGCAGTGGATGACGCAGTCTTGGTAGGCGCTCCGGCATGGTGGAGGACGGTGGCGATGGATGTGGTGGAGGACGGCGGCAATGTATGGGGTGGCGGACGGAGGCTGGTGTGGGGATGGGGTGTTCTAGCGCGGACGGTGTATGAATGGGAAAATGGAGGGAGAGGTATGGGGAACCACGTTTTTGGGACGCGCCTGTCTGAAATATGGGAAAGTTACGAACTTAGCCCCGGTTTAAAATTTGGAAGTCTCGTCGGTTGGGGATAGGACGGTAATCTCGCATCTCGCCAATATTTGCCCAGAGCGATTTCGGGCGGGGAGAGGGTGGTTGGCGCCCATGGTTGGCGCCCACGGTGTATGAACGGGACTGACAGGTAGGGCAGTTGTGTCACGTCTTAGTGAAGTTACAAACATGCCCCTATTGAAAATATTTGCCTACATCGATTTCGGCCAAGTCGAGTTTGTTTTGCCGCCCACCGTGTATGAATGGGGAATGGAGGGAGAAACAAAGGTCTTTCGGACGAGCTTGAATCAAATGAGTTTTGCCGCCCATGTTTGGCGCCCACCGTGTCGAAATGGGCTCAGAGGCGGTCGTGTCACGTCTAATTGAAGTTACTAACCTACCCCTATTTAGAGCAGTGGAAATCGGGCCGATGGATTGTCCGTGTAATGGGTAGACAGTAATTTCCATCTCCCAAACACTTGGCTTCGGGCAACCGACATGGGAGTGGACATTTTGCTGCTTCTTTCGAATTTTGGGACAATAAGCATCCACATTTACCCTGGCAACTAAATTCGAATCCATTTTGTATTCCTATATGAATCTTTATAAATCATTCTATGTGTTTTTATATATCTTCAAAAGGACGACAAAGATGTATTCCACTGTCATATATGAATATGGTTTACAAATCCCGATACTCAAATTTAGAAACTAGAATCCAGTTTAAGGCGAATTCGAATATTTGGAACACTTCATGTCCAACTCAAATGTCACACGCAGCATAATGTGTACTCGCATTTAGATATGTGCACAAGCGATGTATCAAGATTCAAATACCGAGTCAATCAACCAAGAATGTACAGAACTAACAGACATATAAACACTTATAGAGTATATGGATCAATAATATCAACTAACATACATAAGCCAGGCCATTGTACTTTTTTTGCTACAACAGCATCCTTTTTTAGCTAGCATCTTGGCCCTTTCTGATGCGTGCCACTTATGGTCCATCTATACTACTACTATTGTTGAATGCACATTCAGCCCGATTGGCATATTTGTAGGTCTGGCATAGCAATCCAAATGAAATGTCTCCGAGTCTTATCAATTAATACAGACTTGTGCTCAAATAAAATTACAAACCAAAAAAACAATTATTACATGATCTCTAAAACAAATGGTTTGATTGATTACATGAACAAACAACACAAAGGTTATTCAACTATGGAAAGAACATTTCACCTATGATTTACCAAGTAGGAATTTAATTTCCTTTTTTCCTGTAGGACCTTAACAATCTGGTCAGTCTCAGCTTGCTTCGTTTTCAAATCCACCAAATATTTAATGGTTGTCTTGAGTACTGCTTGTGATTGTGTTGTTTGCTTCCTCAACATGTCAACTTCATCTCTAAGTGCAGAAGCAGAATCTCTTTCTACCACTAGTTTAGCCTCTAGAGCATCAGCAGTTGGCAATTCATAATGCACGATTGGGCCGGTGTCACTACTGTGGGATGATGCAACATCCATGGGGACCTTGCTCTTTGATCTTGGGCTAACCTGTTTTGCCATTAAAGTTTTGATTGGATTTAGAAAAGTTGAAGTTAGCAAAACAGCTCAACTGGGAGTTATAACAGCAAACCAGTTAAACAAACAAGGAATTAAAGAGTTTCAATTGGATGCTGAAAAGTAGTTATTAACATCATTGTAACCCGCTGTTGCAGCAGCAAAGCAGTTAAACAAACAAGTAGATATTTAAGTTAAGGCAAACATGTAATTCTTAACAATAAGTATCAAACACATAGATAGGCGCAGTCTACAATATGATTAACAGGTTATGCCATTATGTAATCAGTAGCAAACTAAATTAAGCCAAGCAACGTAATTGAACAATTTTACAATAAGTGCCTAACTAAAATTCCGAGAAGCAGGTAACTGATCTTACGCTAGTTCTTTTTACAGGCACATTGCAACTTCTTTTTTGCTTACAAGGTTGTACGAAGGAGTCCATGGCATCAATTGCTTGGATACACAGTCCCAATACTTCTTTCTTCCCACACTGCATGGGTAAGTCGAATGGTTAATCTGGTAAGATGGTGCGTCCTTGATAAGTTATATGAGGATGTGTAGTCAGACTAGTTGTAGCCAAACACATCACACTGGCTTTTACTGTATATTTCATGCGATTACTTTTGGCATATCGAGATCTAAGCAATCTACAATAGGATGAAAAGACTGGCATCCTTCACATTATTGGCGAACTCAGTTCATAGAAACAAGCACTTCAACCATTCTGTGGGTAAATCAAAAGCGCATGTCGGCGTTCTGGGAACGGGGGTCCCCAGACTTGCCTGCCTGTGGCCTGCGGTGTGGCGCAAATGGGGGCCCAGCGCGGCCCATCTTCATCAACACAAGAGTCAAGACCCTCACGAGGAGCCAAGCCTCGCGGGGCGGACGACACAACGCTTCCTCAGGCGCGGCCTCCTCAGGCTGGCTCACGAGGAGGTGGAGAGATCAAGGCGGGGTACCTCGCGAGGTGCCCATGACGCAAGCCATGACGATCGAGGGTGTCAGGCGGGCGCCAGCCCGCGCAGCGTCCCCCTTTCCTCTTTGGTGCAAAGGGGCAAGCGCGGGCAAGAGGATCAAGCAAAGGCACCCATTTCGGTGCAACGAGACCGAGATCAGTCCAACGGTGGGAAGGAGGTCACCATGGAGCCCAGAACGGCGTCACCACAGGGCTTTTGGCAGGCGAGGACCAACTTTAGTCAGGATAAGTGTACCAGATGTTCCCCTTCGAATTGTCCAATTGTTGGCGCCCTTCCTGCTCAATATTTGGGAAGAGGCCCAGGGCCTTTGCCTATAAATAGGACTAGCCATCCCCAGGGGAGAGGGATCGAGGAGTCTAGCAAGTTAGCATTGAGCAATCAGGCCAGCAGAACCTAGGACCAGAGCAAGCAGAGAACAAAGGAGAAAGAGAGAAGGGTGGGTGAACTTCTCCTAGCGGTTCATCCCCCTAGCCAGGAGCAGACCCTCGTGAGGCTGTTCTTCCCTGTATTGTTCATCATCACCAGCCCAAGAGGCAATCCAACCACCACAAACTAGAGTAGGGTATTACACCACAACGGTGGCCCGAACTAGTATAAACTCTGTGTTCTTTGTGCTGTTCTTTCTGTAGTTAGATCCTTGCGAGACGGAGAGGTAGAGGGCATAATCTCCGCGCGCACCCCAGAGTTCGAACCTTAAGGGTCTGCCGGAACCCGAAATCTGACATTTGGCGCGCCAGATAGGGGTGTGCCGGAATCTGCCTTCCTACCGCTCCGCCTCTCGTCGCATCGTCGTCACCATGCCCGGCGACCAGGCAGGCCACCAAGATCCATGGGCGATGTGGCCCACCTGCACGGAGCCGCCCGCATCGGGCGACCCCGCGCCCCAGGCAGCTCGTGGTCCACAAAGCGCTGCGGGCCGCGGGCGGCGCGGACAGGCTTCCGCAGCCCTCACACCGCGGCAAGCGCGGTCGGCGGCGAGAGCCTCTAACCACGCCGCAACCACAACACCGTACACCCGCCGGGAGCAAGCGAATTCGAGGGTCTCACTCACGGTGGCCCGGGAGCTGCTGCAGTGTAGGCTGCTGGAAGGCGGCCGCGACGTGCTGCTGGAGCGGGTCGCCGAACTCCTGGGCTTTGCCGCTTCGGGGGCTCACCCCTTCTGCATCCAGCTTCCGCCTCAAGCCCAGGGCAGCGCACGAGGAGGACCCGCACGCTCCCGCGGGTCTCAAGGCTACCCCAACACCGGCGAATCCGCCGGCGCTGGACTGGCGGTGGCGCTACCCCCGCCCCTGGCGCGTGAAGGAGAAGGGCTCGGTGCGGCCCACGGTGCTGGCGGGCAGCCGCGCTACCACACCGCGGTGGGCACGTCAAGCAGCGCCGCATGGCGCATGGAGCACTACAGGACAGCCTTCGGGGTAGCGGCGCCAGAAGAATACGTGCCCCACATGATGGACCAAGGGCACACTCATGAGGGCGAACAAGGCTCGCTTCGCAGCCCAAGCTGGGGAGACGAGACACCAGAAGCCGAGCTCTTCTGGGAGCCCCGGGACGGCTCCGCCGGCCACGCTGGAGGCGATAATTATCGGGTACCACTAATTCCTCAGGAGCAGGTATACGCTAATCATGGATCGCAGGAGGTGCAGGTCGCCGCAGCGAGCATCTGCCCCGCTCCCACAGTCTCCTACCCCTCGGGAGGAGGGCGCAGGAGGCTGCAGGAGAGGGGCAGGGATCCCACTTCACCGCCGCGGCGTTCGGAGCAAGGCGTTCTCAGGAGGTAGGCCCTCCGCTGGGGAGGCGCCTGAGAGCCTGCCCCTGGCGGAGGACCAATGGTCGTCGGGGGAACCGCTGGCGACCGCTCTACCCCGCCGGCGGCGTCCTGGTTTCCGGTCGTTGTTGGTGGCACTAGAGTGTGGCGCAAGGCGGGGCTCTCATCTGGCGATATGAAGCAAGGCCGGTACCTGTGAAGAAGGCCCAGTGCCTGTGAAGCTCGCCGCCCCGTGACACTCTCATGTAATAATGAGTGGGGCTGTACATGCCCCGGAGTCTCAGGGGTGCCGGCCTCAGGCCCTGGGGCTCCCTCCCACGCCCAGTGGACATCACTTAGCTCCGCGCTGGTGAGAAGACGTCCAAGACTAGATAGGGTGCCGGAAGCGGCCTTTTTGTTTGCTTTCATTGCCTTTTCCCTTTGGTTGTAACTTTTCCCCCGCTGGATTTAAGTTGAATTCGAATCTGAGCTTTGCGTGTGTTCGGGGAAGGGGTGCTTGGTCTCGTTCGAACCATTTCTCGCGTTCTGGTCACCGCCTCACCACAGCTGCCTCCCCTCGTGAGCCTCTCGCGAGACGGGCCGGGCCTAGCTCGAGCGCAGCCCAGACTGCCGTTGTTGCTTCCTCACGAGATTACCTTTTGGTGTCTGCGGAGGTTGTCTTTTCCTAAAAAGGCCCAAAGCCTGTGAAGAAGGCGAACGCCTGTGAAGCCGTCGCGCTCAGGAGAGGGCCCAGAGCCTGTGAAGCCGTCGCGCTCAGGAGAGGGCCCAGAGCCTGTGAAGAAGGCAAACGCCTGTGAAGCCGTTTCGCTCAGGAAAAGGCCCAGAGCCTGTGAAGAAGGCGAACGCCTGTGAAGCCGTTGCGCTCAGGAAAAGGCCCAGAGCCTGTGAAGAAGGCGAACGCCTGTGAAGCCGTTGCGCTCGGGAGAAGGCCCAGAGCCTGTGAAGAAGGCTAACGCCTGTGAAGCCGTTGCACTCGGGAGAAGGCCCGGAGCCTGTGAAGAAGGCGAACGCCTGTGAAGCCGTTTCGCTCAAGAGAAGGCCCAGAGCCTGTGAAGAAGGCCAATGCCTGTGAAGCTTCCCATCAGCAACGATCTCACATCCTGAACACTCAACTAGAGAGCATCCAAGGCATCGCGTCCTCCTGCAGGCTGCCTTGGAGCCAGTACGAAACAAAGGTAAACTAGCCTACCGTCAGGCACGCGCGCAATATGACCACTACTGATATGATGGACACAAGTTTTTACATGAGGGGCTTCCCCTCTCAAAATGCTCTCACAACCATCAGGACAAACACCTGAGTTCTATCCATGCAGGGTAAAAAGACAGGAGCAATACATGGCCAGTCAGACAAATCTCCTAACGCACCCTCAGGGGCACCTCCTGAGCTGTCGCTGGCATCGCTGAACTCGCCTTCGCCGCCTGCGTCGCCACCAGCGGCATCAGGGCCATCCACCACACGGCCCTTGTCGGCAGCCACGATCACGTCGTCGTCATCCAAAGTGAAGGCCCGGACGAGAGCATCCACGTTGTTTTCTACCCAAACCGCCAGATCGCCTCGGACGGCCTGGGGGACTGGGGCAATGGCAGCATCAAAGTCGAACTGGGGATCCATGTTCTGAAGATGGCTGAAGACACGAGAAAAGGCACGCCCAAGCAGGGCGCGGCTCCTCTCCTCCACCAACCTGTTGGCCCTGACCGACCGTGCCTCCAGTTGCGTCACCACAGCGGTGAAGAATTGAAGGTTGCCGGCATACTTGATCATGTGCGGCTCGCCCACAGTTGGCTCGTAGATGTTGCCCAAGGCTGTGTTAGCCCTCTCCCTGAGCGTAGTAAGCATGGGGCCATGCACGTGCTCCAGGACTTGCCGCTGGCGTATCTCATTGGCATTCTGACGCTCAACGGCCTCAACCTCTTCCACCCGCTGGCGAAGACGGAGCACCTCGGCCTGGAGAGCGGATGACTCTTTTTGCGCTGCCTCAAGGGCGGCCCGAGAAGCATCGGCCCGCCGCGTCGCCTCATCCCGTTGAGCCCTCAAGGCTGTGGTCCTCCCCTCGGCCTCGACCCGGATCGCCTCCAGCCTCCTCTCGAACTCGCGCTCGAGGTCCCAGCGCTCCGTCGTCACCCGACGACCAACCTCCTCCATGACACGCGCTTCCCGCGCAGCGACATCATCTTCCGCCTGCGTCACCAGGCGCTCCCTCGTCTCCAGCCGCTCATACTCGCGGGAGCGTTCGGCGGTTTCCAGCACAAGCGCTTCCTCACGCTTTCGAAGCTCAACCGGGTCGCCAGAAGCCACCTTCATCGACACAAGGGCCGCCTCGCGCAGCTCCACTTGCTCCTCCAACGAGTGGCACCGGGCCAGGAGCTCCCGAGCCCGTTCTTCTGCTGCTTCTCGCCATCGGTCAGCTCCCCGGGCCTCCTCAGCGGCCTGAGATCGAGCCGCCCGGGAGGCCTCCAGCAACACCTTCGCCTCTTCATCATCGAGGTTGCGCTGATGACATGTGAGGGCAATGACGATCTCTAGCTCGTGCCTCTCTGCGGCCAGGCGTAGGCCCTCGGCCTCCAGGCACGCGTCCTCTTCAGCGAGCTCCTGCCCAAGCAGGTCCACTGCGCCGCTCGCCCTTCGAAGGAATTCATGACGACGAGCACGACGCTCACGAGCGCGCTTGAGCACGTCCTCCACGCCATCGTCTGCCCCAAGCAAGCGCCGGGGACCGTGAACCATCGCTCCCCCCCGGGCAGGGGGCTGGGGGCTGGTGTCCTCACGACGGCCGGGCGCGCCGTACCAGAAGCCCGGCCTGAGGCCAGCCCACCTCCAGAGGAAGGGCGCAGGGGGCGCCTCAGCCAGTCGCAGCCCGCGACCAGATGAGAAGCCCATGGCAGGCTGGCCATGCCAAGAGAGGGCCCGCAAAAGGAGATCGCGGGAAGAGAAGGGCCGCAGCGTGCTACAAGACAATCCACCCCGTCGCTCGCCCCCACTACGAGGGCAGCGCTGCTCGGGGCACTTGGGGGAGATGGGGGAGACGAAGCCAAGGGAGGCGGCACCTCAGCGGCTTCCGTGAGCTCAGCCGGAAGGGGCCTGCGGAGCAAGGATCAGAAGACGCAGCAAATGGATCAGGAGGTAGGAAAGGAGAGGACTTACTCATCGGTAGCAAAGTATTTCCGGCGCTTCAGCAAGCGCAAGGGAAGTCATCGCCCAGGGCCTCTCTTTTCCTCCGGAGGGCCTCAAAGTCCATGCGGAAGCGGCCCAAGAGAGGTGCGCAGGAATCAATCTGCGATGGGGACGGAGCACCAAGGCGACCTGCGTCAGGGGTGCCTGCCTGACGCGCACTGTCAGCTGCCTCGCCAGAAGGCATGGCCAGGGCCTCAGGAGCCACGGCCCCAAGCGCTGGAAGAGGCTGCGCCACACCAACGGCCTCGGCAGCACGGGCCTCAGGAGCTGCCCCCTCGAGAGCACCGCCAGTTGTAGTCACCTTATCAGGAGCTTTCTCGGCCCCCGCTGTCTCCTGCCTCCCTGCTCCACCACTCGAGGAGGATTAGCCTAAGCCGACCGGAAGGGCGTTCACCACCACAGGGTTCTTGCGAGGCCCTTGGAAGCCAGCAGGGCATAGCCCCCACTCGTCGAAGGAGGGCATCTGCCTCACGAAATCATCCCTGTTCTGGCAGAGGAACAGCAGAGCCCCTCCCTGCTGGATGCTGCCCGGGTTGGGGTCGCCGGTCAGGACCAAGAGCACTGTCCTTAGCACTCCAGGCGTCAGGTCTTCCTCCTGAAGCCTCATGTGATCACCATGTCCGCTGAAGGCCCACATCCGGCGAGAATGGCGCTGGAGAGGGGCAATTCGGCGCAACAGAAACTCCTTCACCACCTTGGGCGCCGTCACGCCGAGCGTTTTCAAGAACGTGAAGCGGCGCCAGACGAAGGCGAGACCGGGGCTCTCGAGCGTCTCCTGGCCCCAGCCAGAGTTGGGTACAGCAGGCGAAGTTGGCTTCACCAGCAGGGGGCTGGGCACGCCAACATCAACGTACAACCACCGCTCACGGAACCCAGCTGAAGGTTGGGGGAGCTTGAAGTCAATGCCAAAAGTCGCAGTCTCAGGCACAGCGACGAAGCTCACGCATGCCGAGCATTGAGCGGGGTCGGCAATACGCAGAGAGAAGAAGTGGCGCAGCAAGGCAACGGAAGGAGGGATGCCCATCAGCGCCTCACAAACAAAAGCAAAGACCGAAAGGAGGGCGATGGATTCAGGGCCCAGATGCATCATGTGGATCTGGTAATGGGTGAGGACGGCGTTGAAGAAATCAGAGAAGGGGAGAACCAGACCCGCCCACAAGGCATCAGCAAAGTAATGAACCTCGATGATTATCCTGTCGGTGGGGAAGTGAGATGTAGGCCAGGCCGTCGTCCTCCCACACTCGTTGAAGACAGTGGCCAGAGCCGGGCTGAGCTTATCCAGGCACTCCAGATTAAGTATGATTGACCGGCCGACGGAGGGGGCCGCCGACGGCGGCAGATGAGATGGGAGCACAGGCTTCTTCCCTTTCTCTTTCTTCGTCGGAGCCATGGCTGAGGACGGGAGAGAGGAGATGTGAGATGGGATTAGAGGCAAGAGTCAGAGTTCGAAGGAAGGAAGAACAGGGGACAGTCGAGCAACAGGAAGAGGGGCGACTGTGTACAACTGTGGGGCAACCTAGCGCGGTGCAAAATAAGGGAGCATGGGCAAATAGTATCGCCCACGTCCAATCAACTGCCACGCGGCGCCCAAGGCCACAGGCTGTTAGGGCCCGCGACGCTTCGCCCTTGCCCTTTCGCCTCTCGGCACGACCAAGTCCATGCGCGCCTTGGGCCCGGGGGCTACTATCGGCGTTCTGGGAATGGGGGTCCCCAGACTTGCCTGCCTGCGGCCTGCGGCGTGGCGCAAATGGGGGCCCAGCACGGCCCATCTTCATCAACACAAGACTCAAGACCCTCGCGAGGGGCCAAGCCTCACGGGGCGGACAACACAGTGCTTCCTCAGGCGCGGCCTCCCCAGGCTAGCTCACGAGGAGGCGGAGAGATCACGGCGGGAGGTGCCCATGACGCAAGCCATGACGATCGAGGGTGCCAGGCGGGCGCCAGCCTGCGCAGCGTCCCCCTTTCCTCTTTGGTGCAAAGGGGGCAAGCGCGGGCAAGAGGATCATACAAAGGCACCCATTTCGGTGCAACGAGATCAAGACCAGTCCAACGGTGGGAAGGAGGTCACCATGGAGCCCAGAACAGCGTCACCACAGGGCTTTTGGCAGGCGAGGACCAACTTTAGTCAGGATAAGTGTACCAGATGTTCCCCTTCGAATTGGCCAATTGTTGGCGCCCTTCCCGCTCAATATTTGGGAAGAGGCCCAGGGCCTTTGCCTATAAATAGGACTAGCCGTCCCCAGGGGAGAGGGATCGAGGAGTCTAGCAAGTTAGCATTGAGCAATCAGGCCAGCAGAACCTAGGACCAGAGCAAGCAGAGAACAAAGGAGAAAGAGAGAAGGGTGGGTGAACTTCTCCTAGCGGTTCATCCCCCTAGCCAGGAGCAGACCCTCGTGAGGCTGTTCTTCCCTGTATTGTTCATCATCACCAGCCCAAGAGGCAATCCAACCACCACAAACTAGAGTAGGGTATTACACCACAACGGTGGCCCGAACTAGTATAAACTCTGTGTTCTTTCTGTAGTTAGATCCTTGCGAGACGGAGAGGTAGAGGGCATAATCTCCGCGCGCACCCCAGAGTTCGAACCTTAAGGGTCTGCCGGAACCCGAAATCCGACAGCGCCACTGGAATATTTTTCACTATCCAATCATACACGCAAAAAGGGGCGACGCCACCATAGGGGCTGGTATGGGCGACCGCCTCAGGTGGCTGGAAAGTGTGCACCTAGTTTGAGTCGTCCAGGTTGGCCCATGCTAGTTTTATTCATCCAAATGCACAAGCAGGCAATGTAAAAAATGAAGAAAAATGTTTTAATTTGGATGGGCCAAAAACATAAGTGCAAGGCAGGCCCTATAGCAAGCTCGTGGCCCAACGAGCTCCTCCCATATCGATCGAGAGCTGGAAATATCCCAATTCATTCGCTCCAGCCTCCAGTCTGGTTCGCTCCTAACCTAGCCGCTGCTGGACAGACTAACACAGCACTTCCTCGCGCCCTCGTTGGAGGGCGGTCGCCGGGCTTCAAGCGAATGGAAGGACAAGAAGATGAAGATCCAACCCTGGGTGTAGCCTGCGTGGAAGGCAGCAGCGACAGCATGGGCATGGCATCGAGCTAGCACAAACGGACAGTCGCAGCTTGCAAGAGTAGCATGCGCAACGAGCAGGTACATCACATCCCTGATTATATCTAATTCAACTCTTCAATTTCTGGCCAATAGTTAAACCTGCCGGTATCGTAAAACTGCTTGTATGTAGGGAATCTATGAGAAAATGAAACCAATTTCTACTCATTTTGTAACTCCCCTGATCAATACTGAATTGACTGAATCTGATGTATCTAATCAAGTTTCCGGTGCAAACATACAAGCTCATGTTGTTCTTGAGCCTGAAGTGTCTAATGAACAGACTGCTAATGAAGGATTTGATGCAAACATTTTACATGCTCCTGGTGATGAACATATAGTGCCTAATGAGGGATCTAATGCAAGAATTTTGCAAGCTCATTGAAGGATTTAGTGTCTAATGATGATCTACTATGTTGAGAGAGACAGAGATTTGCAGGCATTGATGACAAGCAAATTATAGTGCATTTTCATAGCTTGAGGAAACGTCGAGGCCATCTACCAGAAAGTCCCCGTATCATGACAACATAGCATAAATACTTTTCTAATATGTTGTTTGAAACTATTGGCATACTTGTGCAGGATAGATATATTGATATGCAGTTTGCGCACTGGTTATACGTGCAATTACACTTCGATATTTTCAGCCAGAGAACGAATAATTCAAGCAGGTACAGACCATGTTTGTAGTCCTTGTACACCATGTTGCAATTTGTGTTTTTTGGTGCTTGCATCATTTAGTGTTTATAATCTGAACTACTTTGGATCATTAGCTAGTTTTCAAAGTGCATGTAGCTTCACATTTCTCAAGTTATGTTGATTTCCCGAGTGCAAGTGCCTTCGTATTATTTAAGTTAAATGTTCGCCCCTGGTAACTTGAATTCGTGGATCAGCCACTTCACACAAATCACACGAATGCCAGTACGAATTAAATGAAATGCAGGGACTTACGCTAGCTCGTTGTACAGGCTCACTGCAGCTCTGCTTGCGCTTGGTATGTTCCATGTACAAGTCCATGTTACCACTTTCTTGGATGTGCAGGCCTTGTGCTCCTTGCATCCCCCTCTGCATTTTTTGACACGGCGAATGGTTGATCAAATAAGAGGAATCGACCTTGATGTTGTACCGGAGGACAGATAATTACAAGGTTATACGGGTGTGCAGGATGTGTACCAAAACCCGTAGCACCGTCATGCTTCGCTAAAATATGGATTTGCTTGTTTCAGATTCTATCTCCAGAAGAAATAAGAGTTAAAGTCAGAGTTGCATAGGCGAGTAAGCTAAGAGAGCAGTGAAAGGATATCCAAACATCGTCGGAATAATGCACAAGGGAGTGATGTGTGGATACCTAGTTCGGGCCGGCGTTTGGGCATGCTCGCCTAGCTAGAGTGCGGGTCACTTCAGAGCCGTTGAGGATGATGCGCTGGTTGGCCGCGCACGGATGCAGATCTTGAGTGGCAGTGGAGCGCTAAGATGCGGTGGACGAGACCGTTGGTGAAGCCCCAACGGCCTCGGGGGGCGGAGGTGCGATGATGTTCTCGGTGAAGTAGCCCAGGTGAGCTGGGAGACGGCGTCGGTGAAGCGCACCTGATGCGGTGGAACTCGGTGTCTATGAGGCACGTCGGTTGCAGCGGCTGACGTTGTCGGTGGACCACCCGGTGCGGTGGACGAGGGCGTAGACGAGGTAGCTCCGGTGCGGTGGTCAAGCACGACCGTCCTCTTCATCGTCCGGCACAGAGGTGGGGAACAGTGGGGAAAGAGACGAGACAAGGGGCGATTCGAGGGTTGGTGGCGAATTAGGGATTTGAGCAATCTGGGCGCGGAAGGGGACGGTGGAGAAGATAGATTTTGCAGGGCTGGAATTGGGGCCGCCAGATATTTCAATCCGAAACATGGAAGCGCGAACTTATATTGTCGTCGTCCTTTTTTGGGGGGGGAGGGGGTGGGTGGCTGGGTGCTACGCGTCCGTCCGACACACGCGACCACCCGACAGGACTATGCTTCAGTGCCTTAAGGCACCTGCCTTTGTCTCCATGACATGTGGGCCCAACAGGTGTCTGGCCCACATGTCAGTGACCCAAAGGCAGTTGCCTTTAAGTCACCAAAGCAGCGTCCACCCCGACACGACCCTGGTCTGCCTGGTGCGCCAACATTTGAGAATGCAAACGAATCTTCTTTCATTTGCAAACAAATCTGTTTGTATTACCATGCCCGTGTTTTCCTTGCAATAATTAGTCATTCGGAACGAGATACTCCGTCCGTTCACTTTTGTAAGTCGTTTCAGACAACTTAAAATGAACTGTTTTGCACATTGTCTGAAATGTCTTCAAGGTCTTATAAAAGTGAACAGAGGGAGTACTATAAATTAATTAATGAGGAGTTATTTGAAAAAAAATCGAAACGGTACCCACGCTAACATGGATTAGAGTGTGTGTCACATAATTAGTTATTTGAATTAGAGTGTGTGTGTCATGTAGTTAGTTATTTGAATTAGAGTGTGTGTCACGTAGCGATCTCCAATTCTAACGTGGATTTCGCATTTCACTGTATCCACGCTACTTTTTAATACAAATTCATATGTATATGATGAACACCATGGTAGTGAGAAAACTTTTGGATGGATTCAAACATATGACCTACAAAGTAGCACAACAAACTGAGTCAATGTCAACTTTTCGAAACTTAGTATGGCACGAATTCGAAATAGTTACCCGTATGCCTAGTCCTCGGTTCAAATCTTACAATGTACACCGAATTGAAACATCGATATTAAGTCTTGTACTATGTACATTCAAATGTTGTTTTTAGCCCCCCCCCCCGCACAAACGCTACATACTTCTTGTATCGGTCAATCTTCCTCTCCTAACCACCTTAGGAAGCTATCGGTTTCCAACACACGTTCATTCTTTCTCTCCATGTTTCGATCTCTAAGTCTCTCAACTACACAACCCCTTTTTCCACTCTGTTACCAAATGTATTTACCTCACACACCCAGCATTGCACCCATGCCGAGCTCTCTCCCCCCTCTCCATCTCACCCTCTCGTGCTAAATACATGCATTGCCTATCTAGCCCCCCAACCTCTCGTGCGCACGCACGCACGTTGTATATCTAGGTCACTCCCTCGAGACTGTCTCACTCTTTCTTCCGCATGGCGGGCCACACTCGCTCAATCTCGCTCTCTTTATCTGAGTCTTGTTTAACCTTGTTTTCTTTCACACACAAATGATATATCTCCCTGTTCGGGCCTCGATCGACACAATCTATACTCTCTCACGCAGATTGTCTATCTAGGTCAGTCCATCGAAGCCGCCGCCACTCTTTCGACCTCATGGTGGGCCACGCTCACTCAATCTCTCTCTCTCTCTCTCTCTCTCTCTCTCTGTATGTCTCGATTGACCACGCTCTTTCTCGGACAAAAACGATATATCACCATGTTTGAGCCCAATTCGACCTATTCACATTGTATAATTTCTCACGCACATCGTCTATCTAGGTCACTCTCTCCAATCCGTCTCACTCTTTCGATCGCAAGGCGACCCTATGTGATCGGCTGACCTTGCTTCCTCCCACGCACAAAATATATCTACACGTCTGTGACTGGATCATCTCTCAAGCTCTATCTTACATCCCTTACCCTTGCCGAAAAGCTCAATCGGACAATATCTCTCCAGAGCATATATATTTGTTCAATGAATGTCGGACCACACTCACTTTGTCTCTCTATCTATATGTCTCTCGATTGACCTCGCTTTATCACACCGTATCTTCCACGCGTTGAAGCTACTACCTCTCCATCCCTCGCAAAGCCGAAGCTATTTACATTGCAAGGGGCACTCCAACCTTGGATTAATTTGTGTAGGCATTTATTTCGGTCGGTTTAGATTATATTTTCGTAGCATTCAGCCCACAACTACTCCAAACACCGTCGCAACCCACACAACTCCCCTAGTTGATTTCCCTTTGGCTCGGTCATCGCTCTCTCGCACGTCCTTTCTCGCCTTCAACGTCGCACCATGGTATTATTGAAAAAACTATGTTGTTCTCTTTAATTATTATAAATAAGCTACAAAACTACACACCGATAGTCCACTTGGAATGGAACAAATTTTGACCCACAAATTAAAGTGCTACAAACTACACACCGAGGGGCCCACATGTCATGAAACAAATTTGGACCCATATACAAATTAAAAAATAAAGGACGAGGATCGAACATGCGACCGGGCCTTCAAGCCGCACGTCAATAGGCAACATACGTAGAATAGCAATGTTTGTTGTACCCCCTTTGTTCACATAATGTTTTTATATTACCACAGCCTAATTAATGGATAACATGTAATATTATTTTTAGTACTATTCGCCTTCACTTACTGGTGGGTTCCATGTGTGATCTCTCTCTCTCTCTCTCTCTCTCCTCCCCTTCTGTGTTTAGGCACACGGGCAAACAGGAAGAACTCGCGGGCGATGTTGCCGTTGACCATATCTGGACGCGTTCAAAAGTCACGACACCAGTTTCACGTACTAGCAGCACTAGTCAGTGTGTACGTGCAATGCACGTTAATTTGGAAGTATATTAAGTGCATGCGGATATTAACTACTAGGATATTATTTGCGTGTTGTCATGTGATTAGCACTATTTTTGGCATGAAATTAACTACACGCTAAACGTGTTGAGCGCTCGACATTGAAGCAGTCTAGGTCGTTGGATGACAAGGAATACATGTGGCTTGATAACGTTTTATATTTAATTTGATATGGCTCTAGCAGAACATTCAATCGATCAAAACCATACATTTCGTTCAGTCTGACTCCGACTTTAAATTATACGACGATTGATATAAAATAAACGGAAATGATAAACGTTCGGATTTTAAGCATGGCAATCCGAATGTTTTTCATGGAAAATTTAGATTACGTGGCGGCGGCGGGGGCGTCTCGCGGTGGGAAGCGGCTCCTCTGCCATGCTCTATGTTTCGTCGGGCCACTGACCGTCGGCGACGGCGGCGTCTTGCGCCATTGTTGGTGTACTCCTGGATGTTGGCCTAGCTTCAAGGAAGGCCAAAATGTTCTGGACTTCGGAGCGCGTCAACTGGCGGGAGGACGCGACTGGCGTTGGTGCAAGGAAGCGGTCGACGGCGGCCATCCATGCCGCTGAGGGGGGCACTGGCACCCGCGCGGGGACAGGCACTGTCAACGACACGGCAGAGACATTCGTGTGCACAGGCACCGGCACGGGCGCGCACATCAGTGCATGCACAGGCGCATGCGCTGGCAGGTGCACGGGCACCGGCACGGGCGTGCGCGTCAGTGCATGCATAGGCGCATGTGCTGGCAGGTGCACGGGCGCGTGAAAGTCGTCGGGGACCTCGTGGAACCCCGTGGGATCAAGCTCGGTGACAATGTGCGGCTCCCAGCCCATCAATGGCACGGGGATGGGCGCTGGCACAGTCGGGGCGACGGGAGCCTGAACGGGAGCAGGGACAGGCGCGGTGTCTTCCCGCAAGGCCAGTTCAAGCTCGTCCCAAAGCGCCTTATGTTCTTGAGACTCCGGCTGGGTGTCTTCCTCAGGAAACTGGAACACTAAGGGCAGACCATCGTGATGCGGCATGGCGTACGTTTAGGTTAGGCTAGTTGGAGGTAGACGACAGGAGAATCAGAGAGGAAGAGAGAGGATTGTAGCGATACTGGGTAGTGCGGGGTTGATTTTAAACTGCGGCGCCGACGACATTAAAAGTGGGAGCAGTTGGGATGACGGTGGGCGGCAGAGCCTGGTCAAAGGGCTCGCCTCCCGGGGAGCCTGCGCAGCGGTCTGCTCGCACGCCTCCCTGACAGCCGGCGTAGCGGTCTGCTCGCACGCCTCCCGTCGACTCACACGCTTGCTCGGACAGCACCTGCCGATGAGAAGCGGGGACTCGTGGCGGCACGTAGACGCCCACGGTTTCAATAGTGAAAGCATTCGCCTTAACGTGACAGGTCTTTGTTGCAAAATACATTGGCTCTTCATTTCTGCAACTTGTCATAAGCAGCTTGTCTCAAATTGAAGAAAAAACTTACGAAGTAATATTTGTGCCATATCACGTGACCATGCTTAGTTTCAAGAATTTATGCTCACTTTTGGATTTTCTGAAATTTAAGATCCAGGATTCGAAACAATATCATAACCTGCATCATGCAATAAATTTTCAAGCCGTACATCTGCCCTGTTGTATTTCTTAAGAAAGGATTTGGTCAAACATTTTGCTTAGTTAGACTTCCGACAAGTTATATATGCAGAGTAAAAGGATAATCCCTCCGTACCAGTGCATTGCCTGATATATTAACTCAAGTACTAGGCAGGAACAAACGGGCTCAATTCTGTGCTCATGCTAGTGTAGTAGTAGTAGTACTAGGCAATGCAGTTGACGGGTGACCTTGATGAGCGGCGACCGAGGGAATTGAACCGTGCTCGGCACGGCAGGTAACGTTGTCTAGTTACTAAAGCATCCCTCTGTTGTTCATCGGTAGTCATTATGGACTGGGGACATGAGGGGAATTTCTTAGGGCTGGAATTCTGGCCGCCGGGTATTTCGGCTTGAAACGCTGAGGCTCGACTGGTTGGGGTTGCCTAATGTGCGTACCACGCACGCCACCGAAGGACACGATCCCGGTTTTTTAGGATCAACACGAGCCAAGGTCTGGCTGGTACGCCGTTGGGTCCTACCATTCGAGAATACGAAAGGAACCTTTTAAATTGCCGAACGAATCTATGTGTATTACAATACCCGTATTTTCCTTGCAAATACTAATCTCAACGTGGTAATTGATTTATGACGAGTTGTTGAATTAGAGTGAGTTTGTGATATAGTGATAACGTGGATTTCACATTTCATGGTATCCCTAGTAAGTTTTCCAATGCAAATTCAAATTTAAAAGATGAACAATATGGAGGTGAGAAAACTTTGTATGTATCAAGCATATGACCACACACACACACACACACACACACACACACACACAGAGAGAGAGAGAGAGAGAGAGAGAGAGACACGCACGAACACAACAACAATCCAATAAGTATAGTGCATCTATTTTTCCAAACCATGCATGTATGACACGAATTCAAAAATACTCCTTCTATTCCTAAATATTAGTCTTTTAGAGAGTTCAACAAGTGACTACATACGGAGCAAAATGAGTGAATCTAGACTCTAAAATATGTCTATATACATCCATATGTGCCAGTCCATTTGAAGCCTGTAAAAAGACTAATATTTAGGAACGAAGGGAGTAAAATGTAAGACATCCATGGTCCCCAGTTCAATATTTAAAATGAACATGAAACTGAAACATGAGTATTAAGTCTAGTACTACAGTACATGCAAATGTTGTGTTTAGGCAGAGCTATGATTGTCGGGGGTCAACCCCTCGACCTTAGATAAAATTGTGGAGCTCTGTTTAGGGTTGTTTAGATTATATTTGTCCCCACCCTCCCAACCACCGATTGGTTGTGCACCCCCACCCCTCCTCCCTGGGAGAATATCATGTGCCCCCATACCTTAGATGCTATATGTCGATACGAGTTCCTTGGAGCTTGTAGATCTGAGATATAGCAGCTCACATGATGTGTCTTAATATTTTTGCAGGAAACCTTGATGAGTTTGAGAATTGCACACAATTTGTACAAAAACTACTTAGATGCCCTTTGATCCCATATCCAACGACCTCGAAGCTCGTATCACCATAGCATCTAAGATGAAGGAGGACATCATATTCTCCTGTATGTAAGAATATCATGTGCTACCACACCATAGATGCATGCTTTGGTGATACAAGCTCTTCGGAGGCGTTGGATTTGTGACCCGACACCTCCTCGGTGGTTCGAATGGTTTTTTGCAGAAAAGCCCCAAAAGAGTCCGGCCACTGCTTACAAGCACAAAGACTGCTTAGATGCCATTGGATCTCAGATCAAATGACCTCTAAGCTCGTATCACCGTAGCCTCCAAGCTACGATAGCACCTTATGTTTTCTCGCATGGGAGAGTATGAGGTGCTCCCGCACCGTAGATTCTATGGTGATACGAGTTCACTGAGATCTAACGGCCCACAGTAGGAGGTTTGAATGTTTTTGCAATATACGACTGATAGAGTTTGGGAAATGCGCAGAAAGTACAAGTACTACGCATGTGACATCTGATCACTGATCATACGACCTAGATGCTCATATCACCGTAGAGGGTAATTAAGCTACGGGGAGCACCTAATATGAGCACCGGGGAGCCGTTGGATCGAAGATGCAGCGGCACACACGAGGCATGAATGTTTTATTTACAAAAAAACCTTTGGAGAGTTTGGAAATTGCGCATGATTATAAAGACTACTCCCAAGCCATTGGATCTCACTTCCAACGATGTCAAAACTCGTATCACCATAGTATCTAAGTTGCGGGGTGGATGTAATATTCTATGCCGTTGTCATTTTTGTTTGTAAACTTGCAAAATACGTGCAACTCGTGCCGTTACTTGTCTAACCACGCAAAGTGTTTGTTCAAAAAAACCATCCTACACTGAAATATCGGAACCACACACGGGGGTCCCACTTGTCATTAATCAAATTTGGACCTAAAACTATCAAATCTGAAAGACGAGATTCGAACTGGCAACCTGGACTACAAAGCGTAAGTCGATAGCCTGAAAAAATGAACGGTTGTTGGCTTTGTCCCATAACTTCATTTTATACAGTACTTGCGTTGAGTAGAGTAGAGGGAGTGCCTCGTCAACACGTGCATGACCGTTGTCTCACTTACTGGTGGGTCCCAGGTCTGCGATCTCAATCTCTCTTCTCTCCATTGTCTAACCTTTGCACGGGCACAAACGAAGAGCGGCGCTAGCTTGCTGTGGTGTTATTACAACTAAAAAAAAGCTTGGAAAATAGAAGAATCGCCTAGAACAAGAGACGTTGTGGCTCGCCGAGACAGAGCTAACCACATCTATCCTCCGTGCCACGTTTGCATGATGAAGCTATGTGGCTAGTGGGGTGTTTTCGACCGACTCGCTAGGTCCCGAGGTCGAACCATAGGTACTACGTCTAATACAGTATATTTTTACACACACATTTTTCTTCCATGTCGAGACGTGGCACACCCTACCGTGCGGTTTTGGGGTCCTCCCGGGTGGTGGACGGATATATTCTTCCTGCTGTGGGATGCCCTACCGCGCGTTTTCTGGGTCCTCCTCGATCGTAGCGCCGAAGCAATTAAATGAGTCGTCAAATCACGAAATACCACCTTTCCCGCCGAGTACATCAGTGAAGCACAGTGGCTAGCTAGTTGGGCTAGTTCGACCGATTAGCTAGGCCGCTGCCACATTTGTTTTTTCACCCCTTTTTTATCTACTTGTCGGTTGGTAAATTTAGATATCCACCGCGGTGTTGCTCTGGTGTTTGGGTGCGGCAGGATTTTTAATTTTTTGATTGACGGGAGCAGGCGCGGCAGGATTTTTAATTTTTTGATTGACGGGAGTAGGCGCGGCAGCAATTAGTCACGATGATGCTCCTTGATGTGAGAAGTCGTCGACTGGTGTTTTACCATGGTGAAAACCAAAAGATTCCCTGCTCCCTCTCCCCATTGCCTTCCCGTAGATTGCATTGCCTTTCAGCCGTTTCGCCCCCTTTGTTTCCTCTCCCCATTGCTTCTACGTGGTGCCATGGCGGCGCAGCAGATCACGGAGTCCGAGGTGAGGCGCCTGACATAGGAGCTCCGTGCCAAGGATGCGGAGCTCAGGGCCGAGGACGTGGAGCTCCGTGAGCTCAAGGAGGAGAGGAGTGCCATGCTCCTCCGTTATGTGCGGGAGTTCACGGAGCTTCAAAAGCGGCAGGCGTCCACCACAAAGATGCTCGAGGCGTCGGTGGCGTTGCTGCAGAAAGCGGGAGATATGATAGGCCGTCAGGGGAGCCGGCTGGAGCGCGAGCGGGCCGATCGTGACGAGGTCCAGGATCGCCTCAGCCACTTGGTGAACCAAGTTGCCACGCACGTGTTGCAGCTGCGCGATGCCTACCGTCGTGCCAGCGCAACGATGCCGGCCGGCGGGCTAAGCCCGTTCGACCAACCGATCGACTTCAACAAGCTGCGGCTTCCGGACCTGGTCTCCGTCACCGGAATCCATTCGTGCCATTGGACGCCATCTTTGACGAGCTGGCTCCGGTCGACCGGGAGCGGGCTCTGCGGGCGGTTGCACCCTGCATCACCAACGTTGTGTGCCTCAAGAAGCAGAGGGACTTCGATGGTGTTTAGGCGCCCTCTTCATGGGCATGTCCATGTCTCGGCGCAACATGACCGTTGGATCAACCTCAGACGGTGCAGATCAGTCACTGTAGCACAAAGCGTGTGGGTGTGTTTGGTTGCATTCTCATCTCAACATAGTTGTTTCTTCTTCGTTTATTTTGTCAACCTACTAGTGTGGACTCATGCACCCTTCATGCACTCTGCCAAACACCCAAAAGTGGGTTGAGAAGGGAACTTTTGCTCCCATCCCATGCACCCTTCTTACACCCTGCCTAACACTATTCGTGCTTCATATGGTTCATGTTTCGTGGAGTACTGTAGCATCGTACTCTCCGTGCGCTGTGGACCTAGTTCTGTTAACATTGATCTCACCGTTCATTCTCGACCGGACAGTCGAAAAAGCGGTACTATGTTACATATAGGAGTAGTTGACATGCGCACAACATCATTTGTTATCATCATATCTTACTACACTAGCAACAAGATTGTGTAGTACTGACGTATGAACCACTTCACATGCCTAGTAGTAGGAGCACTGTGTATGTTCAAGTGGCTGTCGTGTTTCGCACTCCTCTGTCGTAAGAGTGGAAACGCTTGCTGTAATCATTTTTTTCTTCAGAAAAACAGTGGACATGCTCTACCGTGCGGATCCTCCTCCAACCATGCACTAAATTACTCAGTTTCCCCAACGTGTGGGACAACCAGCACCTGGGTCCACCAGCCATGCACTAAATTACTCCGTAGTAGAGTGATGGTAGAATACCCCGATCGAACCGCCGCAGTAATGCCCAATGAGCCGTCAAATCAGAAAACCCCCTCTTTTCCAACAGTAAGTTGGACGGACGAAGCAACCATCATTTCACTCTTCTCTCTCGGCTTCCTCTCTTGAAGAAAACCCCCACTCGCTTTGCTTCTCCCTAATCTCGTTCCTCCTTTCACTCTTCTCTCTCAGCTTCCTCTCTTGGATGGACGCCGGAGCACCGGCCGACGTGATGTCTATGGCTCTGGCCAAAACCATCGAGGTTCATGGTACGAAGAAGCACAAGCACCCCGCCGAGACTACCGCAGACAAGCTCAAAGCCATCGCCCTGTCCAAGCCCCCCCTCTCCAGGATCCCTCATTAAGCAAGTCCAGGTAATGTCTCTTGTTGACGATCTTTTTCTCGATCTTGATCGTGTTTTTTCATCTAACACGTAGTACTAGTACTGGTAGTACAACTTTCTGGGTGATCTTGCATGTAATTTTAGTGTGCCAAATGACAGTTCTAAATTCCTCTTTTGACCAAAACATGCGAGAGGTTGACACTGATTTCTTATAGATTACTTTCAACTACTCCCTCTGTCCCAAATTTGTTGTCTTAGATTTGTCTAGATACGGATTTATCTAATACTAAAATGTGACTTGATACATTTGTATCTAGACAAATCTAAGATAAGAATTTTGGGACGGAGGGAGTACTTTATGAACATCAATGCTACCTTTTAAGAGGGTATATTTGCCTCAGTAACTTGTGTTATGGATATTGCATCTAATCCCTCTGCTCTCATGTCTTTGAAGACATGTTCTAGTGTCTTTGTTCACTCATTTTTGTGTGTATATGTCGTCATATATGGAGTATAATATTGAAAATCATCTTATATTTCTGAACGGAGGTATTAATAAAATATGGTTTCTATTTGAATTAGAACCAGGTCTGCGGTGGAGATGAAGTTCTCAAAGTCATGCCGTGTGAACTGGAAGACCTGATGATGAGTTCTACTGTTGAACTATCCAGCTGGTGTGTCCTTGTCGCCACGTGTCCTGAACTAGTGTTTTCCTATAGCATTGTTGTCAAGCGTGTTCTCGAGGCTGTACTTGACCACAACAATTTCCTGGTTGTGCCTTCGATTACGAAGGGTGTGGTTCTTGTAAAGCTTCCCAACAATTCTGATGCGGCCTGTCTTCATCATCATGTTTATGAGTGGAAAGACCACTCTGTTAGGTTCTCCAAGGTTGACAAGATGGTGATGGTGCATGTAGACATCTCACACGAAGTCCATGGCCTAGTCAGTTATGCGGGGTTCATCCCGTAGGTCGGTGGCAAGAACTAGTCTGCAGAGTTTAGTTAGTGCAACTTTGCTTGTCTGTAGTAAGTACTATTGTTCAGTACTTGATTTGTGTTTGTGAACCTTGTATTGTTTATTAGTACTGCCGCTTTTGGTGTGTGGTCAGTCCTGAGAGCGGTCTATGTTAATTATTTGTCCATTCAATTCAGTCTGTACATTTTGAAGTATCCATATCATATTTTTTTGTGAGGACGGTCTATCAATTATGGTTACACTCCAATATCTGTATGCATTGCAGGGTTTATCGCACCCACCAGGATTTCCAGTCCCATGGATGTTCGGTCCATACGATTTGTCACGACCTTTGGACTGTCCTGCTTGTGGGAGTAGGTGGGGCCCGTGCATGCCACGGGTAGTTGGACGATCAATCTTCTGTTTAGTACTTCATCATAGTGATTTCCTGGTAAGGATTCACTCGTGTCACATCAAGTAAATCTTATTGATTTACTGTCTAAATCTTATTGATTTAATGTTATGTTTTCTTTCTTTTCCTGCAATTTTACGATGCAGGTTTTGCCATGTGACATTCATCACAGAATAAACCGTTTGGTTTGCTCTATGATGGCTATTTTTGCAGGTTTCACTTCTTATGTCGTGTCAGTAATGAAGGCACCGTCCATCACTTATATTACTGGAAAAAATTGGATCAGTTTGTTGTCTGAGTACAATCTGAATCCCTATGATGAACTGCAGTTTGGTTTAACAAAAACGCCACAATTAGTCCTTCTCGCGTTTAAAAGAAATGAAGAAAAAAACTGGATCACGGTCACGGATCCTAGTCAAGTTAGAAAGCTGATCATAGCAGACCAGACACGATCGCCGTTGTCTCGCACAGATCGAGCACCGGCAGTTGCTCTAGCACTAACAGCGGCACCAGCTCAGTCTGATCAAGCTGAGGATTGGGCACCGACCGCGTCAGCGGATTAGTCTGATCTACCGGAGGATCGGGCATCGACACCGGCACCTGCTCCGACACCGGCACCAGCTCTACAAGGAGCACCAGCTCTGGCAGCAGCAACGGCTTCGGCACCTGCACCAACACTTGCACTTGCATCTGCTCCGGCCCGTGCAGTTGCACCGGCAATAGACTGGGCTGCAGTTCACACTTCATATACCAAAGTCCTTACAAAAACCAACATGTCCACCTTCTTGGTAAGCATTGGCCGGCCAAGTGCTTCATTCTTTTTTCTTTCCATGTTGTTTCACATGATTCACTGTGTTGATCTAACTGTTTGGGTATGCCTTCTTGTTTGCAAATAGAGAATTTCTAGAGCAACGAGGGAGTCGTTCAACAATCCGGGCGACCGCGGCCAATTTGTCTTATCATGCACAACCTTGGTGTGAATGAACCTGCTCAATATACCGTAAGTACAAAGGATGGTCGCATGATGATTGATGCTAAAGGATGGTCAAGGTTCAAATCTAAATCATATCTTGCAGTAGGGGTTGATGTCAAAATCGAACTTTCTCGGCAAGGAGAGCTGGTCCAAATCAACTTTGAAATTCTTCAGTAGCAGCACGCAACTGCCGAACTGATCTATCCTCCAAGAGATTTTGATGTAATAATCTGGCATGGTGAAACAAGTGTCCTGTGTGTATAAGTAGTACGACAGTATTATTTATCACATGGTATATCGTTGATAGAATTGCAACTCTGATTGCTGGTTAGGAACTGTCGTTCGATTTCATTCCAACAGCTGCCATGCTTTATTCAATTTTGTGTATTCGCCTTGCGACAACAACTAAAACTAGCGTCGTACCGATCGCTTGCAATATGAAAAGCGTTGAGGTAGAACACATGGGCCCCCAAACATGCAAGGTCAGCCTGCAACCCAAAGTCTAGAACCATGAGCCTATCTGAGTATTATATTCTCAGCTGAACCCCCATAAAAAAAGTTGAACCCCCATAATGCCCGTGCGTTGTAGAGGGAGTATATTTCTCGGCAAGGTGAGCCTATGATATAAAAGATTTGTATATTTCTTTACATTTCTACTTCCTTTCGCTGATATGTGGGGCAACAGGCAACGGGGTCCACGTGCCATATGCACAAATTAGAGTGCACAACTTCACGGTAGACACACCCCGGTCGTAGCGCCGCAGTAATGCCCAATGAGCTGTCAAATCACAACCCCCCCCCCCCCTTTCCAACTTTAGCAGTAAGCTGGATGGACGAAGCGGCAATATTTCACTGGGCCTGAATCCCCTTCTCCCTCGTCTGCTTGTTCAGAGAAAACCCACTCTCGGCGATTGCATAGGTTTTTCTCATGGAGAACCAGGTACGAATTCTTCATCCATCCCCGATAAACCCAAGTCCCTTGGTCGCAGGTAATCCTAGGATGGCAGCCGCTGTTGATGCATTTTTCTTCCTACTGAATCTAGTGTGTTTCATTTGCAGTGCCCAAAGTGCGAGTACCCTACAGGTTTCTACGCCCTCGGCGAGACGCCACACTTGTTCCTTCTCATCCTAACGCAGCATTTTTAAACGCGTATAGTATGTTCCTAGAATCCTCTTTTCTATCCGGGAGGGTGGGTTTTTTTAACATGTTGTGTTCTCGTATTATTTTTCCTTTAGTGTATTATTTGCTCTGCCAGAAAACATGTACTCAAGATGCTCGGCCTTGCCATAATTGAATACACTAGTTTAATGGTCACAGTGAAGACAAGCCATGGATATAAGTTCCGAGTTCGGTTCATGAACCAAGAAGATCGCTGCTTTTTTATGGCCGAACTTGGATAAACTTTCTCAAGTGTTATAGACTGAAAGTTGGCGCACGAATGTTGATGGAAATAGTAGAACCTGGTCTCATCTTCACTGCGATCTTCCACCCCGACGTCGTTCCAATTGTTCATCCATGTTAGTTTGTATCTGGTTCTTGCTTGTTGCCTCGATTACTTCTTAATCCACCTATTCTGTCTAACTAATCACAATTTAACTTCAGAAGTAGCAACAAATCTCTCACGAAGATGCTACTTCTAACTAATATTTTCATATAATTGGTGGCACGTGTAGGTTTTTTCAGAGTTAAGCAGTCTGCTCGTTTGTTACTTTGTAATAACTCGGCTGTTACTAATGGCACTGAAGTTGACTGGATCGACATCCACAAGTTCCTACACTTTATTGATCCTCTTGAGGTCCTTGTGGGGCGTTTCAATGGTGGAAGGCCACGTGGGATATGTGTGCCACTGTTGCACTCGTTGAACAGGTCCAACTGTGTCGAGAAACTTATGGTACGAGATGTTTTCTGTTATATATGTTGTTCATAAACTATTGCTTATACACAGTTTTACAGCTGTGATCTTCTTGAAACAGGAACTGCCGAGTTCTATTGTTCCTATACAGATGCCTGACCATGGTCGGGTCAGACTTGCGCTTGGTCACAACATGATGTTTATGTCGGCCTACTCAATTCCCCTTGGAGGTGAAAAGATATTTATTCATGGGTGGTCTCAAATAATGAAGGCCCGTCCATCTTGGAGAATAGGACAGAAGATTATGTTCATGCTTTCCATGGCTCTAAAGCGAATATCCTGTTTATTGACCACATTGCGAGATGAAGCCGCTTTCAGAAGGTTGTGGATGCGCGGGGTGGCGCCTGGGCCTTAGAGGCCTCACCCTTGGTTAACTGTAGGCAAAGTAGCACTGTTCGAGGCGTTCTTTGTACGGTTGAACCTGTATAAGTACTCATACTGCTTTCAGCTTTGGTTGTTAAGTGCCCCTGCTGGTTTCAGTTAAGGTTGTTAAGTACTCCTGCTGCTTTTACAGTCTGTCGTGTTTCTTCAGTCCTGTCTTCCTCTAGCCGCCAAAACCAAACCAGCGCCGGCGGGGCCGCCTGCTTCCGCCTCCCACGGCTAGCTGCACCTCAGCGCGCGCATCGCCGCCCCACCGTCTCCTAAATCGTTAACGCCGACGTCCTCCGCGCTCTTTCGTGCGCTCGTCGCGGCACCGCCCTCTCGCGTTGTCAACATGGTCAACAAACAACAGGAATCGGCAGAAGTACGTGGAGAGGATGACAGTAGGGGCCCACCACGTCAGCGTATGGAAAAATAAAATGCTTCCTCCTAGTGTTTTCCTGACATCTGGGACCCACGACATTGTGAGCGTATATAGTCAATAGACAAGAGAACAACACAAGATCGGCTGACACCTGGGACGTAGCTACTCGAGCAGTATTTTTTTTGTTTGGTATTGTTGAGACGGAGCAGGGTTTGAACTGGGCTGTGGCCCGTCTAGCCTAGGCTTATATTTTATGTTCACCATGTGACCAGCCCAGCTATTTTTTCTTTGTGAAAATGATCCCAGTTTATTTTTTGTGAAGAATACCCAATCGAGGCCTACTTATTTTTCTACGCCCTGATGGGCTGCAACTCTTTCAAGACGCCTGCAAATCTTGAAAGTAATATGAAATGGGTTGTAAATATAAAAACAAATGACAAATTGGCAATTACTTTATAATTTCTGAATTTTTTCACATTTTCAGATTCCTATTTCACTAGGCATTAACCTAATTTAAATATATCTTCAAAGTACTTTAAATCTGGCTCGACATTTCGGTATTAAAAATAGTTTGGAACCCACAGAAATATGCGAAATTGGCCCTGACCAACCAAAAAAACGACTGCAATAAATTGCATAAGAAGGTGCCATGAGCTATATATAAATTATTAAAAAAAGAGGGAGTGGTCTGACTTATGGGCCTGTTTAGTTGACGCGTATGCAATATTTTTTTAGTTATTATATACGTCAACAAACGATTCTAGCAGATGTAACCGTTGGATGTGAATCCAACGGCCGTCGTGTTTCTTCAATCTCTGATCTTCTTGCTCCAGCCGCCAAAGCAGCGCTGGCGGGACCGCCTACTCCCGCTTCCCGTGGCCGGCTGTGCTGCCGCGCAGGCCTCAGCGCCCCCTACTACTCCCACCGCTGGCCAGGGCATCCCTCTACTCACCCACACCCCGTGTTATTCTGCGGCGACGGCAGCCTCACGCCGCAGCCGAACCGGTGAACCCTCGTACTCCTCTCCGCGCGGGCTTCCACTGCCGCGTCTTCCCCGGCTCCGCGTCGTCCCCTTCCTAGGCCTCGCCGTCGTCCACCGCCGTGCTACTCTCGGCGCGGCGTGGTCAATGTGGTCAACAATCGACTTCCATCGGAAGAGTACTATACGTGGAGAGGCTGACAGCTGGGTCCACGGCAGCCGCAAGGAAGTGCCTCCTTATTACGTGGAAAATAATTATTCCTCCACCTGACAGCAGGGACCCACCGGACGGGCCACCCGTATTTCATGAAAAAAAAACGTTTCCCCCTGACTGCTGGGACCCACAGGACGGGCCACCGTATTTCACGAAAAAAACGTTCCCCCCGCTGTCAGCTCGGACCCACCGGAAGTGTCTCCTTATTACGCACAAAAAAATGAATACCCCTGCTAGCTGGGACCCACCTTGGTGGGAGCCTGACTTGTGGGCCTACTAAGTTGATTGGGACGGACGCCTTTGTCAACTTTAGTCAATATATGAATGATTCTAGCTCCAGTGACCGTACGATGTCCATCCAACGGTCATAGTGCTTCTTCAACCTCTGGTCTTCTTGCTCCAGCCGCCCAAAGCAACGCCGGTCGTGTCGCCTGCTCCTGCCGGCTGTGATGTCGCGGAGGCCTCACCGCCCCCTACTACTCCCACCGCTGGCCAGGCCATCCCTCTACGCACCCACACCCCCTGTTATTTTGCGGCGACGGCAGCCTCACACCGCAGCCGAACGAGTGAACCCTCATACTCCTCTACGCATGGGCATCCACTGCCGCGTCTTCCCCGGCTCCGCGTCGTCCCCTTCCTAGGCCTCGCCGTCGTCCACCGCCCTGGTGCTCTCGGCGCAGCGTGGTCAACGTGTTCAAGGAATGGCTTCCATCGGACATGGACTGTACGTGGAGAGGCTGACAGCTAGGTCCACGGCCGCAGCAAGGAAGTGCCTCCTTATTACGCGCAAAATAATTATTCCTCCACCTGACAGCAGGGACCCACTAGACGGGCCACCATATTTTGTGAAAAAAAACGTTTGCCCCTGACTGCTGGGACCCACCAGCTACATCTTCGCACGCAAGGAAGTGCGTCCGGGCAAAAAAAAACGATTCGTCCCCCTGACTGATGGGACCCACCAGCTACATCTTCGCAGGCAAGGAAGTGCCTGACAGTCGGGACCCACATGATCGAAGCGTACGTAGCATTGTCATTCTGGTCGTGAACGTGTACGTACTTTTATACTTGTGGATGTAGAGGCACGCACGTGTCGTAGTAGAGGCGCGCACGTAGCATGTACATGTACGTATAGTGGCCAGGGTGCAAGAAAGAAAATACGGCCACGTATGTGTACATACGGGCGGGGTCTCGAACGCCTACTCGCGCATACGTACGGCGAGGGCTCGTTGACATGGCTGGGTCGGAACGGAGAAATAGCGTCATCGTCGTGTTCATGGCGAGGCAACGGAATGCGTCGTGTTCATGGGGAGGCAACGAAATGCGTCGTGTTCATCGGGAGGCAACGGAACGCGTGGAAGCCAACCGGCTGGGTCAGAACGGAATGCGTGGTCGTGTTCATCGGGAGGGCTTGGGCGGAACATGCGATGGAAACGAGGCCTGGCGGACCGCAGAATGGAGGAAACGGCCTTGTGTTCGACCGGCCATGTTCGAAACGAGATCCTGTTCATCGGGAGGGGTCTGGCATACCGCAAAACGAACGAAACGGACCTCCTACGGTCGAAACGGGGGTCCTGTTGATCAGGAGGGGTGCGGCGTACCGCAAAACAGACGAAACGGACCTCCTACAGTCGAAACGGGGGTCCTGTTCATCGGGAGGGGTGTGGCGTACCGCAAAACGGGACTCCACGGGATATTGTTCATCTCCACTATCGACCTCCTCCAGCCTCCACGGGATCCTGTTCATCCAGCCTCCACCGTGCGCTACTCCACCGGCTACTGTTCAACCACCCCTCCACCGTCTACTGTTCATCCAGCCCTCCACACCACGGAGTCCTGTTCAATCACCCCTTCACCGTCTACTGTTCATCCAGCCCTCCACACCACGGGGTCGTGTTCAACCACCCCTCCACGGGCACCCCTCCATCGTCTACTGTTCATCCAACCCTCCACCACGCCACTGGGTCTTGTTCATCCAGAGGCAACGCCATCGCTCACGGTTCATCCCAGAGGCAGCATCGATCGACTTCAGTTAGCAGCAGTAGCGAAGGAATCGCTCGATCGGGTTCAGTTAACAACCATCGATCGATCGCTCGGGTTCAGTAACGCATAGCCTGCAGTGCAATCGCTCGGGTTCAGTTAGAGCCCAACGCCTCGCTCGGGTTCAGTTAAGCCAACGCCTCGCACACACGCACGTACGTGTATGAGAGAAACGCGCATCGCTCGGCCCCGATCTCCCACTGTAACCGGGAACTCCCTGAAATTTTCCTCGCCCTCGCTTCTACCACGGTTTTTTACGTCGTGGACGGCCCAAAGAATGTCATGCAGCTGCGTCTCCGGCCCGCCCAGGACCAAAACCCCATTTTCTGTCATGATATTTTGTCATAGAAGTAGGAGCCCACCACATCTATGATGATACCGGGTTTTGTCACAATTATCGTCATAGAAGTGTCATATGTATGGCAGAAAAAAATTTCGTTGGGCCCAAAATGTCACGGATGTGTCTTTTTCTTGTAGTGTTGGCTTTGGATTTTCTTTGGTAGATGTATAGGCATTTTTTATTTGCATTGGATAGGAGTGAAATATGCCTATGTTGGAATATGATGTGAGGAAGTAGAAATAGAAGATGTTGACTTGAGAAAATCTATCACTAACCCCTTTGATCCCCTCTTAATAGTGCGGGATCCCTATAACTCAAGAATCATAAAAGAACTATACTAGATAGCTTCCGAAAACTCATTCTTGAGCATGCATCCTTTTCGATGGTCATCGATCCTCACAACTAAAGCCAAAGGAACTAATACCTTTGACTAAAGCATTACAATTGAGCTTGATGTTGATGTTTATGCTTGGCTCAAGTCAGAATGATGATCTTGATCATGAAACTTGGTGAAGGCTTCAAATAGCTCCCCCATAAGCCATGCAGGGAGCATTGCATTGTATTCATCTTCATATGTTCGTCATGTGATCATCCACAAGCTTCAAGCATGTAATCCTTCAGGATGGCTATCTTGAACTTGCCCTTGTCAACCATGATCATCAACACTCTATGTCATCCTCTCATGGACACTTGATCTCTCTCTCTCTCTCTATCTCTCTCTCTCTCCGAGCTGATGACCCACAAGTATAGGGGATCAATTGTAGCTCTTTTCGACAAGTAAGAGTGTTGAACCCAACGAGGAGCAGAAGGAAATGACAAGTAGTTTTCAGTAAGGTAATGTCTGGAAGTGCTGAAATTGTAAGTAACGGAGTAGTTTGATAGTAAGATAATTTGTAACGAGCACGTAACGATAGTAGTAACAAAAGTGCAGAAAGGTAGCCCAATCCTTTTAAGGCAAAGGACAGGCCAAAACGGTCTCTTATGATAAGCAAAGCGTTCTTGAGGGTACAAGGGAATTTCATCTAGTCACTTTCATCATGTTGGTTCAATTTGTGTTTGCTACTTTGATAATTAGGTTTTTTATTTCTGTGCCCTTGGTTCCTTAGCTCTACTCATTCATCCCCACACTCTTAACTTTTGCTTACTTTTCCCCACTCCCTTGACCGAAACCCTTAGAACTGGTCATAGCGGACGTTGCCGTCGGGTCAATGGCTTGACTGTTAACTCTGACAAGTGGGGCCACATAGGGCGGAGTCCACATTTTCACCGTTACGTGCTAACCAGTGGGGCCGCGAAACTGACACTCACTGTGACCTGAATCTGATCCTCAACACTCATCGGATCGTATACATCAGTATGTATTATTTCCAATAAGTCAGTGCTCGCTCCATTGTTCCGGAGAATGGAGTCTTAGTCATCTTGCCCATAAGGCATGGTTCGCAAGCATCAAGTGATTCATAATGAAGTGATTCCAAAATCCCATCAGCATGGAGTTTCTTCATGCGCTTTACACCAATATGACCTAAACGACAATGCCACAAATAAGTTGCACTATCATTATTAACTTTGCATCTTTTGGCTTCAATATTATGAATATGTGTATCACTATGATCGAGATCCAACAAACCATTTTGATTGGGTGTATGACCATAGAAGGTTTTATTCATCTAAACAGAACAACAATTATTCTCTAACTTAAATGAATAACCATATTGCAATAAACATGATCAAATCATATTCATGCTCAACACAAACACCAAATAACACTTATTTAGGTTCAACACTAATCCCGAAAGTATAGGGAGTGTGCGATGATGATCATATCAATCTTGGAACTACTTCCAACACAGATCGTCACCTTGCTCTTAACCAGTTTATGTTCATTCTGCAACTCTCATTTCGAGTTACTACTCTTAGCAACTGAACCAGTATCAAATGCCGAGGGGTTGCTATAAACACTTGTAAAGTACACATCAATAACTTGTATATCCAATATACCTTTGTTCACTTTGCCATCCTTCTTATCCGCCAAGTATCTAGGGTAGTTCCACTTCTAGTGACATTTTCCTTTGCAGTAGAAGCACTCAGTTTCAGGCTTGGGTCTAGCTTTGGGCTTCTTCACGGGAGCAGCAACTTGCTTGTCGTTCTTTTTGAAGTTCCCCTTCTTCCCTTTGCCCTTTTCTTGAAACTAGTGGTCTTGTCAACCATCAACACTTGATGCTTTTCTTGATTTCTACCTTCGTCGGTTTCAACATCACGAAGAGCTTGGGAATCATTTCTGTTATCCCTTGCATATTATAGTTCATCACGAAGTTCTAGTAACTTGGTGATAGTGACTAGAGAACTCTGTCAATTACTATCTATCTGGAATATTAACTCCCACTTGATTCAAGTGATTGTAGTACTCAGACATTCTGAGCACATGCTCACTAACTGAGCTATTCTCCACCATCTTATAGGCAAAGTACTTGTCAAAGATCTCATACCTTTCGACGTGGGCATGAGTCTCAAATACTAACTTCAACTCTTGGAACATCTCTGTCGGGGGATATCGGCCTCCACGAGCACCTATGGGGACGGAGCCCCTTGTCGGTTCGGCGGGGGGCGGAGGTTGCACAAAGAGCAGATCGAGGCGACACACACACACAACGATTTTACCCAGCTTCGGGCCGCATGGATGCGTAAAACCCTACTGCTGCTTGTCTGGTTGATTCGAGTTCTTGCTCTGGAGCGCAAGGAGCTATAGTAAGTTGGAGCTGGACGTAGACGAGGGTCTACTAGGTGTCCTTCTTCGGGTCTGGATCCCTCTCCTCCTCTAGGGTTCGATCTCCTCTCTCCTCCTCTCTCTTAGGGTTTTCCTCTCCCCCCTCTACGTGCGCATGGGCCTCCTTTTATATGCTAAGGGGTTTCCCACAGGTAGCGACGCAGGTGAGGGTAAAAATGGCAAGGAGCTGTGCGAACAGGGGTCGCACAGTGCTATCGCACCTAACTCTGACGGCGGGGGACAAAGGCATTAAATGCCCGTCTGGATCGCCTGAACAGTGCCGAGGCGGACCGTTAGGGGCGCCTCCGCTTGCCACGGGGCGACTCTGCCAACGTCGCATGCCATGCGCGCGCCCCAGGTTGCGCGGCGCCCCGCCACGTGTCTCTAGGGAAGCTCCAGAGTGACGCGTGGGCAGGTGAGCTGGAGCGCATGCCTGAGGTGGTGGTTCGCCGCGGCAAGTGGCTTGCCGCGGTGGTTGTCTTGCCGCACCTGAGAGCTTGCCGCTCGTCAGGCCTTGCCGGTGCGCGCGGAGCGCCGCGGCGGGCTTCTCTTGGTGTGCCTTGGTTCGGCCGTCCCGGCGAGCTCCTCCCGCCGGGGCCTTGGTGCTTCGGCTTAGTCGTCCCAGCAAGCTCCTCTTGCCGGGGCCTTGTCGCCTTGGCCCGGCAAGCTCCTCTTGCCGGACCTCGCCTTCTCGGCCCGGCAAGCTCCTCTTGCCGGGGCTTGGTCTTCTTGGCTCGATCACTTGGCCTTCGTCCGGCCCAGAAAGGGCCGTGGAGACTCTTGTCGCTCCCCTAGCAAGCCTTGCCGCGGGACGCTACTACTGCCCGTGCACAAGTTCGGGGTACTAAGGTACCCCTACTTTAGTACACCGACAGGAGCCCCCGGGTCTGGGCCATACACGGTGTCGAGCGTTGTTGGGCCAGGCCCTAACAGTGCACGGGCACGCGTGGCCTGGGTTGCCCTGCTCCTTAACTCCGTGCCCGTCGCGCCCTCCCCAAGTGGCGCGCGCTTATCGCGGCGTCGCGGGGAGGGGGGGTGAGGCGTGCGAGGCGTGCGTGACGTGGGTGGCGTGCGCGGGGCTTGAGGCCCGTAGGTATGCGTCACGTCGGGCACGACCTCTTTTATTTGGAAAGGCGAAGCGCCCGCCCCCATTTTCAAATGGGGGAGGAGGCGTGGAGGCGCGGCTTGGTGAACGAACGGGGTCGAGGCGCGGCTTTTGGGGCGTCCGTCCCCACGATCACGGGGTGGGGAGAGGTCGCCTCATCCGTCGCCTCGGCCCTACTCGCCTGCCACGCGTCCTCCATGCACTTGGGGTTGCGGTGGTGGAGGCGGAAAACTGGGCCGACGCGGGTTGATGTAGAGGGTCGGCCCCGTCGCCTGGCCTTCCTCTGCTTTGATTGGTTGGGCGGGGCGGCCGAGCCCCCACTCCGCCCCTTTATAAGGAGCGGAAGGGGGCGATGAGGGTCCGCACTCCTCCCTTCTTTCTTCTCTTAGATCCCTGGTCCCTTCTCCCCAACTGTCATGGAGAAAGGGAACCCTGGTCCTTCTTCAGTGACGGCAAGGGTTGCCGCCAGGTAGCGAGCCCCTCCTCCCCTTGCACCCGCGGCGGCGGAACCAACCGTAAGGGGAAGAGGGAGGGGGCGAGGTCGTGGACGAGGCCGTGGACGGGGCCGAGGCGCTCGAGGCGGGCAGGACGGCGCGCCGGCCTCGCCTCCGCCGGCGGCTCCGTTTCCCCCGGCGGTTCATCTCGGGGACGACCCCTGCGAGTTCATCATCAGGCTGCGCCGGGCGCCTCGCCGTCGCCTCCGCCTCCTGGCCCCCTTCGCGGACGTCTTGGAGGCGGAACAGCACGAGACGCTGAGACTGCGCATGAGGGGTTGCGGGATCAGTGGTACGCGAGTCCACATCGAATCCCGAGCCCCCGGCGTGATGTGTCTTGGCCGAGGGTGGAAGTCGTTCGCCCGGATCCACAGCTTGATGGCGGGGTTCACCCTCCATTTCAAGCTGATGGAGGGCGATCTCCTCTCCGTCAAGGTCTTCGGGGATCTCGGCACCCGGGCCCGGTGCTGCGTGGATAGCTCCTCCGACAGCGAAGGCTCCTCCTCGAGCGAGAGTGACGAGGAGGGGAGCGACAGCGACGACGAGGGGGGGCGGTTGGCGGGGTGACGGGCACGACTAGGCGCTAGTCGCAGCTCCGCGTGGCACCGGCGCCCCCATCATCCGTGTCGCTGGCGCCGTGAACTCCCCGGGGTCGCCTCCTTGGGCGGCTGGCGTAGGGAGGCTGCGGAAGAGGAAGAGGGCGAGCGGCAAGGCCGCTGCCTCGTCTTCCAGCTTCCCCCCAGACGCCGTCACCACCCCTGCGCGCGGCGGCGACCACCGGGGTCTTCTCTCCGGCCCGACAAGCTCCTCTTGCCGGGGCTTCGTCTTCTCGTGCGGCTGGAGTGGCGAGGCTGCGGAAGAGGCTGGCGGCAAGGCCGTCAACTCGGAGTATGAGGGCTAGATGCCTTCGACAGCGTGTTGACGTCCCGCAGCCTCCTTCTCGAGCTCCGCTTCCGGCGTCCCCGTCTCCATCCAGCCTTCGGAGCTCCGGGGCGGAGCCTCGGACGCTCTCTTGGCGTCTTCTGCCACCCGTAGCTCGTCTAGGCGCCCCTTTTGCCCTTCTCGCCTCCTTGCCCTACCTCCTGAGGAGAGAGACAAGAAAGGGAATACGGGCACCTTATCTTTTTTTTATCTTGTAAGCCCTCGGGCCTTAGTTGTGTTTAAATCTTGTAATCCCATTTTTCATGTTTTTCATTCTCTCTGAGTTGTACCTGAGTGGAATGTTTTTAATGAAAAGGGGAGTTTTGCCGGACCATTTGTCTCGCGGGTACATCCCGCGGCAAGGAGCGAACCCTTTGCATCATTAAGATAGACACTTCCCCGCCCGGCAACGGTTCCTGCCATCTCCCCGCGCCTCTTGACCCTCCTCACGCTCTTGGCGGAGGCAAGGAGAAGGCGGGTTCTGGCCCCTTGCTTCCTCCCCTTGCCGTCGCGGCTACTATCAGAAACGGGCCCCGGGAACGCGCTCCGAGGTTTGCCGCTTAAGAGAGCACGGCAGCTTTTTAGGAGGAAGCAAGGTTTTCACATTCCGCAGCTCACGAGAGAATGCATGATAAGGGATGTAAAGACTTATCTGAGGTTGCAGCCCCCGGCAACTCTGGCTGGCCGGGAGGCGGGTGCTGGCTCGTCCTTCTCCCCTTCTTCGTCCTTGAGCGGCTCGGCAAGGGTATGCAATTCCCGCGAGCCAAAAGGAAAGGACGGGAAAAAGACGCGGACTCGACCTCTAAGTTAGGGGTTAGCAACTGTTAGGCACTATCAACCCTAACCAAGGACGAGACTCGACTCAGCATGCATGCTAAAACTTGGGGGGCCCCAGCGCGTCATTGCTGCCAGGGTCTGTGCCTGGCTTTGTACAAAGGATTACATGCGTCTGCGGCAAGACTTTTGTACAAAGAGTTGGTTGCCGGACGGGGTCCGACAACCGCGCCTTACGGGTAAAACTTGCGAAGATGCTCAATGTTCCAGGAATTGCTCACCGGAGTACCATCTTCAGTCTCGAGGCGGACGGCGCCGGGCCTCGTGACTCGTTTCACCCGGTAAGGGCCTTCCCACTTCGGCGTCAACTTGTTGTGTATCTTGGCCGACTGAACGCGCCGAAGAACAAGGTCGCCTTCCTCGAGGCTCCTGGCTTTAACTTTGCGGCTATGATAGCGACGCAGAGCTTGCTGGTAGCGAGCGGATCGCACAGCGGCCTGGAGACGATCTTCCTCGAGGAGCAGTGCGTCATCTTCACGCGACCGCTCTTGCTCAAGCTCATCATAAGCGAGCACTCGAGGTGACCCGTATACGAGTTCCGTGGGGGTAACTGGTTCTGCTCCATAGACTAGAGCAAATGGTGTCTGGCCGGTGGCTCGATTTGGCGTCGTTCTGACTGACCAAAGAACCGCCGACAGCTCCTCGATCCAGTTCCATCCGCGCTTGAGCAGCCTGTCAAAACTTCTGGTCTTGAGCCCGCGCAGTACCTCGGCGTTGGCCCTTTCTGCTTGACCGTTGCTCCGGGGATGAGCAACAGAAGTGAAGCAGACCTTGGTGCCGAGATCTTGGGTGTACTGCATGAAAGCGTGGCTTGTGAACTGCGTACCGTTGTCGGTGATGATCCTGTTGGGGATCCCGAAGCGGCAAACAATCGACCTGAAGAATTTGATCGTGGACTGGGCGGTCACCTTTCTCACCGGTTCCACTTCTGGCCACTTTGTGAACTTGTCTATAGCAACGAACAAGTACTCAAAGCCTCCGACGGATCGGGGGAAGGGGCCGAGGATATCAAGCCCCCAGACCGAGAAGGGCCAGGACAAAGGGATCGTCTGGAGAGCTTGAGCTAGCTGGTGTATCTTCTTGGAATGGAACTGGCACGCTTCACACTTGGTTACTTGTGCAGTTGCATCCTGGAGGGCTGTTGGCGAGAAGAAACCTTGCCGGAACGCTTTGCCGGCAAGTGCTCTGGCGCCAATGTGGTGTCCACATATGCCTCCGTGTATCTCCACCAACAGCTTCTGTCCGTCTTCCCGGTGAATGCACTTCAATTTCACCCCATTGCGTCCTCTTCTGTACAGTGCGCTGTCAACGAACTGGTACATACTGGACTGCCGGGCTACTCTTTCAGCTTCTTCTTGTTCTTCGGGAAGCTCTCCTGTCTGGAGGAAACGGACGATCTGCTGTGCCCACGTCGGAGCCTGTGGCTCGACGACGAGGACTAAAGGCATGTGTGCGGCTGCGGGAACATCAGCTTCTACGGCGAGGACTTGGGGCTCAGCCGGAGCTTGACGTTCCCCGGCAAGCTTGCCGGGGCATGGCTTGCCGGGAGCGCCTGCTTCGTCGGGACGAACCCTGGGGCTTGCCGGAGCGGACAGCTCCTTAGCACCCTTGGCGTCGATCTTGGGGACTCTCTTGGCGGCGGCTTCGGGAAGCTCTGCTGGGAGGTAGTCACCAGAGACCGATTTTCTCTTCTTGCTTGGCCCAGTTGATGGTGTCACGGATGGCTGAGTCAGCTTGAGCACAAAAGTCCCTGGTTCCACAGGTAGCTTTAGTGCGGCGCATTTTGACAGGCCGTCGGCGATGTCGTTCTCTGCTCTTGGAACGTATTCCATTTGCAGGCCGTCAAAGCGCTCTTCCAGCTTCCTCACTTCATCAACGTAAGCCTCCATCAACAGGCACTGGTAATCCTTGTTCACTTGGCGGACGACGAGCTGCGAGTCACCCCTGACAATGAGCTTCTTGATCCCAAGTTCCGCCGCGATCCTGAGACCGGCGAGCAAACCTTCATACTCTGCTGTATTGTTGGTTGCTTGCTCCTTGGGAAAGTGCATATGGACGATGTATTTGAGGTGCTCTCCGGTGGGCGCGATGAGCAGCACGCCAGCACCGGCGCCTTCCAGCGAAAAGGCACCATCAAAGTACATCAGCCACTCTTTGGTTGCTTCCTTGCCGGGGATGCTCGTCTCTGGAATTTCTTCGTATGGTGTCGGCGTCCACTCTGCTATGAACTCTGCCAAGGCTCTGCTCTGGATGGTCGATGTGCTCTCGAACTTGAGGCCAAAGCTTGACAGTTCTAGTGCCCACTCGACAATCCTGCCTGTTGCTTCGGGATTCTGCAGTATCCTCTTGAGCGGAAAGCGAGTGACCACTGTGATCTCGTGTGCTTGGAAGTAATGGCGCAGCTTCCTCGAGGCCATGAGGAGGCCGAAGAGCAATTTCTGCACACCAGAGTACCTCGACCTAGCCCCCTGCAGGAGGGAACTGACGAAGTAAACTGGGCGCTGCACCATCCTCTTCTTCTGCACTTCCCCTTGCGCTTGCGCGGATCCGCCTTTGCCGGGGCCAGAGCTTGTCGGGGAAGCCCCCTGCTTGCTGTCAGACGCGCTTGCCGTGGTTGCTGGCTCGTCATCAGCTTCCCTCTCCGCAACTAACGCAGCACTAGCCACTTGATTGGTTGCCGCTAGGTAGAGCAGCAACTTCTCTTGCGGTCTAGGCGCGACAAGTATAGGAGCGGAGGACAGGTATTTCTTCAAGTCTTGCAGCGCAGCCTCCGCTTCCGGAGTCCATTTTACTGGACCTGCCTTTTTCAAGATTTTGAAAAACGGCAGGGCGCGTTCCGCAGACCTGGAAATAAATCTGCTGAGAGCCGCCACGCAGCCGGCAAGTCTTCGCACGTCCTTGACACGCGTTGGTGCTTCAATCTGCTCGATGGCCTTGATCTTGTCGGGGTTGGCTTCGATCCCACGCTGAGACACGAAGAACCCGAGAAGCTTGCCGGAGGGAACTCCGAACACGCACTTTTCGGGGTTGTGCTTGAGGCTGATCTTGCGCAAGTTCGCAAAGGTCTCTTCCAAGTCTTGAACCAGGGTTGCCCTGTCTCTGCTCTTAACCACAATGTCGTCCATGTAGGCCTCCACATTTCTGTGGATCTGTGGCTCGAAAGCAGTGTGGACAACCCTCGCGAACGTCGAGCCTGCGTTCTTTAGTCCAAAAGGCATCCGCACAAAACAGTACGTGCCGCATGGAGTGATGAACGCAGTCTTCTCTTCGTCTTCTTCAGCCATGAAGATCTGGTGGTACCCGGAGTAGGCGTCAAGGAATGAAAGCAGGTCGCATCCGGCCGTGGAGTCAACAATCTGGTCGATGCGCGGCAAGGGAAATGTATCTTTAGGGCAAGCTCTGTTGACACCGGTGAAATCGATGCAAAGCCTCCACTTCCCGTTTGCTTTGCGCACGACAACAGGGTTGGCCAATCACGTCGGATGGAGCACGCCTCTGACGAGGCCTGCCGCTTCCAACTTCCTGATCTCCTCCGCGATAAACTCTTGGCGCTCCACCGCTTGTTTCCTGACCTTTTGCTTGATGGGCCGCGCGTGAGGACAGACGGCGAGGTGGTGCTCAATCACTTCCCTGGGAACGCCGGGGATGTCAGATGGTTGCCAGGCAAACACATCGACATTCGCCCGCAGGAAAGCAACGAGCGCGCCTTCCTATTTGGGGTCGAGAGTGGCATTGATGGTGAAGGTACCACCAGTGCCGTCCTCCTTGGCGGGCACCTTCTTGGTAGCTGGTGGAGCAGCCGTCGTCTCCTTGTGTTTACCGGCGGGGCTTGATGGTGTGTCCTCAACGGCAGCGCAGCGCTCCGAAGAGGCGCGCTTGCCGGAGTGGGCACCAGAGCATTCGCCGGGCTTGGCCTTCTTGCCGGCGGGGCTCGATGGCACGTCCTCGACGGCAGCGCAGCACTCCGAAGAGGCGCGCTTGCCGGAGTGGGCGCCAGAGCATTCGCCGGACTTGGTCTTCATGCCGGCGGGGCTCGATGGCACGTCCTCGACGGCAGCGCAGCACTCCGAAGAGGCGCGCTTGCCGGAGTGGGCGCCAAAGCATTCGCCGGACTTGGTCTTCTTGCCGGCGGGGCTCGATGGAACATCCTCGATGGCAGCGCAGCACTCCGAGGAGGCGCGCTTGCCGGAGTGGGCGCCAGAGCATTCGCCGGACTTGGTCTTCTTGCCGGCGGGGCTCGATGGCACGTCCTCGACGGCAGCGCAGCACTCCGAGGAGGCGCGCTTGCCGGAGTGGGCGCCAGAGCACTTGCCGGGCTTCTTCTTTCCCTCGGAAGCTCCAGCGGCAAGCGGACCGTGGGCCGTTGCTGCTGTTGCGTCCCGGTATATTTGGTCGGCGCAGATAAGGGCATCCTTCTTGTCGCCGGGGACAGAAATTACGCTTATCGGGCCGGGCATCTTGAGCATGTTATACGCGTAGTGGGAGGCCGCCATGAACTTGGTGAGCGCTGGTCGGCCGAGGATCCCGTTGTAAGGCAACGGAAAGTCGGCGACGTCAAAGGTGACCTTCTCAGTCCTGAAATTCAGCTCGCTGCCAAATGTCACCGGCAGCGTGATCTTTCCCTTCGGCTTGCTCGCGTCCTTCTCGCGCCCTGCCCACGCGTCACTCTGGAGCTTCCCTGGAGACACGTGGCGGGGCGCCGCGCAACCTGGGGCGCGCGCATGGCATGCGACGTTGGCAGAGTCGCCCCCATGGCAAGCGGAGGCACCCCTAACGGTCCGCCTCGGCACTGTTCAGGCGATCCAGACGGGCATTTAATGCCTTTGTCCCCCGCCGTCAGAGTTAGGTGCGATAGCACTGTGCGACCCCTGTTCGCACAGCTCCTTGCCATTTTTACCCTCACCTGCGTCGCTACCTGTGGGAAACCCCTTAGCATATAAAAGGAGGCCCATGCGCACGTAGAAGAGGGGAAGAGGAAAAACCCTAAGAGAGAGGAGGAGAGAGGAGATCGAACCCTAGAGGAGGAGAGGGATCCAGACCCGAAGAAGGACACCCAGTAGACCCTCGTCTACGTCCAGCTCCAACTTACTGTAGCTTCTTGCGCTCCAGAGCAAGAACTTGAATCAACCAGACAAGCAGCAGTAGGGTTTTACGCATCCATGCGGCCCGAAGCTGGGTAAAATCATTGTGTGTGTGTGTCGCCTCGATCTGCTCTTTGTGCAACCTCCGCCCCCCCCCCCCGCCGAACCGACAAGGGGCTCCGGGCGCGCCAAAGATGTCGGGGGATATCGGCCTCCACGAGCACCTATGGGGACGGAGCCCCTTGTCGGTTCGGCGGGGGACGGAGGTTGCACAAAGAGCAGATCGAGGCGACACACACACACACAACGATTTTACCCAGCTTCGGGCCGCATGGATGCGTAAAACCCTACTGCTGCTTGTCTGGTTGATTCGAGTTCTTGCTCTGGAGCGCAAGGAGCTATAGTAAGTTGGAGCTGGACGTAGACGAGGGTCTACTGGGTGTCCTTCTTCGGGTTTGGATCCCTCTCCTCCTCTAGGGTTCGATCTCCTCTCTCCTCCTCTCTCTTAGGGTTTTCCTCTCCCCCCTCTACGTGCGCATGGGCCTCCTTTTATATGCTAAGGGGTTTCCCACAGGTAGCGACACAGGTGAGGGTAAAAATGGCAAGGAGCTGTGCGAACAGGGGTCGCACAGTGCTATCGCACCTAACTCTGACGGCGGGGGACAAAGGCATTAAATGCCCGTCTGGATCGCCTGAACAGTGCCGAGGCGGACCATTAGGGGCGCCTCCGCTTGCCACGGGGGCGACTCTGCCAACGTCGCATGCCATACGCGCGCCCCAGGTTGCGCGGCGCCCCACCACGTGTCTCCAGGGAAGCTCCAGAGTGACGCGTGGGCAGGTGAGCTGGAGCGCATGCCTGAGGTGGTGGTTCACCGCGGCAAGTGGCTTGCCGCGGTGGTTGTCTTGCCGCACCTGAGAGCTTGCCGCTCGTCAGGCCTTGCCGGGGCGCGCGGAGCGCCACGGCGGGCTTCTCTTGGTGTGCCTTGGTTCGGCCGTCCCGGCGAGCTCCTCCCGCGGGGGCCTTGGTGCTTCGGCTTAGTCGTCCCGGCAAGCTCCTCTTGCCGGGGCCTTGTCGCCTTGGCCCGGCAAGCTCCTCTTGCCGGGGCTTGGTCTTCTTGGCTCGATCACTTGGCCTTCGTCCGGCCCAGAAAGGGTCGTGGAGACTCTTGTCGCTCCCCTGGCAAGCCTTGCCGCAGGACGCTACTACTGCCCGTGCACAATTTCGGGGTACTAAGGTACCCCTACTTTAGTACACCGACAATCTCATATGCTCCGTGGCATTTCAAAAACGTCTTTGAAGCCCCGATTCTATGCCGTAAAGTATGGTGCACTAAACTATAAAGTAGTCATCATATCGAGCTTGCCAGACATTCATAACGTCTGCATTTGCTCCTGCAATCGGTCTGTCACCTAGCGGTGCATCAAGGACACAATTCTTCTATGCAGCAACGAGGATAATTCTCATATCATGGATCCAATCCGCATCATTGCTACTAACATCTTTCAACTTAGTTTTGTCTAGGAACATATCAAAAATAAAATAGGGGAGCTAAAGGCGAGCTATTGATCTACAACATAGATATGCTAATATTACCAGGACTAAGTTCATGATAAATTAAAGTTCAATTAATCATATTACTTAAGAACTCCCACTTAGATAGACATCCCTCTAATCATCTAAGTGATCACGTGGTCCATATCAACTAAACCATGTCCGATCATCACGTGAGATGGAGTAGTTTTCAACGGTGAACATCACTATGTTGATCATATCTACTATATGATTCACGCTCGACCTTTCGGTCTCAGTGTTCCGAGGCCATGTCTTTATATGCTAGGCTCGTCAATTTTAACCCGAGTATTCCGTGTGTGCAAAACTGGCTTGCACCCGTTGTATGTGAATGTAGAGCTTATCACACGCGATCATCACGTGGTGTCTCGGCACGACAAACTTTCGCAACGGTGCATACTCAGGGAGAACACTTATACCTTGAAATTTAGTGAGAGATCATCTTATAATTCTACCGTCGATCTAAGCAAAAGAAGATGCATAAAAGATAAACATCACATGCAATCAATATAAGTGATATGATATGGCCATCATCATCTTGTGCCTTTGATCTCCCTCTCCAAAGCACCGTCATGATCACCATCATCACCGGCGCGAAACATTGATCTCCATCGTAGCATCATTGTCGTCTCGCCAACTATTGCTTCTACGACTATCGCTACCGCTTAGTGATAAAGTAAAGCAATTACATGGCGATTGCATTTCATACAATAAAGCGACAACCATATGGCTCCTGCCAGTTGCCGATAACTCTGTTACAAAACATGATCATCTCATACAATAAAATTTAGCATCATGTCTTGACCATATCACATCACAACATGCCCTGCAAAAACAAGTTAGACGTCCTCTACTTTGTTGTTGCAAGTTTTAAGTGGCTGCTATGGGCTGAGCAAGAACCGTTCTTACCTACGCATCAAAAGCACAACGATATTTCGTCAAGTATGTGTTGTTTTAACCTTCACAAGGACCGGGCGTACCCACACTTGATTCAACTAAAGTTGGAGAAACTGACACCTGCCAGCCACCTGTGTGTGAAGCACGTCGGTAGAACCAGTCTCGCGTAAGCGTACGCGTAATGTCGGTCCGGGCCGCTTCATCCAACAATACCGCTGAATCAAAGTATGACATGCTGGTAAGCAGTATGACTTGTATCGCCCACAACTCACTTGTGTTCTATTCGTGCATATAACATCTACGCATAAACCTGGCTCGGATGCCACTGTTGGGGAATGTAGTAATTTTAAAAAAATTCCTTCGCACACGCAAGATCATGGTGATGCATAGCAACGAGAGGGGAGAGTGTCGTCTACGTACCCTTGTAGACCGTAAGCGGAAGCGTTATGACAACGCGGTTGATGTAGTCGTGCGTCTTCATGATCCGACCGATCCAAGTACGGTAAATACGGCACCTCCAAGTTCTAGCACACGTTCAGCTCGATGACGTACCATGAACTCACGATCCAGCAGAGCTTCGAGGAAGAGTTCCATCAGCACAATGGCGTGATGACGGTGATGATGATGCTACCGACGCAGGGCTTCACCTAAGCACCGCTACAATATGACCAAGGTGGATTATGGTGGAGGGGGGCACCGTACACGGCTAAAAGATCAACTGATCAACTTATGTGTCCCATGGGGTGCCCCCTGCCCCCATATATAAAGGAGCAAGGGGGAGGCCGGCCGGCCCTAGGAGGGCGCTCCAAGAGAAGGAGTCCTCCTCCTAGTGGGAGTAGGACTCCCCCTTTCCTAGTCCCACTAGGAGGGGGCAGGAAGGAGTGGGAGAGGGGGAAGTGAAAGTGCAACTATCCCTAGGTGGTTTTGGTAATTCATAACAACATATAGCTCATTGAGCTAATGATATTCCAAGATAACTATTTCAGGAAAGCTCAATGATTGGCATGGCATGAATGGTGAAAGTGGAACCCTCAAAATACTAAGGACAAAGGATAGGCTCAAGCTCAAAAGCTCAAGACTCTTCATTATACATTTTAGTGATCCAAGATCACATTGAGTCCATAGGAAAAGCCAATATTATCAAGGAGGGATGAGGTGTTGCTTAATGAGCTCTTTGCCTTATGTGCTTAATGATATGCTCCAAAATCCTCAACTACTTTCCCATATCCACATATGACCTAAACCCTAAGCCAAACTCGGTCATACCGATTCTTCCTATCCGGCGCCACCGAGTCTTCATATGTCATAAGCCACTGCCAAAACCCTAGCAAATCGGTTTCACCGATAGGGATTTCGGTCTCACCGAGATGGGATTGCAATCTCTCTGTTTCCTTTTCGTAACTTTTCGGTCTCACCGAAAGAGCGGATCGGTCCCACCGAGATTGCAATGCAAACTCTCTGTTTCCCTTTTGTAACTTTTCGGTCTCACCGAAAGAGCAAATCGGTCCCACCGAGTTTGCCTGACCAACTCTCTAGTTAGCTAATTACCAAATCGGTCTCACCGAGTTTGTGTAATCGGTCTCACCGAGATTACGTTATACCCAAACCCTAACCATATCGGTCCTACCGAGATGCATGTCAGTCCCACCGAAAAACTCTAACGGTCACTAGGTTTACCTTTTCGGTCCGACCGAGTTTGTTGATTCGGTCCCACCGAGATTGGTAAATTGTGTGTAACGGTTGGATTTTAAGTGGAGGATATAAATACCCCTCCACCTCCTCTTCATTCGTGGAGAGAGCCATCAGAACACATCTACACTTCCAACTCATATGTTCTGAGAGAGAACCACCTACTCATGTGTTGAGACCAAGATATTCCATTCCTACCATATGAATCTTGATCTCTAGCCTTCCCCAAGTTGCTTTCCACTCAAATCTTCTTTCCACCAAATCCAAATCCTGTGAGAGAGAGTTGAGTGTTGGGGAGACTATCATTTGAAGCACAAGAGCAAGGAGTTCATCATCAACACACCATTTGTTACTTCTTGGAGAGTGGTGTCTCCTAGATTGGCTAGGTGTCACTTGGGAGCCTCCAACAAGATTGTGGAGTTGAACCAAGGATTTTGTAAGGGCAAGGAGATCGCCTACTTCGTGAAGATCTACCGCTAGTGAGGCAAGTCCTTCGTGGGCGATGGCCATGGTGGGATAGACAAGGTTGCTACTTCGTGGACCCTTCGTGGGTGGAGCCCTCCGTGGACTCGCGCAACCGTTACCCTTCGTGGGTTGAAGTCTCCACTAACGTGGATGTAGGATAGCACCACCTATCCGAACCACGGGAAAAACATCCATGTCTCCAATAGCGTTTGAATTCTCCAAACCCTTCCCTTTACATTCTTGCAAGTTGCATGCTTTACTTTCCACTGCCTATATACTCTTTGCATGCTTGCTTGAATTGTGTGATGATAGCTTGACTAGTCCTAAAGTTGCTAAAATCTGCCAAGAACTAAAATTGGGAAAAGGTTAAGTTTTTATTTTGTCAAGTAGTCTAATCACCCCCCCTCTAGACATACTTCCGACCCTGCAAGTGGTATCAGAGCTTTGGTCTCCATTTGCTTTGATTTCCATAGCTTTTGGTGGTCATAGCCTTGGTTTCACAACCTAGGAGAGTATGGCGTCTAGTGAGGGAAATTATCACCGTAGAGGTCCTTACTTTGATGGTACTAATTTTGCTAGTTGGAAGCATAAAATGAAAATGCATATTCTTGGACATAACCCTGCCATTTGGGCTATTGTGTGTGTTGGCTTGCAAGGTGACTTCTTCGATGGGAAAGAACCAAACCGTGAAGCTACCACGGATGAGTTGAAGATGCTACAATACAACGCTCAAGCTTGTGATATTCTCTTCAACGGATTGTGCCCCGAAGAATTCAACAAAATCAGCCGTCTTGAGAATGCAAAGGAAATTTGGGATACTTTGATTGATATGCATGAAGGTACCGACTCCGTCAAGGAATCCAAATTGGATGTGCTTCAAAGTCAACTTGACAAGTTCAAAATGAAGGATGGTGAAGGTGTTGCTGAAATGTACTCTAGGCTTTCTCTCATCGCAAATGAGATTGCCGGCTTAGGGAGTGAAGAGATGACCGACAGATTCATCATCAAGAAGATCCTAAGAGCCTTGGATGGAAAATATGATACCGTGTGCACATTGATCCAAATGATGCCCAATTACAAAGATCTCAAGCCAACGGAAGTCATTGGAAGAATTGTTGCTCATGAGATGTCACTCAAGGATAAAGAGGAACTTCACAACAAATCAAGTGGTGCTTACAAAGCCTCATGTGAAGCCCCCACATCATCAAGTGAGAAACAAAACCTCAATGAAGAACTGAGCTTAATGGTGAAGAACTTCAACAAGTTCTACAAGAGTAGAAGCAAAGATAGAAGCTCCAAGTCAAGGTCCTACAATGACAAAAGATCTTCTAGTCGAGAGCGAAACTGCTACAATTGTGGAAGACCCGGACACTATTCCAATGAGTGTACAGCTCCCTACAAAAGAAGAGAAGATTCTCCAAAAAGAATAAGCAAAATAGAGGAATCACCATCACGAGAGAGAAGGAGTAGAGATGATCATTATGAACGAAGATACTCACGGAGAAGCAAGGATTCAGAAAGGAAGGAAAAATCATCAAGGAGCTACACAAAACGAAGACATCAAGCTCATGTTGGTGAATGGGTATCCGGCTCCGACTCTGACAACCACTCCGAGAGAAGTTATTACTCTGACTCCGAATATACTCAAGATGAAGGTGTTGCCGGTCTAGCACTTGTGTCAACCAACTCCTACGACATATTTGATTCACCAAATGAAGGAATTGTAAGATGTTTCATGGCCAAAGGTCCTAAGGTAACTCATCCTGAGTATGTAGATTTTAATAGTGATGAAGATGACTTGTTAGGCGATGATGATTTACTTGTTGACAACTCTAGTGATAAATCCTATGATGAAACGTCAATTAATCATGCTAAAATGAATGACAATGATAAGGAGAAAATTGAGGCTCTAACTAAAGAACTAAACACTCTTAAGTTAGCTCATGAAACTATCTTCGAAGATCATCGAGAACTTTTAAGGGCTCATGAGAAGTTACGCTTTGAAAAGCTCAATCTTGAGCAAGAGCATGAGCTTTTAAAGGCAATCAATGATGATCTCCGCAAGAAAAGTTCTTCTTACATTGCCAAACGTTTACTCTTATCCACTTACATGCCTCAAGTCAAGACCAATAACAAGAACAAGAAAGATTTTTCCTCTAGTAGTAACAATGACCATGTTAAATCCAATATTGTTGCTTCTAGTAGTTCTCCTTATTCCACTAATGATTCTCTTAGCCAAGTTACACTTGAGCAAGAAAATAGCATATTGAAGGAAATCATAGAGAAAGGAGTGTACAAAAGCCTTGCCAGAAGTAAGCAATTCGAGGAGATTGTACGCAAGCAAGGAAGGCACCGGAAGAATCAAGGTGTTGGTTTTGAACAAAAGTTCAATGCCAATGGAGTTGAGTGGGAAGAAGATCAATACCCCAAGACAAAGTTTGTTCCTCAACAAGAGAAGTATGACCCAACTTCTTTCAAGGGGACACAAACTCAAGATGATCTTCCACCACAAGACTACAAGCAAAAAGGCAAGGACAAGCTTCAAGAGGAAATAGATGCATTTGAAGAAGCTCCTAAGACCTTAGTCAAGTGGATTCCCAAGACTACTTCAAGTTCCACTTCATCAACTATGACTACAACTCCAAGGATTCCCATCAAGATGGTGTGGATCCAAAAGAAGAAGAACTAGAGAGTTCTTGAGGGTGACTCCGCCAACAAACTTCACTCTTATCATTTTGGCAAGAACAAGTGCAATCAACTTCCACATCTTGCACTAGTTCAAGGAGTCACAAACCCTCTTATTGGTAAGTCAAGGGACTAGGTAATCTAAAAGCTTTCATAAACATCATCTTGTATGTGCATCACTCTATGTCTATGGATATACTTGCTTGTTCCTTGTGGGACTAACCCATGTTGGTATTGAAAGTGCAATTCACTCAAAAGGATAGCTCCAAGTGATCTACATCAACATTGAGCATCCACATCTTCAACATCTACATGAAGTCATCATCGACAAAACCCAAGGTTAGTTCATCCCTCTTCGGGGGGATATCACATCTAGGGGGAGCTTTACTCTAAGACTTGAGCTAAAGCGACTCTAATGATGTGAACACAACAATGCTTTATGTAAAAGTGGTAACCCCACTTGAGCTTAAACGATGAGTATGACCTATGATCAAATGTTCTCATTTGACTCCTAAGTCAATATACTCATATATAGATGACCTAGTCATCGCCAATTGCTTGATAGATGCTAGAATTGGATGTGCATGTTTTGTCACATATTTCAATTGCCATTTTATTGTGTGAGCATGTTGGTTGCATATTTTACTCATTCGAGGACATCCACTTGTTGTTTTGATTGTTTGGCTTCATTTTTTCATTTGCCAAGTGGATGGACAAGAATGCCTAAGAACCTCCTCTAGCTATATATGCTTTTCTCGTCTCAAACTCTATTCATGCTACATCACAAAATTGATCAAGTCAGATTCGAACCACTCTGTGTGAGGAGCACTCGGAGTCCCCGATTCGTCATAGACTTAAACTTCCAAAACCTCTTTGTGATTCTCGGTCTGACCGATACCCCATTTTCGGTCTTACCGAGATCATTAAGTTGATATATGTTTTCGATCTCGGTGCAACCGATTTGAACCATTCGGTCACACCGAGTTGCAATAACTGTACACAGTTTTGCATCTCGGTGCCACCGAGTTGTTCCACTCGGTCACACCAACAAGGTCGGGCTATATATAGACACGGGAAATTTTTTGGAAATTTCTCCGAACCTCTTCGCCCGCGCCATAGCTCGCTCTGCCGACGTGGTCTCCGGATCGTCTCCTTGCCGCCAGCAGCCTCCAGTCGCTGGTCCGTCACCGTCAACGGGAATCAACCCCGCCGTTGCCGCCGTAGCGGGTCTCCGCCGAACTAGGGTACAAACTTGATCTTTGTGCTATTCCCCAATCCGATTCCTAGCACATTGTGATCATAATGATTCTTGCCACGATTGATAAACTTCTATCCAGTCAAAGAACTCGTAGATTAGTTTTGATTCGAAAATTTTAGGGTTAGGTTTCCGCCGAAACCATCTCGGACCCACCGAGTTGAAAAACTCGGTCCCACCGATTTGGCATATGCCATTGCACAATTGAAACTCGGTCTGACCGAGTGTAACTAATCGGTGTGACCGATTTTTGAACTTTGTGAAACCCTAGCAGTCTCGGTGCCACCAAACTGTGACTCGGTCTGACCGAGATCACTAGTTTAGGTTCCAAATGCTGCTACGATATCACCGAGTTTAGAAATCGGTAGACCCGAGATGCTTTCTGTGGGAAACTAAAACTAAGTTTTTGAATCATTCTTTTTGCAAAAATCTCTGCATTTTGTGATGCTCATCCACTCTACCTCATCTATAAACTATTCACAGGGGTCAGCAGTCAGCTTGTTCATCATGTCAGATCAAAGTGATAGTCAGAATCAGTCAGAGCAGCCTGTGCACATGAGTGAGGGCACTAGTCCCTCCAGTTCCTCAGATGATGGCAGCAGGAGCACCCCTAGCAATCTGCCAAAAGCTGCCACAAGACAGAGGAAGAAGAGAACTTCAGACTCAGAGGATGAAGATTATGTGGCAGAGGAAGAGGCAACTTCCAAGAGAGTTGTGCTGAAGAAAGAATATGGCTCAGCTGCAGCCAACAAGCCAGGCTTAAAGGTCAAAAGGCCAGCAGGCAGGCAGCCCATGCCAAAGGCCAGAGCCTCAACAAAGATTCCTGAGAAGCCCACTCCCAAAGAACCAGTTGTTGCTGTAGAGAAGAAAGAAAGGAAAAGAGGCAGATGGTGCAAGAAAGTAGATCCCATGGCTGAATTTGAACAACATTCTTCTGATGAAGAAGAAGAAGAAGAAGAGGAAGGTGCTACACCAGCACCTAAGGCACCCAAGCTGATGGGTGATGCCATTAGATCAGGAGCAGCTGCATCTAAGCCAAAGGAAGCCCCCAAGTCTGCTTCCAAGGCCAAGCCAGCTCCAAAGCCAAAACCAAGGAGGAATACAAGAAGCATCCCAGCATCTGAGAAAAACAAGGCCCCGGTGCCTGAACCTGCAGAAGAAGAGGAAGGCCAAGTGTTGAGAAAATTGAAGCCCAAGATCCCAGACCACAATGATGCTCATCCTGTGGCTGAGGATATGAAAATCAGGAGAGACTATGGATTGAGAAAATGGAGAGCAGAGGATCCCTATGCTACCAGGAGAAGGACTGTTGTAGACTACAGGTTCCATACTAAGGAGCAGCAGGACTTCTATGAGACAGTCTTGTTAGACAAGAAGCCCATTGTATGTGACATGAGATGGGTCGATTGGCAATACATCAAGGACAACGAAGAGCACTACCCTGGAGTGCAGGACAGCTTTAAGGCGTGTGGAGTAGCAGACTTTGTTGGGCAAAAGCTCACAAAGTGGATTGAGGAACTTATCATGCAGTTCTACTCCACAGCACATTTTTACCCAGATGGGAGGATTGTCTGGATGTCTGAAGGTACGAGGTACCAATCAACTATTGCTGAATGGGCACAACTGATCAATGCCCCAGAGGAAAATGAAGATGACTTGGATGTCTATTCCAAGAAGAAGATGGACCACAACTCCATGATCAACATGTACAAAGAGATCCCTGACAAGGCACTTGAAACTTTCAAGTATGGATCTGTACACTATCTTCTATCAGGATTGCCAACCATCAATTGGATCTTAAGGCACACTCTGTTGCCCAAGTCAGGTGATCACAAGATGATCAGAGGCCATGCAGTCAATTTGCTTCATATCTTTGATGTGCCTCGGAAGTTCAAAGTCATGAGCCTTATGATAGAAACAATCAAGAGGACTGCAGCAGACCAGAAGACGAGCTGTGGATATGCCCCTCAGATCCAGGAACTGATCAACTCCAGGATGGGCACTGGCATATATCTTTTGGATAAGGAACATCTGCCTATTCATCCTGATTTTGAAGACAATGAGGTTGTGATGAACAAAGATGAACCATCTTCAGCCCATGCACAAGCACAGAAGGAGAAGGCAAGGAAGGAGAAAGCTGCAAGGATGCCAACTCAAGAGGAGGCATCTGAATACTTCTTGAAAACCGAGCAAGAGCAACTTAGTTACCTAATTGCATCCACCCTGCGGATTGAGAAAGGTTTGGCCAACCTAACTCAGAACCAGGCAAGCTTAGAGACAATCGTAGAACATAAGTTCTATGACTTGGATATCAAGGTGACAGAGATTCAGACTGCAGTGGAGCAACTCCAAGATGACATGCAGGAGAGGAGAGGGAAGACAACCACAGATGCATTTGCCAGAGTACCACAAGGTCCAAGGTCGTCTGCAGCACCAACCCAACCTGCTCCAGCATCCACTTCAGCTCCAACTCCAGCAGCATCTACGGAAGCCTTCGTCCTTGGAGTGATCCAGACTCCACCACCACCTGAAGATCAAGCCTGAGTGTCGATCTAGCACTATGCATTTTCTAGGAACTTTTTTGTAACTTGTTGCCAAAGGGGGAGAAAAATGTATAGATCATAGGCTTCGAGAGAGTGTGTTGCTTTTATTCTCTCTTGCTTTATTTGGTGGTTTTTCAAACATTGTTTGCTTTTGGTCGAGATACTTTGATATGCTTGTGAGACATTGATGATCATGTGTTTGATCATAAGCTACACTTATGCATGCTTGATATATCTTATCTATCTTATGTGATCATTCACTTTGCCTTGGTGATGAGTGCATGTATTTCATTATTAATCATTTTGAGCGCTCCACCAAGATGTATGTGACATGGCAGAGTAACCCATCATTCTAACTTCTTGTGCATTTGCAGTCCAAAGCAAATTTTAAATATGCACAAATTTAGGGGGAGCTCTTACTTATCACATACTTCTCAAAGCGACGATGTAATTCATTCTTATTATCTTTTGTCGAAGCTTTGATCTATATGTTGTCACCAATTACCAAAAAGGGGGAGATTGAAAGTGCAACTATCCCTAGGTGGTTTTGGTAATTCATAACAACATATTGCTCATTGAGCTAATGATATTCCAAGATAACTATTTTAGGAAAGCTCAATGATTGGCATGGCATGAATGGTGAAAGTGGAACCCTCAAAATACTAAGGACAAAGGATTGGCTCAAGCTCAAAATCTCAAGACACTTCATTTTACATTTTAGTGCTCCAAGATCACATTAAGTCCATAGGAAAAGCCAATACTATCAAGGAGGGATGAGGTGTTGCTTAATGAGCTCTTTGCCTTATGTGCTTAATGATATGCTCCAAAATCCTCAACTACTTTCCCATATCCACATATGACCTAAACCCTAAGCCAAACTCGGTCATACCGATTCTTCCTATCCGGCGCCACCGAGTCTTCATATGTCATAAGCCACTGCCAAAACCCTAGCAAATCGGTTTCACCGATAGGGATTTCGGTCTCACCGAGATGGGATTGCAATCTCTCTGTTTCCTTTTCGTAACTTTTCGGTCTCACCGAAAGAGCGAATCGGTCCCACCGAGATTGCAATGCAAACTCTCGGTTTCCCTTTTGTAACTTTTCGGTCTCACCGAAAGAGTAAATCGGTCCCACCGAGTTTGCCTGACCAACTCTCCGGTTAGCTAATTACCAAATCGGTCTCACCGAGTTTGTGTAATCGGTCTCACCGAGATTACGTTATACCCAAACCCTAACCATATCGGTCCTACCGAGATGCATGTCAGTCCCACCGAAAAACTCTAACGGTCACTAGGTTTACCTTTTCGGTCCGACCGAGTTTGTTGATTCGGTCCCACCGAGATTGGTAAATTGTGTGTAACGGTTGGATTTTAAGTGGAGGCTATAAATACCCCTCCACCTCCTCTTCATTAGTGGAGAGAGCCATCAGAACACATCTACACTTCCAACTCATATGTTCTGAGAGAGAACCACCTACTCATGTGTTGAGACCAAGATATTCCATTCCTACCATATGAATCTTGATCTCTAGCCTTCCCCAAGTTGCTTTCCACTCAAATCTTCTTTCCACCAAATCCAAATCCTGTGAGAGAGAGTTGAGTGTTGGGGGAGACTATCATTTGAAGCACAAGAGCAAGGAGTTCATCAACACACCATTTGTTACTTCTTGGAGAGTGGTATCTCCTAGATTGGCTAGGTGTCACCTGGGAGCCTCCAACAAGATTGTGGAGTTGAACCAAGGAGTTTGTAAGGGCATGGAGATCGCCTACTTCATGAAGATCTACCGCTAGTGAGGCAAGTCCTTCGTGGGCGATGGCCATGGTGGGATAGACAAGGTTGCTACTTCGTGGACCCTTCGTGGGTGGAGCCCTCCATGCACTCGTGCAATCGTTACCATTCGTGGGTTGAAGTCTCCACTAACGTGGATGTAGGATAGCACCACCTATCCGAACCACGGGAAAAACATCCGTGTCTCCAATAGCGTTTGAATTCTCCAAACCCTTCCCTTTACATTCTTGCAAGTTGCATGCTTTACTTTCCGCTGCCTATATACTCTTTGCATGCATGCTTGAATTGTGTGATGATTGCTTGACTAGTCCTAAAGTTGCTAAAATCTGCCAAGAACTAAAATTGGGAAAAGGTTAAGTTTTTATTTGGTCAAGTAGTCTAATCACCCCCCTCTAGACATACTTCTGATCCTACAGGAAGGCAAGGGGGTACCCCCTTCCTTGTCCTATTCGGACTCAAGGAGAGAGGGTGTGCGGCCTGCCCTGGCCGGCCCCTCTCTCTCTCCACTAGGGCCCATCAAGGCCCATTAGCCCCCGGGAGGTTCCAGTAACCCCTCCGACACTCTGGTTTTCTCCGAGATCATCTGACACTCTTCCGGTGTCCGAATATACCTGTCCAATATATCAATATTTATGTCTCGACCATTTCGAGACTCCTCGTCATGTCCGTGGTCATATCCGGGACTCCGAACTACCTTCGCTACATCAAAAAACATAAACTCATATTACCGATCTTCACCAAATGTTAAGCGTGCGGACCCTACTGGTTCGAGAACTGTGTTGACATGACCGAGACATGTTTCCGGTCAATAACCAATAGCGGAAACTAGATGCTCATATTGGTTCCTACATATTCTACGAAGATCTTTATCGGTCAAACCGGATAACAACCTAAAAAAACAACATACGTTGTTCCCTTTGTCATCGGTATGTTACTTGCCCGAGATTCGATCGTCGGCATCTCAATACCTAGTTCAATCTCGTTACCGACAAGTCTCTTTACTCGTTCCGTAATGCATCATCCCGCAACTAACTCATTAGTTACATTGCTTGCAAGGCTTATAGTGATGTGTATTATCGAGAGGGCCCAAAGATACCTCTTCGATACTCGGAGTGACAAATCCTAATCTCTATCTATGCCCACCCAACAAACACCTTTGGAGACACCTGTAGAGCATCTTTATAATCACCCAGTTACGTTGTGATGTTTGATAGCACACAAGGTGTTCCTCTGGTATTCGGGAGTTGCATAATCTCATAGTGATAGGAACATGTATAAGTCATGAAGAAAGCAATAGTAACATACTAAATGATCAAGTGGTAAGCTAAAGGAATGGGTCAAGTCAATCACATAATTCTCTAATGATGTGATCCCCTTAATCAAATGACAACTCATGTCTATGGGTAGGAAACTTAACCATATTTGATTCAATGAGCTAGTCAAGTAGAGGCATACTAGTGACACTCTGTTTGTCTATGTATTCACACATGTACTAAGTTTCCGGTTAATACAATTCTAGCATGAATAATAAACATTTATCATGATATAAGGAAATATAAATAACAACTTTATTATTGCCTCTAGGGCATATTTCCTTCAGTCTCCCACTTGCACTAGAGTCAATAATCTAGTTCACATCACCATCTGATTTAACACCAATAGTTCACATCACCATGTGATTAATATCCATAGTTCACATCGCCATGTGGCCAACACTCAAAGGGTTTACTAGAGTCAGTAATCTAGTTCACATTGCCATGTGATTAACACCCAAAGAGTACTAAGGTGTGATCATGTTTTGCTTGTGAGAGAAGTTTAGTCAACGGGTCTGCCGAATTCAGATCCATATGTATTTTGCAAATTTCTATGTCTATAATGCTCTGCACGGAGCTACTTTAGCTATATCTATTTGTAAGGTGAAGGAATTTGAATTTGAATTTGGATGCAAGTCATAAACTTTGAACTTTAAGGATTTGTAATAAGGATTCTGTCTTCAATTTGAACTACTGTGAAAACTTGTAAGGTGTAATAATTCTATTTGTAAACTTTGAATTTGAAGTACTCAGGAAAAACTTGAATTTTAGGCAAACTTTGAATTTGATGAGAAATGTGCCGGACTATTTGCTGAACTATTATAAACGTTAGGTGAACTATTATAAATGTTTGGTGATCAATCCGATCTCTTTTGCGTGGTAAAACTTGTTGTCATGAGAAATGTGCTCCAAATGAGCTCCCAAGCTAGGGTAAACAGCCCCATTTGTAATCAAGTTTATTTTGACCTACTCCAAATGAGCCAAATATTTTTTATTACCACCAATTCAATCTATATAGTGTTGATTTGAAGAATCCCCATTAATTGAATTAATATTTCTATTTTTACATTTTTCTAAAAAAATGTACATTAACAGAAAAACCATAAAAAACACGTTTACCATATGAAAATGGAAAACTAAGTTCAGATCCTTCTTATTCACTTTGAAATCGAGCTTTGGTGATCTTTTGGATTTTTTTAAATTTTCAAAAACCGAAGCGAAACCCTACCTCCTCTCCTTGGTCACTATGAAACGTTGTACGTGATAGCTCATATGTATGAAGGTTTTTTCATGAAAATGTCCATAGACAAAGTTTATGATTTTTGGTTGGTAACATGTCACACAAAACAACATTGTGCGCAGGTTATATTTTTCTTTTGATTTTTTAATTAACGGTGCTCGTTTGACCTCGATTGTGCTAGCTAGGTTTTTCTCTCTCTAAATTTACGTATACCAAGTTTAGTATTTTTTTCCTTTTTAGTGTGTCCTATAGAACGACGAACGGCGAAGGTTTCATATTTTTTCGATTTTTTTTAAATTAGTTATGCTCAGTCAAAGCCTTTGAAACCCCATTGACCAGCTTAAAACCCCTCTAAACCCCGCGGGGTTTCGCCTAACCCTAGCTCCGAACGTCAGCCGTGAGACAACCCTAGCGCCAAGAGACAACCCTCAGATGTGGTCTTCTCGAAGGAATTCTGAGGGCAGGGTGCGTGCAGGCTCCGCGCGGTTGGATCACATGGACGGCTCCGCATCGTTGGATCGTGGGGCGATCCGCGAGAGGTTATCCACGAGACTTGTTGGTTGTGCCTCCCATTTCTTCTGATGCTTATTCTGCAGCAACTAGAGGAGCCACTCCTCCTCTGCTTCTTCTTCTCCAGCAACGAGAGGAGCCACTTCTCTGCTTCTTCTTCTCCGACGACTTTGGGCGATATGTCGAGCTCCACTTCAGCCTCCTGCCCCTCAAGGACCCAGTATGGTCCACTTCCCATGGAGCAATGTCCTAACTGCCCACGCAGCGCGCCACCGATACCACTGACTTCGAAGGAGGTCAAGAATGGCAACTATGGGCGCGAGTTCGTGAAATGCGAGAGCAAGCCAGAGGGGCAGGTTGGATCTCATGATTTTTCTTGGATTTCTTTTTCTATTTGCTTTTAATTATTTTTCGATCTGGGATTTAGGGTTCATGTTTTCGTTTCAGATCGTGAAGAAATGCGCACATTTTAAATGGGTGGATGACTACATTAAGCGGATACAATTCAATGGGGCCCCAACCTGGGAGCTCAATATGCCGTCAGCATAAACGAATTTGGTCTCTGAAAGTGCTGCTCTGACAGTTGGGGATGCAGATCTGAAGGGGGAAATAAAGAAGATGAACAAGAACTTGAAGCAGATGATTCAATTGAACAAGCAGGCAAATCCGATAGCTTTAGGATTTTATCCCTTTTATTTTTGTGTAGTTGCTCTAGGATTTGCTTACTTGCTGGTCATCACTCGTTAGAGATGTTATTAGTGTGGTGTCATGTGCTCTAGGATTTGGTTAAATTTGTGGATGATGTGCTCTGCGATTTGCTTAAATTTGTTGATCATGTGCTCTGTGCTCTGTGTTGCTTAATTTGTGGATCATGTCAGTTTCGTCTTTTGTACACTTTCAGTTTCTTCAGTTTCGTCAGACAACACCAACCGCAGAAAAAAAACATAGTTCTATGGCCCAAATTGAAACTAAGCTCTGGTTGGGCCGTCTCATTGCGTTGAGTGTCGAAGGCCCACAAAGATAAAAGAGGCCTAGAAAATAGTGCATGTGTTGGCTCTGTTTTTTTCGTTGATTATTACCATGGTAAATCCTTCTATTGCCATGCCGAACAAAAATAGTGCATGATGGTAAATCGATTTATTGTTGGACTTGCCCATATCAAATTTATTTGTACATATCGTGGCAATTTCCTTCTGTATATAGCCTATGGCACAACACTTTGATTTTTTGACATGCGGGTATTATAAACATGTTTTTGTTGCAATAAAAATATTTTATACACGATTTATTGTTTTTGTTTTTGTTTTTGTTTTTGTTATTAAGAGCATGTCAGACTTAATTATGTAGGTCATGATATCCATCTGAAACCATATCTAAAATAAAGTCCGGTGGCACCATTAGCCACCATCTAGAGAGCATGTCTAGGGATCAGCTCCGGCACCATATCCATCTAGAGAGCATGTCTACGGCTCGGCTACGGCACCATATCCATCTACCAATATCTCATGTAGCAAGCATACATCCATATCATAGAAAGTAGCAACCATATAGCATACTTCTTACATAAAACATAGGGTGCCCTAAACCATAGCATAGGCCACAAACTATTCAAAAATTAGCTTGTTTTTGTTCATACGATATATGGAATAGGGCCACCAACAATTAAAAAAATAGCTTTTCTTCTTCTTTTCAACATCAACATGGCTCATTTTTCTAGCTTTAGTTTCCTTTTTGACACTTCAACTAGTCCATTATCCGCGCGTGCGAAAACTTGACCCTACCCTAAATGGGCCATTTAAACTTGACCTACACAAGTACACACCATGAATATAACAAGAAGAATGGACTACCCTCCAACCATTTTTACAAGGCTAACCCCAAAACTTGCTAGTTTTCATTGAGGGATACCCTTTCATTGATTGATTTAGCAGAAGGGCTCGTGTACGGCACCATATCCATCTAGCGATATCTCACGTCAAATAAGATATAAATAGCAAGCAAAACACAGATAACGAACGACATATCAAATAGAATAAGGGTAGCAAGCACAACATAGTTCTTAGGGGATAACATGACAGAGATAAAAAGTTCACGGTACAACCAATGACATAATTAAGATAGAAATATATAAAAGATAAAAAGCCCTAACACCCTAGGGCAAGACAAGCTCACGAGACCAGGCCTTCACCACCATCTTCACTTCGCCTCCTCTTCACTGCTCCCCCTCTCCATGTCGTCCCGACCAATGTAGTAGGGGAGGTTGTGCATATCATCGCGGGTGGGGAAGATGCAGTCGAAGTTTGTGAAGATGTTGTGGGATGCGAATGCGATGAATTTGCATCCACAAAAAAACACCTTGCCGAGGAGATAGTACGCATCAAAAATGTTGGTGAAGGTGACGGTGAGCCCTATCGGCGGAGTCCTGGAGTTTGGACGCACATCCTCCAGTCGGAACATCACTGGTGATCCCGCCGGGAGGTGGGCGAAGCCCGCATGGTGGAACCATTGGGAAAACCCCCTTGCACCCCTCCAGCGTGAGAACGCCCACACGCGGAGTGTCCTCTTCATGACGACGACGGCCGGATACCGTCTCTCTGGCACAGTCGGTGGGAGCTCGAAGGTGGGGCCGTTGTAGTGCATCCTCGCCTTGCTTTGAGAGTGCCCTGTGTTTGGGTGAAGAAGAGAAGGGGCGGCGCAAATGGATGTGTGGAGAATAGGTGGAGGGGTGGTGGTTTAAATAGGGAAAGGGGAAGGGAAGGGGAGTGGCACCGGCCGTGCTTTGGATTTGCTACGTTCAAACGAGCCACGTCGATCGATATGCCACTTTAATTGCCAACGGGTTTTAATTGCCACGTTGAATAGATGTGCGTGGATCGAAAAGTGTGAAACAATGCTCTACATCGAGGATACACACGTACGAGATGATACGAACCAACGGCAACTACCGTCCCTGCTTCTCTGGTGGCTCGCGTGAAAAAGAGGCCGGTCAGCGCATCGTGGCGGCGGGCAGCGGCGCTACGTGCATGCATAGCACGCTAGCTGGACATGTCGTGCATGCATAACAGGCTTCCACCGTTGCAGCGTGCGCACGGCCCAACAGTCTAACCACGGCCCAACGGGCTAACTGCGGCACAGTCTGCCGTGACCCCACTCATCAGGTCCAACGGGCGACACAGTCAGCGTGGCCTGATACGTCTCCAACGTATCTATAATTTTTTATTGTTCCATGCTATCATATTATCTGTTTTGGATGTTTAATGGGATTTAATATGCTCTTTTATATTATTTCAGGGACTAACCTGTTAACCGGAGGCCCAGTGCCAATTTCTGTTTTTTTGCCTATTTTAGAGTTTCGCAGAAAAGGAATACCAAACGGAGTCCAAACGGAATGAAACCTTCACGATGATCTTTCTTGGACCGAAAGCAATCCAGAAGATCTGGAATCAAAGTCTGGAACTCTACGAGGCGGCCACGTGGCAGGAGGGCGCGCCCAGGGGGTAGGCGCGCCCCCACCCTCATGGGCCCCTCGTAGCTCCACCGACGTACTTATTTCGCCTATATATACTCTTATACCCTAGAACGATCAGAGAGAGCCACAAAACCACTTTTCCACCGCCACAGCCTTCTATACCCGTGAGATCCCATCTTGGGGCCTTTTCCGGCGATCTGTCGGAGGGGGAATCGATCGCGGAGGGCTTCTACATCAACACCATTGCCTCTCCAATGAAGCGTGAGTAGTTTACCACAGACCTTCGGGTCCATAGTTATTAGCTAGATGGCTTCTTCTCTCTCTTTGATTCTCAATACATAGTTCTCCTCGATGTTCTTGGAGATCTATTCGATGTAATACTCTTTTGCGGTGTGTTTGCCGAGATCCGATGAATTGTGGATTTATGAACAAGATTATCTATGAATATTATTTGGTTCTTCTCTAAATTCTTATATGCATGATTTGATATCTTTGCAAGTCTCTTCGAATTATCGGTTTAGTTTGGCCTACTAGATTGATCTTTCTTACAATGGGAGAAGTGCTTAGCTTTGGGTTCAATCTTGCGGTGTCCTTTCCCAATGACAGTAGGGGTAGCAAGGCACGTATTGTATTGTTGCCATCGAGGATAAAATGATGATGTTTATATCATATTGCTTGAGTTTATCCCTCTACATCATGTCATCTTGCTTAACGCGTTACTCTGTTCTTATGAACTTAATACTCTAGATGCATGTTGGATAGCGGTCGATGTGTGGAGTAATAGTAGTAGATGCAGAATCATTTCGGTTTATTTGACACAGACGTGATGCCTATATTCATGATCATTGCCTTAGATATCTTCATAACTATGCGCTTTTCTGTCAATTGCTCGACAGTAATCTGTTCACCCACCGTAATACATGCTATCTTGAGAGAAGCCACTAGTGAAACCTATGCCCACCGGGTCTCTTTCTTATTATATTGCATCTCTTTTATTTAGATCGCATCTCGTTTACTATTTTGCAATCTTTACTTTCCAATCTATAAAACAAAAATACCAAAAATATTTACCTTACTATCTTTATTAGATCTCACATTTGCGAGTGACCGTGAATGGATTGACAACCCCTTTATCGCGTTAGTTGCAATGTTCTTGATTGTTTGTGCAGGTGCTAGGTGACTTGTGCGTTGTCTCCTACTGGGTTGATACCTTGGTTCTCAAAACTAAGGGAAATACTTACGCTACTTTGCTGCATCACCCTCTCCTCTTGAAGGGAAAACCAACGCATGCTCAAGAGGTAGCACGGCCCCACTCGTCAGAGTTAACGATCAAAGCACTAACCCGACGACATCCATCGTTTGTGACTAGTTCTGAGGGTTTCGGGCAATGGAGTGGGGAAAAGTGAGCAAAAGTTAAGAGCATGGGGATGAATGAGTATGGCTAAGGAACCAGGGGCACAGATGTAAAAATCCCTTGATAATTTGATATGTGGGTGGACCGGTGCTTAGGTGTTGTTCTTACTTGAACAAACCTCCTACTTATGATTAACCCTCCCACAAGCATCCGCAACTATGAGAAAAGTATTAAGAATAAATCCTAACCATAGCATTAAACTCTGGGGTCCAATCATTCCCTTACGGAATAGCACATAAACCGGGATTTAAGTTTCTGTCACTCTCGCAACCCACTATCTAATTGCTACTCCACAATGCATTCCCTTAGGCCCAAATATGGTGAAGTTTCATGTAGTCGACGTTCACATGACACCACTAAGGGAATCACAACATACATACTATCAAAGTATCAAACACACATATCAAGTTCACATGATTACTTGCAACATGATTTATCCCGTGACCTCTAGAACAGAAGTGACTACTCACAGATGATAAACATGATCATGATCAGAGGAGTATTAAATAGCATATTGGATCTAAACATATAATATTCCACCAAATAAACCATATAGTAGTCAATTACAAGATGTAATCAACACTACTAGTCACCCACAAGCATCAATCTATAGTTCCAGTAACAAGATTGAACACAAGCGATGAACTAGGGCTTGAGATGAGATGGTGCTGTTGAAGATTGCCCTCCCCAAGATGGGAGAGTTGTTGGTGATGACGATGACGATGATTTCCCCCTCTGGGAGGGAAGTTCCCCCTGCGAAATTGCTCCGCCGGAGGGCAGAAGTGCTCCTGTCCAAGTTCTGCCTTGAGGCGGCGGCGCTTCATCCCAAAAGTCCTCCTATTAATTTTTCTAGGTTAAAACGACCTATATACGAGAAGATGGGCACCGGAGGTGGGTCGAGGCGGCCACAACCCCCCAGGGCGCGCCAGGGGGGCTGTCGCGCCCAGGTGGGTTGTGCCCCCTGGTGGGCCCCCTCTGGTAGTTATTTGTTCCAGTAATTCTTATTTATTCCATAAAAAAATCCCTATGAAGTTTCATATTGTTTGGAGTTATGTAGAATAGGTAGCATAACGTAGCTTTTTCATGTCTAGATTTCCAACTGCCGGAATTCTCCCTCTTGGTGTGTACCTTGCAAATTATGAAAGAAAAGGCATTAGAATTACTCCAAAAAGCATTATTATGGATAAAAAATAATAAATAACAGTAAGAAAGCATGATGCAAAATGGATGTATCAACTTCCCCAAGCCTAGACCTTGCTTGTCCTCAAGCGAAAACCTAAATCAAAAAACTTGTCCACATGCTTTGAGAGAGAGAGATGTCAATAAAAACAAAAAACGGACATAGAAGCATCATGTTGATTACTATAACAGCAACAAAATTAAACATAGGACTATTATCATAGTACTTTTATCATATACTTCTCATGAATAAGTAATAGTTCATCACACAATCGAAGTATAAAGCAAAAACTCTATTAGAAACCAACAAACTATGGTGTCAGTCAACTTTGCAACTACAATTCATCATCTTTTTAGGAAGGGTCACGTATCGGAGCCTTTAGGCAAGTCCACATACTCAACCATCATATAGTCTTCTATGATTGCTAACACTCACCTCATACCCATGAGCAAAATGTTTCAACCAGACACATAGAAATATAGGGGCTTATAGTTTCGCCTCCCAACACACTCACCTCAAGGGTGATGTCAACAATAATAACTCATGCTATCTATATTCAACTAGACATATGTGCCTAGATCTTTCCTCACCACATGATGCTTGCCAAAGGAGAAAAATAAAAGGGATAGAAGGCAAACTTTGATTCTTTGCATAAAGTAAATACATAAAAGTAAAAGATAGGCCCTTCGCAGAGGGAAGCACAGGTTTCCATGCGCTTAGTTGTTTGTAAGCTCAACCCCTTAGTGCAAAAGAACGTCATGTTACATTGCCCCTTGTGATAGCAACCTTTATTATGCAATCTGTTGCTTTTATTCTTCACCATCACAAGTTCGTGCAACGCTCAATTTTCTCTTACACTAAATGATCTCACACTTTTAGAAGCATTGTTTATTGCCTTTTTGCACCGATGACAACTTACTTGAGGGATCTTGCTCAATCCCTAGGTAGGTATGGTGGACACTTGAAAGTAAGATTTGGGTTTATGGGTTTTTGGATGCACAAGTAGTATCTCTACTTAGTGCGGAATTTTTGGCTAGCAAAGATAGGGGCAAGCACCAAATGTTGAAGGATCTATGACAATATGACTTCTGTGTGAATATAAACAAACATAAACCATTAAGTTGTCTTCCTTGTCCAACATCAACAATTTTGGCATATAATATTTTGATGAGGGCTCACAGTCACAAAATATTTCTAGGATAGTATATTTATATGTGAATCTTCTCTTCCCTTATTAATTGTTTCATGAGTTGCATCATTGACTAATGCTATGTTTGTCAACCTCTAATAAAATTTTCTACTTATGCTTTTCCTTATGTGGTGCCATCACCTACCATAGGATTAGTATATAATCTTTTATTTATCTATTTCCTTTTCTTTTATTTGTTTCCTTTCTCTTTTTCTTTCTTTATTTCTTTTCTTTTATTTGCAACAAGAAAGTAAAGAAAGCAAAAACTAAACTTTATTATAACATGCACACGATTAAAAGGATAGATCACTAAGCAAACTCTCAAAGAAGAAAGGATCGAACTAAACTTTTATTCTTCTAATGCAAAAGATCGAACTAAAATAAGTAAAAGTAATAAGATAGTGGGATGATACGATACCGGGGCTCCTCCCCCAAGCTTGGCAGAAGCCAAGGGGAGTGCCCATACCTGATACTTAGTTCTCCTTTGGTGGTGAAGAAGATGGTGGTGGTGATGAAGCAATCCTATCCTTAAGGATCAGGAGGTTCTCCAGCGGACGGATGACGCTCCGGAGATGGATGATATGCTCTTGATGCAGAATATTTTCGCGAGTAGGATACTTATTCTTTACGCGAACTATTTCAATGACGCGAAAAGCCTCAATCTCAGCAGGAGTAAGATGAGTAAGGTAGGGCTTAAGGATATCCTCTTACTCCTCCTCGGCCAGCAGCTCTTGTGCTGCCACCGGGGGTGGATCTAAGGTAGCTTTCTTGCCCTTGTCTCCCTTGATGGCGTCTGTGGGCTCCTCCTGCTTCGTCTCGATCTTCATCAGCCAAGCATCTTCTTCCATGTTGTTGGAGGAGCAAGAAGACATAATGCCTGGCTTGATAAATCTGACCGAAAATAGCAAGAAAAGAGAACAGAGGATTTATTCGTGATATGGTGATCACTAGGTTCAGGAAGTATATATAGATTTCTTTATCTTGGAGGACAAGTACATGGGAGAAAAACGGAGTGCGGAAGGTGTCCCAGGTGGGCACAACCCACCTAGGCGCGCCAGGCAAGCCTGGCGCACCCTGGTGTATCATGCCCACCAGGGTACGCTTCCTGGAAGTTTCTTTATTCCTAAAATTCATAAATATTCCAAAACTGATAAAAAATATTTTTGCGGACTTTTTGTAGTCCGTTTACTTACCGTATCACGTACCTCCTTATTTTCACGATTCTGGAGTGTTCCGGAAGGACTCTTTTATGTGCTCTTCCGGTGTCAAAGTTTGGATAATATTACTTTCAACATTAATAGGTGTACCTGAGATATAATGCTTTATTCGTTGCCTAGTGACAACCTTCGGGTTAGTACCTTTGGAATTATTTATTTTGATGGCTCCAGACCGGTAATCCTCCTCGATGACATATGGGCCTTCCCATTTTGAGAGGAGTTTTCCTGCAAAGAATCTAAAATGAAAGTTGTACAAAAGAACATATTCTCTGTCGGGGGGAATCGGCCTCCACGAACACCCATGGGGACGGAGCCCCTTTTCGGTTCGGCGGGGGGCGGAGGTTGCACAAAGAGCAGATCGAGGCGACACACACACACAACGATTTTACCCAGCTTCGGGCCGCACGGATGCGTAAAACCCTACTGCTGCTTGTCTGGTTGATTCGAGTTCTTGCTCTGGAGCGCAAGAAGCTACAGTAAGTTGGAGCTGGACGTAGACGAGGGTCTACTGGGTCTCCTCCTCCTCCGGGGTCCCCTCCCTACATGCGCATGGGCCTCCTTTTATATGCTAAGGGGTTTCCCACAGGTAGCGACGCAGGTGAGGGTAAAAATGGCAAGGAACTGTGCGAACAGTGGCCGCACAGTGCTATCGCACCTAACTCTGACGGCGGGGGACAAAGGCATTAAATGCCCGTATGGATCGCCCGAACAGTACCGAGGTGGACCGTTGGGGGCACCTTCGCTTGCCACGGGGGCGACTCTGCCAACGTCGCATGCCACCGCGCGCCTCAGGTTGCGCGGCGCCCCGCCACGTGCCTCTGGGGAAGCTCTAGAGTGACGCGTGGTCAGGTGAGCTGGAGCGCAGGCCTGAGGTGGTGGTTTGCCGCGGTGGTTGTCTTGCCGCACCTGAAAGCTTGCCGCTCGTCAGGCCTTGCCGGGGCGCGCGGCGCGCCGCGGCGGGCTTTTCTTGGGGTGCCTTGACTTGGCCATCCCGGCGAGCTCCTCCCGCCGGGGCCTTGGTGCTTCGGCTTAGTCGTCCCGGCAAGCTCCTCTTGCTGGGGCCTTGTCGCCTTGGCCCGGCAAGCTCCTCTTGCCGGACCTCGCCTCCTTGGCCCGGCAAGCTCCTCTTGCCGGGGCCTGGTCTTCTAGGCTCGATCACTTGGCCTTCGTCCGGCCCAGAAAGGGCCATGGAGACTCTTGTCGCTCCCCTGGCAAGCCTTGCCGCGGGACGCTACTACTACCCGTGCACAAGTTCGGGGGTACTAAGGTACCCCTACTTTAGTACACCGACAGGAGCCCCCGGGTCTGGGCCATACACGGTGCCGAGCGTTGTTGGGCCAGGCCCTAATAGTGCACGGGCACGCGTGGCCTGGGTTGCGCTGCTCCTTAACTCTGTGCCCGTCGCGCCCTCCCCAAGTGGCACGCGCTTATCACGGTGTCGTGGGGGGCGAGGCGTGCGAGGCGTGCGTGACGTGGGTGGCGTGCGCGGGGCTTGAGGCCCGCAGGCATGCGTCACGTCGGGCACGATTCCTTTATTTGGAAAGGCGAAACGCCCGCCCCCCCTTCTTTATAAGCGGAGGGGAACAGGGGCAGCTCGCCATTCTGCCGGTTGCTGTTCCTCGAAAATCTCCGCCACTTCCTCCTTACTAGAGAAAGCGGCGATTCGCCCTCGCAGCCCCTGGCGCCGCCAACGCCGACAACTCCCCCTCCCCGTATCTGCCATGGCCCCGAAGAGCGACAAGGCGAAGGGGAAGGTCGTGAAGTCGGCCAAGGCGCTGCGGCTGGAAGCGCTTCGGAAGGAGACGGCGACGTTCCCTCCTCAGCTCGATGCGCTGGGGCTGAAGAACGGATACCGCCTCTTCTGGTCAACGGCGACGCGAGCGCATCCGCGCACGCGAGTTCTTCCCGCGATCGCCCAGAAGCTGTACCCGACCGGGTACCCTTTCTTTGCCGTGTTCTTCTATTGCGGGCTCTGCCCGCCTTTTTCCGAGTTCTTCTGCGACATCATGCACAACTACAACCTCCACCTCCTTGATTTCACCCCGAACGCCGTTCTAACAATGGCGGTTTTCGCACACCTTTGCGAGAACTTTGTCGGAGTCCGCCCCAACGTAGCCCTCTTCCGCCACTTCTTTACTCCTCGGGTGGAGAAAGGAGAACCGCTATCAGGCGGAGTCGCCTGGGTGTCCAGGACCGGCAAGAAAGAGGTCTACTTGGAGGGGGAACTCCGTGGCAGATGGGAGGAGTGGAGGGCCGAGTGGTGCCTGATCGTCGAGGAAAATCCACCGCCGTTCACCGCCGTGTGCCGAACCCCGGTGGTGCGCGGCCGTGACTGGAGCGACCTAGCCCCGGACGACGCCAAGCTGAAGATTGCCGTCACCCGAAACCTGCGCCTCAGGTGTGCCGGGCTCACCGTCGGCGCCGTCGGCGCGGATTTCCTTCGCCGGCGTATCGCCCCCCTGCAGGAGAGGGGGAAGCCGGCTTGGGAATTCCAAAACGCGGCGGACATCATGAGGCTGCGCCCGGGCCTTAACTACAACTTCACCGTTCTGGAGCTCGTCGCAGTGTTGAAGGAGCTGTTCAGGTACGACTCCGAGCACCCAGAATGGTTCAGGTTGCCGTCGGGCGTCGTCCCCCTATGCAACAACTCGGCGCTCAGCCGCATCCTCGCGATGATGCCACTGTGCGACTCGCACAGGATCGACGCGACCTGGCAGGAGCCGGCGGACGATGTCGTGCAGGCCTTCTTCGACAACTTGGAGGAGGTGCCGGTCGACCCCGACGAGAAGAGGGGCCTCACGCGGGACACCACCCCCGAGGAGCTGGCTTACATCGCCTCCAGGATGGAGGAGGCGGCGGCCGCCGCGGCCGCGGGCGAGTCTGGCTTCACCCTGGCCGAAGCAGACGCGGCGGAGGTGGAGAGCCTCGCCGACCAAATGGAGTTCGCCGGCGCGGAGGAACCAGCCGGGCACGGTGGCGCGGGCGAGCCCGCCCAGGACGCGAGCGGCTTGCCGGAGGTTGACGCGCCCTCCTCGCAGCTCCCGGGCAGCTCGTCGCAGGCGGAGCCCCCTGCCCAGCCGAGGAGGCGTCTCCGCAGGGCCGGAGAGGTGGTGCGGCAGGCCGACCAGCAACCGCAGCCCCGCGTGACACGCGCCTCCGAAGCAGCGGGAGCGGGGTCCTCACGGGCCGCGGCTTCTGCTCCTGCCGCTCCCCGTACCGCGGCGGCAACGGGGGCGGGGTCGTCCACCGTCCCCGCCAAGCGGTCCCGGGAACCCACTCCCATGTCTCCTCGCGCCTGGAGCAAGCCGGTTTTTGACTATTCCGCGCTTAGCTCCGACGACGAAGAGGAGGACGAAGAGTAAGTTCCTGATAGAGCTTGTATCTTCTTGATTTCTGTTGCTTCGTCTTGTTTCGTAGCCCACTCATCCTCCCCCGAAACCGTTGTAGGCCTTGGACGGAGAAGTGCTCGCCTCCGTCGGGCTGACAGTGGTCGACGCGCCAAGCACCAGCAGCGGCGAGCCCGAGGAGGAGCGGCTGCTCCGGAAGCTTGTGTCGCTCTACCGCGCCCGGCAGGCTAAGGTGGAGCGCCAGGAGGCACTCGTCGCGAGGGCCGGCGCGGACATGGAGAAGCGTGCCGGGGAGCTCCGGGAGCTCAACCAGGAGGCTCTCCGGTCTTTGGCGGAGGAGCGGAGGCTGCTCGACGAGGCGCGGACGGCCTTTCTCCTCGAGAAGGCAGAGGCCGAAGAGCAGCAGAGGCTTGCCGCTGCGGGGCTATCCGCGCGGGAAAGCGAACTGGTGCAGCAGAAGGCCAGCCTCGCCAGCCACGAGGAGGAGGTTGCCGCGTGCGAGCAGGCGCTTGGCGGGGCCCTGCAGAAAGCGCAGGACGCTGCCGCGACCGCCGAGGTCGTCAAGGGGGAGCTGGAGACGAGGGTGGCACAGCTCGTCAGCGACCTCAAGGCGAGCGGTGAAGAGCTTGCCGCGCTCAAACAGGAGCGCGAGAAGGGCGCTCACACCCTTGGCGAGCTGCAGGGCCGCTTCGCCGAGAAGATCCGGGAGCTCGACGCTGCCAAGGATTCCAAGGCCGACCTCGAGCTGAAGCTGGACACCCTGGCCAAGGCGCTGGAGAGCGCCAAGGTGCAGGAAGCGACCTTGCGGAAGGAGGTTGCTGACAATGAGGAGCTATTGAAGCACGCCGCCGTTACCCAGAACGCCTTCCAGGAGATGGTGGAGCGGTGGACCGAAGGCCTCGTCGACATCGCCACCACCATCGACAAGGAGCTGAAGCTGCTGGGGATGGAGGGCCACGAGTACCCCTCCGGCGAGAATGTCTCGCCGAGCGTCAAGCTCACTTCCTTCTTCAAGGGCTTGGTGAAGGTGCTCCAGCATCTCCGGGAAACGATCCCAGAGCAGCTGGCCGAGGAGATGCGGGAAGCCGTCTCCGGGGCCCTCGAGAGGGTGCTGGTGAAGATCGTCTTCCGCAACCCCACCATCAGGCTTACCAACGTCCTCAGGCACCTGCCGGAAGACGCCGACCTGACGGAGATCAGGGCCCTCGTCACCCCCATTGTGGAAAGGGTGGCCGGGATCAGGAGGGTCGAGGGCGACCGCGCGGATTAGGCCGCCCACCTCTTTCTTTTTTCTCTTGTCACTGCTGAGCATGTCATAGAAACAGCTGATTAGAGCAGCGGCAAGTCATTTTGGAATATAACTTTTATCTTAGGCAGTTCATTGCGCTGTTATCTCCCTCGTTCGACTTTGTGCTTCATACGTTCGCGCCCTACGCTCCCAGGAACTTGTCGGCGCAAGCCTCCACCTTGCCACGGGTGCCGAGTGCGGGACATCAGCAACCCGCTGGCGGTGCATCCACCGGCAAGAAACCTTGCCGCGGCTGGCGCAACTCACTTAAAATGTTGAGCAGGCTCAGGGCGAGGTAAGCGTTGCGACTGCAGTCGCAGCACACTTAAGCTGCCGAGCAAGCTCGAAACAAAGTAAGGACGCCACTCTGGATGTAGCACACTTAAGTCGTTGAGCGGACTCGAAACGAAATAAGGGCGCAACCAGCCACGAGCCGGCCCCTCCGCGCACAGGTTTCCCATACGAAGCTCGGCCGTTCGAGGAAGATAACTTAAGGGTAAAAAGGAGCTTAATTGCTCAAATTTTGGCAACTTAGCTTTTCTGTTGTTTGCAGTCCGGCAAGGCGCAGCTTCCTCGGGCGACGCCCAGCCTATCCTGTCATCCCCCCTTCTCGAGGTAAGGGAATAACGAGGGCTCGGGGCTTCACGGCCTGCCATCGCTTGCCGGAGCCGAGTGCTGCACAATCGTGTCAAATAATGCATGCGCAAAGCGGAGAGGCGCGAAATCGACAAGATGTGCAGGGCACATAAGCTATGCTTGGGATCTGCGCTCGTCTCTGTACCAAGGATTACATGCAACTGCGGCAAGACTTGGACAGAGAGGATGGCCGACGGAACGGGTTCCGACTACCGCGCTGGCAAGGTCCCTCCCACGGTCGGCGTCGACTCGTTTGGATCTTGGCGGCCTGGGCGCGCCGAAGAACGAGGTCGCCTTTCCCGCAACTTCCGGCGCTAACTTCTGCGGCTACGGGAGCAGCGCAGAGTTTGCTGGAGGCGAGAAACTCGCTCAGCGGCCGGAAGGCGGTCCTCCTCAAGGAGCAGCTGCTCTTGCCTGGGCTCTGCGTGAGTGGGTACTCGAGGAGGGCCGTGCACGAGTCCGTGAGGAGGAATGCCTCCGCTCCGCGGGTTGGAGCGGAAAGGTACCTGGCCATACCTGAGCTTACCTGTGGTCGCCAAATCTGGTTCGCACAACCTCGACGCAGCCCCCTACCTGGCGCGCCAAAGATGTCGGGGGGAATCGGCCTCCACGAACACCCATGGGGACGGAGCCCCTTTTCGGTTCGGCGGGGGGCGGAGGTTGCACAAAGAGCAGATCGAGGCGACACACACACACAACGATTTTACCCAGCTTCGGGCCGCACGGATGCGTAAAACCCTACTGCTGCTTGTCTGGTTGATTCGAGTTCTTGCTCTGGAGCGCAAGAAGCTACAGTAAGTTGGAGCTGGACGTAGACGAGGGTCTACTGGGTCTCCTCCTCCTCCGGGGTCCCCTCCCTACATGCGCATGGGCCTCCTTTTATATGCTAAGTGGTTTCCCACAGGTAGCGACGCAGGTGAGAGTAAAAATGGCAAGGAATTGTGTGAACAGTGGCCGCACATTGCTATCGCACCTAACTCTGACGGCGGGGGACAAAGGCATTAAATGCCCGTCTGGATCACCCGAACAGTACCGAGGCGGACCGTTGGGGGCGCCTCCGCTTGCCACGGGGGCGACTCTGCCAACGTCGCATGCCACCGCGCGCCTCAGGTTGCGCGGCGCCCCGCCACGTGCCTCTGGGGAAGCTCCAGAGTGACGCGTGGTCAGGTGAGCTGGAGCGCAGGCCTGAGGTGGTGGTTTGCCGCGGCAAGTGGCTTGCCGCGGTGGTTGTCTTGCCGCACCTGAAAGCTTGCCGCTCGTCAGGCCTTGCCGGGGCGCGCGGCGCGCCGCGGTGGGCTTTTCTTGGGGTGCCTTGGCTTGTCCGTCCCGGCGAGCTCCTCCCGCCGGGGCCTTGGTGCTTCGGCTTAGTCGTCCTGGCAAGCTCCTCTTGCCGGGGCCTTGTCGCCTTGGCCCGGCAAGCTCCTCTTGCCGGACCTCGCCTCCTTGGCCCGGCAAGCTCCTCTTGCCGGGGCCTGGTCTTCTAGGCTCGATCACTTGGCCTTCGTCCGGCCCAGAAAGGGCCGTGGAGACTCTTGTCGCTCCCCTGGCAAGCCTTGTCGCGGGACACTACTACTGCCCGTGCACAAGTTCGGGGTACTAAGGTACCCCTACTTTAGTACACCGACATTCTCCAACTTTAAAGTCACGCTTTTGAATTATTTTTTCATGCCACCTTTTAAATTTTCTTTAAATAATTTTGCATTTTCATAAGCTTGGTTTCTCCATTCATCCAGAGAGCTAATATCAAATAACTTCTTTTCACCAGCAAGTTTGAAATCATAGTTGAGCTCTTTAACTGCCCAATATGCTTTATGTTCTAACTCAAGAGGCAAATGACAAGCTTTCCCATAAACCATTTTATATGGAGACATACACATAGGATTTTTATAAGCTGTTCTATAAACCCAAAGTGCATCATCTAATTTCTTAGACCAATTCTTCCTAGACCTATTAACCATCTTTTGCAAAATAAATTTTATTTCTCTATTTCTAAGTTCAACTTGACCACTAGACTGAGGATGATAGGGTGATGCAATTCTATGGTTAACATCATACTTAGCAAGCATCTTACGGAAAGCACCATGAATAAAGTGTGAACCACCATCAGTCATTAAATATCTAGGTACTCCAAACCTTGGGAAAATTACTTCCTTAAGCATTTTAATAGAGGTGTTGTGATCAGCACTACTAGTTGGAATAGCTTCTACCCACTTAGTAACATAATCAACAGCAACCAAAATATGTGTATACCCAATAGAGGAAGGAAAAGGTCCCATGTAATCAAATCCCCAAACATCAAATGGTTCAACAGCAAGTGAATAATTCATAGGCATTTCTTGACGCTTACCGATATTACCTATTCTTTGACATTCATCACAAGATGAGACAAACTTACGGGCATCCTTGAAGAGAGTAGGCCAATAAAATCCAGACTACAATACCTTGTGAGCAGTTCTATCTCCAGCATGATGCCCTCCATAAGCCTCGGAGTGACATTTCCATAGGATTTGTCCCTGTTCATGCTCAGGTACACAACATCTAATAATACCATCTACTCCTCCTTTATAAAGATGTGGGTCGTACCAAAAGTAATGTCTTAAGTCATAGAAGCATTTTTTCTTTTTTTGGTATGTAAAACTAGGTGGTAAATATTTACCAACATGTAATTAGCAAAATCAGCATACCAAGGAGTACTATGAGAAACATTTATTGAAGCTAACTACTCATCAGGAAAACTATCATCAATAGGTAGTGGGTCATCAAGCACATTTCAAGCCTAGACAAGTTATCAGCAACTGGGTTCTCACCTCCTTTTCAATCAATGATATGTAAATCAAATTCTTGCAACAAGAGAACCCATCAAATAAGTCTAGGTTTAGCATCTTTCTCTTCCATAAGATATTTAATAGAAGCATGGTCTGTGTGAACATTTACTTTTGAATCAATAATGTAAGGTCTAAATTTATCACAAGCAAACACCATTGCTAAAAATTATTTTTCTGTAGTAGCATAATTTCTTTGAGCACTGTCTAGTGTTTTACTCGCATAATCAATAACATTCAATTTCTTATCAACTCTTTGTCCTCGAACAGCACCAACAGCATAATCACTAGCAGCACCAACAATGCCTTCACTAACCATAAAGTGGCACTTCTCCCAATTTAAGATAAGTTTTTCTGTTCACATCTCTGCAAAACTCGCTCAAGATTGCTTAAACAATCATCAAAAGACTTCCCATAAATAGGAAAGTCATCCATGAAAACCTCAACAATCTTTTCACAAAAGTCAGAGAATATAGCAGTCATACATCTGTGAAAGGTAGCAGGTGCATTACATAAACCAAAAGGCATACGTCTATAAGCATAGGTTCCAAAGGGACAAGTAAAAGTGGTCTTTTCTTGATCATGTTGAGAAACATGTATTTGTTAGAAGCCAGGATATCCATCAAGGAAGCAAAAGTGTGTGTGCTTAGATAATCTTCAAGCATTTAATCAATAAAAGTCAAAGGGTAATGATCTTTTCTAGGTGCTTTATTTAATTTTCTAAAATCAATTACCATTCTATAGCCTGTGACAATTCTTTGTGGAATAAGTTCATTCTTATAATTAGGAACAACAGTAATACCTCCTTTCTTAGGAACATAATGAACATGACTTACCCATATACTATCAGCTATAGGATAGATTATACCTACTTCCAGAGGTTTAAAGATTTCCGTTCTTACCACTTCCTTCATTTTTGGATTCAACCAACGTTGGTGTTCAACAACGGGTTTAGCATCGGGTTCCATATTAATTTTGTGCTAACATAGAGTGGGACTAATGCCCTTTAAATCATCAAGAGTATATCCAATAGCAGCCTGGTGCTTCCTTAGAAGTTTCAATAATCTTTCTTCTTCATGTTCTGGAAGGTTAGCACTAATAATAACATGATATATCTTCTTTTCATCAAGATAAGCATATTTCAAAGTGTCTGGCAATTGTTTTAATTCAAATACAGGATCACCTTTAGGTGGAGGAGGACCACCTAGAGTTTCAATAGGTAAATTGTGTTTAAGCAGAGGATGTTGTTCAAAGAAAATTTTATCTATTTCATTCCTTTCATGCATATGTAAATCATTTTCATGGTCTAGCAAATATTGTTCTAAAGGATCAGTAGGTGGAACAACAATAGAAGCAAGACCAAATAATTCATCCTTACTAGGCAATTATTTTTCATGAAGAGTTCTACTAAACTTGGAAAAATTAAATTCATGAGACTCATCACCAAAGCTAACACCAACATTTGTTTCTTACAATCTATCTTAGCATTAACTGTATTCAAGAAAGGTCTACCAAAGATAATAGGACAAAAGTCGTCTTGTGGGGAACCAAGAACAAGAAAATCAGTAGGGTATTTTATTTTCACACACAAGACTTCAACATGTCTAACAATCCCAAATGGTGAAATGGTGTCTCGATTAGCAAGTTTAATAGTAACATCTATGTCTTCTAACTCTGCAGGTGCTATGTCTTTCATAATTTCTTGATATAAAGTGTAAGGAATAGCACTCACACTAGCACCATGTCACATAAACCATGATAACGGTGATCTCCTATTTTAACTGAGATGACAGGCATGCCAACAATAGGTCTATGTTTATCCTTTTTATCAGGTTTGGCAATTCTAGCAGCTTCTTCACAGAAGTAAATAACATGCCCATCTATATCTTCTTCTAGGAGATCTTTAACCATAGCAATACTAGGTTCAACTTTATTTTGTTCATCAGGTTTAAGTGTTCTAATGTAGCTTTTGTTAACCACACTTAGCATGTTCCTTTATCCTAACAGGGAAAGGTGGTTTCTCAATATAAGCAGAAGGAACAACTGGATCAACATTATAAAGTATAATTTCTTCTTTAATTGGTACTGATTCTTTAGTTTCTTATTTAATAAGTGGGTGATATTTAAACCACTTCTCTTTAGGGAGTTCAACGTGAGTAGCAAATGATTCACAAAAGGAGGCTACTATCTCACATTCAAGTCCATATTTAGTGCTAAACTTTTGAAAAACATCGGTATCCATAGAAGATTTAATACAATCATATATAATTTTAATACCTGACTCTTTACCTTCATCGAGTTCCCAATCTTCAGAGTCGCGTTTAATTCTTTCCAAAAGATCCCACCGGAATCCAATAGTATTCTTCATAAAAGAAGAATCACAAGAAGTATCAAGCATGGTTTGATCATTACGAGAAAGCCGAGCATAAAAATTCTGAATAATAATTTCTCTTGAGAGCTCATGATTGGGGCATGAATATAACATTGACTTAAGCCTCCCCCAAGCTAGAGCGATACTTTCTCCTTCACGAGGAGAATATATATATATATATATATATATATATATATATATATATATATATATATATATATATATAATTCCGATCACGTTGAACTAGATGCATAGAATAATTTTTTTGGTGGAACCACTACTGCAGGATGCTGCTAACGCGACACTACGATCAGAGATCCTTCGGCGAAACTGTGTGCGATGCAATAATCGCAAACGGTGGTGTAAAAGAACCATTAAAAAGGTGCAAAATATTTGCAATGGCGGAGCCATCAAACACGGTTCAGATTTTAGTTGTGTGTGCGATGTAGGGCATACGGTTCAGTTCAATGAACTGTTTGCGATGAGGCGGAACAAAAGAAACGGGCAGCCTGATGAAGGCATGTGCGACATACGACATACGATTCACTCGGATGAACTGTTTGTGATTAGGCAACACAAAAGAAACAGTCAACCAGATCAAGGTGTGTGTTATTGAGGGCATACGCTTCAGAAGGATTAACTATTTGCGATTAGGCAACAGAATAGAAACGGGTCAGCCAGATCAAAGTGTCTGCGATTGATGGCATACAATTCACATGGATGAACTGTTTGTGATTAGCCACAACAAACTGAAACAATTAGATAGATCAACATGTGTGCGCTAGACGGGCACACACATTCTAATTAACAGAAGCATGCGCGATGGTAATAACAAGCGCGCACAGTTGTTGGAACAAGACGTGTGCTGACATTGCCTATTGCGGTGCACCCTATGGTGCAAACGCCACGTACGCAGCCGAGAAGGCGTACGTGCCCAGGTTACGCCTTCCGAGAATAGTTCCCACTTATAACCGTCAGTAAATTTTGAGCATGCGTCCCGTCACGTTCCAAATTGCAAACCCGTTCACACCGATCAAAACCTAAACGGTTTCCCACTTAGGAGAGTATTACTACTCGGTTATAAATACTACTACTCCAAGATGACTGCACATTCCTCCTCAACTCCTCATTCGCAAAAACAAAGTCATTCATCATCGTTCCCTCTGCGTCTGCCATGGCCGGCGTGAGTTCTAGGTTGAGAGATTGCCACCAGGGAGATGCGAGCATGGAAGCGGAAGCACGAGAGATATCCCGCCTCGCCGTGAACGCAGCCGGCATGTCCCACCGCGCGGCCGGAGCAGCACGCAGGTCCCGTCGCGTCGTCGATGCGGCAGGCTGGTCCGGCCACACCAAGGAAGCAGAAGAGATGTCCCGCCGCGCTGGGAATGCAGCAGAGATGTCCTCCCGCACCGCGGCAACCTGGGAAAATGTCTCGTGGGCAGGTGAGAATTCTTAGAGGTGCATGCATGCGATCGTCCATAGCCAGATGGATCAGATCTCCGGCTGGGCGAGGTTGTAGGACGACATGAAAGCCTCTTTTGAAGAGGCTACCGACGTCATCCGGCAACTAAATGAGAACAATGCGATGTTCCGGGCCGAGCGCGACCTGCCGAGGGAAAAGATCGTCGAAAGTGCGGAGTGGCAGGAGGAGACCACTGCTTGTTGAAGAGGACCGGCGTCATCGTCGAGAAACTTATGGCTGAGAATGCCATGCTGCGCATCAAGCGCAGAAAGCTGGTGGAGGAATCTGTGGATGCTCTCAAGCAGCATCATGAGGACAAGAAAGAACTCATCGATGCTCACCGCAGAGACTAGTTCCCGCTGCCTGCAACAACGTAGAGATCAGCGAGGCAGATCGTTGTCTTCTTCTTTTTCCCTTGTGTATTTCGGGCATTGCCGCATGTGCCTTTTTTAGTTATGTTCCTAAATATGTAATACAATTATTATCCACTGTCATCGTCCTTATATTCATCATGCTTGATATAAGTCACAATCGATGCTATATAGGTCTGTCAGATCTTACATCAAGATCCGTGCAAAGCTTTCTTTTCAGATTTTCATTTCTCTCTCTTATATCTCAGTCCAGTGAGACACATAGGCACGCCGTAGAACAGGGGCTCGGGCGCCATTTATGGAGACGTTGGGAGGGAGGTGCGCGGCGGGTAGCGGTCAAAGGGCTCTCCTCCCGATGAGCACGCGTAGGGGTCTGATCGCACGCCTCCCGTACTCAAATAGTACTCCCCACGACACATCCCAGCCAATAAAAAAAAGGGGGCACGTGTCGGCACGTAAATGGTAAGTAGAACACCCACGGTTTCAATAATACTTGTGTTTCCGATTTGTAACGTGACAACACTTGTTCCAAAATGACTTCGTTGATTGTTAATGTGTGCGCCTTCGCAAATCGTACAGAAAAATTACCACAGCATGGTGGTGCCATGTCATGACACCATGCCAAGTTTCATGATTTTCACGCGCGTTTTGGATTTACAGGAATTAAAAAACCAAGTTTCTCAATCTTCCCGGCCGAGCCACGACGCCCAGATGTTTAAATTTCATTCCCATTTCTTGCAGGGGACCTAGAAATTCACCCAAGGACACACATGTGATTTTTCAAACAACTTTGGCGCACTGGAGCCTGTGCTTGTAGTTCAAATTTGAATTATGCACGTTAAATGCGCAAAACTCAATTAATGTATAAAAAGGCCAAATGAACCCGGAATAATTCCAAAATTTAGCACGATACTTCTATTTTGTCTAATTTGCCTGTGTAAACAAATTAAGGTGGGAGAAGGCAGTGTACAAGGAGATAGGTTGCAGTTGCTGGAGAACCTAAAAAGACAACACCCACGCAAGATGATCATGGAGGTGTTTCTCACTACTGCCTGGAGCCTTTGGAAGGAGCGCAATAATAATTATTTTAGACATGTGGCACCCTCCATTTGTTCTTGGTTCAGTAGATTCAAGGAAGACTTTGGCAATATAAGATATAGACTACCTAGTGAAAAGAGACATGTTGTCTCTTCCTTCTTGCAAAGTCTACCTCAGCATAGTTAGGGTGGTGATCTGGTTCTAGCAACTCCGCCCTCATACTCCATTGTAAATATCACCATGTAATTGTTCTTTGATCATTTATATACACATGCAGTAGGAGCCTTTCCTACTGTCTTAACACTCAAAAAGAAGAAGGCGGTGTACGTATCTCGTTTCGCACATGGAGGTGACATGTTCCCTCTCGGAACCATGAGCCTTCTTGAGGGAAGCTCCGGTTTGCAAGAAGCTTACACCAAAGCTCATCCCAATTCGGCCAAAAAAATTACCGCGGCATGTTGGTGCCATGTCATAACACGATGCCAAGTTTCATGATTTTCACGCGTGTTTCGGATTTACAGGAATTAAAAAACCAAGTTTCTCAATCTTTCCGGCCGACCCATGATGCCCAGATGTTTGAATTTCATTCCCATTTCTTGCATGGGACCTATAAATACACCCAAGGACACACATGTGATTTTTCGACCAACTTTGGTGCACTGGAGCATGTGTTTGTATTTCAAATTTGAATTATGCACATTAAATGCGCAGAAACTCAATTAATCTATAAAAAATGCCAAACGAACCCGAAATAATTCCAAAATTTAGCACGATACTTCTATTTGGTCTAATCTTCCCGTGTAAAAAAATTAAGGCGGGAGAAGGCAGTGTACGTATCTCGTTTCGCACACGGAGGTGACACGTTCCCTCTCGGAACCACGAGCCTTCCTGAGGGAAGCTCCAGTTTGCAAGAAGCTTACACCAAAGCTTGTCCCAATTCGGCCAAAAAAATTACCGCAGCATGTTGGTGCCATGTCATGACACCATGCCAATTTTCAGGATTTTCAGGCGTGTTTTGGATTTACAGGAATTAAAAAACCAAGTTTCTCAATCTTTCTGACCGAGCCACGATGCCTAGATGTTTGAATTTCATTCCCATTTCTTGCATGGGACCTATAAATACACCCAAGGACACACATGTGATTTTTCAATCAACTTTGGTGCACTGAAGCATGTGCTTGTGGTTCAAATTTGAATTATGCCACTCAGAAACTAGATTAATGTATAAAAAAGGCCAAACAAACCCGGAATAATTACAAAATTTAGCACGATACTTCTATTTGGTCTAATCTGCCTGTGTAAAAAGAATTAAGGCAGGAGAAGGCAGTGTACGTATCTCGTTTCGCACACAGAGGTGACACGTTCCCTCTCAGAACCACGAGCCTTCTTGAGGGAAGCTCCGGTTTGCAAGAAACTTAGACCAAAGCTTGTCCCAATTCGGCCAAAAAAATTACCGCAGCATGTTGGTGCCATGTCATGACACCATGCCAAGTCTCATGATTTTCCGGCGTGTTTTGGATTTACAGCAATTTAAAAACCAAGTTTCTCAATCTTTCTGGCCGAGCCACGACGCCCAGATGTTTGAATTTCATTCCCATTTCTTGCATGGGACCTATAAATTCACCCAAAGGCACACATGTGATTTTTCAACAAAGTTTGGTGCCATGGACATGTGGTTGTAGTTCAAATTTGAAGTATGCACATTAAATGCCCAGAAACGCAATTAATGCATAAAAATGCCAAACAAACCCTAAATAATTCCAAATTTAAACACGACACTCATGTACTAGTTGCATGTTCACTGTACGTAAATGTTCTAGCAATTCAAACACCATCCTTTCCCTCCATAACACCATTTCGTCTTTCAAAACATAATGAAAAAATCAGGTATACCATAAACAATTTACTAGAAAGAATCGTGTGGGATGTGATATAATATATTTTGGCGCACCATCTTGTCTGGCTTACGCAGGAAGCTTCGTCGTCTACAGTCCACCACCCCCGCTTGAACCACACTTGCGCGCCAGTTTCTCACGGCACCGAGTGATTTTTTTTGCCACCGTGGAAATATCTATCTCCCCTCCCCCTCCCTCCTACCAAAAGCCACATTTCCACCGTTCCTCCTTGCTTTCCAAGTTCAAACCTTCACTGCTGCTTACTGGTAGCTCAGCCTCCTCACCGGCGACCCTTCTTCTTGCAGAGCTGCCTCCTCACTGGCGCCCCTTCTTCTTGCAGCGCTGCCTCCTCACCGGCGACCCTTCTTCTTGTAGTGCTGCCTCCTCACCGGCGACCCTTCTTCTTGCTGCGCGGCCTCCTCGCCGTCGACCCTTCTTCTTGCTACGTGGCCTCATCAATATGGTCAGGTAATCCACACCCCACCCGCACCATCCTCCTCCTTTCCCATCCCACATGCCCCTACCGACGGCGCAATACCTTCCACCGAAATAACTGCCCCCCTCCACCAATTAAGCGCTGCCCACAACCATTTTGCATGCAGTATATTGTGGAGCTCAGTAGCATGCGGCCGCACGCACGCACGAGGTCGCTATGGCTACCATACGTGTCGACCGCCAGATCTTAGAGGAGCACCTCGTCTTCGAGGCCACCATCGACACCGCCACGCGCTTGTCTACTTTAAAATACAGTTCGTGCTGTTTTCTTGAGGCCACCACCAGTGCCTTCTAGTGATTTGTCCTATGTAATGTTAATATGCAATCTGATGTTGAGTTAACAGTTTGGTCCTCTGAAATGTAATGTTCCGTTAACACTTTGGTCCAACAATTGCTACATTTCGTAGTACTATTCTCAAGCATTCTTTGTTTTTTTAACTGTCTTATCTTCTAGTACATGTTTGTATTCTGCAATGTCATGCTCAATTAACTATTTTGGTTCATTTGGTCTGCTATCCATTTAACTCTTTGGTTCAGTTCTGCAATTTGATTTTCATTTGTTGTGGGTACAATTTTGTATTGTTATGCATGTGACACCAATCGAATTTGGCTGTACTCAATACATATTCTACTAATAGTATGGCAACTCTCAGTTAACCTGATCAAGATCTTCCTTATGTGTGTTGCAGGGAAACACTGGGAGACACTGCGGTTTACCATCGAGGTTTGTTCAAGCAGGGTCCTTTGGCTAGTAGCACATTATTGTGCAGTTGCAGGAATCATTCTAATATTTAGGTTTCTTACAATTTGATCTTGCACATGTAGGTCCTGCTGTCAGAGGCTTAGACCCACTATTCGACCCATTTTGCATATGGGGAAATGAGATGTCCATGAATATCAGTCAAGTCAAGAAACTCAGAAAGATTGTTAGGATGAAGAAACTTGCGACGAATAACAGCAAGATCTTTGTTTGCACAATGAAGAAGACATCAGTCAACTATAGGATGGTACCAACTCTTTTACCTTGTTTTTACCCCTTGCGCCATTTCAAAATTTACAATAGCAATTTATGCATAGCTTTGTTTTCAGTACTTTGCAAAGCAGTTCACCAATTATTACCACTCAAACCACCTGCATGGTCAAGAGGTGAGGAAGGTACTCATTCAACACCCACGGTACAATATTTAAGTCTTGCTGAAGAGGACGAAGGTTGGGCGGGCAATTATCCATAGCCACTGGCCTAAAGTTGCAAGGACATTCAACATCACTTCAGGCTCAATATTTGCCTTTCGCTTCTGCAGTTTCCCAGATGAGATTCATCTGTCTATTTACCGTGTATGATGCTACTTTCCAAAGGTTTTTGATGCTGCATGTGAAACTTGGTGATGTTGTGTAATGGCGTAACCGAGTGCCAAAGCTATCTGATGTAATTCGATTATGAAATCATGGTTGCTTTTATACGGATATGAAATATCTGGCGTGTTTTATAAGAAATATCAGCTTGATTAGTACATGGATTATCAATAATAGGCTAATTACCCTGCTTATTGGGGTTTTCTATTGCAGACGATTGCTCAGACATCACCGTGGGTGATGAACTCAAACAACCCGCACGATTTCTAGAAAGTAGGCGTGTTCGATCAACTAACAATCACACATGGCTTCCGGCAGCGAGCTGCTTGCGTTAGGCCACGTTGCACAAACGTTTCCACACAAAGAACTGTGTGTGATATACATACCTACGGAATTTTTTCTTCTAGGATTCACCGTGTGGGATGTACATACCTACGGAAATGATTTTCTATGATTCACCGTCTGGGATGTACATACCTACGGAAATGATTTTCCGGGATTCACCGTGTGGGATGTACATACCTACGAAAATGTTTTTCTCGTATTACTGTGTGGGATGTACATACCTATAGAAATGATTGGGTTTCGATGCATCGCCCGATCGCACACGACCCCAGCCTGTGTCCCAGGAGGGCCTATCCCCGATGATTTCTGGGTCATGTGGGAAGGACCCCCTGTCGGTGTCAAAACCGGAGGATCTCGGGTAGGGGGTCCCGAACTGTGCGTCTAAGGTCGATGGTAACATGAGATGGGGGACACGATGTTTCCCCAGTTCGGGCCCTCTTGATGGAGGTAATATCCTACTTCCTGCTTGATTGATCTTGATGAATATGAGGATTACAAGAGTTGATCTACCACGAGATTGTAATGGCTAAACCCTAGATGTCTAGCATGTATGATTGTGATTGCCTCTACGGACTGAACCCTCTGGTTTATATAGACACCGGAGGGGCCTACGGTTGTACAGAGTTGGTTTATAGAGTAAGGAATCTTCATATCCGAACGCCAAGCTTGCCATCCACGCAAAGGAGAGTCCCATCCGGACATGGGAGGAAGTCTTCTGTCTTGTATCTTCATGGCCCATTAGTCCGGCCCACGTCACATAGCCCGGACGCCCGAGGACCCCTTAATCCAGGACTCCCTCAGTAGCCCCTGAACCAGGCTTCAATGACGATGTGTCCGACATGCAGATTGTCTTCGGCATTGCAAGGCGGGTTCTGATACGTCTCCAACGTATCTATAATTTTTGATTGCTCCATGCTATATTATCTACTATTTTAGGCAATATTGGGCTTTATTATCCACTTTTATATTATTTTTGGGACTAACCTATTAACCGGAGGCCCAGCCCAGATTTACTGTTTTATGCCTATTTCAGTGTTTCGGGGAAAAGGAATATCAGACGGAGTCAAAACGGAATGAAATCAACTGGAGAAGTTATTTTTGGAAGGAAAGCCACCGGATAGACTTGGACTCTACGTCAGAAGATACGGGAGCTGCTCACGAGGATGGGGGCGCGCCCCCCTCCCTAGGGCGCGCCCCCTGCCTCGTGGGGCCCCCGCAGCTCCACCGAAATACTCCTTTCACCCATATATACCTACGTATCGTAAAACTTCCAGAACATAGATTAGATCGGGAGTTCCGCCGCCGCAAGCGTCTGTAGCCACCAAAAACCAATCGGGACCCTATTCCGGCACCCTGCCAGAGGGGGGAACCCTCACCGATGGCCATCTTCATCATCCCGGTGCTCTCCATGACGACGAGGGAGTATTTCACCCTCGGGGCTGAGGGTATGTATCAGTAGCTATGTGTTTGATCTCTCTCTCTCTCTCTCTCTCTCTCTCTCGTGTTCTTGATTTGGCATGATCTTGAAGTATCGCGAGCTTTGCTATTGTAGTTGGATCTAATGTTTATTCTCCCCCTCTTCTCTCTTGTAATGGATTTAGTTTTCCCTTTGAAGTTATCTTATTGGATTGAGTATTTCAAGATTTGAGAACACTTGATGTATGCCTTATCGTGCATATCTGTGGTGACAATGGGATATCACGTGCCACTTGATGTATGTTTTGGTGACCAACTTGCGGGTTCTGCCCATGAACCTATGCATAGGGGTTGGCACACGTTTTCATCGTGATTCTCCGGTAGAAACTTTGGGCACTCTTTGAAGTACTTTGTGTTGGATTGAGTAGATGAATCTGAGATTGTGTGATGCATATCGTATAATCATGCCCACGGATACTTGAGGTGACATTGGAGTATCTAGGTGACATTAGGGTTTTGGTTGATTTGTATCTTAAGGTGTTATTCTAGTACGAACTCTAGGGCTGTTTGTGACACTTATAGGAATAGCCCAACGGATTGATTGGAAAGAATAACTTTGAGGTGGTTTCGTACCCTACCATAATCTCTTCGTTTGTTCTCCGCTATTAGTTGCTTTGGAGTGACTCTTTGTTGCATGTTGAGGGATAGTTGTATGATCCAACTATGTTATTATTGTTGATAGGACTTGCAGTAGTGAAAGTATGAACCCTAGGCCTTGTTTCCTATCATTGCAATACCGTTTACGCTCACTTTTACCGCTCGCTACCTTGCTGTTTTTATATTTTCAGTTTACAAAAACCCATATCTACCATCCATATTGCACTTGTATCACCATCTCTTCGCCGAACTAGTGCACCTATACAATTTACCATTGTATTAGGTGTGTTGGGGACACAAGAGACTCTTTGTTATTTGGTTGCAGGGTTGTTTGAGAGAGACCATCTTCATCCTATGCCTCCCACGGATTGATAAACCTTAGGTCATCCACTTGAGGGAAATTTGCTACTGTCCTACAAACCTCTGCACTTGGAACGTCTACAAGGAGAAGGTTGCGTAGTAGACATCAAGCTCTTTTCTGGCGCCGTTGCCGGGGAGGTGAGTGCTTGAAGGTATATCTTTAGATCTTGCAATTGAATCTTTTTCTTTCTTGTTTTAGCACTAGTTTAGTTTATAAAAGAAAACTACCAAAAATGGAATTGAGTTTGTCTCACACGCTTCACCTTTTTAATATCTTTCGTGTTTCGTGAGTATGATGGAAATGAAAATTGTGCCAAAGTGTTAGAAGAAGAATGCATTAAAATGTTTGGCACTAAATCTTTGAATGATGAGCATGATTGCAATGTTGTTAGTATGAATTCCTTGAATATCCATGATGCTAAGGATATGCAAAGCCACAAGCTTGGGGAAGCTATGTTTGATGAAGATGATATTTTTTGTCCCCCAAGCTTTGATGAGCAAATTTACTATGATGAAAGCATGCCTCCTATGTATGATGATTATTGTGATGACACCTATGCTATAAAGAATAATGATAACCATGAAACTTGTCATCTTGATCTTAATTTTCAATTATATGATAGTTATTTTGTTGAGTTTGCTCCCACTACTATTCATGAGAAGAATTTTGCTTATGTGGAGAGTAGTAAAAATTCTATACTTGTAGATCATGAAAAGAATGCTTTAGGTGCTGGTTATATTATTGAATTCATTCATGATGCTACTGAAAATTATTATGAGGGAGGAACATATGCTTCTACATATTGCAATAATATCAAGTTTCCTCTCTATGTGCTTAAAATCTTGAAGTTATGTTTGTTTTACCTTCCTATGAAAGTTGATTATTGTTCCCATAAGTTGTTTGATCACAAAATCCCTATGCATAGGAAGTGGGTTAGACTTAAATGTGCTAGTCATATTCTTCATGATGCTCTCTTTATGTTTCAATTCCTATCTTTTATGCGAGCATCATTGAAATCATCATGCCTAGCTAGGGGCATTAAACGATAGCGCTTGTTGGGAGGCAACCCAATTTTATTTTACTTTCTTGCTTTTTGGTTCTGTTTTGGAATAAATAATCCATATAGATTCTGTTTAGATGTGGTTTTATGTTTTAATTAGTGTCTGTGCCAAGTAGAACCTTTGGGAAGACTTGGGTGAAGTCTTTATGATCATGCTGTAAAAAACAGAAACTTTAGCGCTCACGAGATTAGATAGAACTTTTTACTGGAAAGTGATATTTAGTTGATTCTTTTTGCAGATGATTACTAGACAAATTCCGCAGGTCCAACAATTTATTTTAGAATTTTTGGAGTTCCATAAGTTTGCGTTAGTTATATATTACTACAGACTGTTCTGTTTTTGACAGATTCTGTTTTACGTGTGTTGTTTGCTTATTTTGATGACTCTATGGCTAGTAAAATAGTTTATAAACCATAGATAAGTTGTAATACAGTAGGTTTAACACCAATATAAATAAATAATTAGTTCATTACAGTACCTTGAAGTGGTTTTATGTTTTCTTTCTCTAACGAAGCTCACGAGTTTTCTATTAAGTTTTGTGTTGTGAAGTTTTCAAGTTTTGGGTAAAGATTCGATGGACTATGGAATAAGGAGTGGAAAGAGCCTAAGCTTGGGGATGACCAAGTCACCCCAAGGTAATATTCAATGATAACCAAGAATCTATGCTTGGGGATGCCCCGGAAGGCATCCCCTCTTTCGTCTTCGTTCATCGGTAACTTTACTTGGAGCTATATTTTTATTCACCACATGATATGTGTTTTGCTTGGAGCGTCATGTCATTTTCTTTAGATTTGCTTGCTGTTTGAATAAAGTACCAAGATCTTAAATTCTTAAATGTTATAGAGTCTTCACATAGTTGCATAATTATTCGGCTACTCATTGATCATCACTTATATCTTCCGGAGTAGTTTGTTGTTTGCTCTAGTGCTTCACTTATATCTTTTAGAGCATGGTGGTAGTTTTATTTTGAAGAAATAGATGAACTCTCGTGCTTCACTTACATTATTTTGAGAGTCTTAAATAGCATGTAATGTGCTTAATTCTAATATGCTAGGCATACAAGACTAATAAAAGAAAAATTCTTATGAGTGTGTTGAATACTAAGAAAAGATTGAAGCATGATAATTGTTTTGAGATATGGAGGTGATAATATTAGAGTCATGCTAGTTGAGTAGCTGTGAATTTAAAGAATACTTGCGTTGAAGTTTTTGATTCCCATAGCATGCACGTATGGTGAACCGTTATGTGACGAAGTTGGAGCATGATTTATTTATTGATTGTCTTCCTTCTGAGTGGCGGTCGGGGACGAGCGATGGTCTTTTCCTACCAATCTATCCCCCTAGGAGCATGCGCGTAATACTTTGCTTTGATAACTTCTAGATTTTTGCAATAAGTATATGAGTTCTTTATGACTAATGTTGATTCCATGGATTATACGCACTCTCACCCTTCCATCATTGCTAGCCTCTTCGGTACCGTGCATTGCCCTTTCTCACATTGAGACTTGGTGCAAACTTCGCCAGTGAATCCAAACCCCGTGATATGATACGCTCTTTCACACATAAACCTCCTTATATCTTCCTCAAAACAGCCACCATAGCTACCTATCATGGCATTTCCATAGCCATTCTGAGATATATTGCCATGCAACTTTCCACCGTTCCGTTTACTATAACACGCTCCATTATTGTCATATTGCTAGCATGATCATGTAGTTGACATAGTATTTGTGGCAAAGCCACCATTCATAATTCTTTCATACATGTCGCTCTTGATTCATTGCATATCCCGGTACACCGCCGGAGGCACTCATATAGAGTCATATCTTGTTCTAAGTATCGAGTTGTAGTTGTTGAGTTGTAAGAAAAATAAAAGTTTGATGATCATCCTTTTTAGAGCATTGTCCCAAGTGAGGAAAGAATGATGGAGATTATGATTCCCCCACAAGTCGGGATGAGACTCCGGACGAATCGAAAAAAAAGAGAGAGAGAGAAATTTGAGAAAAAGAGAGAAGGGACAATGTTACTATCCTTTTACCACACTTGTGCTTCAAAGTAGCACCATGATCTTCATGATAGAGAGTCTCCTATGATATCACTTTCATATACTAGTGGGATTTTTTCATTATAGAACTTGGCTTGTATATTCCAATGATGGGCTTCCTCAAAATGCCCTAGGTCTTCGTGAGCAAGCGAGTTGGATGCACACCCACTTAGTTTCTTTTGTTGAGATTTCATATACTTATAGCTCTAGTGCATCCGTTGCATGGCAATCCCTACTCACTCACATTGATATCTATTGATGGGCATCTTCATAGCCCGTTGATACGCCTAGTTGATGTGAGACTATCTTCCCCTCTTTTTGTCTTCTCCACAACCACCATTCTATTCCACCTATAGTGCTATGTCCATGGCTCAAGCTCATGTATTGCGTGAAGATTGAAAAAGTTTTGAGAATGTCAAAAGTATGAAACAATTGCTTGGCTTTTCATCGGGGTTGTGCATGATTTAAATACTTTGTGTGGTGAAGATGGAGCATAGCCAGACTATATGATTTTGTAGGGATAACTTTCTTTGGCCATGTTATTTTGAGAAGACATGATTGCTTTATTAGTATGGTTGAAGTATTATTATTTTTATGTCAATATGAACTTTTGTCTTGAATCTTTCGGATCTGAATATTCATATCACAATTAAGAAAAATTACATTGAAATTATGCCAAATAGCACTCCGCATCAAAAATTCTTTTTTATCATTTACCTACTCGAGGACGAGCAGGAATTAAGCTTGGGGATGCTTGATACGTCTCCAACGTATCTATAATTTTTTATTGCTCCATGCTATATTATCTACTGTTTTAGGCAATATTGGGCTTTATTATCCACTTTTATATTATTTTTGGGACTAACCTATTAACCGGAGGCCCAGCCCAGATTTGCTGTTTTATGCCTATTTTAGTGTTTCGAGGAAAAGGAATATCAGACGGAGTCAAAACGGAACGAAATCAACTGGAGAAGTTATTTTTGGAAGGAAAACCACCGGATAGACTTGGACTCTACGTCAGAAGATAGGGAGCTGCTCACGAGGGTGGGGGCGCCCCCCTCCCTAGGGCGCGCCCCCTGCCTCGGGGAGCCCCCGCAGCTCGACCGACGTACTCCTTTCACCCATATATACCTATGTATCATAAAACTTCAAGAAAGAGATTAGATCTGGAGTTCCGCCGCCGCAAGCCTCTTTAGCCACCAAAAACCTCTTGGGACCCTGTTCTGGCACCCTGCCGGAGGGGGGATCCCTCACCGGTGGCCATCTTCATCATCCCGGCGCTCTCCATGACGAGGAGGGAGTAGTTCACCCTCGGAGCTGAGGGTATGTATCAGTAGCTATGTGTTTGATCTCTCTCTCTCTCTTGTGTTCTTGATTTGGCACGATCTTGATGTATCGCGAGCTTTGCTATTATAGTTGGATCTTATGTTTCTTCTCCCCCTCTTCTCTCTTGTAATGGATTGAGTTTTCCCTTTGAAGTTATCTTATCGGATTGAGTCTTTAAAGATTTGAGAACACTTGATGTATGTCTTGTCGTGCATATCTGTGGTGACAATGGGATATCACGTGCCACATCATGTATGTTTTGGTGACCAACTTGCGGGTTCCGCCCATGAACCTATGCATAGGGGTTGGCACACGTTTTCGTCGTGATTCTCCTGTAGAAACTTTGGGCACTCTTTGAAGTACTTTGTGTTGGATTTAGTAGATGAATTTGAGATTGTGTGATGCATATCGTATAATCATGCCCACGGATACTTGAGGTGACATTGGAGTATCTAGGTGACATTAGGGTTTTGGTTGATTTGTATCTTTAGGTGTTATTCTAGTACGAACTCTAGGGCTGTTTGTGACACTTATAGGAATAGCCCAACGGATTGATTGGAAAGAATAACTTTGAGGTGGTTTCGTACCCTACCATAATCTCTTCGTTTGTTCTCCGCTATGAGTTGCTTTGGAGTGACTCTTTGTTGCATGTTGAGGGATAGTTATATGATCCAACTATGTTATTATTGTTGAGAGGACTTGCACTAGTGAAAGTATGAACCCTAGGCCTTGTTTCCTATCATTGCAATACCATTTACGCTCACTTTTACCGCCCGCTACCTTGCTGTTTTTATATTTTCAGTTTACAAAAACCCATATCTACCATCCATATTGCACTTGTATCACCATCTCTTCACCGACCTAGTGCACCTATACAATTTACCATTGTATTAGGTGTGTTGGGGACACAAGAGACTCTTTGTTATTTGGTTGCAGGGTTGTTTGAGAGAGACCATCTTCATCCTACGCCTCCCACGGATTGATAAACCTTAGGTCATCCACTTGAGGGAAATTTGCTACTGTCCTACAAACCTCTGCACTTGGAGGCCCAACAACGTCTACAAGGAGAAGGTTGCGTAGTAGACATCAGGTTCCTCCTCCAAATATTTCAAAGCAGTCTTCGAACACAGAGAACGTGTCCGGCTCTGCAAAACAAGCTCCGCAAAGAGTATAATATTTAACAAATCCCATCTACTGGCATCTTCTGTAGTGAGACACCACGTCTCCGCCCAGCCACTATTTCGAACAGTTTTTTAGCCTCCCGCTCCGTGTTTCGAGATGCGGTTTCCATTGGCACGTCTTGTCGAAGAAGAGATTGTGTCCCCTTATCACGGGATCCTCATCAATATGGGCGTTGGTAATCCAACCGTGTTGTTGGCGATTCCTTGAGAATGGGCGAGCTTTAAGGCCCGTGAGGAGGCGTTTGATATTCTTCGCCTTTATAAAGGGGTATAGACCCGTCTTTCTCCCCCCACGCCTATCTCTTCCTCAACCTTCCCAACCACAGGCTCCGGCGCCCAGGATTAGATTTCTTCCATTGTTACCAGGCCCTCTAGTTATGTCCGGATTCATTTCCCAAGGTAGGTGGGCAGCCTCCTCGGTCACCAAGGAGGATATCGCGAAGCTTCGGAAGGCGAGGTACATGACTACGGAAATCCCCCACGGGCTCCCTACTAAAGGGCATGTCATTCCCACACCAAAATCCAGCGAGAGGGATGTATTCATCTCCCACTTCCTCCGCGGGCTAGGGTTCGCTCTTCACCCCTTCGTTCGCGGCCTCATGTTCTATTATGGGCTAGATTTTCACGATCTAGCTCCGGACTCTTTTCTCCACATCTCGGTGTTCGTCGTTGTGTGCGAAGCCTTTCTCCGCATCCCCCCACACTTCGGCCTATGGCTCAAGACTTTCAATGTGAAGCCGAAGCTAGTTAACGGGGAGCAAGCGGAATGTGGCGGTGCTATGGTGAGTAAACTTGCCAACACTGTGACGCCCCGATTCAATCGTACACTAATCATGCACGCAAATGTGTACGATCAAGATCAGGGACTCACAGGAAGATATCACAACACAACTCTACAAATAAAATAAGTCATACAAACATCATAATACAAGCCAGGGGCCTCGAGGGCTCGAATACAAGTGCTCGATCATAGACGCGTCAGCGGAAGCAACAATATGTGAGTACAGACATAAGTTAAACAAGTTGCCATAAGATGGCTAGCACAAACTGGGATACAAATCGAAAGAGGCGCAGGCCTCCTGCCTGGGATCCTCCTAACTACTCCTGGTCGTCGTCAGCAGGCAACACGTAGAAGTAGGCACCTCCGGGGTAGTAGGCGTCGTCGACGGTGGCGTCTGGATCCTGTGCTCCAGCATCTGGTTGCGGCAACCGGGTAGAAGGGAAAAGGGGAAAAGAGGGAGAAAAGCAACCGTGAGTACTCATCCAAAGTACTCGCAAGCAAGGAGCTACACTACATATGCATGGATATATGTGTAAGGGGCCATATCAGTGGACTGAACTGCAGAATGCCAGAATAAGAGGGGGATATCTAATCCTATCGAAGACTACGCTTCTGGCAGCCTCCTTCTTGCAGCATATAGAAGAGAGTAGACTGAAGTTCTCCAAGTAGCATCGTATAGCATAATCCTACCCGGCGATCCCCTCCTCGATACCCTGTTGGAGAGCCATCACCGGGTTGTATCTGGCACTTGGAAAGGTGTGTTTTATTAAGTATCCGGTTCTAGTTGTCATAAGGTCAAGGTACAACTCCGGGTCGTCCTTTTACCGAGGGACACGGCTATTCGAATAGATTAACTTCCCTGCAGGGGTGCACCACATAGCCCAACACGCTTGATCCCATTTGGCCGGACACACTTTCCTGGGTCATGCCCGGCCTCGGAAGATCAACACGTCGCAGCCCCACCTAGGCACAACAGAGCGGTCAGCACGCCGGTCTAAACCTAAGCGCGCAGGGGTCTGGGCCCATCGCCCTGAGCACACCTGCACGTTGCGAACGCGGCCGGAAGCAGACCTAGCCTAGTGGCGTTCCAGTCCAATCCGGCGCGCGCCACTCAGTCGCTGACGTCAAGAAGTGCTTCGGCTGATACCACGACGTCGGGATACCCATAACTACTCCCGCGTAGGTGGTTAGTGCGTATAGACCAAATGGCCAGACTCAGATCAAATACCCAGATCTCGTTAAGCGTGTTAAGTATCCGCGAACGCCGACCAGGGCCAGGCCCACCTCTCTCCTAGGTGGTCTGAACCTGCCCTGTCGCTCCGCCACAAAGTAACAGACGGGGGCCGTCGGGAACCCAGGCCCACCTCTACGGGATGGAGCCACCTGCCCCTTCAGCCCCCATCTCCGAACAGTATCACAGATAACAGTGTATAGTATATAGTATATGCCCGCGATCACTTCCCAAAGTGATCACGACCCAGTAGTATAGCATGGCAGACGGACAAGAGTGTAGGGCCAATGATGGAACACTAGCATCCTATACTAAGCAAGTAGGATTGCAGGTAAAGGTATCAACAGTCGTATCAAAGATAGGCTATGCATCAGGATAGGAATAACGAAAGCAGTAACATGCTACACTACTCTAATGCAAGCAGAATAGAGGAGAGTAGGCGATATCTGGTGATCAAGGGGGGGGGCTTGCCTCGTCAACTCCGTAGTCGAACGGGGCAGCAGCAGCGTCAGTCTCGGTGTCTATTGAGAGAAGAGGGGGAAGAAACAATAAATATTTAAACAAGCAGAGGCATAGTGATGCATGACATGACAAGTAACGGCGTTAGAGGTGCCCCAACGCGGTATGGGATGATACCGGTGAAGGGGGGAAACATCCGGGAAAGTATCCCCGGGTTCCGCGTTTTCGGGCAGAGGAGCCGGAGGGGGAAAGTTGCGAGTTTGATATGTTAGGGGTGTGCGGCGGATGAACGGGCTGCGTATCCGGGTTCGTCTCTTCATTCTGAGCAACTTTCATGTAGAAAGTATTTTCATCTGAGCTACGGTTTATTTTATATTAATTTTAAAAGATTTAATTCATTTTTAGGATTTATTTAATTATTTTAAATTCAACATAGCATGACGTCAGCAGTCAACAGATGTGTTGACTGGCCAACTGACGTGTGGGTCCTATTCGTCATTGACTGATTAGTCTAATTAGGGTTCAATTAAACTATCTACTTGATTAGATTAGTTAAACAGGATTATTTAACTTAATTAATTCATTAACTATTTTAGTTATTAATTAATTAATTAATTAATTATATATTTACTTTTTAATGTTTAATTATTTATTTTTTTATTCTCTCTTTTTTTTATAAACGTTCTGGGGCGGGGCCCCCTAGTCAGTGGCCCACAGGGGCCATACCGGGCATGGGCGCTAACGGGTGCGGGTGTGGCGGTTTCGGGCAATGGGCGCCCGTGCCCAAGGCCACCGCAGTGAGGGCGCGAGGCCCAGTTGCGTTGGCGGCCTCACTCGACAGCGGTAGGAGGCGGGGAGCAGGGGAGGCCCCAGACGGCGACGGCCCTGGCGGGCGCGGCCAGGCGCCGCGGGATGGAGGCGGTGGTGGCCGGGCGGCGGTAGGGGCTGCACGGGGAGTGCGGTCAGGAGCAGGGGCGGACGCAGCGCGTGCGGGACGGCGCGGGGGGGCGCGGTGACCGTGCGGGGCGGAGGCCAGGGCGCGCGGGGCACGGACGGAGCGCGGCCGTGGACGCAGTGACCGCGGGCACGAGCGGGGCATGTGCGTGGAGAGCGGGGGGCGGAGGGAGGCAGGGCCTCACCGGCGTGGCAGGGGTATGGGGCGGCGAGGCTCGGTGAAGCTACGCGGGGAGGAGATGATGACGGGGCGGCGGGGTTGAGGCTGTCCGGCACGACGAGGTGGAGGCCGTTGGGTAGGAGGCCGGGGACGCGAGGCGGCGGATCCGGCCACGGAGCTCGACGGCGGGGCGCGGGATCCACGGCGGCAATGGCGATGTCGGCGGGGCGCGGTCGGGGTTGAGCCCCGATCCAGATCGGGGGGGCGAGAGGGACGAGAGGGTGGGGTGGGGATCGTGCGGGAGGAGTGGGTCGACTGGGGCTTAGGGTTTCGGGGTAGTGGGGATAAGGTGGGTTGGGGTGGGCCTCCTGGTGGCCTGGATGGCCGGTTGGGCCGTTCGGCCCAGGGAGAGGGGAGAGGGCTTTGTTCCTTTTTTTGTTTACTGTTTTGTCTTTTCTTTTATTTATTTTATTTCCTACTTTCTGTTTTTTTAGTCACACCTTATTTTAGTTCTTTATAAAATATGACCATAGCTCCTAAAACAAGGTTTCAGAACAATCCTCCACCATACAAAGTTTGGTGGCCAAATAAACTAGTTTAATATTTGTTTATTATTTAATATCATTTAAATAATTGTTTTGCTACGGTTTTATTCATTTTAGAGTATTTAGACATTTATAAAAGTGTGGTCTCTCCACGATAATTACATATGCATCATTTAACACAACCCGAACATTTTAGTTTTAATGTTTGAAAACTTTTACCGTTTGGTTTGTTTTTGAAATTGAATTTGAATCGGTTTCGAACTAATGCGAGATTTGCAACGGTAACCGTAGTGACGTGGCATCATTAGCGTAGGTTTACTGTAGCATAATTATCCGGGCGTCACAATTCTCCTCCACTACAAGAAATCTCGTCCCGAGATTTAAGAGGTAGAGTGAGGGGAAAAAGATTTGGTTACGAAATTCTAACGAATCTTCTCAGTCTTGGTTGCTCTTCTCGAAGAGGTTGATCCAGAACATTGATGTCTTCATTTCGCTGTTTCAGGTCATCATGATGAAGTCGTCATCCTTTCTTCGGGGGTCTCATCGTACTTACGAAAAATGATAAGGGGTATCTCCAGAAGAGCTGACCTCTACAAGGTCACGTATCTGGTAGAGAACATCAGGGAGGGTGACGGATAGTAACTCTCGAATTGAAACTTAAGAAATTATCGAGAGCAAAGTAAGGAGGGGCAATATGGAAGTTTCAAACGCTTAGGCAAACATTCGTTGCCTAAAAAGAAGTGTGAAAGAGGGTTCAGAGCAATGGGAATAAGTATTGCGTCTGATACCATAATAGATCCCTAGGCACGTGGCCCGTGAATTACATACGAAGTCAAGCGTGAGAATTAACTTTGGAAACAGGGTGTACAGGAGAGTCAGGTTTTGATCCTGTGGAAATGTGGCTTATGGGCCCACCATGTGGTTAAAGTAGGAGGGCACTGACATCTTGTACGATCACGATAGCAAGGCATGTCAGAGGATAGCCTATCAGTTATGTCGGCAACAACATCGATACCAAGGGCGAGGGACGAAGAGAACCATTTTCCTGCTCGTTGAACGAGGCGGGCCAAGAGGCAAGGTTCTCATCATCGGCGGTTACCGTAATGTCATCAATAGTAGAAACAGGGTCTCACTGGCAGAGTTGTACACCGAGGTGTTTACATAAGCAGGGAATTAATATTGCTTAGACCATAATGATCACCAGAAAGGTTAACCCAAATAATGGAAAGGAAAATATGATTATCAGATATTCCAGGGGTATATCCTTCCAAATGATAAGCAGAGCATGATATCCATGACAGGATATAATGTAGAAAACCTTTTAGGTAGGGGAGAGAAATTTCATGATATTACTCATACAACGGTGTTTGGATAATTGATAAAGAAACATTTAGCATTGGGCTTTAAATGTTCTTGTTGAAATCGGAGTATCACAGACATGCTTCGAGATAGCACTGGCATGGTCTTCAAGCAAAGTTCAGACCTTGGAAACACAGAGGATCCATCAGAATAACTTATTAAACAACGCATTCAAATTCTTCATGGAAAAATGGTCCTCCTTGCTAAAAAAAGAAATTATAACAATAGGTCCTCCGGTCAGGTGTGTTAGGCATGACATCACCTTACCGAGTCATAAGAGGACCAATGTTATAACTCTTGAAAATATGTCCCAATCATCATATCTGACCGAGATTCAGATCTGACGGGTGTGAGGATACCTCAAGCTCAGGATGCCTGAGAAGAAAGGTGCAACACAATTTGACGAGATGGCATTGCAAGATTTTCGGGAAACGAACTATGGAAGCAAGTTCTGAATCGTGAGTGCACCATTAAACCAAGGGGAGGATGAGGAGGTGGTTGATGGACTCAACAACAATTCATCGAGAATTTCAAAGGATGGGTTTCCACAATTAAGTGAACAAGGAGATAACATTAGTTAGATCAAACGATTTAATGAGGTATGTTCGTGGAAAACATACTCAATTAAACATTGGTGGAAAGCTACACCCAAAATATGGCTTAGGTAGCATGATGAATGTTGAACGGTGATTCGATAACCAATAGTCTAACAATGAACTATCGACCATTAACTTCAAAGCAATAGGGTTGCTAGAAGAGCAGAATCCAAACAGCACCGCTCACTTGTTGGTACCCCGGTTGGAATCAACACGAGGACCCAGAAAGAATGGGGCTAGTGAGAAGTATCACCATACCAAGAAATTTTAAGAGGTGGTGTAATTCTCACAACATTGATGACATGAGAGATGTTAATGCTCCAAGATACAGGAGAACAATTGTTGTATAGCAAGGAACTCAAGGTATATAACCAAACACGAACAAGCTTGTGTTGGTGGGAAGGCAATAAAGTCGTCGATGATAACACAATCAACGAGGGGCAAGGATGGTATTTCTCATCATGAATACAATTGATATCCTGGAGGAACTCAGAATGTTGATGATGATCATGATAAATTTTGACGAGAGACTTCATGAAGATGTAATCGATCGGCGATGACATCAAGTTAAAGGAATGATGAAACAAAAGGTTATTGGAACCATGGGTACGACACAAACTCGAAACCAAGCTTGTTGTCTGAGGTGGAATGATAAGACAAGGAAATCAACGTAAGCTTAGCTCAACGTCGAAAATTGTGTTCCGGGAAGAAGGACCAGGTAGAACAGTTAAGATTTAGCATGTTAATGATATAGCCGATCAGGCTAGGAATGACATGATTGAGTACAAACTCAGACTTAAAGAAGATTATCAATAGTTGTTGAACCGTAGGGCAGACTCGGTTCAGTTATCGGTGTCTTTGAGTGTTTAATAACTCAGAGCCCATGAAAACTATAATCAGTGAGAATGTAGTACTAGATGAAGAACTCATAAGAAGTTATGCAGTTCCAAGATAATCTCGATATACCAGGGGGTAATACTCGATGACAGATCAAAGTAGAGGTTGGACCGGGGTATTGATCCACAGAAGACAAGTGCTTACACTTGCATCGAAAATGGTATCTAAAGGAGAACATGGTCGGAACCACGATTGTAAAAGGGCAGACCCCAGATATAAGATGAACTTATATCAAGGGAATAATTAATTTTAAAAGAAGCTTCGATGAGAAGATGTACATCGTGTCCAGGGGCATGAACATAAAGTTCAAGGTCGACTCCCACTTCTCCAATGCATAACCTTTCATCCACTTCTCGCGTTCGATGAAGTTGTATTGTTGAAATTTTATCTGGCAAAATACCAGAAGAGTATGACTCGTGGGAACTTTTGAGTTCACACATATTAAGGAAGGCATAGGTTCAACCCATCGGGGCATCATGGAAACATATACCACAAACTTCGATAGTAATTTATCACTAGCTCGAAAGTAGAGCAAGGTTGAGAAAGTAGATGATACAATTTACCAAAGGTATTACGTATCCGAGGGAAGCCTCACAAGGTTATTGAATTTGGAGGACGCTGTCGGATAAAAGCCATTAAAGGATCTGCTGGTCCATAACAGAGCTGATGTGAGCATCGGCACACAACCAGAGGAAGTAACAATGCAAGGGCATTGGTTTATAGAAACAACTGACTAATCCAAAGCTCAAATGCAAAGGAATTATGATTTCCAAATCAAAGGATCAGAAGCAATCGCTCTGATTAAGGATGGATAAGTTGAGTAAGCTTAGGGGTAAAATCGACAAAAATTTGATTGGTCGAGATCCAGCTCATGTTTAAGACAATGTCTGAGCCGGAAGGATGAATCCTAGGATTCGACTGAGGAAGGCGAGCATCCTCAACATATTGAATCAACGGACTTAAAATGATAAAGACAAGGGAGGCCAATAAGATTACGAAACTTATGGGATTAACAATAATGCAAGCAAGCAAGAATTTCAAGAGCAATAGGCTCCTGAGGATTTTCGGAAGATCGAATGGTATATCGAAGATTGGTGACATACATGAATCAACTGGGGGATGAGCGGATACTCGATAAGTGCGAGAATTATCCGTAGGGGTATTCAGGTGACAAAGTACAGCAAGGCACTAAGCTCAAAGGATTCTCAGAACAACAGAGAGTATTTCGGGACATCTTGTAATAACAAGATCAACGGGGAATGATTGTATGAATGGCAAGTGTATGCAGTTTTCATAGGGGTTGACGGTGGAAGGAAATCGCAAATGCGATGTCACAAAGACTCGAGAGAACATCGTAGAGTAACTTCGGAATCTTCTAGTGCATCAGGAGATCATCTGAAGTGAGGGGCTCTCCGGAAGAAGTATTATCGAGAACCTAAAGTTAGTTTTGTTTTTAGCAAAATCATTTAACCCGAAAAGAAGAGAGTTCAGAATCCCGGAGTAAAGATCGAGGAGCAAAAGATCCTAATACCACCCAATGGCGACGTGGGCCCATGGGCCGCACAGCCATGTTAACAAAAGTTTTGTAAAGTCTAGACTCGACTTCGGCCAAGGAGTGTGGAAGGGGGATTCCTACAGGCAGTCGGCTCTGATACCAACTTGTGACGCCCCAATTCAATCGTACACTAATCATGCATGCAAATGTGTACGATCAAGATCAGGGACTCACGGGAAGATATCACAACACAACTCTACAAATAAAATAAGTCATACAAACATCATAATACAAGCCAGGGGCCTCGAGGGCTCGAATACAAGTGCTCGATCATAGACGCGTCAGCGGAAGCAACAATATCTGAGTACAGACATAAGTTAAACAAGTTGCCATAAGATGGCTAGCACAAACTGGGATACAGATCGAAAGAGGCGCAGGCCTCCTGCCTGGGATCCTCCTAACTACTCCTGGTCGTCGTCAGCAGGCAACACGTAGAAGTAGGCATCTCCGGGGTAGTAGGCGTCGTCGACGGTGGCGTCTGGATCCTGTGCTCCAACATCTGGTTGCGGCAACCGGGTAGAAGGGAAAAGGGGAAAAGGGGGAGAAAAGCAACCGTGAGTACTCATCCAAAGTACTCGCAAGCAAGGAGCTACACTACATATGCATGGATATATGTGTAAGGGGCCATATCAGTGGACTGAACTGCAGAATGCCAGAATAAGAGGGGGATATCTAATCCTATCGAAGACTACGCTTCTGGCAACCTCCTTCTTGCAGCATATAGAAGAGAGTAGACTGAAGTTCTCCAAGTAGCATCGTATAGCATAATCCTACCCGGCGATCCCCTCCTCGATACCCTGTTGGAGAGCCATCACCGGGTTGTATCTGACACTTGGAAAGGTGTGTTTTATTAAGTATCCGGTTCTAGTTGTCATAAGGTCAAGGTGATCACGGCCCAGTAGTATAGCATGGCAGACGGACAAGAGTGTAGGGCCAATGATGGAATACTAGCATCCTATACTAAGCAAGTAGGATTGCAGGTAAAGGTATCAACAGTCGTATCAAAGACAGGCTATGCATCAGGATAGGAATAACGAAAGCAGTAACATGCTACACTACTCTAATGCAAGAAGAATAGAGGAGAGTAGGCGATATCTGGTGATCAAGGGGGGGGCTTGCCTGGTTGCTCTGGCAAGAGAGAGGGATCGTCAACTCCGTAGTCGAACGGGGCAGCAGCAGCGTCGGTCTCGGTGTCTATCGAGAGAAGAGGGGGGAGAAACAATAAATATTTAAACAAGCAGAGGCATAGTGATGCATGACATGACAAGTAACGGCGTTAGAGGTGCCCCAACGCGGTATGGGATGATACCGGTGAAGGGGGGAAACATCCGGGAAAGTATCCCCGGGTTCCGCGTTTTCGGGCAGAGGAGCCGGAGGGGGAAAGTTGCGAGTTTGATATGTTAGGGGTGTGCGGCGGATGAACGGGCTGCGTATCCGGGTTCGTCTCTTCATTCTGAGCAACTTTCATGTAGAAAGTATTTTCATCTGAGCAACGGTTTATTTTATATTAATTTTAAAAGATTTAATTCAGTTTTAGGATTTATTTAATTATTTTAAATTCAACATAGCATGACGTCAGCAGTCAACAGAGGTGTTGACTGGCCAACTGACGTGTGGGTCCCATTCGTCATTGACTGATTAGTCTAATTAGGGTTCAATTAAACTATCTACTTGATTAGATTAGTTAAACAGGATTATTTAACTTAATTAATTCATTAACTATTTTAGTTATTAATTAATTAATTAATTAATGAATTATATATTTACTTTTTAATGTTTAATTATTTATTTTTTTATTCTCTCTTTTTTTATAAACGTTCTGGGCGGGGCCCCCTAGTCAGTGGCCCACAGGGGCCATACCGGGCATGGGCGCTAACGGGTGCGGGTGTGGCGGTTTCGGGCAATGGGCGCCCGTGCCCGAGGCCACCGCAGCGAGGGCGCGAGGCCCAGTTGCGTTGGCGGCCTCACTCGACAGCGGTAGGAGGCGGGGAGCAGGGGAGGCCCCAGACGGCGACGGCCCTGGCGGGCGCGGCCAGGCGCCGCGGGATGGAGGCGGTGGTGGCCGGGCGGCGGTAGGGGCTGCACGGGGAGTGCGGTCGGGAGCAGGGGCGGACGCAGCGCGTGCGGGACGGCGCGGGGGGGCGCGGTGACCGTGCGGGGCGGAGGCCAGGGCGCGCGGGGCACGGACGGAGCGCGGCCGTGGACGCAGTGACCGCGGGCACGAGCGGGGCATGTGCGCGGAGAGCGGGGGGGGCGGAGGGAGGCAGGGCCTCACCGGCGTGGCAGGGGTACGGGGCGGCGAGGCTCGGTGAAGCTACGCGGGGAGGAGATGATGACGGGGCGGCGGGGTTGAGGCTGTCCGGCACGACGAGGTGGAGGCCGTTGGGTAGGAGGCCGGGGACGCGAGGCGGCGGATCCGGCCACGGAGCTCGACGGCGGGGCGCGGGATCCACGGCGGCAACGGCGATGTCGGCGGGGCGCGGTCGGGGTTGAGCCCCGATCCAGATCGGGGGGGGGGGGGGGCGAGAGGGACGAGAGGGTGGGGTGGGGATCGTGCGGGAGGAGTGGGTCGACTGGGGCTTAGGGTTTCGAGGTAGTGGGGATAAGGTGGGTTGGGGTGGGCCTCCTGGTGGCCTGGATGGCCGGTTGGGCCGTTCGGCCCAGGGAGAGGGGAGAGGGCTTTGCTCCTTTTTTTTTGTTTACTGTTTTGTCTTTTCTTTTATTTATTTTATTTCCTACTTTCTGTTTTTTTAGTCACACCTTATTTTAGTTGTTTATAAAATATGACCATAGCTCCTAAAACAAGGTTTCAGAACAATCCTCCACCATAAAAAGTTTTGGTGGCCAAATAAACTAGTTTAATATTTGTTTATTATTTAATATCATTTAAATAATTGTTTTGCTACGGTTTTATTCATTTTAGAGTATTTAGACATTTATAAAAGTGTGGTCTCTCCACGATAATTACATATGCATCATTTAACACAACCCAAACATTTTAGTTTTAATGTTTGAAACCTTTTAACGTTTGGTTTGTTTTTGAAATTGAATTTGAATCGGTTTCGAACTAACGCGAGATTAGCAACGGTAACCGTAGTGACGTGGCATCATTAGCGTAGTTTTACTGTAGCATAATTATCCGAGCGTCACAAACACTACCTGGCCAAAAGGCACCTTCACGGAAACCTCCAACTCATGGCAACAGGAGTGGTTCTATATCACCGAACCCCGTGGCACCAAATGGGCAGCCGCACCTGTGTTCCGATCTAGCCCTCCATTGCGGCTCGCATTGTGGATAGATAAGGGGCTAGACTGGGGATCAGCTGATGAAGTCCAGACGCTGCAAAGTCGTATCCGGAGTATCCTCGAAAGGGACGTTGGCCTTATTAACGTGATCCAAGTGATGCTAGTCCGCCGGATCCTCCCGTGCCAGCGACGGCCTCTCCGTATGTGGGAGTTTAATCCGGAAGGACCGCGGACACTTCAGCACTTCTTTGGCACAACGCATGAAGGGATGTGGAAACTATTCTTCAAGACTCGAAAGTAGTGGCCGGACACATCAGAGGACATCGGTTTCGACTGCAACCATCCGGATACCCCGGTAAGCACCCAATTTATGATCGCAACTCGGTTGATTATCCCATAGCCATGTGCTGAGAGCTCTATTTTTTACCAGGGCTGGATAAAGAAGGCGGAACGAATTAGGTGTTCAACCCCACTTCCCGAAGATTTGGCCGATCCTGTGTTGACGAGGATGTTGGTCCTGGCGCCGTATCAAGTGCCAGCGCTAGAGGAGAAGAAGAAGAGCGAACAGGCCGAAAGAGACCTCCACTCTACAGGTATGTTGGACACTATGTCCGGGGAGACTGAAGCTCCCTCTTTGACAGACGAAGGGGAGGGAGAAGTTGATATCCCTTCCCCTCATGGGAGGAAGAGGACTGCATCCGAAGACTTGGAGGTGGAAGCACCCAAGAGAGGGAAGGTAGCCCTACCATATGGTTCGGCTTCCGAGGCCGATGTCGTCGCAAGGCACCTCTCTAGGGACAAGCCCCTTGCTGAATCGTAAGTGAACAAGGATGCTCTAGACATATCTCGTTCTTTTCGGGTTGCAGGGGTAACATTTAAACCATATACTTGTAGTTCGGCCCACAGTCCGCCCCGACAGTCCTCCTCGTCAGGGGACTTAACTTCGGGGATGATGGAAAGAGAGATGCCTTCTCATGCTTCCTCGCCTCTTAGGGCGGACGACTTCGAGGTGCCATCTCGGAGAATCTACCCTGATCATCAAGTGGCGTGGGGGACAATGAAAACAATGCCCGAGGGTGGTACTTCGATCGTCAAGGGTCCAGGGGGCGCAGCCCCTACGTGGGCCAGCAATGAAGGCCCAGAACTATCCGGCTTATAGTCGAAGATGACTCTAGGGTCAAGCCGATGTAACCCTTTGAAGGGAACGCATACTCTCGCAGCAGCCTCCAAGAATTCAGAGGTGCCGGATACTCTGATGAGCACATTACAAAGTGTGTCCATCTCAGAGGAACATAGTACCTTAATGGGTACGGTAGTTGAAAGGGTTCTGTCCACGAGAAGCGGATTGAATGAAGCTTTCATGGGCCTATTGAGAGGCTTCAAGGTACGCAATGTAATAGCTTAACTATTTTTACATGCACAGTGCACCCATGTACAGATAGTAGCCCCTGAGGCTCTGGTCAGCTTCCATAGGGAGGCGATCAGAGGATCAAAAAGATATGCTCAGGAAGTAACCTAATTAATTCGAACACGGGCTGTTACGTCCATGGCGACCACCCAAGCTACAGAAGTTGCAGATCTAAAGCAAAAACTTGAGTTAGCGGATGAGGACATCACTCCTATTAACAGGCGGCTAGACGAGGCACAAGGTATGTGGTGGGGCGGCTTGTTTATGCATGTATAATAGTATGAGCACGGGGCTGAAAATCATATACTGTGACATGCATAACTATAGATGGTGCTGTCGCGGTTGAGACCCTTCGGGCTGAACTTGCCCAGGCCAAGGAGTAGGCCAGAGTGAGCGACGTGGCTGCCAAGAAGGCGGCTGCAGATATAGGCTACTCAGCGCCAGTGCCAGGAGAGAATATCTACCATGGAGCGGGAGCTGAAGGATGCCACCAGCAGGTGCAAATCTCTCGAGGAGGATAACAAAGCCAAGGCAGCCAAACTCGACTAGGACTTACTAGAGGTGAAAGAAGCGCGATACGAGTCTAGAGCGGCTCGGGAGGAGATCTTCCAGGCTAGGGAGATAGCAGCTGGTAAGCCCTTTCTTTTACAGACTAAGTTCAGCGACCCGAAGTATGCTCTGCTTAACCAAATGTGGTGTTCTTCAGATGCGTTCTTAGATCTGCCGAAGAGTGCTTCTGACGCGGCGCAGTTCTTCCAAGCACAGGAAGGATGTGTTGCGAAGAGGCTTTTCTGGTCGCAATTCAACGTGGCAAGGCGTCCGGCGCTGCTGAACGAACAGATGGCCCAGTGGGCCGAGCTACACAAGATGTTTGGAGCCGCCATGAAGGATGTCGTGGTTCGGCTATGGCCAGCCGAACCCGTTCCTAGCAGCTATTTCGGTTTGGTGTAGCGGCTTGTCGATGCAGTGTCGTGTATTCACGCCGTCAAGCGGTCGGTGTGCATAGAAGGTGCCCGGATGGCCTTCGCCCACGTCAGGATGTACTGGGCAAAGATGAAGGCCATCGATGTTGCAACCAAGGGTCCGCATGGAGGCAAGGACCATCGCACGCCGGAGCATTATTTGGGGGACGTCCTAGAGGGCGCCCGCTTGATAGAGGGTCAGTGCTCTAAGGATATTATATTTGAATAAATGTACTGTAAGTGTGAAAACAATATTATGATACATTAAAGTTGTGTTATATACCTTTGCCATTTACTTCCTCCTGTGCGGCCGTTTCTTATAACTTGAAAGTTTGCCAGTCATCGGCTTCGGCCCCCTCGCATATAATACGGGGGTGTTCAGAATAGCACCTGATCACTCTTGATCCAATTTCTTGGACAGAAACGGAAGTGTCAGTGCGGCGAACTAGGCAATCGGACTATAGGGCTTTAACACCTTCACTTAGCCATAGGAGTTTTACGGTGGGTCTACGATGTAGCCCCTGGTATGTACGCAGTTATCCGAATACGGTTGCTTTACAAAGGTGACTAGAAAGACGGTCCTTCGTGTAATACGGAAGAAATCACAAAAGATTCTGATAAGTTGTTGAGTGGTTGACCAGCTCTCGCCGCATCATGATAGTCAGTTTTCGGCTTTCTCTACCGAGGTGTTTGACCAGATGAACTGGAAACACAATCGCAGTAGTTCTCCCTTTACTAGCCTAGCCGATAGGACGGAATGTAGGGTCAAGCACAGGAGCCGGGCAACCAGCTATTGACCAAAGACATGATTCGGAGCTAATGCATATAATGCCAAACTCATGACGCCGAAGTATGCTATAGAGTTGTTCGGACTTTTTTCGGCAACCCATATGTTGCCGTATCAAGCCCCTGGTGATTTGGGCCGAGGTGTCTGCGTGAAACGACCGAAGAAGCGAGGTACGTTTGTATGCGGAAAAGCAAATACTGAAGACGGATTATGTTCACTAAACTCCGATTGATACATCGAACGTAATCTTACAGATTATGACACCGCCACCCAGGCCATTTTACGTTCCAGGGGTCGAGGGCTGAGGAAAAAAAGGCTCTGTGCAGGTTTCAAATAGAGTTTTTGGTCTACAAAAAATCTTGTGGACCTCCTGTCGCACGTTTGCGCTGCCTGTGCTTTCGCGAAAAGGTTTCCTTAAAGGGAGCAATCCTCGGTTATTTGTAGGAAAGCCGGGCTCATAAAGAGTCCTTTCAAGTCCATAGGACGGACATGTATTGATTCACCTGTGGCAAAAAGATAAGAAAGTAGTTAGGAAAAAGAGAAAAGGTTAAAGTCCAGACGAACCGCTTTGTAGGCTTGTCCGTATTGTGCCTCCGCCGATGACCAAGGTATTTTGAGTGCATAATTATGTATGCGCGGTGCGAACTCCGCGGGTATAAGAGGCGAACGACGGAGGCGGAGCTGCTAATCCAGCTCTAAAATTGACCGTTCCTGTGCAGTAGAGGCCGGCGATTTAATGACCGATGAGATATGCGGCTTGAGGAGGCCGCTTTTTGCTTCGGTTGTGATTGCCACAGTATGCCCCTCAGTGCAGAGGGAGCGTTCTGTGTTTCCGTTGATCGTTATGGTGCCGCGTGGACTGGGCATCTTAAGCTTTAGATAGGCGTAGTTTGGGACCGCATTGAAACGAGCAAAAGCGGTCCGGCTGAGCATTGTGTGGTAGCCAATTTGGAATGGGACAATATCGAACACCAAGTCTTCGCGTCGGTAGTTTTTCGGTGATCCGAAGACGACTTCCAATGAGATTGAGCCTGTGCCGTGAGCTTCTACGCCGGGTATTACTCCCTTGAAGGTAGTTGTGGTGGGCTTGATCCTTGAAGGGCCAATGCCCATTTTGCGGACAGTGTCTTGATAGAGTAAATTAAGGCTATTGCCGCCGTCCATGAGTACTCGCGTGAGTTGGAATCCGCCGATAATTGGATCAAGGACCAGAGCTGCCGAACCCCCGTGACGGATACTCATTAGGTGGTCCTTGTGATCAAAAGTGATCGAGCAGGCCACCCATGGGTTGAATTTTGGGGCGTCCGGCTTTATGACGTGGTCGTCTCGTAGTTCGTGCTTGCGCTCCCTTTCAGAGGTATGCGTCACGTATATCATGTTTATTGTTTTTACTTCAGGGAGAAATTGCTTCTGTCCCCCGGTGCTCGGTAGGCGAGCCTCCTCTTCTTCACTGTCACTGGGCGGCCCCTTCCCTTTGTGTTCGACATTGAGCTTGCCGGCCTGTTTGAAACCCCAACAATTTCTGTTGGTATGGTTGGCGGGTTTGTCGGGGCTGCCATGGATCTGACAGGGCCGATTCAGTATCTTGTCTAGACTGGATGGATCATCTCTGTTTGACTTAAATGGCTTCTTCTGTTGACCGGTTTTGGAGCCGCTAAATCCGGCATTGACCATTGTGTCTGGGGTTCCTGCAATATTGTGGTGACGCTTGTTTTTATTGCGCCGTGGCTTGTCGTTGCTGCCCCTAACTTCAGAGGTGCCAGGATCGCTCGCGCTATTGCTTCTATGAGCGAGCCAGCTATCTTCTCGGCCGCAAAAGCGGGTCATTAGTGTGGTAAGAGCTGCCATGGATTTTGGATTTTCTTGGCCGAGGTGGCGGGCGCGCCACTCGTTGCGGATGCTATGTTTAAAGGTCGCGAGTGCTTCGGCATCCGAACAGTCAACAATTTGGTTAATTTTAATTTGGAACCTAGTCCAGAGTTTCCTGACTGACTCTCCGTGTTGCTGGATGATGTGACTGAGGTCATTGGTGTCTGGAGGCCGGACATATGTACCTTGGAAATTGTCGCAAAAGGCGTCTTCCAAGTCTTCCCAGCTGCCAATGGAGTTCTCTGGGAGGCTGTTTAGCCTGTGCCGGGCTGGTCCCTTTAATTTTAGTGGGATGTATTTAATGGCGTGGAGATCATCACCGCGGGCCATGTGGATATGGAGAAGAAAATCCTCAATTCATAATGCGGGGTCAGTTGTTCCATCATATGATTCAATATTCATGGTTTTAAACCCCTCTGGGAATTCGTGCTCCATTACTTCATCAGTGAAGCAGAGGGGGTGTGCGGCGCCTCTATATCGGGCCAAGTTGCGACGTAGCTCGGATGGAGTCCGTCCGCGGTTTTCGGCCCGGACATGATTATGCTTGTCACATCCGGCTAGTTAGCCGTCATCGCGCGCTGGGGCACGCCCCCGCGATTCGTAGATCGATCTGGTCTGACCTTCACTATTTTCCAGGTCCTGTCGCCGGTCATATGTACATCCCCGAGCTGTTGTGTGTCTATCTTTACGCCGAGATAGTATGGGACGGTGTTCGGCTTGAGTTGCCATTTTGTCCCGGCCACGTGGTGGTCGGTCAGTCACGCTACGCGCTGTTGGTACGGGCTCTAGTGCCTCGTCGTCGAATTGAGGTAGCAGCTTACGCTTCGAGTAGCTTTTGGTTGGTCATGCAAGGTCATATTCCTCGGCTGCCAGGACATTAGTCCATCTGTCGTTGAGCATATCCCGTTCGTCTTGAAGCCGTTGTTGCTTCCTTTTCAGGCTCCTCGCGGTTGCGATGAGCTGTTGCCTAAAGCGTTCTTGCTCGAGGGGCTCCTCTGGTACGATGATATCTTTGTCACCGGGGCCTATGTCATCTTCGGAGGGTGGCATGTAATTGATGTCCTCCGAGTCCTCGCTTCCGACTGGCTCGTCAGGGTTACCCTGCCCCTCCTCCCTATAATCATGTTCAGGTGTTGGTTCGACGGGGGCATCTGGGTCTTCGACGTTCTCCGGAGTGTTATTGTCTCCATTGCCGGTATTGCTTTCCTTGCCACGGCGTGATTTTGAACGGCGTCGCTGATGCCGCTTCTTTGGTGGTTTATCAGTGTTGTTGTCCTTGATTGGATCCTTACTACCCTCACCGCCATCCTCTCTTGGCGTATCAACCATGCATACGTCGAATGTGGAGGTGGTCGCCCAGCGTGTGGTATGCGGCGGGTTTTGGCTTTGTTCGACTCTGGCAATGTCCATACCGTAGATGTCTTGGGAGTTACGATCAAGCATGTCTGCAAGGTCCTCGACAGTGGCTATGAAGTGGGTGGTGGGTGGGACGTAAGATTTCCCGCCCTCAGCCCCTAGTCCAGGCTGGGCGTAGTTCGGACGTTGCTCCTCTGTAATGACGAGGGATCGCATCAAGTCCAGAGCCTTGCTTAAAGGCGAGGTTTGGCCAGGGAGAAGAGAGTCCATGGAGTACGGCAGGAAAGAGACTCCTTGGCCGAGCTCACACGATGCTGACTCCGAGGGTTTGGAGCCAGTGTCCAGAGAAGAGTCCGGCTTCATAATGGTTGCCAGCGACACTACTTCCTCCGGCTCTCCCGTACTAGGCTTAGTGGCCGCAAATAGTCCGGCGGGCTCAGGAATCCCGTCTTTGGATCCGGCGATGTGCTCCGGATCTAAGGCCAGAGCGGAGGTTGGGGTCGTGAACCCTTGGAAGATCAAGTCTCCTCGGATATCAGCGACATAGTCCATATTTCCAAAACTAATCTGGTGACCTAGGGCGTAGCTGCCGATCTGCTCTAGATGGCCAAGCGAGTTGGCCCGCAGTGCGAAGTCGCCGAATACGAAGATCTGGCCGGGGAGAAAAACCTCCCGCAGGGCGGCATTGTTGTAGATGACTGATGGAGCCATCGAACCTTTTGATGACGACACAGCAGAACTCTCAATGAAAGCACCAATGTCAGTGTCAAAACCGGCGAATCTCGGGTAGGGGGTCCCGAACTGTGCGTCTAAAGTCGATGGTAACAGGAGACGGGGGACACGATGTTTACCCAGGTTCGGGCCCTCTTGATGGAGGTAATACCCTACTTCCTGCTTGATTGATCTTGATGAATATGAGGATTACAAGAGTTGATCTACCACGAGATCGTAATGGCTAAACCCTAGATGTCTATCCTGTATGATTGTGATTGCCTCTACGGACTAAACCCTCCGGTTTATATAGACACCGGAGGGGCCTAGGGTTGTACAGAGTCGGTTTACAGAGGAAGGAATCTTCATTTCCGAATGCCAAGCTTGCCATCCACGCAAAGGAGAGTCCCATCCGGACACGGGAGGAAGTCTTCTATCTTGTATCTTCATGGCCCATTAGTTCGGCCCACGTCACATAGCCCGGATGCCCGAGGACCCCTTAATCCAGGACTCCCTCACCCCCCTATCGCCCACACTCACTTGGAGACAGTTCCAAATGCCGTCAGGGAAAGGGGTTAAAAACCGTTTGTATAGCACGTCGCTGTAGTAGTGAACTCCAATTTCAAACGATTCGAATTCCAGGATCCAATATCATCACATAGCCTATACCATGCCAATGCTTTTCCCATCAAAGATAAATGGAAAACCTTTTTCATGACTTGATCCCTGGGTAAACCTGCAAGCTCAAACAATCCACAAATTTGTTCCACGTATATCAAGTGCTTATCAGGATGTTCGTTCCATCTCCTGCATAAGGATTAGCTAGCAGTTGTTCTATCATACCTGAAGGAATTTCATATTCAATATTTTCAGTAGGTACAGTAGGTTGGGGGGTAATTAATTGTGGTTCCACACGAGGTGAAGATACCCCGAACAAACCCCTCAAAGATTTGTTTTCCATAGTAACAAGTGACAATAAATTTCAGCACACTATATAAATGTTTCCTTACCAAATTCCACTTACCATAGGCGCTTCACTCCCCGGCAAAGGCGCCAGAAAATAGCCTTGATGACCCACAAGTATAGGGGATCAATTGTAGCTCTTTTGTATAAGCAAGAGTGTCAAACCTAACGAGGAGCAGAAGGAAATGGCAAGTAGTTTACAATAAGGTAATGTCTGCAAGTGCTGAAATTGTAAGTAATGGAGTAGTTTGATAGTAAGATAATTTGTAACCAGCAAGTAACGATAGTAGTAACAAAAGTGCAGCAAGGTAGCCCAATCCTTTTAAGGCAAAGGACAGGCCAAAACTGTCTCTTATTATAAGCAAAGCATTCTTGAGGGTACACGGGAATTTCATCTAGTCACTTTCATCATGTTGGTTCGATTCGTGTTCGCTACTTTGATAATTCGATATGTGGGTGGACCGGTGCTAAGGTATTATTCTTAATTGAAAAAACCTCCTACTTATGATTAACCCTCCCGCAAGCATCCACAACTACAAGAAAAGTATTAAGAATAAATCTAACCATAGCATTAAACTTTGGGGTCCAATCGGTCCCTTACGGAATAGCGCATAAATTGGGGTTTAAGTTTCTATCACTCTCGCAACCCACCATCTAATTGCTACCCCACAATGCATTCCCTTAGGCCCAAATATGGTGAAGTTTCATGTAGTCGACGTTCACATGACACCACTAAGGGAATCACAACATACATACTATCAAAATATCGAACACATATCAAGTTCACATGATTACTTGCAACATGATTTATCCCGTGACCTCAAGAACAAAAGTGACTACTCACAAATGATAAACATGCTCATGATCAGAGGAGTATTAAATAGCATATTAGATCTGAACATATCATCTTCCACCAAATAAACCATATAGTAATCAACTACAAGATGTAATCGACACTACTAGTCACCCACAAGCACCAATCTATAGTTCCGGTAACAAGATTGAACACAAGAGATGAACTAGGGTTTGAGATGAGATGGTGTTGTTGAAGATGTTGATGAAGATTACCCTCCCCAAGATGGGAGAGTTGTTCGTGATAATGATGACGATGATTTCCCCCTCCGGGAGGGAAGTTCCCCTGGCGTAATTGCTCTGCCGGAGGGCAAAAGTGCTCCTGCCCAAGTTCCACCTCGAGGCGGCGGTGCTTCGTCACGAAAGTCCTCCTCTTTTTTTTTCTAGGTCAAAATGACCTATATACCAGAAGATGGGCACCTGAGGTGGGCCGAGGAGGCCACAACCCCCCAGGGCGTGCCAGGGGGGCTAGCGCGCCCAGGTGGGTTGTGCCCCCTGGTGGGCCCCCTCTGGTAGTTATTTGTTCCAGTAATTCTTATTTATTCCATAAAAAATCGCCGTGAAGTTTCAGCTTGTTTGGAGTTATGCAGAATAGGTGGGCTGACATAGCTTTTTCAGGTCCAGGTTTCCAGCTGCCGGAATTCTCCCTCTTGGTGTGTGCAAATTATGAGAGAAAAGGCATTAGAATTACTCCAAAAAGCATTATTATGGATAAAAATATTATAAATAACAGTAAGACAACATGATGCAAAATGGACGTATCACGAGCCCATGAGAATCACCTAACCCTCAAAAACATAGACAACACATAGTATGGGTTAGTACACAGAGTGCAATTGATAATTTCTTATCATATTGCAAGATCCTATGTGGCTCGTTTGCGCTCGTGTGTTGACCATTTAGAGTTCGATCTCCGAGCTTCATCTTGGTCAACCGATATCTCTACTCCATGTTTAATATTGACATCATGAAGGGTATATTGAATTCTTCACTTGAATACCTTGCTCAATCATGACTCAACACATGAGTCCATTATGATCATATCTATGAGCCACTCCTAGAATTCATCATACAAATCATCCTTTTAAGATATTGATCCATTATGGCTCAAACCATAGCTCTAAGCATGGCAACCCTTAAGATACTCCAATGAAATCCATTTTTATCATCTCGATGTAATTGTTGCTTCAAAGGAGTTGTCTTCCATTATTCTTCAATCATTTTTCAATGGGACTAACCTTCAAATGTATATCTCAATGCAAACATTAGTCCTATAGGATTGTTATTTAATTACCAAAACCACACATGGGGACTACATGTACTTTCAATCTCCCCCATTTTGGTAATTGATGAGAATCTCAACAAGAGGGTTTGTAAAATGAATTTGTAAACAAGGATGCAATTTATCCGAGGATAAACTGTATACTTGGGATGGTTGTACTATCATTAAGACACTACACAAGCATTTGATGATAGTACACCCATAGTATATAGAGCAAACTCCCCCACAATACATGCATGTGTGAATGAACTTTGAATGTCATTGCATATATTGGTTGACATAAACTAGGAGAAGATTTCTCTATACATAATACTCATCCATGCAACAGGAATATATAACAAGGGTAATATGCATGAGTGACAACTGGCACTACAAAAATACTTATCTTAAACCCTGTAAACTTCTTCCCCATTGGCAACAAATGCCAAAATGGATGAAAAAAATCTAGAAGACTAATATAGCATGAGTTCCTCCTTAATGTGTGCATATCGCTAAAATGTGAGTGAAATCAAGTGCACATATTCAATGATGAAAAAATTGAGGAGCTCAACCCATATTTAGGATCTAGAATGCAACAAGATAGTATGATATGAAAATAATATTAAACATGGGAGGAAAACATTCAAAAGATCCAAAGAACATATTTTGGACAAGATAAAATAGGAATATCCAATGTGATCATCATGTCAAGTATGGGTCCAAAATACATCAAAACATATGAGTGCGCAAGGATATATGCAATGCATACAAGCACTCGCGATACAACCTCTTACCGAAGCCACTATACGAATAAAAGGAACACACAAAGTGGCCAGAAAGGAATAAATTATATCCAGGAAAGATATGAACTTTCTTATGTATAAAAATTTCTAAGTGGCCAATAATAATCATGATATGTACCGACAAACAAACCCTTATACAAAAAAAGTTGTAATGGATAAGAACATGATATCCACAGGTGAATCCACTATTATATCACTTTGAGCCTAGCATAAGAGCAAGGCACATGGTACAAAGCACATGGCACAAATTGATCTCATTTGCATAACACAAAGTGATGCAAGTAATCAAAATATCCAACGAGCCAGAAGGATAAAATAATATTATGATTTGAGCAAAGGAGTGTTCTAAGGAAAATAGAGAAGCTCCCCATGTTTTGTGCACTATTTAGATTTCTTTTATTTGGATACAAGTGCACTAAATAGGATCATCACTCCCCCAAAATCAATAGGAACACAAAACAATTGCAAGCAAGCATAGATAGGAAAAGAAGCCTAGCAATTTGCAACAAACATATGGTTGAGCAACATGTAAATGAGGCAACCTAATAATAGGCACAACCAAAACGATGTGTGTGAGTCACGTCAAAGCACTTGAGAAGACTAATATAAGGGTGAGAATTAAGAATCAACATAGTCTTGAGTAAATGAGATACAAGGTGCCAGACATGTTCTTCCCACACACGTGAACTTAAGCAGGTGATACACACATCAAGAAAATGGGTTTCACAAGCTCACTAATAGCAAATTAAAAATAAAAGCTTGTGACAACCCATGGTGAAATAGGAAATAATAGGCTTGTCAAGACAAGCACGAGGACAACAAACTTCACCAAACATGAGGGCACTAAGTTGCGAAGAGGTAAGACACACACTCATGCAACGAATGCTTCCACGGAGCCACGAAAGATATAAAAAGAGAATGAAACGGTGGACATGAAAGAATAGGGATATCAACTAGAGATGTAAATTCTCTCGCGTGTATAAGATTCTAGGTAGATGACAATCATGGTGATATATATCCACAAATAAGGATGTACACATGAAATAGTTGCAAAAGGAAAGACTACGATATCCAAACGGGAGTCATAAAATATACCAATGAGATCTTTGCTTGAAAGCATAGCACATGACTTAATATTATCTTATTGTATATTAATGAACTCCAAACACACAACCATCAAAGACATCACAACTAGCAACAAGAGATCATTGTTGGGATACTTTGAGAAAGGAAACAAGTATGACAGGAACGAGTCAAGAAATTCATGCCATGATGCAACCTACACAAGGTTAACCCCATTTCTATATTTATGCATGAAGTAAATACTTGTTACAGAGATAGCATTGGTATGAAGTCGTAGATCAATAAAATGTCCAAGCTTGGCTCTAATTTCCTCATAGTGCTACCACCTTCATGAATAAGCCAAGCACCCAATGCTTCTCAAATGTACCTAAAACCTTTTAAGTTCAATATGGTCCCCAAACTTATTGGGTCCGAAGTAGTTAGCAAAACTACAACACATAGGGTAAAACCACTTAAGTATGTGCATATCGATATGAATTTGAATTTCATGCACCCCTTAGCTATTAAGAATTTGATCAAATAAAGCATACAAACCATGCGAATTTACACATAGTAACTATGCATGCACATGCCTACCAAAATTCATGGAGATACAAAATGGACAAATGAACACATAACCATTAATACTTCCAATAACATCACTAGTCATTCATGTTGTCCAAAAGAAATCAAAGTGACAAATCAACATATGATAGCACACAAAGTTCAACATATGAACAAAGGAAAACCAATGAGCATATAAGATATGCATTGCACACATACTCATAGGAATATCTCCCTCAAGTAGATATATGATACTATAAACAATGAGATAACAAGCTCCCATAACTCCATACAAACCAATAACATGAACTCGAACAAAATGGCATTTTGAGTTATCATTCGGCGTAGAATCCACATAAGTACATGATCATCTATAATAACACAAGCATAACATGAGAGTTTAGAAATAAACACAATGCTTGGATAGTATATTATTAACATTACAATTAGATATATCATCATGCAAAGCAACAATTGTAATAACTTCAATCAAACAATTTTCTGAATATGATTTTGAAGATAACCATGGGCAAAACAGCACAAGAATGCCATATGTAAACAAGGCATTGCATGCCACAGAGATATAAGATAGTCTCAAATATATTCTAAGTGGCATCCCATAATTGTTCACATTTCGCAAGGATTGTGATATGCACAAAGCATATCACTCCCCCATAATGTGGTGATCCATTAATATCTCAAAAGAGCCCAATAAGATGCAACTAAAATGCAATGATGGCTCGAGACTACACACACAAATATATGAAATGCACTGCAACCTACACATGCTAGATAACACAAATCAAGCATATTAGGAGACACAACATATACAAACACATGCTAGGTAGAAAACCTAAACATGCATGGGGCTAGTAACTTTCAATGTAGACAATACAAATACAAGTTACCGCCACGAGGAGCATTGGAATGACAAATATGATGATAATTCACTTGACTTGGTTTGAACCATAATGAATGGTGAGAATCATTTTTCTTCATGAACTAGCCAAGTCCCCAAGGCCCTCCACACACCTATTGATCAAGTTTGAGCTCGATGGTCCCCAACCACGTTGGGTCCTAAGAAGTTAGTGACAATAGGCTTGGCAACCCAAATGGTCTTATCCACTTTCAAACCACTTTGGGCACCAACATACTTGGCAAATATATTACCATCAATATCCTTCCTAAGTGAATAGTGATCATTGATAATTGGAGGCTGTCGGTGTACTAAAGTAGGGGTACCTTAGTACCCCAGACTTGTGCACGGGCAGTTGTAGCACCCTGCGGCGAGGCCCGCCCCGGAAGCGCCAAGAGAAGACCAAAGCATTCAAGACAAGGCCCCCGGCAAGAGGAGCTTGCCGGGTCAAGAAGACAAGAACCCCGGCAAGAGGAGCTTGCCGGGTCGAGAAGACAAGACCCCGGCAAGAGGAGCTTGCCGGGACGACTGCGCCCATGAAAGGCCATCCAAGAACAAAGTAGAACGAGACAGAAGATCGAGCCCCCGACAAGAGGAGCTTGTCGGGAAGGACGAACCCAGGCATCACAAGAGAAGCCCGCCGTGGCGCGCCAAGCGCCCCGGCAAGGCCTGATAGCTGGCACGCTATCAGGCACAGGAAGACGACCCCCGCGGCAAGCCACTTGCCGCGGCAAGATCGCCACCTCAAGGCTGCGCTCCAGCTCGCCCGCCACGCGTCGCTCCGGGGCTTCCCCCGAGGGCACGTGGCGAGGCACCGCGCAGCCTGGGGCATGCGGCGGCATGCAGCCGCCATCGTGGCGAGCGGTGGCGCACCTAACGGTCCGCCTCGGTGCTGTCCGGGCGACCGTGACGGGCATTTAATGCCCTTGTCCCCTACCGTCAGAAGTAGGTATGATAACACTGTGCCGCACTGTAGCGCCACCGTTCCCGCACTATTACAGCTACCACCCCTTTTACACTTTTGCCCCTTTCTCCTACGTTGACACCTGTCGGTGACCCCTTTGCGCTATAAAAGGAGGCCCGTGTGCGACGTAGAAAGGGTTCCGGGGTTCGGAGAATCGGCACGCAGACAGCCATACGCTCGGTGCAGCTAGCTCCCCAAGCTCCCGAGCTCCCCAGTTCAATACAACTAAGCAGGAGTAGGGTTTTACGCGTCCATCGCGGCCCGAACCTGGGTAAACCGCCCGTGTGCTCGCTTCGATCTGCTCTCCGCGCTCCCTCCGCCCCCCTCCGGACAACGAAAGGGGCTCCGGCCCCATAGGTGCCCGCGGGGGACAGCCCGTCCGCCCCGACATCTTTGGCGCGCCAGGTAGGGGGCTGCGTCGAGGTTGTGCGGATCTGATCCAAGCGAACACTGGTAAGCTCAGGTATGAACAGGTACCTATCCGCCCCGCTCCGCGGGGCGGAGGCATTCCTCCCTACGGAATCGTGCACGGCCCTCCTCGAGTACCCACTCACGCAGAGTTCGGGCAAGAAGCAGCTGCTCCTTGAGGGGGACCGCCTTCCGGCCGCTGGGCGAACCGCTCGCCTCCAGTGAACCCTGCGCCGCTCCCGTAGCCGCAGCGGTTAGCGCCGGAAGCCGCGAAGAAAGGCGACCTCGTTCTTCGGCGCGCTTCGTCCGCCAAGATCCAAACGAGTCGACGCCAACCATGGGAGGAGTTTCGCCAGCGCGGTTGCCGGAACCCGTTCCGTCAACCAACCTCTCTGCCCAAGTCTTGCCGAAGTTGCATGTAATCCTTGGCGCAGGGGCGGGCGCAGACCCCGCGCGTCAGTAAAAGCTTCTATGCTTTGCGCCGTTTTGCCTCTTACATGCTCCTCTCGGTATTTGCATGTGTTATTTGGCGTCCTGCGTGACATGCATGGCTGATGAGCACCAGCACGCCGAAAGGCCGTGTGCTTGTTTCCCTCTTTATTTTCCTTGCCTCTTAAGCAGAGGGAGCGTTCCTCGCGCACGAAGTTCGCCGGGGGAAGGAGATGGGAGAGGAACCAGGTGCTGGAACCAAATGCTGTTCAAGAAAGAGAAGCCTTGCCAAGAAGCAAGCACTATGCATAAGATAAGTTATTAGAATTTGAGCAGTTCAGATTCTTAACTTTCGGTTGTCTTCCTTGGACGGCCACACTTTGTACGGAAAACCTGTGCGCGGAGGAACCTACCCGCGGCTAGCCGCACCCTCACCTTGTTTCGAGTACGCTCAACGGTTCAAGCGAGCTGCGATGAGCGTCGCGCCCTTGTCTCGTTTCCGAGCTCACTCAACAAGCGGAGCGCGATTGCGACTGGCTACGGCGAGGTTGCTTCCCGGTGAGGCCTTGGCCAGCAGGCAGCTATAAGCCCAAGGGCTCCTTGCCGGGAAGTTCCCCGGGAGCGTAGGGCGAAAAGCGTGCAAAGTAAAGGGCCAGGACAAGGGAGATAACGATGCACCGTTTTGCTCAGCTAAGGTAGAAACCTTGCGTAACTTGTCACTGTGACTAATGAGCTCATAACGCCGTGTGCAGCGACAAAAAAAAGGGAGGGATAAGATAAAGGGGGCCTAGTCTACACGGTCGCCCTCGATCCGGGAAATCTTGCCCACTCTGGCGATGATGTCGGCGACCTGCTCCTTCAGCGCCTCCATGTCAGCGTCGGTCGGCAGGCTGCGAAGGACGTTGATAAGATTTATACCGGGGTTGCGGTATACAATCTTCGTCAGCACACGCTCCAAGGTTCCCGCGCAGGCCCGGCGCGTCTCCTCGGCCAGTTGCGCGGGGATCTTCTTCCGGAGATCCGCAAGAGCCGGCGCGACCCCTCTGAAGAAGAGGCTGAGCTTGGTGCTGTGAGGGAGGTCCGGGTCCGGAGAGTAGATGAGGTGTTCCAACTTCAACGCCAGCAACTCCTGGTCGATGTTGGATGCGGAAGACACCAGGTCCTCGGTCCACACCGCGACGGTCCGACGGAAGTCCTCGGCCGCGGTGTTGGCGCTCTCCGCCAAGCTTCGCTCCTTGCGGAGCTCCTCCTCCAGCGCGGAGACTTTCAGCTCCAGGGCCTCGATAGAGTCCTTGGCGGCCCTCAGCTCGTCGCCCTGCTTGGAGAGACGCGCCTGGAGTTCGGAGTTGGCGTGGGCGTCCTTCTCCCGCTCCGCATTGAGCGCGCCAGCCCTCTCCGCGCTCGCCTTCAACAACTCCTCCAGCTGCGCGACCCTGACGACAAGTTCCTCCCTGGCGGTCTCCGCGGCAGCCGCGGCGGCTTTCGCTCCTTCCAGCTCCCCGCCAAGGGCCCGTTCCCGAGCGGCAAGCTCCTCCTCGTGGGAGTTGAGATTGGCCTGCAGCTGGGCGAGCTCTCCCTCTCGCCGGGACAGCCCCTCCCCGGCGAGCCGCTGCTGCTCTTCGGCGTCGGCTTTCTGCAGCACCCACTCCTGGTACTCCCCGGCGAGCCTCTCGCGCTCCTCTGCCACGCCGCGGAGGGCAGCTTGGTTGGCGGCGCGGAGCTCCGCCGCACGCTTCTCCATCTCGACGGCCGCCTCCGCAGCAAGGGCCTCCCGGGAAGCGAGCTTCGCCTGCCTGGCCCGATAAAGGGCCAGGAGCCGGCAAAGCAGCTTCTCCTCCTCGGGCTCTTCGGCCCCGCCGGGCGCCTCGACGATCTTCAGGCCCGCGGAGGCAAGGACCTCCCCGTCGAGGGCCTCGCCCTCCGCGGGGGCCCGCGCAGAAGAGCCCCATGGCACCTGGATGAAGATGCCGTTGGGGGCTTCAAGGTAATGCCCCGGCCGCTCCTTTTCGGCGGAGGGGTCGGCGGCCGGCGCAGCGCCCGACGCTCCTGCTGCCTCCGGGTCGGCAGTGCGGCCGCCATCCCCCTCCCCGGCCGTTGCGTCCGCCGCGGGGGCAGTCTCCTGCGCGGATGACTCGGCAGCTTCCGCCGCGTCCTCGGCGACAGGGGCGTCGCCGCTGCCGCCGCGCGCGTCCTCCTCCTCCTCGACGATGATGACCTCCGTCTCCATCTGCCCGGAGGGAGGGGAATCTAGAAGAAGGAGAACAGGGAGCAAAAGAAATTCAAGCGAACATCCAAAAGGAAAAGACGAGCCCAAGATGACTAAGTCACAGAGCTTACCTTGGCAGACGTCATCGGCGGCGGGTTCCCTCGGCGGGGTGCTCACCCTTGGCGGGGTCACCGCCCTCGCCGGACTACCCGCCCCTGGCGGGGTACTCGCCCTCGGCGGGGTGCTCACCCTTGGCGGGACGCTCTCCTTTATCGGAGAGCTCGGCCTTGGCGGGGACGGCGGGGCCCGCGGCTCCTCGGGGGCGGCTTCTGAACGCTCCTGCGGCTGCGGCCCCACCTCTGCACGACACAGTATTATCAAGATACCAGCGCAGGGACGATCCCTCAAGCACGCCCGACGAGCGAAAGTACGGAACCCAGACTTACGCTGGGGTCTGCGCTGAGGGCTACGCTGGGGGCTGCCCCTCGGGGCAGCGCTCGGATCCGGCAGACTGGGCTCCGGCACGCCCCCAGTTGCCGCGGTGGGCGAGTCGTCCACAACCTCAACCACGGGCGCCTTGGCTTTCTTCGCCGCTCGCTCCGCCAAGGTCCTGAAGTTAAGACGAGGAACAGGATCAGAGCCTGCGACAATCAAAGCCAGGTCCATGAAGATGCGAAACCTCAAAAGCTCTTACTCCCGTTCGTCCTCGTCGTCGTCGTCGCTCAGGGCGGAGAAATCAAACTCCACCTGACGCGCGGCCACGCGGGGAGCGGGCAGTGGGGTCTCCCTCGGGCGCTTGGCGGTCCCGACGGTTGCCGGGGCCCGGGGAGCGGGCGGAGTCGCCGCCCCACCCTCCAAGGGCTCCTTTCCGTGCGGCGCCGCCTCACGGGGCGCCCCTGACGTAGTTGACGCGCCAGGCGCCCCCGCCGCAACCTGGCTCCCCCGGGAGACTCGTGCCGCTTGGCGGGGTGGTTGCTGCCGGGAGGCCGGCGCCTTTGCCCCCATCGCCGCCCGGCGGGGACGCTTCGCTGGAGGGCGCCGGGGGCTTACACGGGACGAGGAGGTTTCCGACGCTGAGGGAAGGTCATCGGCGTAGAGCTCCAAGGATCCGTCGGAGTCGTCGTCACCACCGTCCTCCTCCTCCTCCCCGGCGAGCCCGCTGGACCCAGCATCCTGCGCTGAGGCTCCTTGTCCTCCGGCGGTGGTGCCCCTCGCCGCGGCCTCGATCAAGATCCCCTGGATCCCGGAGTGCCTCAGAGAGGGAACCCCGGCGAGCTCGTCGGGGGGCAGCTTCAGCAGTTCGCAGATCTCCGCCACCTCCGCTTGGCGGGACGCCTCCGCGGCCTCCGCCTCTTCGGGCGAGAAGCCGAACTCCCCGGCCGCTGCGGCTGCGGCGGCCTCTTCAGCCCAAGAAGCCATGCAGGCTGCCTCTTGCGCGGTGGTGTCCCACGTCAGCCCCCGGGCCTCGTCCCTCTTCTTCGCCACCTCCGCCAGGTTGTCGAAGAAGTTCAAGATGACGTCTGGCCTGGGCGGAATCCACGTGCGGTCGACGCCGTGCGAGTCACACGCGGGCATCATGGCGCGAAGAGAATCCCGGGCCGAGCTGTTGCAAAGAGGCACAACTCCCCGGGGCTCCCTGAACCACTCTGGGTGGGCCGGGTCATGCTTGAATAGCTCCCGGACCATCCCCTTCAGCTCCACCGACGTGAAGTTGAAGTTGAGCCCGGGGCGCAGCCTCATTATGTCCGCCGCGTTGCTATACTCCCAGGTTGGCCTCTTCCTATCTTGAAGAGGGGCGATGCGGCGGCGGAGAGAGTCTGCGCCCACCTCTCCGACGGACAGCCTTGCTGCCCGAAGACGGAGAATCCTGATGATGGCGGCGTTGAGCTTGCCGTCGTCTGAATCCAGCTCGCTCCAATCCTTGCCGCGCATAATAGGTGTTGTGCGCGGCGCGGTGAAAGGTTGCGGCTGGTCCTCGACGACCCAGCACCAGTCGGCGCGCCACTCCTCCCACTTGCCACGGAGCTCCCCCGGCAAGTAGGAATCCTTCTTGTTCAGGCGGAAGACCCAAGATATCCCCCCGGCGAGGGGGGCGCCGGCCTCCACTCTGGGGATAAAAAAGTGCCTGAACAGCGCGACGTTTGGGTATACCCCAATGTAGTTCTCGCACATATGCGCGAAAACCGCCATCGTGAGGACGGCGTTGGGAGTGAAGTCAAGAAGGTGGAGGCCGAAGGTGTTCATTATGTCGCAGAAGAAATCAGAAAAAGGAGGGCAAAGACCGCAGTGGAAGAAGGCTGCGAAGAAATAATACCCACCGGGGTAGTTGCCCTTGGCGGCGGCCGGATAGACCCGGGTGCGGGGATGCGCCTTGGTCTCCTCCGCCCAGAACAAGTAGTATTTGTTCCAGAGCTCCCGCGCGCCAAGCTTCGGCGCGAAGACGAGGTTCTGCTTCCGCAGCAAGGTGAGCATCGCCGCGTGCTCCGATTTCTCCTTCTTGGTCTTCTCCGCCCTCGCCTTCTCAGTCTTCGGGGCCATGGCGGAGGCGGCGAGAGGAGGGAGACGAAGAATCTGGTAGCTCCGCAAGTACGCGCGAGCGGCGGAGGAAAAATGGACGCGGGGCGCAGATGGGATCTCTGGAGAAGGGAAAGGACGCAGTAAGGGCGAAGGAGGGGAGCCGCTCCCGTTTCCTCCGCCTTATATGGGAGAAGGGGCGGGCGCTCCATTCTTGCCATCAAGAGATCGTGCGCGACGTGACGCGCGCCTGCGCGGTTCAGCCCCGCGCACGCCACCCACGTCACGCTCACCTCGCACGCCCCGCCCCCACGACGCCGCGGTAAGCGCGCGCCGCCTGGGGAAGGCGCGGCGGATGCGGAGTTAAGGAGCAGCGCGACCAAGGCCACGGGTGCCCGTGCACTGTTAGGGCCTGGCCCAACGACGCTCGGCACCGTGTGTGGCCCAGGCCCGGGGGCTCCTGTCGGTGTACTAAAGTAGGGGTACCTTAGTACCCCAGACTTGTGCACGGGCAGTTGTAGCACCCTGCGGCGAGGCCCGCCCCGGAAGCGCCAAGAGAAGACCAAAGCATTCAAGACAAGGCCCCCGGCAAGAGGAGCTTGCCGGGTCAAGAAGACAAGAACCCCGGCAAGAGGAGCTTGCCGGGTCGAGAAGACAAGACCCCGGCAAGAGGAGCTTGCCGGGACGACTGCGCCCATGAAAGGCCATCCAAGAACAAAGTAGAACGAGACAGAAGATCGAGCCCCCGACAAGAGGAGCTTGTCGGGAAGGACGAACCCAGGCATCACAAGAGAAGCCCGCCGTGGCGCGCCAAGCGCCCCGGCAAGGCCTGATAGCTGGCACGCTATCAGGCACAGGAAGACGACCCCCGCGGCAAGCCACTTGCCGCGGCAAGATCGCCACCTCAAGGCTGCGCTCCAGCTCGCCCGCCACGCGTCGCTCCGGGGCTTCCCTCGAGGGCACGTGGCGAGGCACCGCGCAGCCTGGGGCATGCGGCGGCATGCAGCCGCCATCGTGGCGAGCGGTGGCGCACCTAACGGTCCGCCTCGGTGCTGTCCGGGCGACCGTGACGGGCATTTAATGCCCTTGTCCCCTACCGTCAGAAGTAGGTATGATAACACTGTGCCGCACTGTAGCGCCATCGTTCCCGCACTATTACAGCTACCACCCCTTTTACACTTTTGCCCCTTTCTCCTATGTTGACACCTGTCGGTGACCCCTTTGCGCTATAAAAGGAGGCCCGTGTGCGACGTAGAAGGGGTTCCGGGGTTCGGAGAATCGGCACGCAGACAGCCATACGCTCGGTGCAGCTAGCTCCCCAAGCTCCCGAGCTCCCCAGTTCAATACAACTAAGCAGGAGTAGGGTTTTACGCGTCCATCGCGGCCCGAACCTGGGTAAACCGCCCGTGTGCTCGCTTCGATCTGCTCTCCGCGCTCCCTCCGCCCCCCTCCGGACAACGAAAGGGGCTCCGGCCCCATAGGTGCCCGCGGGGGACAGCCCGTCCGCCCCGACAGAGGCTTAGAGATGTTACCATTGGGACATGATGGAGCTATGTGTCCCTTCTTACGGCAAGTATAGCAACATGTACTCCTCCTTCTCTTCTTCTTTACTTTCTCAACTTGGGAAGTAATAACATGGTTCATCATGGATAGTGGTCGTTCTTCAACTTGAGGTTGAACTTGAGAGTGAGCTTGAGGCCGCTTCCCATGTAGCTTCCCTTTATAAGCCCTTTTCTTCAATGGAAAAGATCTCACGTGATGTCCAACCTTTTTGCACTTAAAGCAAGAAATGTTGGACTGATTCTTGTCTTGGTCTTGCCCCCTTTTCTTGTTCATGGATTTCTTCTTGTTGGAGTGAAAACTATGTCCATCATCGCACTTTTCCAAGTCTTTCTTCAAACTAGTGACTTGGGCCTTGAGCTCATTAATTTCCTCTACATGGTTAGTTTCAAGACTAGAAACAAGAGGACAAGTGGAAGTAGAAACTTCATGGTTAGAGCAACAATACAAGGTAAGCAATTCATCATGAGGTGTATCAATATCATGTAGAGAGGAATCGCAAGGACTAGCACATGGAAATAAGGCATTTTGAGTATAAGATGTGCTAATATCCACATGAGACTCACACGATTTTACCTTCGCGAACATAGCCTCATGAGCTAACTTTAGCCCATCATGAGAGATTAGAAGATCCTCATGAGTGCCCGAGAGCTTTTCAAAACTTTCTTCCAATTTCCCATAATTTCTAGTTAGCAAATCAAGTTGAGTCCTTAGCTCAACATTTTCTTTCAACATCGGTGCTTCACACAAGATAGAGTTAGTAGCACAAGCATCATTATCAATATGAGAGGAGCATGTAGAAACTAGAGACTCCGCATGAGTAGCTTGAAGTTCCTCATGAGACTTAGAGAGTTTGGTGATCTCTCCTTTGACATTCTTGTAGCCAAGGTCAAGGTGCTAAAAATCCTCTTTAAGTTTACAATGAGTAAATTCAGTATCTTCTTTTAAAGACCTCAAGTCACTAAGACATTGATGAGCCTTAGCAAGTTGATGTTCAAGTTGTTCACTTTTCGCTTGCTCCTTAAGAAATAAGTCATTACGTTTTTGAAAGCAAGCAAGAACATCTTGGAACCTTTTATATGTGTTATTTTTAGCTCGATGAAAAGTTTTCCCAATCTCATAGAGATTTTGAGTCAAGTCATCATCATCATCCTCATTACAACTATCATCATTATCAGTAAGAGAAGATGATACCTCGTCATTACCTCTTGCCATGAGGCACATGTGAACAAAGGGGGTTGATGATGATTCTTTTGGAGAAGAGGGTTCTTCATCAATCAAGCATGCCTCATATTTCTTGATTTCCTCTACATGGTTAGTCATAGAACAACTAGAGGAAACCAAAGCATTTCTATCATGGCAACATGGGAGATCAAACATATCATCACAAATGAGCTTAACACCATCATCACAAGATATTTCTTCACTCACCATGTCATTACCTTATGGCACGCCACATGTTGGTGAACTGGAAGATATTTAAGTGTCCAAGTAATTGGAGGTGGAAGAAATAGAGAGTTCTTCATGATTTAAAAATGTGGATAACTCCTCCATTAACTACCCAAAAAGAATATTGTCTTCATCAAGATTGGACCCACCATATATATCTTCAAGTTTGGTCCAAACCTCATGAGCTGACTTGCAAGTCAAGATTGTAAACACTTAGAAGGAATAGCTTGGTGAATGACACTCAAAACTTGACTATCAAGATGCATATCCTCAAGTGATGGAGATTGTCCATCCTTTAGATTTGAATCCCCTACAACAACAGTCCGCAAAGCATTTGGACCCATGGCCTGAAAGTGGCAAAGCATGCGTAATCTCCACATAATGTAATTTGTGCCATTAAAACAAAATGTGTCATTGTGAACTAGTTCACTAGTCGACATCGTTACTCTCTAGGCGGTGAAGCCTAATAAGGAGAGACCGGGCGCTGATACTAATTGAAAGGACCACGATGTTGCCTAGAAGGGGGTGAATAGGCGATTTAGAAACTTCGACGGATTTGGCTTTATCCTAATGTGGAAATTAACTAAACGGATACTTTTCAAGCACAAATCCTAAATATACTAGGCTCAATTAAGAGCACCAACAACTTAATGTAAATGAGGTGAGCACAACAAGGATACTAACAAGCACAAGTTACACAAACTTACTTGAGCAATATCACAAGATATGTAAGTGTATGACACAAGTTAGCAATTCACACTAAACACAAGATATATCAATAGTAGCAAGTATGAATTGCAGGATATAAAGTGTAGGCCTAAATAATCTCTTCAAGGAAATAGCCAACACAATATAATGACGACAACAATATATAGTGAATGCAAGGTCAAGAGACCAAAGTAAACCACAAGTAGTGGCTAGGGTTAGAGATAACCGAAGACACGGAGACGAGGATGTATCCCGATGTTCACTTCCTTGGAGGGAAGCTAGTCACCGTTAGAGAGGTGGATGTTACCATGAAGGCACACCAATGCCACGAAGGCTCACCCTATTCTCCCTTTGAGACAACACCACAAAGGCCTTTCTCAACCACTAGTGGTAGACCTTGAGGCGGTCTCCAAACCTTCACAAACTTTCCGGAGGGGTAAATCACAAGTTGATTCCTCGCCACAGCACTCCTACCGCCTAGGAGTCTCCAACCTCCAAAAGTAACAAGATCAAGGGGGAAAGACTTGCTCAAATCACGAATTCCTTTGGTCACAAGAGGGAGAGGGAGTGGATCTATCACTTGATTGGAAAATCTCTCAATAACTCTCACGAATCTCTCCGGGATCTAAGATTTGGTGTAGGAGAAGTGAGAGGGAGCCTTTTTGTGTTCTAGGGTTCATATGAATGTGTTTGCTCAACCTTCTCCCGCGGTGGAAGAAGGCTATATATAGTGGTAGTGCAAATATGGCCGTTGGAGTGTAAGTGGCTATGTCGGGCCGGACGTCCGGGCAAGGGCCGGACATCCGGCGGCTGAGAAATGTGCACACTGATATGTCTCCAACTTATCTATAATTTTTTATTGCTCCATGCTATATTATCTACTGTGTTGGACCATATTGGGCTTTATTTTCCACTTTTATATTACTTTTGGGACTAACCTGTTAACCGGAGGCCCAGCCCAGAATTGTTGTTTTTGCCTATTGCAATGTTTCGAAGAAACGGAATATCAAACGGAGTCCAAACGGAATGAAACCTTTGGGAACGTGATTTTCTCACCGAATATGATCCAGGAGACTTGGACCCCACGTCAAGAAAGAAAGGAGGCGGCCACGAGGGTGGAGGGCGCACCCCCTACCTCGTGGGCCCCCCTTTGCTCCACCGACGTACTCCTTCCTCCTATATATACCTACATACTCCAAACGATCAGATACGGAGCCAAAAACCTAATTCCACCGCCGCAACCTTCTGTACCCACGAGAACCCATCTTGGGGCCTGTTCCGGAGGTCCGCCGGAGAGGGCATCCACCACGGAGGGCTTCTAAATCATCATAGCCCCTCCGATGAAGTGTGATTAGTTTACCTCAGACCTTCGGGTCCATAGTTAGTAGCTAGATGGCTTCTTCTCTCTTTTTGGATCTCAATACAATGTTCTCCCCCTCTCTCGTGGAGATCTATTCGATGTAATCTTCTTTTTGCGGTGTGTTTGTTGAGACCGATGAATTGTGGGTTTATGATCAAGTCTATCTATGAACAATATTTGAATCTTCTCTGAGTTCTTTTATGTATGATTGGTTATCTTTGCAAGTCTCTTCGAATTATCAGTTTGGTTTGGCCTACTAGATTGGTTCTTCTTGCAATGGGAGAAGTGCTTAGCTTTGGGTTCAATCTTGCAGTGTCCTTTCCCAGTGACAGTAGGGGCAGCAAGGCATGTATTGTATTGTTGCCATCGAGGATAACAAGATGGGGTTTTTATCATATTGCATGAATTTATCCCTCTACATCATGTCATCTTGCTTAAGGTGTTACTCTGTTTTCTTGAACTTAATACTCTAGATGCATGCTGGATAGCGGTTGATGAGTGGAGTAATAGTAGTAGATGCAGGAAGGAGTCGGTCTACTTGTCTCGGACGTGATGCCTATATACATGATCATACCTAGATATTCTCATAACTATGCCCAATTCTGTCAATTGCTCAACAGTAATTTGTTCACCCACCGTAGAATACTTATGCTCTTGAGAGAAGCCACTAGTGAAATCTATGGGCCCCGGGTCTATTCTCATCATATCAATCTTCCATCACTTTATTATTGCTTTGCTTTTTTACTTTGCCCTTTTATTTTACTTTGCATCTTTATATCAAAAATACCAAAAATATTATCTATCGTCTCTATCAGATCTCACCCTCGTAAGTGACCGTGAAGGGATTGACAACCCCTAATCGCATTGGTTGCGTTGAGCTGTTTGTTTTGTGTAGGCACGAGGGACTCGCGCGTAGCCTCCTACTAGATTGATACCTTGGTTCTCAAAAACTGAGGGAAATACTTACTCTACTCTGCTGCATCACCCTTTCCTCTTCAAGGAAATCCAGCGCAGTGCTCAAGAGGCAGCACACACGTACACAAAGAAACAGAGCCAATGTACGGGGCCCAGACATCTGGCCAAGGCCCGGACATCTGGCCAAAGTTGGGGCCCAGGACATCCGGGAGAAAAAATTAACATTTCAACATGATATCTGGATATCTACGGCCGGACATCCGGTCCAGGGGCCGGACATCCGGCGATTTCACATGAACCAGACTCCCTCTGGATAGCAGTGGCCGGACATCTGGGGAAAATCCCGGACATCTGGCCAACACAAAAACAGCAGCCGCCCCAAAAGTAAAACATGCATAACTTTCACATCCGGACTCCGATTTTGATGATCTTGGGCTCGTTTTGAAGCTATGGAAAAGCTCCAGGTCCTTGCATAGATAACCACCAAAGATAAACCAAAATGGAGGGTGCAGAGTATGGAAAGGTTTTATCATGTATTTGGGTAACCTATTTGGCTTTGGATTTTCTTTGGTAGATGTATAGGCATTTTGTATTTGTATTGGATAGGAGTGAAATAAGCCTATGTTGGAATATGATGTGAGGAAGTAGAAATAGAAGATGTTGACTTGAGCAAATCTATCATTAACACCTTTGATCCCCTCTTAATAGTGTGGGATCCCTATAACTAAGGAATCATAAAAGAACTATACTAGATAGCTTCTGGAAACTCATTCTTGAGCATATATCCTTTTCGATGGTCATCGATCCTCACAACTAAAGCCAAAGGAACTAATACCTTTGACTAAAGAATTCCAATTGAGCATGATGTTGATGTTTATGCTTGGCTCAAGTCAGAACAATGATCTTGATAATGAAACTTGGTGAAGGTTTCAAATAGCTCCCCCATAAGCCATGCGGGGAGCATTGCATTATATTCATCTTCATATGTTTGTCATGTGATCATCCACAAGCTTCATGCATGTAATACTTCAGGATGGCTATCTTGAACTTGCCCTTTTCAACGATGATCATCAACACTTGATGTCATCCTCTCATGGACACTTGAGATCTCTCTCTCTCTCTCTCTCCCTCCCTCCCTCTCTCTCTCTCTCTCTCTCTCTCTCTCTCTCTCTCTCTCTCTCTCTCGATGCGAGCCCATGAGAATCATCTAACCCTCAAAAACATAGACAACACATAGTATGGGTTAGTAAGCAGAGTGCAATTGATAATTTCTTATCATACCACAAGATCCTATGTGGTCTCATTTGCGCTCGTGTGTTGACCATTTAGAGTTCGATCTCCGAGCTTCATCTTAGTCAACCGATATCTCTACTCCATGTTTAATCTTGACGTCATGAAGGGTATATTGAATTGTTCACTTGAATAGCTTGCTCAATCATGACTCAACACATTATTCCATTATGATCATATCCTTGAGCCACTCCTAGAATTCATCATACAAATCATCCTTTTAAGATCTCGATCCATTATGGCTCAAACCATAGTTCTAAGCATGGAAACCCTTAAGATACTCCAATGAACTCCATTTTGATCATCTCGACGTAACTGTTGCTTCAAAGGAGTTTTCTTCCATTATTCTTCAATCATTTTTCAATGGGACCAACCTTCAAATGTATATCTCAATGCAAACATTAGTCCTATAGGATTGTTATTTAATTACCAAAACCACACATGGGGACTAAATGTAATTTCACCCTCGTAGACCGAAAGTGGAAGCGTTTGACAACGCGGTTGATGTAGTCAAACTTCTTCTCGTTCCGATCGATCAAGCACCGAACGTACGACACCTTCGATTTCTGCACACGTTCGGCTCGATGACGTCCCTCGAACTCTTGATCCAGCAAAGGGTCGGGGGAGAGTTCCGTCAGCACGACGGCGCGGTGATGGTGATGGTGAAGTGATCCACGCACGACTTCGCCTAAGCACTACGTGAATATGATCGGAGGCATAAATTGTGGAGGGGGACGCCGCACACGGCTAACAATGTTTGTTGTGTGTTCTAGGCGCCCCTCCCCACGTATATATAGGTGGGAGGGGGAGGGGGACAGCCATGGGGCGCCCCAAGTAGGAGGAATCCTACTTGGGGGCCTTGTCCAATCCCCCCCTTACCATCTTTTTCCGGAGAGGGAAGGAAGGAGGAGAGAGGAGGGAAGGAAGGGGGAACCGAATTGCCTCCCCTTCCTTCTCTCTTCCCCCTTTCCTTTCCCCTTCCTATTCGGCCAGCAAGGGGGCGTAGCAGCCCATGTTGGTTGTCGCGCTTCCCCTATTGGCCCAATAGGCCCATATAGTATGCAGGGGGTAGCCCGGAACCCCTTCTGGTGACCCGATACGTACCCGGTACCCCCGGAACAATTCCGGTGTCCAAATACTATCTTCCTATATATGAATCTTTACCTCTCGATGATTTCGAGACTCCTCATCATGTTTGTGATATCATCCGGGACACCGAACAACATTCGATCACCAAATCACATAAGTCATAGAATACAAAATCGTCATTGAACGTTAAGTGTGTGGACCCTACGGATTCGAGAACTATGTAGACCATGACCAAGACACCTCTCCGGTAAATAACCAACAGCGGAACCTAAATGCTCATATTGGTTCCTACATATTCTACGAAGATCTTTTATCAGTCGTACCATAGTGACAACATACATAATTCCCTTTGTCATCGGTATGTTACTTGCCCGAGATTCGATCGTCGGTATCTTCATACCTAGTTCAATCTCGTTACCGGCAAGTCTCTTTACTCGTTCTGTAATGCATCATCGAGTAACTAACTCATTAGTCACAGTGCTTGCAAGGCTTATCATGATGTGCATTACTGAGAGGGCCTAGAGATACCTCTCCGATACTCGGAATGACAAATCCAAATCTCGATCTATGCCAACCCAACAAACACCTTTGGAGATACCTGTAGAGCATATTTACAATCACCCAGTTACGTTGTGATGTTTGATAGCACACAAGGTATTCCTCCGGTATCCAGAAGTTGCATAATGTCATAGTCAAAAGAATATGTATAAGTCGTGAAGAAAGCAATAGCAATAAAACTTAACGATCATTATGCTAAGATAACGGATGGGTCTTGTACATCACATCATTCTCCTAATGATGTGATCCCGTTCATCAAATGACAACACATGTCTATGGTTAGGAAACTTAACCATCTTTGATTAACGAGCTAGTCTAGTAGAGGCTTACTAGGGACACGGTGTTTTTCTATGTATCCACACATGTATCAAGTTTCCGGTTAATACAATCACTGGTATGCGTCGGTCCTAAACAAACAGGTTTTAACCCCTTTCTGCGACGGCATTTGGAACCGTCACCAAGTGAGTGTGGGTGATAGGGGGGTCCTTCCCACACGACCCAGAAACTGTCGGGGATGTGCCCTCCTGGCACACACGTTCAGCAAAATGAGGCCGTGTGCGACCGGCGAGCGCTCAAATATGGAAATACATACAGTAGAGCTAAAAAACAATTATATGCAGAAATTGTTTCCGGTCGCAAGTACATCCCACACAGTCAGTCCTCGCTAAACATTTTCGTTCGTATGTACATCCCACACAGTTGCTCCAAGGAAAATGTTTCCGTTCACAGGTATATCACACACAATTTTTTCCGTTAAATCTTTTGCGTTATTGAATGTATCACACATGGTCCGTAGAAGAAACTGTGTGACAAAGGTTGTCCATCACACACAGTTTTTATGTGGTAAACGTTTGCGCAAGGTGGCCTAACGCAAACAGTTTTCAAGAGAAAGTCGTGTGTGATTGTTCATTTATCCAACATGGTTTATTCCTAGAAACTGTGTGCGTTGCCTGATGCCATCGCCCACGGTATTTTTTCAATAACCGTTTGCAATAGCAAAACCCAATTAGCAGGCTAATTCGCCATTAGCAGGCTAATTATCTGATTATTCATAATCCATATATTAATCTAATTGACATTTCATATTAAGCACACAATATATTTCATTTCCATATTAAGGAAGCAGAATTTCATAATTGAAATACATCAGAGTACAACATGATATAGCTTCAGCACTCAGCTACCCCATTACACAACCGCACCAGCAGCAAGTTCCATATGCAACATGTAGAACCTTTCGAAATTAGCATCATAGACGGTATATAGACAGATGCATCTCATCTGGAAAACTGCTGAAGCGGAAGGCGAATATTGAGACTTCATTCATGTTGAAGGTCTTTGCAACTTTAGGCCAGTGCCTGTGGATGATTGACCGTCCGTCCTTCGTCCTCTTCAGGAACACTTCAGTATTGAACCGTGGGTGTTGTATGAAAACCTTCCTCGCCTCCTGACCATAGAGGTGGTTTGAGAGGTAATCATCAGTGAACTGCTTTGGAAAGGCCTGAAAACAAGGATGTGCATAAATATCTTCTCTATATTGGAAATGGGGCAAAGGAATAAAAAAAGGCAAGGTATAATAGTTAGTACCATCTTGTAGTGAACTGATGTCTTCTTCATTGTGAGACAAAGATTTTTTTGTTTTCTGTCGCTAATTTCTTTATCCTAACAATCTTTCTGAGTTTCTTGATTTCATTGATATTCATGGACAACTCATTACCCATATGCAAAAATGGTCGAACAGTGGGTCAAAACCTCTGACAGCAGGACCTACATGTGCAAGGCCAAATTGTTAAAAACCAAAATATTAGAATGGTTCCTGCAGTTGCACAATAATGTGCTATTAGACAACGGAACATGCACGTGCTAACCTCGATTGTAACCTCAGTGCTTCCCATTGTTTCCCTGCAACACATATAAGGTAGTTAGTCATCAGGTTAAGTAAGGGTTCGCATGCTATCAGTAAAATATGTTGATGAAAAATAAGCACATTGCAGATTCATCAGATTAATTCAAGCAACACGGAAAACCCATTTACCCAAACCAAGAATGATTAAGAACTAGGAAATATAGCACTTGTGTATGTTTCTCATGTATTAAGTGCAGCCAAATTCAATTTATTCCTCACATGCACAACAATACAAAATTCTACCCACGACAATTGGACATTGCATTGCAGAATTGAACCAAGCAGTTAACTAAACACCACAACAAATGAACCAAACATTAACTGAGCACCACATTGCACAATATAACATACTCCTAATAGAAGATCAGATAGTTAACTACAGCCAATTGTAGCAATTGTATTTGTTTCTCATGTATTTACTACAGCCAAATTCAATTTATACCTCACATTGTATACAATAACAGAATGGACCCACAATTTTGTAAAGATAAATTCGATTTCTTTCTCACATGGAAGACAATACAAAATTGCAGCCTGAAGAATTGAACATCACATTTGCAGAATTGAACCAAACAGTTAACTAAAGACGACAACTAATTAACAAAACAATTAATAAGTGAGCACCACACTGCACGACATATAGAACATATACACTAGAGCAACAGATTGCATGGTAGAATTAGATATCACAATTCACTAGAATTTGTGAAGGAAAGGCAGGAGTAGCACACGCAACGGGTAAACCGAGCATGCTTAGCCGGTGTAGTTAGCAAATGGCAAGGTGCTCCTCCAAGATCTGGGGGTCGGCATGAATGGCGGTGCTTATTTGGTGGAGGGGTCGGTGATTTGGGTGGAAGGTGTTGCGCTCGCGCCGGCGGTCGGGGCATGTGAGATGTGGAAGGAGGAGGAGGATGGGGGTCGGGTGTGGATTACCTGCCTGGATAGACGAGGCCGAGCAGCGTGAAGGAGGGTGGCCGACGAGGAGAAGGCGTTGCAAGCAAGGAGTGAAGGTTTAAACTTGGAAAGGAAGGAGGAAAGAGGGGAAACGCGGCTTTTGGTAAGGGGGAGGGGGCGGGCAGGTAGATATTTCCACGGAAGCCGAAAATTTGGAATCGCTTAAAAAAACTGGCGCGCAATGTGTCATCGGACACGGTCCCTTATTCAGAACTGTGTACAGTATGTGAACATCACAAACGATTCAGATAGCTTAACCCATGTGAGATGAGTTTGAACATCAAAAGTTTTGGTTCGAATTTCCATGGTTACAGTGGTCATCCACGTCATTGCATAATTTGGGTACACAAGGAGACTACAACACACCCACACTTCTTAATCGAGCAAGTTCAGCAATTAAACAGAGCTAGCTGACCTGAACATTACTCTAACAAATTAAAGGCCGGCGTAATTAAACAAAACAAAGAATACTACTACGGCTGGTGCTGGTCGATCTCCGCCGCTGCCTCCATGTCCAGCTCACGCCCGACGGTCTCCTGGGGAAGGGGCTCCATGGCATCCATCGCACCATACTCAGCAAGCATCTCACCATCCGCGTCTGCCATCTCTTTGGAAAAGGCCGCCATGAGCTGGGCGTGGGCGGGCGCGATCTGGGCTTGGACGGGCTCCGTCGTTGCAAGGTATGCGGTGGAGGAACGGATGGCTGCTCGAACGCTCTCGGCGATTGCCAGCTCTTCGGTCGTGGGTTGCTGACCGTTGTCGGAGAAGCTTCGTTCGATTTGTGCAGTGACCGCCAGGAGCTGGGCATGGGTGGCCTTGACATGGTCGTGGGCGGCCTCCATCAGGGCTAAGGCCGCCGCTACAGAATGGACAACTGATGTGCCACTCTCGCCAGTTGATATCCCCGAGGCATATGTTGCTACCGCCACTTGAGAAGCAACAGCGGCCGTTTGGGCTGCCTTTGCCGCCCGGTCGCACACGCGCATGGCGGCTGCGGTCGCGCTCTCGCCGTAGTGGGCCACCGAAGTTGCCCTCACAACGCGGGTCCACGTGCCCATCTTTCACCAGCGACGATTGAACAGTGAAATGATATTTGGGGAGCGAGCTAGTGTGCTTGAGATGTCAGCTGTGGACTGTAGCCAACGCACCTTCTCGTGTAAGCCATAGGCGTACTATACACCAACGGTGCTCCAGGATATTTTGTGCTGCATCTCACACGGTTGCTGATAATAAACTGTGTGCGATCTACTTGATTTTTTATCTTGATTTGCATTACATAATGGGGTCATGCAACTATATGTGTGTCGTAAAAGAATTGGAATTATTCAGGGTTCGTTTGAACATTTTATACATTAAATTGGTTTTCTAGCCATTTTAGGTGAACAATTCAAAATTAAACTACATGCACATGCTCCAGTACATATAAATTGGTTGAAAAATCAAATATGTGTCCTTGGTTGCATGCTTAGGTCCCATGCAAGAAATGGGAATGAATTTCAAACACCAGGGCACCGTTGATTGCCGGGAAAACATTGAGATGCCTGGTTTTTAAATTCTAGTAAATCAAAAACTCGTCTGAAATTCATGAAACTTGGCATGCTATCATGGAGTGGCATCAACATGATGTGGTAAAATATTTATCCCATTTGGGGCAGGTTCGGGTATATGCTTCTCACAAACCGGAGCTTCACAACAAGCATGATGGTTTTCGGTAGGGAACGTCCCACCTTTGGGGACGAAACGATATCCTTTGCCTATTATTGCTTTCAATTTTTTTCTCGTGTCAACATAGAACAATAGGAGTGTTGTGTGAATTTTTGTGATTTTTCGGGGTTCGTCTGGACATTTTTATGCATTAACTGAGTTATCAATGCATTTATGTGCATAATTCAAATTTGAACTACATGCACATGCTCTAGTGCATATAAATTGGTTGAAAAATCAAATCTGTGTCCTTGGGTGCATGCTTAGGTCCCATGCAAGAAATGGGAATGAATTTCAAACACCACGGCACCGTTGATTGCCGGCAAAACATTGAGATGCCTGGTTTTTAAATCCTAGTAAATCCAAAACTCGTCTGAAATTCATGAAACATGGCATGCTATCATGGAGTGGCATCAACATGCCGTGGTACAAATTTTGTCCCATTTGGGGCAGGTTTGGGTATATGCTTCTCACAAACCGGAGCTTCTCACAACAAGCATGATGTTTTCGGTAGGGAACGTCCCACCTTTGGAGACGAAACGATATCCATTGCCACTTATTGCTTTCATTTTTTTTTCGTGTCAACATAGAACAACATGAGTGTTGTGTGAATTTTTGTGATTTTTTGGGGTTCATTTGGACATTTTTATGCATTAACTGAGTTTTCAATGCATTTATGTGCATAATTCAAATTTGAACTACATGCACATGCTCCAGTGCATATAAATTGGTTGAAAAATCAAATATGTGTCCTTGGGTGCATGCTTAGGTCCCATGCAAGAAATGGGAATGAATTTCAAACACCATGGCACCATTGTTGCCGGCAAAACATTGAGATGCCTGGTTTTTAAATTCTAGTAAATCCAAAAGTCGTCTGAAATTCATGAAACTTGGCATGCTATCATGGAGCGGCATCAACATGCTGTGGTAAATATTTTGTCCGATTTGGGGTAGGTTTGGGTATATGCTTCTCACAAACTGGAGCTTCTCACAACAAGCATGATGGTTTTCGGTAGGAAACGTCCCACCTTTGGGGACGAAACGATATCCATTGCCTCTTATTGCTTTCATATTTTTTCCTCGTGTCAACATAGAACAACAGGAGTGTTGTGTGAATTTTTGTGATTTTCGAGGGTTCGTTTGGACATTTTTAGGCATCAATTGAGTTTCCAATGCATTTATGTGCAGAATGCAAATTTGAACTACATGCACATGCTCCAGTGCATATAAATTAGTTGAAAAATCAAATTTGTGTCCTTGGGTGCATGCTTAGGTCCCATGCAAGAAATGAGAATGAATTTCAAACACCAGGGCACCGTTGATTGCCGGCAAAACATTAAGATGCCTGGTTTTTAAATTCTAGTAAATCCAAAACTCGTCTGAAATTCATGAAACTTGTCATGCTATCATGGAGCGGCATCAACATGTCGTGGTACAAATTTTGTCCCGTTTGGGGCAGGTTTGGGTATACGCTTCTCACAAAACCAGAGCTTCTCACAACAAGCATGATGGTTTTCGGTAGGGAACGTCCCACCTTTGGGGACAAAGCGATATCCATTGCCTCTTATTGCTTTCAATTTTTTTCTCATGTCAACATAGAATAACAGGAGTGTTGTGTATTTTTTGTGATTTTTTGGGGTTCGTTTGGACATTTTTATGCATTAACTGAGTTTCCAATTCATTTATGTGCATAATTCAAATTTGAACTACATGCACATGCTCCAGTGCATATAAATTGGTTGAAAAATCAAATCTGTGTCCTTGGGTGCATGCTTAGGTCCCATGCAAGAAATGGGAATGAATTTCAAACACTAGGGCGCCGTTGATTGTTGGCAAAACATTGAGATGCCTGGTTTTTAAATTCTAATAAATCCAAAACTCATCTGATATTCATGAAACTTGGCATGCTATCATGGAGCGGCATGAACTTGTCGTGGTACAAATTTTGTCCCATTTGGGGCAGGTTTGGGTATATGCTTCTCACAAACCGGAGCTTCTCACAACAAGCATGACGGTTTTCGGTAGGGAACGTCCCACCTTTGGGGACGAAACGATATCCATTGCCTCTTATTGCTTTCAAATTTTTTTCTCGTGTCAACATAGAATAACAGGAGTGTTGTGTGAATTTTTGTGATTTTTCGGGGTTCATTTGGACATTTTTATGCATTAACCGAGTTCTCAATGCATTTATGTGCATAATTCAAATTTGAACTACATGCACATGCTCCAGTGCATATAAATTGGTTGAAAAATCAAATTTGTGTCCTTGGGTGCATGCTTAGGTCCCATGCAAGAAATGGGAATGAATTTGAAACACCAGGGCACCGTTGATTGCCGACAAAACATTGAGATGCCTGGTTTTTAAATTCTAGTCAATGCAAAACTCGTCTGAAATTCATGAAACTTGGCATGCTATCATGGAATGGCACCCGACATGATGTGGTATTTTTCGTGTCCATTTTGAGGGAAGGCGCACTCGAATAATGACAGCCAACAAAGGCATTTTGAAAAAATAGCTGCCACTTTAATATCTCAAACGTTTGTATAATTCAAACTGTGTGCGTTCTATTAACCATTCACATGACGCCATGTGTCTTGGTTTTAATGGTTGTAGGAGGTGCCGTGCGGACAACTGCTTGACCTTGACTGAACGGGAGGCGTGCGAGCACCGTCCGGTGCGCAGGCTGTCCGAGGGGCGTGCAAGTTGTCCTCGAGTGCGCAAGCTCACCGGGAAGCATGCGAGCTGTAAGCTGCACAGGCTCACTGGGAAGCGATCCATTTGACTTCCATGGTCGCCCGCCTTGCTCGCATCCTCCTCTCAATTAATGGCGCCCAAGCCGCAGTTTAATTCGCTTTTTAAATATAAAACACTCATTGGAAACGTTTTCGTTAGGACACCCGTATGCAAACCGACAGCTTCCCCAGGAAGCTAAGAGAAAATGTGCCGAGTAGGATTTCTGCAGCTCTTGATCGCAAACGTTTTAGATAGAACACCCGTATGCAAAGTGAGAGCAGCGCAGGATTTGTGCATCCCTTCAATGCAAACGGTTGTTTTGGATGACTTGTGTGCAACCACGTACAAACAATTTGGTAAGATTTGTCAATCCTTGTAACACTGTGATTTGTCAAAATATGAAGCTAAAAATCACTAGCAGTATCTAATTTTTGCAAATAAAATTCAGTAATAAAGCATAGATTTCATTCATAGAATAAGCAGTTGTTCTTAATTTATACAAACAGTTCAACTCGACAGCTTAACCGACCAAACTTTTCCCAAATTGTTGCCAACCACGTATTGAAATAGCTAGTTCAACTATATATACTAGCTAATTTTAAGTACGTTGTACAGTTCCACCACATCTATAGTCAGATGAACTGAACAAAATAGCCCCTAAATACTACTACTACTGCGGAGGGGCTTTGTACTACTTCCGACTGCCTCTCCTCTGCCGAGCACGCTCAATAAGAGGCGGAGGAGGAGGAGCCTACCGACGAGCTGGGCAACCGCAATGCGGTGCCTGCCGCTATTGCAGCTTCAGCGACGCTCACCTCGAACACCCTCTGCCGCTCCAAACGACCCCTCTCGAAGCGGTGGTTCTCCTCATAGATCTCCTGATTCCTCGCCTCTGAGGCAACGTGTGTCGCGGCCACGGCGGCGGTAAGGCTCTTTGCAAGCTCGACGAGGCGCTCCTCCTCCTCCCGCAGGAACTCGGTGTAGTGCGCAAGCTCGTTGACGCACGTGCGAGCATCCACCTCCGCATCCCGCCTTCGGGCGATGGTGACGGAGCGGGTGATGACCCCAGCGGTCGATGGTGGGCTGGCGACCACGACGGCCGACGAAGGGGTGGCGGCCATGACCACCACCTCCCGCCTTCAGGCCACAGTGGCGGAGCGGGTGATGGCCACAGTGGCGGCAACGGCGGCCGGCAACAGCTGCCAACGGGCACCGGCGGCGGAGCGTGTGGTGGGTGTTCCGCGCACACCCAACAGGGACGCCACGCGCACTACACTACGCCGGGGAATGGGCCGCCACCGCGGTGTAGCCTCCCAGCTGGAGCTGTCCTCTGATGACGGCGGAGCGGCTGAGTGACGACAACGGACCGATGCCATTAGCAATTGTGGGAGAAGCAAACGAGATAGGCTACAGGGATGGAGGGGAAAATGCGACGCAGGACTCGCCGGCCGTGATGGTTTTATAGCAGGCCGGTAAGCATTGGGATTTTGGGGAGTTTCACCGAGTCAGGCGGGAAGCTTGCGCGGGAACCTGCGAGGTTGCGCGGGAACGGGCTCACCGATGATTCATTGGCACCACCGTTTGGCCAAAAGAACGCCCCCGCGCGCTGCGCAAGCTTGCGCTAGACGCCATCTGTGGCAGCGGGGTGACAAGACATGCAAGAGGAGGACGAAAGGCCACGTACACATACGGTTAATAAAAAAACGTTTGCAATTTAATTACCTACTATACCACCGTCCTGGTTTATAAGTATGATTTAACTAATAAAATACGAATGCATGTCGCCAAAGATTATATAGTTGGGTTTGTATTTGAACATAGTTTCCAATTATATAATTTTTAAAAAATGCATTAAAATTTTGTTGGTTAAATTTGAGGGCAAAGTATGGCACAGAATATAAAGGAGACTATAGACTAGACAAAGGTGGTAGAGCACGGCTGAAAGTGCGTTATATCGACTAGAGGGGGGTGAATAGGCGATTTTTATGAATTCTTCACTGAGGAATTTGCTAGTGAGGAAATTCCTTAGCGAAGAACTACTTGCAGCGGAATAAGTACTCAGAAGTAAACGTAACAGAAGACAAGCATAGTCATCATGATGAAATGAAGACAAGCACAGAGTACAGAAAGCATAATCACACGATAACACAGGATGAAGACAAACAGACTGAAGAAAATGAACTGAGGAAATTGACAAAGTCTTCAGTCAAAGTCTTCAAACACAGATATGACAAGCACACAACACAATACTAAGGAAATGAAAGAGTTGAGGAAATAGAACCAGTTGGCTTGGTGAAGACAATGATTTGGTAGACCAGTTCCAACTGTTGTCTCAGTTGTACATCTGGTTGGAGCGGCTAGGTATTTAAACCTGAGGACACACAGTCCCGGACACACGGTCCTCACCATATTCTCCTTGAGCTAAGGTCACACAGACCTCGCCCAATCACTCGTGGTAAGTCTTCAGGTGACTTCCAAACCTTCACAAACTCGGTCACTCGGCGATCCACAATTCCTCTTGGATGCTCTAGACCATGACGCCTAACCGTCTGGAAGAAGCATAGTCTTCAAAGGTAACAAGCGTCGGATCCACGCAGGATCAATCTCTTCAGTGATGCTCAATCACTTTGGGTTTGTAGGTGTTTGGGTTTGGGTTTTCCTCACTTGATGATTTTCTCTCGAAGTCCTCGGAGGATGGGATGCTCTCAAATGACAAGTGTCAGTTTCTCTCAGAGCAGCCAACCAGCTAGTGGTTGTAGGGGGCGGCTATTTATAGCCTAGGGAACAGCCCGACATGATAAGACATAAATGCCCTTCAATGATATGACCATTAGGTCGATAAGATATTTTGGGACAGCTGGCGCGCAGCACAGCAACGGTCGGAAATTTGAGGTTCAAATTCCTCAGGGCTATCATGTTCCTCACAGTGTAGGCAATCCGCACTGGCGAATTCCTGACTCCTCAGTCAGAACAAATTCCTCAGCGACCAGAAGAACTTCGTCTCTGTCACTAAAGAAATTGACTGAACTTTATGAGATTTCCAATGGCTTCACTCGAAGGGATTGGTAGGTGTAGGATTTTGAGTTGAACATCACATGGAAATTTTTCCTTAGTATTTTTTTTTACCATGAAGACTGCAAGGCTTGCACCCCACAACATTTTATTAATAAGGGCAAAAAAATACATGGTATCCTCAAGGTGAGGAAAAAGAGAAAACTCTAAAGAAAGCTGTACAGAGAAGGGGTGCACTATACCTAATAATTACAAAAGAAACCAAGAAGCAGCTCTCCTCAAGGAGGAAGAAAATCAATCCACTTAAGAAGAGCGTCTCTATACTTCCGTTTGATTCGGTGAGATAGCAGAGTAAGATCATGGATGAAGCCATTCCTCCATGCCCTGAAAGCTGGTTGAATGTTTCGGAAAGCTCTATCATTCCTGACCTTCCAAATATTCCACTAGGCCGTGAAAACCACTTCCCCAAAGAAAGTCTTGTTGAAATCCTTCCTAGCATGACGAGCAATGTCAACCATATCATTGCCATCTCTCCATTCAATTTGCAGATAATTCCACACGCGAGCACTATAATTGCACTGGAAAAAAGGTGATTTCTATCCTCCAGTATTCCAGTCGGGCAAAGAACACATTATGGGCCTTCATTAATCCTCCAGTGCCTCCTCTGAATCATGTCCTTGGTATTAACCCTGTCCATTATAACAAGCCAAGCAAACATCTTGATCGACATAGTACAACAACTTTTCCATATCCACCCCAAAATGGGGTTTGATACCATTGGCTGATAGGAAAAATCATAAAACCTTTTTGCAGTATATTCTGATTTCTTGCCATGTCTCCAGCTCCAATGGTCATGGGAGTTACTATCCAAATGGAAAGGCCCCATTAAAGCGGAAAGCTGCTGTAGCTCCTGAAAAGCTTGTTCAGTAAGAGGCAAGTAGAAAAGGTCCTGGAAACTACTAGCCTCAAAAACTTCCTTCACTGAGAGATTTTTGTGGAGACAAAAAGAATAGAGCCTAGGAAATCGATCTTGCAGTGGGACAGAACTGTCACCAATTTGCCAATAGTCAGACCAGAATAGCACCGTATCTCCACTATGAACCTCAACTGAAGTAACTGCCCTGAAATTATCCATCAACTTACAAACATCTCTCCACCAAAAAGAGCCACAGAGAACAGTATCATGTGGAATCCTCTCAAAATAGTAAGAATCCCAAACTAACTGCACCCAGGGCACATCCATCTTGTTATAAAATTTATTGAGATGTTTCAGAAGAAGAGCATCATTCTGCAAACCAAGGTTTAAGATTCCAAGCCCACCCTTGGACTTAGGCCTGCAGACTAGTGGCCAAGCCGCTAGTGAATGTCCCCTTTCTTGACCATATTTCCTCCATAGACTCTGCCTCTGGATTCTTTCCAATTGTTTCAAGATACCCTGAGGAATTGACAAACTGCACAGGAAGAAGATAGGCAATGAAGAAATGACAGAATTAACTAACTGTAATCTGCTCCCTTGAGGCAAAAACCAAGAACTTGCTGTCAATCGTCTCTCCATACAATCCACAAGGGGAAGGAGGTCCACAATTTTTGGCCTGGTGGTCCCCACTGGCAGACCCAGATAAGTAAAAGGCATATTGCCTAATTTGCAACCAAAATAGGCAGCAAGGTCAGAAGCATCTTGATCACTCACATTAATGGGATACATGGAGGATTTATGAAAATTAATCTGAAGTCCAGTTGCCTGAGAGAAAGAGTGCAAAACTGACTTCAAAGCCCCCAATTGATCTTTATCAGCATTTAAGAAGAGCAGTGTGTCATCAGCATATTGGATAACAGGGAAATCAGGATCATGGGTTGGCAGAGGTCTGCTTATTAAACCTTGTTGAAGAAGATCATTAATCAACGTTTGCAAGAGATCAACCGCAATAACAAAGAGCAATGGAGAAATTGGGTCCCCTTGCTTCACTCCACATTTGCACTTAAAGTGATTACTAGGGACTCCATTCAATAAGACAGAAGAAGTGCGAGAAGACAGCAACTGCTTAATCCATATAATCCATCGTTGATCAAAACCTTTTGCAATCAAAATCTTTATGATAGCCTCATTCTGGATAGAATCAAAAGCCTTTTCAAAGTCCAACTTAAGCAAAAGGATGGGCCTTTTAGACTGATTTTCCTTAGTATTTCCTCGACCCCCTTTAACAGTACGATGTTTCCTATGACTCAAGAAAGAGAAAATGAAACTATAAAAACAAAAGTCGTCACGCTTCATGTTCCTCAAATGAATACCAAGTCTTCAAGGTCACACCAATTTCTTCACTTTCAAAGTCTTCAGAAAGTCTTCAGAAATCCAAAGTCTTCAGTCGAAGAACTTCATTTCTAGGGGTCGACTTTCTCTGTAAATATCAAACTCCTCATAGACTTATAGACCTGTGTACACTCACAAACGCATTAGTCCCTTAACCTATAAGTCTTCAATACACCAAAATCACTAAGGGGCACTAGATCCACTTACAATGGCCACTCTCTACATAGCGACACGACTGTCGGTCGGCTTGTAGGAAACCATTTCCCACGTGTTCAACTGCTCTATGCGTGTGGTTCCTTGAGGCTCAGGCGGCCGCGACGCGCTCTACTCGCGTCTCGCCGCGCGCGCTCTGCTCTCACGTCCCTCCAGGTGCTCTGCCCTCGTCCCTCCACGTGCGCTGCCAGTGTTTGGGGCCGGCGCACGATCACGCACATTCGTGTGCAAGCGGTTGCGCTGGGCGCGGCGTGACGATGCAGTTTACCCGCTGCAAAAACTGCCATGCGGACGTGCTGAGAATCCATGCCGCTCGGCCCCCTTTTATACCTGCGGCCATTTACCTTCATCTCTTGTTTCACATGACACAATAAGCACACCCACGAGGACACATACAGAGAGGACATCCAGCGGCTCCAATGGCGCTCCCAGCGGCCGCCGACGACAACAGCGGCCAGTTCACCACGCATCACGTAGTGGACACCCACGTCAGGGGGAAGGCCCTCTCGGTGGTGTACACGAACGATCCGATCTCGGTGGAGAGCTCCATCCAAACTATGGAGCAGTTCCTTGCCGAGGACAAGTACCGAGTGGTCGGCTTCGACCTCGAGTACACCATCGGTCCTGCCGGGCACGATCAGAAGGTTGCCGTCGCCCAGTTGTGCGTGCGACATGACGTCCTCGTCTACCACTTCCACCTTGCCACAAGGCCTTGCGAGCGTTTCTCCAGGTTTATCAACAGCTCCGACTACAGTTTCGCTACGGTGTACACCACCAACAATCTAAAAGCGCTCAAGGTTTCGGACTTGAAATGCCCGAATCTTGTCAACATCCAGCACCACTACAAGGTCCGTGGCAGCGACAAAAACAAACAGAACTCCCTGGTTGACCTCGCCTTGGCCATAATCTAACCCTACTACGAGAAGATGAAGGAAGAGAGCAATAAGGACAAGAACGCCTGGCACGGTGTGTGGCATGAGAGACTAGATGAACAACATGTGAAGTACGCGGCCATGGATGCGTACACAAGCTACGAGATGTACAGGCGGATCGTTGACATGAGGACCTGTCTTCTTCCTGACCCAGATGACGGATCGAGCCACATAGCAGTGGCAGGAGCATCACAAGAAGTAGATGACTAGACGATCGTTTCTCCTACTTTAGAATGCATCAATTGTATATTGAGGTGTGTGCGAATGACCTGTATAGTCACTTATGTAATTGGATGTTTATTTCAGTTATATATAAATATACATGTTATTATACTGTAGACAGAGCAATTAACACGGCTTATTAGCAGCAATCATCTGTGTTATTATTGGTCTTCGCACACATTTCTGATTACAGACCTGTTTGCCGCGTATCACACACATCTTGTTCAGTTGAACCGTTTCCATTGTGTTGCCTAATCACACACAGTTCATCCCAGTGAACCGTATGTTGTATATCGCACACGCCTTCATCTGGCTGCCCATTTCTTTTGTGCCTCCTCATCCCAAACTATTAACTGAGCTGAACTATATGCCCTGCATCGCACACACAACTAAATTCTGAACCGTGTTTGATGCATCTGTCATCGCAAATGTTTTGCAACTTTTTGACGGGTTTTTTACACCACCGTTTGCGATTATGGCATCGCACACAGTTTCGTTGAAGGATCTCTGATACGTCCATTTTGCATCATGCTTTTATATCGATATTTATTGCATTATGGGTTGTTATTACACACTATGTCAAAATACGTATGCCTATTCTCTCTTATTTTACAAGGTTTACATAAGGAGGGAGCCGGCAACTGGAATTCTGGGCTGGAAAAGGAGCAAATATTAGAGACCTATTCTGCAAAACTCCAAAAGTCCTGAAACTCCACGGAAGTTATTTTTGGAAATAATAAAAAATATTGAGCGAAGAAAATACCAGAGGGGACCCACACCCTGGGCATGAGGGCGGGGGGCGCGCCCCTGCCTCGTGGGCCCCCTGTTGGCTCTCCGGTGCCCATCTTCTGCTATATGAAGTCTTTCGTCCGAAGAAAAATCATAAGCAAGCTTTCGGGACGAGACTCCGCCGCCACGAGGTGGAACCAATCTAGGGCTCCGGCGGAGCTGTTCTGCCGAGGACACTTCCCTCCGGGAGGGGGAAATCATCGCCATTGTCATCATCAACGCTCCTCTCATCGGGAGGGGGCCAATATCCATCAACATCTTCACCAGCACCATCTCCTCTCAATCCCTAGTTCATCTCTTGTATCCAATTCTTGTCTCCAAGTATGGAATTGGTAGCTGTAGGTTGCTAGTCGTGTTGATTACTCCTTGTAGTTGATGCTAGTTGGTTTATTGGGTGGAAGATCATATGTTCAGATCCTATATGCATATTAATACCCCTCTGATTATGAACATTAATATGCTTTGTGAGTAGTTACGTTTGTTCCTGAGGACATGGGAGAAGTCTTGCTATTAGTAGTCATGTGAACTTGGTATTCGTTCGATATTTTGATGAGATGTATGTTATCTCTCCTCTAGTGGTGTTATGTGAACGTCGACTACATGACACTTCACCATTATTTGGGCCTATAGGAAGGCATTGGGAAGTAATAAGTAGATGATGGGTTGCTAGAGTGACAGAAGCTTAAACCCTAGTTTATGCGTTGCTTCGTAAGGGGCCGATTTGGATCCATATGTTTCATGCTATGGTTAGGTTTACCTTAATACTTCTTTTGTAGTTGCGGATGCTTGCAATAGGGGTTAATCATAAGTGGGATGCTTGTCGAAGTAAGGACTGCACCCAAGCACCGGTCGACCACATATCAAATTATCAAAGTACCGAACGCGAATCATATGAACGTGATGAAAACTAGCTTGACGATAATTCCCATGTGTCCTCGGGAGCGCTTTTCTCTATATAAGAGTTTGTCCAGGCTTCTCCTTTGCTACAAAAAGGATTGGGCCACCTTGCTGCACTTTATATACTTTTGCTACTTGTTGCTCGTTACAAATTATCTTATCACAAAACTATCTGTTACCTATAATTTCAGTTCTTGCAGAGAATACCTTGCTGAAAACCGCTTATCATTTCCTTCTGCTCCTCGTTGGGTTCGACACTCTTACTTATCGAAAGTACTATGATAGATCCCCATACTTGTGGGTCATCAAGACTCTTTTCTGGCGTCGTTGCCGGGGAGTGAAGCGTCTTTGGTGGGTGGAATTTGGTAAGGAAAAATTTATATAGTGTGCTGAAATTTACTGTCACTTGTAACTATGGAAAGTAATCCTCTGAGGGGCTTGTTCGGGGTATCTTCACCCCGACCAGTAGAGCAAAGAGTTGCTCCTCAACCTACTAAACCTACTGAAAATGAAAATGTCTACTTTGAAATCCCTTCGGGTATGATAGAAAAACTACTAGCTAATCCTTTTGCAGGAGATGGAACATTACATCGTGATGAGCACCTAATCTATGTGGATGAAGTTTGTGGATTATTTAAGCTTGCAGGTATGCCTGATGATGTTATCAAGAAGAAGGTATTCCCTTTATCTTTGAAGGTAGATGCATTTGACATGGTATAGGCTATGTGATGATATGGGATCATGGAACTTCAAGCGATTGAAATTGGAATTTCATCAGAAGTTTTATCCTATGCATCTTGTTCATCGTGATCGTAATTATATATATATAATTTTTGGCCTCGCGAAGGAGAAAGCATCGCTCAAGCTTGGGGGAGGCTTAAGTCAATGTTATATTTATGCCCCAATCATGAGCTCTCAAGATAAATGATTATTCAAAATTTTTATGCTCGGCTTTCTGATAACAATCGCACCATGCTCGATACTTCTTGTACTGGTTCTTTTATGATGAAGACTATTGAATTCAAATGGGATTTATTGGAAAGAATTAAACGCAACTCTGAAGATTGGGACCTCGACGAAGGTAAGGAGTCGGGTATAACACCTAAGTTTGATTGTGTTAAATCTTTTATGGATACCGATGTTTTCCGTAAATTTAGCACTAAATATGGACTTGACTCTGAGATAGTAGCTTCTTTTTGTGAATCTTTTGCTGCTCACGTTGATCTCCCTAAGGAGAAGTGGTTTAAATATCATCCTCCCATAGAAGTAAAAGTAGTCGCACCTATTAAAGTTCTAGAAAAGACTATCACTTATAATGATCCTATTGTTCCTACTGCTTATGTTGAGAAACCACCTTTCCCTGTTAGGATAAAGGATCATGCAAAAGCTTCAACTGTGGTTTGTAAAAGCAATATTAGAACTTATGCACCTCCTGAGCAAGTTAAAGTTGAACCTAATATTGCCATTAAAGATCTCTTGGCAGATAATATTGATGGGCATGTTATTTATTTCTATGATGAAACTGCTAGAATTGCTAAACCTTGTGCTAAAGATAAACATAGACCTATGGTAGGCATGCCTGTTATTTCTGTTAAAATAGGAGATCATTGTTATCATGGCTTGTGTTTGATATGGGTGCTAGTGCTAGTGCAATACCTATTGACTTATACAGATAAATTATGCATGATAGTGCACCCACTGAGTTAGAAGAAATTGATGTTACAATTAAACTTGCCAATAGAGATACTATTTCACCAATTGGGATTGTTAGAGATGTTGAAGTCTTGTGTGGGAAAACTAAATATCCTGCTGATTTTCTTATTCTTGGTTCCAAACAAGATAGCTTTTGTCCCATTATATTGGGTAGACCCTTCTTGAATACTGTCAATGCTAAGATAGACTGCGAAAAATATGTTGTTACCATTGGTCTAGGTGATATGTCTCATGAGTTTAACTTTTCTAAATTTCATAGACAACACCGCGAAGAGGAATTACCTAGTAAAGATGAAATTATTGGTCTTGCTTCTATTGTCGTACCTCCTAGTGATCCTTTAGAACAATATCTGCTAGACCATGAAAATGATATGTTTATGAATGAAACAAAAGAAATAGATGAAGTATTCTTTAAACAGGGTCCTATTCTGAAACACAACTTGCCTGTTGAAATCCTGGGGGATCCTCCTCCACCCAAGGGTGACCCCGTGTTTGAGCTTAAACCCTTGCCTAATACTCTTAAATATGCTTACCTTGATGAAAAGAAGATATATCATGTTATTATTAGTGCTAACCTTTCAGAGAAGGAGGAAGAAAAATTATTGAAAACTCTGAAGAAGCACCGTGCTGCTATTGGATATACTCCTGATGATCTTAAGGGCATTAGTCCCACTCTATGTCAACACAAAATAAATTTGGAGAAAGATGCCAAACCAGTTATTGATCACCAACGACGGTTAAATCCTAAGATGAAGGAAGTGGTAAGAAAGTAAATACTAAAGCTCCTTGAGGCAGGTACAATCTATCCCGTTGCTGATAGTCAGTGGGTAAGTCATGTCTATTCTGTCCCTAAGAAAGTAGGTATTATTGTCGTTCCTAATGATAGGATGGTAATTGATTTCCGCAAATTAAATAAAGCTACTAAAAAGGATCATTACCCCTTACCTTTTATTGATCAAATGCTAGAAAGATTATCCAAACATACACATTTTTGCTTTCTAGATGGTTATTCTGGTTTCTCTCAAATACCTGTGTCAGCTGATGATCAAGCTAAGACCATTTTTACTTGCCCTTTCGGTAATTTTGCTTATAGACGTATGCCTTTTGGTTTATGTAATGCACCTGGTACCTTTCAAAGATGCATGATGGCTATATTCTCTGACTTTTGTGAAAAGATTTGTGAGGTTTTCACGGACGATTTCTCCGTTTATGGATCCTCTTTTGATGATTGCTTGAGCAACCTTGATCGAGTTTTGCAGAGATGTGAAGAAACTAATCTTGTCTTGAATTGGGAAAAGTGCCACTTTATGGTTAATGAAGGCATTGTCTTGGGGCATAAAATTTCTGAAAGAGGTATTGAAGTTGATAAGGCTAAAGTTGATGCAATTGAAAAGACGCCATGTCCCAAGGACATCAAAGGTATAAAAAGTTTCCTTGGTCACGCCAGCTTTTATAGGAGGTACATTAAGGACTTCTCAAAAATTTCTCGGCCTCTGACTAATCTATTACAAAAATATATACCATTTGTCTTTGATGATGATTGTGTAGAAGCATTTGAAATACTTAAGAAAGCATTAATCTCCGCACCTATTGTTCAGCCACCTGATTGGAATTTACCCTTTGAAATTATGTGTGATGCTAGTGATTATGCTGTAGGTGCTGTTCTAGGGCAAAGAGTTGATAAGAAATTAATTTTATTCAATATGCTAGTAAAATTCTAGACAATGCCCAGAGAAATTATGCCACTACTGAAAAAGAATTCTTAGCAGTTGTATTTGCTTGTGATAAGTTCAGACCTTATATTTTTTATTCTAAAGTAACTATTCACATGGATCATGCTGCTATTAAATATCTTATGGAAAAGAAAGATGCTAAACCTAGACTTATTAGATGGGTTCTCTTGCTATAAGAATTTGATTTGCATATTATTGATAGAAAGGGAGCTGAGAACCCCGTTGCAGACAACTTGTCTAGGTTAGAAAATGTTCTTGATGACCCACTACCTATTGATGATAGCTTTCTGATGAACAATTAAATGTCATAAATGCTTCTCGTACTGCTCCATCGTATGCTGATTATGCTAATTACATTGTTGCTAAATTTATACCACCTAGTTTCACATACCAGCAAAAGAAAAAGTTTTTCTATGATTGAAGACATTACTTCTGGGATGGCCCACATCTTTATAAAGAAGGAGTAGATGGTGTTATTAGACGTTGTGTACCTGAGCATGAACAGGAACAGATCCTACACAAGTGTCACTCCGAGGCTTATGGAGGACACCACGCTAGAGATAGAACTACACATAAGGTATTGCAATCCAGTTTTTATTGGCCTACTCTCTTCAAGGATGCTCGTAAGTTCGTCTTATCTTGTGATGAATGTCAAAGAATTGGTAATATTAGTAGATGTCAAGAAATGCTATGAATTATTCACTTGTTATTGAACCATTTGATGTTTGGGGCTTTGATTATATGGGACCGTTTCCTGCCTCTAATGGATATACTCATATTTTAGTTGCTGTTGATTACGTTACTAAGTGGGTAGAAGCTATTCCAACTAGTAGTGTTGATCATAACACCTCTATTAAAATGCTTAAAGAAGTTATTTTTCTCAAGTTTGGAGTCCCTAGATATTTAATGACTGATGGTGGTTCACATTTTATTCATGGTGCTTTTCGTAAAATGCTTGCTAAGTATGATGTTAATCATAGAATTGCATCTCCTTATCACCCACAGTCTAGTGGTCAAGTAGAATTGAGTAACAAAGAACTCAAATTAATTTTGCAAAAGACTGTTAATAGAACTAGAAAGAATTGGTCCAAGAAACTTGATGATGCATTATGGGCCTATAGAACTGCATATAAAAATCCTATGGGTATGTCTCCGTATAAAATGGTTTATGGAAAAGCATATCACTTACCTCTCGAACTAGACCATAAGGCATATTGGGCCATTAAAGAGCTCAATTGTGATTTGAAACTTGCCGGTGAGAAGAGGCTATTTGACATTATCTCACTTGATGAATGGAGAACCCAAGCCTATGAGAATGCCAAGTTGTTTAAATAAAAAGTTAAAAGATGGCATGACAAAAGAATACAAAAGCATGAGTTTAATGTGGGTGATTATGTATTGCTATACAACTCTCGTCTAAGATTTTTTGCAGGAAAACTTCTCTCTAAATGGGAAGGTCCTTACGTTATCGAGGAGGTCTATTGTTCCGGTGCCATAAAAATCAACAACTTCGAAGGCACAATTCCAAAGGTGGTGAACGGTCAAAGAATCAAACATTACATCTCAGGTAATCCTATAAATGTTGAAACTAATGTTATTGAAACCGTAACCCCGGAGGAATACATAAGGGACACTTTCCAAAATGTTTCAGCCTCCAAAAAGGAATATGTATGTGGTACGGTAAGTAAACCGACTCCAAAACAGTTCTAGTGGCAATTTTTCTCTGTTTTGGAATATTTAGAAAAATAGAAAAATAAGAAGCAGTCCAGGAATGACACGAGGGTGGAGGGCGCGCCCTACCCCCCTGGGCGCACCCCCCTGCCTCGTGGGCACCTCGTGTACTCTCCGGACTCTGTTTTCTTGCATGATACGTATTTTGGTCGGTGAAAATTCATTATATAATCTCCCGAAGGTTTTGACCATCGCATCACGCGAATATCCTCTGTTTTTGTTTCGAGTTGTTTCTGCCGCAGAATAGAGCAAGATGTCTTCTCAAGAGTCAGTCGGGGAGAGTCGGGTATCTCATCCGACACCAGGTCCAGGGGCAAACAGCAGCGATGCCTATCACTTTGGGCCCTCAACGGAGGAAGAGATGGAAGCTGACTTCAAAAGGATAGATGCCATGGAGGAGGATCAAGAAGTTACTTCTCGTTTTTGGGCAGGCTTCACAATGGGGGAACTATAGAGCTCAGCTATCCCAAACTCGATCATCCCCTCCAATGTTAAATTTCTCTCTTATGAAAATATGAAAAAGAGTGTTACTTGTTCTCCCGCAGCTATGGAGCATCCATGCGTGGAAGGAGCTTTAACCGTCACGGGTAAGCTCCGTAAGGAAATAATGGATCTTAAGCGGCAAGTCAACAAGATCGAGGAGGAGAATCGTATCCTGAGGGGTATCATAGCCAAGAATATCACATCACCACCCTTGAAGAAGGAGACATAATCACATGGGTATGGGCACTCCCCTTGGAAATTGCCAAGCTTGGGGGAGGTGCCCCAGTATCGTATCAACATCACATCTCTATCTTTACCATTTTTCTTAGTTCGATCATTTTAGTAATATCTTGCTCTAGTAGAATAAAGTTTTTGGTATGATCTAGTTTTGAGTTTTGCTTTATGATCCCTTTATGTAATCGAGTCCGTGAGCTATATAATAAAGATTAGTGTTGAGTCAAGGGCTTGATTATCTTGCTATGATCTTGAGGGAATAAAAGAAAAAAAGAAAGAATAAAAAGGAATACAAAGAGATCATATTGATCTTATGGAGAGTAATGACTTCACATAGAAAGAGTATGATGATTAAAAGTTGTTGAGAGTTGACAAACATAGCTTTGGTCATCGTTGCAATTAATAGGAAGTAATAAAGAAAGAGAGGTTTCACATATAATATAATATCTTGGACATCTTTTATGATTGTGAGCACTCATTAAAATATGACATGCTAAAGAGTTAATGTTGGACAAGGAAGACAACGTAATGGGTTATGTTTTATTATATCTGAAATAAAGTATATTGTCATGGATCATCCAACATGTTGAGCTTGCCTTTGCCGCTCATGCTAGCCAAATTCTTTGCACCAAGTAGAGATACTACTTTTGCTTCCGAATTCCCTTAAACCCAGTTTTGCCATGAGTCCACCATATCTACCTATGGATTGAGTAAGATCCTTCAAGTAGTTGTCATCGGTGCAAGCAATAAAAATTGCTCTCTAAATATGTATGATTGATTAGTGTGGAGGAAATAAGCTTTATACGATCTTGTGATGTGGAAGAAATAAAAGCGACGGACTGCATAATGAAGGTTCATATCACAAGTCGCAATATAAAGTGACATTCTTCCGCATTAAGATTTTGCGCATCCAACCCTGAAAGTGCATGGCAACCTCTGCTTCCCTCTGCGAATGGCCTATCTTTTATTATTATCTTCTACCTTATGCAAGAGTCGTGGTGATCTTCACCTTTCCTTTTTACATTTTATCCTTTGGCAAGCACAGTGTGTTGGAAAGATCCTGATATATATATATATATATATATATATATATATATATATATATATAGGTAAAATGTGTGGGGCACCTAGGTGCCTGGGCACCTTGGTCATTCAATGTTTCACTTTCCAAATAATCTATGCATGCACGAGCACCTCCACGCCAATTAATTGCCTTCCAAAAACATCACATACTAACTAATTTAATACTCGTACACTCCCTCCCGGATATGGACATTGTTATACGTACGACATATTAGCACGTATATACACTAGCTATTTCGTACCTATAATTATAGTATGTAGATACCTAAAAATATTTTCAATGTGTACAATATTTTTGTATATATACCTATAAATATAGTATTTGCGAGTATGCAATTTTTTTTAGTACACAAGATATTCTCAGGTATGCCTATACCCAATATATTTTTTTGTATGTGCGACTTATTAGTATGTACATACAGTAGCTTATCTACATATAGGAAACTTGAAATGATGTACTCATGTACCCTTTTAAGTATATTTATATATTTTCAATACAAGAAACCTGAGAATAGATAATATATTTTAGGTACCTACATTTTTTTAATAAGAGGATACATGTATGTACTCTAGATACCTCAGACAACAGAAATTTTACGTTCCAACAAGATTGAGATATACGACATATCGGAAAATGTGATATCCAAAGTAAAATATGTATATTTCAGACTAAAAATTTGTGATATACAACATACCAAATTTTTTTAGTTCCATATACATCAATAATATACCCAATGTTTTTGTACATGTATATACCCCATTATGTAAATGGTACGAAGATGTTGTAGGTAACTAGTCGAACTGTATACCCAAAGTAAATTATGTATATACCTATATACGTATATACCCGGCTAAATATTTGAAATGTACTACAGACCGGAAATTGTTAGTTTGACATAGATCAGTAGTACACCCGAATGTTTCTGTACTTGTATATACCCGGCTATGTAAACCGTACGAAAATATTGTAGGTATCCAAGTATATGAACATACCTCAAATCATATACGTACAAAAATAAAATGTCCATGTACCCAAGTATATGGACATTTACACTGTTTAGTATATAATCATGAGGCATTATTTTCAAGTTTCCTCTCTCCTAATTATATACAAGGAAGGATGAAATGTATGTCATTTATTTTGCATGCCAGAAATATGTTACCATGCATGGCGTGGGCTAATAATACCCATTTATGATTAGCGTTGTCATTGTTTCTAAATAAGTATACCCATTAATTTCAATATCCATATAACGACACGCATCTAAATGCAATCTAACGGTGCAGAGATAAGGAGCCTGGGCACCTAGGTGTCCCAAACTGTCGTCCTATATATATATATATATATATATATATATATATATATATATATATATATATATATATATATATACATATACATACATACATAAACACTATTCTGATCACGGGATCAGAATAATATTCTGATCACAACCCGAACTTCCCGAGTAACACGCCTGACCTTCTTAGGTTGAACTTCAGCTAAAAGGTGTCCAAATGGGGCTTGCGATATAATGCTGGAAAGCTATGAACACCAGTATCATGACCCAAGTTAATTTTTTGGCAAAATGTAAGCGGTTTAAGAGCAGTTTTGAAAACCGTTTTTTCTTCGTTCAAAAAATGTGAATCGTATTTTTGATCGCATTATTAAACCGTTTATCAGAATGAGGAAAATAATATGGCGTTGGAAATCTGCTGCAAAACCGCTCCTTCCACATATTGAAAGTTTTGTCTAATTCCCTATGGTTAAAGCGTAATTTGGAAAATCGTAGAATTTTGCAAACGGAACACCCGAGTTGGTATTTTCGATGTCATTTCTAAATGGCAAATCCAATTGAGGCAAACAATATGGCGTTGGAAAGCTTATGAAAATGCGCTACTTTTTCATGTTAAAAGTTTTTTCTAATTTTGAACGGTTTAAAAGTAATTTTGAAAACGGTACAAGTTCCACCGAGTTCATATTTTAGAGCTAATTTTTTTACCGTACATCCAAATGCAACAAATGATATGGCGTTGGAAATCTTGAAGAGATGCGAAACGTTTTTGTATATATTGTTTCTCCTAATTCATTACTGTTTTATGTCAGTTTTGAAAATGGCTAAAAACGTATTTTTCCCGTAATTTCTACAAACTTTATCGGAATGAGGCAACTAATATACCGCTGAAAAGCTACGGAAAATACAAAACTTTTTCATGTTGATGGTTTTCTCTGATTCCTAGCCGTTTTTATGTAATTTCGAAAACGGCGAGATCACTCATTCTACCTTTATTTCGAAACAGTTTCTTCGAAAATGCACCGCATGAAGAACCCGACCTTCTCGACATGTGTACCTGAACTTCACTCTGTTTTTCACGTAGTTTTTTTGCCCGCAGCTCTACATCCACAGCTCGTAGCTCTCCATCCACCCACTGGAATTGAGCAAATAATATACCGGCGGAAAGCTGATGTAAACACGCAACTTTCCCGTGTTGATCATTTTTTCATACTCGCGACTATTTTAAAAGTTTTTCATCTCAAATTCATTCACTATAATAGTCGAACTTCCTGTTGTTTTCACGTTGAACTTCTGTGACGTATTTTCGTTTGTAATTTTCTCATCCATTCGTCAGTGTTACACAAATGATATTCCTTTTGTAGAAATCTCTCTCACAATAAATATTTAAACTTTCTCCGACCGAGGACTTGAAATTACACAAATAATATTCTTGTTGTTTTGAAGTAAATTATAAAATGACGAGATCATGATTTCTGCTTTCATCGTGAATGGAAAAGCACTGCGTGAAGTAATTGGACTTCTCGGGCATGTCTGTTTGAACTTCACTCTGTTTTTGACGTGCTGTTTTTTGCACTGCTTGAAGTAGTTGAACTTCTAGGCATGTCCGTTTGAACTTCACTCTGTTTCAATTTATTGTATTTTTCTTATATGAAATACGCACAATGTAGTACGTGAACTTCCGGTTGTTATCACTTTGAACTTCTCTCTGGTTTGAGATAGTTATTTTAAAACACAAAAAGAAACAAATTTTTTATGTATTTTGGACATCTAAATACACGGTAAACTTCTCACACAAGAATTTTTTGAACTTTTCCTCGCCGTGCACTTGAACTTCTAGCAACTTTTTTTTTCATTTATGGGTTGTTTTTTTTTCGTTTATGGGTTGTTTTTAAAAGTGCAAAAAATGGCGTTGTGTTTTTTTATTTTTTGAACAGGTAAATCCTAGGTTTTAATAAACTCCGAACTTCTCTGTTATTTCAATTTGAACTTCACCTTTTTTATATTTTTGAGTAAAGAATTGTATTAGATTTTTATACGGAAAAAATCGAACATGGAAATACAAGGTGAACCTCTCTCGCAAGAATTTTTGAACTTCTCCGGACACATCACTTGAACTTCTTTCAACAAACCTTTTAAGCTTTTATTTTTCTACACTTTTATTCTCACCTTGAACTTATGTCACGTATTTTTGTTCAACCTCTCTCACAAGAATTTTTGAACTTTCTCGGGCCGCGCACTTGAACTTCTGTCAACAAAACTTTAGGCTTTGCATTTTCGTTCTTTTTTAATACAAAATGCACGCCGTGTGGTACGTGAACTTCTTGCAGTTATAAATCTAAATTTCTGAGATCATGCGTTCTGCCTTCATCGCAAAAACAGAGTCTTCGAAAATGCACTATGTGAAGAGGTTGAACTTCTGGAGCAGTTCTGTTTGAACTTCACTCTGTTTTTCATGTGCTGTTGGTATACATAAAAACCTGTTTTAATTGGTATACATGAAACTTTTAAACTGTACATCGGAACATAGCATATAATATATTGTTGGAAAGTTTATGAATACGAGCAACTTTTTCATGTAGATAGGTGTTACAAATTCGTTGTCTTTTGAGAGCAGTTTTAAAAATGGCAAACACGATGTTGTTTTTGCCTCTCTTTTTTCATGTAATTGAAGATCGGGGTCTCGTAATATAATTTTTTAACCATGCAGGGTGAGCATGTGAGCTTTTTACAACAAACATTTCAAGCTTTTAGTTTTTCTAATCTTTTATTCTCGTCCAAAACGCATTCTGTATAGTAGGTGAACTGCTCACTGTTTTCACGTTGAACTTCGGCCACATATTCTTAAAAAAATGTAATTCAATAAGAATCAAACATTTTTTTATAAATTGAAATATGTTTTTAAATAAGCAATAAACAATTTTTTTAAAAAAAATTGACCTTCATGCTTTTATTTTTCCTAGAAACTAAAAGAATTTGAGTTTTTCGTATACATCGAACTACTCCTTCATCTTATTCTTTAGTAACGAGGAAAAAAATCTGAGTTTTTAATATACTTCGAACTTCTCTGTTAATTTAATTTGAACTTCTTAGTCTTATTCTTAGAAAAAAAATAAGTAAGCATTAAACACTTTTGAAAAAAATTGGACTTCATACTTTTAATTTCCCCAGAAACATAAAGAATTTAATTTTTCTGTATACATCGAACTACTCCTTTACTTTAATTTCAACTTCTTCATTTTTATTCTTTTGTAATAAGGAAAATCTTATTTTCTTTATAAATATTGAACTTCTCTATTTTAGTAATTTGGACTTCTTGGTTTAATTCTTTTAGTAACGAAAATATCCTAGTTTTTTAATAAATATTGGACCGTTTGTTATGTAAAGTTGAACTTCTAGAGTTTTTTATTTTAGAAACAATGAAAGTTCTTTTTTTGACTTCTCTATTTTTAATATTTGAACTTCTCTTTTTTTATTTTTACAAACGGTGAAATATCTGCTTTTAAGTGCTTTTTTTAATTGATCTGTTATTTTTGTTTGAACTTCCTATAATCATCTTGTAAGCGGATTTGGAATTTTCCGACTTCTATACATCGAACAACTGCATTATTATTTTTTGAACTTCTTGTTTCCGTTCTTTAATGACAAGGAAATCTGCATTTTGTATAATCATCGAACTGCTCCCCTTTTTAATTTGGACTTCTTGCTTTATTTATTTTAATGACAAAAATGGTCCAAGTTGCTTTATTAAACACCGAGCCACTCCGTTTTTAAATTTGAACGTCTACTTTTTTTTAACCTTTTAGGTACATTTTTTCACCTTTTTCCTTTTTAGGTACATTTCTCATTGGCGGGTTTGATTTTTTTCTAACCTCCCGAATTTAGATTATTATATGCATGAACTTTTCTGGAGGACAATACTTGAACAATATTTTTAATTATCATTATGTTGCTGAAGCTTTGCATTTTTGCACCTCAGGGACCGACCATATAAGCATCAGGAGTTAGAGAACATGTACTTTTCAATATAGTTTTTTCAGAAATGCACCTTTTTTCTCTATGTGAAGTTCAACTTTTTTTATATATGAACTTCATTGTGAATTTACATTTATTTCTACACACAAATTTCATACACGAACTTTTTTATTCTTTACATGTTCCAAACTTTTCCATTTCTAATATACACAAAAAGGAAATATAACCACCCACTTTTTGCATGAACATACACAGAGAACGCACGTGCATGCTCACACAGTTGTCGAAAGTATAACATCAAGTAGGTAGATGGCATCAACTCATACATAGTTTGTCCCCTGCACCTCGTGTGTGACCTTCTCCCCTGCCACATGGTGACCTTCTTCCTTCCTCTGTTCACATGGGCAGGGAACAGTAGAGCGGCACGGAGGATCCTGGAGACACAAACTTTTGAGCATTACTGAGAAAAAAACACCATATAGTATGGGACTGCTCCTACTTAACTAAATACAAAAGGCTCCAGCCACAACATGGTTGAAATACCATAAACATATATGATTTTAAAGTAATGCATACATGTTGCTCTATGAATTAGTTTAACAGGTGCAAGTACCAAGGAAAGATGATTTTTGAACTTGCTTAAGTGAACTTGACTACCAAACAGAGAACTGTCAATCTACATCAAGACTATGGAAGCACATCAATAACAACAATCCTAACAAGTGAACCTTGCAAAGAAATTATATCCACAACAGCACAAAGCCTCGAAGACATTTTGCAAAACTGAAACATAACAAGAAAGTGATCGATTACCCGACGTAGGAATCTGGCTTGATCCAAGCCAAGGTGGAAGAATGCATGGTAAGTGAATGGTATTGGTTTTGAAGCGAAAAGCTCCCAATCACCTTGCCTTGGTAAATGTCCATGGCGATGATGTGCTTCTGCTCGCCAAAGGTGACATACATGACGTACATTAGGTGTTGAGTGTGTTGATGACGTCGATCTGCTATCCATGGCTCGATGTACGACACACACACACACACACACACACACACACACACATCGAGCCTATCCATCCGCTGCTTTCCACGAATGATGCTACATCTAATCTCAACTGATTATGTGGTGCTGCCATATCAATCAGAAAGTAAGATGTTTTCAGGATGTGTGCACACTGCACACGCACATCTCGCCATGACAGTGGAAGATGAGTTGCACTAGCATTAATCAAGTTGGTCTGCTGAAAATCAACATAGTGGACTACAACCATACTAATTACTCTAGAAAACGGTCAAGAACAATGGACCGTGTGCAGCCATACTAATTTCTTTTTTGTGGCATAAACACAAGCAGTAGATGCATACTTTTTAAGACAACGAAATGCATTACTGTAGAATGACAGAAGAGATTTTGAACCGAATCAATATGTGTCTAATAATAAATACTCAAAGAAAGCAGTGGCAGTGTGTCTAATAGGAAGTTAACTGAAGTTAAAATATTTCATTGGACAAGGTTCATCTACTTTCGGGCATCACGTCAAAGAGTTAGCAAAATAATGGAGAAGGGAAGGATTCCTTAAACATTTTTTACTTGAGCATGTCCAAAATTTAAATTACTAGAGCATATGAACGAACATGTAGGCATTCAACTGTAAAATAACCATCTCTTTCTACTATAAAATACAGCCAATGAAAAACAAAATTGAGTAATTACTCCCAAAAGCACTAGAAATCATGATAATTTAAGAGGATAACTAGACCAGTTCCATTTATATACATGACTCCTACAACACAGAGGTGGATTCATGGGCAGAAAGCCAGGAACATCACATATACATAATGGTATATGAACAGATATTTGACTATCTATAAACAAGTCCACTCAGTTCCTTTGAATGAAATACAACACTATCAGACATTTTCTATGCACAGGCCCAGCTCAGAGCATCACAAAACCCCTAAATCAAGCTTGACGATCTGACTGTTTGGTCAAGCTTGTGGATCTGAGTGTGACTGGTCAAGGAAAAAAGAAACTACCTTCTTCTGGCCAAGGAAGTTCCTGATCTCGATGCCAGACAGCAAGAAATTTCACCAAAAAATGGGGGATTTCATAATAAACAGTCCGCCTTGTCGCTCTTGTGAGGAGTTACCCTACGAAGAACCTGCATCAAGAAGTTCAAGGTGGCCGTGGCCAGAAGAACAACCGATGCGTGTTGGTCGCCGGAGTGGGCAGACGGTGGTGACGTGGAGCTTCACCGGAAGGAGGGACAGAAGGAAGGGCGGCGTGCATCGCAAGACGGCAGGACCGCAGGAGGCGCCTGAGCACGTGGGAGAGGTGGAGGGGACTGTAGGCGGCAGTTCATCAGGGTGTGTGGGCTGGAGATGGGCGGCGCACTGGGGGAGGCGGCGGGCGGCGGATATGCATGGCGGCAGGGCGGAGTCGGTGGCGTTTCGGGGCGGGGATGCGCCGCAAAGGAGGCGGGATTGGGGGCGGCGATGCGCGGCGGCGCGGCGAAGGAGGCGGGGTTGGGGGGTTGCGCGGCGACGCAGCAGAGGAGGCGGGTTTGGGGTGGCTGGCGGCGGGAGGCGCATCAGGGTCGAGGGCGGCGATGGGGCTGGGGTGGTCGGCGGTGAGAGGTACGCCGGCACCAGGGGCGGCGGTGGTTGTGGAGGGGGCGGGGAAGGTGGGGATCGGGTGGGGGATGGGCTGGGGGAGTGGTCGGGGTGGGTGTTTTTCTTTTTCTTTTTGTTTCCACGGTTTCTGAGTTCGGGAGGACCCCTGTCGCACCCTTATAGGGCTGACTATGATCCAAATAACTATTCTAATCCTGGGATTAGAATAGTGCTACTATATATATATATATATATATATATATATATATATATATATACATATATATATATATATATATATATCTAATTGAATGTAAGTTAGCATGAGCTATTATTATTGACATTACCCTTGAGGTAGAAGGTTGGGAGGCGAAACTATAAGCCCCTATCTTTCTCTGTGTCCGATTAAAACTCCGTAACCACAAGTATTGCTTGAGTGTTAGCAATTATGAAAGACTAAATGATAGTTGAGTATGTGGACTTGCTAAAGAGCTCTCACATAGACTCTTTCCAATGTTATGATAAATTGCAATTGCTCCAATGACTGAGATTATAGCTAGTTTGTTGGTTCTCAATGAAGTTTCTGATTCATACTTGACATTGTGAATAGATTATTACTTGAGCATAAGAGATTATATGACAAAATATATATAAGTTGCTGTTATAAGATTGATCATGATGCCCTCATGTCCGTATTTTATTTTATCGACACATCTATCTCTAAACATGTGGACATATTTATCGTTATCGGCTTCCGCTTGAGGACAAGCGAGGTCTAAGCTTGGGGGAGTTGATACGTCCATTTTGCATCATGCTTTTATATCGATATTTATTGCATTATGGGCTGTTATTACACATTATGTCACAATACTTATACCTATTCTCTCTTATTTTACAAGGTTTACATAAGGAGGGAGAATGCCAGCAGCTGGAATTTTGGGCTGGAAAAGGAGCAAATATTATATACCTATTCTGCACAACTCCAAAAGTCCTGAAACTCCACGGAAGTTATTTTTGGAAATAATAAAAAATATTGAACGAAGAAAATACCAGAGGAGACCCACACCCTGGGCACGAGGGTGGGGGCGTGCCCTACCCCCCTGGGTGCGCCCCCTGCCTCGTGGGCCCCCTGGTGGCCCTCTCCTATATGAAGTCTTTCGTCCAAAGAAAAATCATAAGCAAGCTTTCGGGACGAGACTCCGCCGCCACGTGGCAGAACCAATCTAGGGCTCCGGCGGAGCTGTTCTGCCGGGGACACTTCCCTCCAGGAGGGGGAAATCATCGCCATCGTCATCATCAATGCTCCTCTCATCGGGAGGGGGCCAATATCCATCAACATCTTCACCAGCACCATCTCCTCTCGAACCCTAGTTCATCTCTTGTATCCAATTCTTGTCTCCAAGTCTGGGATTGGTACCTGTAGGTTGCTAGTAGTGTTGATTACTCCTTGTAGTTGATGCTAGTTGGTTTATTTGGTGGAAGATCATATGTTCAGATCCTATATGCATATTAATACCCCTCTGATTATGAACATGAATATGCTTTGTGAGTAGTTACGTTTGTTCCTGAGGACATGGGAGAAGTCTTGCTATTAGTAGTCATGTGAATTTGGTATTCGTTCGATATTTTGATGAGATGTATGTTGTCTCTCCTCTAGTGATGTTATGTGAACGTCGACTACATGACACTTCACCATTATTTGGGCCTAGAGGAAGGCATTGGGAAGTAATAAGTAGATGATGGGTTGCTAGAGTGACAGAAGCTTAAACCCTAGTTTATGCGTTGCTTCGTAAGGAGCTGATTTGGATCCATATGTTTCATGCTATGATTAGGTTTACCTTAATACTTCTTTTGTAGTTGCAGATGCTTGCAATAGGGGTTAATCATAAGTGGGATGCTTGTCCAAGTAAGGACAGCACCCAGGCACCGGTCCACCCACATATCAAATTATCGAAGTACCGAACGTGAATCATATGAACGTGATGAAAACTAGCTTGACGATAATTCCCATGTGTCCTCGGGAGCGCTTTTCTCTATATAAGAGTTTGTCCAGGCTTGTTCTTTGCTACAAAAAGGATTGGGCCACCTTGCTGCACTTTATTTACTTTTGCTACTTGTTGCTCGTTACAAATTATCTTATCACAAAACTATCTGTTACCTATAATTTCAGTGCTTGCAGAGAATACCTTGCTTAAAATCGCTTATCATTTCCTTCTGCTCCTCGTTGGGTTCGACACTTTTTCTTATCGAAAGGACTATGATAGAACCCCTATACTTGTGGGTCATCAGTCTCTGATCGTAGTGTCGCGTTTGGACCATCCTGCAGTAGTGAATTATAGCATGAATAATAAACATTTATCATGAAATAAGGAAATGTAAATAACAACTTTATTATTGCCTCTAGGGCACATTTCCTTCAACGCCTACATGCCACGTGGGCTCCCATCAGGCCAGTTCCACAACTCCATATCCGGCCAAGGGTGCACCCTCAAGGCATGCCACATCCCTATCACAGGATTCCGATCGGTGAAAGTGCGTTATATCGATTAGAGGGGGGTGAATAGGCGATTTTTATGAATTCTTCCTGATGAGTTTGTAGGTGAGGAAATTCCTTAGCGAATAACTACTTGCAGCGGAATAAGTACTCAGAAGTAAATATAATAGAACACAAGTATGGTCATCATGATGAAATGAAGACAAGCATAGAGTACAGAAAGCGTAAACACATGATAACACAGGATGAAGACAAACAGACTGAAGAAATTGGACTGGGGAAATTGAGAAAGTCTTCACTCAAAGTCTTCAAACACAGATATGACAAGCACACAACACAAGATATGACAAGCACACAACACAGTATGAGGAAATGAAAGAGTTGAGGAAATAGAACCAGTTGGCTTGGTGAAGACAATGATTTGGTAGACCAGTTCCAACTGTTGTCTCAGTTGTACATCTGGTTGGAGCGGCTAGGTTATTAAACCTGATGACACACAGTCCTCACCGTATTCTCCTTGAACTAAGGTCACACAGACCTCGTCTAATCACTCGTGGTAAGTCTTCAGGTGACTTCCGAACCTTCACAAACTCGGTCACTCGGCGATCCACAATTCCTCTTGGATGCTCTAGACCATGACGCCTAACCGTTTGGAAGAAGCACAATCTTCAAAGGTAACAAGCGCCGGATCCACGCAGGATCAATCTCTTCAGTGATGCTCAATCACTTTGGGTTTGTAGGTGTTTGGGTTTGAGTTTTCCTCACTCGATGATTCACGCTCAAAGTCCTCGGAGGATGGGTTGCTCTCAAATGACAAGTGTCAGTTTCTCTCGGAGCAGCCAACCAGCTAGTGGTTGTAGGGGGCGGCTATTTATAGCCTAGGGAGCAGCCCGAAATGATAAGACATAAGTGCCCTTCAATGATATGGCCGTTAGGTGGATAAGATATTTTGGGACAGCTGGCGTGCAGCACAACAACGGTCGTAAATTTTGAGGCTCAAATTCCTCAGGGCTATCATGTTCCTCACTATGTAGGTAATCCGCACTGGCGAATTCCTACCTCCTCAGTCAGAAAAAATTCCTCAAAGACCTGAAGAACTTCGTCTCTATCACTGAAGAAATTGACTGAACTGTATGAGATTTCCAATGGCTTCACTCGGAGGGATTGGTAGGTGTAGGATTTTGAGTTGAGCATCACTTGGAAATTTTTCCTTACTATTTCCTCGACCCCCTTTAACAGTACGGTGTTTCCTATGACTCAAGAAAGAGAAAATGAAACTACGAAAACAAAAGTCTTCACACTTCATGTTCCTCGAATGAATACCAAGTCTTCAAGGTCACACCAATTTCTTCACTTCCAAAGTCTTCAGTAAGTCTTCAGACATCCAAAGTCTTTAATTGAAGAACTTCATCTTTAGGGGTCGACTTTCTCTGTAAATATCAAACTCCTCATAGACTTATAGACCTGTGTACACTCACAAACGCATTAGTCCCTTAACCTATAAGTCTTCAATACACCAAAATCACTAAGGGGCACTAGATGCACTTACAATCTCCCCCTTTTTGGTGATTGATGACAATATAGGTTAAGTTTTCAACGGGGACAAACATATGAAGTGTAAATGCTGATATTGAGGAATTTGATTACAAGATATAGAAGAACTCCCACTGAAGATGTGCATAGTGAGGAATTTGCTTTTGAAGCAATGCACACTTGAAGAGTTGAATCATGGAGATCTCCCCCTATATCTTGTAACTCATACATGCATTTGACATATAATATGAAGAATTTGAAATGCATGATGAAATATGGTGACTGATGTAATTCAGCATGCGTGCAATAATATTAACGAGGAATAAGCATGCAGAATAACGCATCAAAAGTATCAGAGCACCATCGGGTTTAAGTTTACAACTCGATCCAATAAAGTTTTAGAAGAACGAGAGTTGTAACTTAGTAAAAAAAATGCCCATATAATAGACTCGCTTGAAGACTAACTCAATTTTCTCCCCCTTTGTCATCGAATGACCAAAAGGATCGAAACTGAGGACTAATGCCCCTGAAGAATATCAAGTTGATGAAGGAGCGCCAGTGTTGTCGGGGTCGTTTGTCGTAGTAGGGACTTCCGCGGTGTCGTCCAAGTCTTCATGTTCATCAATGTCGCGTGATGAAGAATAGGAGCTGGCCACCAAGGAAGGAACCTTGACCTTCTTGTATTTCTTCGGTGGAGGGACAGACCAGTCAAATTCTTCCTTGAGACCCATTTTCTTCAGATCTTCTTCGCTGTAGACATGAGACAAAACAGCCCAGGTATGGTTGAAGGTTTCATGGAGGTAGTATTGATTTTTTTCACTGCATTATGGGTTGAGGTCATGTTGTGAAGAATTGAACCAAACTGTCTCTTGACCCATTTATGATTGCGATCGACCTTCTGATGAAGACCGAGGAGTAACTCACGATCAGTTATCACCCTAGGTGCTGTGCCTTGAGGATTTTGCTTGGCTGTGTTGGCGGCAGAGTCATGGGTGGTAGAGTCGTCATTGGTTGAATAGGATGCAGCCTTGCGAAATTGACCATCCAATGGACGAATGCCTTCATCTATAACAGCAGCGGCCTTGCCTTTGTCATCAGCTGAGGATGAGGACTTCAATCGGAGGCAAGCAGCTGCAGTGGTTCAGTGTATCAGCTTTGTAGTTGAGTGAAGACCTTGTTCTGATGAATCTCATAACCCAAGGTGCATAAGGCTTCAGCTCAAACGATGACATAGCGATATTGGCCAGAGTCCTCATGAAGAAATCATGGAAGTTGACAGGAATGCCATGAATGATATTGAAAAGCAGATTCTTCATGATGCCAACGACTTCTTCATCACTTGAGTCGTGGCCCTTGATAGGACTCAATGTCTTCGTCAGAATGCGATAGACAGTACGAGGCACATACAGTAGTTCCTTGACGAGGAATTTGATTTGTGGGGCCTGCCCTGGCTTCAAAGGCTTCATCAGCACTTGCATGTAATGATTTGTAAGCTCAGGTTCGATGTAGACACATCGAGCAGCTTCAAGGGGAGGACTGAGTGGTAGGGCACGAAGCAATTCAGAAGTTGGTGCCTTGTAATGAGTGTTTTCAGACATCCAGTCCAGCAACCATGAGTTCACATCTTCAGAATCTTCTGTGATGTGTAGTGTCGCATAGAATTGAAGAATAAGTTCTTCATTCCAATCACATATGTCAGTGCAGAAATTTGACAGTCCAGCGTCATGAAGAACACTGAGGACTGGCTCGAAGCATGGCAGAGATTCCATATCCACATGAGGAATGTGTGCATGATCGAAGACTTTGTCTTTGTTAAACAGCACTGAGGAATAAAAATTAGCTTGACTAGCAGTCCAGAAACGCCTCTTCCTTATGCGAGCAGAATCATATGGGTTGTAGTCTGTTAAGAATACATGCTCGCCGAAGAAATCTTCAGCCTTGAATTTTTGCTTGCATGAGAATGGATCCTTTGGCTTGGGCAAAGGAGTGTCAGTGAGTTGCATCACAACCTCAGGAATCGCAATCTCAGGTTCTTCAGGCTGAGGAATTTCTGGTTCCTCTTCAGTGGCAGTCTGCGTGTTCACGTGATCGGCAGCAGCAGTTTCTTTAGCACTAGTGGCTGGAATTTCTTCACGTACAGATGAGGTGGGATGAGTTTCTTTAGAGCCCATTTGAACGGTTGGTGCAGGGGACTGAGGAATTTGCTGTAGAGGGGTGAAGAGTGGAGAATTGGGGTGCTGACATTCCCAAAAATCATCATTCATCACTGGTGTAGTACTTCCAATATCCACATCTTCATCTTCCATTTCTTCAACAGCAGCCTCTTCAGCTGTGAACTGAGGCATGGGCGAGGAGACAACAGGTGTTGAAGGGATCGCATCCACTTCAATTTCTTCATCAATCTGCTCTGACGAAGCAACAGAATGATTATCTTCATCAGATCGGCTAGGGATCTCATATTCTTCACCGAAAGGAAAAAAGGTCATTTGATGGCATGGTTGAGATCGGAACAGCATCAATTGGATTTGCAAATGAACTTGTCATAGGCTTCATCTTCTTCAGAGCTGAAGAATTTGAAGCAGCTGATGCTTTCCTTTTCTTCACTGCTGCACGCTCTGCAGCCTTGGTCTTCTTCACATCTGATGCAGATGGAAGGATTGGAGTTGGTGTAGGCGCAGGAGGAGCAGAGGAATCTGGTTGATGTTCTTCAGGAGCATCTGATGCAGTTGCCCTGACTCCTTCAGTTTCTTCAGGCGCACCACTAGCGAATGCCCTGGCAGTTTCTTCAACAACTGGAATGAAGTCATCAGCCCTGGAACTCACATTTTCTTCAGCGGCCCGAAAGTCATCGGCGATGCTGGCATGTTCTTCAGTTTGCTAAGCAGATGCTTCACCTTGAGAAATTTCCTATTGCGATGGGGCTGCAACATTGGTGAACTTCTCAGTCAGTTTAACAAACCTGACTTTGGCTCCTTGCCAATCAGCATAGTAGGCATTGAAATCATCCCTGAGGGTTTTGATTTCAGACTGGACTTTTATGAGTTCATTAGTTGTTATGGAGACAACGTTGTTCTTCAGAAATTTCTCCTTCTTGTACTGCGCTTTCTTGATCTGCCTGGCCCTCTCAAATTTCCATTTCTCTTCTTGGATGAAATGAGTCAGCATGTTATTTTGACCAGGAGTCAGTTTGAAATCAGGCATAGGAGTGTTTGGGTCCTTGTGCCAGAGATCAATGTAATCGAGGATCAATCTTGGATCCAAAAGCAGTGGCACATTTGTGCCTTTGGCTCTAGTGGCCCTGACTTGCCTGTCTCTGATGATTTCTGCAAGTTCATCATCATCAGCTTCGTCTTCTTCAGACGGCACTTGGAAGGCGACCTGCTTCTTCTTAGGACTAGGGCGAGGACCTCGTCCAGCAGTTGCCTTTGTCTTCAGCAGAGAGGGTCCCGTTGAAGAGTTTGGTGCAGCTAAGGAACTAGCTGAGACACCTGAGGCAATGGAGATGCCTGTAGTTCTTTGGCACGTGGCAAGATGCACAGGTGCTGAGGACTTTGGAGGAGCTGAGGATTTTGGAGGAGCAGGAGTAGCATGAGGAATTGGCCTTGAGGACTTTGAAGATTCTGGCCGTGAGGGCATAGCTGAGGAACTTGGCCTTGAGGGCACTGTTGGTGAAGCACTTGGCTTGCGCGCAGGCTTCTTTGACATTGATTTCTTAGGCTTGACAGAGGCCTCAATGGCAGTAGCAGCAGCAGAGTCTTCATTGAATTTCCTCACTGCTTCTTTTGATTGTTTGGCCAACTTGGCCTGGCGCTTGGCCCATTCTTCAGGAAAGTCCTCACCGCGTTTGATGCTGGTGGGATCTGCTACTTGGCCAGGTGCCAATGGAGCTCTTGGGCATGGAGGATTGAGTGTGAATTTCTTCATGTACTTTGGAGTTACATACCTGTACTCCCTCCATTCTCTTGCCCATCTCCTTTCTATCTTCTGAATGCGCACCTTGCACTGATTTTTATCTTCCTCGGGAGGTGTGCAGTACCCAGCATAGATGTCATTAGGGATCTCAAAGGCAGTCATGACCTCAGGCTTCTTTCCTCCTTTCTGTGGCCTTTTACTGTCAGCCATTTTCTTCAGTTGAGGAATTTGAACAATCGAATTTTCTAAAGAAGTATGCAACTTTTCTTCGAGGAACGCTGCAAATGAGTTAAGTTGATGAGAACCTAGTGATTCAGCAGCGGACATGAGTACCTGTGAACAGAGTATAGTTGCGAGGAATTTGGAGAGGTCATATGCATTCTCAGAAGGATTTTCAAAAAGAACAAGTTTGAGGAATTTGACCAGATGAGTCTTGAAGAATTTCACTAAGCGTTCTTTGTCTTAGGATCCAGAGTTGTATAGGTCAAAGATCCACACAATTGAGGAATCTTGAAGAAAAATGATGCTTAGAGAAACAAATAAAGAACAGATGACTTGTGAGGTGTTTTAGTGTGTGAGGATTTGAAGAAAAACACCTTTAAAGATTTTGTAGAAAACATCCGAATCAAGGAGGGCAGTAAAAGTAACTTTTAATTTACCCTGGATGAAGAACATGACGAACAGTGAGGTGGAGAGGTGAAGTTCGTCTGTGTAGATCTTCCACGCCCTAACTCGGCAGAGGAAGACGTCTACGACGGCGGCGGAGTGAAGATTTCCGCGGCCGGCACGAGTACGATGGCGACGAGGTCGAGGCAGTGAAGCTCTTCCTCACCGGCGACGATGGAGTAGCGGCGGCGCTAGGGTTTGAGAAGCTCGAGCAGGAGAGAGAGTTCGAGTGGAGTAAAGGAAGCGAGGAAGGGGAGAGAGGGTATTTATAGCCACGGTGAAAAACTGTTCGCCCGAAGATTTTGGACGAACGTGCCCCTGACCCTTCTCCTTCGCATGACATGTGTCACCCACGTACTGTGAAGTGGAGATCGTGTTAGATCGTGGGTGAATAGAAAAATGTATCATGGGATGCGGAACGGTTTGAGCGGCAAAACCGAAAAGTTTGGATAAGATAAGTTTTAACGTTGCGTTCACAAATTCTTCAGCTGACAAGGACACAGTGAAGATTTTGAACGAGTTTCAAATAGAACGCACATGAAGAATTTGTGAATAGATTGGGTTGAGTATAGCATAGAGGGGGAAGGGTCTGATCACATCCACTTAGCAGAAAAACCAACTTGAAGAATTAGCCATAAGTGAATGCTGTAGAGGACATAAACGCAAATATACATATAACCAATCAAGAAAAACGACGGATCCAGTGAAGATTTTGAAAAGTTGAAGAATTTGTACAACTGAGGAATTTCAAAACAAAAAAACTCAAATTTAGGATTTTCAAATTTTGGTGGTGGCGTGACCCACCGTATAAGAATGATGATTTCAGACACCGCGTACAATTGTCGTAGGGTTCTGAGAATCAAATTCTTCGTTAATTTCTTCACACTTAGAGTGTTATTCTTCATTGATTGAAGAAAAACATTTCTTCATGTGTTGCACATCTAAGTCGTCAATTTTGCATATGTGTTAGGATGAGTGTCCTTTTCAAAGAACATTCGAAGACACTAAGATATTTAGCTCACACCGCAACTTGCTAAATCTCTTCTCATCCAAGGGCTTTGTGAAGATATCGGCTAGCTGTTCTTCAGTCTTCACATGCTCAATAGAAATGTCGCCCTTCAACACATGATCACGGAGAAAATGATGACGAATCTGAATGTGCTTTGTCTTCGAGTGCTGAACTGGGTTGTGAGCAATCTTGATGGCACTCTCATTGTCACAGAGGAGAGGCACATTCTTCACGTTGACGCCATAGTCCTTGAGAGTTTGCTTCATCCAAAGCAGTTGTGCACAGCAAGAACCAGCAGCAATGTACTCAGCTTCAGCAGTAGACAGTGATACCCAGTTCTGTTTCTTCGAGGACCAACAGACCAAAGATCGTCCGAGGAAATGACATGTACCAGATGTTGACTTGCGGTCCACACGATCACCAGCATAGTCAGAGTCAGAATATCCAATGAGATCAAAAGTAGAGCCGTTGGGGTACCATAATCCTAGTGTTGGTGTGTGAGCTAGATATCGAAGAATATGCTTCACAGCCTTATGGTGTGATTCCTTCGGTGTAGCTTGAAACCGGGCACATATGCAAACTCTAAGCATTATATCTGGCCTAGATGCACATAAGTACAATAAAGAACCAATCATGGAGCGGTATACCTTATGATCGAAGTCAATACCATTTTCATCAGTGCACAGATGGCCAATTGTGGGCATAGGAATTTTGACTCCTTTGCAATCTTGCATGCCAAATTTCCTTAGTACATCCTTGAGGTATTTCTCCTGAGATATGAATATGCCATGTCACTGTTGACGAATTTGAAGACCTAAGAAGAATTTCAACTCTCCCGTCATAGACATTTGATATTCTTCACTCATCATATAGGCAAATTCATCACTATAACGTTGGTCAGTACAGCCAAAGATAATATCATCAACATATATTTGGCACACAAACAGTTCACCATCATAAGATTTAGTAAAGAGAGTAGGGTCGAGTGAACCGGGTGTGAAGCCATTCTTCATGAGGAATTCCTTCAAAGTATCATACCACGCCCGAGGGGCCTGCTTGAGGCCATAGAGGGCCTTATTGAGTCTGAAGACTTTGTCAGAATTCTTTGGATCTTCAAAACCTGGGGGTTGAGCAACATATACTTCTTCCTCGAGCTTACCATTGAGGAATGCACTTTTCACATCCATTTGATATAGAGTGATATCATGATGGTTAGCATAAGCAAGTAATATGCGAATAGCCTCAAGTCTAGCAACAGGTGCAAAAGTTTCATCGAAATCAATTACTTCAACCTGTGTGTAGCCTTGAGCTACAAGTCGTGCCTTATTCCTCACCACAAGGCCATTTTCATCTTGCTTGTTGCGGTAGATCCACTTTGTGCCAATGATATTGTGCTTGCGAGGATCTGGACGTTTGACCAGTTCTCATACGTTGTTGAGCTCGAACTGATGTAATTCTTCTTGCATGGCCTGAATCCACTCAGGCTCCAGAAATGCTTCATCTACTTTGGTGGGCTCTGTGATAGAGACAAAAGCATAGTGCCCACAAAAGTTAGACAAATGTGAAGCTTTTGAGCGTGTGAGAGGACATGGTGCTTTGATGTCATTGATGATCTTTTCAACTTGCACTTCTTTTGCAACGCGGGGATGAGCTGGTTGTCGATGAGGAATTTGATCAGCATTTTCTTCAGTATCATTTTCTTCAGTATTTTCCTCAGGTGCATCAGCTCGACGTTCTTCACGTTCTGGAATGAATTCTTCAGCAGATTCTTCGGTAGGAATGACATCCTCAGTAGCCTTGAACTTGATAGAACCTTCAGGTGTTGGTTCATCTATCACAGAAGGTAGGTGCTCTCTTTGCGAGCCATTAGTTTCATTGAATCGCACATCCACAGTTTCAACAACCTTGTGAAGAACGTTGTTGAAGACTCTGTAGGTGTGCGAGTCCTCTCCGTAACCAAGCATAAAACCTTCATGTGCTTTCGGTGCAAATTTAGCATTGTGATGGGGATCTCTAATCCAGCACTTAGCACCGAAGACTTTGAAATAACTCACATTGGGTTTCTTGTCAGTGAGGAGTTCATAGGCAGTCTTCTTGAAGAATTTGTGAAGATATACCCTGTTGATGATGTGGCACGCAGTATAAATTGCCTCGATCCAGAAGTGACGAGGCGTCTTGTACTCATCAAGCATAGTGCGAGCCATCTCAACAAGAGTTCTGTTCTTGCACTCCACGACGCCATTTTGCTGAGGAGTATAAGGAGCAGATAACTCATGAGTAATACCAAGTTCATCAAGATAGTCATCGAGACCCGAATTCTTGAACTCAGTTCCATTGTCACTTCTGATGTGCTTGATCTTCACACCAAAGTTGGTTGAAGCCCTCGAGGAAAATCGTTTGAAGACTTCCTGCACTTCATGTTTGTAAGTAACAATGTGTACCCATGTGTAACGAGAGTAATCATCAACAATAACAAGACCATATAGAGAAGCATCATTAGTGACTGCTGAGTAATGATTAGGACCGAAGAGATCCATATCAAGCAATTCAAATGGCCGAGTAGTGGTCATGATAGTCTTTGCTGGATGCTTGGCCTTGGTCATTTTTCCGGCTTCACAGGCTCCGCATAAGTGATCCTTGAGGAATTTGACATTCTCAATGCCAATGACATGCTTCTTCTTTGCAAGCGTGTGCAAATTCTTCATGCCTGCATGACCAAGTCGTCGATGCCATAGCCAGTCGTCTGAAGCTTTTGCAAGTAGGCACACGGCTGGTTGCGGTCCTATAGAGAAATCAACAATATACAAGTCTCCTCTCCTAAAGCCTTCGAAGACTTTGGAATTGTCAGCTTCCATAACCACAACACAACGATACTTGCCAAAGACAACAACCATATCAAGATCACAAAGCATTGAGACAGAAATAGGGTTGTATCCTAAGGACTCGACAAGCATGACTTTGTCCATGTGTCGATCCTTTGTGATCGCAACCTTACCTAGACCCAATACCTGACTCTTGCCTTTGTCAGCGAAGATGATATGCTTCAAATGCGATGGTGATAAGGGAGCATCCATCAATAGATTCTTGTCATCAGTCATGTGATTTGTACATCCACTATCAAGGACCCACTCAGTGGCTTTGGGTTGATCATCCTGCAGATGAATTAGTGCAGCTTACGAACTCATATACTTCATCAGTGAAGAATATGACATCAAATTCATCAGATCAATTTTATCATGTAATCGAACAGATAAAGCAGTATGAGGACGTGAGAAATGAAAGTTCATTTCTTCATGATTAGCATGCGTCCTTTTAGGCAACTTTCAGGTCTCCAGCAAATTCTTTAGACGTTTACGCACGTCTGGAGACCTGACCATGCAGAAGAGATTAGTTCTTTTTCTTCACCACCCACATCTGAAGGGGTGGTAAAGAGTCCATCACTCTGCGATCTCCATACGAGAAAGGTGGCATAGAAGCCAATCCATTTCGTTTCACATAAGAGGAGTTAGGGTAAGCATATGAATAAGCAGAGAAATTCTTCGAGGACTTATGAACATAATGGTTAGAAGAATAATGCTCATATTCATAGCCCTTGGCTCTTCCCTGCGAAACAGAGTTGTTAGCACGATGATGTTCATATGAGGACTTTGATCCTTTTGAGGAATTTGATCCACGTGAGGAATTTGGTCCGTATGAGGACTTGGATCCATATGAAGAATTTGATCTAGGGTTCCTATTCTTCACAGGTGGTGTCATGAGGACATTCACCTGAAGACTTTCAAGGCACCTTTTGGGAACCCAGATTTTCTTAATACGGTAACCGTTCCTGCAGTTAGTGCCAACATATCTAGCAAATACTTCACCATTCTGATTTTGGAACAGTTTATAGTTGGAGTCGAATGACTCATCAGAAGAATGAGAAGATTCACATGTAAATCCAGATAGATTAGATGGATCAACTGGAGGTCCCTTTGCAGCAACCCATGAGGTTTTGGGGTACTGCTCAGGCTTCCAATATGTTCCATCAGCATTGAGTTTCCTCTCAAAGGCAATACCCTCTTTCCTAGGGTTCCTGTTGAGGATCTGCTTTTTAAGCACATCACAAAGAGTCTGATGCCCTTTGAGGCTTTTGTACATGCATGCCATGTACAATTCCTTCAGCCCTGCATTGTCAGTGATACTAGCAATGTCCTCAGATGAGGAATTAGTGATAGCAGAGGCAGGTGAAGAATTTGTAACATTAGAAGCATTTGAACATTCAGGTGAAGAATTAGCATATTCACGTTCAATGCATTTCAAACATGGAGGCACAAATTCTTCCTGAGCAGCGCTGATTTGTTGAGCAAGTAATGAATCGCACTCCTTCTGAAGATCTTCATAACTCACTCTTAGCTTCTCAAGATCTTGCTTTCTTTGAAGAAATTCATAAGAAAGTTTCTCATGATCAGATAAGAGAGTGTTATGATGACCTTGAAGGTTGTCAAACCTGGTCTGAAGTCTCTGAAGATTTTCAGTCAAGGTTTTAGTGCGATCCATTTCTTCACCCAGCGTATCATCACTTTTGTCTAGCATGTTTTGAACCTTTTCAAAAGCCCTTTGTTGTTTTACAACAATCTTAGCAAGTTTAGAGTAGTTGGGCTTAAGATTTTCATCAGATTCATCCTCACTAGATTCAGAGGAGGTATATTTAAGTACCATGGCACCCTTTGCCATGAAGCAATAGGTGAGAGCGTAGTCATCATTGCCTTCATCAGCCTTGTTGGTGAGGTCATTTTCTTCAGAGTTGAAGATAGACTTGCTGACGAATGCAGTAGCGAGGGTAGGCTTGCCACACCAAACTCGGAGTCCTCAGATGCCTCCTCTTCCTCTTGTTCCTCAGATTAAGCTTCAGAGTCCATTTCCTTGCCAATGAATGCCCGAGCCTTCTTGGAGCTGCTCTTCTTGTGAGATGAAGACTTTGAGGATTTTGATGATGAAGATTTTGAGGATTTCTTCTTTTTCTTCGCATCATCAGAACTGTAATCCTTGTATTTCTTCTTCTTTGATTCCTTTTCCCACTGAGGACAATCTTGAATGTAGTGTCCAGGTTTCTTGCACTTGTGACAAAGCCTCTTCTTCTAGTCACTGGATGAGGAATCATTGCTCCTTGAGGGTCTTCCAAAGCGACCACGTCTTGAGAACTTCTGGAATTTCTTCACGAGCAGTGCTAGCTCATGGCTCAGTTCTTCAGGGTCACCAAGGCTGCTACCAGAGTCTTCATCTTCGGACTCAGATACTGCCTTGGCCTTCAGTGCACGTGATCTGCCATAGCTTGAACCATAGAGATCTCTCTTTTCAGCAAGCTGAAACTCATGAGTATTTAGCCTCTCGAGGATGTCAGCGGGATCAAGTGACTTGTGATCAGCGCGTTCTTGTATCATCAATGCCAGAGTATCAAATGAAGAATCAAGCGATCTCAGCAATTTCTTCACCACCTCATGGTCGGTGATGTCAGTGGCACCAAGTGCTTGAAGCTCATTTGAGATGTCAGTGAGGCGATCGAAGGTTTGCTAAACATTTTCATTGTTGAGTCTTTTGAAGCGGTTGAAGAGATTGCGAAGAACATCAACTCGAGAGTCACGCTGTGTTGAGACTCCTTCATTGACTTTGGACAGCCTATCCCAGATAAGCTTAGCAGTTTCCAAAGCACTCACTCTTCCATACTGTCCTTTGCTCAGATGGACACATATGATATTCTTCGCTTGAGAATCGAGTTGCTTGAATCTCTTCACGTCGGTAGCGTTCAGTGAGGGTGAGACAGAAGGAACACCATTTTCCACAACATACCAGAGATCGTTATCAATTGCCTCAAGATGCATTCGCATCTTATTCTTCCAGTAGGGGTAGTTCGTCCCATCGAAGGTAGGACACCCAACAAAGACCTTGATCATACCTACGGTCGACATAACTAAAACTCCAGGCGGTTAAACCAAAGTCACACAGAACAAGGGAGTACCTTGCTCTGATACCAATTGAAAGTGCATTATATCGACTAGAGGGGGGTGAATAGGCGATTTTTTTGAACTCTTCACTGAGGAATTTGCTAGTGAGGAAATTCCTTAGCGAAGAACTACTTGCAGCGGAATAAGTACTCAGAAGTAAACGTAACAGAAGACAAGCATAGTCATCATGATAAAATGAAGACAAGCACAGAGTACAGAAAGCATAATCACACGATAACACAGGATGAAGACAAACAGACTGAAGAAAATGAACTGAGGAAATTGACAAAGTCTTCAGTTAAAGTCTTCAAACACAGATATGACAAGCACACAACACAATACTAAGGAAATGAAAGAGTTGAGGAAATAGAACCAGTTGGCTTGGTGAAGACAATGATTTGGTAGACCAGTTCCAACTGTTGTCTCAGTTGTACATCTGGTTGGAGCGGCTAGGTATTTAAACCTGAGGACACACAGTCCCGGACACACGGTCCTCGCCATATTCTCCTTGAGCTAAGGTCACACAGACCTCGCCCAATCACTCGTGGTAAGTCTTCAGGTGACTTCCGAACCTTCACAAACTCGGTCACTCGACGATCCACAATTCCTCTTGGATGCTCTAGACCATGACGCCTAACCGTCTGGAAGAAGCATAGTCTTCAAAGGTAACAAGCGTCGGATCCACGCAGGATCAATCTCTTCAGTGATGCTCAATCACTTTGGGTTTGTAGGTGTTTGGGTTTGGGTTTTCCTCACTTGATGATTTTCTCTCGAAGTCCTCGGAGGATGGGATGCTCTCAAATGACAAGTGTCAGTTTCTCTCAGAGCAGCCAACCAGCTAGTGGTTGTAGGGGGCGGCTATTTATAGCCTAGGGAACAACCCGACATGATAAGACATAAACGCCCTTCAATGATATGACCGTTAGGTGGATAAGATATTTACAGCTGGCGTGCAGCACAGCAACGGTCGGAAATTTTAAGGCTCAAATTCCTCAGGGCTATCATGTTCCTCACTGTGTAGCCAATCCGCACTGGCGAATTCCTAACTCCTCAGTCAGAACAAATTCCTCAGAGACCAGAAGAACTTCGTCTCTATCACTGATGAAATTGACTGAACTGTATGAGATTTCCAATGGCTTCACTCGAAGGGATTGGTAGGTGTAGGATTTTGAGTTGAGCATCACTTGGAAATTTTTCCTTACTATTTCCTCGACCCCATTTAACAGTACGGTGTTTCCTATGACTCAAGAAAGAGAAAATGAAACTACGAAAACAGAAGTCTTCACGCTTCATGTTCCTCGAATGAATACCAAGTCTTCAAGGTCGCACCAATTTCTTCACTTTCAAAGTCTTCAGAAAGTCTTTAGACATCCAGAGTCTTCAGTTGAAGAACTTCATTTTTAGGGGTCGGCTTTCTGTGTAAATATCAAACTCCTCATAGACTTATAGACCTGTGTACACTCACAAACGCATTAGTCCCTTAACCTATAAGTCTTCAATACACCAAAATCACTAAGGGGCACTAGATGCACTTACAACCGGAGCTCCGCCGGGCCAGGCCTGTCAGTCACCAGGTCACCTCATGTGCCACCTCTCCAGATTCATCAAACCTAGCGCTTCCTATTGAGCCTGACCACCGTGCGTCCCTGCCGGCAAGGAGGACGGCTCGCACCACTCGAGGTCGTCGTTGTCAGTCACTGCCTTGAGAATGACAAGACTTTACTTGTGCCGCCATGCATGTAGTACAGTTTCCCCTGGTCAATCCCAACCACACCACACCACGCCAACATTCATCGAGTCCCACCGCCGCACGTCAGGTTGATTAGTCCAATATTGCATCATTTTCTACTTTTCATTTTGTGTCGTTGTCGTAGGATTATCTGAATTTTACCGTGTTCATGCACCCTTTTGTTTGATTTCACTAGGATCTTAGATGAGGAGGCGATTTGGAGCATTAAAGAAGAAAACACAAGTATATGGGTGAAAATCACATTGATTGGCGTAATGGGAACCTACCATAATAAGCAACGATCGAGCAGTGCAATTTCTAGCGACAACATAGCTTGAAGGAGAGAGACGACGCCTGGTACAAGCTCTGACTCCATCTGGTTAATTATTTTACCACGGTGGCTTCAGATCATGAATTGGAGCTACAGAGAGATCAGGAACTTCACCTGAACCAAGAACCCTAGCTTATAGAAGGGGTCTGGAGAGGGAATTGATAGAAGGGCTCCACCACACCATCACCTCGATCAAAGAGACTCTGGCATCAACCATCATCGTCACCATGACCTTATTCGTCTCTTTGTAGCACCAAACCCTAGGTGGATTCATATATGTATTACATTGATCTTTCATCCATGATTACCATAACTACCCCTTTGATGCTTGTTGTCTCTATGTCTGAGTAAAGCCCCAACTTATCGTGGAAATTTAGGAAACCACTTATCTTTAGGTGTTGAACATCGATATGATATCTAATCCTTCTTTGCATGTTTAAGTTAATGTTTTTCATGAATGTTGTGTAACGTCGACCACTCAATATTTTGCGTTTATGGCCATGAAGGATATTTCTATAGTGGCAATGGTGGGATGCAGAGGTAAAGAGGTGACAATAATATCCTTCCTTCCAAGGGAAATTGATAGGGGAATAACAAAGAACCAACCATTGGCCGTGTCCACGGGGTAACCCTAAATCGCCATTGCCATAACATGCCGTGGTGAGGAATGATGGTGTCCTATGTCATATGGAGCTTCACAAGTAGCACATATGTTGCACCAAGTTCCGCCCACTTATAAAAACATGTAAGGTGGCTTACTTATCTGAACCTTGAACCGTGCATTTGCATATGTTACATTAATGTTTCTGTTTCCGAGGGTCTGGCTTGTAGATGCCCAAAACATGAGTGTTTCTGTTCGCTTTGGGGATCGTTGTTGTTTACTGTTTCTCCTAGTAGATTTTAAGAGACATGTTGGACATGTTGACTTTAGTTGCTAAATGAAATCATAGAGCAAGCTTTATTTGTCACAAAATGGTCCCTGATAAGTCGGTATACCCCTCGTGGTCTTGTGCAATCATGTGTGGTACAAACTACAAAACACATATGTTGCATGTGTGTGGCACGCCATGAAATTTGAATTAGCATATCCTGGGATTTGGTATCGGGGCCTAACGGCATGTTGGTACTTGGTACCATAGACCCGAGGGTCAGCACCCTGTAATAGATTTCAATTCTCAATTGGGTAACATGGTAAAGCATGGTGCCAACAAGTCGGACCAAGATAGGTTGGACCTGCTCTTCCTTGTCACTAGAGCATAGGGCGTGTTTGGTTACATTGCCAATTGAGCCTGGCCCGGGGTGAGGGGATGTAGGCAAAAAGACCCCAGATGCACATAGTTTGGTTTCCTGCATGTACCTTAGTTGCATGAGACAACCATTTTTGACCTGGCGTTTGGTTGCCCGCATTGCATTAGGCGCACATGTGACATGGTGTTTGGTTGCAACCTACATAAGGTGTTGTCACCACTTCTAACTAGTGGTGAGCTTACCACACACAATCTGAACAAGTGCCAGCTAGTTAAACAAATGGCAGTTCATCCTAACTACTATCAAATGACAGTTCAAATTATTAAGAGCCATTGGATAAATAGGGGATAGTTCATCGGTGTTGCTGCTACTAGATCTTCTTCTTCCTCTTCCTCTTCCTCTTCTTCTACTGCTGCTTCTGCTTCTGCTGCTATTGTCGCTGCTTCTTCTTCTTCTTCTTCTTCAAATCCTACACTGGCCTCTGTTAAGCCACATTGCCTCTTACCACTCCAAACTTTTGTTCTTCCAAGTGTCATTGTCAAATGCCTCCACACCATGGCCGGAGCTAACAACATCATCAGGCTCGACCTCTTCCTCCTCAGGCACGTGTTCATCAAAGCCCCACTGGAGGATCCAGTTATGCAGAATGCAACAAGTAAGAACAAGCTTAACCTGAGTGGAATATGGGTGGAATGGATTCTGGTCCAAGATCTTAAACCTATTCTTCAAAGCTCCGAATGCCCTCTCAACAGTTACTCTAAGGCTGGAGTGTCTGAGATTAAACAGCTCATGTGCAGTCCTAGGATAGTTCCTACTAGAGAACTCATTGAGATGGTACCTAGTTTTCTTGATGAGTGGAAGAATACCCGGCCGACATGCATGGCCAGCATCTCCAAGGTAGAACTTGCCATTAGGGATGTTGATCCCATCAGGTCGACTCATGTTGTCACTGAGAATGTTAGCATCTGATAGATGCAAAGGTGTCCCGTCTTTTGATGAGATGGTGGCTATCGTTTTGGAGGAAGTCGACTTTGACGATCCGACTACGAACGTGCGAGGACGTCGCGCCTTAGCAATCGCTAAACCAACTCTGAGAGGTTATTGACCACACCGAAGCACGATCAACCTGACCACTAAGGTCTGTTTCCTGCAGGCAAACGAAGAACAAGCAAGAAACTAAGATTGCAATCTAGATATTGCGAATATAAGAGGAAAGCTTTATTGATCAAGGTGGGGTTCTGTGACGCCTTGGTCTGGTCGTTGAACACAAACGAAGTACGCGAAGTTGCAGCTATGGCGAACTTTTAATCTAAACAAAACCCAAAGTCTAAACGATGCCCTAGGGGCTGTATATATGGAGGAAGAGGGGGGAATTTCGTGGCCCTTGGAGGAGGGGTCCGAAACCCACCCTAACTCTTGTTTCCCCACACATACGGACTCTAAAAACAACCTATATTGAAGTATTTCGAAATTACATGGGCCTGGCCCAAAAAGAAAGGTGACGCAGCACCTAGAATAGCCTCTGGACGAAAATTATGAAGTGGCATCTTGTATATTTCGTCCAAGGCTTCATGCACTCATTATGGTGGCTTCAAAGTCCTGGAATCATCACTTGAAACTCTGTTCTTGTCTCCCTTGCGCATGCCATCAACTCCATGCTTGTTCTTGCTCCAATGATCATCCTTCTCCAAGCTAGGCCCTTCATTCGTAAGCAAAACAAATGTATCCAATTTAGGCAGCATCATATTCTCATGAACATTAGAATCATTACCAAGAAACGAAAGTACCTGATAATTCAATTGGCGTGCGCGAGCTCTAGTAATTGGTCCAGTATGTATAGCAGCAGGGGCTGTGGGTGTAACAATGGTATTGATGTCCTCATCATCCTCCCCTTCTTGAAATGAAGTTGTCCTCGACGGAAGCTCATCTTCCTCACCCAAATAAGGCTTCAAATCTGCAATGTTAAAAGTGGGACTAACCCCAAAATCTGCAGGTAGCTCAAGTTTATATGCATTATCATTTATTTTCTCTAACACCTTAAAAGGACCATCAACACATGGCATTAGCTTTGATTTGCGCAAATTAGGAAATCTATCTTTACGCAAATGTAACCAAACAAGATCTCCAGGTGCAAACACAACATGTTTTCTACCCTTATCTCCAGCAAGTTTATATTTAGCATTCATACGCTCAATGTTTTCCTTAGTTAACTCATGCATTTTTAAAATCAATTCAGAACGTTCTTTAGCATCAAAATTAACCTTCTCCGAAGATGGAAGAGGCAACAAATCAATAGGTGCATGAGGTAGGAAGCCATACACAATTTCAAAAGGGCACATCTTAGTAGTAGAATGCAATGAACGATTATAAGCAAATTCAATATGAGGCAAGCATTCTTCCCACATTTTCTTATTATTCTTCAAAACAGCCCTAAGCATAGTAGACAATGTTCTATTGACTACTTCAGTTTGTCCATCAGTTTGGGGGTGACAAGTAGTACTAAAAAGCAGTTTAGTCCCCAACTTAGCCCATAAACATCTCCAAAAGTGGCTAAGAAATTTAGTATCACGATCTGAAACAATAGTATTTGGCACACCATGCAAGCGAATAATTTCACAAAAGAACAAATCAGCAACGTTAACAGCATCATCGCTTTTATGACATGGTATAAAGTGTGCCATTTTCGAGAATCTATCCACGACAACAAATATGCTATCCCTCCCCTTCTTTGTTCGAGGTAAACCTAAAACAAAGTCCATAGATATATCCTCCCAAGGAACACTAGGTACAGTCAAAGGCATATATAAACCATGAGGATTGAGTCGTGACTTAGCTTTTTGACATGTAGTGCAGCGAGCAACAAAACGCTCAACATCCCGTCGCATCTTTGGCCAAAAGAAATGTGTAGCAAGTATATCCTCCGTCTTCTTCACGCCAAAGTTCCCCATTAGTCCTCCTCCATGCGCCTCCTGCAACAACAAAAGACGAACGGAGCTAGCTGGAATGCATAGCTTGTTAGCACGAAACACAAATCCATCATTAACGATGAACTTGTTCCATGTTCTTCCTTCTTTACAATTCTGCAATACAATTCTAAATTCAGCATCATGCACATATTGATCTTTGATGGTCTCCAAACCAAATATTTTAAAGTCAAGTTGTGAAAGCATAGTATAACGACGAGACAATGCATCAGCAATAACATTTTCTTTACCCTTCTTGTGTTTAATGACATAAGGGAAAGTCTCAATGTATTCAACCCATTTAGCATGTCTACGGTTCAGTTTAGCTTGACTTTTAATGTGTTTCAAAGATTCATGATCAGAATGTATAACAAATTCTTTGGGCCATAAATAATGTTGCCATGTTTCTAAAGTCCGAACAAGAGCATATAATTCTTTATCATAAGTAGAATAGTTCAGACTAGGCCCACTCAATTTTTCAGAAAAGTATGCAACAGGTTTGCCATCTTGTAATAACACACCTCCTAATCCAATTCCACTAGCATCACATTCAAGCTCAAAAGTATTATTAAAATCAGGAAGTTGGAGTAAAGGAGCATGTGTCAACTTATCTTTCAATACCGTGAAGGCTTCTTCCTGCGCGGTACCCCAAACAAAAGGCACATCCTTCTTTGTAAATTCGTTGAGAGGTGCAGCAATGGTGCTAAAATCTCTCACAAAACACCTATAGAAACCAGCGAGTCCAAGAAAACTCCTCACTTGTGTGACCGTTTTGGGCTGCGGCCAACTCTCAATAGCTTCAATCTTGGCTTTATCAACTTCAATTCCCTGTTGAGTAACAACATAGCCAAGAAAAGATACTCGGTCGGTGCAAAAGGTGCACTTCCCAAGGTTACCAAACAAACGTGCATCACGTAGAGCATTAAAAACAGCACGTAAATGTTCCAAATGTTCTTCCAAAGATTTGCTATAGATCAGTATATCATCAAAATATACCACAAATCGTCCAATGAAAGCACGTAAAACTTCGTTCATTAGTCTCATGAAAGTACTAGGTGCATTAGTTAACCCAAAAGGCATGACTAACCACTCATATAAACCAAACTTAGTTTTAAATGTTGTTTTCCATTCATCTCCCAATTTCATACGAATTTGATGGTATCCACTACGCAAATCAACTTTGGAGAATATTGTAGAGCCACTCAATTCATCAAGCATATCATCTAGCCTAGGAATAGGATGACGATAACGAATAGTAATATTATTAATGCCTCTACAATAAACACACATACGCGACGTACCATCCTTTTTAGGCACTAGTATAATAGGAACAGCACAAGGACTAAGAGATTCGCGTATATAACCTTTGTCGAGCAGCTCCCGTACTTGACGCATAATCTCCTTCGTCTCCTCTGGATTAGTACGGTATGGTGCACGGTTGGGTAGCGATGCACCGGGAATTAAGTCACTTTGATGCTCAATCCCTCGAATAGGTGGTAATCCCGGTGGCACGTCTTGTGGGAAGACGTCAGCGAACTCCTGCAAAATGTTAGTGACAGCAGGGGGCAAAGAGGAAGGCACATCCTTGAATGAAAATAATGCCTCTTTGCACACAAAAGCATAGCAAACAGTTTTGCTAGAATCTACCTCATCAATATCAGATTTGGTGTCAAGTAAACATGCACTTTTCAGTTTAATTTCAGAAGCAACATTAGATGGTTTATTATTAGGCTTCATGTGTTGCTCAAATTCTTTTGCCACAATATGATTTTCACTCTTATTTTTCTCCTGTTTTGCTTTATTAGCTCTATTAATATCATCTTTCAAAATGGAATCAGGAGTCATAGGAAGCAAAGTAACATTTTTATCCTTATGAACAAGAGTATACTGATTGTTTCTACCATGGTGTACAGAATTTTTATCAAATTGCCATGGTCTACCAAGTAATAAGGAACATGCTTGCATAGGTACCACATCACAATCAACATAATCAGCATATGTCGAGATACTAAAATGCACACGAACAGTACGTGTTACCTTAACCTTGCCGCTGTTGTTGAACCATTGGATGTAGTAAGGATGTGGATGTGGTCTTGTGGTGAGAGATAGCTTCTCCACCATCTCCATGCTAGCCAAGTTGTTGCAGCTCCCTCCATCTATGATGACGCGAACAGAACGTTTTTTCACAACTCCCTTTGTATGGAACAAATTATGCCTCTGATTTTGCTCAGCTTGCGTGACCTGCACACTCAAAACACATTGAGCAACTAAACATTCATACCTGTCAGCATCTTCAGCAGCCATGTATTGTGTCTCATGATCAGAATCATCTCCACCGTGTTCTTCATGTGTAATAAGAGCCAAAGTCTCCTCATCATAGTCACTAGCGGACTCATACCCACCATCCTCAGTAACAACCATCACACGCTTAGATGGGCATTCTCTCCCATAATGACCTCCACCCTTGCAACGTCGACAAATAATATCATGTGTTTGCTCTGTTGATGCCATGGATGAAGAAGAGCTCTTTGCAGGCCCAGAAGGTGTGCTCTTGGCAGATAGTGGTGATTGTGCCTGCTTTGCTGTATCACGGTTGGAGGTGGCAGCCGACGGAGGTGCCGGTGTAGCAGAACGTGTGGAAGTAGATGATGCACGTGGTGTCCATGATGAAGGTCGACCTGCAGAAAAGTTAGTTCGCGCCAATGCCTATCGATCCTGCACTTCACGTTCAGCTTTACAAGCAAGATGGAATAAACGAGTGATATTATTATAATCCTTATAGTCTAGAATGGTCTGAATCTCTCTATTTAATCCACCCAGAAAACGTGCAAGCATAGCTTCATTCTCCTCAACAATACCACATCTAATCAAGTCAGTTTGTAATTCCTGATAATATTCTTCTACCGAATTTTTCCCTTGTCTTAAGCGCTGCAATTTTTGAAGTAATTCACGTTGATAATATGGTGGAACCCAACGAGTACGCATAGCAGTTTTCAAAGCAGCCCAAGTAGCTGGAACAGGATATAATCTACAATGTTCAGACCACCAAACACATGCAAAGCTAGTGAAAGCACAAACAACAGCAGGAACATGTCTCTCCTCAGGATATTGTAAACATGTAAATCGTTGTTCAGTTTCTAACTCCCAAGTAAGATATATATCAGGAACATATCTACACTCAAATGGTGGAATATTCAATTTCAGTTTAGGGAGATGGTCATGGTCTCGTACCTGAGGGGGAGCCCTAACATTGCCATTATTTGCATGTGGACGACCTGGTGGTTGTGGTGCTGGTGGTTGCATGTAGTTCTGATGTTGATCAACCTCATCCTCGTAATCTCCCACATAATCATCCTCCCCCACATCAGCAGCAGGAGCCACAGAAGTATCAACAGCAGCACCAGCAGCTTGGCCAGACTGAAGAGGGACACGGGTCGCTCGGCGGAGGGCTGTTTCGCGATGTGGAGGTAGTCGTTGTTGTTGTTGTAGAGGTGCGTTAGGTGCAGCCGGTGGTGGTGGTTGTAGACGCGCGAGCAATTCATTAAACTTGTTATCGAGCTTTGTTTCGAACGCCTTCTCAATGCCATCTATCTTCTCCATGGCCTCTTCAAATCTATTTAGCACATCTTCCACCTGTCCACTCATCATTTGTTGAAACTTATCATGTAACGCTTTGTTTGTCATGTTCTCCCAGTCAGTCTCGTCGGCTTGTGATCCTGCCATGGTTAGAAGCAATAGAAACACACAAGAATATGATTCGACAGACTACTAGGAAGTGGTGGTAGTGGTGTGGTGGACAGTCACAAACCCGTCAAGCAAATCTCAAATTCTTACCAGTTCTTACCCAGCAGCAGGCGGTGATCGGCAACCGATGTAGTCAAAACTCTCAAAGCTTGGATAGAGCGATTACCAGGGAGAGTCAAACGCACGATGTAGATGTATGTGGAGCTAGGAAGGCTTATAATATGGTAGCAAAAAGGGTCAGCAATAATCAATTCAGAGATGCAAAGTTGAATAAACGCTCAACGACGGGCTGTGCTGGTCCTAGGCTAGACCGTGCTAGAGACGCGAGCCTAGAACACTAACAAAATCACGGCGCTGCACGTAAACAAGGGAGGAGCACACTCTGAATTTTTTTTCTTTTTTTCACTTTTTTTTTGCACTTTATTTTCCCTCTTTTTTTTTTGCTCCGCAACAATTTTTTTTCGAAAAAGTCTACAAATGGCCTAAAAACTGCCTAGCCAGAATTTTCCAGACTTAGTTTTTTTTTTGAAACTAGAACTATTTTTCTTCTGCGGATGGCTCGAAAGTTTGGGAGTCCTACTCTGTCACGACCCGGAGTACCGCGTGATCTGGAAATCAAGCACAAAGCAACAATTACTGGACTCGGACTAGGACTGGTGGCGGAGATGAATCTGGTGGAAACTCGGACTGGTGGCGGATATTTGCAGGGCGATGGAACACGGACTGGTGGCGAATCTGTGATGGAGGTGGACTCGGTTTAGCGTGATGGCGGTGGATATGTGGTATATGGTAGCGGCGATGACGATGGTGGTATATGGTAGCGGTGATGACGATGGTGGTATATGGCAGCGGTGATGATGATGATGCGGTGGTGATATATGGCAGCGACGACGTGAAAACCTGTGAATAGAACTCGAAACTCTAAAGGACTAGACGCTAAGACCAGCAACTTGACACGACGATGCAACCGCAAATTCAACAAAGCAAATACAGAAAAGATTATGCAAAGGCTTAGATTGGTTCGGATAGGATGAACTAACCCTAATTTTTTTTTGCTTTTTTGTGGACTGTAGGTATGAAAAACAGACTCGATCTAAACTATGAAAAACTGTAAAATCTCACCGAGCAACCTGAAAATCTGATACCACTTGATAGATGCAAAGGTGTCCTGTCTTTCGATGAGATGGTGGCTATCGTTTTGGAGGAAGTCGACTTTGACGATCCGACTACGAACGTGCGAGGACGCCGCGCCTTAGCAATCGCTAAACCAACTCCGAGAGGTTATTGACCACATCGGAGCACGATCAACCTGACCACGAAGGTCTGTTTCCTGCAGGCAAACGAAGAACAAGCAAGAAACTAAGATTGCAATCTGGATATTGCGAATATAAGAGGAAAGCTTTATTGATCAAGGTGGGGTTCTGTGACGCCTTGGTCTGGTCGTTGAACACAAACGAAGTACGCGAAGTTGCAGCTATGGCGAACTTTTAATCTAAACAAAACCCAAAGTCTAAACGATGCCCTAGGGGCTGTATATATGAAGGAAGAGAGGGGAATTTCGTGGCCCTTGGAGGAGGGGTCCGAAACCCACCCTAACTCTTGTTTCCCCACACACACGGACTCTAAAAACAGCCTATATTGAAGTATTTCGAAATTACATGGGCCTGGCCCAAAAAGAAAGGTGACGCAGCACCTAGAATAGCCTCTGGACGTAAATTATGAAGTGGCATCTTGTATATTTCGTCCAAGGCTTCATGCACTCATTATGGTGGCTTCAAAGTCCTGGAATCATCACTTGAAACTCTGTTCTTGTCTCCCTTGCGCATGCCATCAACTCCATGCTTGTTCTTGCTCCAATGATCATCCTTCTCCAAGCTAGGCCCTTCATTCGTAAGCAAAACAAATGTATCCAATTTAGGCAGCATCATATTCTCATGAACATTAGAATCATTACCAAGAAACGAAAGTACCTGATAATTCAATTGGCGTGCGCGAGCTCTAGTAATTGGTCCAGTATGTATAGCAGCAGGGGCTGTGGGTGTAACAATGGTATTGATGTCCTCATCAGCATCATGCGCTGACCCCTCCCAGCTAGCCAGCACATATGTGAACTTCAGATCATAGTCAACAACAGCAAGCACATTCTGGCTTGTGTAGTCCTTCCTCCCCCTGTATGCTCCAGACTGTGACCTAGGAACACTGGCAGTGACATGAGTACATCTATTGCCCCTATGCAATCCTGAAAATGGCATCACAAGCATGTGTTAGTGCTAAACTTAAACAATACAAGCATAGCAAGCCATGAAAAGTGTATATTGTCAATTCTCACCTTGAATTATGGATACCATCTTGGGCTTCCGCGGATCTTGGGTGGAGTCTGGCCAGATGGTCTCCTGATCATCTCTCCTCTAAGCTCCCCAACAGCAAAAGGCACCTGCTTGAAGTACCAAGAGATGGTCTCCATTGATCTCCTGAACGTATTGTGAATGACCTTGAACCTCTGGTTATGGCCAACAACATGGAGGAACATGGCCACTTGCTCTTCCACACTGATGTTGATGTTATCTTGTAGCAGCCCCCTGCTCCTGAAAGTCTCGACAAGCCTGGCAAATGGTGCTCTTTTCATTCGAAGCATCCATAGAGCCTCGACATCACTGCATTTGTAGATGTAGTTCAGATTTTGGATCCTCTCCTGTTCCCAGATAAACAATGGACCATAGCGGATCAAAGGTCTCCCAGCACAACGAACAGCTCTCTGGTGCATGAACATGACCCATTCCTAAATCACACTAGTTAGTGCTGCTGCCTGAATTATCAGCCTCATCCGTGCGTCCATAACCTAGTCGACATTGACGGTTCGTTCAGTGGGAAATCGATCCTACACCCTTGCCTAACGGCCTAAACACCGACCTAACAAAGGAGGGAGGGTGCTGCTTACCGGCATCAGAGACGATGACGGCGTAGGAGGAGCCATGGCACAGACAAGGTCGACCAGACGGTGGCCAACAGCAAGGGGAGCACTAGATCCGCCGCAAACACTGCCGCCTCTTCCTCCGCCGCTGCCTCTAGCGCAGATCTGAAATCGCAGCCGCCGCCGGTGGTGAGGCAGTAGGGAAGAAAGGGGGGTAGTGGCTATGTGTGAGCGAGTTAAAGGGGGGGTGAGGCTAGATTTGGCGCCGGGATGGCGCGCCAGATTTCCATCTCCCGCCATCCCCCTTCGCCCTCGCGTCGCACCCGCCCGTGTGACCTCGCGGCGCACTCAACCTAGCTCGCGAGAAACTGTCGATCCGAGCGTTTCCAGCAAGCCAGGCTCTGGACTGCTTTGAGAAGCGTGCGATGAAGGCCCAACAGTGAACCAGGCAACCAAACTGGCCTCTTCCTTCCCGCGCGGGCCTGGTTGGGCTCGATGCGGGCAACCAAACACGCCCATAGAAACTATGGACAATGATCGACAGGAAAGCACGCGCCCACACACGACTGCTCAGGAAAACGACTATTTCCGCCCATACCGAGATATAATACAGTCTCGCCTCTGGGTGCAAGGGAGTAGGCAGGCCCAGTACTGTAGCACATTCGCCTCATTTTCCCCCTCTTTTTTTGTGTTTTTCTTATAGATTTTCACAGTATGCATTGGTTTCTCATATTTTTATTTGGGGTTTTTGGTTTTGTTTATTTTTTATGTATTTATGTATTTATTTCCCTACACATTGTATATTTTTTTGCATAGATCAAGAACATTTTTTATAAACGTTCATCATTTTTTAAATACATGATTAATTTTTTTAATATATGTTTGATGTCTAATTTTCTTACGTCACATACATAGTTTATGTGTGGCTAGATTCAAGCCCCCTGAGGCCATTTGACGTTGCTGGCTTACTGCCATGTGGGACCAGGTAGCAGGTTTGCCAAAATAAACAATCTTGTGTGTGACTTTTGTCCTAGTTCGGAGTCCATGTAGCGTATCTACTCGGGTGTCTGATCCCAACTGCATCATGTACTAAAGAAATGAATAAACTTCCAGTGTTAAACCTTGAGATAGAAATATCACGATCATTTGGTCTCCTAATTTCTAAACATAAACAACATCCATCAATGATAAATATAGAACACATGTACTCACGTGTGTCGCCTGTAGTTGGCGCGGCGGAGTGCGCCAAACTATCTAGTTTCATATACATCTAAAACATTTTTTATACATGTTTAACATTTTTAAAAAATATATCATTAACATATTTTCAAATACATGTTTTGGAATATATTTTTAATGTGTTTTAAATATTTTCAAATACATGATGAATTATTATTAGAATTATGCAAAATATTTTTTAAAAACTATGTGAACATTTTTACATCGCATTTAACATGTTTTAAAATTCAACATACATTTTTTTAAATTGGTAAGAAACATTTTTTGCAATTACTAGATCATTTTTTACATGGTATAAAGACTTTTTATATTATCACATACATTTTTTTAAATGAATGGTCATTTTTATAATGCTACGAACATTTTTAAAGGTGTCAACATTTTTTTACCTACACTAACGAATGTTTTGCACTGGGTTAACATTTTTTTATATTCACGATTTACATGTTTTAAAGTAACTTGAAGTTTTTAGAATACATGCATTTATAATATTTCTATTAAAAAATATGTGGGGGGAACAAAATAAAAGTAAAAACTAACTACCCTGCAGGCGATACATAGTAACGACGGGGAGGCGAGTTCCGTGAGCAGAGAGCTTCTTTGGTCTTGCAACAGGCGATACGTAGACGCTTCCAACTTTACGGCCTGTGCTTTCACTCGACTGGTGGCCTGTTGTATCTATCATTACATAAAGAAAAATATGGTCGGTAGAAAAATCAAAATCACTAATTAAGGAGTACTCGTTGAAAAGAACACTCCATCTTCCCGGTCACGACAAGTGGCGCACATGCAGCGCGCCACTTGTCGGAACCTGGGAGGTTTCCCTTTTTCATAGATTCGTTTATTCAAAATGTTTTATCTCTTAAACCGCGCGTCCAAATCTCAAACCGTTTTCACCATTGGATTCCTCGCGTTGAGATCTTTAAAACTAGATCCCATGTTGATAGGTTTTGACGAACTTTTTTTTCAAAAAAAACGGACGAAAAAAACCGAACGAAAAAACCAAACCAGGAGCACCGTTTTTTTCCTTTCCGAAAGAGGCACGCCCGTGCCTCTCGCGAAATCACAACCGTGCCTTTTGTGAAAGCAAAACCGTGACTCTCGTGGAAAGAAAAAAAACAGAAAATGCGTTTTTTCCCTTTCCGAAAGAGGCACGCCCGTGCCTCTCGCGAAATCACAACCGTGCCTCTCGTGGAAGCAAAACCGTGACTCTTGTGGAAAGAAAAAAAAATAGAGACCGCGTTTTTTTTCCTTTCCGAAAGAGGCACGCCCGTGACTCTTGCGAAAGCACAACCGTGCCTCTGGCAAAAGCAAAACCGTGACTCCCGCGAAAGAAAAAAAACAAAAAACGCGTATTTTTTCCCTTTCCGAGAGGCACGGCCGTGACTCTCACAAAAGCACATCCGTGCCTCTCGTGGAAGCAAAACCGTGACTCTCGCGAAAGAAAAAAAAACAGAAAACGCGTTTTGTTTTTCCCTTTCCGAGAGGCACGACCGTGACTCTCACGAAAGCACAACCGTGCCTCTCACGGAAATAAAACCGTGACTCTCGCGAAAGAAGAAAAAACTAAAAACGCGTTTTTTTCGTTTTAGAAAGGCACGGCCGTGACTCTCGTGAAAAAAAAATGTGACTTTTCATGAAAGAAAAAAAAGTAAACGCGTTTTTTCGCGCAAAAAAATAAGTTTTCAAAAAAAATTTGGTCGAAACGCTAAGGAAGACCGGGAAAACCCAAAACGTCGAAAAACCCCGGAAAAAAACATTTAAAAAAACCGAAAACGCGTGCGAAAAAAAACAAAATTTAGAGGGAGCATCCAGAGCGCGACACGTGGCGAATGGCTGAGAGCACGCCAAGTGGCGCTGATCGTTGCGAGGCTCCCGAAGGAGCGCTCGTTAACTAGTTGATACCTAGAAAAATACTTCATGTGGGGTTGAGCCATTAGGGCCGACTTCGCGCGGGAGCTCCTATTTGGCGCTTCAGGCCCCATGGAAGGGGCACCCCTATTTCTCGCTTTAAGCTAGCATAGTGGAAAGCCTCGCGTTGGGGGAGCCCAGTATGGGCCCGCCCAGCCGTGCGGGAGGCCACTACCTCTTTTTTTCCTGTTTTCTGTTCTCGTTGTTTGCTTTATTTTTGTACTTTTCTTTATACTATAAATATTTTACATATATACAAAAAACACTCTTCAAAAACACATTTGAAAAATGTTGAATAACTACCAACTAACGGTAAGAGGGTGGAGTGGCTACCAGCCGCGCCGATCTCCTCGGAGACTACGGTTCGACCTTGCATTCTTCCCTTTAAAATTTGTTTTTCCTTTAATCTGCGCGAAGATGGTTCGACCCAAGTACTGTAGACACTTCAGCGAGGGTTCTCTACCGTCTCGCGTAATGTAAGAAATAGCATTCAGGCCAGGGAAGCTCCCTAGCGCCCACGCACCAACCCTGGTGGTCCGGTGCATGTAGAGCGAGATTCGATCGTATTTTATTTCCTCTGGGTTCGCTCCATCGCATTTGAAATCATAACGAAAAGATCAAAAAAAACGAAAAAATATCATGAATTAAAAAATGTTCATGAATTTTGAATAAAGTTCATGATGTTGAAAAAAGTTCATCAATTTGAAAAAAGTCCATTGAATTTGGGAAAAATTCATCAAAATGTAAAGTAGTTTGTGGATTTTGAAAAAATATTCATTGAATTCAAAAGTTAGTTTATCAAATTTGAAAAAAAGTTCATCAAAATAGGAAAAGGTTCATCAAAAATGAAAAAATATTTTCTCGATTTTGAAAAAAAGTTAATTGAAATTGAAAAAAAAGTACATCGATTTCAAAAAATGTTCATCAAATTTTAAAGAAAATTATTGATTTTAAAAAAGTTCACGCATTTGCTTTATCGAGCTAGGAAGACCAAAAAAGAAAAAAGAAAAACGAAAAAAAAGAAAAACAAAAAAGAAAAAAGAATAAAAGAATGAAAATGTTGTAACTTACCAGATCCCGCTTGGTGGCGGGGTGGTTTGCAAAATACGCAGTAATGGGTTTCTAAAGCGTCAAATAGGAATTGTTGTTAGAATAAATCTGAGGCACTCCGTTGATCATCAGAGGACCAAGCAATCACACGAGCACGACACCTAGATTTGTTAACGAGGTTCACCATCATGGCTACATCCCTGGGGCCTGACTACGGGCGCTTCTCCCCGTAACACCGTCACGATACCGCACCCCGGACGCCCGGACGCCGGCACACGCCGCCGGCTCCCCCGCGTGCCCGTGCTATTATGTTGGCATAGGTTACGTCGTGTGTCTACCCTGCTATATATGAGAGGCCTATGATACAAGTGTCCTATTAGGACACAACTCCTACCCTGTCTACACACAGTCCAAACCAAGTCCAACTGTAACCTACCTTGTACAATAATATTCGACATAATTCTAACAAACTCCATCTTGGTGAATATTCTTCATCACCTTGGATTCATCCTTGCGTCGAACCTCCATGTACATTGGACTTGAGATACGCCATGAGCACCGCTGCTCCTCCCAGACTCCATGTGACTCCACCTGCAACTGTAGTCCCTTCTCGTCTTCTTCACAATCAACACTCGAGCAAAATTAAGTTTCTCATTACTCTACCTTGTGCTTCCAACTTCCGGAGAAACCGTTCAATGCCATCACACACCGACCACTGTCTACGTAAAAATGAACAACCCACATATTGGACGCTACATATAAGAGTTACCTGAACTCAATTTCACCGCTCTTCCTTGACCACCTGTCTGAAACTTGAAGGAATTTCACCGTCGCCTTGTGTCACCCTAAGTCAAATTTACAGTTGTCTCACCCTTTTTCCCGGGATAGTCTCTAGCATGTCCCACAGCTATAGCACTCCGCCTCCTTTTGTACTTGTCATCCGCACTTTGCCATGTGCATCGAACACCACAGAATATACGGCCATGTACTGTCTCTGTTTTGACAAATCCAGACTTTCCGCCACTTTCTCAGATTCTCCATAGTCAACTCATGTCCATCAACCGGCACCGATAGACCCAGTTACCAACTTGAATCCGGTACTTGTCAACACTACTTCAGCACCCCCTGCACAATTTGTTTGACCACCAGTGCCTTGGCCTGTCACTGTGTCCCGTGCTTACCGCACGCCTCGCCGCTATCACCGCGTCGAGCCTCTGCTGTCCTGGTCAAGTCTCCCGGGTAGCTAGCCCACACTGCCTCAACCCCCACTGCAGAGAACCATCGATCATAACCGACCGATGCCGAGTATCATGTCTCCATCAGACCATGGGGCCCCAGTCCGATCCACGTGTCTCTCGCTATCCCGCTGAAATAGGCTTCGATTCTCCGATATCTTACACCGTAGCCCCTCCATCAACACAGAGTGAAGTCTTCCGTCAAACTCCAGCTCCACCTTCAACATGAATCCATGTAGCTGCGCTATGCTACCCCACGCCCTGCTGACTTCAAGCTCCCTTGTGCGCACTGTCTTGAATCAACCCCGCGCCATAGTCTGTCGAAGCCGCACAAGCCTTCAGGCCTGCACCACGTGTTTCGACGCCCCAGAAGTCGGCCACCATCAGCATCACGCTCCTATGTCTTCGTTGCCGAAATCACCACCGTCTTCTACTTTGACCAACATCCACGTCGATCCATCAGACTGTCCAGTCCGACCCAGCCGAATTATCCGACTGCAACCATGCTCCACCTTGCGTCATGACCAGCCCCGCACATCTCAACGCATTGCTTAACGCCCTATGTTTGCATGATCCTGTCACGACGCGCTCCAGACTCCTCGAGCCTTTTACGCACGTCGCCTTGTCCGGCCGCATGCACTTCATCTTGATCAACTTGGCTCCGTGCTACCCTTCAAGTATACCTAGTTCTCCAACAGATTATTCCTGCATATCTCTGGTGCAACACTTGAATATATAGCATAACCTGCCAACTCCATTGATCACGTGAATTTGCGGCGTCGCGTCATAATCCTGCTTCCATCCTGTACATACATGTACACGTACCAAGCAAAGATAGCCCATCGGAGAATTCCTCTAGTAGCCTTCCTGTGCACAAAATCAAAAGTTCATTTACCCTTGCTCACGTGCAGCCCCAAACCTTCTCCATCCTGCTCTTTGGCTTGCTCCCGATGGATAGCTACACACACGGTACCTGTCGCCCTTATTTTCCTTTAACAAATCTCAGGCAGCCACGAGTCAAACTCATGATCTGCTTCCGTATACAACCCGCTCGCTCACGCAGCTCGTAGCACTTGCCATTAGCCGGCTCCGCCTCGGCCTTTCTTACTAGGTCTTGGCAGCCAGCGCCGCCCCGGCCGCCCCGCTTGGGCCACGCCTTAGGCCCCGCTGGCCCTACCCGCTGGCTGCTGGACGGCCTGTGCCACTGCCGTGCGCCACGCCTGGTTGCATCCCAGGCTCCCAGCGTAACCCTGCCGCCGCCATGATGAACAAATCGATTCATCGGCCATCGCGACGCCGTTCCCATGTACACGCCACCCGAGCCTCCAGTCCGATCGAAATCCTATGAGTTCCACACTGATGCATCTACGTGCTTCTCATGCCCGATCAATCCGCCGCTGCCTCACGCTGCCACGCGCGGCTGTTCTGCTGCGACTTCGATCGATCTCGCCAAGAACTGTTGTTGTGGTTGTCTGCTGCTTCCGATTGCTATTCCACCGCTACCGATCCTGCCGATGCCCTCGATCGCCTCGTGGCGAACAAAACCAGCATACGGCTCGGCCTCCTCTAAATCAACAATTCCCGCCTCATCGAACCTTGCTCAGGATGCCACTTGTTAGAATAAATCCGAGGCACTCCGTTGATCATCCGAGGACCAAGCAATCACACGAGCACGACACCGAGATTTGTTAACGAGGTTCACCATCATGGCTACATCCCCGGGGCCTGACTATGGGCGCTCCTCCCCGTGACACCGTCACAATACCGCACCCGGGCCGCCCGGGCGCCGGCACACGCCGCCGGCTCCCCCGCGTGCCCGTGCTATTATGTTGGCATAGGTTACATCATGTGTCTACCCCACTATATATGAGAGGCCTAGTAGACAAGTGTCCTATTAGGACACAACTCCTACCCTGTCTACACACAGTCCAAACCAAGTCCAACTGTAACCTACCGTGTACAATAATATTCGACATAATTCTAACAAACTCCACCTTGGTGAATATTCTTCATCACCTTGGATTCATCCTTGCGTCGAACCTCCATGTACATTGGACTTGAGATACGCCATGAGCACCGCTGCTCCTCCCAGACTCCATGTGACTCCCCCTGCAACTGCAGTCCCTTCTCGTCTTCTTCATAGTCAACACTCGAGCAAAACTAAGTTTTTCATTACTCTACCTTGTGCTTCCAACTTCCGGAGAAACCGTTCAATGCCATCACACACCGACCACTGTCTGCGTGAAAATGAACAACCCACATATTGGACGCTACATATAAGAGTTACCTGAACTCAATTTCACCGCTCTTCCTTGACCACCTGTCTGAAACTTGAAGGAATTTCACCGTCGCCTTGTGTCACCCTAAGTCAAATTTACAGTTGTCTCACCCTTTTTCCCGGGATAGTCTCTAGCATGTCCCACAGCTATAGCACTCCGCCTCCTTTTGTACTTGTCATCCGCACTTTGCCATGTGCATCGAACACCACAGAATATACGGCCATGTACTGTCTCTGTTTTGACAAATCCAGACTTTCCGCCACTTTCTCAGATTCTCCATAGTCAACTCATGTCCATCAACCGGCACCGATAGACCCAGTTACCAACTTGAATCCGGTACTTGTCAACACTACTTCAGCACCCCCTGCACAATTTGTTTGACCACCAGTGCCTTGGCCTGTCACTGTGTCCCGTGCTTACCGCACGCCTCGCCACTATCACCGCGTCGAGCCTCTGCTGTCCTGGTCAAGTCTCCCGGGTAGCTAGCCCACACTGCCTCAACCCCCACTGCAGAGAACCATCGATCATAACCGACCGATGCCGAGTATCATGTCTCCATCAGACCATGGGGCCCCAGTCCGATCCACGTGTCTCTCGCTATCCCGCTGAAATAGGCTTCGATTCTCCGATATCTTACACCGTAGCCCCTCCATCAACACAGAGTGAAGTCTTCCGTCAAACTCCAGCTCCACCTTCAACATGAATCCATGTAGCTGCGCTATGCTACCCCACGCCCTGCTGACTTCAAGCTCCCTTGTGCGCACTGTCTTGAATCAACCCCGCGCCATAGTCTGTCGAAGCCGCACAAGCCTTCAGGCCTGCACCACGTGTTTCGACGCCCCAGAAGTCGGCCACCATCAGCATCACGCTCCTATGTCTTCGTTGCCGAAATCACCACCGTCTTCTACTTTGACCAACATCCACGTCGATCCATCAGACTGTCCAGTCCGACCCAGCCGAATTATCCGACTGCAACCATGCTCCACCTTGCGTCATGACCAGCCCCGCACATCTCAACGCATTGCTTGACGCCCTATGTTTGCATGATCCTGTCACGACGCGCTCCAGACTCCTCGAGCCTTTTACGCACGTCGCCTTGTCCGGCCGCATGCACTTCATCTTGATCAACTTGGCTCCGTGCTACCCTTCAAGTATACCTAGTTCTCCAACAGATTATTCCTGCATATCTCTGGTGCAACACTTGAATATATAGCATAACCTGCCAACTCCATTGATCACGTGAATTTGCGGCGTCGCGTCATAATCCTGCTTCCATCCTGTACATACATGTACACGTACCAAGCAAAGATAGCCCATCGGAGAATTCCTCTAGTAGCCTTCCTGTGCACAAAATCAAAAGTTCATTTACCCTTGCTCACGTGCAGCCCCAAACCTTCTCCATCCTGCTCTTTGGCTTGCTCCCGATGGATAGCTACACACACGGTACCTGTCGCCCTTATTTTCCTTTAACAAATCTCAGGAAGCCACGAGTCAAACTCACGATCTTCTTCCGTACGCAACCCGCTCGCTCACGTAGCTCGTAGCACTTGCCATTAACCGGCTCCGCCTCGGCCTTTCTTACTGGGCCTTGGCAGCCAGCGCCGCCCCGGCCGCCCCGCTTGGGCCATGCCTTAGGCCCCGCTGGCTGCTGGACGGCCTGTGCCACTGCCATGCGCCACGCCTGGTTGCATCCCGGGCTCCCAGCGTAACCCTGCCGCCGCCATGATGAACAGATCGATCCATCGGCCATCGCTCACGAAGACGTCGTTCCCATGTACACGCCACCCGAGCCTCCAGTCCGATCGAAATCCTACGAGTTCCACGCTGACGCATCTACGTGCTTCTCACGCCCGATCAATCCGCCGCTGCCTCACGCCGCCACGCGCGGCTATCCTGCTGCGACTTTGATCGATCTCGCCAAGAACTATTGTTGCGATTGTCTGCTGCTTCCGATTGCTATTCCACCGCTGCCGATCCCGCTGATGCCTTCGATCGCCTCATGGCGAACACAACCAGCATACGGCTCGGCCTCCTCTAAATCAACAATTCCCGCCTCATCGAACCTTGCTCATGATACCACTTGTTAGAATAAATCCAAGGCACTCCGTTGATCATCCGAGGACCAAGCAATCACACGAGCACGACACCGAGATTTGTTAACGAGGATCACCATCATGGCTACATCCCCGGGGCCTGACTACGGGTGCTCCTCCCCGTGACACCGTCACAATACCGCACCCCAGCCGCCCGGGCACCGGCACACGCCGCCGGCTCCCCCGTGTGCCCGTGCTATTATGTTGGCATAGGTTACATCGTGTGTGTAGGATCGGAAGTATGTCTAGAGGGGGGGGGGTGATTAGACTACTTGACCAAATAAAAACTTAACTTTTTCCCAATTTTAGTTCTTGGCAGATTTTAGCAACTTTAGGACAAGTCAAGCAATCATCACATAATTCAAGCAAGCATGCTAGGAATATATAGCAGCGGAAAGTAAAGCATGCAACTTGCAAGAATGTAAAGGGAAGGGTTTGGAGAATTCAAACGCAATTGGAGACACGGATGTTTTTCCCGTGGTTCGGATAGGTGGTGCTATCCTACATCCACGTTGATGGAGACTTCAACCCACGAAGGGTAACGGTTGCGCGAGTCCACGGAGGGCTCCACCCACGAAGGGTCCACGAAGAAGCAACCTTGTCTATCCCACCATGGCCATCGCCCACGAAGGACTTGCCTCACTAGCGGTAGATCTTCACGAAGTAGGCGATCTCCTTGCCCTTACAAACTCCTTGGTTCAACTCCACAATCTTGTCGGAGGCTCCCAAGTGACACCTAGCCAATCTAGGAGACACCACTCTCCAAGAAGTAACAAATGGTGTGTTGATGATGAACTCCTTGCTCTTGTGCTTCAAATGATAGTCTCCCCAACACTCAACTCTCTCTCATAGGATTTGGATTTGTGGAAAGAAGATTTGAGTGGAAAGCAACTTGGGAAAGGCTAGAGATCAAGATTCATATGGTAGAAATGGAATATCTTGGTCTCAACACATGAGTAGGTGGTTCTCTCTCAGAACATATGAGTTGAAAGTGTAGATGTGTTCTGATAGCTCTCTTTACGAATGAAGAGGAGGTGGAGGGGTATATATAGCCTCCACACAAAATCCAACCGTTACACACAATTTACCAATCTCGGTGGGACCGAATCAACAAACTCGGTCGAACCGAAAAGGTAAACCTGGTGACCGTTAGAGATTTTCGGTGGGACTGACATGCAACTCGGTAGGAGCGATATGGTTAGGGTTAGGGCATAACGTAATCTCGGTGAGACTGATTACACAAACTCGGTGAAACTGATTTTGGTAATTAGCTAACCAGAGAGTTGGTCAGGTAAACTCGGTGGGACCGATTTGCTCTTTCGGTGAGACCGACAAGTTACAAAGGGGAAACAGAGAGTTTACATTGCAATCTCGGTGGGACCGATTTGCTCTTTCGATGAGACCGAAAAGTTACAAAAGGGAAACATAGAGATTGCAACCCCATCTCGGTGAGACCGAGATCCCTATCGGTAGAACCGAATTGCTAGGGTTTGGCAGTGGCTTATGACAAGTGAAACTCGGTGGCGCCGGATGGAAAGAATCGGTAGGACCGAGTTTGGCTTGGAGTTTAGGTCATTTGTGGATATGGAAAAGTAGTTGAGGATTTTGGAGCATATCATTAAGCACATGAAGCAAAAGGCTAATTAAGCAACACCTCATCCTTCCTTGATAGTATTGGCTTTTCCTATGGACTCAATGTGATCTTGGATCACTAAAATGTAAAATGAAGAGTCTTGAGCTTTTGAGCTTGAGCCAATCCTTTGTCCTTAGCATTTTGAGGGTTCCACTTTCACCATCCATGCCATGCCAATCATTGAGCTTTCCTGAAATAATCATCTTGGAATAGCATTAGCTCAATGAGCTATATGTTGTTATGAATTACCAAAACCACCTAGGGATAGTTGCACTTTCAATCTCCCCCTTTTTGGTAATTGATGACAACATATAGATCAAAGCTTCGACAAATGATAATAAGAATGAATTATATCGTCGCTTTGAGAAGTATGTGATAAGTTAGAGCTCCCCCTAAATTTGTGCATATTTAAAATTTTCTTTGGACTGCAAATGCACAAAGAGTTAGAATTATGGGTTACTCTTCCATGTCACATACATCTTGGTGGAGCGCTCAAAATGGTAAGAATGAAATACACGCACTCATCACCAAGAAAAAGTGAATGACCACATAAGATAGATAAGATATATCAAGCATGCATAAGTGTAGCTTATGATCAAACACATGATCATCAATGTCTCACAAGCATAACAAAGTATCTCGATCAAAAGCAAACAATGTTTGAAAAACCACCAAATAAAGCAAGAGAGAAAAACAACACACACTCTCTCTCTCTCGAAGCCTATGATCTATACATTTTTCTCCCCCTTTGGCAACAAGTTACCAAAAAGTTCCTAGAAAATGCATAGTGCTAGATCGACACTCAGGCTTGATCTTCTGGTGGTGGAGGAGTCCTGATCACTCCAAGGACGAAGGCTTCCGTAGACCTGGTTGGAGTTGGAGCTGAAGTAGATGCTGGAGCTGGTTGGGCTGGTGCTGTGGCTGGAGCTGAGGCGGTGGCTCTTGTGTCAGGAACTGGCACTGCACTGGACCTCCGAGCTCGTGGCACTCTGGCAAATGCATCAGTGGTAGTCTTCCCTTTCCTCTCCTGCATGTCATCTTGGAGTTGCTCCACTGCAGTCTGAATCTCTGTCACCTTGATATCCAAGTCATAGAATTTTTTTTCTACGATTCTCTCTAAGCTTGCCTGGTTCTGAGTTAGGGTGGCCAGTCCTTTCTCAATCCTCAGTGTGGATGCAATCAGGTAACTGAGCTGCTCTTGCTTGTTCTTCAAGAAGTACTCAGATGCCTCTTCTTGAGTTGGCATCTTGGCAGCTTTCTCCTTCCTTGCCTTCTCCTTCTTAGCTTGTGCCTGGACTGATGATGGTTCATTTTCATGCATCACAACTTGGTTGTCCTCGAAATCTGGATGGATAGGCAAATGTTCCTTGTCCAGCAAGTATGTGTCTGTGCCCATTCTTGAGTTGATCAACATCTGGATCTGAGGGGCATATCCACAGCTCCTCTTCTGATCTGCTACAGTCCTCTTGATAGTTTCTATTATGAGGCTCATGACCTTAAACTTTTGAGGCACATCAAAGATATGTAGCAGGTTGATGGCATGACCTCTGATCATCCTGTGATCTCCAGACTTGGGCAAAAGTGTGTGCCTAAGGATCCAGTTGATCGTAGGCAGTCCTGACAACAGGTGTTTCACAGACCCAAACTGGTGAGTGTCAAGATCATCTGCAGGAATCTCCTTGTACATATTTGCCATAGAGTTGTGATCCATCTTATTCTTGGCATAGACATCCAAGTCATCTTCATTCTCTTCTGGGGCATTGATCAACCTTGCCCATTCCTCAACAGTTGAATGGTACCTTGTACCTTCAGACATCCATGTGACCCTTCCATCTGGATAGAAATGTGTTGTGGAGTAGAATTGCATGATCAGCTCCTCATTCCACTTTGTGAGCTTCTGCCCAACAAAGTCAGGTACTCCACAAGCTCTGAAGCTTTCTTGCACTCCAGGGTAGTGCTCTTCATTTTCCTTGATGTATTCCTAGTCGACCCATCTCATGTCACAAACAATGGGCTTCTTGTCCAATAAGACTGTCTCGTAGAAGTCCTGCTGTTCCTTAGTGTGGAACCTGTAGTCAACAGCAGTTCTTCTCCTGGTAGCGTATGGATCCTCTGCTCTCCATTTTCTTAGCCTAGAGTCTCTTCTGATCTTCATGTCCTCAGCCACAGGATGAGCATCATTGTGGTATGGGATTTTGGGCTTCAACTTTCTTAGCACTTGGCCTTCCTCTTCTTCAACAACAGCTTCAGGCACTGGGGCCTTGTTCTTCTCAGCAGCTGGTATGCTCCTTGTATTTCTCTTTGGTTTTGGCTTTGGAGCTGGCTTGGCTTTGGATGCAGCCTTGGGGGCTTCCTTGGGCTTAGATGCAGCTGCCCCTGTTCTTCTAGCATCACCCATCAGCTGATAGAGGCGGGGGTGTCCCGATCTTTCGATGAGATGATAACTATCGATTTGGTGGAGACGACTTTGGCGATCCGACTACAAACGAGCACGACGTTGCGCCTTAGCAATCGCTAAACCAATCTCCGTGAGGTTACCGACGATGCCGGAAGCACGATCAGCCTGACCACGAAGGTCTATTCCTGCATGCAATCGAAGAACAAGCAAGAATATGATAAAAGCAATCTGAATATTGCAAATATGGTTGAAGTATTGATAAAGGTGGGGATCCGGAAGCGGTCTTGGTCTGGTCGTTGGACACAAACGAAGTACACGAAGTTGCAATGGCTAACTTTTAACTAAACAAATCCCAAGGAAAAAGCTATTAGATGGATCTACTTATATAGGAGCAAGGGGTGGCGGCCAAGGAGGAGGGAGGACATCCCAAGGCAGCCTAAAACCAACCCTAGGTCGTACAAGGCTCATGGGCCCAAGTGGAGGTGATGCAACACCTTTGGACTTGTTGTTTGACTCGGATTCTGCTGCAGCGTCAGATTGTTTCGTCCATATCTCAACGCTCCGGACGAATTTAAAGGTGATTCCAATTGGTTTGGAAAGAGGGTGAAATCTACTTTCCAACAAAAAAAGAATCACCCAATTTGGAGTCCGTATGAAAAAGTTCTTGGCGTTTTGAGTCAGGTATGTCTGTGTAGTCCGAATCTGAATCCAGAACGTGAGAGACTTGGACTCTATCTTCTCTTGTCCCAAAAGTGACGTGAGAGGACTTTTTGAACAGAACTTAAACTTCTCCTTTTCCCCTATCTTCATATGTGGATTGAACAAATGTCCCATACACCTGCAATTAGACAAAACACAAAAGTGTGTGAAGTATTTTTGTTCTGGATAATATAAATAGATTATTGAATAGTTGACACTAGAAATCACCTGAAAAATATGCATGTATGCAATATTTTTGGTCGTATCCAAGGTAGTCATGTCCTCATCATCCTCCCCTTTTTCAAAATAAAGCCATCCTCGGCGTTGCTTAATCTGAAATGTGGCTAACAAAAGAGACAAGGTGTACATGTTGTATATGTATATGTCATCCATTTTTATTTCCCTTAGTTTTTGCACATATGACACATGTATACATGAGTAACTTTCAAAGTTCGTAAAATATAAAGCCAAAATATTATCACAAGAAGTAGAAGACATGAAAATATTGCAACTCAGTTTGCACATATAAGTGAAACTCTTATTCATATCAGAAGATTGACAAAGTTCATCATTAAACCATCCCAACATTGGTGAATAAACTTTAATAGTTTCAGAATTACATGCTACAACATGCTGTAATAAGGAAACATGCAATAAGTCATTCAACACAAAATCATTATCAAGATTAGAGGTCATATCAAAATGATTAAACATTGGCATAATTATTTTCAAACGTAGTTGATCCAAATTTGTTTTAGTGCCTGATTCACATGGTTCTTTCACATCAACGGTTAATTCAATGGGTGCACTCAAAATTCTTGATATTGCAGTTGTTTGATCACATGGCAAAGTCAAATCATCAGCATAATCATCTAAAATAGATGGTGTGATCAATGTAGTGGCTAGAGCATCACATGGTGTATTTAAATCGACAAGGCATTCATCATTCACATGCGAAGTTAGAAGATCAGTACCTTTGTCATTACCTCGTGTTATCAACTCAGACGATGTTGGAACTCTCGGCAGTGACGGGTCATAATATGGATCTGATGCAGTGCTCACAACAACGGATGTTATTGTCATAGTAGGCGCAGTGGTAGAAGGAAGGACCGTCTCAACTCCTTGGATGTGCACCTTATGCTTGTTTGTCTTGTGGGCATCACGCCTCTTTATTTCCTGTTCAGCTTTGCAAGCAAGATGAAACAAATGGTCCATAGGATAACATTCTTCATGAATTAGTATCTCCTGAATATCACGGTTTAATCCTCCCCAAAATCTATCCATAAAGTCTTCTTCACTTTCCTCTAAAAAGGAATGCAACAAGGTAGTTTGTAAATCATCATAATATTTTCTTACAGTGTCACTACCTTGTTTTAAATGTTGTAGTTTTTTAATCATGCCACGAGTATAATAAACATCGACAAATCTATCTCTCATGACAAGTTTTAAATCATCCCAAGTAGTAGGTACATAATCAGGGTATAACCGACAATGTTCACTCCACCAAACAGTAGCAAAACTAGTGAAAGAACCAACCGCAAGCTTAACTTTTTTACGTTCCGAAAAATCATGGGAAGCAAAAATAACATTTATTTCGAACTCCCATTCAATATATAAATCAGGCTTAAAACGACCATTAAAAGGTGGCATGGAAACAAAAACCTGATTGTGCGTATTCTTATGTCTTTGCACCTCTTGTGACGGTGGTTGTATTTTCGGAGCTGGTGGCACGTCTCCCACGATTGATGAAGCCCAGCTGACTCTGGAACCTGCCATATTTAGTAGAAAAACAAGAAACAAAATTCGAGAATAATGTTCCTATGAACTACTAGGATGTGGTGGTAAAACGCTCACAGTATAGCAAATATCAAAGTCTTACAAGTTCTTACCATGCAGCAGGTGGTGACCGGCAACCAGCGGTGTCAAATAACTCCGAAGATTGAGTAAAGCGATTGCCAGGTGAGCATATGTATACACGGTGTAGAAATATGTGGAGCTCGGAAGGCCAAATATATGGTAGCAAAAGATCAGCAATAATCAATTCAGAGATGCAATGTTGAATAAACGCTCAACGACGGTACTGTGCTGGTCCTAGGCTAGACCGTGCTAGAGACGCGAGCCTAGAACACTAAAAAAATCACGGCGCGACGCGTAACAAAGGCGGAGCACACTCTGAATATCTTTTTTTTTCTCCTTTTTTCACGGAATTTTTTTCACTTTTTTTCCTCTTTTTTTCTTTTTTTTCTCTCACTTTTTTTCTTTTTTTTTTCACAAACAAGCTAGATAAGATGCAGATTGGATCTAGTGATGACGCGAACGACCTCAAGTATGATTATGACAATGAATGATGGGGAGTACGTGGTGGAAATTGATGGATGGCGGTGGTGGACAGCGGATGCAATAATGACGCGGTGGTGGTATATGGCAACGGCAATGAAGATGGTGCGGCGGTGGCGTGACAAACTGTGAACAGAACTCGAAACTCTAAATGAACTAGACACTAAGACCAGCAACTCGACACGACGATGCAACCGCAAATTCAACAAAGCAAAACACTAAAAAGATTATGCAAAGGCTCAGACTGGCTTGGACAAAGGATGAACAGATCTAACTTTTTTGTGTGGCTTTTTCTTGGACAATAGGTAAGAAAATAAATCTAATCTAGGGATAACTGGAAATTCTCACCGAGCAACCTGAAAACTGATACCACTTGATAGAGGCGGGGGTGTCCCGATCTTTCGATGAGATGATAACTATCGATTTGGTGGAGACGACTTTGGCGATCCGACTACAAACGAGCACGACGTTGCGCCTTAGCAATCGCTAAACCAATCTCCGTGAGGTTACCGACGATGCCGGAAGCACGATCAGCCTGACCACGAAGGTCTATTCCTGCATGCAATCGAAGAACAAGCAAGAATATGATAAAAGCAATCTGAATATTGCAAATATGGTTGAAGTATTGATAAAGGTGGGGATCCGGAAGCGGTCTTGGTCTGGTCGTTGGACACAAACGAAGTACACGAAGTTGCAATGGCTAACTTTTAACTAAACAAATCCCAAGGAAAAAGCTAATAGATGGATCTACTTATATAGGAGCAAGGGGTGGCGGCCAAGGAGGAGGGAGGATGTCCCAAGGCAGCCTAAAACCAACCCTAGGTCGTACAAGGCTCATGGGCCCAAGTGGAGGTGATGCAACACCTTTGGACTTGTTGTTTGACTCGGATTCTGCTGCAGCGTCAGATTGTTTCGTCCATATCTCAATGCTCCGGACGAATTTAAAGGTGATTCCAATTGGTTTGGAAAGAGGGTGAAATCTACTTTCCAAAAAAAAAGAATCACCCAATTCGGAGTCCGTATGAAAAAGTTCTTGGCGTTTTGAGTCAGGTATGTCTGTGCAGTCCGAATCTGAATCCAGAACGTGAGAGACTTGGACTCTATCTTCCCTTGGCCCAAAAGTGACGTGAGAGGACTTTTTGAACAGAACTTAAACTTCTCCTTTTCCCCTATCTTCATATGTGGATTGTACAAAGGTCCCATACACCTGCAATTAGACAAAACACAAAAGTGTGTGAAGTATTTTTGTTCTGGATAATATAAATAGATTATTGAATAGTTGACACTAGAAATCACCTGACAAATACGCATGTATGCAATATTTTTGGTCGTATCCAAGGTAGTCATGTCCTCATCATCAGCTTGGGTGCCTTGGGTGCTGGTGCAACATCCTCTTCTTCTACCTCTTCTTCTTCATCAGAAAAATGTTGTTCAAATTCAGCCATGGGATCAACTTTCTAGCACCATCTGCCTCTTTTCCTTTCTTTTTTTGTTTCAGCTGCAACTGGCTCTTTGGGTGCAGGCTTCTCAAGAATCTTTGTTGAGGCTCTGGCCTTTGGCATGGGCTGCCTGCCTGCTGGCCTTTTGACCTTTAAGCCTGGTTTGTTGCTCTGTCTTGAGCCATGCTCTTTCTTGAGTTCAACTTTCTTGGAAGTTGCTTCCTCCTCTACCACATAGTCCTCATCCTCTGATTCTGAGGTTCTCTTCTTCCTTTGTCTTGTGGCAGCTTTTGGCAGGTTGCTGGGGGTGCTCCTGCTGCCTTCATCTAAAGAGCTGGAGGGACTAGTGCCCTCACTCATCTGCACTGGCTGCTCTGACAGGTTCTGGCTATCACTCTGGTCTGACCTGATGAACAAGCTGACTGCTGACCCTGTGAATAGTTTATAGATGAGATAGAGTGGATGAGCATCACAAAATGCAGAGATTTTTGCAAAAGAATGATTCAAAAACTTAGTTTTAGTTTCCCACAGAAAGCATTTCGGTGTTGGGGAACGTAGTAATTTCAAAAAAAACTCCTACGCACACGCAAGATCATGGTGATGCATAGTAACGAGAGGGGAGAGTGTTGTCTACGTACCCTCGTAGACCGAAGCGGAAGCGTTGACGCAACGTAGAGGAAGTAGTCGTACGTCTTCCCGGTCCAACCGATCCAAGCACCGTTACTCCGGCACCTCTGAGTTCTTGGCACACGTTCAGCTCGATGACGCTCCCCGGGCTCCAATCCAGCAAAGCTTCGGGGAGGAGTTCCGTCAGCACGACGGCGTGGTGACGATTTTGATGTTCAACCGTCGCAGGGCTTCGCCTAAGCGCTGCTACAATATGACCGAGGTGTAATATCGTGGAGGGGGGCACCGCACACGGCTAAGGAACGATCACGAAGATCAACTTGTGTGTCCATGGGGTGCCCCCCTGCCCCCGTATATAAAGGAGCAAGGGAGGAGGAGGCCGGCCCTAGGAGGAGGGCGCGCCAAGGGGAGTCCTACTCCCACCGGGAGTAGGACTCCTTCTTTCCTAGTCCAACTAGGAGAAGGGGGGAAAGGAGGGAAGTGGAGAAGGAAGGGACAGGGGGGCCGCGCCCCAAACCCCTTGTCCAATTCGGACTGGGCTTGGGAGGGGCGCGCGCCACCTCCTGGCTCCTTCCCACTAAAGCCCATTAAGGCCCAATACTCTTCCCCGTATTCCCGTAACTTCCCAGTACTACCAAAAATACCCGAACCACTCAGAACCTTTCCGATGTCTGAATATAGTCGTCCAATATATCGATCTTTATGTCTCGACCATTTCGAGACTCCTCGTCATGTCCCCGATCTCATCCGGGACTCCGAACTCCTTCGGTACATCAAAACTCATAAACTCATAATATAACTTTCATCGAAACCTTAAGCGTGCGGACCCTACGGTTCGAGAACAATGTAGACATGATCGAGATATGTCTCCGGTCAATAACCAATAGCGGGACCTGGATGCCCATATTGGTTCCTACATATTCTACGAAGATCTTTATCGGTCTGACCGCATAACAACATACGTTGTTCCCTTTGTCATCGGTATGTTACTTGCCCGAGATTCGATCGTCAGTATCCAATACCTAGTTCAATCTCGTTACTGGCAAGTCTATTTACTCGTTCTGTAATACATCATCCCGCAACTAACTCATTAGTTGCAATGATTGCAAGGCTTAAGTGATGTGCATTACCGAGAGGGCCCAGAGATACCTCTCCGACATTCAAAGTGACAAATCCTAATCTCGAAATACGCCAACCCATCAAGTACCTTCGGAGACACCTGTAGAGAAACTTTATAATCACTCAGTTACGTTGTGACGTTTGGTAGCACACAAAGTGTTCCCCCGGTAAACGGGAGTTGCATAATCTCATAGTCATAGGAACATGTATAAGTCATGAAGAAAGCAATAGCAACATACTTAAACGATCGAGTGCTAAGCTAACGGAATGGGTCATCTCAATCACATCATTCTCCTAATGATGTGATCCCGTTAATCAAATGACAACTCATGTCTATGGCTAGGAAACATAACCATCTTTGATCAACGAGCTAGTCAAGTAGAGTCATACTAGTGACACTCTGTTTGTCTATGTATTCACACATGTATTATGTTTCCGATTAATATAATTCTAGCATGAATAATAAACATTTATCATGAAATAAGGAAATAAATAATAACTTTATTATTGCCTCTAGGGCATATTTCCTTCAGTCTCCCACTTGCACTAGAGTCAATAATCTAGTTCACATCGCCATGTGATTTACCAGCAATAGTTCACATCACCATGTGATTAACCCCCATAGTTCACATCGATATGTGATCAACATCCAAAGGGTTTACTAGAGTCAGTAATCTAGTTCACATCGCTATGTGATTAACACCCAAAGAGTACTAAGGTGTGATCATGTTTTGCTTGTGAGAGAAGCTTAGTCAACGGGTCTGCCAAAATTCAGATCCGTATGTATTTTGCAAATTTCTATGTCTACAATGCTCTGCACGGAGCTACTTTAGCTAATTGCTCCCACTTTCAATATGTATCTAGATTGAGACTTAGAGTCATCTAGATTAGTGTCAAAACTTGCATCGACGTAACCTTTTACGACAAACCTTTTTGTCACGTCCATAATCGAGAAACATATCCTTATTCCACTAAGGATAATTTTGACCGCTGTCCAGTGATCTACTCCTAGATCACTATTGTACTCCCTTGCCAACATCGGTGTAGGGTATACAATAGATCTGGTATATAGCATGGCATACTTTATAGAATCTATGGCTGAGGCATAGGGAATGACTTTCATTCTCTTTCTATCATCTGTCGTGGTCGGGCTTTGAGTCTTACTCAATTTCACACCTTGTAACACAGGCAAGAACTCTTTCTTTGACTGTTCCATTTTGAACTTCAAAATCTCGTCAAGGTATGTACTCATTGAAAACTTATCAAGCGTCTTGATAAATCTCTATAGATCTTGATGCTTAATGTGTAAGCAGCTTCACCGAGGTTCTTCTTTGAAAAAACTCCTTTCAAATACTCCTTTATGCTTCGCAGAATAATTCTACATTATTTCCAATCAACAATATGTCATTCACATATACTTATCAGAAATGCTGTAGTGCTCCCACTCACTTTCTTGTAAATACAGGCTTCACCGCAAGTCTGTATAAAACTATATGCTTTGATCAACTTATCAAAGTGTATATTCCAACTCTGAGATGCTTGCACCAGTCCATAGATGGATCGCTGGAGCTTTCATATTTTGTTAGCACCTTTAGGATTGACAAAACCTTCTGGTTGCATCATATACAACTCTTCTTTTAATAAATCCATTAAGGAATGCAGTTTTGTTTATCCATTTGCCAGATTTCATAAAATGCAGCAATTGCTAACATGATTCGGATAGACTTAAGCATCGTAGTCAACACCTTGAACTTGTCGAAAACCTTTTGCGACAATTCTAGCTTTGTAGATAGTAACACTACTATCAGCGTCTGTCTTCCTCTTGAAGATCCATTTAATCTCAATGGCTCGCTGATCATTGGGCAAGTCAATCAAAGTCCATACTTTGTTCTCATATATGGATCCCATCTCAGATTTCATGGCCTCAAACCATTTCGCGAAATCTGGGCTCACCATCGCTTCTTCATAGTTCGTAAGTTTGTCATGGACTAGTAACATGACTTCCAGAACAGGATTACCATAACACTCTGGTGCGGATCTCACTCTGGTTTACCTACGAGATTCGGTAGTAACTTGATCTGAAGTTACATGATCATCATCATTAGCTTCCTCACTAATTGGTGTAGTAGTCACAAGAACTGATTTCTGTGATGAACTACTTTCCAATAAGGGAGAAGGTACAATTACCTTATCAAGTTTTCTACTTTCCTCCCACTCACTTCTTTCTAGAGAAACTCCTTCTCTAGAAAGGATCCATTCTAAGCAACGAATATCTTGCCTTCGGATCTGTGATAGAAGGTGTACCCAACTGTCTCCTTTGGGTATCCTATGAAGACACAATTCTCCGATTTGGGTTTGATCTTATCAGGATGAAACTTTTTCATATAAGCATCACAACCCCAAACTTTAAGAAACAACAACTTTGGTTTCTTGCTAAACCACAGTTCATATAGTGTCGTCTCAACGGATTTAGATGGTGCCCTATTTAACGTGAATGCAGCTGTCTCTAATGCATAACCCCAAAACGATAGTGGTAAATCGGTAAGAAACATCATACATTATACTATATCCAATAAAGTACGGTTATGACGTTCGGGCACACCATTATGCTGTGGTGTTCCAGGTGGCATGAGTTTGTGAAACTATTCCACATTGTTTTAATTGAAAACCAAACTCGTAACTCAAATATTCGTCTCCGCGATTAGATCGTAGAAACTTTATTTTCTTGTCACGATGATTTTCTACTTCACTCTGAAATTCTTTGAACTTTTCAAATGTTTCAGACTTATGTTTCATCAAGTAGATATACCCATATCTGCTCAAATCATCTGTGAAGGTTAGAAAATAACGATACCCTGCCGCGAGCCTTAACACTCATCGGATCGCATACATCAGTATGTATTATTTCCAATAAGTCAGTTGCTCGCTCCATTGTTCCGGAGAACGGAGTTTTAGTCATCTTGCCCATAAGGCATGGTACGCAAGCATCAAGTGATTCCAAAGTCCCATCAGCATAGAGTTTCTTCATGCGCTTTACACCAATATGACCTAAACGGCAGTGCCACAAATAAGTTGCACTATCATTATTAACTTTGCATCTTTTGGCTTCAATATTATGAATATGTGTATCACTACGATCGAGATCCAACGAACTATTTTCATTGGGTGTATGACCATCGAAGGTTCTATTCATGTAAGCAGAACAACAATTGTTCTCTAACTTAAATGAATAACCGTATTGCAATAAACATGATCAAATCATATTTATGCTCAACGCAAACACCAAATAACACTTATTTAGGTTCAACACTAATCCCGAAAGTATAGTGAGTGTGCGATGATGATCATATCAATCTTGGAACCACTTCCAACACACATCGTCACTTCACCCTTAACTAGTCTCTGTTTATTCTGCAACTCCCGTTTCAAGTTACTAATCATAGCAACTGAACTAGTATCAAATACTTAGGGGTTGCTATAAACACTAGTAAAATACACATCAATAATCTGTATATCAAATATACCTTTGTTCACTTTGCCATCCTTCTTATCCGCCAAATACTTGGGGCAGTTCCGCTTCCAGTGACCAGTCCCTTTGCAGTAGAAGCACTCAGTCTCAGGCTTAGGTCCAGACTTGGGCTTCTTCACTTGAGCAGCAACTTGCTTGTTGTTCCTTTTGAAGTTCCCCTTTTTCCCTTTGCCCTTTTCTTGAAACTAGTGATCTTGTCAACCATCAACACTTGATGTTTTTCTCGATTTCTACCTTCGTCAATTTCAGCATTACGAAGAGCTTGGGAATCGTTTCCGTTATCCCTTGCATATTATAGTTCATCGCGAAGTTCTACTAACTTGGTGATGGTGACTAGAGAATTTTGTCAATCACTATCTTATCTGGAAGATTAACTCCCACTTGATTCAAGCGATTGTAGTACCCAGACAACCTGAGCACATGCTCACTAGTTGAGCGATTCTCCTCCATCTTTTAGCTATAGAACTTGTTGGAGACTTCATATCTCTCAACTCGGGTATTTGCTTGAAATATTAACTTCAACTCCTGGAACATCTCATATGGTCCATGACGTTCAAATCGTCTTTGAAGTCCCGATTCTAAGCCGTTAAGCATGGTGCACTAAACTATCAAGTATTCATCATATTGAGCTAGCCGAACGTTCATAACGTCTGCATCTGCTCCTGCAATAGGTCTGTCACCTAGCGGTGCATCAAGGACATAATTCTTCTGTGCAGCAATGAGGATAAACCTCAGATCACGGATCCAATCCGCATCATTGCTACTAACATTTTTCAACACAATTTTCTCTAGGAACATATCAAAATAAACATATGAAAGCAACAATGCGAGCTATTGATCTACAACATAGATATGCTAATACTACCAGGACTAAGTTCATGATAAATTAAAGTTCAATTAATCATATTACTTAAGAACTCCCACTTAGAAAGACATCCCTCTAATCCTCTAAGTGATCACGTGATCCATATCAACTAAACCATGTCCGATCATCACGTGAGATGGAGTAGTTTCAATGGTGAACATCATTATGTTGATCATATCTACTATATGATTCACGCTCGACCTTTCGGTCTCCGTGTTCCGAGGCCATATCTGTTATATGCTAGGCTCGTCAAGTTAAACCTGAGTATTCCGCGTGTGCAACTGTTTTGCACCCGTTGTATTTGAACGTAGAGCCTATCACACCCGATCATCACGTGGTGTCTCAGCACGAAGATATTTCGCAACGGTGCATACTCAGGGAGAACACTTTTACTATGATAATTTAGTGAGAGATCATCTTATAAAGCTACTGTCGAACCAAGCAAAATAAGATGTATAAAAGATAAACATCACATGCAATCATAATATGTGACATGATATGGCCATCATCATCTTGTGCCTTTGATCTCCATCTCCACAGCATTGTCATGATCTCCATTGTCACCGGCATGACACCATGATCTCCATCATCTTGATCTATATCAATGTGTCGTCACATGGTCGTCTCGCCAACAATTGCTCTTGCAACTATTGCTATCGCATAGCGATAAAGTAAAGCAATTATTTGGCGCTTGCATCTTATGCAATAGAGAGACAATCATAAGGCTTTTGCCAGTTGCCGATGACTTTAACAAAACATGATCATCTTATACAACAACTTATATCTCATCACGTCTTGACCATATCACATCACAACATGCCATGCAAAAACAAGTTAGACGTCCTCTACTTTGTTGTTGCATGTTTTACGTGGCTGCTACAGGCTTAACCTTCGCAAGGACCGGGCGTAGCCACACTCAATTCAACTAAAGTTGGAGAAACTGACACCCGCCAGCCACCTGTGTGCAAAGCACGTCGGTAAAACCAGTCTCGCGTAAGCGTACACGTAATGTCGGTCCGGGCCGCTTCATCCAACAATACCGTCGAACCAAAGTATGACATGCTGGTAAGCAGTATGACTTATATCGCCCACAACTCACTTGTGTTCTACTCGTGCATATAACATCAAACCATAAAACCTAGGCTCGGACGCCACTGTTGGGTAACGTAGTAATTTCAAAAAAAATCCTACGCACACGCAAGATCATGGTGATGCATAGCAACGAGAGGGGAGAGTGTTGTCTACGTACCCTCGTAGACCGAAGCGGAAGCATTGACGCAACATAGAGGAAGTAGTCGTACGTCTTCCCGGTCCAACCGATCCAAGCACCGTTACTCCGGCACCTCCGAGTTCTTGGCACACGTTCAGCTCGATGACGCTCCCCGGGCTCCAATCCAGCAAAGCTTCGGGGAGGAGTTCCGTCAGCACGACGGCGTGGTGACGATCTTGATGTTCAACCGTCGCAGGGCTTCGCCTAAGCGCTGCTACAATATGACCGAGGTGTAATATCGTGGAGGGGGGCACCGCACAAGGCTAAGGAACGATCACGAAGATCAACTTGTGTGTCCATGGGGTGCCCCCCTACCCCCGTATATAAAGGAGCAAGGGAGGAGGAGGCCGGCCCTAGGAGGAGGGCGCGCCAAGGGGAGTCCTACTCCCAGAGGGAGTAGGACTCCTTCTTTCCTAGTCCAACTAGGAGAAGGGGGAAAGGAGGGAAGTGGAGAAGGAAGGGAGAGGGGGCCGCGCCCCAAACCCCTTGTCCAATTCGGACTGGGCTTGGGAGGGGCGCGCGCCACCTCCTGGCTCCTTCCCACTAAAGCCCATTAAGGCCCAATACTCTTCCCTGTATTCCCGTAACTCCCCGGTACTACCAAAAATACCCGAACCACTCAGAACCTTTCCGATGTCCGAATATAGTCGTCCAATATATCGATCTTTACGTCTCGACCATTTCGAGACTCCTAGTCATGTCCCCGATCTCATCCGGTACTCCTAACTCCTTTGGTACATCAAAACTCATAAACTCATAATATAACTGTCATCGAAACCTTAAGCGTGCGGACCCTACGGTTCGAGAACAATGTAGACATGACCGAGACATGTCTCCGGTCAATAACTAATAGCGGGACCTGGATGCCCATATTGGTTCCTACATATTCTACGAAGATCTTTATCGGTCAGACCGCATAACAACATACGTTGTTCCCTTTGTCATCGGTATGTTACTTGCCCGAGATTCGATCGTCGGTATCCAATACCTAGTTCAATCTTGTTACTGGCAAGTCTATTTACTCGTTCTGTAATACATCATCCCGCAACTAACTCATTAGTTGCAATGATTGCAAGGCTTAAGTGATGTGCATTACCGAGAGGGCCCAGAGATACCTCTCCGACATTCGGAGTGACAAATCCTAATCTCGAAATACGCCAACCCAACAAGTACCTTCGGAGACACCTGTAGAGCACCTTTATAATCACCCAGTTACGTTGTGACGTTTGGTAGCACACAAAGTGTTCCCCCGGTAAACGGGAGTTGCATAATCTCATAGTCATAGGAACATGTATAAGTCATGAAGAAAGCAATAGCAACATACTTAAACGATCGAGTGCTAAGCTAACGAAATGGGTCATGTCAATCACATCATTCTCCTAATGATGTGATCCCGTTAATCAAATGACAACTCATGTCTATGGCTAGGAAACATAACCATCTTTGATCAACGAGCTAGTCAAGTAGAGTCATACTAGTGACACTCTGTTTGTCTATGTATTCACACATGTATTATGTTTCCGGTTAATACAATTCTAGCATGAATAATAAACATTTATCATGAAATAAGGAAATAAATAATAACTTTATTATTGCCTCTAGGGCATATTTCCTTCATTCGGATCTACCGATTTTTAAACTCGGTGATACCGAAGCAGTTTTTGGAACCTAAACTAGTTAACTCGGTTGGACCGAGTGACAGTTCGGTGGCACCGAGACTGCTAGGGTTTCACAAAGTTCCAAAATCGGTCACACCGATTAGCAATACTCGGTCAGACCGAGTTTTACTTGTGCAATGGCATAAGCCAAATCGGTGGGACCGAGTTTTTCAACTCGGTGGGTCCGAGGTGGTTTCGGCGGAAACCTAACCCTAAAAATTTCGGATCAAACCTATTCTACGAGTTCATTGACTGGATAGGAGTTTATCAAACATGGCAAGAATCCATCTGATCACAATGTGCTAGGAATAGGATTGGGGAATAGCACAAAGATCGAGTCCATACCCTAGTTCGGCGGAGACTCGCTACAGCGGCAACGGAGGGGTTGATTCCCGCTGATGGTGACGGAGACCAGCGACTGGAGGCGGCTGGCGGCGAGAAGACGATCAGGAGACCACGTAGGCAGAGCGAGCTATCACGCGGGCGAAGGGGTTCGGAGAAATTTCCAAATTTTTGCCCGTGTCTATATATAGCCCGACCCTGTCGGTGTGACCGAGTGGAACAACTCGGTAGCACCGAGATGCAAAACTGTATACAGTTATTGCAACTCGGTGGGACCGAAAGGTTCAAATCGGTTGCACCGAGATCGAAAACATAGATCAACTTAATGATCTCGGTAAGACCAAAAGTGGAGTACCAGTCAGACCGAGAATCACAAAGAGGTTTTGGAAGTTTAAGTCTATGACGAATCGGGGACTCCGAGTGCTCCTCACACAGAGTGGTTCGAATCTGACTTGATCAATTTTGTGATGTAGCATGAATAGAGTTTGAGACGAGAAAAGCATAGATAGCTAGAGAAGGTTCTTAGGCATTCTTGTCCATCCACTTGGCAAAAGAAAAATAAAGCCAAAACAACAAGTGGATTTCCTCGAATGAGTAAAATATGCAACCAACATGCTCACACAATAAAATGGCAATTGAAATATGTTACAAAGCATGCACAACCAATTCTAGCATCTATCAAGCAATTGGCGATGACTAGGTCATCTATATATGAGTATATTGACATAGGAGTCAAATGAAAACATTTGATCATAGGTCATACTCATCGTTTAAGCTCAAGTGGGGTTACCACTTTTACATAAAGCATTGTTGTGTTCACATCATTAGAGTTGCTTTAACTCAAGTCTTAGAGTAAATCTCCCCCTAGATGTGATATCCCCCCTAAGAGGGATGAACTAACCTTGGGTTTTGTCGATGATGACTTCATGTAGATGTTGAAGATGTGGATGCTCAATGTTGATGTAGATCACTTGGAGCTATCCTTTTGAGTGATTTGCACTTTCAATACCTACATGGGTTAGTCCCACAAGGAACAAACAAGGATATCCGTAGACATAGAGTGATGCACACACAAGATGATGTCTATGACGGCTTTTAGGTTACCTTGTCCCTTGTCTTACCAACCCGAGGGTTTGTGACTCCTTGAATTAGTGCAAGATGTGGAAGTTGATTGCACTTGTTCTTGCCAAAATGATAAGAGTGAAGTATGTTGGCGGAGTCACCCTCAAGAACTCTCTAGTTCTTCTTATTTTGGATCCACACCATCTTGATGGGAATCCTTGGAGTTGTAGTCGTACTTGATGAAGTGGAACTTGAAATAGTCTTGGGAATCCACTTGACTAAGGTCTTAGGAGCTTCTTCAGATGCATCAATTTCCTCTTGAAGCTTGTCCTTGCCTTTTTGCTTGTAGTCTTGCAGTGGAAGATCATCTTGAGTTTGTGTCCCCTTGAAAGAAGTAGGATCGTACTTCTCTTGTTGAGGAACAAACTTTGTCTTGGGGTATTGATCTTCTTCCCACTCAACTTCATTGGCATTGAACTTTCGTTCAAAACCAACACCTTGATTCTTCCGGTGCCTTCCTTGCTTGCGTACAATCTCCTCGAATTGCTTACTCCCGGCAAGGCTTTTGTACACTCCTTTCTCTATGATTCCCTTCAATAAGCTATTTTCTTGCTCAAGAGAAACTTGGCTAAGAGAATCGTTAGTGGAATTAAGAGAACTACTAGAAGCAACAATATTGGATTTAACATGATCATTGTTACTACTAGAGGAAGAATCTTTCTTGTTCTTGTTATTAGACTTGACTTGAGGCATGTAAGTGGATAAGAGTAAACGCTTGGCAATGTAAGAAGAACTTTTCTTCCGGAGATCATCATTGATTGCCTTTAAAAACTCATGCTCTTGCTCAAGATTTAGCTTTTCAAAGCGTAGCTTCTCATGACCTCTTAAAAGTTCTCGATGATCTTCGAAGATAGTTTCATGAGCTAACTTAAGAGTGTTTAGTTCTTTAGTTAGAGCCTCAATTTTCTCCTTACCATTGTCATTTGTTTTATCTTGATTAGCATGTTTAATTGACGTTTCATCATAGTATTCATCACTAGAGTTGTCAACAAGTAAATCATCATCACCCAACAAGTCATCCTCATCACTATTGAAATCAACATACTCAGGGTGAGTTACCTTAGGACCTTTGGCCATGAAGCATCTTCCAATTCCTTCATTTGGTGAGTCAAATATGTCGAAGGAGTTGGTTGACACAAGTGCTAGACCGGCAACACCTTCATCTTGAGTATATTCGGAATCGGAGTGATAACTTCTCTCAGAGTGGTTGTCGGAGTCGGAGCCGGATACCCATTCACCAACATGAGCTTGATGTCTTCGTTTTGTGTAGCTCCTTGATGATTTTTCCTTTCTTTCTGAGTCCTTGCTCCTCCATGAGTTTCTTTGTTCATAACGATCATCTCTACTCCTTCTCTCTCTTGATGGTGATTCTTCTCTTTTGCCTCTTCTTTTTGGAGAATCTTCTCTTCTTTTGTAGGGAGCTGTACACTCATTTGAATAGTGTCTGGGTCTTCCACAATTGTAGCATTTTCGCTCTCGACTAGAAGATCTTTTGTCATTGTAGGACCTTGACTTGGAGCTTCTATCTTTGCTTCTACTCTTGTAGAACTTGTTGAAGTTCTTCACCATTAGGCTCAATTCTTCGTTGAAGTTTTGTTTCTCACTTGATGATGTGGGTACTTCACATGAGGCTTTGTAGGCACCACTTGATTTGTTGTGAAGTTCCTCTTTATCCTTGAGCGACATCTCATAAGCAAAAATTCTTCCAATGACCTCCGTTGGCTTGAGATCTTTGTAATTGGGCATCATTTGGATCAAAGTGCACACAATATCATATTTTCCATCCAAGGCTCTTAGGATCTTCTTGATGATGAATCTGTCGGTCATCTCTTCACTCCCTAAGCCGGCAATCTCGTTTGTGATGAGAGCAAGCCTAGAGTACATTTCAGCGACACCTTCACCATCCTTCATTTTGAACTTGTCAAGCTGACTTTGAAGCACATCCAATTTGGATTCCTTGACGGAGTCGGTACCTTCGTGCATATCAATCAAAGTATCCCAAATTTCCTTTGCATTCTCAAGACGGCTGATTTTGTTGAATTCTTCGGGGCACAATCCGTTGAAGAGAATATCACAAGCTTGAGCGTTGTATTGTAGCATCTTCAACTCATCCGCGGTAGCTTCACGGTTTGGTTCCTTCCTGTCGAAGAAAGCACCTTGCAAACCAACACACACAATAGCCCAAACGGCGGGGTTATGTCCAAGAATATGCATTTTCATTTTATGCTTCCAACTAGCAAAATTAGTACCATCAAAGTAAGGACCTCTACGGTGATAATTTCCCTCGCTAGACGCCATACTCTCCTAGGTTGTGAAACCAAGGCTATGACCACCAAAAGCTATGGAAATCAAAGCAAATATAGACCAAAGCTCTGATACCACTTGTAGGATCGGAAGTATGTCTAGAGGGGGGGTGATTAGACTACTTGACCAAATAAAAGCTTTACCTTTTCCCAATTTTAGTTCTTGGCAGATTTTAACAACTTTAGGACTAGTCAAGCAATCATCACACAATTCAAGCAAGCATGCTAGGAGTATATAGCAGCGGAAAGTAAAGCATGCAACTTGCAAGAATGTAAAGGGAAGGGTTTGGAGAATTCAAACGCAATTGGAGACACGGATATTTTTCCCGTGGTTCGGATAGGTGGTGCTATCCTACATCCACGTTGATGGAGACTTCAACCCACGAAGGGTAACGGTTGCGCGAGTCCATGGAGGGCTCCACCCACGAAGGGTCCACGAAGAAGCAACCTTGTCTATCCCACCATGGCCATCGCCCACGAAGGACTTGCCTCACTAGCGATAGATCTTCACGCAGTAGGCGATCTCCTTGCCCTTACAAACTCCTTGGTTCAACTCCACAATCTTGTCGGAGGCTCCCAAGTGACACCTAGCCAATCTAGGAGACACCACTCTCCAAGAAGTAACAAATGGTGTGTTGATGATGAACTCCTTGCTCTTGTGCTTCAAATGATAGTCTCCCCAACACTCAACTCTCTCTCATAGGATTTGGATTTGTGGAAAGAAGATTTGAGTGGAAAGCAACTTGGGAAAGGCTAGAGATCAAGATTCATATGGTAGGAATGGAATATCTTGGTCTCAACACATGAGTAGGTGGTTCTCTCTCAGAACATATGAGTTGGAAGTGTAGATGTGTTCTGATAGCTCTCTTTACGAATGAAGAGGAGGTGGAGGGGTATATATAGCCTCCACACAAAATCCAACCGTTACACACAATTTACCAATCTCGGTGGGACCGAATTAACAAACTCGGTCGAACCGAAAAGGTAAACCTGGTGACCGTTAGAGATTTTCGGTGGGACTGACATGCAACTCGGTAGGAGCGATATGGTTAGGGTTAGGGCATAACGTAATCTCGGTGAGACCGATTACACAGACTCGGTGAAACCGATTTTGGTAATTAGCTAACCAGAGAGTTGGTCAGGTAAACTCGGTGGGACCGATTTGCTCTTTCGGTGAGACCGAAAAGTTACAAAGGGGAAACAGAGAGTTTACATTGCAATCTCGGTGGGACCGATTTGCTCTTTCGGTGAGACCGAAAAGTTACAAAAGGGAAACAGAGAAATTGCAACCCCATCTCGGTGAGACCGAGATCCCTATCGGTAGAACCGAATTGCTAGGGTTTGGCAGTGGCTTATGACAAGTGAAACTCGGTGGCGCCGGATGGAAAGAATCGGTAGGACCGAGTTTGGCTTGGAGTTTAGGTCATTTGTGGATATGGAAAAGTAGCTGAGGATTTTGGAGCATATCATTAAGCACATGAAGCAAAAGGCTCATTAAGCAACACCTCATCCCTCCTTGATAGTATTGGCTTTTCCTATGGACTCAATGTGATCTTGGATCACTAAAATGTAAAATGAAGAGTCTTGAGCTTGAAGCTTTAGCCAATCCTTTGTCCTTAGCATTTTGAGGGTTCCACTTTCATCATCCATGCCATGCCAATCATTGAGCTTTCCTGAAATAATCATCTTGGAATAGAATTAGCTCAATGAGCTATATGTTGTTATGAATTACCAAAACCACCTAGGGATAGTTGCACTTTCAGTGTGTCTACCCCGCTATATATGAGTAGACTAGGATACAAGTGTCCTATTAGAACACAACTCCTATCCTGTCTACACACAGTCCAAACCAAGTCCAAATGTAACCTACCTTGTACAATAATATTCAACATAATTCTAACAATTGCCCTTCATGCGTAGAGTTCGTGGAGCACGGAACAAAGAGTAATTCCATCAAAATCACAGAGATCAGAGGAATAGCAGGGACACACAATTTTTTTAAAAAAGAGGAAATGCAGACGGTTAGCCTAAAAAAAGGAAATGCGGACGTATACAACTTTTTTTTGTAGAAATAGACGGTAGTACATTCACACAGCCAGATGCCCGGCCGTCAGCCGGCGCATGGGCGTAATGTTTATTCTGACACGCCCGGGCGCACAAGTCCGTACGCACAAGTCCACGCCGTTCTGGACGTAGCAGAAGTGCAGAACGGCGTTAATTCATTTATTACAATCAATCACGGGACACAATCCGTGGCACTGGAACATGGAAATCGTACGTAGGAGTAATATAGATGTTACCGGCGTCCGTACGCACCCGGTTGTTGCTGCTCGATCGACGGTGCCATAGATCAGCAACCAACCGTGCATGCACGGGCCGGAGCTTGCGTGCACATCGCATCAGCGTCGGAAGCTGCGCTGCGGGCGCGGCGTCTCGCCGTTCACGTCCCTGAGCTTGACCAGCTTGTACACGCCGGCGCCGCACACCGCGCCCAGCGTCGGCGCCACCAGGTATATCCACAGCTGCCTGTAGTTCCCCGCCGCCACCGCCGGCCCCAGCGTCCTCACGGGGTTCATCGACCCTCCCGTCGTCGGCCTGCCACACACGCACAGCCATCATTACAGACCACACGATGTCTCTGGAGATTCACATGCATGCTGCGTTGCGCAACTTACCCGGCCACGAGGATGTTGAGCGTCACGGCGGCTCCCACCGCGATCCCGGCGAGCTCGCCCACCTGCGCGCAACGACGGTAAGAGAACACGCGGCGAGGAGGATTTAGTCATGGTTAGCTAGCGACGTACGGCGCGGGTGTCGGTGGCGACGGCGGTGACGACGAAGAGGAGGTTGAAGGTGATGATGAACTCGGTGAAGAGGGCCTGGGCGGTGGAGATGGTGACGTCGGGGACGGTGACCCCGCCGGAGAGGAACGGGTGGAAGACGCCCTTGAGCGCGAACCCGGCGCAGATGGAGCCCAGCACCTGGGCGGTCACGTAGGCGGGGACCTGGAGCCAGGGGAAGTGGCGGAACGCCGCGAAGGCGATGGTCAGGGACGGGTTCAGGTGCGCGCCGGAGATGTGGCCCGTCGACAGGATGATGGTCGTCACAGCCAGGCCCGCGCACGCCGCGTTCCCGAACGGCGAGATCACGCCGCCGTACTTCTGGTTCACGATCGGCGCCGCCGTCGCGAAGAAGATGAGGATGAACGTGCCCACGAACTCCGCGCCCAGCTGCACCAATGTAGTAAATTCATGGGGTCAGTTTTCAACAACTAGTGGGTCATGGCCCATGCACGTCCGACAAAGAACAAACAAAGCACATTTCGCATTCTTTTTTCTCTGTCTGTTCGACTGTCAACTGTGAAGTTGCGTTAGAATTCAGCGGTCTTGATCATCAAGCACTAAATAAAAGTTGAAATGACAAACTGTTTTTGCCATCACATGCCGATACCCCGTTGGATTTTATATATGCTCCCTAGTGTTTCGTAAACCATCATTCTCCAATAATTTTACGCGGAGTTGCAGACAGAGTCACAGGTGAACCAGACGTCCAAAGGGAAGCAACCATTCTCGTCCCTCACGGGTGGCAAAGACTGAGGCGATCTATTGAGTCAACTAGTATGAGTTTTGGACATGATTGTCCTCTCATGTCACGTCCAGGAACAGGAACCTTACCCGAGAAATAATTGTACTTCAACTCCAAGCAAAGATCACATCGTCTTATCAACGGTGTCATTGCCAGTTTTCCAACCAAAACATGCATCATGCACCCTCACTACAACAAGTCTATTTTCATCTAGTTTTTGTTTGTATTTTTAGGCAATTCTATTTTCATCTTTTTTAAGGGATATTCCATTTTCATCTAGTGAGTGCATGTTGATGGGAAAAAAGTTTTTTTTAGACATGATGGGAAAAAAAAGTGTGGCTCAACTTACATTTTTTCTTTTGAGGGAAGGCCCAACTTACATTACCAACGCCTCAAAAAAAATCTTTGCTTGGAGTTCCCTCAAAAAAATAATCTGAAATCAGCCCCGTGCGGGGCGATAGCCTAGTTCCCAAACAAAAGCCCAATGCCGGAAGGTCCATGTCAACCGCATGTTTGATTTGCCACAGCAGAGAAATAGCAAGCCCACTACAAAAGAGAATGTAGACATTTTGCCAGTCTTTTTATTGTTTCAAAATGGTATTTTGCCAGTCTTATTTTTTTTAGTTGGAATTTGTTGCAGCTACATTAAATTATCAAGGTACACACCGAGGCCACCACCTACCTAACACACGTCGGTGGTACATGAAACTAGACCTGGTCATGGGCAACCCGGCCCGCCGGCCCGAACCCGAAGCCCGACATTCGGGCCGGGCTCGGGCTCCATTTTCTGACCCGAAGCCCGGCCCGAAAGCCCGAATAAAGCCCGAAATATATATATAAACATATTTTATTCAAAATATAGGTATAATAAATTAATATAATATCCTGAAAATGATTAATTTAAATAAAAAGTGTCACTGTTCATGTACTTCGGGCCGGGCCGGGCCGGGCTCGGGCTTGAGATTTTTCCTTCGGGCTTTCTCAAGCCCGGCCCGAACCCGACCCGGCCCGACAAATGATCAGGTTTACATGAAACCAAGTTTTAAAATCCTATTTCTGCAACCTTCTCTAGCTAGTTCGTGTGCAACTGTATTCGCCGAGCGTCGCACCCATAGCACCCTAAATTCCTCAAAAGAACTGGATGGATTGTATTTTCCTGACAAATCTATACTCTAAGAAATGGATTATGTTAGATTATGGTGTCATCGGATTTTTTCAAAAATACTAGATACACACTTTTAAAAAAAATTATCCATAATTTTCATACTTACTCAATATGCGTATGAAACGCAACACCTATCCCACAAAAAAATAGCACCTAGTGTAAAATCCTAGATCCACCACTTGGTCAAATTGCAAGGGAGTGGTGTGTCAAGTCATGCAATCTTAACTTGGTGCTATTGTAACACACTATATTTATCAGCAACATTTTTATTGCATCCTAACGCTTGACATGAAATAGCTTGATTTTTTATAATGATGACATATTTAGTTTCAAGGTTATACACGGGGTTAGATGGAAACAACGGACGAGCCCATCTCAAGCAAACTTATTGCCATGCATAGGTCGGGTATCCCTTCCGTCCCTTTTTGTAAGGTTACTTTTTTCCTAAATTCAAAATTTTGTGTGTTTGACTAAATTTACGAGAAAACTATTAATGTCTGCAATAGTAAACAAACAAAAATATGAAAATGTATTTCCAGATGTGGATCTAATAATACCGATTTGATTTTGTAGGTGTTGATATTTTTTCTATAAGCTCTGTTAAGAAAGAACTTTCTTTTTGAAAAAAAACACCTTATAAAAAGAAATGGAGAGTGTATATACATAATAAGTCTACAAAGCATAATGCCACCGATCACTCTGGAACTCTCCTATGTGTTCTTTTTATCGAAAATTTGTGAAGTTCGCACAATTTTCATGACCTCAAAAGAAAATGCTACAACCACAAATATCGTGCGAAGAGTTTCCCCTATAATTTAATACTCTTAGAAGAAATTGATGTAGAAGTTTTTCCCATACTATTCTTTAAGAAAAGGAGCATGGTGATATTCAAGGGCAAAATTTTCAATGAAGGCCTTGTTTTCAGCCATTCAACTTAATTTTTGAGAAGTCAGAATATATTTGATTGGTTTGCGTCAAATCTAGTTTGTACTATTTCTATTGTTAAGTGATTAAGTGATGTGTTCCTGATATATTTTAAGATCTCCGCAAATTATTTTCCCTCGAGTTCACTAGAGAGTGGCTATCCGGGTTGTTAGGCAATATTATTACTTCAAACTAATGCTGGTTTACCGCAAAAAAGAAACTAATGCTTTTTTTTAAGGAAGCACATAATGGCTAGCTTTATTAACTCAACAAAATATTTATGTCATCGGCTAGTTTATCAAGGAGTAAACTAGGGGGATCACTAGACCTGGCCAAACCTCGGGCCGGGCCGGGCTTCGGGCCGGGCCTAGCCAAGCCCGACGAAAAAAACCCAGGCCCGAGCCCGGCCCGGCCCGGCCATCGGGCCTGTTTTCTGGGCCCGAGCCCGGCCCGAACATGCAAAAGCCCGCCGGGCCTCGGGCTGGCCCGGCCCGACCTTCAGAAAACTGGAAAAATGACGGGCCCGGGCCCGGGCCCGGCCCGGCCCGAACATGCAAAAGCCTGCCGGGCCTCGGGCTGGCCCGGCCCGACCTTCAGAAAACTGAAAAAATGACGGGCCCGGGCCCGGGCATCGGGCTCAAAATCTAGGCCCGAGCCCGGCCCCGGGGCAGCGTCAGGCCGGGCCGGGTCGGGCTTTTTCGGGCCGGGCCGGCCGGGCCGGGCTGCCCATGGCCAGGTCTAGGGATCACCATCCCAAATACTAGAAAGTTTATTATAAAAACTAAATTGAGCTAGCTCATGGGCAACAGTATTAGCCTCTCTAAAACAGGCCATAATGCTGGTTGGATGATGCCATTGAGTTTGGGGCTGAACAATGAATGGAACGTTGAATACTTTCAAAGAAACAAAGATTCTTTAGTTTAGAGTCATGACTGCGTAGAGCCAGACACGAACTTTTGTACTGTTGCGGTGTGTGCTGTACACGAGCAGGGCCATACGTCCTGAAAACGGGCTGTGTTTTGTGCTCTCTGCGTGCATGTACCGTCCCGTACCACATACGGTAGCTGGACTGCAGAATGTCTCCTGCACAGTTCCGGAAAGGAAGAGAAATCCATTTCCAGATACGGAACTCGGGAAAAGAAAAACCTCACAATAACAGCAATACTCATATCCATGGCGTGACCAACCGAAGAGTAAAAAAAATATTGCAGAGAGAGAGAGAGACCGAATATAGCGTGACAATGTGCACGTGCATGGCCGCGAGCGCGACGTCCGGCGTACCTTGCGGGGGAGCGAGACGTCCGGCGCGGGGATCTCCAGGACGCAGGCGCTGGGCGACATCCACGCGTCCACCGGCAGGCACCTGCACCGCGGCATCGACTTGCGCTCGTACGACAGCGAGTCCACCCGCGGCCCCGCGAACAGCGGCGCCGGCGTGCCCGGCGTCGCCGGCGCCGACAGGTTCGGCGTCTCCGCCCCAGCCGCCGCCGCCTCCATCACACCACTCTGCTAATCAAGCTGCCAACCCCCTCTTCTCCCTCTCTTTCTTTGGGGTTTTTTCAAGACGAATGCGGTGGTGGAATGGAAATAGGAGGCTCACTAACTACATGATTTGACGGTTTTTGCGAAGAAGGTGGTGGTGCTACGGCAATGGACGGATTACCTCCAGCAGGATCGCAGGACCGCGACTGATGGCTACGACTAGCGATGCATGATTGGAGTTTCTGTCAACTTTTTTTTTTGTTGGTTTTTTGGGCTGGGTGGCAAGCAAAGACGGCGGACAAATTTACATGATCCGGAGGCTTTTCTAGATTTTTTGCTAAGGACTCGGTGCGGGTGAATCCAGCCTACTAGATATGCTAGATTTTCTGCAACCTTTTGAAACTAGGAGGGAAGTGACTGATTTTTTTGTGTTTTTCTGGGTTGGATCTGGGTCGATGCTGAAGATCGATGGTGTGCTCTACATGATTCGCGGGTTTTTCTCAAGGTTTGGCTAAGGGATCGGAAGGGGAATGCTGCCCGGCTCTATCTCAAGAACAGGAGTGATCACTCCAGGGTTGGAGCAGAGGAAAAATGGAAGCGCATTCGGGTTGCAAGAACAGGAACGGGGAGTGGAAATGCAGGTGGTGTCAATGGCGGTCGAAGGCGATCGAGGAGGAAGGAGCAGTGGGATGGGAGGGATGGAGTGGGTGTGGACGGAGCTGTCTATCTATATAGCCCAACCACGAGAGCACATGAGGCGACGGATCGAGGTCAATGGCTTCCTCCACTTCTCGAGGCATCTTTCCCTCCCCCAACTGCTCTTCAATAATGCACGCCGGCTAATCACAGGACATGGAGGGGATCGAGATCGCGTCATCAAGAAATCCCTGAATTAAACGAGTGATTGATCGTAGCATTAGTATAAGACAAGCAAACACGCAGTGGAGTGAAGCTCGCGCTTCATCAGATAACTGCCAAACTAAAAGAGAACATCTTCACTAAGTTTCTGAAGCCATCGTTTTTCATCGATCAAACAATGCGGCGTGACGGCATGCAAATTGTCGCTTCAATCAACTCAGAACCGGCATTTTGCTCCGTTATTGTGCTGGCGCGACGTTGATCATTGCTCCTTGTTTAATCGGATCCCCGGTCAAATGATGCTGTTGTTAAACTATTGCATGATATCACCCGGTGTTTGGAACCATGCGCGTGCAGTTTGATCGAGGAAATAGTACAATAAGATAAAACCCGGTGTCGGCCATGCATGTAGGAAGGACGCGCAATCAGGCGATCTTTCACTCTTCTGAACCCGAAGGTTCCTAACCATACTATACATCCATGGTCGCACAACAAAATTATTTACCCTAGCACACCGAGCCACTGTGCTACTAGTAGATGCACTGAGAACTGATCCAGTTAGCACTTAGTAATAAGTACTGGAGCTCCTGCACTGCTAACGACATACTGTATACCTGCCTAGAGACTTAAGACATACTGTATACTGTATGCCTGCCCACTTGATCCTGTCATGTGCTGTGTTGGTTTTGCAGTACGCTGTACACCTGTTCGTGCTGGATTAGTGGTGTCTGGTCTTGGCAATGTCCAGATCACGGTAGTCAGTAGTCACCTATCCTCACAACCTCCACTTGCTCAAATCGTTGCTTGGTTACCTTTTCAATACCTAGTCTCTGAATTCGGCGCCCAACACACCTGGACGGAGGGAGTATCAAATGAATGGAGAAATGGCCATGTACACATTCACTTCATGACAGTGGCATCGACACTCCACCTCCGTTCCAAAATGGGGATAATGCGATCAAGCCGTCGAGATCAACGAATCCAGTGATGGGAACTTGAATCTACTGCCATAAATGATGATTGACGAATCCCGGGAGATCAGATCGATGAACGGTTGACACAAACCTCACCGGTTTGAAATCTGAACAACAGAGAGTGTGCAGCAAACTGTGTCCTTCTCGACCAGACAGCTTGTATGAGTGCTACTCCAATCATTAATTTTTGAGCGACGATACCGCCAATCATTCTGTGGCTAATTAATCGCAAAAGCCTCTTCCTTAAATGCTCTGCGGGCCAGATCGAAGAAATCATCATCTTTCCCTAGAAAAAAGTTTGAAGAATCATCCACGTCTTGTGTGCGTAAAGCCATGGCCCGATTTGACAAAGCGGCTTTTCTCTGAAGAACGTACGTAACCTAGGTTAGCTTAGCTGCTGACACCGCGATTAAAAGATTGTGCTTGCGCCGTGGACCGACAATTGTCCGCGGAATAAAGTTTTGTGCGGCAGATCTCACGATCTCGCCGATGCATAGTTTCGCCCACTAATCCACGCGCGCTTTACAACTTAACGAATAGTTCAGTGTGCAGAAGCATCTGAAGCAAAAGGTGCAGTGCCCTTAAAGAAAATCAAATGGGCAGCAGCTGCAGCGGCGATCGAGCAGGTTAGTAAACGACCGTGCGATATAAAACGAGGCAAATAGCCGTTCTTTGCTTGTACTAAATCGGCGACAATTAATATCCATTCGGAGGGAGTATTACATTCTTCTGCAAGCTCAGTTTCCTGACGCAAATAGCCACGGTATGATCGGCAGCACACGTTTCAGACGATGCCTTCCTTGACTAGCCACTGACACTTGACGCCGTAGGGTGGGACGGTACTGGCGGTGGCGGAATGCCGTGCGCCCGGCGCGGAATTACCCCGGCAGCGGATACACAGGCAGAATCGCATGTCTTCTCGGGACGACGAGGGAGAGGCGAGGGGCAAGCAAAACCTCACGCACGCCGCTGCTTTTCCCCGTCGTTTCGTGCTCTAGTCATGGAGCTAGCTAGCTAGCGGGAGCTGAGAGGGCGCGTCGTAGCTTAGCTCCTAGCGCCTTTGTGTGACCTGCACTACACGGAAGGATGGATCAATCCATGGTCGAAAGTGGCAGCAACTGTTCCTACAGTAAGCTATCCATGGCTGCTTTTGCTCTGAGCCATCGGTTGGTTCAGTCTGAACAAGCCCCTCGCTGAAACGGCACAGCACACCGCTGCTCTAGTCATTTGGTCGATGCCCGACGGAACAATGCGGACTAGACAGCACCCCCCTTGTTCCGCGTTAAAACTGCCGGTGTGCATTGACCAAGATGCACTCTCCAGACGTGATCCTTCGTGGTGTGTCGATCGATACATACATGTAGGAGTAGCCTTGATCGCCAGCGAGCGTCAGAGAAAAAGGCGAAAGCACTAGATCGATGTAGTGTAGGCGTCACTTTTGCTTTTCCCTGGAAATTGAAATGATCCGTCAGCCATGAGAGAGATCGAGCCGCACGCGAAGAAATGGCTGCTCCCACGCCTACGGCTACCTGCATCATCATCATTTCCCCTGTTGAACCTGCCCTGCCGCCGGACCCTGGCTGAAAGTACCAGTACCAAAGTCCACTGAGGCCTTGTTTCTTTCTGCAGCGCCTAGGGGCCCCTCGGTGGCGCCGGCCACTGCTCCCCTGAGAACGAAATGTGCGGCGAGGAATTGCTCGCTCGCTCCGATGCGAATCGATGGCACACACCATCACGCCAGGTTTCTTTCTGCTCGATCTCATCTGCAGCTAGTTCTTGCAGCAAGACACATTCCTCAAGAACAATGAGAACTCTTCTGCCGAAAGTCTCTGGGACACTGAAGCGTGGGCCTTGCATGTACCCAGGCCCGCCTGCCAGCTTCTGGGTCGACGCGCGAGTTCGTAGATGTATGATAACGACATGTAAAAGGGCAGCGTGAGGCCAAGATCCGCAGCTGCATGCCAAATTGCCAATGTTCTCGTCATTTCATCATTCACTCATTCCGCTGCCATAATCATGGAGCCGGGCATGGAAAGTCCGCATGCCTCTCGATGCTCTGTTTTCAGATGGACGAGGTGACTGACTGAAATTGCAAGTGCGCGCGAGCAGAGCACGGCTGGGGGATGGAAGCGTACATTGTGACTTTCTTTTTATAAAAAAAAGAGGTTATATCTCTCTACCTCTGCATCAATCGATACATACAACCAGGGGCGGAGCTACAGGGTGACCAGGGTGGGCCGTGGCCCACCCTGATATTTTGTACCGGCCTATATAGTTATACATTTAGAGATGGGCCAGAGAAGAAAAAAAAACAGCCCAAGAACGATCCACGCCCAGACGTAAGACAGAGAGACGCCCAGACGCACCACGTGACCAGAGGAACGTGAGACCCTGCCCGACGCCCAGCCGCTGGCCGGCGGCCGCCCCGTCCCTTCCTCCGGCAAGACTGCCTCGCTGCCCTCGAAGGTCACCGGCCGCCCAGACGCCCGAAGGCTCCTCCACTCCTTCCTCTCCGTCGCGCCCGCGGCCTGCCTGTTGCTTGGCGCCAGCCGCGCCCCGGCAACCTGCGACCCTACCTTGCCCCCGGCCATCTACCGCCCCTGCACGCCGGCGGCAGCCACCTAGTGCGCACTCCGCACTCTACTCGGCCTGATTTGAGGCATCCGCTCAGCAATTGACCATTCCCCTATTTTTGATTTAGGGTTTGCTATTTGTTGTGCACTAAGTACATGAGCCGACGAGCACACACACTATTTTGCGCATCTTTTCTGTTCAGTTGCGTCATTATGAACTTATGACTGATAGAATGTAAATTCTTATTGCAGAAGTATTCTAGAATGAAGAGGAACGGAGATATTGCAAAACTTTTTCACCGTCGTGCTATGAAGATAGGGAAGAAAGATATATGCGGGATGTGGCCGAAGAGTAAATTGAATAATTTGTGCTTATGCTGGTTGTGGTTGAAGAGTGAACTCAAGAACCAACAGTGACTATGTCGAATGTGACCGTATAGCAAACTGAAGATGTCAAATGTGGTAAGGTATGCACTATCAAGTTTTTTATGCAAAATTGACACTTAATTGAGAAACTTAGTATGATTGTAAGAGTACATTGATCTATATTTCTACGTGGTATTGGTAATTACATAGAGTGAAGACATGCTATATTTGTTGTAAAAAAAATTGGACCACCCTGATTTCAAATCCTAGATCCGCCACTGCATACAACCATCGTTATTAATTATCCAACGAAGGTCTAACAAGAACATACATCAAGCCATCCGAAGCACCACTCACACTTAGAGTATCTCCAAGCATTGGCCCCCATAGGAGGCATAAAAGCGCTGGCGGTATAATCGGCAATGGGGACGGTTGGCCACCAGCCGTCGTCCCCAGGCGCCGTTGTCGGCTCAGTTTTCGGCCCACTTTCGGCGAAAAATGACCCGATATCGACGAGAACCGGCCATATTCGGCGTGAATTCTCAACATAAATCAATAGAAATCAAATAGTGCAACAACACATAGTTCAATACAAATTATATAGTTCAACAAATAAAAACTCATATTTCAACACACGTCAAGCTAGGCGTCACCCTTGATCCTCCATAGATGCTCAACCAGATCCTGCTGCAGTTGTTGATGCACCTGTGGGTCTCGGATCTCCTGACGCATATTGAGGTAGGCAGTCCAGGTTGCCGGTAGCTGGTGATCAACTTCGGCAAGAGGACCCTGCCTGTAGTATGGTTCAGTGTCAAACACTGGCTCTTCCTGCTCGCTCTCAATGATCATATTGTGCAGGATGACACAAAAAATCATGATCTCCCATATTTGATCTTTCGACCAGGTCTGAGTAGGGTACCGGACAACAGCAAATCGAGATTGGAGCACACTAAATGCCCGCTCGACATCCTTCCTGCAAGCCACCTGAACCTTAGTAAAGTGGGACTTCTGGCCTCCTGGTACAACATTTGAGATAGTCTTCACAAATGTCAGCCATCTCGGATATATGCCATCAGCTAGATAGTACCCCTTGTTGTAGTGCCGCCCATTGACCTCGAAGTTCAGAGGAGGAGAATGACTTTCAACAAGCTCGCCAAAGACAGGGGGACACTGCAGCACGTTGATGTCGTTGTGAGTTCTTGGCATACCAAAGAAGGAGTGCCAAATCCAGAGGTCCTGTGTGGCCACCGCCTCAAGTACCACACTGCAACCGCCTTTGGCGCCTTTGTACATCCCCTGCCAAGCAAATGGGCAGTTCTTCCATTTCTAATGCATGCAGTCGATGCTTCCAAGCATCTCGGGAAATCCTCTTGCTGCATTCTGTGCCAGGATCCGAGCAGTGTCTTCCGCATTGGGTGTTCGCAAGTATTGCAGTCCAAACACTCCACCACTGCCTTGCAGAACTTGTAGAAACACTCAATGGTGGTGGACTCGGCCACGCGCCCATAGTCGTCGAGTGAATCACAGGGAGCTTCGTATGCAAGCATCCTCATCGCTATCGTGCACTTCTGGATTGAGGTGAATCCAAGTTTGTCGGTGCAATCCTTCTTGCACTTGAAGTAGCTGTCAAACTCCCAGATGGAATTAACATCCTGAGGAAAAGGTTTTGGCTCATCCGATAACGGCGCCGAAATACTTTGTCGCCGTGCAGTGGAGCGTCGGCGAAGTAGTCAGAGTAGAGCATGCAGTAGCCTTCCAGACGATGTCGGTTCTTTGTTTTCATCCGCCCCGGTGCCGTGCCACCTCGCCGTGTGAAAGTGCAACCATCCCTAGGTGGTTTTGGTAATTCCTAACAACATATAGCTCATTGAGCTAACACTATTCCAAGATTAATATTTCAGGAAAAGCTCAATGAATGGCATGGCATTGATGAGGAAAGTGGACCCCTCAAAATACTAAGGACAAAAAGTTTGGCTCAAACTTAAAGCTCAAGACTCTACATTTTATATTTTAGTAATCCAAGATCATATTGAGTCTATGGGAAAAGCCAATACTATAAAGGAGGAATGAGGTGTTGCTTAATGAGGTTCTTGCTTCTAAGTTCTTAGTGATATGCTCCAAAACCCTCAACTATCTTCCCACATCCACATATGACCTAAACCTAAAGACAAACTCGGCCCCACCGATCCTTTCTATCCGATGCCACCGAGTTCAGATGTCATAGCCACTGCCACAAACCCTAGGCAAATCGGTTTCACCGATAGGGATCTCGTTCTCATCGAGATGGGATTGTAATCTCTCTGTTTCCCTTCGTAACGTTTCGGTCCTACCGAGATGAGCGATCGGTCCCACCGAGATTGCAATGTAAACTCTCTGTTTCCCTTTTGTAACATTTCGGTCTCACCGAGATGAGCGAATCGGTCCCACCGAGTTTACCTGACCAACTCTCTGGTTAGCTTATTACCAAAATCGGTCCCACCGAGTTTGTGTAATCAGTCTCACCGAGATTACGTTATGCCCTAACCCTAACCATATCGGTCTCTACCGAGTTGCATCTCAGTCCCATGGAAAATCCTAACGGTCACTAGGTTTACTAAATCGGTCCGACCGAGTTTCTCAATTCGGTCTCACCGAGATTGGTAAATTGTGTGTAACGGTTAGATTTTGTGTGGAGGCTATATATACTCCTCCACCCACTCTTCATTCATGGAGAGAGCTATCAGAACATATCTACACTTCCAATACACGTTTTCTGAGAGAGAACCACCTACTCATGTGTTGAGGCCAAGATATTCCATTCCCACCATATGAATCTTGATCTCTAGCCTTCCCCAAGTTGCTTTCCACTCAAACCTTCTTTCCATCAAATCCAAATCCTGCGAGAGAGAGTTGAGTGTTGGGGAGACTATCATTTGAAGCATAAGAGCAAGGAGTTCATCATCAACATACCATTTGTTACTTCTTGGAGAGTGGTGTCTCCTAGATTGGCTAGGTGTCACTTGGGAGCCTCCGACAAGATTGTGGAGTTGAACCAAGGAGTTTGTAAGGGAAGGAGATCGCCTACTTTGTGAAGATCTACCGCTAGTGAGGCAAGTCCTTCGTGGGAGATGGCCATGATGGAATAGACAAGGTTGCTTCTTCGTGGACCATTCGTGGGTGGAGCCCTCCGTGGACTCGCGCAACCATTACCCTTCGTGGGTTGAAGTCTCCATCAACATGGATGTACGATAGCACCACCTATCGGAACTACAACAAAAACATCCTTGTCTCCAATTGCGTTTGAATTCCCCAAAACCCTTCCCTTTACATTCTTGCAAGTTGCATGCTTTACTTTCCGTTGCTGATATACTCTTTGCATGCTTGCTTGAATTGTGTTAAGATTGCTTGACTTGTGCTAAGATAGCTAAAATCTGCCAAAGACTAAAATTGGGAAAAGGATAAATTTTTAATTGGTCAAGTAATCTAATCACCCCCCTCTAGACATACTTTCGATCCAACAAGTGGTATCAGAGCTTTGGTCTCCATTTGGTTTGATTTCCATAGCTTTTGGTGGTCATAGCCTTGGTTTCACAACCTAGGAGAGTATGGCGTCTAGCGAGGGAAATTATCACCGTAGAGATCCTTACTTTGATGGTACTAATTTTGCTAGTTGGAAGCTTAAGATGAAAATGCATATTATTGGGCACAACCCCGCCGTTTGGGCTATTGTGTGTATTGGCTTGCAAGGCGAATTCTTTGATGGGAAAGAGACAAACCGTGAAGCCACCGCGGAAGAGTTGAAAATGCTGCAATACAACGCTCAAGCTTGTGATATCCTCTTCAACGGATTGTGCCCCGAAGAATTCAACAAAATCAGCCGTCTTGAGAATGCAAAGGAAATTTGGGATACTTTGATTGACATGCATGAAGGTACGACTCCATCAAGGAATCCAAGTTGGATGTGCTTCAAAGTCAACTTGACAAGTTCAAAATGAAGGATGGTGAAGGTGTCACTGAAATGTACTCTAGGCTTGCTCTTATCACAAATGAGATTGCCGGCTTAGGAAGTGAAGAGATGACCGACAAATTTGGTTGAAATATGCCCTAGAGGCAATAATAAATTGATTATTATTATATTTACTTGTTCATGGTAATCGTTTATTATCCATGCTATAATTGTATTGATAGGAAACTCAGATACATGTGTGGATACATAGACAACACCATGTCCCTAGTAAGCCTCTAGTTGACTAGCTCGTTGATCAATAGATGGTTACGGTTTCCTGACCATGGACATTGGATGTCGTTGATAACGGGATCACATCATTATGAGAATGATGTGATGGATAAGACCCAATCCTAAGCATAGCACTAGATCGTGTAGTTCGTATGCTAAAGCTTTTCTAATGTCAAGTATCATTTCCTTAGACCATGAGATTGTGCAACTCCCGGATACCGTAGGAATACTTTGGGTGTGCCAAACGTCACAACGTAACTGGGTGGCTATAAAGGTACACTACGGGTATCTCTGAAAGTGACTGTTGGGTTGGCACGAATCGAGACTGGGATTTGTCACTCCGTGTAAACGGAGAGGTATCTCTGGGCCCACTCGGTAGGACATCATCATAATGTGCACAATGTGATCAAGGAGTTGATCACGGGATGATGTGTTACGGAACGAGTAAAGAGACTTGCCGGTAACGAGATTGAACAAGGTATCGAGATACCGACGATCGAATCTCGGGCAAGTTCAATACCGCTAGACAAAGGGAATTGTATATGGGATTGATTAAGTCCTTGACATCGTGGTTCATCCGATGAGATCATCGTGGAACATGTGGGAGCCAACATGGGTATCCAGATCCCGCTGTTGGTTATTGACCGGAGAACGTCTCGGTCATGTCTGCATGTCTCCCGAACCCGTAGGGTCTACACACTTAAGGTTCGGTGACGCTAGGGTTATAGAGATATTAGTATGCGGTAACCCGAAAGTTATTCGGAGTCCCGGATGAGATCCCGGACGTCACGAGGAGTTCCGGAATGGTCCGGAGGTAAAGAATTATATATAGGAAGTACTATTTCGGCCATCGGGACAAGTTTCGGGGTCATCGGTATTGTACCGGGACCACCAGAAGGGTCCCGGGGGTCCACCGGGTGGGGCCACCTGCCCTGGGGGCCACATGGGCTGTAAGGGGTGTGCCTTGGCCTATATGGGCCAAGGGCACCAGCCCCAAGAGGCCCATGCGCCAAGAGATAGGAAAAAGGGGAGAGTCCTAAAGGGGGAAGGCACCTCCGAGGTGCCTTGGGGAGGATGGACTCCTCCCCACCCTTGGCCGCACCCTTCCTTGGAGGAAGGGGCAAGGGCTGCGCCTCCCCCTCTCCATTGGCCCTATATATAGTGGGGAAAAGGAGGAGCAAACCAATCTAAGGCCTGGCGCCTCCCTCTCCCTCCCGTGACACATCTCCCTCCTCCCGCAGCGCTTAGCGAAGCCCTGTTGGAATCCCGCTACTTCCACCACGCCGTCGTGCTGCTGGATCTCCATCAACCTCTCCCTCCTCCTTGCTGGATCAAGGCATGGGAGACGTCTCCGTTCCGTACGTGTGTTGAACGCGGAGGTGCCGTCCGTTCGGCACTAGGATCATCGGTGATTTGAATCACGACGAGTACGACTCCATCAACCCCGTTCTCTTGAACGCTTCCGCGCGCGATCTACAAGGGTATGTAGATCCACTCCTCCCTCGTTGCTAGATGACTCCATAGATTGATCTTGGTGACACGTAGGAAAATTTTGAATTTATGCTACGTTCCCCAACAAAATTCATCATCAAGAAAATCCTAAGAGCCTTGGATGGAAAATAAGATACCTTGTGCACATTGATTCAAATGATGCCCAATTACAAAGATCTCAAGCCAACGGAAGTCATTGGAAGAATTGTTGCTCATGAGATGTCACTTAAGGATAAATAGGAACTTTACAACAAATCATGTGGTGCTTACAAAGCCTCATGTGAAGCCCCCATATCATCAAATGAGAAACAAACCTTCAATGAAGAATTGAGCTTAATGGTGAAGAACTTCACAAGTTCTACAAGAGTAGAAGCAAAGAAAGAAGCTCCAAGTCAAGGTCCTACAATGACAAAAGATCCTCTAGTCGAGAGCGAAACTGCTACAATTGTGGAAGGCCCGGACACTATTCCAATGAGTGTACGGTCCCCTACAAGAAAAGAGAGGATTCTCCCAAGAGAAGAAGTAGAAGAGAAGAATCACCACCTAGAGAAAGAAGGAGTAGAGATGATCGTTATGAACAAAGACCCTCACGGAGAAGCAAGGATTCGGAAAGAAAGGACAAGTCATCAAGGAGCTACACAAAACGAAGACATCAAGCTCATGTTGGTGAATGGGTATCCGGCTCCGACTCCGACAACCACTCCGAGAGAAGCAATCACTCCGACTCCGAATATACTCAAGATGAAGGTGTTGCCGGTCTAGCACTTGTGTCAACCAACTCCTACGACATATTTGATTCACCAAATGAAGGAATTGGGAGATGCTTCATGGCCAAAGGTCCAAAGGTATCACACCCCGAGCATGTTGATTTCAATAGTGATGAAGATGACTTGTTAGGCGATGATGATTTACTTGTTGACAACTCTAGTGATGAATACTATGATGAAACGTCAATTAATCATGCTAATCAAGATGAAATGAATGACAATGATAATAAGAAGATTGAGTCTCTAACTAAAGAACTAAACACTCTTAAGTTAGCTCATGAAACTATCTTAGGAGATCATCGAGAACTTTTAAGGACCCATGAGAAATTACGCTTTGAAACGCTCAACCTTGAGCAAGAGCATGAGTTCTTAAAAGCAATCAATGATGATCTTCGTAAGAAAAGTTCTTCTTACATTGCCAAGCGTTTACTCTTATCCACTTACCTTCCTCAAGTCAAGTCTAGTAACAAGAACAAGAAAGATTCTTCCTCTAGGAGTAACAATAATCATGCTAAATCCAATATTGTTGCTTCTAGTAGTTTGCTTGATTGCACTAATGATTCTCTTAGCCAAGTTACACTTGGGCAAGAAAATAGCTTACTGAAGGGAATTATAGAGAAAGGTGTCTACAAGAGCCTTGCCGGGAGTAAGCAATTCGAGGAAATTGTACGCAAGCAAGGAAAGCATCGGAAGAACCAAGGTGTTGGTTTTGAACGAAAGTTCAATGCCAATGGAGTTGAATGGGAAGAAGATCAATACCCCAAGACGAAGTTTGTTTCTCAACAAGAGAAGTATGATCCTACTTCTTTCAAAGGGACACAAGTTCAAGATGATCTTCCACCACAAGACCACAAGCAAAAAGGCAAGGACAAGCTTCAAGAGGAAATTGATGCATTTGAAGAAGCTCCTAAGGCCTTGGTCAAGTGGGTTCCCAAGACTACTTCAAGTTCCACTTCATCAAGTACAACTACAACTCCGAGGATTCCCATCAATATGGTGTGGATCCAAAAAAAGAAGAACTAGAGAGTTGAGTTCTTGAGGGTGACTCCGCCAACATACTTCACTCTTATCATCTAGGCAAGAACAATTGTAATCAACTTCCACATCTTGCACTAGTTCAAGGAGTCACAAACCCTCTTGTTGGTAAGACAAGGGACAAGGTAACCTAAAGCTTTCATAGATATCATCTTGTATGTGCATCACTCTATGTCTATGGATATCCTTGTTTGTTCCTTGTGGGACTAACCCGTGTAGGTATAGAAAGTGCAACTCACTCCAAAGGATAGCTCCAAATGATCTACATCAACATTGAGCATCCACATCTTCAACATCTACATGAAGTCATCATCAACAAAACCCAAGGTTAGTTCATCCCTCTCAGGGGGGATCTCACATCTAGGGGGAGCTTTACTCTAAGAATTGAGCTAAAGCAACTCTAATGGTGTGAACACAACAATGCTTTATGTAAAAGTGATAACCCCACTTGTGCTTAAACGATGAGTATGACCTATGATCAAGTGTTCTCACTTGACTCCTAAGTCAATATACTCATATATAGATGACCTAGTCGTCGCCAATTGCTTGATAGATGCTAGAATTGGTTGTGCATGCTTTGCTACATATTTCAATTGCCTTCTTACTATGTGAGCATGTTGATTGCATATTTTACTCATTCGAGGACATCCACTTGTTGTTTTGATTGATTGGTTTCTTTTCTTTTGCCAAGTGGATGGACAAGAATGCCTAAGAATCTTCTCTAGCTATATATGCTTTTCTCGTCTCAAACTCTATTCATGCTACATCACAAAATTTGATCAAGTCAGATTCGAACCACTCTGTGTGAGGAGCACTCGGAGTCCCCGATTCGTCATAGACTTAAAATTCCAAAACTTCTTTGTGCGTTTCGGTCTGACCGATTCAACCATCTCGGTTATACCGAGATCACTAAGTCGATCTAGATTTTCAATCTCGGTGCAACCGATTTGAACTTTTCGGTCACACCGAGTTACAGCAACTGCTTGCAGTTATGCATCTCGGTGCCACCGAGTTGTTTCACTCGGTCACACCGACAGGGTCGGGCTATATATACCCACGGGCAAAATTTTGGAAATTTTTGTCCAAACTCTTTCGCCCGCGCTTAGCCCACACTGCCTCCAGGGTCTCCGGATCGTCCTCCTCGTCGCCAGTTGCCTCCTCCCGCTGGTCTCCGCCGCCGTACACAGAAATCAACCCCGCCGTTGCCGCCGTAGCGAGTTCATCACCGAACTAGGGTATGAACTTGATCATTGTGTTATACTTATCCGATTCCTAGCACATTGTGTTCGCCATGAATCTTGCCACGATTGAAACGATCTTATCCAGTCAAAACACTCCGTAGATTAGAGTTGAATTGAAAATTTAGGGTTAGGTTTCCGCCGAAACCATCTCGGACCGTCCGAGTTGTGGAACTCGGTACCACCGATACGGCTCAGGCCATTGCACATGAGATTCTCGGTCTGACCGAGAATTGAAAATCGGTGTGACCGAGTTCAGGACTTTGTGAAACCCTAGCAGTCTCGGTGCCACCGAAATATGACTCGGTCTGACCGAGTTCACTAGTTTAGGTTCCAACAGCTACTTCGGTATGACCGAGTTTACAAATCAGTTGATCCGAAATGCTTTCTGAGGAAAACTAAAACTAAGTTTTTGATTCATTCTTTTGCAAAAACCTCTGTATTTTGTGATGCTTATCCACTCTACCTCATCTACAATCTATTCACAGGGTCAGCTGTCAGTGTTTCCAACATGTCTGATCAGAGTGACAGTCAAAACAAGTTAGAGGAGCAGGTTCACATGAGTGAGGGCACTAGTCCCTCTAGCATCTCAGATGAATGAAGCAGGAGCACTCCCAGCAACTTGCCCAAAGCTGCCACCAGAACAAGGAAGAAGAAAACTTCAGAGTCTGAGGATGAAGACTATGGGGCAGTTGAGGATGATGCCACATCAAAGAAGAAAGTGCTGAAAAAGGAATATGGCTCAGCTGCAGACACTAAGCCAGGTCTGAAGACCAAAAGGCCAGCAGGAAGACAACCTATGTCCAAAGCCAGGGCATCCTCTCAGAAACCCTCCAAGTCAACTATAGGAGATGAGACTACAAAAGAGAAGAAGGAAAGAAAGAGGGGCAGATGGTGCAAGAAAGTTGATCCAATGGCAGAATTTGAGAAGCACTCTTCAGAAGAAGAAGAAGAAGAAGAAGAAGAAGAAGAAGAAGAAGAAGAAGAAGAAGAAGAAGAAGAGGAAGAGGGTGCTGCACCAGCACCTAAAGCCCAGAAGCTTATGGGTGATGCTATCAGGACAGGGGCTGCATCATCAAAGCCCAAAGAAGCACCCAAAGCTGCCTCCAAGCCCAAGATTGCACCAAAAAGGAACACTAGAAATATATCTGCTACTGAGAAGAACAAGGCCCCAGTGCCTGAGACTGCTGTTGAAGAAGAAGAAGATGAAGAGCATGTTCTGAAAAAATTAAAGCCAAAAATTCCAGACCACAATGATGCTCATCCTGTGGCTGATAACATGAAGAATAGGAGAGACTCAGGACTGAGGAAATGGAGAGAGGCAGATCCATATGCTACCAGAAGGAGAACTGCTATGGATTACAGGTTCCATACCAAGGAACATCAGGATTTCTATGAGATAGTGCTACTTGATAAGAAACATATAGTGTGTGACATGAGGTGGGTCGACTGGACCTACATGAAGGAGAATGAGGAACACTATCCTGGTGTGTATGACAGCTTCAAGGCTTGTGGAGTGGATGAGTTTGTGGCTCAAAAGCTCACTAAGTGGAATGATGAGCTTATCATGCAATTCTACTCCACAGCTCACTTCTACCCAGATGGAAGAATTGTCTGGATGTCTGAAGGCACTAGATACCAGTTTACAGTTGCAGAATGGGCTCAGTTGATCAATGCCCCAGAAGAGCAAGAAGATGACTTGGATGTCTATGCCAAGAAGAAGAAGGATCACAACTCCATGGCTAGCATGTACAAGGAAATTCCAGATGCAGACCTTGAGACTCACCAGCTTGGGTCAGTGAAACATCTGCTATCAAGACTGCCTACTATCAATTGGGTACTCAGGCATACTCTTCTGCCCAAGTCTGGAGATCACAGGATGATCAGAGGCCACTCCATAAATCTGTTACATATATTTGATGTGCCACAAAAGTTCAAGGTCATGAGTCTCATTGTTGAAACTATCAAGAGGACTGCTGCAGACCAAAAGAGAAGCTGTGGGTATGCCCCATAGATCCAGGAGTTGATTAACTCAAAGATGGGCACTGGCACTTACTTGTTGGACAAGGAACACTTGGCCTTCTATCCAGATTTTGAGGACAACCAAGTGGTTATGGATGAAGATGAACCATCCTCAGTAGAAGCACAAGCCAAGAGGGAGAAGGCAAAGGCAGAGAAAGCTGCAAAGATGTCAACCCAGGAGGAGGCATCTCAGTATCTTCTAAAAAGAAAGCAAGATCAGCTTGGCTACTTGATTGCATCCAGTCTAAGGATAGAGAAAGGACTGGCCACCCTAACTCGAAACCAGGAGAGCTTGGAAAGAATCATGGAGCAGAAGTTCTATGACATGGATGTGAAGGTAATTGAGATCCAGTCTGTTGTGGAGCAACTTCAGGATGACATGCAGGAGAGGAAGGGCAAGACAACAACTGAGGCATTTGCCAGAGTTCCTAGAGCTCAGAGGTCAACTGCAGTGCCAGTAACAGACACCAGAGCCACTTCATCTGCACCTGCTACAGCTTCAGTGCCACCAGCTCCAGCATCTACTCCAATAGCTCCATCTACTTTGACTGAAGCATTCGTTCTTGGAGTACTCCGGACACCACCACCTGAAGACCAAGCTTGAGAGACGTTTTAGTGCTATGCATTTTCTATGAACTTTTTGGTAACTTGTTGCCAAAGGGGGAGAAAAATGTATAGATCATAGTCTTCGAGAGAGAGCGTTGCTTTTTATTCTCTCTTGCTTTGGTGGTTGAACTTTATTTGCTTGATTGAGATACTTTATGCTTGTGTGTGAAACTTGGATGATCATGTGTTTGATCATATGCTACATTAATGCTTTGCTTGTTGGATGACACTATCATTTTATCCCTATATGATCATTCACTTTGCTTGGTGATGAGTGCATGTATTTAATTATTATCATTTTGAGCGCTCCACCAAGATGTATGTGACATGGAAGAGTAAGCCATGATCCTAACTCATTGTGCATTTGCAGTCCAAAGCAAATCCTAATATATGCACAAATTTAGGGGGAGCTCTTGCTTTTCACATACTTCTCAAAGCGACAATATTTTTCACTCTTATTATCATTTGTCGAAGCTTTGATCTATATGTTGTCATCAATTACCAAAAAGGGAAGATTGAAAGTGCAACTATTCCTGGATGGTTTTGGTAATTCCTAACAACATATAGCTCATTGAGCTAACACTATTCCAAGATTAATATTTCAGGAAAAGCTCAATGAATGGCATGGCATGGATGAGGAAAGTGGATCTCTCAAAATACTAAGGGCAAAAAGTTTGGCTCAAACTTAAAGCTCAAGACTCTACATTTTATATTTTAGTGATCCAAGATCACACTGAGTCTAGGAAAAGTCAATACTATCAAGGAGGGATGAGGTGTTGCTTAATGAGGTTCTTGCTTCTAAGTGCTTAGTGATATGCTCCAAAACCCTCAACTATCTTCCCACATCCACATATGACCTAAACCTAAAGACAAACTCGGCCCCACCGATTCTTTCTATCCGGCGCCATCGAGTTCAGATGTCATAGTCACTGCCACAAAATCTAGGCAAATCGGTTTCACCGATAGGGATCTCGGTCTCACCGAGATGGGATTGTAATCTCTCTGTTTCCCTTCATAACGTTTCGGTCCTACCGAGATGAGAGATCGGTCCCACCGAGATTGCAATGTAAACTCTCTGTTTCCCTTTTGTAACATTTCGGCCTCACCCGAGATGAGGGAATCGGTCCCACCGAGTTTACCTGACCAACTCTCTGGTTAGCTTATTATCAAAATCGGTCCCACCGAGTTTGTGTAATCGGTCTCACCGAGATTACGTTATGCCCTAACCCTAACCATATCGGTCCTACCGAGTTGCATCTCAATCCCACCGAAAATCCTAACGGTCACTAGGTTTACTAAATCGGTCCGACCGAGTTTCTCAATTCGGTCTCATCGAGATTGGTAAATTATGTGCAACGGTTAAATTTTGTGTGGAGGCTATATATACCCCTCCACCCATTCTTCATTCATGGAGAGAGCCATCAGAACATATCTACACTTCCAATACACGTTTTCTGAGAGAGAACCACCTACTCATGTGTTGAGGCCAGGATATTCCATTCCCACCATATGAATCTTGATCTCTAGCCTTCCTCAAGTTACTTTCCACTCAAACCTTCTTTCCACCAACTCCAAATCCTGTGAGAGAGAGTTGAGTGTTGGGGAGACTATCATTTGAAGCACAAGAGCAAGGAGTTCATCATCAACACACCATTTGTTACTTCTTGGAGAGTGGTGTCTCCTATATTGGCTAGGTGTCACTTGGGAGCCTTCGACAAGATTGTGGAGTTGAACCAAGGAGTTTGTAAGAGCAAGGAGATCGCCTACTTCGTGAAGATCTACCGCTAGTGAGGCAAGTCCTTCGTGGGCGATGGCCATGATGGAATAGACAAGGTTGTTTCTTTGTGGACCCATCGTGGGTGGAGCCCTCCGTGGACTCGCGCAACCGTTACCCTCCGTGGGTTGAAGTCTCCATCAACGTGGATGTACGATAGCACCACCTATCGGAACCACGACAAAAACATCCGTGTCTCCAATTGCGTTTGAATTCTCCAAAACCCTTCCCTTTACATTCTTGCAAGTTGCATGCTTTACTTTCCGCTGCTCATATACTCTTTGCATGCTTGCTTGAATTGTGTTAAGATTGCTTGAATTGTGCTAAGATAGCTAAAATCTGCCAAAGACTAAAATTGGGAAAATGATAGATTTTTAATTGGTCAAGTAGTCTAATCCCCCCCTCTAGACATACTTTCAATCCTACACCGTGGCTTTTCATTGCTCGCGAGTAGGGCGGCGAGGACCATGAGATGTTCCTCTTCCTGGATGTCGGCATCGGCTTCCTCCTCCAGCAGCGCGGCGAGCGCCTCCTCGTCATCCGAGTCCATTGCCGAGCAGGCAAATTGCCGAACACCTTGCGGGTGTGGTAGGCGCACACCCGCCGGTACACTGCCCCTACGCGGCCGGAACGCCGGAAAAATCACCCGGACAATGGTGGAGAGGCTGCCGCGGTGAAACCTCTTCCCTTTTTCTGACGGGGAATGGCCTATCTAGCGGTGGTGGGCGGTGGGCGGCGCCAGAATCGGCAGGATGGCGGCCGAGAACGCGGGGGTTGGGAGGCGAATTTGGACGATTGTCTTGACTTTTCGCCTGACGGTGTGGGCCAGGCGTGTTTTTCCCTTCCGCCGGAGGCCCCGTGTGTCCCCCAGTGCGCCGGGTTAGGCCTACGATCGCTGGGCCCAAAAACAGGCCGAGTCGGCGTATTTCCGCGTCTTGGGGGCGCGACTGGGGCGTTTTTTAGGTACCGGTGCATAAAAAGTCCCCTGGGGGGCTGTCGGGGGCACGGCTGGAGATGCTCTTAGAAACTCTATAATGCAGAGTGCTCTCACTCCTCGTATCTAAAACCGGTGTCGTCGTCGATCCATCCACATCACGTATCGGAATCAACAGCCGGTGCAGCAGACCTAAAGTGTACATCACATCCACACGTTTTAGAAGCCGCCATCATCATCGGACCACTGACCCATGTTCAGCAGAGAGTCAACATCATCCTTGTTAGTCCGGCCATCAGTCGACGCCACCACGGCGCCCTGCGCTCGTCCATCCAGACGCGAAGACTCTGAACGATCTGCCGTGCGTAGCACCTGCTGACTAGGCATGGCATAGCGTAGCACCTGTCGGCCAGGCATGACTTGACATCTCAACCGAAGCTCCGTGCAAGACGAAGTCGCTCCAACTCCTGCCTCTATCTTCCAGCGCCGCTCCACAAACGATACTCCAAGAGAGAAACGACACCGCAATACCGTCATCATCCGATCTGGAAGACCAGATCCTAGGGTTCCCCCCGGAGCATCACTAGTGGGTCGACAGTAGTTACACGACGATGCCTTCATCAAGGTAACGGCGCAGAACGTCGCCATTGGCTCGGTTTTCACCGTCAACTATGTCACCCCGGCTCAAAGCCGGGACTAGATGATGGATTTCGAGATCTGACCACCGAGCCTTAGGCCGACCACCTCCGACGAAGGAGATGGCCACCACCACCGTAATCCTCATGATGTGTGGCACACCCGGAGTGTTGTCCCCGTCGCCGCTGCCTGCCATCCACGTCGCAAGGGGTGAAGATCTGGCCGCCGCCGTCGACTGACATCCCCGGATGGCAGAGGAGTTCCGCTGCCGCGCCACTGGGCCGACGGCGGTGGAGGGAGGGGGGCGCGTAGGGGTCAAGGGAAGGATAGGTGGTGGCCGCCCGGTGTGGCCCAGCGGCGGCCGCACGGGTCGGGAAGGGAGCGAGTTGTAGAGCTCCGTAAGAAAAGGATCGGGAACGCGTACATTGCGACCTACAAAGAGCCTGTCTTATCATGGCGATCATAGGCTCGATGTTGCGATGGTGCAGATTGATAATAGCGATGTGACGCCGACCTAATCGTCCAGTTTGTCGTGTGATTCATCTTGAGTGCTTACGGCAGTTTAGGAGGTTGCGTCATGGAAAAATTACTGCGCGCGCACTTTCGCATGCAGTCGGGACAAAACCGTGAAGTGGCGACTTCTTTGAGGGTGCTTGGATACAAGGGACTATTTTTAGTCTGACTAAAAATAATTTTTTTTAGAGGCTAAAGTTTCAAGCACCTGTGACTAAAAAGAGACTAGAACTAGTCTTGAGGCTAAAAAGTTTTAGTCAAACATCTGTACCATTCAACACCGTAATTACTAACCATCCCACGCGACTTTACCGTTCTTTTTTCGACCACATTCCAGAGCTGACCCTGGATTGATAGGATGTCGATCATAATTATTTCTTCTTCGTGCCGCCGATCGTAGGCTCACAACTATAGTGCTGTAAATGATTCTTGCTGGCAGGGTACATCGAGTTTGGGCCATACATGGCTCCTTTTGAAGCCAAACATCTGACAGCTCGTCCAACAATTAAGCGTTCATTATCTAACTCTACATTAACTGTCAACAAAGGGTCGGCTTACTCACTGAAGAACCTAATTAACTATGGATGAAAGTATATATTCTGTACCTAGTTTATACGGTAGAGAGTATCGTGCGATCACCCGCAAAAAAAAAAGGAGCATCGTGCGATCACCAGATCAATTACTCAAAAAGTGTGAGAGATGCCCATTGGCATACAGCGAAAAGTGGCCGATGAAGAAAACGGAGCTACAAAAGCGTCTCGTCAGTTGTCGTCAGCGCCAATCTTCCTCCGGGCAATGATGCTCGCAGGAGAAAGAAGGAAAAGCGGAGAGAATTTGTGCTCTGGTGAGGTTCCATGAGTTGGCTGGCGACAGATGCCAATGTCTAGCTACCAGCAGCATCGCGCATTCAGGGCCACGGTGTGGCACATGGAATGTATGTATGCCTGTATGGTATCGGCGACGAATGCAGCAACTTGCAGCAGGAACGGCGGTGTTGAGGAGGGCAGGCAGGCGAGCACTGCGCTCTTATCCGTTGGTCGATGCTTTGCACTTGGCACTTTCCATGGCTGGCGACGGTGCATCGTCCACTGTGCGAGGAGACCTGGCTCCAGCGTGAGCGTGGGAGGTTAGGAATTGCTGGATCAGGCAGGATCGTCTCCCGATCGAAAGCCTGAAATGGAAAGCCCCGGCAGGTCGGGCACATGCGCATGCACCACCACCACATGAACTGAACCGAAAGAGAGCATCGTTTGATCCCAGCGTTTGCTGCTGGCCTCTGGATCTCCATTTAGTTTCCTTCCTCACGCCGTCGAGATTAGATGAGACGAGACGAGATGGCGAACGAGTCACTCTGTGCGTCCTTTGCGTACAGTGGTCGTCGCAGCAGAGTCGTCTACACCGATCGCTCGTGCATGCGTGCATGAGCTAATGGGGGACAGCGGGGAGCGAGGGGGCTAGAGGGTCAGAGTATTGCTCGAGGCTGAAACAACCAACAGCGCCGCCCTTTGGTCCTCAGGTTCAGAGCACCCACCACACCACACGCGAAAAGGTGTGACCGGCGACCGGTCGATCGGTCTCTCGTCTCTCACGGGGCAATAAGTTTCGCCGACATCTTGATCACGAGCACAGATCACGTCGATGTATCGCTATTCAAAAGCAGATGCTGATCGAATAAGCGCCAGGTACAGATAGTACAGCCCAAAGAGAGGATGGCGCCAAAGAAGCGGGAGAACGGCATCCTGATCTACGCCCCTGGTTGGGCAAAGGACTATTTGTTTGGTTAGATCACGGTAGCTGACTGTTGCCCGTTTACTTGTGCGGTTCCGCTGATGATATGATGCGACGCGGGTCAAATCCGGTGTCGTAGCTAGGCGCGGGCGGAGCCGAAAGGGCTTCTCCACCCGTGCTTTCTTCTTCTCCGCTGGTGCTTTCTTCTCACTTGGACTCTTGCAGCGTAGTAGTGATTCGGGGGATGCGTATTCGTGTTGAGGAACAACCACAACTTGATGTGAGGGAGATTTTTCCCAAATTACGCGGCGGACACCCGTATGAAACCGTGTACTGTTTTTTTTGTTTGAGGGCTCAACCGTGTTTAGGCCCTTATATGTTTATTTAGAGAAAAGCCCTTAGATTTTTTTTCGAGGATAAGAAAAGCCCTTAGATAAGATGCGCGGGAGGAGACCTTACTGGCGCTCGCATCCGCACCTGATGGGCCGGCCCAAAACAGCGAGGTGCAGCGAAAAATGAATTTATTGCGCGTAAAACCGTCGACAAAAGATTCTCCCGGCAGGAATCGAGCTTGTGCTGTTTAGCTGATACACAGGTCGCATCGCCACTTCACCACCTACGCACATGTGAAATAATTCAGCGCGAGATGTTTAAGGACAAAATGTACCGCGCTATTTACTGCACATACATACTAGGAAAACGTGAACTTTTTTGAAAAAGATGTGAACGAAATTTGAAAGTTCACAGATTTAAGAAAATCACGCATTAGAAAGAGTTCACTGATGTTGAAAAAAAAGTTCATCGATTTTCAAAAAATTCACAAATTTAAAAAAGTTCATCAATTTTGAAAAAAGTTCATAGATTCTAAAAAAAGTTCGCAAATTTGAAAAATGTTCATCAACATTGAAAAAATTTCATCAATTTTCAAAAAGAGTTCACAAATTCGGGAAAAAGTTCATCAATTCTCGAAAAAGTTCAGAAAGTTGGAAAGAACAGTTCATCTATTTTGGAAAACAAAAATCAACGACTTGAAAAAGGTTCACGGATATATAATAGAGAAAAAAGGAAGAGAAAGGAAAAAAACAGAACAACACAAGAGGCTTAAAAGGAAAACGTTATCATTAGCGTCGTTGTGGCCTGGTGGCTACTGCATGTTATCTGCTGCAGCGAGATCGCTGGTTCGAATCAGCGCGAACGCACCTCCTGTTCTCATTTTTGCTCAGCTTTAGCGAGAGAAAAAAAGGGCCGGCCCAGCTCGTAGCGAGGGTGTGCGCCGCTTTGCTAGTAACACAATAATGGGCGCAACGGGCGCCAAATAGGAAATGCCGCGCGGGAGCTCCTAGTCAGCGTCTTCGGCGGATCTGGCGCTCACGCAGCCACGCTGTTGGGCCCGGCCCAAAACATCCTGTTGCTGACTGGTCACAGTTGACCAATCATTAGCGTCGTTGTGGCCTGGTGGCTACTGCATGTTATCTGCTTCAGTGAGATCGCTGGTTCGAATCAGCGCGAACGCACCTCCTATTCTAAGTTTTGCTCAACTTTAGCGAGAGAAAAAAAGGGCCGGCCCAGCTCGTAGCGAGGGTGTGCGCCGCTTTGCGATTAACACAATAACGGGCGCAACGGGCGCCAAATAGGAAATGCCGCGCGGGAGCTCCTAGTCAGCGTCTTCGGCGGATCTAGCGCTCACGCAGCCACGCTGTTGGGCCCGGCCCAAAACATCCTGTTGCTGACTGGTCACAGTTGACCAATCAACTTGTTGACTTACGTAAAAAATGAAAAAAAAATCAAAAAAGTTAGTTAATTAAAAAATGTGCATGAATTTTTCAAAAAAGTTCACCAATTTGGAAACAATGTTCATCAAATTTGACAAAAGTCCATTGGATTTGAGAATAAGTTCACTGAATTTCATAAAAGTTCATCGAAATTGCAAAAAAAAATATCAAAGTTGAAAAAATGTTCATCACATTTGGGAAAAAATCATTGCTTTAGAAAAGCTACATTTTTTTCAAATAGATCATCGATTTCGAATAAAAAATAATGACATAGTATTAAAAAATCACGCATTAAAAAAAGAATAATGGAAAGAGAAAACCCGAATAAAACTGCTTCGGAAATGACCAGCGAATTGGGAAAAGACCGGTTTTGGGAAGCTTCCAGAAGTTTCCCAAACCGGAGGATTCCCGCAACCGAAGAGATAATTTTTTTTCTAGAAACAACTAGTATTCAATGGCGTCGTGGTGAGTGTCGTTGGCACTGAAGGGAGTGGTCACGAGGTCGACTCCGCCTGCGCACTTTTTTGACCGTTTTTAACGAAAAAGTGATGATACATGGGCCGGCCCAGTTAGCAGCAGTGGGGGGGGGGGGGGCGTTGCCCGTTTGCAGAAAGACCTATAACCGGCACCTGAAACGCCAAATAGGAAGCACCAAGATGCGCACCAAGCAACTTGTTCGTTACGTGAAATGCCTGAAGGTGATGTGTATGGGCTAGCCTAATAATGTGTTATGGTCTGTTGCGTTGTCGATGTCTTCGTTCGGGATTCTTTTCCATGTTTCCCCTTTTTTTTAATATTTTGTTTGGTTTTCTTATTTCATATTCAGTTTTTTTTTCGTTTCTTGTTTCTTCGTTGTACTTTGGTTTATTTTATTTTTTCTTTCTTTTTCTTAGATTTCTCTTTGTTTCTTTCATGGGTTTCTGTGTTTTTCTTTTCTTTCTCATTTTTCTTCTTTGTTTCTTCATTTTTTTAGTTTCTTGATTTTCAATGGTTTTCTTTGTTTCCTTATCGGTATTCACTGTTTTCCAACCCTTTGCACTTATATCTTCATTTTCTCTTTTTTGGTTTTCTTTGTTTTCTAGTTTTTCTTTGTTTTTTATTCTAAAATTTTGTATATGTCAAGAAATTTTTTCTAATACATGGTTGACATTTTTTAAGTACACAACCAACATTTTCTCAATGCAAAATTTTAGTATTTTTTAAATGCTTAATTAGCATTTTTCAAATACAAGATTGAGATTTTTGGAATTCATGATCAGCATATTTCTTGTACATATTTTAATTTTTTAAATCCTTGATTAACAATTTTTAGTACAAGATTAACATTTTTATTACATGTTTTATATTTTTCTATACATATTTAACATTTTTGAAATGCTCGATTAATATTTTTTAGTACACGGTCCAGATTTTTTCTATGTATATTTCAAATGCTTGACTACCATTTTTTAAAATACTGTTTTAACATTTTTTTTAGATTCTTGATTAACATTTTTAAATACATGACCAATTTTTTTATACACATTGAGTTTATTTGTATACATGAGAAACAATGTCTCTATACAGATTTAACATTTTTTCAAATGCTTTGTTAAAAATTTTAAAATTGTTTTGTAAAGTGTTTTTTGTAATATTTGAAAGTAAAATAAAGAAAAAACGAAAAAAGGTGAAATAACCGAAAAAAAATAGGTTGCGGCCTTTAGAGTCCGCGGACCGATGTGGTATCGTGTTGGATGACAAAGTGTTTTTAACAGGTTAGTCTAGAAATTTGCGAGTGATTTGAGAGTCTGTGTTGGAGATGTATGAAAGAATAGAAGTCTAACAGAGTTCAGTATACGCAGGGAAGACACGTCACCGTCGACCTGGCAAAAAAATGGCACAAAATAAATCGTGCTGCAAACGCAATCGGATGGCGATTGGCGCAGCTGGAGCGCACTCCAGGTAAAATCCAACCCAACTTTTTTTTTGTGGAAAAGGAAAATCGGAGCCCAACGGCAACGGGTCACTCGCGCCCGCGCGACCCATCCAAGCCCTACCCCTAGCCCTAGCCCTAACGGCGTACTGCGCGTCTCGAACTTTCTGCCTCCCCCATTTTCTAACCTATCCCCTCGCTGGGTGCCACCACTCTCGCACCAAACGGCAGAAAACAGAGCACACAACTTCCCCCACCAGACGCCGCAAACTTCCCCCAAAATCCCCAACCAAGCTCGAATCGGCTCCGATACGCATCGAATCGAGGTAAGGTGCAGCATGATTCGTTTACTAATCTCGATTTTCTGCTTGTTTGGTTTCGTGGGGGATCGCTGTGTGTGCCCAAATTTTAGGGGAAAGTTTCAGCGAATCTGAGGTCAATCAGGCCGGCTGTAGGTTCAAATAGGCGCGGTTTCTCCCTCTAGCTTCGTGGATCTCGCGATTCGAGTCCTGTTACTTAGCCATTCATGATCTCTCACGGGGTTCCCTGATTTTGATAGCCTAGCTTGTTTTTCTTTAGTGAACGGGCGCCATAGTATGAGTTATGAGAGCTGTAGTAATATGTTCTTCGTGTGTCGCGGTTACTGCTGTTGGTGAGGTCCAGTGAGCCGAGTGAAGTGCCGCTAGGGTTTGTAGCTGTGACACGAGCTTAGAGCATCTCCAGCCGTTGAGCCCCCCAGGAGGGATTTTTTTCGCCCCTTGGGGGGCTGCCGGCAAAAGATTTTGCCTGGGGGTGAAGAAATTTGCAGTCGTTGCGCCCCCCAACGGCTCGTCTCTTCTCTGCTTGGCCATGCCGCCTCCACCTCCATGACCTCCATGGCCACCTGCTCCTGCTCCTCCTCTTCACACGCTCAGGGCAGGCAGCAGCCGCGCTCTTCTCTGGCTCTGCAGCCGAGCTCGAACACCGGGGCGTCCTTGGCGAAGCCGCTCGTGCGATGGACAGCCGTGCGCCGCCAGGGCAGCGAAGGTGGACGGCGCCGTGCCGATGTTCGCCGCGGACGCAAGCTTCTGCTTGAGACGCTGCACCGTGGACGCTGCGAAGGTGAAGGTTCGCCGGCTCAGGCGTCCTGCTCGTGTTGCCGACCCACACGTACGCGAACCGTCCGGCGCGGGACCGCGGGGAGGCGCCGTGGGAGCCGCAGCGGCTCATGCAGAAGCCGTCGACGGCCACGTCGTCGGCCGTGAGCACCACGTTGATGGCGCGGCTGGGCCCGCCGCGCGCCGCGAGCCTGACGAGGTCCTTCTCCTGGAGGTGCTTGCCGAGGGAGTAGGGCTGGTCGAAGACGTGGGCGCCGAGGGCCAGCGCCGGGAAGCGGGCCTTGGAGCTGGCGTAGTACTTCTGTGCCGTCTTGAACCAGGTGGCCACGGACGGCTCCGGCTGCGGCGCCGGCGCCGGGGACGCGGAGGAGAGCGAGGAGACGAAGTCGGTGACGATGGCGCGCTGCGGCGTGGAGAAGGACGCCACCGCCATGGAACCGAAGGACGCCATTGCTGCCGCCGGGGTGATGGGTCTCTTCTTGCCTAGGATGCTCAGCTGGCCCGGCCAGCAGCAGGGAAGGCGGCTAGCGCGGCGGGAGCGGGGCCGCGGTGGTCGGCGAGGGGAGGGCGAGCGGAGGCGCGCCCCCTGGCGTGCGGCGGCGAGGAGGAGGCCGCGACGGTGGGTGGTAGGTGGCGGAAGGAAAAGGAGAGGAGAGAGGAGAAAGAACAGAGAAAAAGGAGAGGAGAGGGGAGAGAGAGGGGCTGGCAAGTGGGGCAGCGCCTGCAAAAAGCAAATGCCGGCGTCCCCAGCTGCCCCCCGGCGGGCTGGGTGCGGGGTGGGCGTGCCGGCGCTAATTTTTGCAAAATCCGGCGCAAAATGACGTCTTGGGGGCCTGGCTGGGACGTTTTTTACCCGCCGGTGCTAAAAAAAGGTGCTTGGGGGGCGTCCTGGGGGCCCTAGTGGAGATGCTCTTATCTGTGAAGTCAATCACGAAAAGAGATTCTAAAACGGTTCTACGAATCCTGGGCTGTTTGCACGCTGCCAAGTGACAAGTACTGACAGGCTCCATATGCATCGCTTGGTTATCAAACGAGCATGTTTCCTAATTTTTATGTATTGCTTGGATGCTTATGTTCTTGCTGCTTGTGATGTGGTGTGCTAATTGAAGGTTATGTGTGGATTGTGGTGCAGTGAGATGAGCCGCCCGGACGACGGACATAGGTCTTTCTTCCCTGTGGGAAACCCCTTCCGGGTCATCATTCCAGGGGGGCCTCACCTGCCTCGGAAGCTCCAGGCGCTGCTCAAGTCATACGAGGATGCCCTGGCCTTGACTTTGAGGAAGCTAAAGCCGGAGAATCCCTTGGAGGTCCTCACCTTGGCCTGGATGAGGCTTGCTGTGGATTGCTTGTCGGAGCTGCATGCCAACATAGGCACCCTGATAACTGAGCTCGAGCTGCCTGTCTCGGATTGGGATGAGAAGTGGGTGGACATTTACTTGAACAGCAGCGTGAAGCTGCTGGACATCTGCATCGCGCTAAGCTCGGAGCTCGCTCGGTTGGATCAAGGGCAGTTGCTTGTGAAGTATGTCCTGCATGTGTTGGACACCAAAAGTGGTGTGCCGTCATTGGAACAGCTCAAGCGAGCTGAGGTATCACTTAAAGAGTGGATGGACAAGGTGGACACAGCGCGCCCAAGGCTCGAGAGCTGCTCAACGGCCTTGCAGGAACTTGCTGGGAGCCTTTGTCTGATGAAGGTCAAGAATTCTGCTAAGGGGAAGGTCCTCATGAGAGCTTTGTATGGAATAGAGTCTGTGACAGTCTTTACCTGCAGTGTCTTTGTGGCTGCACTGTCAGGTAGCCCCAAACCATTGGTGGAGTTGCATGTCCCTCAGAAATTTGGTTGGTCACAGGCCTTCAATGATCTTCATGCCACCATCAGCGGGTTAGTCAAAAGGCGATTATCCAGAGGAAGTGCTTCAGCTGTAAAAGAGCTGGAAGAAGTTGAAGCATGTGCCAGAAAACTGCATGCATTGACTAGGACTGCGCAGCTTGAAAAAGAAAATGACAACCTGGCTTGTGCTGTCAGCCTCTCAAAGCAAATGGTGATGCCGGTCAGCACTGAACAGAAAGGAGACACCAAGTGTAATCTTAAGCCAGCTGATGACAGTAGCCAGGAGTGTGAAGTGATCATGACAGAGACTAGTACTGAAGAAGGAACACAAGAAGCTGAAATTATGCAGGATACCCACTGTGAGAATAAGCTGATCACGCTTGAGAGTATCAGTGAAGATAATAACAACATAAGTGGGACAAATGGCTTCATAGACGAGGACAACACCATCATTCCTGAGAGAACCAGTGTCTCGGAAAGCAGAGAAGAGCTGCTGGACTGTATCTCCAGCATGTCGAAAAGCGCCGAGGGGCTTCGGCGTGGGTTGGATTCGTTGTCGAAACGAGTCGGGGACTTCTTCCAGATCGTGCTTACAGGACGTGACGCGTTGCTCTGCAATCTAAGGATGTCAGATGCAGCAAGCAAGGTCACTGAGGTTAGGTCTTGATTCGCTACGTTTCAGCTGTGTATGTTCTCTGCTGGTTTAACATGTGTATATACGGCTTGGCAGCGCATGCTTGTACACCGCTCTTCTGACCTGTGGCCCCTGCTCAGCGACACCGGAACTAAGTTAGGGCACCACACTCAGCGGCGATGTGCATAATCTTGGGCTGCCAGTTGTGTTGTGTGGGGTTGTATGTGTCGTAGGTTTGACAGTCCTTGTGTCTTCGTTTTTTTGTCGAGTAGAAGTAGTAGACAAATACTGAGTCATTAGTGTGCAGTATCAGTGGAATGTACAATGCCGAGAGGACAGTAACTGTTTCATATGTATGCCGAAGTGTGTTGCCAGCAATGTTAGAGATGAAAGATGTATCGTAGAGAGCAAAAGCAAAGTCTTTTGAGGCATATGTATCGTAGAGAGCAAAAGCAAAGTCTTTTGAGGCATATTGCATTTCATATGAACACTTCTGCTCGTGCTGCAGTGTTACTCGAATCTTTAGCAACATCAGGAACCAGTGGTTCGGCCGACAGGAACCTGTTACTTCTAGTGAAAGATTCCATCCTAATTTTTAATAGATCTCACGTTGCAGCCGCTCTCACTTCAGGCGTGCATCACGCGTCTAGGGACGCTGAAATCTGAATGGGACGATGGTCCATCTTGTAGAGTAGGAGTATCTTGAAAATCAATCACTATGGCTACTCTACTCTATTATCTCCTCTATTATCCCTCCCCTTGCTTTCAGATGTATGCGAATAAATAAACGAGGCCATGCTTGTTGACGTGTTGTTATCGTCGTTCCCTTCACCGGAAACTAGTAGCTTCAGCAGCACCCCAGTTACAGAAAATCTGAAGCACAGCAGAGCTAAGATGAACTGACGAGACGGAGCAGAACGAAGCAAAACCGAAGAAATCAATCGCCATGGAGGCATGGCTCCTGCTCCCTGTCGCCCTCCTCCCCCTCGTCATCGTCCTGCTCTCGCAGTGCGTCGCGGGTAAGGCCAAGAACGGCAGCCGCATCCCGCCGGGCCCGCTCGCCTTGCCGTTGCTCGGCAGCCTACTGTGGCTGAGGCACTCCTCAGCCGACGTGGAGCCCCTCCTCCGGCGCCTCATGGCGCGGCACGGCCCCGTCGTGTCGCTGCGCGTCGGCTCCCGCCTCTCCATCTTCGTGGCCGACCGGCGAGTGGCCCACGCCGCCCTGGTGGAGCGCGGCGCCGCTCTGGCTGACCGCCCGGCCGTCACGCGCGGCCTCTTCGGCGAGACCGGCAACACCGTCGCGCGCGCCAGCTACGGGCCCGCGTGGCGCCTCCTGAGGCGCAACCTCGTCTCAGAGACGCTGCACCCGTCGCGCGTCCGCCTCTTCGCGCCCGCGCGCGCCTGGGTGCGCCGCGTGCTCGCGGACAAGCTGCTGCGGGAGTCCGGCCCCGGCGTGGAGGCGGCGCCCCGCGGGGTCATGGTCATGGAGGCGTTCCGGTACGCCATGTTCTGCCTCCTCGTGCTCATGTGCTTCGGCGAGAGGCTCGACGAGGCCGCGGTGCGGGCGGTCGGCGCCGCGCAGCGCGACTGGCTCTTGTACGTCGCGCGCAAGACGAGTGTGTTCGCCTTCTGGCCGGCTGTCACCAAGCACCTGTTTCGCGGCCGTCTCAAGACGGGCCTCGCCCTGCGGTGGCGGCAGAAGGAGCTCTTCCTGCCGCTGATTGACGCGCGGCGGGAGCGCAAGAAGCAGGTCAACCGAGGCGCCCGCGTGGTGTTGCCGACGGCGGAGACCACGTTCGAGCACTCGTACGTCGACATCCTGCTCGACATCAAGCTCCCTGAAGAAGAGGCTGGCCGCGCGCTCACGGACGACGAGATGGTCATACTCTGCTCCGAGTTCCTTATCGCCGGAACCGACACCACCGCCACCGGGCTGCAATGGATCATGGCTGAGCTGGTCAAGAACCCGGCCATCCAGGAGAAGCTCTATAACGAGATCAGCGCCACAACTGGAGACGACCGGCAAGAGGTCTCCGAGGAGGATATCCACAAGATGCCACCTCAAAGCCGTCGTCCTTGAGGGACTGCGCAGGCACCCACCGGCGCACTTCGTGCTGCCGCACAAGGCTATGGAGGACATGGAGATTGATGGGCACTTGATCCCGAAGGGCGCCACTGTGAACTTCATGGTGGCCGAGATGGGCAGGGACGAGCGGGAGTGGGAGAAGCCGATGGAGTTCGTGCCCGAGCGATTCTTGCCGGGCGGCGATGGCGAGGGGGTGGATGTGGCCGGCAGCAGGGAGATCAGGATGATGCCATTCGGCGTCGGGAGGAGGATCTGCGCTGGGCTCGGCGTCGCCATGCTTCACCTTGAGTACTTCGTGGCCAATTTGGTCAATGAGTTCGAGTGGCGTGAGGTTCCAGGCGACGAGGTGGACTTCGCCGAGAGGCCGGAGTTCACCGTCGTCATGGCCAAGCCGCTATGCGCGAGGTTGGTGCCCAGAAGCAGGAGCTGACGGTGCTTTACACAATCACACTACTTGCTGAAGGCCCGAACCTGCTTGCCTGAACTGAAGGTTCACATGTGTCTATCTCAGTGGCTGATGTCTCATGGAATCTCATCTGATCATTTTGAGCTTCAGTTAACAGAGCAAGTACCGTTCTCATCTTTATTTTAAATTAGAGTCACACCAAGGATATAAATCTAGGAATTTTTTTGTTTTTGCCACTCTAGTCTTCGTCCATTTTTCTTATGCCACTCTAAAATTTAACATTTCACTTTTGTCACTTTTTAGTTTTTGATAATGCATCCCAATTACCATTCCGTGGCAAAAGCAAAACTTTTAGATGGCATATTAATCACCAATGAGCAATTTTTTCTTTTGCCATGAAATTGCGATGTATTGTCAAAAACTTAGAGTGGCAAAAGTGAATGTCAAGAATTTGAGTGGCATAAGGAAAATGACAAAAGCTTGAGCGGCAAAAACAAAGTTATCTCATAAATCTACTATAGTACGGAGATTACACATGAAGCATATTTTTATGGAACCATGATGTGTTGAGTTTTTATATGGAACCATAATGAGGTTAGGAGTTTCTTTTTATGGGAACGAGGTTTTCTTTTTTTGCATCTCAACACACTTCCATTAACTTAATAGGGGGGGTTACACTCGTTTTGCAAGTAACTAGGAGCGATCTAAAAAAAAAATCTTATATCAGTTTATAGAGGGAGTAGAAAGGAAGTTTAGCAGCTAGTAAAAAAAGGAAGTTTGAAATAAATATAATCCAGAGACATCGACTCCTGGAGGTACTTGCCCGTCCAGCACAAAGATGTACTACCTTTTTTTGCAAGTGAAAGATGTACTACCTTATTAGCTTTCTCTTCCAACATGAACAATACTATATGTCAAATATTCTTTTCTCAAGAAAACTAGTTGCCAAACTTACTACTACCATTAGAATTTTTTGGTGGACAGGAATAAAAGAAGACCCATCCAGGATAGCTCTTTGTCTCAGGGCATGGAAGGACATGTGCACCCCAAAAGTAGAAGGGGGTCTTGGAGTCAAGAGCATTCAAACAGTTAACAGAGGCCTAATCCTGTTAGCGGCTTGGAGAATTGCGGATGAACCACAAAGCTTCTTGTCACATGTACTTAAATCTAAATATTTTCTTGATACTTCTATTTGGAGAGCAAAAAGCAACATTCCAAAATCAAGTTTTTGGGCTTCAATTCTTAAGGTAAGACACATTCTTCAAGCAAATTCGACCTATCAAATTCTTGATGGCAATTCCTTCATTTGGAGCGCTCCTTGGTTTCCTTATTGTGAAAGTGCGTAATATCGACTAGAGGCGGGGGGGGGGGGGGGGGGTGAATAGGCGATTTTTATGAATTCTTCACTGAGGAATTTGCGGGTGAGGAAATTTCTTAGCGAAGAACTACTTGCAATGGAATAAGTACTCAAAAGTAAACATAACAGAACACAAGCATGGTCATCCTGATGAAATGAAGACAAGCACAGAGTACAGAAAGCATAAACACATGATAACACAGGATGAAGACAAACAGACTGAAGAAATTGAGCCGAGGAAATTAAGAAAGTCTTCAGTCAAAGTCTTCAAACACAGATAAGAACAAGTGCACAACACAGTTATGAGGACATGAAAGAGTTGAGGAAATAGAACAAGTAAGCTTGGTGAAGATAATGATTTGGTAGACCAGTTCCAACTACTGTCTCAGTTGTACATCTGGTTGGAGCGGTTAGGTATTTAAACCTGAGAACACACAGTCCCGGACACACAGTCCTCACCGTATTCTCCTTGAGCTAAGGTCACACAGACCTCGCCCAATCACTCGTGGTAAGTCTTCAAGTGACTTCCAAACCTTCACAAACTCGGCCACTCGGCGATCCACAATTCCTCTTAGATGCTCTAGACCATGACGCCTAACCGTCTGGAAGAAGCACAATCTTCAAAGGTAACAAGCGTCGGATCCACGCTGGATCAATCTCTTCAGTGATGCTCAATCACTTTGGGTTTGTAGATGTTTGGGTTTGGGTTTTCCTCACTTGATGATTTTCGCTCAAAGTCCTCGGAGGATGAGATGCTCTCAAATGACAAGTGTCGGTTTCTCTCGGAGCAGCCAACCAGCTAGTGGTTGTAGGGGGCGGCTATTTATAGCCTAGGGAGGAGCCCGACATGATAAGACATAAATGCCCTTCAATGATATGACCGTTAGGTGGGTAGATATTTTGGGGCAGCTGGCACAAGGCACAACAACGGTCGGAAATTTGAGTATCAAATTCCTCAGGGCTATCAGGTTCCTCACTGTGTAGACAATCCGCACTGGCGAATTCCTAACTCCTCAGTCAAATTCCTTAGAGACCAGAAGAACTTTGTCTCTGTCACTGAAGAATATGACTGAACTGTATGAGATTTCCAATGGCTTCACTCGAAGGGATTGATAGGTGTAGGATTTTGAGTTGAGCATCACATGGAAAATTTTCCTTAGTATTTCCTCGACCCCCTTTAATAGTAAGGTGTTTCCTATGACTCAAGAAAAGAGAAAATGAAACTACGAAAACAAAAGTCTTCACGCTTCATGTTCCTCGAAAGAATACCAAGTCTTCATGGCCACACCAATTTTTTCACTTTCAAAGTCTTCAGGAAGTCTTCAGAAGTCCAAAGTCTTCAGAAGAAGAACTTCATTTTTAGGGGTCGACTTTCTCTGTAAATATCAAACTCCTCACATACTTATAGACCTGTGTACACTCATAAACACATTAGTCCCTTAACTATAAGTCTTCAATACACCAAAATCACTAAGGGGCACTAGATGCACTTACAATCTCCCCCTTTTTGGTGATTGATGACAATATAGGTTAAGTTTTCAACGGGGATAAACATATGAAGTGTAAATACTGAAATTGAGGAATTTGATTGCAAGATATAGAAGGACTCCCCCTGAAGATGTGCATAGTGAGGAATTTGCTTTTGAAGCAATGCACACTTGAGAGTAGAATCATGGAGATCTCCCCCTATATCTTGTAATTCATACACGCATTTGATATATAATATGAAGAATTTGAAATTCATGATGAAATATGGTGACTGATGTAATTCAGCATGCGTGCATTAAGATTAGAAAGGAATAAGCATGCAGAAAATCACAGCGAAAGTATCAGGCCACCATAGAGTTTAAGTTTACAACTCGATCCAGCAAAGTCATCAGAAGAACGAGAGTTGTAACTTAGCAAAAAAAACGCCCATATAGATAGACCCGCTTGAAGACTAACTCAATTTTCTCCCCCTTTGTCATCGAATGACCAAAAGGATCAAAAATGAGGACTAACGCCCCTGAAGAATATCAAGTTGATGAAGGAGCGCCACCGTTGTTGGGGTTGTTTGTTGATGTTGGGCCTGCCGCAGTGTCGTCCAAGTCTTCATGCTCGTCGGTGTCGTGCGGTGAAGAATACGAGATGGCCACCAAGGAAGGAACCTTGACCTTCTTATATTTCTTCGGTGGAGGAGCAGACCAGTCAAAATCTTCCTTGAGACCCATTTACTTCAGATCTTCTTCACTATAAATGTGAGACAGAACAACCCAGGTGCGATTGAAGGTTTCATGAAGGTAGTAATAGTTTTTCTTCACAACATTGTGGGTAGCAGTCATGCTGTGAAGAATTGAACCAAACTGACACTTGACCCATTTGTGATTGCGATCAACCTTCTGGTGAAGACTGAGGAGAAGTTCACGATCAGTCATCACCCTGGGAGCTGTGCCTTGAGGATTTTGCTTGGTTGCGTTGGCGGCAGAGTCATGAGTGGCAGAGTCATCATTGGTGGAGTAAGATGCAGCCTTGCGAAATTGACCATCCAATGGACGAATGCCTTCATCTATAACAGCAGCGGCCTTGCCCTTGTCATCAGTTGAGGAAAATGTCCGTCTGAGGACTTCAATCGGGGGCAAGTAGCTGCAATGGTTCAGTGTATCAGCTTTGTAGTTGAGTGAAGACCTTGTTCTGATGAATCTCATAATCCAAGGTGCATAAGGCTTCAGCTCAAACGGTGACATTGCGACATTGGCCAGAGTCCTCATGAAAAAATCATGGAAGTTGACGGGAACGCCATGAATGATATTGAAAAGCAGATTCTTCATGATGCCAGCGACTTCTTCTTCATTCGAGCTGTGGCCCTTGATAGGACTCAATGTCTTCGTCAAAATGCGATAGACAGTTTGAGGCACATATAGCAATTCCTTCACGAGGAATTTGGTTCTTGGGGTCTGTCCTGGCTTCAATGGCTTCATCAGCACTTGCATATAGTGATCTGTAAGCTCAGGCTCACTGTAGACGCAACGAGCAGCTTCATGGGGAGGACTGAGAGGCAAAGCACGAAGCAATTCAGTAGCTGGTGCCTTATAGTGAGTGTTTTCAGACATCCAGTCCAGCACCCAGGAGTTCACATCTTCAGAGTCTCCGGTGATGTGCAGCGTTGCATAAAATTGAAGAATGAGTTCTTCATTCCAATCATAGATATCAGTGCAAAAGTTTAACAATCCAGCATGGTGAAGAACACTGAGGACTGGCACGAAGCACGACAGAGATTCCATGTCCACGTGAGGAATGTGCTCATGATCGAAGACTTTGTCTTTGTTGAACAACACTGAGGAATAGAAATTGGCCTGGCTGGCAGTCCAGAAACGCCTCTTCCTAATGCGAGCAGAGTCATAGGGGTTGTAATCTGTGAAGAATACACGCTCGCCGAAGAAATCATCAGGCTTGAACTTTTGCTTCCTTGAGAATGGATCCTTTGGCTTGGGCTGAGAAGTATCAGTCAGTTGCATCACAACCTCAGGAATCGCAATCTCAGGTTCTTCAGGCTGAGGAATTTCTGGTTACTCTTTAGTGGCAGTATGTGTCTGCAATGGTTCTGTAGCAGCAGTTTCTTCAGCACTAGCGGTTGGAATTTCTTCATGAACAGAAGAAGTGGGGTGAGTTTCTTCAGAGCCCATTGGAACAGTATGTGCTGGGGACTGAGGGATTTGCTGCAATGGCGTGAACAGAGGAGAGTTGGGATGCTGACTTTCCCAAAAGTCATCATTCATTAGCCTTGAATTTTTGCTTCCTTGAGAATGGATCCTTTGGGTTGGGCTGAGGAGTGTTAGTCAGTTGCATCACAACCTCAGGAATCGCAATCTCAGGTTCTTCAGGCTGAGGAATTTCTGGTTCCTCTTTAGTGGCAGTCTGTGTCTGCAATGGTTTTGTAGTAGCAGTTTCTTCAGCACTAGCGGCTGGAATTTCTTCATGAATAGAAGAAGTGGGGTGAGTTTCTTCAGAGCCCATTGGAACAGTATGTGCTGGGGACTGAGGGATTTGCTGCAATGGCGTGAACAGAGGATAGTTGGGATGCTGACTTTCCCAAAAGTCATCATTCATCAATGGAGTAGTACTCCCAATGTCCACGTCAGAGTTGTGTTCATCCAATTCCTCAACACCGGCCTCTTCAGCTGTGAACTGAGGCATGGGCGAGGAAACAATTGGAGTTGAAGGGATGACGTACGCTTCAATTTCTTCATCCATCTGCTCTGAAGAAGCAGCAAAGGGAATGTCTTCATCAGATCCGCTAGGGATCACATATTCTTCATCGAAAGGTACAATTTCCTTTGATGGCATGCTGGAAACAGGAACATCATCAATAGGATTGGCAAATGAGCTTGTCAATTTCTTCATCTTCTTCGGAGCTGAAGAATCTGATGAAGCTAATGCTTTCCTTTTCTTTACAGCTGCACGCTCTACAACCTTGGTCTTCTTCACATCTGATGCAGATGGAAGGATTGGAATTGGGGTAGGCGCAGGAGGAGCGGAGGAATTTGGTTGACTTTCTTCAGGCACAACTGATGCAGTTGCCTTGATTTCTTGATTTTCTTCAGACGCACCACTAGTGGATGCCCTGGCAATTTCTTCAGCGGCTGGAATGCAGTCATCGACCCTGGAACTCACATTTTCTTTAGCAGCCTGATTTTCATCAGCGCTGCTGGCGTGCTCTTCTGTTGGTTGAGCAGATGCTTCGGCTTAAGGAGTTTCTGGTTGCGATGGAGCTGCAACATTGGTAGTGAAGTTCTCAGTCAATTTTACAAACTTGACCTTGGCTCCTTGCCAATCAGCATAGTAAGCATTGAAATCATCGCTGAGGACTTTGATTTCAGACTGGATCTTCACAAGTTCTTCAGTTGTCATAGAGACAACGTTTTCCTTCAGAAAGCGCTCCTTTCTGTACTGAGCTTTCTTTAGCTGCCTGGCCTTCTCAAATTTCCATTTTTCTTCTTCAATGAAGGCAGTCAAAGCATGACTTTGGCCAGGACTGAGGTTCATCTCTGGCAAAGGTGTGTTGGGATCCTTGTGCCAGAGGTTGATGAAGTCTAGGATTAGCTTCGGATTCAGAAGTAGTAGCACGCTACTTCCTTTGGCTCTAGCGGCCTTGACTTGTCTGTCTCTGATGATTTCAGCTAGTTCATCATTATCAGCTTCGTCTTCATCGGACAACACTTGGAAAGCGACCTGCTTCTTGTGAGGACTTGGGCGAGTGCCTCGTCCAGCAGCGGCCTTTTTCTTCAGCAGAGAGGGGCCTGCTGAGGAACTTGCAGAGGCTCCTGAGGTAATAGATATGCCTGCTGTCCTTTGGCACGTGGCGAGATGCACAGGTGCTGAGGATTTTGTCGGAGCAGCCAAAGACTTTAGGGAAGGAGCTGAGGACTTTGGAGTGGGAGCAGCATGAGGAGTTGGCCGTGAGGGCTTTGAAGATTCTGGCCGTGAGGGCTTTGAATATTTTGGCCATGAGGGCATTGCAGGTGAAGCACTTGGCTTATGAGCAGGCTTCTTTGCCATGGCCTTCTTCGGCTTGCTAGAAGACGCCTCAGTAGTGGCAGCAGCAACAGTAGAGTCTTCCTTGAATTTCCTCACTGCTTCTCTTGCTTGTTTGGCCAACTTGGCCTGGCGCTTGGCCCACACCGCGCTTGAGGCTGGTGGGATCCGCTTCTTGGCCAGGTGCCAATGGAGGTCTTGGGCATGGAGGATTTAGAGTGAATTTCTTCATGTATTTGGGAGTAACATACCTGTACTCCCTCCACTCTCTTTCCCATCTCCTCTCAATCCTCTGGATGCGCACCTTGCGCTGATTTTTGTCCTCTTTTCCAAACTTGGCCTCATCAGGAGTGCAGTAATCAGCATATATGTCATTAGGGATTTCAAAAGCAATATTGACCTCAGGCCTCTTTCCTCCCTTTTGTGGCTTCTTCCCATCACCCATTTTCTTCAGATGAGGAATTTGAACAATGGAATTCTCTGAAGATGTATGCAAATTTTCTTCGAGGAACGCCGCAAATGAGTTAAGTTGATGAGAACCTAGTGATTCAGCAGCGGACATGTGTACCTGTGAACAGAGTATAGTTGCGAGGAATTTGGAGAGGTCGTATGTGTTCTCGGAAGGTTTTTGTAAAATGAACAAGTTTGAGGAATTTGACCATATGAGTCTTGAAGAATTTCACTAAGCGTTCTTTGTCTTAGGTTCCAGAGTTGTATAGATTGAGAATCCACACAATTGAGGAATCTTGAAGAAAAGCGTAGCTTAGAGAAATGAATCAAGAACAGATGACATGTGAGGTGTTTTAGTGTGTGAGGAATTGAAAAAAACACCTTTGAAGATTTTGTAGAAATCATTTGAATCAAAGAGGGCAGTAAAAGTAACTTTTAATTGCCCTGAACGAAAAACATGACGAACTGGGAAGTGTAGATGTGATGTTTGTCAGTTCAAATCTCCCACGCCCTAACTTGGCTGCGGAAGATAGCTACGACGGCGGCGGAGTGAAGAAATCCGCGGCCAGCGCGAGTACGGCGGCGACGAGGTCAAGGCAATGAAGCTCTTCCTCACCGTCGATGATGAAGTAGCGGTGGTGCTAGGGTTTGGGAAGCTCGAGCTGGAGTGAGGTCGAGCGGAGTAAAAGAGAAGTGAGGAAGGGGAGGGGTATAGCCACAGTGAAAAACTATTCGCCCAAAAAATAGGATGAATGTGCCCCTGACCCTTCTCATTCGCTTGACATGAGTCACCCACGTACTGAGAAGTGGAGATCATGTGAGATCGTGGGTGAATAGATAAGTGTTTTCGTGAGATGCGGAACGGTTTGAGCGGCAAAACGAAATTTTTGGAAATGACAAGTTAAAAGTTCCGTTCGCAAATTCTTCAGCTGACTAGGACACAGTGAAGATTTTGAACGAGTTTCAAATAGAACGCACATGAAGAATTTGTGAATAGATTTGGTTGAGTATAGCATAGAGGGGGAAGGGTCCGATCACATTCACTTAGCAGAAGACGCAACTTGAAGAAATAGCAGTAAGTGAATGTTGTAGAGGACATAAACTGATACATATATGTATAGCCAGTGAAGAAAAACGACGGAAACAGTGAAGACAATGCAAAGTTGAAGAATATGAACAACTGAGGAAGTTCAAAATTGAGGAAAAACTCAAATTGAAGATTTTCAACTTTTGGTGGTGGCGAGACCCACCATATGAAAATGATGATTTCAGACGCCGCGTACAATTGTCGTAGGGCTCTGAGAATCAAATTCTTCGTTAATTTCTTCACACTTAGAGTGTTATTCTTCATTGATGGAAGAAAAACGTTTCTTCATGTGTTGCACATCTAAGTCATCAATTTTGCATAAGTGTTAGGATGAGTGTCCTTTTCAAAGAACATTCGAAGATTCTAAGATATTTAGCTCACACCGTAACTTGCTAAATCTCTTCTCATCCAAGGGCTTAGTGAAGATATCGGCTAGTTGTTCTTCAGTCTTCACATGCTCATTAGAAATGTTGCCCTTCAACACATGATCACAAAGAAAATGATGACGAATTTGAATGTGCTTTGTCTTGGAGTGCTGAACTGGGTTGTGAGCAATCTTGATGGCACTCTCATTGTCACAGAAGAGAGGCACATTCTTCACGTTGATGCCATAGTCCTTGAGAGTTTGCTTCATCCACAACAATTGAGCATAGCAAGAACCAGCAGCAATGTACTCAGCTTCAGCAGTAGACAGTGATACGTAGTTCTGTTTCTTCGAGGACCAACAGACCAAGGATCTTCCGAGGAAATGACATGTGCCAGATGTTGACTTGTGGTCCACATGATCACCAGCATAGTCAGAGTCAGAATACCCAATGAGATCAAAAGGCGAGCCCTTGGGGTACCATAATCCAAGTGTTTGTGTGTGAGCTAGATATTGAAGAATATGCTTCACAGCCTTATGGTGTGATTCCTTCGGTGTAGCTTGGAATCGGGCACACATGCAAACACTAAGCATAATATCTGGCCTAGATGCACATAAGTACAATAAAGAACCAATCATGGAGCGGTATACTTTTTGATCGAAGTCAGTACCATTTTCATCACTGCACAGATGGCCATTTATGGGCATTGGAATTTTGACCCCTTTGCAATCTTGCATGCCGAATTTCCTCAGTACATCCTTGAGGTATTTCTCCTGAGATATGAATATGCCGTTGCGATGTCGACGAATTTGAAGACCTAAGAAGAATTTCAATTCTCCCATCATAGACATTTCATATTCCTCTCTCATCATATAACCAAATTCGTCAGTGTAACGTTGGTCAGTACAGCCAAAGATAATGTCATCAACATATATTTGGCACACAAATAATTCACCATCATAAGACTTAGTGAAAATAGTAGGATCAAGTGAACCGGGTTTGAAGCCTTTATTCATGAGGAATTCCTTCAAAGTATCATACCACGCCCGAGGGGCCTGTTTGAGGCCATAGAGGGCCTTATTGAGTGTGAAGACTTTGTCAGGATGCTTTGGATCTTCAAAACCTGGGGGTTGAGCAACATATACTTCTTCCTCAAGCTTACCATTCAGGAATGCACTTTTCACATCCATTTGATATAGAGTGATATCATGATGGTTAGCATAAGCAAGTAATATGCGAATAGCCTCAAGTCTAGCAACAGGTGCAAAAGTTTGATCGAAATCAATTCCTTCAACCTGTGTAGCCTTGAGCTACAAGTCGGGCCTTATGCCTCACCACAAGGCCATTTTCATCTTGCTTATTGCGGTAGATCCACTTTGTGCCAATGATATTGTGCTTGCGAGGATCAGGAAGTTTGACCAGTTCCCAGACATTGTTGAGCTCGAACTGATTTAATTCTTCTTGCATGGCTTGAATCCACTCAGGCTCCAAAAATGCTTCCTCTACCTTAGTGGGCTCTGTGATAGAGACAAAAGCAAAGTGCCCACAAAAGTTAGATAAATGTGAAGCTCTTGAGCGTGTGAGAGGACCTGGTGCTTCAATGTCATCGATGATCTTCTCAATTTGCACTTCTTTTGAAATGCGAGGATGAGCTGGTTGTCGTCAAGGAATTTGATCAGCATTTTCTTCAGCACCATTTTCTTCAGCATTTTCTTCAGGTGCATTCGCTCGACGTTCTTCATGTTTTGGAATAAATTCTTCAGCAGATTCTTCGGTCGGAATGACATCCTCGGTAGCCTTGAACTTGATAGATTCCTCGGGTGCTGGTTCATCTATCACAGAAGGTTGGTGCTCTCTTTGCGAGCCATTAGTTTCATCGATCCGCACATCTACAGTTTCAACAACCTTGTGAAGAACATTGTTGAAGACTCTGTAGGTGTGCGAGTCCTTTCCGTAACCAAGCATAAAACCTTCATGTGCTTTCGGTACAAATTTTGAGTTGTGATGAGGATCTCTAATGCAACATTTAGCACCGAAGACTTTGAAATAACTCACATTGGGTTTCTTGTCATTGAGGAGTTCATAGGCAGTCTTCTTGAATAATTTGTGAAGATATACTCTGTTGATGATGTGGCACGCAGTATCAATTGCATCAATCCAGAAACGCGAGGCGTTTTGTATTCATCAAGCATAGTGCGAGCCATCTCAACAAGAGTCATGTTCTTGCGCTTGAAGCCATTCTGTTGAGGAGTATAAGGAGCAGATAACTCATGAGTAATACCAAGTTCATCAAGATAGTCATCAAGACCAAAATTCTTGAACTCAGTTCCATTGTCACTTCTGATGTGCTTGATCTTCACACCAAAGTTGGTTGAAGCCCTCGAGGAAAATCATTTGAAGACTTCCCGCACTTCATGTTTGTAAGTAACAATGTGTACCCATGTGTAACGATAGTAATCATCAACAATAACAAAGCCATGTAGAGATGCATCATTTGTAACTGCAGAATAATAGTTAGGACCGAAGAGATCCATGTGAAGCAATTCAAATGGTCGAGTAGTAGTCATGATAGTCTTGGCTGGATGCTTGGCCTTGGTCATCTTTCCAGCTTCACAGGCTCCGCATAAGTGATCCTTAAGGAATTTGACATTCTCAATGCCAATGACATGCTTCTTCTTCGCAAGCTTGTGCAAATTCCTCATGCCTGCATGACCAAGTCGTCGATGCCATAGCCAGCCTTCTGAAGCTTTTGCAAGTAGGCACACGGCTGGTTGTGGTCTTGTAGAGAAATCAACAATGTACAAGTCTCCTCTCCTAAAGCCTTCAAAGACTTTGGAATTGTCAGCTTCCATGATCACAACACAACGATACTTGCCAAAGACAACAACCATATCAATATTGCAAAGCATTGAGACAGACATGAGGTTGTATCCTAAGGACTCAACAAGCATGGCTTTGTCCATGTGTCGATCCTTTGAGATCGGAACCTTACCTAGACCCAATACCTGACTTTTGCCTTTGTTAGGGAAGATGATATGCTTCAGATGGGATGGAGATAAGGGAGCATCCATCAATAGATTCTTGTCACCAGTCATGTGATTTGTACATCCACCATCGAGGACCCACTCAGTGGCTTTGGGTTGATCATCCTGCAGATGAATTAGTGCAGCTTACAAACTCATATACTTCATCAGTGAAGATATGACATCAATTCATCAGATCAATTTCATCAAGCAATAGAACAGATAAAGCAGTATGAGGACGTGAGAAATGAGATTTCATTTCTTTAATGATTAGCATGCGTCCTTTCAGGCAATTTTCAGGTCTCCAGCAAATTCTTCAGACGTTTTAGCACGTCTGGAGACCTGACCCTGCATAAGAGATTAATTCTTTTTCGTCACCACCCACATCTGAAGGGGTGACAAGGAGTTCATCACTCTGCGAGCTCCATATGAGAAAGGTGGCATAGAAGCCAGTCCATTTCGTTTCACATAAGAAGAGTTATGATAAGCATATGAATAAGCAGAGAAATTCTTCGAGGACTTATGAACATAATGGTTTGAAGAATGATGCACATATTGATACGTCTCCAACGTATCTATAATTTTTGATTGCTCCATGCTATATTATCTACTGTTTTGGACTATATTGGGCTTTATTTTCCACTTTTATATTATTTTTGGGACTAACCTATTAACCGGAGGCCCAACCCAGAATTGCTGTTTTTTGCCTATTTCAGTGTTTTGGAGAAACAGAATATCAAACGGAGTCCAAACGGAATAAAATCTTCGGGAACGTGATTTTCTCACTGAACGTGATCTAGAGGACTTGGACCCTACGCCAAGGCATCGAAGAGGCAGTCACGAGGGTGGGGGGCGCCCCCCTAGGGCGCGCCCCTCTGCCTCGTGAGCCCCTCGAAGCTCCACCGACGTACTCCTTCCTCCTATATATACCTACGTACCCCCAAACGATCAGAACAGGAGCCAAAAACCTAATTCCACCGCCGCAACCTTCTGTATCCACGAGATCCCATCTTGGGGCCTCTTCCGGAGCTCCGCCGGAGAGGGCCGTCATCACGGAGGACTTCTACATCTTCATAGCCTCTCTGATGAAGTGTGAGTAGTTTATCTCAGACCTTCGGGTCCATAGTTAATAGCTAGATGGCTTCTTCTCTCTTTTTGGATCTCAATACAAAGTTCTCCCCCTCTCTTGTGGAGATATATTCGATGTAATCTTCTTTTTGCGGTGTGTTTGTTGAGACCGATGAATTGTGGGTTTATGATCAAGTCTATCTTTGAATAATATTTGAATCTTCTCTAAATTCTTTTATGTATGATTGGTTATCTTTGCAAGTCTCTTCGAATTATCAGTTTGGTTTGGCCTACTAGATTGGTTTTTCTTGCCATGGTAGAAGTGCTTAGCTTTGGGTTCGATCTTGCGGTGTCCTTTCCCAGTGACAGAAGGGGCAGCAAGGCACGTATTGCATCGTTGCCATCGAGGATAACAAGATGGGGTTTATTTCATATTGCATGAATTTATCTCTCTATTTCATGTCATTTTGCTTAAAGCATTACTCTGTTTCTAACTTAATACTCTAGATGCATGCTAGGTAGCGGTTGATGAGTGGAGTAATAGTAGTAGATGCAGGCAGGAGTCGGTCTACTTGTCACGGACGTGATGCCTATACACATGATCATACCTTAGATATTCTCATAACTATGCTCAATTCTGTCAATTGCTCAACAGTAATTTGTTCACCCACCGTAGAATACTTATGCTCTTGAGAGAGGCCACTAGTGAAACCTATGGCCCCCGGGTCTATTCTCATCATATCAATCTCAATCACTTTAATCTTGCTTTGCTTTTTTACTTTGCCTTTTACTTTTCACTTTGCATCTCTATACCAAAAATACCAAAAACATTATCTATCAGTTCTCACTCTCGTAAGTGACCGTGAAGGGATTGACAACCCCTAATCACGTTGGTTGCAAGTTGCTATCGTTTTGTGCAGGTACGAGGGACTTGAGCGTGGCCTCCTACTGGATTGATACCTTGGTTCTCAAAAACTAAGGGAAATACTTACGCTACTCTCCTGCATCATCCTCTCCTCTTTGGGTAAAACCAACGCAAGCTCAAGAGGTAGCAAGAAGAATTTCTGGCGCCGTTGCCGGGGAGTCTACACAAAAAGTCAACATACCAAGTACCCATCACAATCCCTATCTCTCGCATTACATTAGTTGCCATTTGCCTCTCGTTTTCCACTCCCCCACTTCACCCTTGCCGTTTTATTTGCCCTCTCCTTCTCCTTCTCCTTCTCTTTTTTCTGTTTGCCTTTTTCTCGCTTGCCTTGTCGTCATGGGTAGTCTTTTATTTTCTCCGTTATCTCCCGAGAACGAAGTTCTTAATTTTAAACAAAGGGAGGGAGAAAATCTAAAAGACGCTTGGTATAGAATTTGCAATGCTCAAAACAGAGCTACTAGGAAGCAATCTACTTCACTTCTTCTTCGCAATTTTTATGTAGGTGCTAGTCCTTCGTATAGATATATCCTTGATACCATTACCGGGAGGAATTTTTTGGGTAGCTGAGGGAGTCCTGGATTAGGGGGTATCCGGACAACCGGACTATAACCTTTGGCCGGACACTTGGACTATGAAGATACAAGATTGAAGACTTCGTCCCGTGTCCGGATGGGACTTTCCTTGGCATGGAAGACAAGCTTGGCAATACGGATATGTAGATCTCCTTCCATTGTAACCGACTCTGTGTAAACCCTAGCCTTCTCCCGTGTCTATATAAACCAAAGGGTTTTAGTCTATAGGACGAACAACAATCATACCATAGGCTAGCTTCTAGGGTTTAGCCTCTCTGATCTCGTGGTAGATCTACTCTTGTACTACCCATATCATCAATATTAATCAAGCAGGAGTAGGGTTTTACCTCCATAGAGAGGGCCCGAACCTGGGTAAAAACATCGTGTCGCTTGTCTCCTGTTACCATCCGCCTAGACGCACAGTTCGGGACCCCCTACCCGAGATCCGCCAGTTTTGACACCGACATTGGTGCTTTCATTGAGAGTTCCTCTGTGTCGTCGTCATCAGGCTTGATGGCTCCCTCGATCATCGCTGGCGATGTGGTCCAGGGTGAGACTTTTCTCCCCGGACAGATCTTTGTATTCGGCGGCTTTGCACCGTGGGCCAATTCGTTCGGCCATCTGGAGCAGATTGAAAGCTACGCCCCTGGCCATCAGGTCAGATTTGGAAGTTTGAACTACACGGCTGACATCCGCGGAGACTTGATCTTCGACGGATTCGAGCCGCAGCCGAGCGCGCCGCACTGTCACGATGGGCATGATTTAGCTCTGCCGCCGAACAGTGCCCTGGAGGCCGCGCCCGCATGCGCTCCGACCCTTAGCTCGGAGCCGACTGCGCCGATCGAGGACGGGTGGCTAGACGCCGCCGCGGGGGCTGCAGTCTCAACGGCAATCGAGCCGAACACCAGCCTTATCCTCTGCGAAGCCCGGTACTCCAAAGTGCCGGACTCTTCTCCGGACTCCGAACCTTCCGCGCCCCTACCAATCAAATCCGATTGGGCGCCCATCATGGAATTCACCGCCGCAGATATCTTTCAGCATTCACCCTTCAGCGACATTCTGAATTCACTCAGGTCTCTGAGGGAGTCCTGGATTGGGGGGTGTCCGGATAGCCGGACTATAACCTTTGGCCGGACTGTTGAACTATGAAGATACAAGATTGAAGACTTCGTCCCGTGTCCGGATGGGACTTTCCTTGGCATGGAAGGCAAGCTTGGCAATACGGATATGTAGATCTCCTTCCATTGTAACCGACTCTGAGTAAACCCTAGCCCTCTCCGGTGTCTATATAAACCGGAGGGCTTTAGTCCATAGGAAGAACAACAATCATACCATAGGCTAGCTTCTAGGGTTTAGCCTCTCCGATCTCATGGTAGATCTACTCTTGTACTACCCACATCATCAATATTAATCAAGCAGGAGTAGGGTTTTACCTCCATCGAGAGGGCCCGAACCTGGGTAAAAACATCGTGTCCCTTGTCTCCTATTACCATCCACCTAGACACACAGTTCGGGACCCCCTACCCGAGATCCGCCGGTTTTGACACCGACATTGGTGCTTTCATTAAGAGTTCCTCTGTGTCCTCGTCGTTAGGCCTGATGGCTCCTCCGATCATCAACAACGATGCGGTCCAGGGTGAGACTTTTCTCCCCGGACAGATCTTTGTATTCGGCGGCTTTGCACTGCGGGCTAATTCGCTTGGCCATCTGGAGCAGATTGAAAGCTATGCCCCTGGCCATCAGGTCAGATTTGGAAGTTTGAACTACACGGCCGACATCCGCGGGGACTTGATCTTCGACGGATTCGAGCCACAGCCGGGCGCGCCGCACTATCACGATGGGCATGATCTAGCTCTGCCGCCGAACAGTGCTCTGGAGGCCGCACCCGCATCAGCTCCGACCCTTAGCTCGGAGCCAACTGCGCCGATCATGGGCGGGTGGCTAGACCCCGCCACGGGGGCTGCAGTCTCGACGGCGATCGAGCCAAACACCAGCCTTATCCTCTGCGAAGCCCGTGACTCCAAGGTGCCGGACTCGTCTCCGGACTCCGAACCTCCCGCGCCCCTGCCAATTGAATCCGATTGGGCGCCGATCATGGAATTCACCGCCGCAGATATCTTTCAGCACTCGCCCTTTAGCGACATTCTGAATTCACTAAGGTCTCTCTCTTTATCAGGAGAGTCCTGGCCAGATTATGACGGACATGATTGGGATGCGGACGACGAAGAAATTTGACGCCCAACCACCACCCACTTCGTAGCCACTGTCGATGATTTAACCGACATGCTAGACATCGACTCCGAAGACATCGACGGTATGGACGACGATGTAGGAGACGAACAGGAACCAACGCCAATAGGGCACTGGAAACCCACCTCGTCATACGACATATATACGGTGGATACACCAAAAGAGGGCAATGGCGACGGAACAGTGGGGGATGACCCCTCCAAGAAGCAACCTAAGCGCCGGCATCAACGGCGCCGCTCTAAGTCCCGCCAAAGCAAAAACGGTGATACCGGCACGGGAGAAAATAACACCCTAGACAGTGCCGAAGACAACTCCCTCCAGCAAGATTCAGCGCAGGAGGATGGCGAAGCCAACCCCTTTGAGAGGGTGGCAGACAGAGAGGAAGAGGATGACAATTACATGCCTCCCTCCGAAGACGAGGCAAGCCTCGGCGACGACAAATTTGTCGTGCCTGAGGATCCCGTCGAACAAGAGCGCTTCAAGCGCAGGCTTATGGCCACGACAAATAGCCTTAAGAAAAAGCAGCAATAGCTTAGAGTTGATCAAGACTTGCTAGCCGACAGATGGACTGGAGTCCTTGCGGCCGAGGAGTACGAACTCGAACGCCCCTCCAAGAGCTACCCAAAGCGTAGGTTGCTACCCCGATTAGAGGAGGAAGCACTTAAACCTACATCATAAGCGCATGATGCGGCTGACCGGCCACCTCGCGGTCGTGACAGAGAGGCCTCCCGGCCCTCCACTCAAGCGGCACCCCGGCGTCGCTCAAAAAAATACCAAGGCACGGGGAAACGCGCCAGACCTGCGAGATATGTTGGAGGACAAGGCAAGGCAAACAAGATCGATCTACGGATCGCGCGGTGCCCCACGTCACGAGACGATAACCATCACGCCGGATACAGTAAATCCGGCCGGGCCGAACACAGCAGACAAAGCTCATTTGAGCTACGTCGTGATATAGCCCAGTACAGAGGTGCCGCACACCCACTATGCTTCACAGATGAAGTAATGGATCATCAAATCCCAGAGGGTTTCAAACCCGTAAACATTGAATCATACGATGGCACAACATATCCTGCGGTATGGATCGAGGACTATCTCCTTCATATCCACATGGCCCGTGGCGACGATCTACATGCCATCGAATACCTCCCACTCAAGCTTAAAGGACCAGCTCGGCATTGGCTTAACAGCTTGCCAGTAGAATCAATTGGTTATTGGGAGGACCTGGAAGCCGCATTCCTCGACAATTTCCATGGCACCTATGTGCGACCATCAGACACTGATGACCTGAGCCACATAATCCAGCAGCCAGAAGAATCTGCCAGACAATCTGGACACGGTTCCTAACCAAGAAAAAATCAAATCATCAACTGTCCAGACGCAGAGGCCCTAGCAGCCTTCAAGCATAACATCCGTGACGAATGGCTTGCCTGGCACCTTGGATAGGAAAAGCCAAAATCTATGACAGCCCTCACGACACTCATGACCCGCTTTTGTGCGGGAGAAGACAGCTGGCTGGCTCGTAGCAATAACATGACCAAGAGCCCTGGTAATTCGGATACCAAGGACAGCAATGGCAAGTCGCGTCGCAACAAGCACAAGCGCCGCATTAATAGCGACAACGGTGAAGATACGGCAGTTAATGCCGGATTCAGAGGTTCTAAACCCGGTCAGCGGAAAAAGCCATTCAAAAGAAACACTCCGGGCCCGTCCAGTTTGGACCATATACTCGATCGCTCGTGCCAGATACATGGCACCCTCGAAAAACCAGCCAATCACACCAACAGGGATTGTTGGGTGTTCAAGCAGGCCGGCAAGATAAATGCCGATAACAGAGAAAAGGGGCTACATAGTAATGACGAGGAGGAGCCCCGGCCGCCGAATAATAGTGGACAAAAGGGCTTCCCTCCACAAGTGTGGACGGTGAACATGATATACGCAACCCACATCCCCAAGAGGGAGCCGAAGCGTGCATTAAGAGACGTATACGCGTTGGAGCCAGTCGTCCCAAAGTTCAACCCATGGTCCTCCTGCCCGATCACTTTTGATCGAAGGGACCACCCCACTAGCATCCGCCATGGCAGATTCGCCGCATTGGTTCTAGACCCAGTCATTGACGGATTTCACCGCACTAGAGTCCTTATGGACGGTGGCAGCAGCCTGAACCAGCTTTATCAGCATACGGTGCGCAAAATGGGCATAGATCCCTGAAGGATCAAACCCACAAAGATTGCCTTTAAAGGTGTCATACCAGGTGTAGAGGCCCATTACACGGGCTCAGTCACACTTGAAGTAGTCTTCGGATCCCCGGATAATTTCCGAAGTGAGGAGTTAATCTTTGATATAGTCCCGTTCCGCAGTGGCTATCACGCGCTGCTCGGGCGAACCACATTTGCAAAGTTCAATGCGGTGCCGCACTATGCATACCTCAAGCTCAAGATGCCAGGACCTCAAGGAGTCATTACGGTCAACGGAAACACTGAACGCTCTCTCCGAACAGAGGGGCAAACTGCGAAATCAGTACCACGCGTACATAGTTACGCTCTGAAAATACCATGGGCGTAGGGGGAGGGGCATGACCATGGCACGCCCCAACACACGGCTCAACCGTACTAGGGGCCGCTGATTCTATCATTTTTCTTACTTTCAGGACGTTACTCTCCGTAAGACCTGTCCGGCGGTACAATCGCCGAACACACGATGCAACAACCAAGGGGGTAGAAAGCTACGTCGAATTCCCAGGTGGTCTCTATAACGAGCAAAATACCTGTCTTACATACAGTCCAGTAGCCCGCCCTTGGAGGGGGACATGTCAAATAGTCCCATCTATTGCTTATCGCACTATTTGTATCTTTCTGCTTTCAGCGCAGCCTTTGGGAATAAACAATGCTTAGCTTCAGCTTATTATTGCATTCTCTATTCATTCCTTTTTCATATATATGTTCAGTTATGACATTTAGCATCCGTACACTTTGGTACGGCTAATACGCCAGGGGCTTAAGCACCCCATAATACGGCGTAAGAAGTCCGAACACTTTCACAAATGCGGCGCCCCGAACTTATAGCATTATATGCATCAGCTCCGAATCATGTCATGGGTCAATAGTTGGGTTTGCCCGGCTCCCATGTTTTGGTACCTTACGTTCCGTTATATTGGCTAAGGTAGTGCTGGGAGAACTACTGCGATTGTGTCCCAGTTGAGCTGGGCTAAGCACCTCAGTAGAGAAAGCTAAAACTGACTGTCATGATAGGGCGAGAGCTGGTCGCTGTTCGAGAGGTTTCGAGTCCTTAAAGACTTAAGCCGCTTAGAGCGAGGAGTCGGCTTTGTTCGGCCCAAGGCGTGTATAGCGCCCTGAGCTCGGTCTTCCGAACACTAGGGGCTTCGCCGAAATTTAAAATTATAGAATTCTTTGGCTAAGTGAGAGTGATAACGCACTATAGTCCGATTGCCTTGTTCGCCAGGTTGAGCACCTCCCTCAAAGGACCCAACAATGGGAAAAAGAGTGCTCATGTTTATCCCCGAATACCCCAGCACTAGTGGCGTGGGGGCAGAAGCCGACGACTCGCCATCTCTCAGATTTAATAAACGACTGCATAGAAGGTAATATTTTAAATTAAAACAAGCGTTGCATAGCGCATATGAACAAGTCTTCAGCGCACAGGATAAAACAAACAAGATTACTGAAACATTACATCCTTGGAACATTCATCCGCCACAAGGCGGGCACCCTTCAGGACGCCCTCGTAATACATCTCGGGGTGGCGATGCTCCTTGCCCGGCGGCGGCCCGTCCTTCACAACCTTCTCAGCATCCATCTTGCCCCAGTACACTTTGATACGGGCAAGTGCCCTACGGGCACCCTCGATGTAGAATGAGCGCTTGATGACGTCAAGCCGTGGACAAGCATCCACCAGCCGCCTAACTAGCCCGAAGTAGCTCCCAGGCATGGCCTCTCCAGGCCACAGCCGGACTATGAGACCCTTCATGGCCTGTTCGGCCACCTTATGGAGCTCGACCAGCTGCTTCAGTTGGTCGCTCAAGGGCACCGGGTGTCCGATCTCAACATACTGAGACCAGAACACCTTCTCCGTCAAGCTCCCCTCCTCGGCCCGGTAGAAGGCGACATCATCTGACACGCTGCGGGGCAAATCTGCGAATGCTCCTGGAGAGCTCCGGACTCGGGTAAGTAACAAGTAATTCACTTTCACGTGCTTGCTTTGCATAAAGAATGCCTTACCCGCCGCTATCTTCTTCATCGCCTCAACTTCCTGGAGGGCTTTCTGGGCTTCGGCCTTGGCAGACTTGGCGCTCTCGAGGGCCGTCGCGAGCTCGGACTCTCGTGTCTTTGAGTCAAGCTCCAAACTCTCGTGTTTTTTCACGAGAGCCTGGAGCTCTTGCTGTACCTCGCCAACTCGCGCCTCATGCTTCTCCCGCTCAGTGCGCTCCGCGGCCGCTTTCTTTTCGGCCTCAGAAAGCGTTTGCTTCAGGGTCGCCACCTGAGTCGTGGCCCCTAAGACACCAATAGCGATCCTGTCATTTTTTGCAACTGCATCTTTTATATAATTACACAAGGCATTACGTACCTTGGCTCTCCTCGAGCTGCCTCTTGGCAAGGCCGAGCTCTTGCTCAGACCGCTCGAGGTTCTGCTTCAGCGTGTCCACCTCTGCAGTCAGTGCGGCAGAGGCCAGCAGCGAAGCCTGCATACGCTTATCGACATAATTATGTTAGACTCCTGTGAATATTATTAGATCCTCTATTCGGCTTTTCCTTGTGAACGCCAAACAGAGCATCAGGGGCTACTGTCTATGCGGTAATATTTTTATACATTCTCTACATACCTCAAAACCTGTTAACTGGCTGGCACAGGCTTTAGTCAGCCCGCTTTTGGCGGACTAAACCTTCTGGATCACCGCACTCATAATAGTGCGGTGCTCCTCATCGATGGAGGCGCCGTTAAGCACCTCCAACAAGTTATCCGGTGCCTCCGGTTGGACGGAGGTCACCGGCATCGTAGGCTTTCCCTTCTTCTTAGGGGGGCGCCTGCCAGACTCCGGAACCTTTGAAGGTTCTGGTGCGGTGTCCGGCCCAGGGCCGGACTTGGAGCCCTTGGGGGTCTTATCCCCTTTGCGCCTGGAGTCCGGGAGGTCGCCTTGCGGCGCCTCCAGGGCCACCTCCCCCTGGCTTGGAACCTTTTGGGACAACACCTCGGCGTCGTCCGTAGGGAGAGGGGAGGTAGCGGCCGAAAGTGAAAAACTATTCACATCCGACGAATCCAAGGAGCCGCTCGACGATACGTTGAGCCGGGCTCGGGCCGGACTGCATGATTATATTCGGTGTTAGGGAAAGCTGTGCCATAAAGGAACACTATGAGTCACTCTGGTGTCCGAATACTTACGACAGGGCTTGGCCCTGGGCGGCCACTCCTCCTCACTGTCAGCTGCATTGGTGGAGTAGTTTGGAGGAAGGGTCCTCCCCTTCTTGAACCTTCTGGCCTCCCCAGTTGGGGCGGCCTTCCTTTTCTTTTCTCCCCCGGCTGGGGAAGAAACCTCTCTTTCCTCCTCCTCGTCTTCGTGGGAGGAGTGCGCCTCGGAGTCATCGGACGATGAGTCCGACTCCACCGGGCGCCGGGAACTCTTCCAGGTTCCCGTGGCCTTCTTCTTGGCCTTCTTCTCCGGCACCACGTAAGGTGCCGGAACCAGCAGCTTCGCCAAGCGGGCGTCTGCTGGGTCTTCGGGCAAAGGAGCCGGATAGCTGATCTGCCCGGACGTCTCCTGCCAATCCTGTCAAAGGTACGGGAGTTTAGATCCCGCATAGAGTCAAACTATGGAGAACGAGTATCCTGTAAAAGGTAAAACGGCTTACCGCGTTGGCTTGCCGCTTTGCACTGAATCCGCGGTGCTCAGTACGGGGAGGAGGAGCCTCGTCGCTCTTGATTAGCACCTTCCAGGCATCCTCATGGGTTGTGTTGAAGAGCCGGCTCAGAGTTTGGTGCTGGGCCGGATCGAACTCCCACAAATTGAAAGCCCGTCGTTGACATTGGAGGATCCGGCGGATGAGCATAACCTGGACTACGTTGACAAGTTTGAGCTTCTTGCTCACCAGGTTCTGGACACATGTTTGGAGTCCGGTCACCTCTTCTGAACTACCCCACAGCAGGCTCTTCTCTTTCCAGGAGGTGAGCCGCGTAGGGGCTCCGGATTGGAACTCGGGGGCTACGACCCATTTGGGGTCACACGGCTCGGTGATGTAGAACCACCCCGATTGCCACCCCTTTATGGTCTCCACGAAGGAGCCCTCGAGCCATAGGACGTTGGGCATCTTGCCCACCATGGCGCCTCCGCACTCCGCCTGGTGGCCGCCCACAACCTTCGGCTTGACATTGAAGGTCTTCAGCCATAAGCCGAAGTGGGGTCGGATGCAGAGGAAGGCCTCGCACACGACGATAAACGCCAAGATGTTGAGGATGAAGTTTGGGGCCAGATCGTGGAAGTCCAGGCCGTAGTAGAACATGAGCCCCCGGACGAATGAGTGGAGAGGGAATCCAAGTCCACGGAGGAAATGGGTAAGGAACACGACCCTCTCATGGGGCCTGGGGGTGGGGATGAGCTGCCCCTCATCTGAGAGCCGGTGCGCGATGTCGTCGGGAAGGTATCCGGCTCTCCTCAGCTTTTTGACGTCTCCCTCCGTGACGGAGGAGACCATCCACTTGCCTCCCGCTCCAGACATGGTTGGAGAAGGTTGAGGAAGAAAATGCGGACTTGGGCGCTGGAGCTCGATTATGTGAAAATGGATGAGCAAAGGAGGAAGAAGGCGTGGATGAAGAGGTGGATCCTTATCCCCTTATATGGGCCGACGAAACTATGCGTCCCCACCAGCCTGGTAAAACTTGCTTATCTCCCAAGCGCCATAATCAATGGCGCGGTTGGGTTACCCACGCCCGTATTGATGAGAATCCCGGAATAAGAGGACACGATCTCTGCCTCGACAAGACGTGCCAAGGAAACCGCCTCGCAAAGCGCGCTAAGGTGGGACAGTAAAAACGATTCGAATAAAGGCTTGGCTGTGGTGTGATGTCATACTACAGAATACGTCAACAGATTAGATTTGTGTAAATATTATTCTCTCTACGGTGGTATGTGGAACTTATTTTGCAGAGCCGGACACTATCCTTGTGTTCAAAATCTTCTTTGAAGTATTTGGAGGGGGAACCCGCCTTGCAATGCCGAAGACAATCTGCGCGCCGCACTCATCGTCATTGAAGCCTGGTTCAGGGGCTACTAAGGGAGTCCTGGATTAGGGGGTGTCCGGATAGCCGGACTATAACCTTTGGCCGGACTGTTGAACTATGAAGATACAAGATTGAAGACTTCGTCCCGTGTCCGGATGGGACTTTCCTTGGCGCGGAAGGCAAGCTTGGCAATACGGATATGTAGATCTCCTTCCATTGTAACCGACTCTGAGTAAACCCTAGCCCTCTCCGATGTCTATATAAACCGGAGGGCTTTAGTCCATAGGAAGAACAACAATCATACCATAGGCTAGCTTCTAGGGTTTAGCCTCTCCGATCTCATGGTAGATCTACTCTTGTACTACCCACATCATCAATATTAATCAAGCAGGAGTAGGGTTTTACCTCCATCGAGAGGGCCCGAACCTGGGTAAAAACATCGTGTCCCTTGTCTCCTATTACCATCCACCTAGACACACAGTTCGGGACCCCCTACCCGAGATCCGCCGGTTTTGACACCGACATTGGTGCTTTCATTAAGAGTTCCTCTGTGTCCTCGTCGTTAGGCCTGATGGCTCCTCCGATCATCAACAACGATGCGGTCCAGGGTGAGACTTTTCTCCCCGGACAGATCTTTGTATTCGGCGGCTTTGCACTGCGGGCTAATTCGCTTGGCCATCTGGAGCAGATTGAAAGCTATGCCCCTGGCCATCAGGTCAGATTTGGAAGTTTGAACTACACGGCTGACATCCGCGGGGACTTGATCTTCGACGGATTCGAGCCACAGCCGGGCGCGCCGCACTATCACGATGGGCATGATCTAGCTCTGCCGCCGAACAGTGCTCTGGAGGCCGCACCCGCATCAGCTCCGACCCTTAGCTCGGAGCCAACTGCGCCGATCATGGGCGGGTGGCTAGACCCCGCCACGGGGGCTGCAGTCTCGACGGCGATCGAGCCAAACACCAGCCTTATCCTCTGCGAAGACCGTGACTCCAAGGTGCCGGACTCGTCTCCGGACTCCGAACCTCCCGCGCCCCTGCCAATTGAATCCGATTGGGCGCCGATCATGGAATTCACCGCCGCAGATATCTTTCAGCACTCGCCCTTTAGCGACATTCTGAATTCACTAAGGTCTCTCTCTTTATCAGGAGAGTCCTGACCAGATTATGACGGACATGATTGGGATGCGGACGACGAAGAAATTTGACGCCCAACCACCACCCACTTTGTAGACACTGTCGATGATTTAACCGACATGCTAGACATCGACTCCGAAGACATCGACGGTATGGACGACGATGTAGGAGACGAACAGGAACCAACGCCAATAGGGCACTGGAAAGCCACCTCGTCATACGACATATATACGGTGGATACACCAAAAGAGGGCAATGGCGACGGAACAGTGGGGGATGACCCCTCCAAGAAGCAACCTAAGCGCCGGCGTCAACGGCGCCGCTCTAAGTCCCGCCAAAGCAAAAACGGTGATACCGGCACGGGAGAAAATAACACCCTAGACAGTGCCGAAGACAACTCCCTCCAGCAAGATTCAGCACAAGAGGATGGAGAAGCCAGCCCCCCTGAGAGAGCGGCAGACAGAGAGGAGGAGGATGACAATTACATGCCTCCCTCCGAAGACGAGGCAAGCCTCAGCGACGACGAATTTGTCGTGCCTGAGGATCCCGTCGAACAAGAGCGCTTCAAGCGCAGGCTTATGGCCACGACAAATAGCTTTAAGAAAAAGCAGCAACAGCTTAGAGCTGATCAAGACTTGCTAGCCGACAGATGGACTGGAGTCCTTGCGGCCGAGGAGTATGAACTCGAACGCCCCTCCAAGAGCTACCCAAAGCGCAGGTTGCTACCCCGATTAGAGGAGGAAGCACTTAAACCTACATCATAAGCGCATGATGCGGCTGACCGGCCACCTCGCGGTCGCGACAGAGAGGCCTCCCGGCCCTCCACTCAAGCTGCACCCCGGCGTCGCTCAAAAAATACCAAGGCATGGGGAAACGCGCCAGACCTGCGAGATATGTTGGAGGACAAGGCAAGGCAAACAAGATCGATCTATGGATCGCGCGGTGCCCCACGTCACGAGACGATAACCGTCACGCCGGATACAGTAAATCCGGCCGGGCCGAACACAGCAGACAAAGCTCATTTGAGCTACGTCGTGATATAGCCCAGTACAGAGGTGCCGCACACCCACTATGCTTCACAGATGAAGTAATGGATCATCAAATCCCAAAGGGTTTCAAACCCGTAAACATTGAATCATACGATGGCACAACATATCCTGCGGTATGGATCGAGGACTATCTCCTTCATATCCACATGGCCCGTGGCGACGATCTACATGCCATCAAATACCTCCCACTCAAGCTTAAAGGACCAGCTCGGCATTGGCTTAACAGCTTGCCAGTAGAATCAATTGGTTGTTGGGAGGACCTGGAAGCCGCATTCCTCGACAATTTCCATGGCACCTATGTGCGACCATCAGACGCTGATGACCTGAGCCACATAATCCAGCAGCCAGAAGAATCTGCCAGACAATTCTGGACACGGTTCCTAACCAAGAAAAAATCAAATCATCGACTGTCCAGACACAGAGGCCCTAGCAGCCTTCAAGCATAATATCCGTGACGAGTGGCTTGCCCGGCACCTTGGACAGGAAAAGCCAAAATCTATGACAGCCCTCACGACACTCATGACCCGCTTTTGTGCGGGAGAAGACAGCTGGCTGGCTCGTAGCAATAACATGACCAAGAGCCCTGGTAATTCGGATACCAAGGACAACAATGGTAGGTCGCGTCGCAACAAGCACAAGCGTCGCATTAATAGCGACAACGGTGAAGATACGGCAGTTAATGCCGGATTCAGAGGCTCTAAACCCGGTCAGCAGAAAAAGCCGTTCAAAAGAGACACACCAGGCCCGTCCAGTTTGGACTGTATACTCGATTGCTCGTGCCAGACACATGACACCCCTGAAAAACTAGCCAATCACACCAACAGGGATTGTTGGGTGTTCAAGCAGGCCGGCAAGTTAAATGCCGAAAACAGAGACAAGGGGCTACATAGCGACGACGAGGAGGAGCCCCGGCCGCCGAATAATAGTGGACAAAAGGGCTTCCCTCCACAAGTGTGGACGGTGAACATGATATACGCAACCCACATCCCCAAGAGGGAGCCGAAGCGTGCATTAAGAGACGTATACGCGTTGGAGCCAGTCGTCCCAAAGTTCAACCCATGGTCCTCCTGCCCGATCACTTTTGATCGAAGGGACCACCCCACTAGCATCCGCCATGGCGGATTCGCCGCATTGGTTCTAGACCCAGTCATTGACGGATTTCACCTCACTAGAGTCCTTATGGACGGTGGCAGCAGCCTGAACCAGCTTTATCAGCATACGGTGCGCAAAATGGGCATAGATCCCTGAAGGATCAAACCCACAAAGACTGCCTTTAAAGGTGTCATACCAGGTGTAGAGGCCCATTACACGGGCTCAGTCACACTTGAAGTAGTCTTCGGATCCCCGGATAATTTCCGAAGCGAGGAGTTAATCTTCGATATAGTCCCGTTCCGCAGTGGCTATCACGCGCTGCTCGGGCGAACCACATTTGCAAAGTTCAATGCGGTGCCGCACTATGCATACCTCAAGCTCAAGATGCCAGGACCTCAAGGAGTCATTACGGTCAACGGAAACACCGAACGCTCTCTCCGAACAGAGGAGCATACGACGACCCTCGCAGCAGAAGTACAAAGCAGCCTCTCAAGGCAATTCTCCAGTCCGGCAATAAAACGTCCGGACACCGTCAAGCGAGCTCGGAGTAACCTACAACAAGACCGCCTGGCACGTTCCGAGCAAGCGTAGCAATGCAGCCCCAACCCTAACCCTCGCGAAACTGCGAAATTAGTACTACGCGTACATAATTACGCTTTGAAAATACCATGGGCACAGGGGGAGGGGCATGACCACGGCACGCCCCAATACACGGCTCAACCGCACTAGGGGCCGCCGATTCTATCATTTTTCTTACTTTCAGGACCTTACTCTCTGGAAGACCTGTTCGGCAGTACAATCACCGAACACATGATGCAACAACCAAGGAGGCAGAAAGCTACGTCGAATTCCCAGGTGGTCTCTATAACGAGCAAAATACATGTCTTACATACCGTCCCACAGCCCGTCCCTGGAGGGGGACATGTCAAATAGTCCCATCTCTTGCTTATCGCACTATTTGTATCGTTCTGCTTTTAGCGCAGCCTTTGGGGATAAACAATGCTTAGCTTCAGCTTATTATCACATTCTCTATTCATTCCTTTTTCATATATATGTTCCCGGGACCAGAGCATGTCGTGAAAGACGCACACGGGGCGGGCGTGCTTCGACCGTGTCTCCGGGGCACAGTTGAATGTAGATATCATGAACGCGAGTCGTAAAATATGGGTGTAGGAAGCCTGGACTCTGATTACCGATTATGAAAGCGAGGACTCTTTTTCTCTCTCCCCATTAACGGAAAACTATCTTAACCTCCTTCAGCAAGTTCGTTATCTACAAGTAAGTTAGAGAATTCCTGTTGTCAAGCTAGTTATCTTATACAAGACTTTTCTATAAGGCCTGCAAGCAGGTTCAGGTGGAGTTATGACATTTAGCACCCGTACACTTTGTTACGGCTAATACGCCAGGGGCTTAAGCACCCCATAATACGACGTGAGAAGTCCGAACACTTTCACAAGTGCGGCACCCCGAACTTATAGCATTACATGCATCAGCTCCGAATCATGTCCTGGGTCAATAGTTGGGTTTGCCCGGCTCCCATGTTTTGGTATCTTACGTTCCGTTATATCGGCTAAGGTAGCGCTGGGAGAACTACTGCGATTGTGCCCCAGTTGAGCTGGGCTAAGCACCTCAGTAAAGAAAGCTAAAACTGACCGTCATGATAGGGCAAGAGCTAGTCGCTGTTCGAGAGGTTTCGAGTCCTTAAAGACTTATTCCGCTTAGAGCGAGGAGTCGGCTTTGTCCGACTTAAGGCATGTATAGCGCCCCGAACTCGGTCTTCCGAACACTAGGGGCTTCGTCGAAATTTAAAATTATAGAATTCTCTGGCTAAGTGAGAGTATAACGCACTATAGTCCGATTGCCTTGTTCGCCATGCTGACTACCTCCCTCGAAGGACCCAACAATGGGAAAAAGAGTGCTCAGGTTTATCCCCGAACACCCCAGCACTAGTGGCATGGGGGCAGAAGCCGACGACTCGCCATCTCTCAGATTTCATAAACGGCCGCATAGAAGGTAATATTTTAAATTACAACAAGCGTTGCATAGCGCATATGAACAAGTTTTCAGCGCACAGGATAAAACAAACAAGTTTACTGAAATATTACATCCTTGGAACATTCATCCGCCACAAGGCGGGCACCCTCCAGGACGTCCTCGTAATACATCTCAGGGGGGCGATGCTCCTTTCCCGATGGTGGCCCGTCCTTCACAAGCTTCTCAGCATCCATCTTGCCCCAGTGCACTTTAGCACGGGTGAGGGAGTCCTGGATTAGGGGGTGTTCGTATAGCCGGACTATAACCTTTGGCCGGACTCCTGGACTATGAAGATACAAGATTGAAGACTTTGTCCCGTGTCCGGATGGGACTTTCCTTGGCGTGGAAGGCAAGCTTGGCGATACGGATATGTAGATCTCCTTCCGTTGTAACCGACTCTGTGTAACCCTAACCCTCTCCGGTGTCTATATAAACCGGAGGGTTTTAGTCCATAGGACGAACAACAATCATACCATAGGCTAGCTTCTAGGGTTTAGCCTCTTTGATCTCGTGGTAGATCTACTCTTGTACTACCCATATCATCAATATTAATCAAGCAAGAGTAGGGTTTTACCTCCATCGAGAGGGCCCGAACCTGGGTAAAAACATCGTGTCCCTTGTCTCCTGTTACCATCCGCCTAGACGCACAGTTCGGGACCCCCTACCCGAGATTCGCCGGTTTTGACACCGACATTGGTGCTTTCATTGAGAGTTCCTTTGTGTCGTCATCTTTAGGCCCAATGGCTCCTCCGATCATCAACAGTGATGCAGTCTAGGTCGAGACTTTTCTCCCCGGACAGGTCTTCGTATTCGGTGGCTTTGCACTACGGGCTAATTCGCTTGGCCATCTGGAGTAGATTGAAAGCTACGCCCCTGGCCATCAGGTTAGATTTGGAAGCTTGAACTACACGGCTGACATCCGCGGAGACTTGATCTTCGACGGATTCGAGCCGCAGCCGGGCGCACCGCACTGTCACGATGGGCATGACCTAACTCTGCCACCGAACAGTGCCCTGGAGGCCGCACCCATGTCCGCTCCGACCCTTAGCTCAGAGACGACTGCGCCAATCGAGGACGGGCGGCTGGACCCCGCCTCGGGGTGTGCAATCTCTACGGTGATCGAGCCGAACACCAGCCTTGTCCTTTGCGAGGCTTGTGACTCCAAGGTGCCGGACTCCCCTTCGGACTCCGAACCCCCCGCGCCCCTGCCAATCGAATCTGATTGGGCGCCGATCATGGAGTTCACCGCCGCAGATATCTTTCAACACTCGCCCTTCGGCGACATTCTGAATTCACTAAGGTCTCTCTCTTTGTCAGGAGAGTCCTGGCCGGACTATGACCGGCAGGATTGGGATGCGGACGACGAAGAAATTCGAAGCCCACCCACCACCCACTTCGTAGCCACTATCGACGATTTAACCGACATGCTGTACTTTGACTCCGAAGACATCGACGGTATGGACGACGATATAGGAGACAAACATGAACCAGTGCCTATAGGGCACTGGACAACCACCTCATCTCACGATGTATACATGGTAGGCACACCTAAAGGAAGCGACAACGAGGAACAAAGGGACGCAACGAGGGATCGTTCCCTCAAAAAGCAGTCAAAGCAGCGACGTAAGCGCCGCTCCAAGCCCCGCCTCGACAGAGACAGCAGCCATACGGACCCAGCCACAGAGCAGGGCGAACCGGCGGACGACGAACATGCCATCGAGCAACCGTCCGAACAAGACAACTTGGATAAACAAACCGCACAACCCGTCCTCGGCGAAGATAACAGTCCGGACGACCTCACGCCGGACAAGCTCCTAGAACAGGAAAACATCCACAAAAGGCTCGCCGCCACGGCGCGTAGCCTGAAAAAGCAGAAGCGGAAGCTCAAAACCGCGGAAGACGCACTCCGAATCAGATGGAGCAAAGTACTCAACACCACAGACAAATACGGCGATAGTCGTCACACAAAGAGCTACCGAAGGTAAAGCTACTGCCCGAATTTGATGAGGAGGCCCTAGAGCCCGCAAAATCAAAAAAATAAGGAAGCCACCCAGTCGGATAGACGACCCCATGGCCAACACAGAACGGCATATGGCGCCGCACACAAAGCAACACGCGATCCACCCAAGGATTCGCATCAAAAGGATGGCCCAACCAGGTCTCTCTACGGGCCAAGAAAGCAAGCTCTAGTAAGCAATGCAACGCAACAAATATCCGAACAACACGACACACCCAAATACTGGGGTGCCGCACACCCCCTCTGTTTCACCGATGAGGTGCTGGACCATGAATTTCCAGCGGGATTTAAGCCCGTAAACATAGAGGCGTACGACAGAACAACAGACCCTGGAGTCTGGATTGAGGATTATATCCTCCACATACACATGGCCAGAGGAGACGACCTCCACGCCATAAAATACTTACCCCTCAAGCTCAAAGGGCCAGCCCGGCATTAGCTTAAAGGCCTTCCCGAAAACACCATTGGAAGTTGGGAAGAGCTCGAGGAGGCTTTTCGGGCAAATTTTCAAGGAACCTATGTCCGACCTCCGGATGCAGACGACTTAAGTCATATAACTCAAACAACCCGGAGAGTCAGCCCGGAAACTCTGGAACAGATTTCTTACTAAAAAGAACCAGATAGTCGACTGTCTGGATGCCGAAGCCTTAGCAGCTTTCAAACACAGCGTTCGAGACGAATGGCTCGCCAGACACCTCGGCCAAGAAAAGCCAAGAACAATGGCCGCATTAACAAGCCTCATGACCCGCTTTTGCGCGGGAGAGGACAGCTGGTTGGCAAGATGCAGCAACAGTGACCCAAGTACATCCGAAGTCAGGGATGGAAACGGGAAACCATGATGCATTAAGGAACAACGCCGGAATAAGGAAAGCAGCTCGAAGAGCACGACAGTCAACGCCGGATTCAAAAGCTCTTGGCAGAATCAGAACAAGCTGCCCCTCAAGAATAACAGGGATGAGCTATCTAACCTAAACAAAATATTGGATAAGATATGTCAAATCCACAGCACCCCCGGGAATCCTGCAAACCATACCCGCAGAGAATGTTGGGTCTTCAAGCAATCCGACCAACTCAACACCGAACACAAGGGGCTCGACACACCAAGCAAGGACGATGATGAACCCCACAAGCAGAGCACCGGGAAACAAAAGAATTTCCCACTCGATGCCAAAACAGTAAACTTACTTCACGTGACAAAAGGAAAAATAGAGTGGTGCCTATACGGCCTACCCCAAAGGAGTCCCGCCACTGGTTGTTAAAACCGATCACCTTCGACCATCAGGATTACTCTAGAAGTATCCAGAATGAAGGTTGGACTGCCTTAGTGTTAGATCCAATAATCGAAGGACTCCACTTTACACAAGTCCTGATGGACGACGGCAGTGGTCTAAACCTGCTATATCAGGACACAGTCCACAAAATGGGGTTGGACCCAAGAAAAATTCGCCATAGCAACACTTCCTTTCAAGGAGTAACGCCAGGCCCGGATGCCCGTTGCACGGGTTCTATCCCGCTAGAAGTTATGTTCGGCTCTACCGACAACTTCCGTCGCGAAAAGATAACCTTCCACATCGCCCCATTTTCAAGTAGCTATCAAGCACTACTTGGGCGCGAGGCTTTCGCCCACTTTAACGCGATACCGCATTATGCATCTCTTACGCTTAAGATGCCCGGTCAACGAGGCATCATCTCACTAAAGGGAAATATCGAGTGTTCCTCGCACACGAAAGAATATGCGGCTGCCTTGACAGTCGCACATTAACACGGCTTCACCAATCAAAGCACCTAAATAGGTCATTAAGACCAGGGATGCGGCTCGACGAGTCCGACATAAACATACCACTGGTAAAGGATTAATAACCGCATACCCCTGTACAAGGGGCTCCGCGCACGTAACACAAGAGACAATAAGGCTCAATTTCTACCCATGTTGAATTATACTTTGTTTATTCAGTATAACGTACATTTTGCACGACCTTTTTCAACTGAGTTCCTCTCTTTTTCAGATGAACACCATGCTATACCCGTCCAGGACAAGGCACAACGGAGACACGGGCGCATACATGCAGCAGGGACCCGTTCCAAGGATTCTTTTTAGATTAAGACCCTGCGTAAACCTTTTTTACTGTCTCTTGTTGATACACATCCCCCGGACTCTCAGTATAGCCGAGGAGGAGGCTGGCGTCTTGGCATGTGGCCACGTCAGAATTTTGCGCGTACCTGGACACTAGGGGCTTATTATCAAGGGCACTGCTCAGCCCGTTTTTCATAAAGACCGAATACCTTATGGAGTGTTCGGCGTCGCAAGTTTGGCCTTATATGCATTAGCTCCAAATCATGTCTTTGGTCAAATGTTAGGTTTGCCCGGCTCGTGTGTTTTGCTGCCTTACGTTCTGCACTATCGGCTAAGGCGGCACCAGGAGAACTACTGCGATTGTGCCCCGGTTCAGCCAGGCGAGCACCTTAGTAGAGAAAGCCGAAAACTGACTGTCATGATATAGCGTGAGACTGGTCAACCACTTGATGACCCATCGGAATCTTCGGGATTCCTCCGCATTAACGAAGGGCCGTTTCTCGGCCAGGCACACACGCGCCCCGAATTCCGACAAGCGCGGTGCCACCAGGGGCTATATAGTAGCTCCACGGTCAAACTCGTATGGCTAAGTGAAAGTGATAAAGCATTATAGTCTGGTTGCCTAGTTCGCTGCGCTACCACCTCCTTAATGGACCAAGACGTTGGATAAAGTGTGATGATGCGCCTTTTGCGAACACCCCCGCATTATATGCGTGGGGGCTGAAGCCAACGACTGCAATCTTTCAGGTTATATACACATATACGTAAACGACCGCACAGGAGGCATTATAATTCTTGCAAGCACAAGTATAAAAAGCTTCTACATTTCAGCAAAATATTGTTTTCAATAAATACATGTTATTCGAACATAATATCCTTCGAGCAATGCGTCTCTATTAAACAAGCGCCCTCCAGGAGTTCTTGAAAGTAGTGCTCGGCAGGTACTCGGCTTTCGCCCGAATCTTGGGCTGCAACAGCGGTGGCCTCCATCTCTGCCCAGTATGTCTTGACACGGGCAAGGGCCATCCGCGCACCCTCCACACACGCTGACCTCTTCATCGCGTTGATATATGGCACCACACCAAGGAACTGCTGCACCAAGCTAAAATAACTGTTCGGCTTTGGCCTTTTCGGCCACAGATGATCCACGACATACTTCATGGCGAGTCCGGATAACCTATTCAGCTCGGCCCATTCGGCCAAACGATCGGGTAATGGAAGCGGACACTCTGGATTGTGGAACTGCGACCAGAAAAGCTTTTCCACTTCGTGACCCTCCTGATCTCGGAAGTGTTCGACCGCATCAGCGGCACTCGCCGCTAAATCCAGATATGCGTCCGCCGAACTCCACATCCGGTCCAATGGAGCATATTTAGGATCCCCGAACTTCATCCGCACCATAAAGGGCTTTCCAGCCGCGATATCTCCGGCCTGACGCAGCTCCTCCTTCATCGCTCTCATCACAGAACGAGCATCCTTGGCTGCTGTAATGGCCTTTTCCAGGTCTGTCCGCTCAGCCCGATCTTCTTTCTCAAAAAGCTTGCAGCGGTCAGCAGCGGTCTTCAACTTCGCAGCCATCTCGGCCATTTCCTTTTTGCTTTAGCAATGAGCAGCCTGTTCGGCCTTCAACTCCTCAACCGCCTTTAAGGCAGCCGCATCGCTTTTTCTGGCTTGCTCCTTGGCTCGGGCAAGCTCTGCCCGAAGGTCCTCCACAGCGGCAGCCCCATCTGCATCAAGTGCAGACACTATAAGATACTGGCGTCAAGATCGTCTTACCAGGTGTCTCCGAAGAGATTACATACCTTGTGCCTCGTCAAGACGCTTGTTGACAAGCGCGATTTCGGCATCTGCCACGTCAAGTTGCTGCTTTAGTTCGGCAAATTCATCAGTCCGACTAGCCGCCGGACACTTCGCCACCTACACATGAAAGGCGACATATTATACCTGGGATTATGATCCTCTGCGCGCCGTCACTTTTGATACCGCATAGAGTCTCAGGGGCTACTATCTACATAGGACGCATCTTATATATGCGGAACTGTCAAAAGGTACATCTTTTCGCGTACCTCAAAACCTGTCAGTAAACTCCTAACGGCCTCGTGCAACCCGCTCTCCGCGGATGAAATCCTTTCAATCACCGTACCCATCAACGTACGGTGTTCTTCTGAGATAGACGCTCGCCCAAGCAGATCCTTCAGCTCCTCCGGCCGTGCACCGGACGGTGCCGGACTCGTCCGATGGCCTTTCTCAAAGGCCGGATACGGAGGGCTTTGGGGGGCCATATGACTGCCTTCCGGCCCTGCCGGATTCGGAGAAATCCTCCATGACGACACCTCGGGGTCGCCCGCCTCGTGAGGCGATACGGCAAGGGGAGGCGTTCCGCTCTCCATCATCTCCGGTAGAAGATCCCCCAAAGATGAGCTCTGTTAAGAAGGGCTGAGATCCGAACTACAAAGTAAAATTTCGGTTATTTTCCTCAGGAATAAAACAGGGGTGTTTCTCATTTTAAACTCCCATCTCTACTTACGGCTCGGGGGAGGGCTGATCCCCTTGGTGGTACCGTAAGGCCGAGGTATTCCCCGGCGCAGGACCCTCTGGCGAAGATTTCTTCCCCCGCTTTGAGACCATGGTCTCCGGGTCTTCAGAGGCGCTCCTCTTCTTCCCCTGGGTAGAGGAATTTCTAATTCCTCCTTTCCTAATAGACACCTTCGAGGAGGCGGTAGCTCCCTTGTCCCCCTCCTCGTTCTCTTCCAAAGGCACGATCTCCAGCATCCTGGTCAACACGGGATTCGGCGAGGTCTCAGGAAGGGGGGCTGGACACCTGATTAACTTCGCCTTCGCTACCCACTCCTGTTTCAAAGAAACTCTTTTAAGGGTGATGTTGTGATGAATGAATGGATGGTGTGTCCGGAAACAGGGCTACTTACTTGAGTATCCGGACGATTGCAGCTGAGTCCTGCGTCCTCCGTAGAATCCGGACACATTACTTGTGATCCGAAGAACAATTTGTACATCTCCACGGGCTTCATGCCAAGAAAGTGTTGGAGAGCTCGCGGTCCCTCCGGGTTGAACTCCCATAGGCGGAGAGGGCGGCGTTTGCAAGGCAGGACTCGGCGAATTAACATAACCTGCGTCACCACGACCAGACTGATATCTCTTTCTAGGAGATCTCGGATGCGGCCTTGCAATAGGGGCACGTCTTTTGCCGGCCCCTAGTCCAGCCCCTTATTGACCCATGAGGCTAGTCGGGGCAGGGGACCCGAGCGGAAAGCAGGCGGCGCCACCCACTTGGTGCCCCTGGGAGCGGTGATATAGAACCACTCTTGTTGCCATAAGCTGAACTCCTCCTGAAAAGAGCCCTCGGGCCATGGAGCGTCAGCGTTCTTGCTTATAACAGTGCCTCCGCACTCCGCGTGCGCTCCCTCGATCATCTTCGGCTCTACTTGAAAGGTCTTAAGCCACAGTCCGAAGTGAGGAGTAATGCGGAGGAAGGCTTCGGACACGACGATAAACGATGAGATGTGGAGGATGGCCTCTAGAGCTAAGTCGTGAAATTCCAGCCCATAATAAAACATGAGCCCCCTCACGAAGGGATCCGTCCCGAAGCCAAGCCCTCAGAGGAAGTGAGACACGAATACCACACTCTCACCAGGCTCGGGAGTAGGAACAACCTGCCCTTGAGCAGGCAGCCTATGCGAAATTTCGCCAGTCAAGAACCTGGCTTCTCTCAGCTTTAGTACGTCCTCCTCCATAACGGAGGAAGGCGTCCATCGGCCTCGAAGGTCGGAACCGGACATCGTCGAAGGTTCGAAGCGCCTGAAATCTAGGACCTTGGGTGTTGGAACTCGAGGCAAAGGGCGAAATCGATTGAGATCAAAAGAAAGGAGTAAGGCCTTGGTCTCTTTATAAGAGGTTGAATACCAAGAGCCCTCCCCGTGACCGTTCGGGACTCGCCTTTGATCGAGGAAACATACCAACGGGCACGATTGGGTTACCCACGTCTGTATTGATGAGAATCCCGCAAATTAAGGGGACACGATCTCTGCTTCGACAAGACGTGCCAAGGAAACCGCCTCGCAAAACGCGCTGAGGTGGGACAGCAAAATGATTCGAATAAAGGCTTGGCCGTGGTGTGATGTCACGCTACGGAATACGTCAGCAGATTAGGTTTGTGTAAATATTATTCTCTCTATGGAATTTTGTGGAACTTATTTTGCAGAGCCAGACACTATCCTTGTGTTCAAAATCTTTCTACGAAGTATTCGGAGGAGGAACCCGCCTTGCAATGACGAAGACAATTTGCGCGCCGAACTCGTCGTCATTGAAGCCTAGTTCAGGGGATACTGAGGGAGTCCTCGATTAGGGGGTGTTCGGATAGCCGGACTATAACCTTTGGTCGGACTCCTGGACTATGAAGATACAAGATTGAAGACTTCGTCCCGTGTCCGGATGGGACTTTTCTTCGCGTGGAAAGCAAGCTTGGCGATACGGATATGTAGATCTCCTTCCGTTGTAACCGACTCTGTGTAACCCCAACCCTCTCCGGTGTCTATATAAACCGGAGGGTTTTAGTCCATAGGACGAACAACAATCATACCATAGGCTAGCTTATAGGTTTTAGCCTCTCTTATCTCGTGGTAGATCTACTCTTGTACTACCCATATCATCTATATTAATCAAGCAGGAGTAGGGTTTTACCTCCATCGAGAGGGCCCGAACCTGGGTAAAAACATCGTGTCCCTTGTCTCCTGTTACCATCCGCCTAGACGCATAGTTTGGGACACCCTACCCGAGATCCGCCAGTTTTGACACCGACAACGGGCAAGTGCCCTACGGGCAGCCTCAATACAGACGGAGCGCTTGATGACTTCAAGCCGTGGACAGGCATCCACCAGCCGCCTCACCAGCCCGAAGTAGCTCCCAGGCATGGCCTCTCCAGGCCACAGCCGGACTATGAGACCCTTCATGGCCTGCTCGGCCACCTTATGGAGCTCGACCAGCTGCTTCAACTGGTCGCTCAAAGGCACAGGGTGTCCGGCCTCAGTATACTGAGACCAGAACACCTTCTCCGCTAAGCTCCCATCTTCGGCCCGATAGAAGGCGGCGACATCTGACACGCTACGGGGCAAATCTGTGAATGCTCCTGGAGAGCTCCGGACTCGGGTAAGTAACAAGTAATTCACTTTCACGTGCTTGCTTTGCATAAAGAATGCCTTACCCGCCGCTATCTTCTTCATCGCCTCAACTTCTTGGAGGGCTTTATGGGCTTCGGCCTTGGCAGACTTGGCACTTTCGAAGGCCATTGCGAGCTCGGACTCTCGCGTCTTTGAGTCAAGCTCCAAACTCTCGTGTTTTTTCACGAGAGCCTGGAGCTCTTGCCGTACCTCGCCAACTCGCGCCTCATGCTTCTCCCGCTCAGTATGCTCCGTGGCCGCCTTCTCTTCGGCCTTGGAAAGCGCTTGCTTCAGGGTCGCCACCTCAGTCGTGGCCCCTAAGACACCAATAACGATCCTGTCATTTTTTTGCAACTGCATCTTTTATATACTTACACAAGGCATTGCGTACCTTGGCTCTCCTCGAGCTGCTTCTTGGCAAGGCCGAGCTCTTGCTCGGACCGCTCGAGGCTCTGCTTCAGCGTGTCCACCTCCGTAGTCAGTGCGGCAGAGGCCAGCAGCAAAGCGTACATACGCATATCGACATAATTATGTTAGACTCCTGCGAATATTATTAGATCCTCTATTCGGCTTTTCCTTGTGAACGCCAAACAGAGCATCAGGGGCTACTGTCTATGCGGTAATATTTTCATATATTCTCTACATACCTCAAAGCCTGTTAACAGGCTGGCACAAGCTTCGGTCAGCCCGCTTTTGGCGGACCGAACTTTCTGGATCACCGCACTCATGATAGTACGGTGCTCCTCATCGATGGAGGCGCCGTTAAGCACCTCCAGCAAGTTACCCGGTGCCTCCGGCTGGACGGAGGTCACCGGCACAGTAGGCTTGCCCTTCTTGGCGGGTGGCCGCCTGCCGGACTCCGGAACAGCTGAAGATTCCGGTGCGGTGTTCGGCCCGGGGCCGGACTTGGAGCCCTTAGGAGCCTTGCTCCCTTTTTGTCTGCAGTCCGGAAGGTCGCCTTGCGGCGCCTCCAGGACCACCTCCCCTTGGCTTGGAACCTTTCGGGACAACACCTCGGTGTTGTCCGTAGGGTGAGGGGTGGAAGTGGTCGGAAGTGAAAATCTATTCACATCCGACGAATCCAAGGAGCTGCTCGACGATACATCGAGCCGGGCTCGGGCCGGACCGCATGATTATATTCGGCATTAGGGAAAGCTGTGCAATAAAGGAACACTATGAGTCACTCTGGTGTCCGAATACTTACGACTTCGCTAGGGGCTTGGCCCTGGGCGGCCACTCCTCCTCGCTGTCGGCGATGTTGGTGGAGTAGTCCGGAGGAAGGGTCCTCCCCTTCTTGGACCCTCCGGCCTCCCCAGTTGGGGCGGCCTTCCTTTTCTTTTCTCCCCCTGCTGGGGAAGAAACCTCTCTTTCCTCCTCCTCCTCTTCAGGGGAGGAGTGCGCCTTGGAGTCATCGGACGATGAGTCCGACTCCACTGGGCGCCGGGAACTCTTTCGGGTTCCCGTGGCCTTCTTCGCCGGCACCACGTAAGGTGCCGGGACCAGCAGCTCCGCTAGGCGGGCGTCTGCTGGGTCTTCGGGCAAAGGAGCCGGACAGTTGATTTGTCCGGCCGTCCTTTGCCAGTCCTGTCAAAGGCACGGGGGTTTAGATCCCGCATAGAGTCAAACTATAAAGACAAATATCCTGTAAGAGGTAAAACAACTTACCACATTAGGCTTGACGCTGCGCGCAGAATCCGCGATCCTCGGTGGCGGAAGCAGGAGCCTCGACGCCCTTGAATAGCACCTTCCAGGCATGTTCGTACGTTGTGTAGAAGAGTCTGCTCAGAGTTCGGTGTTGGGCCGGGTCAAACTCCCATAAGCTGAAAGCCCGTTGTTGGCATGGGAGGATCCGGCGGATGAGCATGACCTGGACTACGTTGACGAGTTTGAGCTTCTTGCTCACCAGGTTTTGGACGCATGTTTGGAGTCCGGTCAGCTCTTCCGAACTACCCAACGGTAGGCCCTTCTCTTTCCAGGAGGTGAGCCACACAGGGATTCTGGATCGGAACTCTGGGGCTGCGACCCATTTAGGGTCACGCGACTTGGTTATGTAGAACCACCCCGATTGCCACCCCTTTATGGTATCCACGAAGGAGCCCTCGAGCCATAGGACGTTGGGCATCTTGCCTACCATGGCGCCTCCGCACTCTGCCTGGTGGCCGCCCACTACCTTCGGCTTGACATTGAAGGTCTTCAGCCATAAGCCGAAGTGGGGCTGGATGCAGAGGAAGGCCTCGCACATGACGATAAACGCCGAGATATTGAGGATGAAGTTCGGGGCCAGATCATGGAAGTCCAGGCCGTAGTAGAACATGAGCCCCCAGACGAATGGGTGGAGAGGGAAGCCTAGTCCGCAGAGGAAATGGGTGAGGAACACCACCCTCTCATGGGGCCTGGGGGTGGGGATGAGCTGCCCCTCATCTGGAAGCCGGTGCGCGATGTCGTCAGACAAGTATCCGGCTCTCCTCAGCTTTTTGATGTGTCCCTCCGTGACGGAGTAGACCATCCACCTGCCTCCCGCTCCGGACATGATTGGCGAAGGTTGAGGTGGAGAATGCGAACTTGGGCGCTGGAGCTCGAGTATGCGAAAATGGATGAGCAAAGGAGGAAGAAGGCGTGGATGAAAAGGTGGATCCTTATCCCCTTATATGGGCGGACGAAACCATGCGTCCCCACCAGCCTGGTAAAACTCGCTTATCCCCCAAGCGCCATAATCAATGGCACAGTTGGGTTACCCACGCCCGTATTGATGAGGATCCCGGAATAAGGTGACACGATCTCTGCTTCGACAAGACGTGCCAAGGAAACCACCTCGCAAAACGCGCTGAGGTGGGACAGTAAAAACGATTCAAATAAAGGCTTGGCTGTGGTGTGATGTCATGCTACAGAATACGTCAGCAGATTAGATTTGTGTAAATATTATTCTCTCTACGGTGGTATGTGCAACTTATTTTGCAGAGCTGGACACTATCTTTGTGTTCAAAATCTTCTATGAAGTATTCGGAGGAGGAACCTGCCTTGCAATGCCGAAGACAATCTGCGTGCCGGACTCATCGTCATTGAAGCCTGGTTCAGGGGCTACTGAGGGAGTCCTGGATTCGGGGGTATCCGGACAGCCGGACTATAACCTTTGGCCGGACTCTTGGACTACGAAGATACAAGATTGAAGACATCGTCCCGTGTCCGGATGGGACTTTCCTTGGCGTGGAAGGCAAGCTTGGCAATACTGATATGTAGATCTCCTTCCATTGTAACCGGCTCTGTGTAACCCTAGCCCTTTCCGGTGTCTATATAAACCAGAGGGTTTTAGTCCATAGGACGAACAACAATCATACCATAGGCTAGCTTCTAGGGTTTAGCCTCTCTGATCTCGTGGTAGATCTACTCTTGTACTACCCATATCATCAATATTAATCAAGCAGGAGTAGGGTTTTACCTCCATCGAGAGGGCCCGAACCTGGGTAAAAACATCGTGTCCCTTGTCTCCTGTTACCATCCGCCTAGACGCACAGTTCGGGACCCCCTACCCGAGATCCGTCGGTTTTGACACCGACAGTAGCCATACTTTTGATTCTTATAATGCCATGATAGATTTATTTGGCTCACCACCTCTTTTGGTTAATGGAACTATGTTAACTTTGGAGCATGTTATGCAAAAGCTTGAAATTATTGAAAATAAAGTTGCTACCATTGAATAAATTGAAAATCTAGATAAAAAGATCCACAATCAAATTACTCAATTTGGATCTAAGGTAGGAATGACTTTGAAAAATATTAAGGAAAAAGAACCTATAGTTAATGAGAAAATAAATCTAGATTCTACTAGAATCGATAAACTTGAGGGTATCATTAAAAATTTGGGAACCGCTTTTTCTTCTGTAAAGAATACTGAAAGTCCTCCTACTAAAATTGCCAAGCTTATGTATGTTCCTAAAAATAAGGGTGAATCCTCTAATGAAACTGCAGATCTTAAATCTATAAGTATTCATTACGATCTTTTTGCTATCATTAAGGAACCATTTGCTACAAATGAATTTTTCAATCTTGTGCCTAAAAGTTTGATAATTACTAGAAAGAAAGAAATTCCTAAAGAAGGTAGACGCCTCATCGAAGGATTGCCTACCAAAGATGGCAATACCTAAATCTATCCTCGCTTTTATGCCTAGCTAGGGGCGTTAAACGATAGCGCTTGTTGGGAGGCAACCCAATTTTATTTTGAGATTTTTGTTTTTGCTTCTGTTTAGGAATAAATAATCCATCTACCTTCTGTTTAGATGTGGTTTTGTGTTTTAATTAGTGTTTGTGCCAAGCTAGACCTATTGGATCTTCTTGGATGATAGTTATTTGATCTTGCTGTAATTTCCAGAAATTTTGCGCTTAGTGCCCGAATTATTAAAAATCACCAAACGTGATAAAATTCTGATTCCAATTGATGATGATCAATAAACAAATTTTATAGGTCGTCTAATTTTGGTAGATTTTTTGGAGTTCCAGAAGTTTGCGTTAGTTACAGATTACTACACACTGTTCTGTTTTTGACAGATTCTGTTTTTCGCGTGTTGTTTGCTTATTTTGATGAATCTATGGCTAGTATTAGAGGGTGTGAACCATAGAGAACTTGGAATACAGTAGGTTTAACACCAATATAAATAAAGAATGAGTTCGTTACAGTACCTTAAAGTGGTTTTATGTTTTCTTTCTCTAACGGAGCTCACGAGATTTCTATTGAGTTTTGTGTTGTGAAGTTTTCAAGTTTTGGGTGAAATCTTTTGATGGATTATGGAACAAGGAGTGGCAAGAGACTAAGCTTTGGGATGCCCATGGCACCCCCAAGATAATCCAAGGACACCAAAAAGTCAAAGCTTGGGGATGCCCCGGAAGGCATCCCCTCCTTCGTCTACTCCTATCGGTATTTTACTTGGAGCTATATTTTTATTCACCAACATGATATGTGTTTTGCTTGGAGCGTCTTGTATTATTTGTGTATTTGTTTGTTAGTGTGCCACAGTCATCCTTGCTGTACACACCTTTGAGAGAGCCATCTATGAATTAAATTTTTTTAGAATACTCTTTGTGCTTCACTTATATCTTTTGAGCTAGGCAGTTTTGCTCTATGTGCTTCACTTATATCTTTCGAGCGTGATAAATTTGCTCTATGTGCTTCACTTAGATTTTTTTTAAGAGCACGGTGGTGGACTTGTTTTAAAGAAACTATTTATCTCTCATGCTTCACTTAGATCATTTTGAGAGTTTTAATAGCATGTTAAATTGCTTAATATTAATATGCTTGGTATTCATGATTTGTGAAATTTTCTTTTGAGTGCGTTGAATACTAAGAAAAGATTGAAGCATGATAATTGTTTTGAGATATGGAGGTGATAATATTAGAGTCATGCTAGTGGAAGTAGTTGTGAATTTAAAGAATACTTGCGTTGAAGTTTGTGATTCCCGTAGCATGCACGTATGGTGAACCGTTATGTAACGAAGTCGGAGCATGAGGTGTTTATTGATTGTCCTCCTTATGAGTGGCGGCCGGGGACGAGCGATGGTCTTTTCCTACCAATCTATCCCCCTAGGAGCATGCGCGTAATACTTTGCTTTGATAACTTCTAGATTTTTGCAATAAGTATATGAGTTCTTTATGACTAATGTTGAGTCCATGGATTATACGCACTTTTTCCCATCCTTCCACCATTGCTAGCCTCTCTAATACCGCGCACTTCTTGCCGGTATCATACACCCACCATATATCTTCCTCAAAACAGCCACCATACCTACCTATCATGGCATTTCCATAGCCATTCCGAGATATATTGCCATGCAACTTTTCGACCGTTTCGTTTATTATGGCACGCTCCATCATTGTCATATTGCTAGCATGATCATCTAGTTGACATCGTATTTGTGGCAAAGCCACCATTCATAATTCTTTCATACATGTCACTCTTGATTCATTGCATATCCCGGTACACCGCCGGAGGCATTCATATAGAGTCATATCTTGTTCTAAGTATCAAGTTGTAATTGTTGAGTTGTAAGAAAAATAAAAGTGTGATGATCATCATTTTTGGAGCATTGTCCCAAGTGAGGAAAGAATGATGGAGACTATGATTCCCCCACAAGTCGGGATGAGACTCCGGACGAAAAAAAAGAGGCCATAAAAAAGGCCCAAATGAAAAAAATGAGAGAAAAAGAGAGAAGGGACAATGCTACTATCCTTTTACCACACTTGTGCTTCAAAGTAGCACCAAGATCTTCATGATAGAGAGTCTCCTATGTTGTCACTTGCATATACTAGTGGGAATTTTTCATTATAGAACTTGGCTTGTATATTCCAATGATGGGCTTCCTCAAAATGCCCTAGGTCTTCGTGAGCGAGCGAGTTGGATGCACACCCACTTAGTTTCTTTTGTTGAGCTTTCATATACTTATAGCTCTAGTGCATCCGTTGCATGGCAATCCCTACTCACTCACATTGATATCTATTAATGGGCATCTCCATAGCCCGTTGATACGCCTAGTTGATGTGAGACTATCTTCCCCTCTTTGTTTCCTCTCCACAACCACCGTTCTATTCCACATATAGTGCTATATCCATGGCTCACGCTCATGTATTGCGTGAAGGTTGAAAAAGTTTTGAAAATGTTAAAGTATGAAACAATTGCTTGGCTTGTCATCGGGGTTGTGCATGATTTAAATACTTTCTGTGGTGAAGATGGAGCATAGCCAGACTATATGAATTTGTAGGGATAACTTTCTTTGGCCATGTTATTTTGAGAAGACATAATTGCTTTATTAGTATGCTTGAAGTATTATTATTTTTATGTCAATATGAACTTTTGTCTTGAATCTTTAGAATCTGAATATTCATACCACAATTAAGAAGTTTTACATTGAAATTATGCCAAGTAGCACTCCGCATCAAAAATTCTCTTTTTATCATTTACCTACTCGAGGACGAGCAGGAATTAAGCTTGGGGATGCTTGATACGTCTCCAATGTATCTATAATTTTTGATTGCTCCATGCTATATTATCTACTGTTTTGGACTATATTGGGCTTTACTTTCCACTTTTATATTATTTTGGGACTAACCTATTAACCGGAGGCCTAGCCCAGAATTGCTGTTTTTTTGCCTATTTCAGTGTTTCGGAGAAACAGAATATCAAATGGAGTCCAAACGGAATAAAATCTTTGAGAACGTGATTTTCTCACCGAACGTGATCCATAGGACTTGGACCCTACGCCAAGGCATCGAAGAGGCGGTCACGAGGCAGGGGGCGCGCCCCCTGCCTCGTGACCGCCTCTTTGATGCCTTGGCGTAGGGTCCAAGTCCTCTGGATCACGTTCGGTGAGAAAATCATGTGGGCGCGCCCCCCTGCCTCGTGGGCCCCTCGAAGCTCCACCGACGTACTCCTTCCTCCTATATATACCTACGTACCCCCAAATGGTCAGAGCAGGAGCCAAAAACCTAATTCCACCACTGCAACCTTCTGTATCCACGAGATCCCATCTTGGGGCCTGTTCCGGAGCTCCGTCGGAGAAGGCCGTCATCATGGAGGGCTTCTACATCATCATAGCCTCTCCGATGAAGTGTGAGTAGTTTATCTCAGACCTTTGGGTCCATAGTTAGTAGCTAGATGGCTTCTTCTCTCTTTTTGGATCCCAATACAAAGTTCTCCCCCTCTCTTGTGGAGATCTATTCGATGTAATCTTCTTTTTGCGGTGTGTTTGTTGAGACCGATGAATTGTGGGTTTATGATCAAGTCTATCTTTGAATAATATTTGAATCTTCTCTGAATTCTTTTATGTATGATTGGTTATCTTTGCAAGTCTCTTAGAATTATCAGTTTGGTTTGGCCTACTAGATTGGTTTTTCTTGCCATGGGAGAAGTGCTTAGCTTTGGGTTCGATCTTGCGATGTCCTTTCCCAGTGACAGAGGGGCAGCAAGGCACGTATTGCATCGTTGCTATCGAGGATAACAAGATGGGGTTTATTTCATATTGCATGAATTTATCTCTCTACATCATGTCATCTTGCTTAAAGCGTTACTCTATTTCTAACTTAATACTCTAGATGCATGCTGGATAGCGGTCGATGAGTGGAGTAATAGTAGTAGATGCAGGCAGGAGTCGGTCTACTTGTCACGGACGTGATGCCTATATACATGATCATACCTTAGATATTCTCATAACAATGCTCAATTCTGTCAATTGCTCAATAGTAATTTTTTCACCCACAATAGAATACTTATGCTCATGAGAGAAGCCACTAGTGAAACCTATGGCCCCCGGGTCTATTCTCATCATATCAATCTCAATCACTTTAATCTTGCTTTGCTTTTTTACTTTGCCTTTTACTTTTCACTTTGCATATCTATACCAAAAATACCAAAAACATTATCTATCAGTTCTCACTCTTGTAAGTGACCTTGAAGGGATTGACAACCCCTTATCGCGTTGGTTGCGATTTGCTATCGTTTTGTGCAGGTACGAGGTACTTGAGCGTGGCCTCTTAATGGATTGATACCTTGGTTCTCAAAAACTAAGGGAAATACTTATGCTACTCTGCTGCATCATCCTCTCCTCTTCGGGGAAAACCAACACAAGCTCATGAGTAGCACATAATCATAGCCCTTAGCTCTTCCCTGCGAAACAAAGTTGTTAGCACGATGATGTTCATATGAGGACTTTGATCCTTTTGAGGAATTTGATCCACGTGAGGAATTTGGTCCGTATGAGGACTTGGATCCATATGTAGAATTTCATCTAGGGTTCCTATTCTTCACAGGTGGTGTCATGAGGACATTCACCTGAAGACTTTCAAGGCACCTTTTGGGAACCCATATTTTCTTCATAGGGGAACCGTTCCTGCAGTTAGTGCCAACATATCTAGCAAATACTTCACCATTCTGGTTCTTGAACAGTTTATAGTTGGAGTCAAATGACTCATCAGAAGAATGAGGAGATTCACATGTAAAGCCAGATAAATTGGATGGATCAACTGGAGGTCCCTTTGCAGCAACCCACAAGGTTTTGGGGTACTGCTCAGGCTTCCAATATGTACCATCAACATTCAGTTTCCTCTCAAAGGCAATACCCTCTTTCCTAGGGTTCCTGTTGAGGATTTGCTTTTTAAGCACATCACAAAGAGTCTGATACCCTTTGAGGCTTTTGTACATGCCTGTCATGTACAATTCCTTCAGCCCTGCATCATCAGTGATACTAGCAATGTCCTCATATGAGGAATTAGTGATAGCAGAGACAGTTGAAGAATTAGAAGCATTTAAACATTCAGGTGAAGAATTAGCAGATTCACGTTCAATGCACTTTAAACATGGAGGAACAAATTCTTCCTGAGAAGCGCTGATTTATTGAGCAAGTAATGAATCGCGCTCCTTCTGAAGATCTTCATAACTCATTCTTAGCTTCTCAAGATCTTGCTTTCTTTGAAGAAATTCATAAGAAAGCTTCTCATGATCAGATAAGAGAGTGTTATGATGACTCTGAAGGTTGTCAAACCTAGACTGAAGTCTCTGAAGATTTTCAGTCAAGGTTTTAGTGCGATCCATTTCTTCACCCAACATATCATTACTTTTGTCTAGCATGTTTTGAACCTTTTCAAAAACCTTTTGTTGTTTCACAGCAATCTTAGCAAGTTTAGAGTAGCTGGGCTTGAGGTTTTCATCAGATTCATTCGCACTTGATTCAGAGGAGGTATATTTGAGTACCTTGGCACCCTTTGCCATGAAGCAATAGGTGGGAGCATAGTCATCATTGCCTTCATCAGCCTTGTTGGTGGAGCCATTTTCTTCAGAGTTGAAGATAGACTTGCTGACGAACGCAGTAGCGAGAGCTAGACTCGCCACACCAGACTCGGACTCCTCAGATGCCTCCTCTTCCTCATTTTCTTCAGATTCAGCCTCAGAGTCCATTTCCTTGCCAATGAATACCCGAGCCTTCTTGGAGCTGCTCTTGTTGTGAGCTGAAGACTTTGAGGATTTTGATGATGAAGACTTTGAGGATTTCTTCTTCTTCTTTGCATCATCAGAACTGTAATCCTTGTATTTCTTCTTCTTTGATTTCTTTTCCCTCTGAGGACAAACTTGAATGTAGTGACCAGGTTTCTTGCATTTGTGGCATAGCCTTTTCTTGTAGTCACTGGATGAGGAAACATTGCTCCTTGAGGGTTTTCCAAAGCGACCACGTCTTGAGAACTTCTAGAATTTCTTCACGAGCAGTGCTAGTTCATGGCTCGGTTCTTCAGGATCACCAAGGCTGCTGCCAGAATCTTCATCTTCAGACACAGAAACTGCCTTGGCCTTCAGGGCACGTGATCTGCCATAGCTCGAACCATAGAGATATCTCTTCTCAGCAACTTGGAACTCATGAGTGTTTAGCCTCTCAAGGATATCAGCGGGATCAAGTACTTGTAATCTCCACGTTCTTGTATCATTAGTGCCAGAGTATCAAATGAGGAATCAAGCGATCTCAGCAATTTCTTCACCACCTCATGGTCGGTGATGTCAGCGGCACCAAGTGCTTGAAGATCATTTGAGATGTCATTGAGGCGATCGAAGGTTTGTTGAACGTTGTCATTGTCTAGTCTTTTGAAGCGGTTGAAGAGATTGCGAAGAACATCAACTCGAGAGTCACGCTGTGTTGAGACTCCTTCATTGACTTTGGACAGCCTATCCCAGATAAGCTTAGCAGTTTCCAAAGCACTCACTCTTCCATACTGTCCTTTGCTCAGATGGCCACATATGATATTCTTCGCTTGAGAATCGAGTTGCTTGAATCTCTTCAGATCAGCAACATTCAGAGAAGGTGTGACTGAGTGAACACCATTTTCCACAACATACCAGAGATCGTTATCAATTGCCTCAAGATGCATTCGCATCTTATTCTTCCAGTAGGGGTAGTCTGTCCCATCAAAGGTAGGACATCCAGCAGAGACCTTGATCATACCTGCGGTTGACATAACTAAAAATCCAGGCGGTTAAACCAAAATCATACAGAACAAGGGAGTACCTTGCTCTGATACCAATTGAAAGTGCGTTATATCGACTAGAGGGGGTGAATAGGCGATTTTTATAAATCTTCACTGAGGAATTTGCGGGTGAGGAAATTCCTTAGCGAAGAACTACTTGCAGCGGAATAAGTACTCAAAAGTAAACATAACAGAACACAAGCATGGTCATCCTGATGAAATGAAGACAAGCACAAAGTACAGAAAGCGTAAACACATGATAACACAGGATGCAGACAAACAGACTGAAGAAATTGAACTGAGGAAATTGAGAAAGTCTTCAGTCAAAGTCTTCAAACACAGATAAGAACAAGTGCACAACACAGTTACGAGGAAATGAAAGAGTTGAGGTAATAGAACCAGTAAGCTTGGTGAAGATAATGATTTGGTAGACCAGTTCCAACTGCTGTCTCAGTTGTACGTCTAATTGGAGCGGCTGGGTATTTAAACCTGAGGACACACAGTCCCAGACACACAGTCCTCACTGTATTCTCCTTGAGCTAAGGTCACACAGACCTCGCCCAATCACTCATGGTAAGTCTTTAGGTGACTTCCAAACCTTCACAAACTCGGTCACTCGGCGATCCACAATTCCTCTTGGATGCTCTAGACCATGACGCCTAACCGTCTGGAAGAAGCACAATCTTCAAAGGTAACAAGCGCCGGATCCACGCAGGATCAATCTCATAAGTGATGCTCAATCACTTTGGGTTTGTAGGTGTTTGGGTTTGGGTTTTCCTCACTTGATGATTTTCGTTCAAAGTCCTCGGAGGATGGGATGCTCTCAAATGACAAGTGTCAGTTTCTCTCGAAGCAGCCAACCAGCTAGTGGTTGTAGGGGCGGCTATTTATATCCTAGGGAGCAGCCCGACATGATAAGACATAAATGCCCTTCAATGATATGACCGTTAGGTGGGTAGATATTTTGGGACAGCTGGCACAAGGCACAACAACGGTTGGAAATTTGAGTATCAAATTCCCCAGGGCTATCATGTTCCTCACTTTGTAGACAATCCGCACTGGCGAATTCCTAACTCCTCAGTCAGAACAAATTCCTCAGAGACCAGAAGAACTTCGTCTCTGTCACTGAAGAATATGACTGAACTGTATGAGATTTCCAATGGCTTCACTCGAAGGGATTGGTAGGTGTAGGATTTTGAGTTGAGCATCACATGGAAATTTTTTCTTAGTATTTCCTCGACCCCCTTTAACAGTACGGTGTTTCCTATGACTCAAGAAAAGAGAAAATGAAACTACGAAAACAAAAATCTTCACGCTTCATGTTCCTCGAACGAATACCAAGTCTTCAAGGTCACACCAATTTCTTCACTTTCAAAGTCTTCAGAAGTCCAAAGTCTTCAGAAAGTCTTCAGAAGTCCAAAGTCTTCAGACGAAGAACTTCATTTTTAGGGGTTGACTTTCTCTGTAAATATCAAACTCCTCATAGACTTATAGACATGTGTACACTCATAAACACATTAGTCCCTTAACCTATAAGTCTTCAATACACCAAAATCACTAAGGGGCACTAGATGCACTTACACATTGGCAATCTATTTACAAGCATTTGCAAATACAATTGGGGCATTATGTCTAGGGTCTGTCTAGGACACATCTAGATGTGACATAGTTATGTCACATCTAAACTTCACTCTGTTTGTGGACTATTTTTTGTCCTATTTTTTTTGTTTCTTGTTGCCACATTATATAATTGTGGGAGGTTAGATGTGACATCCTTAAAAACATCTAGATATGAATTAGATAAACTTTTATGTCTATCCTTCTCACATCAAGGATTTGTGGAACCAAAATCAGAAAAACATGGAATGCTAGACTTATTTACAATCTTTTTGATCATGACATAGCTAATAGCATCATGCAGGTACCAATTATTCAACAAGAGGGATCTGATATTCTCTGCTGGAGATTGCATCCTTCAGGTAAATGCACTTCAAAATCGGCTTATAAAGCATGTCTTCAAGACTTGCGACAGCAGGGATCTACATTGCCTAGACAGGTACCTCAAGAGATTAAACAACTACTCAAGCAGGTCTGGAAAGAGAAGACTATGGTTCCAAGGGTACTAGCTTTTGCTTAGAGGCTCTTGAAGAAAGCACTTCCAACAGGTATGAGTGCAAGGAAATATTCCAGGCTTATTAAGAAAAGTTGCATTAGATGTGATAAGGATGAAGATGACATGCATCTTTTCTTTACTCGCCCCTTCGCTAGAGCATATTGGGTAGCTCATCCTTGGTTTATTGAATCTGTAATTCTTTCTAACAACTATGCTAGTATTGTAGAAATGATCAATGCTCTTCTTAACTCAGGGCATCCTTTATATAAGGCATGATACACTTTTCGATAGGAAAGAGACCAAGCCTATACATGTATTCCAAATTATGCAGGCCATTCCAAATAATCAGGACCTAACACTTCAATCACAATAAGCAGGGCAGAGTCTTAGTCAAGATGAGCATAATGCTCACTATAATAGGATATAATGCAAGCTACTACCCCCAAATTGCAAAGTCTTTACACATGCAGCATGGAAACTTGATACACAACACCACACGCATAGGAACTTTCAAAGAAATGACTAGAAAACATCAAGAGGTCAACATCAATATTGGTTTATCCGAGGAGCAAATCGCGTCGCTGCTACTTGTGAGTTGCATTGGGATTTCCCTGAAGAGAAGGGGATAATGCAGTGCAGTAGAGATAAATATTTTCCTCAGTTATGAAACCAAGGTTATCAATGCAGTAGAAGAACCAAGTAACACTATGTAAACGACACCTGCACACAAACAACAAATACTTGGAACCCAACGCGTAGAGGGGTTATCAATCCCTCAACAGTTATGAGCAAGATTAAATTATATAAGATTTGATAGATAGATCTAACTAAAACAGAAAATAAAATAAATAACATAAAATTACAGCAAGGTATTTTAGGATTTTTATATGATAAAGATAGACCCGGGGGCCATAGTTTTCACTAGAGGCTTCTCTCGAGAAAATAGCATACGATGGGTAAACAAATTACTGTTGAGCAATTGATAGAAAAGCAAATAATTATGACAATATCCAAGGCAATGATCAAACATATAGGCATCACGTCCAAGATTAGTAGACCTAAACGATTCTGCATCTACTACTGTTACTCCACACATCGACTACTATCCAGCATGCATCTAGTGTATTAAGTTCATGGAAAATGGAGTGATGCATTAGGCGAAATGACATGATGTAGACAAGATAAACTCACGTATGAATAAACCCCATCTTTCTACCCTTAATAGCAATGATATATACGTGTCATGTCCCTTTCTATCACAGGGACTGAGCACCGCAAGATCGAACCCATTACAAAGCACCTCTTTTCGTGGCAAGATAAATCAATCTAGTTGGTCAAACCAAACCAAACCAATCGGAGAAGAAATACGAAGCTATATTAATCATGCATAAAAGAGTTTAGAGAAAACTCAAATAATATTCATGGATAGATCTAACCATAAATTCACAATTCACCGGATCTCAATAAACACGCCGCAAAAAGTCATTACATCAAATAGAACTCCAAGAACAACAAGGAGAACATTGTATTGAGAAACATCCAGAGAGAAGAAGCCATCTAGCTACTAATTATGGACCCGCATGTCTGTGGTAAACTACTCACGCATCATTGGTGGGGCAACAAGGTTGATGAAAACCCCCTCCGTGATCGATTCCCCCTCCGGCAGAGTGCCAGAAAAGGTCCCCAGATGGGATACCTCGAGAACAGAGGCTTGCGGTGGCGGATAAAGTATTTCATGGACTCCCATTAGGGTTTTGGGATTTTTGGGTATTTATAGAGGCAGAGTTAGGTCAAATGTAGCCATGTGGGCCCCACCACCCATCAGGGCGCACCTACCCCGTGGGCGCGCCCTGGTGGGTGATGGGCCCATGCTCCACCGTCGGGTCTTCTCCCGAAGCTTCTAGTGTTCCTTATGTCAAGAAAAAAATCACCAAAAAGTTTCGTGGCATTTGCACTTCGTTTGGTACTGATATTTTGTGAAACCAAAAACAAGCAGCTGGCTGATACGTCCATTTTGCATCATGTTTTCTTACTGTTATTTATGATGTTTTTATCCATAATAATGCTTTTTGGAGTAATTATAATGCCTTTTCTCTCATAATATGCAAGGTACACACAAAGAGGGAGAATTCCGGCAGCTGGAAATCTGGACCTGGAAAAGCTACGTCAGGCTACCTATTCTGCACAACTCCAAACAAGCTGAAACATTGCGGAGAATTTTTATGGAATATTTTAGGAATATTGGAGCAAATAACTACCAGAGGGGCCCACCAGGTGGGCACAACCCACCTGAGCGCGCCAGGGAGCCCAGGCGCGCCCTGGTGGGTTGTGCTCACCCAGGCCCACCTCCGGTGCCCATCTTCTGGTATATAGGTCCTTTTGACCTAGAAAAAATAAGGAGGGGACTTTCGGGACGGAGCGCCGCCGCCTCGAGGCGGAACTTGGGCAGGAGCACTTTTGCCCTTCGGCGGAGCGATTTCGCCGGGGGAACTTCCCTCCCAGAGGGGGAAATCATCATCACCAACAACTCTCCCATCTTAGGGAGGGCAATATCCATCAACATCTTCAACATCACCATATCATCTCAAACCCTAGTTCATCTCTTGTGTTCAGTCTTGTTACCGGAACTATAGATTGGTGCTTGTGGGTGACTAGTAGTGTTGATTACATCTTGTAGTTGATTACTATATGGTTTATTTGGTGAAAGATTATATGTTCAGATCCATTAAGCTATTTAATACCCCTTTGATCTTGAGCATGATTATCATTTGTGATTAGTTACTTTTGTTCTTGAGGTCACGGGAGAAATCATGTTGCAAGTAATCATGTGAACTTGATATGTGTTCTATATTTTGATAGTATGTATGTTGTGATTCCCTTATGGTGTCATGTGAACGTCGACTACATGACACTTCACCATATTTGGGCCTAAGGGAATTCATTGTGAAGTAGCAATTAGATGATGGGTTGCGAGAGTGACAGAAGCTTAAACCCCAATTTATGCGCTATTCTGTAAGGGACCAATTGGATCCAAAAGTTTAATGCTATGGTCAGAATTTATTCTTAATACTTTTATCGTAGTTGCGGATGCTTGCGGGAGGGTTAATCATAAGTAGGAGGTTTGTTCAAGTAAGAACAACACCTAAGCACCGGTCCACCCACATATCAAATTATCAAAGCAGCGAACACAAATCGAACCAACATGATGAAAGTGACTAGATGAAATTCTCTTGTACCCTCAAGAATGCTTTGATTATCATAAGAGACCATTTTGGCCTGACCTCTGCCTCAAAAGGATTGGGCTACCTTGCTGCACTTTTTTTACTACTATCGTTACTTGCTCGTTACAAATTATCTTGCTATCAAACTACTCTGCTACTTATAATTTCAGCACTTGCAGACATTACCTTACTGAAAACCACTTGTCATTTCCTTCTGCTCCTCGTTGGGTTCGACACTCTTACTTATCGAAAACAACTAAAATTGAACCCCTATACTGTGGCTCATCACTGGCACTAGGCACTAAGTTAATAGGTTAGTCCCAAAAAATGATATAAAGTTGCTTGTAAATGTATATAAAACATCCAAGATTGATATTTTAATAGCATGGAACAAGAAAAAATTATAGATACGTTGGAGACGTATCAAGCATCCCCAAGCTTTCTGCTCGTCATCGAGTACGTAAATGATAAAAACAGATTTTTTGATGTGAAATGCTACCTAACATGTTCATCACATATTCTTTTCTTTTATAGCATGGATATTTGGACTTTAAATGATTCAAAGCAATAGTCTATAATTTGACATGAAGACATCAATACTCAAGCATATCAACAAGTAACCATGTCTTTCAAAGTATCAACACTAAAGAAAGTTATCCCTAGCCCAGTATGCTCAATCATTGGTCCATTCATGAAACACACTCAAATATTAGCTACATCCAATGCACGAGTATGACAATAGTGTTCCCTAGTTGGTGCTTTATAAGACAAGATGGAGACTCAATTTTTTTTTGCATAAACGTAAATAGAAAGGCCCTTCACATAGGGAAGCAGAGATTTGTAGAGGTGCCAGAGCTCATAACTTAAGTTGAGAGATAAAATTATTTTGAGAGGCATGCTTTTCTGTCAACGAAAACGACCGAGAATTCCCAATATCTTCCATGCTAGATAAATCATAGGCAATTCCCAAACATAAAGTAAACTTTATTTCATTTCTACCATTTTACACAATCCAGGGCTAGCCGTTTCCACGGTTGCCTTCCATACCAACACTTTCTAAGGAATTTATTATGAACACCATATATCATTTTTTTCATTTCAGGACTGGGCATCCCTATTACCTGCCACATCTCTCATGCAATGAAGTGAATAAACACTCATCTTGAGAATAACACACCGCTCTACATCCTAAGCGCTCAGGGGTCTACACTACAAAAAAAAGACACATCCATGACATTTTGGGCCGAACGAATTTTTTTTCTGTCATACATATGGCACTTCTATGACGATAACTGTGACAAAACCCGGTATCGTCATAGATGTGGTGGGCTCCTACTTCTATGACAAAAAATCATGACAGAAAATGGGCTTTTCGTCCTGGGCGGGCCGGAGACGCAGCTGCATGACATTCTTTGGGCCGTCCATGACAGAAAAAACCGTGGTAGAAGCGAGGGGGAGGAAAATTTTGGGGAGTTCCCGGTTATGGTGGGAGGTCGGGGGCTGAGCGATGCGCGTTTCTCTCGTACACGTACGCGCGTGTGTGCGAGGCGTTGGCTCTAACTGAACCCGAGCGAGGCGTTGGGCTCTAACTGAACCCGAGCGATTGCACTGCAGGCTACGCGTTACTGAACCCGAGCGATCGATCGATGGCTGTTAACTGAACCTGATCGAGCGATTCCTTGTCTACTGCTGCTAACTGAAGCCGATCGATGTTGCCTCTAGATGAACAGTGAGCGTTGCGGGGGGGGGGGGGTGGATGAACAGTTCCCGGTGGGGGTGGATGAACAGGACCCCGTGGTGTTGCCTCTGGATGAACTGGACCCCGATCGATCGAGCCGGTTGGGGTTGGATGAACAGGACCCCGTGAAGAGCTGGATGAACAGGACCACCCCGTGGAGGGCAGGATGAATAGTAGACGGTGGAGGGTGTAACGCCCTCGATGCGGCTATATCTCCCACGTGTCGAAGCACGACTTAGAGGCATAACCGCATTGAAAGCAATGTCGCAAGTGAGGTAATCTTCACACAACCCATGTAATACATAAGGGAAAGAGATACATAGTTGGCTTACAATCGCCACTTCACACAAATACATGAATAAAACATTACATCAAACAGTTACAATCAGGGCCCGACTACGGAGCCAAAAATAAAAGAAGAAACCCCAAAAGCGACAAAGGTCCACGATCGACCCCAACTGGGCTCCACTACTGATCGACTAGAACGAAACAACATAAAGGACAAGATCTTCATCGAGCTCCTCCTTGAGCTCGGGTGTAACACCTGAACGGTCTCATCGGCACCTGCAAACTGGTTTGGAAGTATCTGGTGAGTCACGAGGACTCAGCAATCTCACACCCGCGAGATCAAGACTATTTAAGCTTATAGGTAGGGTAAGAGGTATGAGGTGGAGCTGCAGCAAGCGACTAGCATAGATGGTGGCTAATATACGCAAAAGAGAGCGAGAAGAGAAGGCAAAAGCACGGTCGAACAACTATGATCAATAAGTGATCCTATACGACCTACGTCAAGCATAACTCCAACAACCGTGTTCACTTCCCGGACCCCGCCGAGAAGAGACCATCACGGTTACACACGCGGTTGGTGTATTTTAATTATTGAGATCAACTTCAGGTTTTCTACAACCGGACATTAACAAATTCCCATCTGCCACATAACCGCGGGCACGGCTTTCGATAGTTCAAAACCCTGCAGGGGTGTCCCAACTTAGCCCATGATAAGCTCTCGCGATCAACGAAGGATATTCCTTCTCCCCGGGAAGACCCGATCAGTCTCGGAATCCCGGCTACAAGACATTTCGACAGCAATAAAACAAGTCCAGCAAAGCCGCCCGATGCGCCGACATCCTGATAGGAGCTGCACATATCTCGTTCTCAGGGCAACACCGGATGAGCAGTCCGTACAACTAAAACCAACCCTCGAGTTGCCCCGAGGTGGCGCTGCAAAGGGCTCTGGTTCGGACCAGCACTTAGAGAAGCACTGGCCCGGGGGGGGGGCTGAATAAAGATGACCCTCGGGCTGGCCGACCCAAGGGAAAGGGATAGGTGGTAGGCAAATGGAAAAGGCAATGTTGGGCCTTGCTGGAAAAGTCTTATTCAAAGCGAACTGTCAAGGGGGTCCCATAAATCACCCGACCGCGTTAGGGACGCAAAATCCGGGAACATAACACCGATATGACGGAAACTAGGGCGGCAAGAGTGGAACAAAACACCAGGCATAAGGCCGAGCCTTCCACCCTTTACCAAGTATATAGATGCATTAATAAGATAAGATATATTGTGATATCCCAACAAGTAAACATGTTCCAACAAGGAACAACATCTCCATGTTCCAACAAGGAACAAACTTCATCTTCACCTGCAACTAACAACGCTATAAGAGGGGCTGAGCAAAGCGGTAACATAGCCAATCAACGGTTTGCTAGGACAAGGTGGGTTAGAGGCTTGGTTTAACAATATGGGAGGCATGATAAGCAAGTGGTAGGTATCGCAGCATAGGCATAGCAAAAGAGCGAGCAATCTAGCAAGCAAAGATAGAAGTGATTTCGAGGGTATGGTCATCTTGCCTGAGATCCCGCAAGGAAGAAGAACGAGTCCATGAAGAAGACAAACGGACATAGTCGAACGAATCCTCACAACTCCGGAACGAAACCGAAGCTAACGAGAGAAGCAACCCGGAAAGAAACAAACAACATAGTAAACAACCATCACATAAACATGGCATGATGCACAAACAAGAATGATGCATGTCCGGTTTAAATATGCAGGGCATGGCAAAGTGCACAAACAACACTACAAGTTAAGTGAAGCTCAATATGCAACGAGTTGCATATTGACGGAACTTCACAACAATTATTTAGTTCCCTCTTGTTTATGTACCCAACAATATTAAATGTTGATTAACATGGCAAGAGGGTGAAGCAAAGTAAAACTACCTATCTAGTCAAGTTTAAATGAGGCCGGAACAACAACCAACAAGTCCAGAAACTCCTCATATGCACATTTCAAATTTGGTACTGTTCTGCCTAAAACATATTTCAATATAGTTAAACAGAAAAATAAAGTACAACATGTTAAACTAGGCATTTTTTCTACCCCATTTACATATAAAGTTTATTAAATTCTGAGCTACGGTTAATTAGTTATGAATTAAATCATTTTAACATGGCATTTAGCAAAATAAATGCAAACAACAATTTTAATCATTTTAAATGTTGTTATCATGATGCAGATGACAATTTCAAGTTTTATGCAATTTTATGAAAAGGTTAACATGAGCATGATATGAGGCATTTGTCGCCATGGCGGAAGGAAAAGGGTGCCACGGCGGTGAAACAGAAATGGTGCCACGGCAACGAATCCGAAAATGATGCCACGGCAACATATCGGTTCCGATGACTCGATTGAGATACCGGTGCAAAAA